>CM054118.1:27423177-28703177 GCA_028673005.1 Tanypteryx hageni | reverse complement strand
CGCATTATGCAATAATTAAATGATAATAAAGTAAATTATGTGCGCGTCCTAACGCTGTTAGCGCTGTTTTCTAAATTCCAACAAAACAGCCTTTTCATTATTATATTTTTTAACCTATTTTCTAACTCCTGTTGCTCAAAGATTGTCGTTAAAGTAGAAGCATCCCACCAATTATTAATTTTTATTTGTTGGCCATAAATCACGTTATTGCAATAGAATATGTGGGATAATTGTTCATTGAAATCGTCAGTTTGACCGGTCAGATAAAAGAAACCTCTCGACGTTCCAAAATTGTGTTTTCGACATATCCAGTCATTTTGCATGACATCCACCTAAAACCGAAATAAAATATGTATGTTATTTATGACCAAGGTCTGACCCGAATGCATAGTGTGACAGCAGATAAGTTTACGCCGAGGTGTACGCGTTTCTTATTCCAACCGTCGGTATTTCTCGTTCTACAAGTCTCTCCATCCTTCCACGTAGCGGACTTATCCTTACCTCCGACCCCTCGTAAGCCTGCATTCTTCATTCCGTCGTAAATCGAGCGGTGTCTCTCTATATCTCCGCCTCTTTTCTCGCCTGAAACTATTCGCTAAGATTGTTTGTCCCCAAAATAAAACCAAGCATCCCCATTCATCTAAATTTCCGTATCTCGAATATGCCGTCATCGAATGTGTTGATGTCGATATCGAATGCGCCAATATCAATATCGAATACTTTTACGTCGATATAGAATCCGTGAAATCTTTGGAGAACTACATTATATTGTTGTATCAGAAAACATTTTTTTAATTCCGAAAGAGGTGAATTGATACTACTCATCTTGTGAATTTACGCATCTTTATGGAGATCGAAACGTGAGAAATTAACGATTAACCTTGATCTTTTTGTCGTAGTCGATTGAATTTGGTGTTATAGTGAGTAGAATCCTCAACAAAATGGTATACTTGAGTTTTAGTCGTTTCAAAATTGGAAAATTAATGATCCAATTAAAAATTATTTTACTGCATTGCTCGTATAGATAAAATCCTCGTTGAATTTTCATTTCGTTTTGATGTTTAGTTACTGTATTGTCATTCTACAGTTGATGTAGCGATGCAATGTTTTTGTTGCACAAAAGTATAAGCAATATTTTTCAGGAAACCACAAGTAAATAATTATACATCCTTGACTATAGAATAAGCTGGTTAATTGGAGTTAACAGGAACGTTAAATCTGAGAGACTATCATTACGTTTTCACCCTGATCTTATTAGTTTACACAGCAGACTCGATCGTTTTCTGAAGAATTCGTTAAAAATGTGTGTAAATTTTTCAAATCTTTTCTTTTCTATTTAAACAAAAAATGAAATATCGAATCTAATGGACTGGTCGGTTCGAGCCTTTTTCATACGTCACGCCGCGAAAATTTCTCGAGCATCCTACTTATCTTATCGGTTTATCGATACAGACCCGTATCCGCGTATAAAACCGTGACAGATGCGCGTCCTCCGCGCACGCTCCTCGAATGCGCTTCTCTCTTTCTCGTTGGTATGCAAGTTGATGCCTCTCGACGGCGCATGTGTTTCGTATCCGTTGCGCCCTCCTCATCTCTCATGCTAAAACTATCGCTCGGAATAGAGGGAGAGAGAGAAAGAGAGAGAGAGAGAGAGAGAAGGTGGTGGAAGGAATTCCCGTCGTTCCGAAATCGTTCGATTCAATTTCTCACGGAGTAGACGAGAGAGAGCGTTGTTTTTAAGGTTGTTTGTGTTTCTTTTTACGCCGTCGTTGCTCCCTTTCCTATCTCCATTCGTCTGAATGACATCAGAAAAATCGGTCAGCTGGACGTGTCGTCGAAAAAGGAAATAACCTCTGGCGTTTTTATTTTTTATTTTTTTTTTTTATCTCTCCCCCCTCCTCCCCCCCTCCGCCGTTTCCGGCAGAAAGTACGTGCCGAGAATATTTGGCGCGGTTTATGCGCGGCGTCCTGAAGAGGGGACTCGAATCGAAATCCCTGAAATTACGTGAAGCTCGGGGGTTTTTATTTTTCCATTTCGTAACGGACGTATTATTATTGCTGTAAGAGAACGCTGTGGAGTTATATTTTATGGGCGTGAGTACGAGTGTGGTGATTGGTTAACGTCAACCTTGCAGGATAGATTCCGTGTTAGTGAGAATTATCGAAGAAACATAGTAAGGGACGCTCAGATAAAATAAATTTTAATTAATATCTTATATTTCTAACTCGGACAGTTTTAGCGAATGGGGGAGTTTTATCATAGTTTGTCATAGTTTATCATAGTTTTATCATCTCAAGGAATTTGATTGTATTGGGCTTAGCTTTAAATTGTTGTTGTTTCACATGCGCGAATAACAAAGCTGGCGTTCTTCTTTGAACTCCACTCACAAAAGTTCGTACTTTTGTTCGCTTACTTTTCCAAATCAAGTGGCTATTTCATTCCTTTTGGAATAGTCTTCAAAAGACATTCTCTCGTATCAGTAATACACACAAAAATAGTCTGAAGACATTTCAAAGTTTCGCTTTTAATAAGATTAGAATTGTGAGACTAAAACGACTCCTTAATTAATCGTCATTTTTATTTTTCAGAAAATTGTAAAACTTAAAGAATTCCACAATATGATGTTAATCTTCTCATAATAAAGGTTGTTTCAAAACATGAACAATGCCGTCAGTGTAGACTAAGAACTCATCCGTGAAATATCTAAATCTCCTTTGGCATATTCTTTATTCCTCCAATTATTTCGATAAATTAGTTTACATATTGCGAAGGATATGTAACGGACAGGTTAATTTTGCACTCAAAAATGTTTCGGAAATTGTGTGCAATTCATTTCATAAGTAGTGGTTCTAAAAGAGTTCTTTCGAATCGCTGCTGAGGAAGAATACTCGGTACCTGAAATGTTAATCTGGTTTTCTCGTCCGTTTATAGTTTTGGAATTTCCTCCATCATCTTACTGATTCAGGCCATAAGGAGATCTCCATAATTCATTTTTGAATTTCACGTGTTCGATTTTTAAAGATTTTTTCCTTTTACCAGGATCGTTTTTTGGCACTGATGGCGACTGCTTTTTTAGTTGACATTCGGTTATGGTTCATTGAGCAATTTTATGGCTGAAATATTTATCTTCATTATGTAGTTCAAATTGGAATTACATTGAACTAATAAATGTATTGATTTATTGCAGTTATGAGTTAATAGGCGAAAAATCCAATTAGTTAATAATTTTTAAATAAGTTAGCTGTTTGTGTTTCATGCTCTTATTGTTCATAATCATAAGGTTATGTTACAATACGCTGTGTGTCTTTCCATTGGAATGCTTTTTGGCCTGTTATCCAGTTATTGTTAAATTTATTACTAGCTATTATTCCAACTTACAGTTCTAAAAATGCTATTATTTTAATTTAATCAGTTAAAGTTTTATGAAAGAACATCATCTCAATAGAAGTGCTTTTTGTTGCCATGAATTTCGTAAAAGTGTGCATTAGTGCAACTTCGACTTGTTTACCGTCGCATCGTATACTCAGTCTGGTCATTTTTGCCTTTCATTATCTTTTGGATAGGCCATGTATAATTTGTCTCCGATAGAACCGACTTTAAAGTTGCAGTTAATACCGTTGGTGGCAAATTTCGTCACTTTTTGCCGGTTATTAATGGCATCGTATGCCATTTATTTTATTTTAATAACCCTTCGAAGACATAACATCGCTTCCGTAGAAACATCTATATGATATTATGATATAAACAGCTATCATGATTGGCAGGTACCAACCAACCAACCATAAATCCTATATGACAATCATGTAGGTTAAACCGATAGCGATAAGTTAAATAATTAATGGGATATTTTATTCATTCTCGCGATTCGTGCATATTGGAAATCATCGAGTTATTTTTCAATTACAAAAAATTATCAAATGATCTTCCATCTTTCCTCTCACTTACATTCCTTCAGTAGGATTGATAATTGAGTAATATTGAGCATCATAATTCATATTTTACATGGAAATTATTGCGAGACGGTCTAGGTCAGGGGTCGACAAACTGCGTGCGACTCCCGACAGCAACTATCCTTTTTTTTAAAGCACCTCCCCGAACGAAATTGGCTTCCTAAATTGTTTTAATAGAAATTGCAGAAAATAATCGCAAAAAGTAAAACAACGGCAATGTTAAGGGGGGTACGATCGCCCCCCCTCACCCTTTCCCCAGCGGATCCGCCGGTGACTGCGGCTCTTTTTACGTTGCGTGTTATTAGGTAAAAAATGTGGAAAAGTTGCTCTTCTTCTGAAAAAGGTTGCCGATCGCTGGTCTAGGTGTAGCCTATTTGATAAATGCAGATTTTCAACGAATCCATCACGAAAAATTTCTATTACTGAGTATATTTATTGAGCGAAAAAATTATTTCATGTTACTACGGATATGCTATCAAGGTATAGAAACCTTAAAGAAATTTCCGATTCGAATATCCTAAAAAAATTTTAAGTATGCTCATTACTTGAGTTTATTTGTTTTATTTATTGACATTTTCTTTAATTTTTTTACTTAAAAACATTTGTTCTTCATGCTCTGGAAACCATATCTTTGTTGTAACAAGCCTTATCCTGATGGAACCATCTAAACGGACTCTGTAGTTAGGATAACGGCTTTAAAGGACTTAATCCGACGCTATTGTTGCTTTGCATGAGAGAAGTAGAAGGAAAAGAGGTTAGCTTGAGATAACTTACCTTTTCCTCGTGGGAATAGAATTCGGTTCAAGTTTCCTAAGTTGCCGGACCCGGAAAAGGTTATCCTAGTGATTTTCATGCTCTAAAAGGGTCCCGCTTTTAGAAGCGAAGCTAATCCATGCGGCCTCGTTAAGTTCTAAGTCTAACAGAGAAATCCGGAGTTTCTTCCTTTGTCTTTCACTCTGGAAATAGTGCCTTCCGCAGCAATAAACTACGCATAAGTTAGTGGGGTGTGTCGGAATCTCTCATATACATGTATATGTATATATATTCGTATGTGTTTATATACATATATTGGCGCACATTAATTACTTGATGCTCTTGAAAATTAATGAGTATAGTTACCGGGATACATCTTTTAATTGCCAAATTATTACAACTGTTGTATACATCAGTGGTTCTCAAACTTTCAATTTTCGCGGCACCCTTGAATATCATGCGGCCCCCTATGAATTGAAAATGGTAAAAATAAGAAACTTTATTGCAAATTTATTCATTTTATATAACAGTTAATAATTTTTATTACATTGTTTTTCCAAAAATTCCCCGATAAAATTTTATTATTCCTGAAAACTTTATTTTTCGACACTTCACCTTGCATCCAAAATAATTTTGCGGCCCCCTGGGGAGCCGCGGCCCACAGTTTGAGAAACTCTGGTAGGTATACATGATAAGACGTTATCTGAATATCAGTAGAAAGGTTAGGTTGGCTTTACACGATGTATCACACAATGAAAAGCAGGACAAATTGCGGAATCGTCCAAAAATTAATTAGGTGGATCATCGTTAATGAGATGTATCAATGTTTTCCTTAATTAACATTCGGATGCGCGTTAGCAATTCCGCAGGAATTTAGTCTGTACCTTTGAAGCCTGAATGCAGATGGCAACCTTTGCGAGATAGAAAAAAGTCATTGTATTGTTTTTTCCCGTATAACGCCGTTTCAGGATCTTGCTGGAATTAAAATTTCAATTCGATTCACGGGTCACTTCGTAGCCCTTTTCTCGGAAGTTTCCGTTGATGAAATAGCGAAGAACAAAATTAAAGTAGTGGCACGGTTTTGGCAGTGTTTGATTTAGGAAAGTGAGTCTATGTAAATCGCCAAAGAATCCATTACTTATGTCTTGGGAGGTCTTTCTAATGGAATATTTATTTCGCGCAATAAAGTTTGCTTAATTCAAATGATTCCTGAAATCCATGTCGCACTCCCGCCTCATAATGAGTTTCTCTTACTATTTTTAGCTCACTTTCCAGAATGGTAGTAGCCTTATAGTTTGGTCGTTGTGTCTGTCCGTCTGTCTGCCCCTATTTACTTTTGAACCAATTGACCGATTTTCATGAAACTTGGTGGAAATCTCTTGCTACATGAGCGTAGCTCCCGAGGATAGTTTTTGTTGCGAAGATTGAAGTTCCGGGTTCGATTCCAGGAACTATCCTTACCATTTGATTTACAAGAGAAATCTGAAATCCATCGTGCAGGTTAATTTTCTCTTGCTCATTAAAATATCTTAGAATTGTTATATCGGTGCGATTTTTGTACTATTGTCTGAGGAAAAGAATGAAGATTCTAATTTTTATCGTAGAATTTTGCTTATCGATTGTATTTCTTAGAATTTCGCGTAAATACTGGCGATTTTGCAGTTTTTATCACTCATCACGAGAGTGTTGCCATAGCAATAACTATTGTTGGACTCAGATTCGGTATATTCTAATATGTACACGCGTTATTTTTGCCATACAAATACGCGTTATCAATTTAATATTCCGTTCGAATGTATTTGTAGTGTTTTATAACGCTAAATTATGAAATTTGAGAATACAAAACGCAACATATCCGCGGTGATTTTAAAGCTATTAAAGGCAATAAAAGTATTAAATAAATGATAAAATGGAAAGTAGGCATCATAAGTTCTGTTTGGATCATCTTGTTAAAATATCCTTTCAGGTAGCATCAAGTACTTGTTATTCATTCCGGATGTTCTCCCGGACGTTCCCCGCTCGAACCTCCGTATAGTGCGGATTAATAAGCGGCATCCAACTCTCCGAGTGTATTTTGAGGAAGATGCAAAACCGTACCGTGCCCGGCAAGTCGGAAGGGACCCTAATCCGTATTACCCTTCCTGAGTATGTTGTCAGGACCAGATTACCGCCTTCCTCTCCTTAATCCCTCCTTCCTCTCCGATGGGAATGTGTTAACGCGGTTGTTTGTTGTTATAAGCCCACCCAATTGCTCGTGTGGAGTAAATAAACATATTTTCGTCGCGACTATGCTCATGAGAGCCTTCGATCCATGCGTTCTGGTGACTTCGTCTCAAATCATGTCCTCATTTCCTCAGTGACACTAAAAGATATAAATTATTCAAAAATGATGGTAAATGAATAATATAAAGATTAATAATTTTGGTAACTATGTACGGTGGTCATGTTTACGCGTCTGGAACACTATGGGGTGCTGTAACCGTGGAATAAAATTTAACCAAGAGTTGCGCCGGCGTGTGCATCCTTTGCATCAAGATCGTCTCGTCTGCATTCGCTCCCTAACGCAACGCTGGATTCCTTTATAAAATCATCTCATTTGAATTCATCTGCATCTGCGGTATTACCTCCAAACCGCAACCCGGAGTTTGTGTGTGCGCGAGAGAGGCCTTCTCTCTCTTCTATTTACCTGTCTTTCGGGGAGACAGAAAGAGTCACTCGAGATGACTCAAGCCGCCCGGATGTTTCAACGGGGCGACTATCCCATTAACATACGGGGTAGATTGTAATTTTCCGCCATCGCTCGCGTCTGACGCGGTTTGTTTTAACAATCTCGATTAATGACGATAAAGATCTCCATTTCTTGCACGACCCTCCTTTTGCTCGTTCGTTCGCGCAACCGCCAAGAGGTGGCTCTGGCGCATGTCTGTTAACCTATCGAAAACTTACCGGGATTTGATTATATGCTAATGAAGCGACTGTAATAACCCAAAGAATATCTCGAGAGATGAGATCCTCGCAGTAAAATGCGAAATGATTGAGAGATGACGCGGAGGTCGGGATTATTTTTTTCGGAGACGTCTCAACTTTGATATTGAAAAAGTTTTTAAAAGGAATCGCAAATTCGTATCTGATCTCCAGTTATCTTTGGCGCTTGGAGAAATATTAAAGTCTTGAGGGAAAAACCAGTTTTATGAGATCGGCAGTCTGATTTAAACTAGTTTGAGCTGACAGTTTCTAATAACATTCTTCCTTTCCATTCTTTCAATCACAATAGAAAATTCTTATCCTTTTTATTTGTTCGTGTGTATATAATAATAAGTTTTTGCGCCGCAATTCTCAGCTTCTTTTGAATAAAACCGTAATGTTGTAGATTCAGATACTATATCTTTCTTCATTTACATATTAAAACCTGTATTAGCTTGGAAAACGGCAATTGTTTTCCCTAAAGCTTGCTTCCCTAATTTGTTGTTTTTTTGTTTTAAATTAGATGAAAGGTATCTTAAATGATTGATTTTTTAAAACTTTTTCAAGCCAATGTCGAAAAGATTATTTTTGCATAATTTTATCTGGTAGATACTCATAGTTTTCACCGAGTTTATTTATAAAGGAACATGGTAATACAATAATTGCAACACCAAGGAATATTTGTACGAACCTTAACTCTGGAGTTTTAATAAAACATTTTAAAGAATATACTATCCGTCGGAACCTTGCTGAGATTTACTTAAATTAACCATGCAATTCTCTGTCGCGTTTCATCTTTGCCGGAGTGCGCACGTGATGTAATTGCTATTATTTTCATTTTTAATTATTTTCAACGGAAAGGAAAGCTTTGACCGGTGTGGCCGAAACTACCTTTCCCTCTTAACAGCACGATCAATATTGAAATTAATTTTTTTCTAATTACACACAATTAGATAGCAAAACATGAAAACTCTGTAAAATTAAGTTTGTCTGTTTCCCTGAAGTTTATAGTAATTTTGCACCAATAACCAAAATTTTGCAGTGTTGTGCCAATTTGCCATGTAGATGGAATGCCACATACTTAAGGCATCATAGTCGGGTTTAATATTAGTATTATTTGGCGATTATATTCTGCTAGGCGCTGATTTTCCATGGCAATTGATTATTCCTCTGCAAAAGGTTAAAGACAAAAATAGATACCCCTCTTATTACTCGTTTACGGGGATTTTGCGCCTCACCTTTCTCATGGACCTCCTCCGAGTAAATCTTTTTCTCATTCTTCCCCAACCCCTCCCCTTTTTCTCCCACTCAACTCCATTGTCTGAGTCAACGTCGTTGGCTTCTCCTTTTGCGTAGGTGCTGCACGTTGACCGTCGTTTCTATCAGAAAGAAGTTGGAGACGAAACAATAGCATATATCCTTTGTCTCATGATGAAGTTAGCTTTTACATTTTCCCGGAAAATATAAAAGGAACATGGCTTCTTTTCTTTTTGAAATGTTTTCCTGAAAGCTAAAGCGTACGAATGTTATTAATTTGCTTCTTTGTCTTCTCGTATTCGTTTTTTTATTTTGAAGATATTTTGTCTCCAAAATCGAATCGGCCCTTTATACTCGATAATTTCCACTTGTAAGGAATTTTGGTGTACTTTCCACTTCGTCCGCTGTATATTCATTCAGCTGAAATATTATTTTGACATCACATGCAGCGCTAAAAAGCTGGAACCTACGACGACAACATGACCTTCAAAATTTGATAAAAGGATTTCCCCTCAGTTTTAATTCGGGTCTTAATAAAAAGCTGCTCTTTGTTACTTTGAAATCTCGGACTAAACATCCAAATGAAGTAACAGATGTTGAGAACTGATCGTGAAGATAGTCACTGCGTAGAAACTGAAGTATAGAATTATAAAATTTAGAATTTCTCTTTGCAAATAAGAATATTAGTTTGTGGCACTTTTCTTAGTGATTTAAAAAAGTCTTTTCGTTTTACTATATTATTATATATTTTCTACATTTTATTGCTGTTGAAAAATGAATTGGTAAACCACAAAATACCTTGTAGTAACAAAATTATGAAAAAAATCTCTTTGATAGGTAAGAATTTCTGGAGGGCATTCACTGTCAATATTAAAATTCAAAATTCAGAAGATTACGGCTGAGTATTTAAGAACATTAAAGTGAACAACTTACGGGTAATTTTTATAATTTTCCCAGTAACAAAATACGCGATTGATGCTTGAACTTGGTCGTAAATTTTACACGTTCGATAGCATTTTAGATTCCTTATTTAATGTATTCGTTGAATTCATTTTTAAGTTGTTTTTAGTAACTTTTGATAACTGTATGCTATAATGTTTCTTCTCTTTTTTCAGGTAAGTTTCCAGTTCTTTTGAAGAAATATATCAATTGGGTGTGCAAGGTAATGTACATTTTATCAAATATATATTCGTTAGCCTTCTTTTGGTAGCTGGCACGTAATCAATAATGTTTGCCGCTGTATAGTAATTGAAATTAATATTTAAAGTTGCCTAAATAATTACAGTTTTAGCGTGAAATTCTTCTTTTCTGCAACGGCGGTATGCACTTTCTCGTTCTTATCTTTTCCGGCAACTCTTCTTCTTCACAGTAGTAACGTTTAGGAGATTTGCATTTACAGACGAATTAGTTTTTTTTAGAGAATTTACTATTGGAAACTTTTGGAGATTTTTTGCTCATGCCAAAATTAGTATATTGAGGATTGGTGAAGATATTTCTGTACAAATAAGAATGTGTTTATAATTGTTGTAATAATATCCTCGCAAAAAAATTTCTCGTATTTGTAATTGAAGGCCATAAAAATTATCTAATCATCGCACTGTGAATGCCAAAATCTATCCTTAAATGCACAGAGATATTTGTTCGTAAGCTTCATAAGTATTGCTTAAAATTTGAAGCATCCTGAGTTGAAAGATACACAAAATGTTCCTCATACATTATTTCTTGTGAAATTTGTATCTTTCACCGTTCAAATAATCTTCTGAGATCCACTAGAAATTTGAAAAATGAGTGCATCCCAATCTTGAACAAATAAGCGAGAGCTTTTGGTTCGTAACAAAAAGTACAGTCTTCTTGTGATCAATGTGTGTTTTTTTCTAGATCTATGTTACATGAACTCGCACACAGATCTTCGAGGGCTTTTACGAAAATCTTAATGTAATATTTTGCATGCTCCTAAACCAAGATTCGAATACCCTACAATAGGATTGAAAGCCAAAGACGCTATCCACAACTCTACTTTGGGGTCGTCGTCATTCTCCATTATATTGCGGTTATAATTGCTGCAAAAATCATTTGAAGGTAACACCATTTTAAAGAACGCATTCTAAGGTCATTTAATTTTCTATTTCCCCCCCCCTCCTACTCTTCCCAAAGCCCACATTGAAAAGTTTTCTAATTTAATTCATTTTTATAATCCACATAAAGCCTGCAACGACACTAATTATCGTTCCTTCCGCGACGATACAAAGCGGAGCGTCGAAGTGGAGGCATGATGGGGATAAGGATACCGATTTTACAGTTTCGCTTCTTCGAGAAGCAATATACTCCGCGGAGCGTTTCAATCGAATAATACGGCGTCATCTCATCGTCGTACTCAGTACTCGCATAAACACCCCGGTAGCTCGTGCCGCTCGTTTTTTCTCCCTAAGCTACCTTTCCGCGCATCCATGCATGCCCAGGACGTTATATATGTTGAAGGAATGTGTGAGGGTTTTGGTCGGTGACGCGAATTCTTCCACCATGCGATGCTGATTGCGATAGGTTTGGAATAGAGAGGGTGAAGAGAGAGGAAAATTGGAGTGTGGGATACGGGAGGGGACGAAAGGATGTATGGAGAGAGGCCCAAGGGAGGGGTGAGAATTTGACGCTGGAAATTGCACCCCGCTCCCCAGAAAGGCCGATGGCGCGGAAGATTAGAAATGAGAGAGGATGGAGCGCGGGGGGAAGGCGTGGGGAGAGGGACGTATGTGATGGTGGGTGGAAAGAAGGGGAGAGAGGATGGAGACAGGGATGGATGGGGAGAGGGAAAGAGAAGAAGAGGATGAGGAGAGAGTGGATGGATAGGGTAAGAAAATAGGAGAACGGGAGGAAGAGAGGAAAGGGAGAGGTAGGGAGAATAAAAGAGAATAGAGGTAGGAGAGGAGAATGGAAGGGTGAGAAAAAGTGGATGCAGAGGAGGAGATGAAGTGAGAGGGAAGAGAGAGATATGGAGAGAGAATAGAGGATGGATATAGATAGAGAGGGGGAAAAAGAGAGAGAAGAGGGAGGAAGGAAGGAAGGGGAGGGAGGGGAAAGAGAGGAGGGAGGAGAGAGAGGGACCAAGAGGGAGAGTGAAATTGTGAAGGAGAGAGGGAAGATGAGGAAGGAGATGAAGGGAGAGGTATGGAGAGAGGATAGAGATAGGGTGCTAGAGAGAGAGGGACAAAGAGAGGGAGGAGAAAGAGAGAGGAGGGAGGAGAGAGAGAGTGAAATTGTGGAGAGAGGGAAGGTGAGGAGGAACGGAAGGGAGGGAGAAGAGGAGAGTTAGGGGAGAGGAGGGAGATGTAGGAGTTGGGAGGGGTGGGAGGACAGGAGAGAGAGTGGTGAAGAGGAGAGGGAGGAAGGAGAGAGGTAAGGTGGGAGGAGGGATAGGAGAGGAGAATAGGTTGAGTAGAGGTGGGCTAGAAGTTAGAGGTTTAACGCGGGAACCATAGTGAGTCTCCGTCCCGTTTTGCGAGGGAGGCAAGAGGTGGATGAGGAAGGAAGTGGGAAGGGGTTGCGTTTGGAGGCATGTGGGGGAATTGTCCTGGCGGTTTCCGCGGAGCAAGGCCGATGAGTAAGTGGGATTATGCTCGTAATACGGAGGGCGTATGAGGGGGGAGGTCGCATGGGAGTCGTGAGTGAGGGGTGGCGATCGAGTCGCGGAGATTGCGCATGCGCAGGAAAATCGCGGGCAAAAACTTGGGTGTTGAAGCGATGGTATGGGTGGAGAAAGGTGAAGGATTGCCACGACAGGCGGTTTCAGGAGATGTGTGGAGGAAGAGAGTTTGAGAGAAGAGAGAGGGAAAGAGTAAGGTTTTTGGAGAAGAGATGAGGTTATGTGGGGAGAAAGGTGCTTTTGGAAAAGGGTTTGAAATGTAGGGCTGCATGGTTATCTCGGAGAACCCGTTTTTCCCCGAGCCTGGTAATGTAATTTTGGCTTTTACGCTTCTAAGTTTTTATTCGGATTCTCATTTTTTAAAGGGTCTGAGGCTGCGTTTTTGCTCCATCGCGCTTTTTCGATCTTTTTTTCTGCGCTGCCGTCGTTACGTACAGGTTTGACCTACATTATTTGCTTCGCTCCTTCTTTTGCTTGGTTTTCTAATACCGATTTTTATAGCGGCATGGAAATGTGGGGATCGTATAGCGTTTTACTGCTGAAAGTTGCGAACGAACGTATTTATTCCTCGGAATAACTAATGCAGCTTCATCGTTAAGGAGATAAGATCGTGGGATATTCTTTACAGCATGACATGTCAGACTCGAAGAGGCATCAATGCCGCATTAGAACAATGGGTGCTTAGAAGAGCCTCATTAGGGTTACAGTTGTTTAACTTGGTCCAGAGTTGGTAAAAATAGACTTTTTCTAGAAGATTGAGCGTCTGTTTTATAACAAAAAACAATAATTTAGAATCCACGTTCTATTGTACCTCATTAACTAAGACCAAATCTTGTCTCCTTTTCTCAAAAATCAAGTGTTTATATGAAATCTCTTGCGATTTAATTAAGAAAAAGTAAGCATTCCGACCTCAAGTAGGCATATCAAGGGTCGCATATGGCCCGCGGGCCGCCAGTTTGACATGCCTGCTTTACAGAATCCGATCAAGTGATCCTCATAAAAGAGCGTATTTTGTTTTCCTTCATCTATCAATAGCATGTTCACAATTTTTAACCTACTTTCCAGAATGGAAATCGGCTTATAGTTTCGTTGTTGTGTCTGTCTGTCCGTCCCACCTATTAACATTCGAACCAATAGACCCGTTTTCATGAAACTTGGTGAAAATCTCTTGCTACGTGGGCGTAGCTCCCGAGGATAGTTTTTGTTGCGAAGATTTAAGTCCCGGGTTCGATTTCAGGAGCTATCCTTCCCATTTGTTTTACGTTGGAAATCTGCATTCCATCGTGCAGGGTAATTTTCTGTCGCACATTAAAATATCTTAGAATTATAATATCGGTGCGAGTTTTGCACTATTCTCCGAGGAAAAGAATGAACATTCTAATTTTCATCGTAGAATCTTGCTTATCGATTGCATTTCTTAGAATTTCGCGTAAATACTGGCGATTTTGTGGTTTTTATCACTCATTACGAGAATGTTGCCATCGCAACGACTATTGTTGGATTTGGTATAGTCTAGTATACATACGCGTTATTTTTGCCACACAAATACGCGTGATCAATTTAGTTTTCCTCTCAAATGTATTTGTAATATTTTGTAACAGTAACATATCCGCAGTGATTTGAAAGCTATTAAAGTCAATATACATAAGTGTTAAATAAATGATTAATTGGAAATTAGGCATCATAAGCTCCGTTTGGATCATCTTGTTTTAAACCAAAGTTAAATCGCAAACGGATAAATTGTATGTTCTGCTCTTATGAGTAAAATACATCTTAATAAATCGAAGACTTAAGTATCAAAGTAATCTCCCTTATAATCAAGTTTCTGTGACATGTGTACTAGAGAAATCACAAGCGTTATAAAAAAAGTTTATATTGTTTGTAATTTTTATCGTTATAGCGACAAAATTTCGATATATGTGCTATAAATAACTCGCTGTTTTTTTATTTCATTCGTTTTGAAAAATTTAAGGGCAAAATATATTGAATATCAAAATCGATTTATTGTTTAAGTTACCCATACCGTAGTAGCATTGCTAGTTCATGGTTAATTATTTAAATGAAGTTTTTTATTTAGATTCACTGTAATTTACACTTCTCAACCTATAGCTCTCGAAATGCAAACCGCGGATGATTCTTTCGATCCTGCATGTAAAATACCTCGCCTTATCCATACGTATTTATTATTCACACTTCTGTTTTGACGAACCCGAGTCGAAATTCGCGTTCGTGGTCCAAATGTAATTTTTCGCTCCCTTTTCCTCATGAAAGCAAAGCTGTGAGATCTCATCCCGCCCACGGCAGAGTCCCTATATTTCCATCGTGCATAAAGTAAACCTCTGTGAGTTTGCCAATGTTTGCGCGATGACATTCCGTTCGGGATTTTTACGTGCGCTATCCTTCCGAAAGCGTAGAACGGATGCCTCGCATGAAACTGGCTCGTCTCCTCTTCCTCCCCTTTCGCCATCGCACTCAACCCCCTCCTCCTCCGCCATACTCCCTTCGGCTTGAAGGACCTCTTGTCTACGCCTGACGCTTATTCGCTGGGTCAACATTTCCTCATTTTTTATCTACTGTTTCGCTTTGGACTCTTCGCGTCCCTACCTCTTCTATCCACTTTCTATGCCTCTCTCTTTTCTTTTTGTCCTCTTTCCGTGTTCTCCATTGCATCCATTTTCTCGTCCGATCCCTTTTCTTTACCCTCTCTTGTTCCCATCCTGGGTCTTTATAGCATGCGCCAGCGTTAATTTTATCCCAAATCTCTTTTTAACTTAATTCCGCTTTGAATCACAGTAAAGTTTGTGATGGTGGAATAAATCTGACGATATTAAATATTATTAATATTAAATTAAATTGTACACCCATCCCTCGCTTTGCGCGGTACATGCGTTCTTGTAAAAGACCGTGTGAAGCGAAACCATGCAAAGTGGGATTGGTCTCCCCATAGGACTACATGAGGTTACATTTGAGTGCCGTCTTGGTTAAACATGCAACAATTCAGTTGTATTGTATTCAGAATTGCTTTCTTTATTCTTTCCTGAATCATTTTATGAATTCTAATCTTTGGAGAGCTTTCCGAAAACGTGCTACAGTCTAATTGATGGTCGTGCAATTTGAAATAGTTCTCTAAAAACAAACCGTCCTAAGCCGAGAACTTGTAAAGTGGAACCGTGCAATTCGAGAGATATTTTCGGCTATACAGGCTTAAAATACTGAAATAAATGAAGATCGAGTCTTTTTTAAAATTTTGCACTACATTTATTAGACTGGTATGTATCCGTATAAGGGAAAACACAGGGAACTGAGCAACATACTGCCGTGCCTTTCTCTTACTCGAAGAATTATATATCGAAATTCCATACGACCTAGCTTTGTTAATTTTAACAGATGTCATCTACGCAGACATAGGAAAAATCTGTTTCCTTTCAAAAGCTCTTGAATGTTGTTTATTATTGTAATGTACATATTTTCCTCTTCCTGAAGACTCTAGTTTTCCTTTCGTTATTTCTCTACCCCCTCCGATATTCTTCGTTATGTTTTCGATACGATTCTTAATTTCTGTGGCAACTTTTAAAAAATGTAGACCGTTGATGTGTATTTTCATCTCCTGAATAAAGTGAAGAGTTTCTTTCTTTTTACTCTCTTTAAACTCCCACTTTCCTTCCCTATTTGTCTTTCTTCTTGTTCCTTTGTCCTTTCTCTGTCTCTTTTCCCCTTCTGTTTATCTCCGCCTCTTTTATAATTTTATGTGTCTAATTCGAAAGATTCTGTTCAAAGCTAACATAAGAAACTGAGTTTTTACAACCTCAAAATATCTAGATGAACTTTGGCCTCAAAGGGTATCTCTCGAAACTTGCTCCATCATTTGTCCTTTCTCCTTTCCATAATTCATTGTGAGTACTGCGTTTTGTTTATAGTATCCTTAACGACGTGCTGACTTGCGAGGCTATTGGTAGAAGTGGGGGCTGTGTTGGTTTAAATTCTCCAATCCAATCAGTCCTTTCTCTATCCTCATTTCCCTTTTCTCCGCCTCTCTCTCTCACACATCCCGTTTGTGGATTGTTATATCTCTCTTTCTCTCTCTCTGTTCTCCATTCATACCCTGGATCCCATCCATTTCCCTCTGTTTCCCTTTTGCTTCGCAGTATTCCTTCCTCAACCGTCAGCTTATCCGCCCTTCGCTGGTAATGGCCGCTGTCTTCCCCTCCGCCTTCCCTTAATCCCTTGGCTCTTCTCTCGAGTGCCTTCAATATCCTACCTCTCTTAACCCCTTCGTTTCCTTGTCCCGTTCCAGTTATTCCACTTGGTTTCTCGTTGTGTTTTTATTTTTACTTCCTCTGACGCGTCCATTCGCTATTTTTACATAGAGATCCCACGTTCACCATTATGCCCAGAAATATTTTTCGTCTTATTTTCAGGCAAGAGACTCGATTTCATGAAATACTTTTACGCAAGATACACGTTTATAAAAAGAGTACTTTAGTCGTTTCTTATATAACGACCTCGCTGTAAGAAAATTATGAAAATTGAGCTTTATTAAATTTGGAACTAATTGGTTTTAACCGTTTTCATTGAACAGTCCAGTGGCCAATACATTTTTATACCCGTGAACCTTCACTCAAGGGTTTTAATATGGGTATGATCTATACGTTTCAATGCTTTTAATGCATCATTCTTTATGAGCGAAGGTAAAATTCCCTCATTTACGACATCTCTGTTTCGTTAATGTTTTCCTCTTAAAATTTTCTATTTTCTGCGCGAAAAATAGAAATTATTCGTCATTGAGGAACTATTACGCATCTCCGTATTTTCTCCGCTCCGCCTACCATTTCTCCCACCTTTCTCTCCCACCTTTCTCTCCCACCTCCTTTCTCTCCCACTTTTCTCTCCCACCTTTCTCTCCCACCTCCTTTCTCTCCCACCTCCTTTCTCTCCTACCACCACCTTACTCTCCCTTTCTGTTTCCGTATCTCCCATCATCATCCCGCCCTCCCAAACTTTTACCTTCGTCTGCCCTACCTGTCTAACTCTCCCTCTCTCTATTTCCCTTACGTTCTCTTCAAAGTCAAACCCACTCTAATTCGCAAACACGTGCTGACTAGGATACATGGAATGGTGGGAGGAGGAGAGGGAGATGACGGCGGAGGAGGTGGATGAGTGGCTGGATACAGAGGGCAGGATAGGAATCCAAAATTGCGAGGCAATTTTACGCTCTTTCTCTTTCTCTCCTCCCTTCCTATCTATCTCTCTCTTCTTCTCTACCCCTACTATGAACACTTTGTTGTTCTATGATTATGTTACGGCAGTTAAATCTCCGTGAGCCGGCGTGTTTGTAGTCGTGCCATGAAATTAGCGAATCAAGATAATGAATTTCCTAAATTGCGACGGAGAATAGTATGCATTCCCTCTCCGTGTGTGCGTGTCTGATGTTTTACCTGATTCCGGAAATATGCTACGTCCTCCAACCCGCGGTTTCGTGGTAATTTACGATATTGTAGCGGATTTTTTTCTGATAGAGCGGAATTTCGCCGGAGTTTAATCTCGTAACTTTGACTGCTGGTTTGCTATTTTACGTTGCTACAGGTTTGGTATCGTTTAATTCAGTTGGTTGGTCGTAAGGCATTCAAAATCAATGAAGTATGTTTTACAGTCCATTGTTTTTATTCAATAGTATCGTTAATTTTAATGGCGGTTCTATGTCGGATCTTAATTTTTTTTAGATTTTTAGGCGATATTTGTGATCGGTTGAATTTAAAAAAACTTAGCAGTCGGGTCCAAAATTAAAAAAAAAACAATCTTAACTTCTAAAATTCTTTCAATTATTGCAGTGCAAGTGGCAATATCTAGGCTTTGTCCTGGGTTCATATTTCGGAGACGAACGTTTATCTTTTATAATTTATATTTATATTTTTTAAAACTTAAAAAAAATATAATTAGAAAATTGCCTAATTAAGAGGTCATCAAAAAATCTGAAACTTTCTCCATATTTTATTAGGATAAGCTCACGTATATAAAGCAAACGTCTTTTCAAGGAACTTATGTTAATTTCTACTTCGTATAAGTGTTTCTTTTATTTACGTTTTCTCATCCTTTCATAGATTTCCATTCGATATCGTCAACACAAGTAGATTGTATACATTTTAGTATTATAAAAGAATGATCACAAATTAGAACAGTATTTGAGTTTTATTAACTTAAACAAAATTATTTGGAGATGTTACCAAGGTTATCGCTGTTACCGCTTCCCTTCCATTGAAAAAAACTTGGGTAGTGGTCTTTTTAATCGTCTTTTTGTATTCCCTTCAAAGTTTAGGAATCGTATCCGTGGTTCTCCATCACAGGAATAGTCGTAATGCCTTTTTTAACCAAATCCCTCTCATGATCCTATTCTATCTGTAGCGAATAGGGGAAAGACGCATTTTATCATTGACCAATTTCCCAGTAGGCTGCATCGCTGCAAAAGGCCCTTTTTTGCTTCGTTTTTCGCGGTGTATTTATCATAGAAACGGCTGCGAAAAATCTATGCACTTCGTTTCCGTTCCAGTGCGGTTGTTTCTTCCCTCGATCTGTTCAGCGAACGTAAAAAGAAATCGATTCGATACGATGATTTCCTTTTTTCGGCCGACATTCTAGCTTCTTTTTTTTCTATTTCCATGTCGGGTGGATCACAAGGGGAATAGAAGGGGAGGTCCGGGACACGGAAAATACGGGGAAATTTTTTGTTTTCGTCATCATTTTCGTTCGCGTTTTTTTTTCGTTGTTTTCGCCGGGGACGTCGAGGGACATTTTCCAGGCGGATTTTCATCGACGCCGAAAAAGCCAATTGTTTCTCCTCCCACTTTTCTTCTCCCTCCCTCCGTAACCTCCTATTCCGAACGCCGCTTCTCGATACTCTCTTTTCCCCCCACCTCCAACCCGCTTACCTCCCCTCGGAACAAATGCGCAGTTATAAAGTTTAAGTCCCTCCTATGGCCCTACAACTCTTTCGCTTGTTTTTTTTCCTCTCTCCTCCCTCCGGTCGTTTTGTTCCCTCTGGGGGGAAGGAGGAGGGATGGAAGAGGGGGAGTAAGGGAGTTTCCGCGGGCATATCTCACAAATTAATCACTTGTCCGATTTTTATCCCGCGAGTGATGACAAGAGGGGGTGCGGTTTTTCCTCGCCTTGTAAAACATCCGAAACAACGCGGGCGCCTCAATTCGTTCAATTAATTTGTTTGGAGTTTTTGGTGCGTGCGTGCGGAAGGACTCGTAGAGGAGTATTTGAATGAGAGATAGGGAGAGGGAAGGAGTAGCTTAGGAATAGCAATAGAGAGTGTTGAATTTACATTATGACTCTTTCGGTCAATATTAATATTTCGTGGATATCTCTTCTTTTATTGGATAGAGCCTGTGATCGTATATTGCACAGTGTCTAAGGGATGACGACGAGCATTTCTATTCGTAAAATAATCCTCTCAGATTTAGTTTTGGAGGTCACTAGCCTTCTATAGCTTTACGGTTTTATTGAATAAATTTCTCGTCACATGATGACTGAATATGTACATACCTGTAAATGATGAAACCTGAATGTCATTTCATTTTTTAAAAATGAAACTCCCATATTTATGTGAAACGAATGTAATATAATGAAATACGTATTTCGTATTGGTCGAGGCAATGTCTATGGTTTAGCTAGTCCAGTTTCTTTGTTGATTCCCAAATAATTAAATATAGACATATTTTACCTTAAAAGTTCTTCGGACTAAATGTTGGAATATAGATATTAGTTGAGTAAGGCAAAGTTGCCAGTGCTTTAATGTTTATGGCCTATGTATTTATCTCCACCAATTATCACACGGCAGATTATGCACCTTGATAATGTTTTTGCTTTGATTCGATGTCATCCTATTTTATTTAAATGAATTTTTCCTCTAACGTTTTTCATCTGTCACAGTTCGTCAAATGAGTAATCCAAATGAGTGCCAATTTCACGGCGTGACAATAAAATTTGTTTCGCGCATAAAATTAATAAAAATATGAGATTTTCTCAGATTTCATTCACGATGTTCGTCATAATCGTACTCTTTGCTCCAATGTAACTCTGCTAGCTCATGCAGGATTAGAGACTGTATTTTCTTAAATTGATGAAAGTGTTTCTTTCTTTTTCGTATATTCGATAAAAATAAAAGTTTTTCATTTCCTTAATATAATTTTATGAATAAAGTGAAACAATTTTAAGTAAACAAAAAAAAAACGCAACGTAGAAATTGGCCTCGGAGAAAAACACAGGTTTTCATTTAAAACGTTCGATAGTAACTCTTTGTTTGAATGGATCGTATGAATGAGATATTTCGTCATCCAGAGTTTCGTGGTAGAGTAAGAAATCCAACCCAATTATTAAATTGAGCGAATTGGATTTTCACGGGCAGAATTTAATCATCGTTGTTGTTAAGACGTTTAATGGGAGGAATTAGGTGTGGGAATTAAATATTTTATGATTCAGGGACCACCTTTCTATTTCTCGAAGGATTAATCGTGCAAATCCCCTTGCGCACGCATTAAAGCTTTCATAAAAACGCGGTCTTTACGCCGGGTTGGTGTAAATTCATATTCATTGTCTAACCAAGTTCGTTGTAAATGGTTACGTTTACCTCACTCTTTCAACTTTATTGGGCGATAATGTTTAAACTTCCAGATTTTGGGATTAAGATCTCCCCGCAATCTCGAATTTGTGATACTGAAGCAGTCACTTTGAGCTACTCATATTTAAGATTTTGCGAGAGAAATCCGCATTACTGGAGTGCTTGCTAGTGCAGTATGCTTTTGCTAAGGAAAAATCTCAACCAGATAATGTCGTCGAAGTGCTATTATTTTTAAGTAAATTATTATACAAACAAGTTTTGCAGTAAATTGCAGTTAACGTATGATTAAAAAGGTCATTTCCTCTCCTAAATTGTAGTAATTCCTTTTTATGTTCAAGGTAACTCCATTAGCTGTGAAACGTTCTCATAAACCATTAATCGTTTGTGGTTACTGGAGTTACCATGTTTCAAGCCATAAGGTGAACTCGATAATAATTTTCTTATACAGAATTTGTACTTTTTTCTTAATCTCGTAAAATTCTGAAAACTGTTCGTTACGCGTTAATGAGTACCTACCAAATTACCCACAGAAATACGCTAACTTTAACTTTCGATTTCATGTGTACACATACATTATCCACCCCTGAAAAAGGCGATTCTGTTAGGACTAACTCCAATTTTTGCTACAAGATGTCGTACAATAATTACCAATCCATATCCTTTTAGAAAATGATCTTTCAAGTTATTCAAAACTACTATGAAACGCAACTTTTGAAATTGCAATAAAATGTCGAAAATTCACAAGTTCTGACGGAGATCGCCGACCTCCATTGTTTAATCCCTTACCTATAGCATCTGGTCCCGAATAAGAGTAAATAATTGCGACAACGGCGCGTGTGTATCCAGGGGGGCCATCCCTTCTCCCGAACAAACTTCGTGCCCCCTTTAATTTTCTCCCTCTACTAATACGTCATTTCCTCCGGGCTGTCTCTCCTTCCATCCTTAACCCGCTCCAATCTGTGTCTAGACAGAAAAATCACCTTTTTCCTAGATTTTCACCCTCCTTACCGCCCACCGGAAAAAAATCCCCCGCGGCCACTCCACTCCCGCCACCAGAGGCCTCCTCCCACACCACTTGCCCTTCTTCTTCCATTAACAACGCTGCGACCCTTTTGAATCTTCCCCTTCCTCCCTTGCCACCACTCAATCCACGGACCCACACCACTCCTATCCTACCCCCGACTTCGTTTTCTCTCTCTTTATCTCTCTCTCTCTATTCCCATCCTTCTCTCAACCGACAACAAATGGGGGTCGTAGGGGTCGCCGAAGCGTTAGGAGGAGGCGGTGCCGGGCCAGAGGTACCGTACTTCCACGCCCGATGTACGGATAGAGGGAGGTTTTAAGCGTTATAGGGTGGAGAAGGGGAGGAGAGCCGGAGGGTGTTTTAGGGACGGTAGCGAGGAAGGGAGGTAGAGGGGAGGGGTAGAACCGTGTTAGTTGGCGGCTGGTCCTAGTCCCGTTCTCCCATTCAGAGGTATGCGAGCGTAAACGGTCTGATGAGACCTGCAGGGCGGGGTGTGTAATAGAAGGACAGGGATGAAGCTATAGCGTGGGACGGGACAGGGTGGCAGGAGGGGAAGATGCGGGGTGAGGGTAAATGTTAAGCTAAGGGGAGAGTTGGGAGGGGGTGATGGAGAGAGAGAGGTGTTGGTGGGTGGGAGGAATGAGAGGGTTGTGGAGGATAGAGGTGAGGTTGGGTTTACCGGGGATGGTGAGGGAGGGAAGGGGATTTAGGTTTTGGAGGGTCGGAGGTTTCAAGGGCGAAACCATTCATTGCATGTGTGTTTGCGTTGAGTGGTTTTGTATATGTATGGTAAGGTATTAGGAGCTTTATCTGGATGTCGTGTTTTTTTCTTCCCCGGGACTTGGTCCCTTTTCTCCCCGGGACTTTACCCCTTTTCTCCCCTTCCCACGCGTTTTAAACCGTTTTAATCCTCTCTGTTTGAGCGTGAGATTGATTTGGGGTATCAGTCAAGTGTGTGCGTGCGCGCGCGAGTTTCCTGGTGATTTCAAGGCGGTGTTTCGAGTACTGTGGAGGATGTGGGGGAAAATGATATGGTTTAGATCTCCTCGTTCCCGTAAGCTTGGATTTAGTCCTGTCGTGCATCAATAGTGTCGCGGATTGGTTATCTTCTTGAACGAATCCTGTGTTTCTTTTCTTGGCGCTTAATTGCAGTATAACTCCAGCATCAAGGGTCAACTTAAATAATTCACTTAGTTGAAACTTAACGAGTAATGAGGTACATACATTTTAACGTATGTGAATATGCACGGTGAAAACATATTTTGTTACTAATCGAGGATTCGAGTTATAAGTGTCTGACTGAATGTACCGATCACGTGTACTCGAATACATAAACTCGCTTGAGATTTATGTTAATGTAAGAGCAGTATAGTAGTTATGGGCGCATGAGATGAATAAAGCGACATTAAATTGGCAATTGTGCTTTTTTACCGTTTCTTTACTGGGTAGCGTAAAGTTCAGTTCATTTTGAATGTTTAAAAAGAATTAAATGTTATACTAAGAAAATTCGATTAATGATTCAAATAAACTCTGAGATGCGACTGTTGTGATTTTTAATAATACTTTTACGATTCTCTTTCCAATAAAAATATTGCAAATTCATGACACTTAATGCATCTAAATTCACATTTTTAAAATCTTTGATTCAGCATATTTTTAAATAACATTTTGTAATTGTCTGCTCGCATGTGTTAATTTTAATTATTCAAAATTTATTTTTTTTGTTTAGCTAGTGCAATTTTCATCTGATAGAAGTTCTTCACAGATCATAGTAAACGTGATGATAGTAGTCAATTGATAACTTGGAAATGATTGAGGAAACTGGAAGACTAGCAGATTTTTTAGATTGGTATAGCCTAGTGGGCCTTTCGGTCAGTTTTAGAGCATCAGCGCGGAAAGTGGAAGATCCAAGTCTGCGTCAGAATTTTTCTTCATTCTTCCTTGGATTTATCCCAATGCAATAAGAATCTAGTCCCTCCATCGCTTTAAAGGAATAAAAGAAAACTTAACATTTTGAAGAGGTGTCGTATATTTCAGAAGGTTATTAATTTTTTCATAAAATAATTTTCATCGTGGTTTGTGAAAATTACGCTTACACATTTTACTTAGGGATTTGTAATTTTACTTGATCCGTGTAGTGTTTAATTATTTTGCTATGAATACTTTCAAATTTTCACATTTTATTATTACAATGAAACTCGAGCTGGTTTTAATTTGCCACATAAAAATGAAGTTTGTACCTAAGGAAACCTATCGTTTCCAATCAATGCATCAAGTTGATTAATATTTAATTATTTGTTCCATCGTTTGTGCATGTTTCTTATTTTTGTCCGATTCCGGAAATAGCTAACAATTCTCATCTTACGGAAGAGATCTAAAAGCGATCCAATGGACACACTGCATTCCCATCAGCCTCTCTCAATGGGCTCGCGACCCTAGCCCCATTATGGGAGGCACGTTGCCAACTCACACGGCTTTATACGACTGTCATTAATAGTTTTATTGTCCGAAAAGGGCGTTCTACCCCATTTCATGGGACGCAGTGGAGAACTTGTCGATGATGTGGTACACCAGTTTCACTCGCAATAAAACAGCGATTGGCACAGCGTTCCCTTTAATCGTCTGTGTTACTCATACTTCGTTGTCAGTATTTCTCATCGCAAGTAATCCGTTTAAAACAGTAAAGCCGCCTCCACACTTGGCGAACGAACACGAACGAGCATACAAACGCGCATTGACGAATACAGTGTGGAAGTGTCTTTGAACGCGAACGAACACGAACGAACAACGACCCGCCGTCTGTCGGTACATCAAAGGGAAATGTTCGTTCGTGTTCGTGTGGACGTGCATTTGTCCAAGGGTTCAGTGTCTACAGAGATGGAGTGGTAGGACGACGTCACCGTATCTTTCGTTGCGGATGTAGAAAGCCTTCCTTTCCATTTGATGAGACACCAAAAGTCCTCAGTGCAAATTGGGCAAGAAGAAGTTTGATGCTTGGATGCCATTTGTGTTAGTTTCTCCAAATCGGTTGTCTCTCAAGCATCGTTTTTCATTGTTCGTTCACGTGCGTCTATTTTCGTTCGCGTGCGTTTATGTTCGTTCGTGATAATATGTTCGTTCGTGTTCGTTCGCCAAATGTGGACGCACCTTAAAATTGGTAAATGCTCGTTAATATGACTGCCATTACCACAAACTAGTTGGGTAAACAGCTGCGTATTTCTGCTTCGAAACAGGTGCCCTTTTTTGATTAACAGGTAAGACCTTTCTAACCCGGAATTCAATGGTCCGGAATTTTGACTAATCTGGAAGAACATCCCTGATACGGAAATTTTCGTGAATGCCGTTAGTTTAAAAAAAGTTAAAAACGTCCGCGTCTCGGGGTTGTACTCACTTCGAATAACGAAATTATAACTGTTGTAATCAGAAAGTGACAATAATAGTTTAGATGGTTTACCATGGTTACTAAGACTTAAATTCCCATATATCGAATTACACTTTATTTTTTTAAAGAAATTGCAAATTACTCTATATGTGACTAGGGGCTGCACTAGCTGCGGAGCAACCCCCAAGATAGATAACTGTATTTTTATATCAATTTTTTATATTATCTCGTCACATGGTTTATTTACTCAAATACTCGTGTTAAAACATGAAACTGTGGTTTAGCTACAGTACAGTCATTATATACTAACATACAGTGGTTCTGGATCATCTATAGTGCGGAACGCCTCTGGTCTAAGCTTTCCGGAAAGGGAGGTTTGCGGGTGTAATTTTAATAATAAACTTGGAATATGGGAATAAAATTGCAGTATTCACATCAACACTCAGTGTCGAGATTCTCTTCATGATGCGTATATTAGCAAACTTTCTTCCTAATGAATATCTCCAAATGAATTTTTCGAGCCATTGTAAATTTACTCGCCATTCAATGCGACGCTTGACTCGTCATCAGGCGGAAGCGTTTTTCTATACTTTGAGAAATCGTGCCTAGTGTTACCACCAACTACTCTCTCCTGCTCCTTCCAGTTCCTCCTCCAAACCCAAACAGGGTATAACCTAAGCAAAACCTCGTTCTCCTGTCTCCTCTGTTTGCTTCTATGTTTTTATTTAGCGTTATAATTTCACGTGATAACGCCAGAGGTATCGGAAATGTATTCGACAATGGTGCGTGATTGTGTAGTTCAGCGGTTCTCAACTATTTTTCATCACGACACACTGCACACTAAGTTCTGCCGAACTAAAAAAAGTAGTGTGCAATAATGAAGTTTAATTCTACACATTGTTTTATTGTTGCTAATAATGACGCAAGGGGAACAAAAACTCGGTTTACTTTATTTTTTACAAGTCGTTCTTAAAATTTTCGGCGATACCTCCCGGGTCTTCGCGGCAAGCCAATGAGAACCGTTGGTATAGTGAATTGTAATACCGCTCTGAGCATTGTACGGGTCCAATTTATGCTTATAGCTTTATAATATATATAAAATGCTTCAGGAAAAGAATCTCCAATCTGACTCGGGTACTTGCGTGGTTTCTCTAACTACGTTGTGAACGAATCGTTGCAAAAGTAAACGTTTTGACATAGTTTCATGACTCATTGTCATATAGGTTGACTGACAAATGCGAGGGAAATCTGAATGGGGAAATAATTAAATTTCTTCTCCCGTAACCGACTTTTTTCTACAGTTGCTCTGCTTACATGGGTCATATGGAAACGGCTGTTGATATAATACAAAGGAACTCATTTTCCAGTGTCATTCGTACCATTTTATGAAAACAGTAGATAGCTGCTTTGCCAATGTACGCATTTTTATTATTATATGCGAATTTGTTAGGGACCCTCAGATTTCGTTATGTTCACCCATGGCGTCGCGTTTGTGATTCGTCAGTCGATAAACGATATACCGTTACGTCGCGGGCAAGAGTTTATGCAAAAGAGACACGATTGTAGCAACGTGCCAATCTACGTTAGTATCTGTATTAGTACGCTGATCTAAAGGTTAACGCGTTAGCGCGAGACTAGGCTTTATTTTTCGAGTTCTTGACCTGAATGACGCTTATCCCTTGTTCACAGCGCGTCGATAATGGTGCTATTAGCGTAAAATGTACTGTAATCCACGGTCAGATGAAAGGTCTGTTTTTATTCGATACGAAACTCAACATTGAACGACCTACGGAAAATTCCAGACCTCGTAACTACTCGCACAATACATTGGTCCATAAAAATAGCGTTTATGTCGCGCCAAGAATGTATTTTTTAATATGGCTCAGTAAGAAAAAGCCTTCTTTAGTGTTATTGAGGCAGCGAAACGTGATGAAAGGCGAATTTTCATTTTATCCGTAATGCTATTTTACCTTGAGGAGACAATTCATTCCACGCATCGCGATAAAACCGTGTAAAACAATTTTTTACGATTTTTCGTCTTATACGCTCATAGTTTAAGTCTTTAGATTAAGCTCGAGAAATGGTTGAGTTGTCATCACACTTTTTTTGATTTTTATATCTCTAATCGATGATCAAGTTATCTGTCGAATATTTTATTTTCCCTTGAAATATGTGCCTCCGCCAATGAAATAGGTCACGCTGATTGCCCGTGCTGATTTTATGTTCGGTACGTCCTAAGGATTTAATCTTGTTTAGGATCCATAGGCTGTCGTATAGTCTGTTTTGTACGTGCAGTTTGCAGTTTCAAAAATAGTTGAAAATTTTCCGTTGAGCTTTAAAAGAATTTATCTTTCGCTTGGCGCAAGAATAGTTTTTTAAATCGAAGTTTACGCTTTAAATTAATCTTAAGAAAAATATGGTAAGAGATGAAACGGTCCTTGTTTTAAAGTTCATTTTAGCACGTTAGGTTTAAATCTGACGCGTGATTTGGTTTTATTTCTCTTTGTCGGAGTTTCATTTTCTTTTAGTTCGTGTATAGTCAAGGACGTACCCGGGTGGTTCTGGGGGACCTGCGATCACCACTCTACAAACTTGCTACGTTGCCTCTTGCTACGCTGCCACTAGCTGCGTTGGGTTATGAGAACTAAAAACGTTATAAAAGTTGATATTATTTGAATAGGACTTTTATTTAATCAGTTGCTGGAAATTGGTTTTCGGCCACTGAACCTCCTCTCCCCTCCCCTCTCCCTTCCCTCTCCCCTCCCTCTCCCCTCCCTCTCCCCTCCCTCTCCCCTCCCTCTCCCCTCCCTCTCCCCTCCCTCTCCCCTCCCTCTCCCTCCCTCCCCCCCGATATAAATTTCGGGGTGCGTGCATGTGTATACTTTTCGGTTTTTTTATGCATGACTTCGAAATTATTCCTTTTCTAAAATGAGAACTTCTTTTGATTCCTCTCGAAACGAGGACTGTCACGTTTGAATTTTATGAAATCAGTAAATTATTCGCGTATCTCACGGTCGATTTCGGAGTATTATACGGGTTCTTATCATTCGCGCTGTCCCGATGTTCGTCCATATAAGAGAGATGTAGACAGTCCTCTCGAAAGATGCTTAGGTCGACTTGGCATTATGACGTGATCTAAGCCCTAATGCCCTCTGCAAGGACAACAAAGACTCGAAGACTATTCAACCGCTCGTCACTTCTTTGCAAAAGTAGTGTCGAAGCGAGAAACAGATAGGCGGTCTAACCCAAAACATCCCTTACGTCTCGTGTTGCGAGTCCTCTATCTCCCCGGGACTCCTTTCCTGAATCCCTCATCCTCTTTCCTCAGCGAGTCAGCACCTCTTCACCGACCCTTCTTAACCCCACTTCTTCAACCCCCGACGCTCTCCCCCACCGATCCCTCCTCCTCCCCTCCCACCTCAATCTACCCTCACACCCATCATTCATCCGATTCCGACGCCTCTCCCTCTTCTTTCCAAGCACCCTCCCATCTCGTCCCATCCCCTCGCCCTCACCCCACACTCCAACGCCGAGCAATTTTGGTGTAGCTCGGCATCTCCCTTTTTGGGTGGCGTCGGAAGGGAAGGGAGAGGAGCTGGGTGAATATTCCGAGGAGGTTTTTAGAGTTAGGGGTATGGGTAGATCTTCCTGGGGAGTTTTGCAAGAAGGCAAGGGGTGGAAGAAGAAAGGGAAGACACCTCCTGGATCTCACCTCTGTCTCTCTCTCTCTCTATGCCTTTTCTTTGCCCTGAACCATCCGGGGTTTCTCGGCTAAACCGAGGGAGAAAGCGAGATATAGGAAAGGGGGAGATAACAGACTTTTTTTTCCTTATCCTATTTGGCCAGGCACCGTAATCAGGGTCTCTGTGCAATCAAGATGGTGGAGGGGATGTAGGCGAACAGGGTGCTAGGGTGAGTGCTGCGGTTATTTTAAGGATATATCGCTTTCGTGATGGAGTAGCTCTCGATGTAGAATGTTCCGCTGTTTTCCAGGTTATATCCGCCCATCTCTATGGCATCGGTTGGATCTCGGCCGTAAGGGAAACTCGATATTTCGTTTTTGGGAGAAGTCATTTGTATAAAAAATCAATATCAATTATGGTTTATGCGAGAGGAAAAGTGCGACGTATTGATAGTTGTGGTCTTTGAGAGTTGGCTTTTGAGTTTATCGGGTTTTTAAATGTATTTCACTATATAGTTCCGGATGGTTTATGCGCAATCTTATTCTACTCTTAGTTTTTTCAAACCTTTTACCCATTACAAAGGTGAATTACGTTGTGAAAAATTAGTACAAATAACGGGGAAATTGCTTTATTGGTTTTCGTTTTTCCCTATCAGTGTATTAATACATCGTTGATTTATTTAATAATTCGCGGCGTTTTGATTATGTAACAGTTAAATTTGTTAATTGGAGTTTCTTTTAGAGCCGTTAAAAGTTGGATAGTTGAATAAAACATTAAAATTTTATATTATCAGCAGAAGTGTTGTGGGTACCCATAAGTTATAGCATAATTTCAGCTAGCGTGCCATTAAAAAATTAGATGAAATACTAATCGTTCTTTATTTTATTGAATTTAAATGCTTATTGAATAATGGAAAAGCAACTTCTTGTTTTATACAGATGCCGTTTTACATCACTATGCGTTTATGTACTGAGATTCTCTCGAAACCTAGAAATAGGTATATACTAGACAAAAAAATACATCCACATGTATTTCTCAGGGCGAAAGTAGCATTTAATATGCTTGACCTCTAAACTCTTGACCTTATTTACTAGACATCCCGCCGGATGACCTTTTGCCGTTCTGATTGATTTCCGTCTCCCACGGATATCGAGGGTTATAAGTGTCGGATAGTTTCCGTCAAAATAACTTTCGTGATTCATCAAGAAGCTCTACATCCTTATGCGTGTTCTCTTACGTCGAAAGGAAAACGGGCCTCCTTTTGTATTACATGAATACATTTTGGTATATCCGTGAAATATACGCGGTCAGCACTAAATCTCAGCAAAGGAAAATTTACATAGGTTGTTATTAAAAATTATTTTGTGTTTGGACGCGCGCTCAGGAACTTTTTACTGATCTCTGAACCTGTTTTGACGATTTTCGAGTCGGGTAAACAATTCCCAAACAAACGGGCATTTTTCACGTTGTTTACAATGCGAAATTTAATGACCGTAACCACTTGACACGTTGTTTCCGTATTTAAGCTCATCGCATAAATACCCGTCTCTGCTACCCATCGAATAATGAGAGACTTTATTTTGTTTCACCTAAAGATGTTGGCATTTTTAGATGCTTACTTTTCTTTTTAGGGTCGTTTAGGCGGGTCGTAGCGTTAATCGGGCGATAATTGTCTCTCCATTTCCAACCATCGCTTGAATGAAAAGGGCAAGAGAATATATTCTAAGGGTGTTAACTTCATTTGTCGACCACCAGGGGAGATTTTTCATTAAGAAATGGTTCCTAATTTTGGAGAGCTCGTACGCTAGTTTCTCTGACGTCATCACGAAGATGTGCCGGATTTCGAGGTGTTTTCGTTTTGTTTGTCCTCTTCGATCCTGAAATATACCATCATGAATTACAAAAAACAAATCGAGATGATTTCTGTCGAACGCTTGCAAAACAAGCAGCATTTTACGAATGCCTTTCCAGTTTTATAAAGGTAGCATATTCCGTTTCGATATCGAATGAGTTTTATAGATCTATGAATACTTGATGGCCAACAAGTTTTCTATGGGCATGGCGAATGCTTGCGTATTCCAGTACATCTTTTTCATTTCCGTGCATATGAATAAGGAGTACGTAACCTATAATTGCGCAAGATGCTCTCTTATCATTGCGGAGTGACCTAGAATATAATGCGTTTTAAATAATAACCGCATTTTTTATTATTTAAATGGCACAACTCGCGTTGTGTCATTGAACCCTGAATGTGAACTCGGCCATATTTTCAAGAACTCTAATATCGGGAAATACAGTTGTAATTATTACTTTAACCACGTTATTTATTCTGTAATTATGTCATTAAAGATAAACTTTTTTCGGAACTTATGATATTTTATGTCATGTTTCTTTTGAGTTTATCTATCTCACCCGTGGAAATCAATGACGAAATTCCGGAGTGTTTTCGAATAATTGATGTCTCTCGTATCGTGAATTTACGGAAACTGTTTACCAATTAGGTACAACCCATATCATCCCCGATCCAAATGCACGCCTTCTCTGTATCGTACTGATTGCGCGTGTCTATCAAATTCAAGGCCCCAAATAGTCAATCACGGGGCGTTTTTCGGAAGCAGTTGAGTGCTATACGAGCGAAAATGGTCACAATGTCGGTTGAGTGCTCATGATCCCATATCCTTGTGGCGTACAAATTACCGTATGTCCTCCTACAATCAAAGTTGCATGCGGGTGAAATGCAGTTCCGGAATCGAGTTTGTAAATTATGGGCGTAACCCTCCAATCGGCAACAATAAAACTACCTCCGTCGCTGATGATTTTGTCAGGTCTTACGTAGGATACAGATTCGTTTCGAAAGAACGGGTACAGTTTCGCAAAGATAACATATGTATATGAACTTGATTTCTCTCTTCTTATACAAGAAAAGAGCTTCGATTTATTGAGATGATTCTCGTTTCCTTGATGGAAATTGCGAGAAACTTTTCATACTTCCTATGCATATTTTACTTACTTGTCGAAACAGCTAGATACTGGAGATTTAACCTGATATTTCTACATCTACATGTTACCCTGCAATTCACCTAATTGGTGGGTGGCAGGGGGTGCAATGCACCATAACCTACCTAAAGATTGTCTATCGCAGGTTGAAATTTTCTATTGTGATCTCGTATTTTCCTCGGAAAGAACGAGCCTAGATAACGCTCCGTCCTACTATAACTACTCGTCCGTTTTCTCTTCCTCAATAAATAACTCATTCTAATGATCTTCCTTAACATCAGTCACTTTAAACTATTGGATATCAACGAAAAATTATATTAAATTCTCGTATATTTTTGTATTTATTTTCCATTTAAAGTTAATTGGCACAGTGATAGTTTTGTGCCCACTTGGCTGATTTTTTTGTTTCACATCAAAAACAATTTTTATAAGAATGTGTGTGTATTTTTGGGTAATTAACCTCTTGGATTATTATATTTTTATAAGAATGTCATTGGGATGACTACAGATTTCGTATAACTAACATGTAAATTGTGCTCTTTGTATTGTTTATAGTTATTCCTTACATGCTTAATTTTTTGATCGAGAAATCAGTTTTCGTAGTGTAATTATCATTTTTAATCAATTTTGCATGATAGGATGTTGTGTTTTTTTGGTAAGCTTTATTGATAGTCAATTTAAACATGGATATTCAATTCCAGTAATGAAATAGATCTCTGTATGGTTGAAAACCGACTTGTGATCAAGATTGTTCAACTTTCTGCAAAACGGGTTCTACGAAAGCTTTAGTTAGAATCATAGATTGGTGATTTCATCTTTGAGAACTGCTGGTTTGTTGCCGGAATACTCATCTGGTTTCCCCAGTCATCTTTTGACAGTTGGAGTTATGTCGATCGTCCATTATATTCGGGCTTCTCCGTAAACTCTTGTTTGATGTAGCTACTTTCAATTTAAATTCATCAAAAATATTATTCTATCCTTATTCGATGAAAAGATTTGATGTTTATGTTAATGATACTGGATCTAGGTATAAGAATTCGAATGATTTGCCATCCTTTGGGTTAATTTCCCTGCTACGTACGGAAATGACCTTGAAAGGGATGAAGTTCTTTTCTGTTTTGAAGGGATGTTAAAAAATGTCTTCATTTTTCTCCTCCTCGGACTTTCCACCAGATTAATTCCTTCGATAATCGTTTTTTCCGCTATCTCGTTATTTATTCCTACGAAAGAGAGCGGGAAGAAAAGAAATTAATGAGAGCGTAGTGGTAGATGGAGAGATGATGAGCAATTGGGGATTATCTATATTTAGGCACGACGGGGGCTATACTTTCGACCCTGAGATATCCTAAATTCCAAGAAATGTTGACTGGTGCTTCCAAAACAGGAATGGTATTAGAATGGAAGGGTGAAGGAGCGAGCGTTTTGTGTGCGTGTGTTAGTGTGCGTGTGAGAGCGAGAGAGTCGAAATGGGGTTTGCAATACTGGGAGGTTGGGGAAGGGGGACGATGAAAGAGAGTAGAATGGTGTGTGGAAGAGGGTAGGGCACGGGAATCCATTGACGTCATTATAAATGGAAATAGGGGAGCGATGCGAATGTGAAATTCGGACGGGCAGGGTTGAGAGGGAGTGAGTGGCGATGTGTAGGGGAGGATGGGATGTTGGAATTTTCAAAGGGAAGGAGATGGTCTGAGTGGTCTGAAGGGGAGGGGGGTTCGCGGGAACGTTGGAGATGAGGGAGGGAGGAGAAGATGGAGTTTGTGGAGGTGGGATGGTGGGGGGAAAGCCAGGAGGGGGTATGGGGGTTGCCATGGCGACGGCCGCACGCGTCGAGGCGTCCTTTAGAGCCATCTACCGGCCTGCGGTTGACTTTCCCGCCTGGTTCCAGTAAGACCCTCTTAGCAGCGCGCCAACTGGGATGATTTTTAGAGTGATAGAGGGAGAGCGAGGGAGTGGGGAAAATAGAGGGGGAGGAGAGAATGTCGATGTCATGTTCGCCCCCGCCCTCTCTCACTAACTTCCCCCTCCCTCGTTCCCACTTCTCCCGCCAGAGGAATAGAGGATATTTAGGCACATACACTCCAAGCTGGTACAAAAGCCCATGGGAAGCTTTTAACTGATATCCTTGTTTGGTGATTAATTGGTTTGGCGGCTTTGTCGTACCGGATTACTCCTGTTTTTTGTGTCCTTTAACTTTTTTGCACTAATTATCGCGCCGAAAAAAAACAAACGGGATTATGCGACATAAGTATGCGCAAGTGGAGGATTTTGAATAAAATTATTTTCTTTTGTCTTCTATTGCGACAGAGAAAAACAGTTCGTGTATTTGATGACGCTGTATGTTTATGGATAATGGAATGAATGTTTGAGGTTGTAAATGTGCTAGACAATGGAGCATTTTCAGGAATCGAGATGGATATAGCTTAAATTAATGAAGCTCAGATCAGTGATTTTCATTGTTTTAGAGCGATCAATGATTTTGTTGCATTATAATTCAAACTTAAAAATTTTATATCTGTATTAGTTAAATGATGGTTTTGAGATTAATAATTAAAGAAACTTTTATATCAAGTTAATGTATTAAATCTTTAGGAGCATAAATTAATATGCCTATATATATAGTAAACTCTTGTCCAAGAGAGATTTCCCGATGCCTGTTTTTACAACGTGGGGTTGATTATCTGAGGTTAAACTCATCAAAATTAACGAACACACATTAAGTTTAATTCAATGGATATCCTATGTCAAGAATAGTTGTAAATTCACAAAAGGTAAACTCATCTACCTTTGTCGAAATAGAAGCTAATAGCTTATGAAGAGGATTTATCTTCGTTAACTGTATCTGATTTTGGCCGTGATCTCAATCTTTTAACTTAAATTCCAGGACCGTCTTAAAAGAGCTGCCATTTACTTAAAAAAATTCTTTAATTTTGAACGACTTCTGTGAAATTCTTTGTGGCTACATTTTGTGCATTATACGCATTGGTAATGCATTTGTATTCCGTTACTATTTCAAGACCTTTTAAGACGCACGTCGCAGCTTCTTTACTGTACGATTGATTACTTTTATTTTTTTTACTTTAAGTATTTTCCGTGAAATATTTTAGCACCAATCGTGTTTTGGGAGATGGTAATATACTAAGCATGGGAATGCTTATAATTTTCACATTTTTCTAGCTAGAAGAATAAATTTTTAATGCTTCGAAGCTATAAATTATATTTTGATAGAAGCTCCAACCACTTTTTCCAAAAGAATACGAAAAATGTGTCTTGTATACATGCAGGATTTTATTCTATAATTCTCGAGTCTTCAACATCAGTCATAGTTAAATTTAGTTTTGATACAGCAGGTCACAAAATATATGGAAGATCGGAAAAAAAGCATTGCCGTCAGAGACATGGCTTTATGGCAACGAGGTCGCCACCGGTTGTCACCGGATCTGTTTGTTTCCCAGCGTCCCTCACGACGGGGCGCTTCAAAAACACATCCGCAACCGTTTCGGACATCCAGAGCGACCCTCACGTTCCAAAATTCTCTCGCAACATTTATTATAAACGTGATCCAAAACGAATTTGACGCAAGAGAAAAACATTCACTTGCAGAAAAAGCGCACTTAAAAGCGTACGAGCGTGGAATACGTGTGGAATTTCGTCGGTGTGGAAAATTCACGGTGTTGCGATGTCGCCAATGCTTCTTCGAGGACTTTTTTGGCTAACCCACGCTCACCGTTTGTTATTGACGGTTACTCCGTAGTCGTTTCGTTATTCCTTTCCTTTCTAATTATATCTCTCATCCCTTTTTATTCTCCCCTCTCTTTCACACACACAATTCTCCCTTGCGAAGGATTATTTCGTCGTTAATGCCTCATCCCCCCCCCCCTTAGAGATGTAACGCTTTTGCGGGCGGAACATATAGTAAAAAATCTACGCGTGGAAAACGGACATTACGTTAGCATTTCATTGATGGCGGTCTCGTAGGTCGCAAAACGTGCCCGATGCGTAATAGCTAAAAATAAAGTCGCGAATAGTTTATTAAGTGCGTCGTGTGGCGTCGTAGAAACAGTTCTTTGCTGCATGCTATCGGGTATATGTGAAGGTGGCCGCTGCGTATTTTTTTAATTGTTCGATTTTCCGTGGTAGACGCAGTAATAAATAAGTATGGGCATTTCTTACGATTAGTTTCCATATCTTACGATTAGTTTCCATTTCATACTAGGCTATTGTGGAAGCCCCGTGATTAATGTGTCAATCTTAAATATAGCTTTAATATAGCAAAATTTGGGAATAATTTTGAAACGAGAAAAAAAGGTCTGCTATGACCGGGAATCGAACCCGGGTCTTCCACTTGCCGGGCGGATATTCTACCACTGAACTATCGTAGCAGATCAATTTTTCTCGTTTTTGAACGCGGATGTTTTCGTGGTTGAGCAGACTTTTTTCTCGTTTCTAAATTATTCCCAACTTGACAGCTTACTCGTATGCCTGTCTGCAAAGGATCTTTGGATCGCTTTATTCCATCAATAGCAATATTTGTCTCAAAATAATAAGTAAACTGATGACCTTAGTTTATGACGTTATTTGAATAATTACATGGCTTCTACCGCGATAAAAAGATTGAGTAAACGGTAAGCCCATTTATGCGTCAATGCTTCCTTCGTCGTTCACCTAAAGTTAATTTCAGTCATGTACCTAAGTGAATTTTATAATCAACTGGTTCGGAACCACAAATAAGTTGTGCCAGTATATTTATCGAGTTATTTTTCAATTTCAAAGTAACCTAAGTTTGAATTTAATTTAGTTTCAGAAAGCCTTCGTGGTTGAGTAATTAGGAAGTACCTATCCGGGATTTGCGTATTAGTTCTTTGCTCGATTTCATTCCGCGAACAACCAATACCACACTCGGCTTGCCCTTCGGCGATTATCGTAGGGTCTCTATGCTTTTGAACATATCTTCAAATAGATTAGTTTTGTTCATCATTGATTGCCTCTCCACCTCCCTCCCAAGGATGAAGTCTGGATTCGCCCTTGGTAAATATTCTCCCAATTCCTTGTATTTCGTGGGCAGTTCTTTCTTGTATGCTTTTATATATGAGAATTTCATTTTCTTCTCACAATGGAATCGCTCAAACTCGTTGGATCCGCCGATTCGACACTTCTCGATAACGGTATTAGAAAAATTTTGTCTCTTGAATTATGCGTTTATTCTATTGATTGAATATGTCCTTAATCGTGAGAGAAAAGGCTCATTTTTGATGGATTTTTAAAATGGCCGTTTAAAGTTCGGAATATCTTCTGTTTTCATCGCCCCATCCATGGTCTTATATACAGGCCTGGCAACTCGCTATGATAGCGCATTGGGAAAGGAGGCACAGCTTTGAGGCTAAAATATTAGTCCGTACGCGCTAGAGTCGTGAAACCCGTGTTGTCCTTTGTGAATGCTTGGTTACGAGAGGCAGCAGTAGAATATCATCTGAAAAAATAAAAGACTGGGAAGTCCCTGATGTGATAGAACAGCAGTTCCCAGCCTTTTTCACTTCGCAAACCCCTGGAGTTAACCTATTTCTCGTTGCTGACCCCTTGGATTAACCTTTTATCTTCGCAATCCCCATGAGTTTCAACAGTTTTGGCGGTGAACCCCTTATAATGGAGAGTAGATTTTGTAAAAACAAATCATTTTGAACGCGTTTAATTCATGAAAAATAAAAATTTTATAACACATAGTATGTAAACGTTCACAATAAAATCAGAATCTTGGATATTGTCATCAGTTTCTAGTTAATAGGTTTCCTGTAAAATTCAAATTTAATTCTTGAAGCACAAGAAAAAAATTGAAAACAAAACCATGCAACTAATTTGAAAGAAACTAAAATATTGGCAAAAATTGTAGAACCAATAAAGTGAAAAAGATGGCATTGCCAATTTTTTCTCGCGAAGCCCTAAGATTTATTTCTCTAACCCCTAGGGTTTTGCGAACCACCGGTTGGGAAATGCTGTGATAGAGCAGGATTACTCCACGAGTCTTGTTGTTGAGTGTGTGATTTATTATGTTATCGGTTATTTATGTAAGCAAATTCTAAAACACAGCAAATGTTCCGTGTGCTGAACTGCCATTGCTTCCTCGGAAATAGTAAACTCTTCCACTGTCTCGGAATTAGTGAACGTGAAGACTACATGGAAGTTAATTCATCCGAACCTACATTTTTTCAAGTTCATTCGTTATGTGGAGGACTGCTTTGTTAAGCATGTCACAAAATCGGATGTGTTCAGTGCCGCCGTGCATGAAGTCCTGGACTATTATGATATATATACATACTATATATATATATATATATATATATATATATATATATATGGATGTCAACAAGGTGTTGGGATGAGGAAACCCAGTGAGCACTTACCAATCAGACGACTTCAGGTTGGCGAGGCCCCGGGGATGTCGAAGCGACACACGTAAAAGAACACTAAAACACAGAAACATCACAAACGTTCTCTCTCTGTAGCTGATGAAGGAACAATTCCGAAAGCTTCTACGTTTGTGATGTTTCTGTGTTTTAGTGTTCTTTTACGTGTGTCGCTTCGACATCCCCGGGGCCTCGCCAACCTGAAGTCGTCTGATTGGTGAGTGCTCACTGGGTTTCCTCATCCCAACACCTTGTTGACATCCATATATCCATTTTACCTTTCCTTTTCCGTAAGCTGTTTTATATATATATATATATATATATATATCATAATATTTTGTTATAATTTATTAAAATGGTTATTTATAACATAAAATAATTAAATAAACCATCGAAACTTTCACATTCTTCGGGATGATAATCATCGTAAAAACAACGAAACAAAAACCTTCTACACCAAGCACACTTTGCAAAAACCTGTTTGCCGCAGTTAAATCTCTCTCGGTGTATTTTTTCAGGAAAGCAAACATCTTTTACGTTCATAAAAACACTGCGGTTGAGTTACTCTATCGCTGAAGAAGGGCATAGGCCCGATAAGCTTGCGTGTTTTTTGTTTTTGTGTTCGTGTGTTTAACGTGTCTCTTCGACGCCCCCAGCAGCCTGCCAACTTGGTCCCCGACTTGGTAAGTGTCCGCTGGGCTTCCTCCAACACCTTGTTGCCGCCCTCATCACTACCTTTTCATTTCCTTAAGTTTATATATATGGGGTTTTCACCGAAAACCATTACTGTTTCCTTAACAGTGGACCATATAGTCTCGTTATATGAAATACTGTCATCTATTTTAATAAATTAAAACCAGATATTACGATGAACAGTTTTTCTTTGGATTTATCAGAGAGCAATAATTTTTGTTCATATGTTAATTTTGTTTATTGTAATTATTTTATTGTGTTATTTGTAATTTTAATTTAATTTTTGATACCTGTGCGCGAATCTGGAGCGTAATAAACTCGATGTTCTTCGTATGATAAGACATATTATTGACTAATTATTGAATGTGGCGTAAATTCGTGTTTTAAAAATCTGATGTGTCCAACAGATGGCTTTCTTCACGTAAATAAAGCGCAATCTGGTCCCTTACTTAAATATATGTATAAATAAATGTAAATTTTATTCAACCCGGATCGCTTTTACTTCAGAGGGTCGATTTTACCCTATCTAAATATTCGACCTATTAGGACAGTATTCCATATGAGGTGATGACATCAGCGTTAGTCATAAAATAACTTCCTTTTATATAATATATTAGCGTAAAATCCTGTTGAATTTCAACGGGAAATCTAGAAGGGTAATATCTTATTATGTATTTATAGCGAAGGGAGAGGAAGATGGAAAGGAGCATGGATTTAAAAAAACAAAAGTCCTCGGGATTTAACAATGTCATTGTCGTCAAGGTATTAATTGTTAAAACTTCAAACGTTGTCTATTAATGGTAATAAACGTAAAGTGCGAGCGATTTCGTATCGAAGACGAAAAAAGACTGCAAGAATAAGAAACCTTGATCATTCTTCTTTAAAACTATGCAGGTCCGAAGTTTATATGTTAATTTGTCGAATTTATATACGCAAATGAATACTCAATCTTTAATGTATTTTCTAATGGATTTTTTTTTCGTTTTTTAAAAGTTATATGGCTTTGATTAAAAATTTTAAAGCACCAAAATCTTACGGCTTGCTAAATGCACCCACGTACCAATTTTCATTGTGTTAATCTCGTATGGTTTAATAGTTATGAGGAATTAAAAGCGCGACGGATCACTTTCATGCGTTAGGCTTATGTGTATCTGAATATTGAAATCGGCGTAAAATAACGCTTTAAAAATATTAATTTCTCGAAAACGAGGCATCATGGGACAAAAATCCGAAGCACGTATCTTCTTATTTTCGATAAATTTTTATCTGTAAATGTTTCGTTAAAATCCGTTTACCAATTCTTGCAACCTCTCCTTTTTAGACTGCAATGTCGCAGTGGTAGTCGCAAAGTAGTTTAATTCATTATTCAATTGTTTGAGTGCCTTTAATTTAATTACGTACAGGCTAAATTACCATAACAGTTTGATTGTTTTTTGTTATCACCATTTCCTTCACGTAGCTGTTTGCTCCAACCGATGAACAAATGAATTAACACCATTAAAGAATGCATTGTTTTTTTAGTCACGTATATTGACGCTAAGAATTAGTCATGGGTGTCCTGAGGTTTTAAAAACACTTAGCCGGTGATATTCAGGCGAAGGTTTCCTTTCGCGGTAATACATTAACTAGCCTACTTGTATGTCTCTTTGAACTCGCATCGGGAAAAGGTCGAAGGTGATAATATCTCGCTTCCCTTCTTTCTGCGCCTAACAGCCCTCAATACGAATAAAAGTTTCTAATATTTGCAGAATGTCTGACGAGCATTCCAGTGGGAGTTATACGGCGGCTTTATTTATTTAAAACTCGTATAACTTCACATCATCATACCACGAGCTGTGTCGAGAGAGGAAGAGAAATATATGCGGAATTATATGGAAATTCTTTGATTCCGAATCGAAATGAAATTCTTGATTCCTCAAAACTCCTTTTTTTCTAAGGGAGTTTATTGCCACATAAGTGAGATGGAAAGAAGGATTTCTTTTTTTTTGCTTCCATTCCCGTCAATTTTGGAGCTCATAACCAACCTTGCCATCCCAAATGAATTGATGTTCAGGAATTACCTCTCTCGTATTTTTCCTCGGTTGTTTGCCTAACAAATTGAATCCGCGGAGGATGTTGGGGCGGTTGGAAATGACGCAATAAAAAGAAATGGCGGAACTCCTTATAAAAAATAATCACGTAACTTTTCCTGTATTTCTTTCCTGACCTTTCTCCGTGTCTTTGAGGCGCGGTCCCGTCCGAGGAAAAGGAATGATTTGGAATGGATGATGGTGGTTTGGAGGAAGGGGATCGATTTTATTTTCTCACCCCAGCGAGCGGCTCTTCGGATTCGTTTAAACATTTTTTGGCAATGGGGACGTGTTGCGTAGTTCATCTTCGTTCTTTCGACGAAGTTTTCTTTGCCCTCTATGGGGATTAAAACGAAAGGAGTCGCCGGAAGTCGTGTCGTTTTTTTTTTAAACCCTAATATGCAGTAGCACGGAAAATTTCCTCGAAGTCGGTTTTTTGCTCATTTTTTTAAGGGTTTCGTTTCTAAAAAATGTGATAATTCTCGTCGTGGTTTTCTTTTTTCATTGCCCGCGGTTTTAAAACAAATCCTAGCTTGGGGATTTTTGTTCATTTTTTCCTGAAATTTATATTTCATTACGCGCGACAGAGCTATGCTCACAGTGTTATTGAAGTGCAATCTTTTTTTCGGAGTATTTTAATGGGTCTCGAAGGGTCTCCTTTTAAAAATATCGCTATTTTGACCGTTATCATCTGCGCACACTACCTTAGTATTACGAATTACGTATTCTAGGAAGTGTGTGTTTATAGGGCGTAACGGAGAAATTTTCCAAAACAGAAAAAATAATTTGGCGGTCATATTTTTACGATCGCATATTGGCCGTGGTAGAGAGCGGGTCGTGCATATAAATTCATCTGCCCAGATTAAAATCAACCTAGCGAGAACGAAATTCCTCATTTTAAATAAAAAATAAGTTCAGGGATAAATCAATTATTAACCTGTATGAATGATTCATCGCAACAATTCTTTTAATTAATACGAATTGTTTTGAGTCAGATCGTCCCGCGAATGTCACATTTTATGTCACCGTCGGAAAAAGAATCGAGTCGAGTTTATTGATTCCTTTCATGTTTATTTTATTATTAAATGGCTGAGAATGTCACATGCCAATTACATTTTACGACCAACTCGCCAGTTACTTTAATGTTAGCGTATTTTGGGCGGCGCAGTAAAATATCTGTCATTACTTTACCGCGAATTTTCTCTTTGCGATTCTCTCTATCGAAATAACCCGCAGGCCGATTCCATTACGGTTTGGCTTTAATTTTTCTCCGTTTTATTTAATTTCCATGGATAACTAAATTGAACTACTTAAAAAGCTAACGATCGCAGGACTGGATTATTAAATATGTCGCGGCTAAACGGTACAATAAACTGCTAAAAGGGCAATACATAATCAAAGAAAGTCTTTGTTTGTTGGATGTTTCTCTGCGTGTCTCGTTAAATTTTGTTGCAAATTTACTCAACTTTATTATTATGGAATATATTATAACGTATCGTTAACTAGATCTTGTTTTATGTTTCCTCACTCGTTACCCAAATCCGCATAATAAACTCCACCTTATGATGGCATTCATAAATGGAAACTATAATGTAATTTGTTAATCGATATAATAAAAGACTGGGACTTGTTGAAGATAAATCATGTTTATTAAATTTCTTATTACCTATAGCTCGAAACACGCGCGATTTATCGGATTCTATGCGAATTTTGTGACTAATTCGAAATTTAATTAAACGAGCTAAGCAAATTAAAAATCTGCAATTTTATTGACCAAACTTAAATTTATATTTCCCATTCCCGCATGCAAATTTTAAGCTCTTTGAAATGCAAATTTATTGTTCCAAATTCTGAAATACGCTGTTGCCGTCCAAAGAGAAGGTCATGTAATGTCGTCTAATTGAAGCGATGAGTTGACCATTTCCTTTGAAACTTAACCTGAGTTCTTTTTTCCTGAATTAAGAGTTATTGATAGTCATTAACTTATGAAACATGAGCTCTTACTGTGTCAGTAACCGCATCAGGTTAAACCGAATTCTATTCTAACTAGAAGTCTTTGAAAAACTATTTGCATACATTCTCACACTCGAGGAACTTTTGAGTGCAATTGCATATTCTGTCATCCACCAAAAATGTGACTTGCAGGGTATCATGTAGATGTCTCACGCGGACGCCAGCCCACATTCGTCCATAAAATTTTAATTAATATTTGTTAAATATTCCCAGAAAAGTATCAAGAACAATGACTTTGTGCTAGACCAGTGGTCGGTAACCTATGACACCCGCGGGTCAGAAGGTGACCTCCCGCAGGTCCAGGTCGTGAGTTCTAACACCAAACGCTGTAGGTTTGGAGCGCATGCGTGTAACATCCGAGATGATGCATGCGCAACCACTTTGCTTGAGTCGGCCGCTACTAGCCTAAAAATAAAGGATTCATAAATGATTTTTACTATCTCCATGTACGTAGTATAGGGGAAAGTATTGTTTTCATGAAAAAAATCGATTTCGAGATTTCAACGGAAATACACTTTTTGAGTTCCCCTGAACACGTTTTGACCATTTTCTCGATGATGTCCGTGTGTGTGTGTGCGCGCGCGCGTGTGTGCGTGTGTGTGTGCGTGCGCGTGTGTGTGCGCACGTGTGACATTTTTTTTGTGATCGCTCTAACTCCTAAACTATCAATCAGGTCAACGCCAAATTTTATATTTTAAATTTTTATGAAAGTCACAAAAACTGATTAGTTTTGGTAAAAATCGGTCAACCGGAAGTGGATGTTTACCCTTGTCACATCCGTTATTTTGAAATATTTATATAGGTAACAACGTACCGGAATAAAAGTTGCAGGAAATTTAATTTTATACAACCTTTGTTTGAAACATTTTCCCATATAATGCATTGTTTAAGAGATATCTTATATTTTTAGCTGCCACTACCACGCCACCTACCGGCGAATATTGTTAACACTTTACTCTTAATTAATGAGGTCAGGCTCAACTTTGTGGAATTTACTCATAATGAAACGAATACTTTGTGGATTCCACAACTTTAATTTAACACGACCGGTTTCACTACGATCGTAGCATCATCAGGTGAAAATATATAAATTGTTCCATATATATATATAGGGTAAAATGAAGGGGGAGAGGGAGACAGTAGGGGTTACAAAGAAAACACCTACTGCCTCTCTCTCTCCCCCTTCATTTTACCCTATATATATATATGGAACAATTTATATATTTTCACCTGATGATGCTACGATCGTAGTGAAACCGGTCGTGTTAAATTAAAGTTGTGGATACCACAAAGTATTCGTTTCATTACTTTACTCTTAGTTACGTCTTAGTAACGCTCCTTTTTATTTTCTTAATTGTTGGAGTTTTGTGGCTATATCGTATATCAGAAGGCTACGGTTTTAGTTTATTTATGTTCTTTGTAAAGTCTAAAATTATCTCCCAGTTCCTTAAAATATTTATTATCATTTAACCTATTTGAAATTTTTAGAAATATTGCAGGTATGGAGAGAGTCATGTGGTGGCCACATAGATTTTTTATTTAAAATATCGTATAATGGTTGAAACATGAACAGTTTTTGTGTACAGCACTTTATTCACATAGTTGTGAAATCCACCTAAAATTAATGGATTAAACGTAAAGACTGATGCATTGAATGCTACGTAAATGTTAGAATTTTTACACGTTCAAATGACCAAGTAACAAATATATTATTAATGTTTTCGAGTGAATCCGGACTCGGGAGACGGACCGTGAATGAGGGAATGATAATTTGCGGTGTTTCCGTCTCCTCCTCGCTGTTCGCTCGCATTTTTCTTCTTTTTATACGGATAAATAAGGTTTCCCTGGCAAACTACATGAAATGGTCGATCGATATCCAAGGAGCACGAAATGACGAATAGACTTTTTAAAGAAGAGAGAGAAAATAAGATACCTGTAAATTTCCCAGCGGAAAGGTTTCCCCTTGGTGGCCATATGAATATAGGCACACACACAATGAAAGATAAAAAACACTCGTTTCTTTTACGAGCTTCTTTCGCCATCGTGTTATTAAATCACGTCGTCCAGTTAAAAGGAATTGATTTACTTTCGCGGTCTTTGTCCCGCTCCGAATTATTTTTTCTTTCCAAGCCCATATTGGAAGAAAATCGTTATATATATATATATATATATATATATATATATATATATATATATATATATATATATATATATATATACACACACACTAGAAGAAGGTGCTTGCATTCTGCAAGCACATCATCTCACCTTGAAAAAACATTCATTTTTCAGACAGATATTTCATTATTACAAATATTTTCTTAATTCTAAAGCTTTCACCTACGCAGCGATTTTCGTTTATGTAAAAATAATAGATTTAAACAATCCCCGAACTTTGAAATTTTAAGAATTTTACACTTTCTCCAATATGGGGTACTAATGCTACACATTTCTGCCAAATTTTTAAGTTGTAGCATTTCTAGAAGTGAAATAATATTTTTCTAATTGTTTAAATTTTAAACATTTTTAACGGCCGCCGCAACATGTTTATGGAGAGATTCAAATGTATATTTGTGCAAATTCACTACTCTGTAAATAACTTGAAAATTTCAGCTTCCTAGCTCAACGTGTAGTACCTAAATAGTCATCTATTTGTTTAAAATTTAAGAATTTTTAACTGCAAAACAAATTAAACTATCAAAATTTCTATAATCCCTATTTCGTTTTTTTTTATAAATCCTACCTCTAAAAATAATTTCAGCTACGTAGCACATTCGAAAATATATAAACCTTGAAAATTTGTTAAAACAGCGAATTTTTAGCGGCCGCATTGTTGCACTTTTTCAAGATTTTCGTTTTTTCTAGTCGGTTTTGATCAAAATCCTACCTAAGAAAAAATTTCGTATCTCCAGCTCCTCTGGAAGTGCCTAAACATTAGTATCCTCCTATATGTTATATGTATGTTATATCCTCCTCCTCTGTAAGAAACGTCTATATATAAAGATATATATATATATATATATATATATCAATCATTCTATATAGTATATATATATATATATATTATATCGTCCTTTCCTTATTCTTTTCCTGAGGACGAGAAGTATGTATCGCGCGCCCGTTTTCTTATTTTTTCGCGAGAAACGTCGGATTTTTTTTGGGATTTGCTAGTCTTGTTCGTGCGAATGTGCGTGAATTATGCGGCTATGCGGTTTTAATGTGTGTACCGTGGTATGACAATTATAAAGACACGTGGAAGGGTTCACTTTCGAGAAGTAGGTATTTTAAAGAGCAGGTGTGTGTGGTTTTGGCGTTGCTGTCTTTCATTATTACGGTTCTTCAATTATGCCCTAACATAGCTTATGTTTTATTTGTATCTTTTATATAATATTTCGAAACAGGTCCCCCCTGATGTCTTCTGATGGAGTTAATATAAAACAAAATCATATCCTTTTAAATGTAAATGTATTGCTGTATAGTGATGTATTATTATACGCGTACGTGTATATGCTCATTTACGGCCGTAATTTTAAATATGTACATATTTGATTAAAATTTGCATGCCTTACAGCAGTGGGGCCCAAACTACGGCCCGCGGCCCAAATGGCCCGCGAATCTATGGCGAAAAAGCAATTTAAAAAATTTAATACATCAATTCATTCATTATTTGAAAATTGTGATATTAAAACTTTAAATATTGAAGTGTTTGCCATGAAAACCTTATTTAGACTTGATTTTAACTTATATGGCACCTTAGAATATATAGAAAACGTCCGATTTAAACTCTAATCCGGCTCGCCGAAGAATTGTCAGCTTCCAATGCGGCCCGAGATTCGCAACTACTGATGTGGCCCGCCATTAGGAAAGTTTGGGTACCACTGCCTTACAGCATTACGACGTGTGTTATTTCATTTAGCTGATGACATGGGAAATTGGTAAATCGCGGAGAATGGTAATAAATTGCTTGTAATAATATTTACAATGCTTTCCTCTATCGTAATTGCTGTTAACTAATATTTGTAGTTTAATCAAATCTTCGTAATTCGGTAATTTGCTATTAATGGCAATCATTCTGGTAAGGCCAGAAAAATATCACGTGAATAACATATGTACGAGTTGAATGTACAAAACTCGACCTATTCGCGGAATTGAGTCGATCGTTCAACCTATCGAAAGATGGATGCGCGAGAAAATCTCGGTCTCCCCTCGGGGAAATTTAGACCATCCCTCAAATTTCGATATGCCAACGGATATAAAATGAGTATGTGTGTAAGAGAGAGAGAGAGAGAGGATCTTATTCTAGCGATTACAGCGAGAACAAATGGAGGAAATAGAAAAGCGGAAGTTCTAAGGCTATGCTCGCGAAGTTTGGTCGATGCTTTGAGAGCAAGCGAGAATAGGTTTCGGGAAGATTCATATAATAAAAAAGAGGCCGAGAATTCTGTAAGGATGAGTGGAAGAGGGGGAGTTGGGAGAGGTGGGTGGAATGGAGGAGAGGGTAATGGGTTGGTAAGGAAAAGGAGGTGTATGAGGTTAGACGGTATATTCCCATAATTCTCTTTCCTCTCTCTCTCCCCCCCATCATCCCTCCACCAAACCTACAGTGCCCTCATTTAGTGTGCTAGAGGGAGGACCAAAATGGACGGAGGGGCCCATTTCGCCCCTCTTCTCTCCCCTCCCCCTCTCTCCTTCCTCCAAAACTCCGTCGCCTCCGGTTGGCAATATCCACCCCCGGAAAAAAGGGGATGATGGAGTAGGCTTGACGGAAGAAGGAAGGGTAGGAGAGAGAGAGAGAGAGGGGTGGGAGAGGGGGTGAGGGATGGAAAAAGAGAGAGAGATGGTGAGAAAGAAAGAGAGATGGTGGGAAAGAAAGAGGGGGGAGAGGAACGAAGAGGAGTGAGGGGGATAAGACAGGTATCGAGAAAGGAAGGAAACAGGGATGAGAAGAGAGAGGGTGGAAAAGGGAAGGAGACTGGATGAGAGCGTGCGTGGAAGTCTTTGGGAAAGGGTGGAAGAAAGGGGCGAGGAGAGAAAGAGATGGAGAGAGGAAGGACATGATTGGACAGAGAAAAGATGGAGACAGGGATGAGGGTGGAAGAAAGGGAAATAGGAAGAAAAAAGAGAAAGGACGGAAGAGAGAGGGAGGGAATGATGGAAAGAATAATAATAATCTTTCTTTGTTTAGGGCGATATTTAAACAATCATCTCCGTTCTTACGTATAACCCTGATATGACAAATACAAATACCCATGTCCTAGGCGAGATTCGACCCCGCGACCTTAGTATCCGTTGGCAAATACACAAACCACCCGTATAACAAGGCCGACAAGGGAAGACTGGAGGGAAGGGAAGGATGTGGAGGATGGTGGTGAAGATAGATAATCGTCTTTATTCGGGCGAAGAGAGGGATGGAAAAAAGGAGCAGGTATTGAAAAAGGAAGGAAGAGAGTGCTAGGGAGGGAGAGAATTAAAATGGAGGAGGAAGAAAGAGAGTGAAGTAGATAGGGAAAATAGAAAAAGAAGAGGAGATAGGGAAAGAAGAGATGAAGGGAATGGGTGAGGGAGAGTGGAAATGGGTTAGAGAGGGAGGAATATAGGGAGGCATGGAGAGAGAGAAGGGTGACGGAGAGAGGGACGGAGGGATGGGTGAGGTTCAGAGAGGGGACCCTGGATCTCTCGGGGAAGGAGAGGTGGCTGGTTGGGAGAGTTTCCCTGAGTAACCCTTACGAGCTGAAAAAGAGAGGGGTTGGAATGAAGCGGGGGTGATGGAGGCAGAGGTGAAGGGAAGCAAGGATTGTGGGGGTGGTTTTGAGAGAGGGGTTTAAGGATGCAGGTTGGCGGGTATGCTAAGACGGTTCGGGGAATTGCTAATTACACTCCCCTCGGAGTGATTAATAATAATTTTAATGACCGGCGTGATTGTTATTGTTCTCGTCGTTCCCGTGTTTTTTGCCCTTGCTTTGTGTTCCCCCTCGCTGAAAAATGAATTAGCTCCTTCATTTGCTATTTTTTCATCCGTTACCATTTGTTCGCTCGGATGGTGATAGAATGTATTTTCTCCGTTCATTGAGGTTCTGGGCATTTTTTGTGGTTTATGATGTTTTTGTACGCTTCTAGGTTATTTTGGTAGTCATTTTTTGTTTGCCTTCCTTAGCTGTAAGGATATTTTTCTTTAGTAGGATAAAAAGACTTTTATATGAATAGTATGTTATCTTTACGAAAGGCAACTTCTTCATTCAATTGAATCCAACCCTCAATAATTTTTAATGTCAAGAACGAGAGTTTTTCATCAAACTTATAATTCGTCTCCGTTGGGAGTAATTATAAATAAAAATATTGCAGTAAATGTAGAATATAAAACATGTAATGGCAAGAGCTAATTAAAACCATTTCCTATAGGATACATGAATATTTATATTTTCTTGTGTTGAGATATGTCTAGGAATACTACGATTTTTTTAATAGTTAAGATATGTCAATCATAGCTTCGAATTTTATTATCACCATAGCACTTTATATAATTATTTTTACCAATTCAGTTGCCGTGTATAAATCAAACATTCGCTATTGAATCAATACCTTATATAAATTGGTACGCGCGTTCGTTCAGTGTAACGAACTTAAAAAATAATATGGCATCCATTCGCCACATTTCTTGAATGGAAAGATGTTTATACGTTTTTTAAATTAAAAATTCATAGGTTCTGGTGAAGGATTTCCGCGTGTCAGACCGTTTCAGCCGTAATATAAATTAATCTCAATTCAGGAAACGCAAGAAATTCGGGTCGAAGGTAAAAATAATTCGTGAGTTTCTTTCACGTGACCCAGAGGAATGCTTTTATGAATTTTAAACGAGACCAACCTTCTCATCCGGAGATTTTTGCCGAGTTTTTTTTTTCACAATTTCGGAGGAAATACTAATTAATTCGCTGGCATTCTCGCCAATGCCGTAAATAATTGAACGCAGCGGAGTTTTATCTCGAATCTCTCTGCATTATCGCAAACATCACGAGAAAGTTATTACGTCAAATAGTTATTATTATCTCCAGAAATTAGTTCCTTATCCAATAGGTATAGATCAATGGACGGTTCAAATCTATTCCGCTGAAATATTAAAAATTTTGCCTTTTTTCCGCTCGCGTGTTCACTAGCTATTTCCAAACCTATCGAGTCTCCCTTAATCATTCAAGGTTTTCCTATGGCACAGTAATGAGATTTAGCTCGAGAAGTTTCAGAAAAATGCGCATATTGTCTATTTTATTTGATGGGATGAATTACTCTTGATTGTAATTACCACCTTAAGAAGTCTAATGATATAACTTTACAGGTATTAAGTGTCAACGAGCTAGCTTCTTTATGAATTCACAAAACTTCACCATTTGGATTAATATTTAATGAGAATAATTCTAGTATCTGGATACATATTGATGGCGAGCTATCGTCGTTTAACCTGTTAACTCTTTCTCAAAATATAAGATTTCAATCTTGCCAGTCTTTTCGTAATTAGCATTATTAGCTAGATCCGAGAATAGGCGAGCATATCTTGTCAGAGGATATTTTAAAAACTTTCTCTGAATTGTTACCTATTCAAATGTTGTTTAGCACGGATGCTTTGTCAAAAGTTCACTAAATGAAGCGATCAGGTTTTAGTCAAGAGCTTAAAACTCGGTTTGGGTGGAATAACCGGTTTAACCACCCAAGACAGACATGCGAACCTTGTAGCAACGTGTTAACAAGCTCCATAGCAAGGACGTTGTAATTCCTTGAGCAGCAGTGCTTAAAGAGTCTCTTGTTTCATTTGTGCTTATTAAAGGATTCGGTATGCAGTATTTATTAGTGCGTTTCAACCCATTAGCTCATGGTGTTCGATAAATGGGACGGATGAGGGAATTATTTTCTATGGTGTTCTTTATTTCGCATTGTGGTCTATTGTAATCATACCACTAAAATGCTTATTCTGTCTTTTGGTCATTATCTCTGTAACGCTCTGTATCTCTGCCGTTTTTAATCATACCGATCTCAACTTTTGCACATAGACTCTCATTGTAGTCCTCACAAAACACAAATTTTGGGTACACTCACTGTAGAAAGTCATATTCCAGGACTCTCATTTTCGGGGTTGGGCGCCGTAGGTGCCAGGAGCGAAGCCCCTAGTTTCTAATAATATAGTCGGCTATGTATAATTTGTCTCGAGTTTCTTTCGTATTAACCTTAATTAACGAAAGGTATTGATATTTAAAGAAGAAAATCTGACTTGGCCACCACATGACTTTCTCCATACCTGTAATATTTCTAAAAATTACAAATAGGTTAAATGATAATGAATATTTTAAGGAACTGCGGGAAAATTTTTAATGACTTCACAAAGAACAGAAATAGTCTCATACCGTAGTCTTCTGATATTGGATATAGCCACGAAGCTCCAACAATAAGGAGAATAAAAAAGAGCAATATAAAGAAGTAACTAAGAGTAAAGTGTTCACAATATTCGCCGGTAGGTGGCGTGGTAGTGGCAGCTAAAAATATAAGATATCTCTTAAACACATTATATGGGAAAATGTGTCAAACAAAGGTTGTAGAAAATTAAATTTCCTACAACTTTTATTACAGTACGTTGTTACCTATATCAAATATTAAAGCGAATTTTTCAAAATAACGGATGTGACAAGAGTAAACATCCACTTCTGGTTGACCGATTTTTACCAAAAACTAATCAGTTCATAAACATGTTAAATATAATATTTCGCGTTGACCTGATTAATAGTTTTTGATTTAGAGCATCCACAAAAAAGCTGTCGCACAGACATCATCGAGAAAATGGTCATAACCTGTTCAGAGGACCACAAAACGTGTATTTCCGTTGAACTCTCGAAATCGATTTTTTTCATGAAAACAATACTTTCCCCTATACTACGTTTGGCGAAAGTAAAAATCAAGAGATGATGCATTAATTGGTTATTGTTATCTCTGCTAATAGATTTATATCTAAAATTAATTTTTGGATTTAATAATACAAAAACATTAATTATGGAGCGCATTGTATGACGTGGATTCTGTCGATCAGCAAGATAAGTTCCATGGAATTAAACCAATCTAGTGAACCTACATAATTGCCGTTTTATATTAAATCGATCCATGAAATACCACATAACTCGATAATTTTGTTGACTGAATTGCACATGTGATTCCCTTATTGATGTTACGACTAGATTAGTACGCTTGTAAATCAATATCATTTTATTTTGTCGAGAGATTGGCAAAATATAATCAACTTATATGTTAACTTCGTAGTATTTTACTATACCTGTGTATGTCACACTGGGGTGCAATTAGTTGGTGAGAATTTTAAACTTGGCATATATCTAGACATAATCATGAAAGCATCAGGAAGAATTAACTCACAAGACCATGTCGTGGATTAATTATCTGTGAACATTAATATAATTAAACACTTTCTCCTTTCACCATTACATCCTAATTGCAAGCAATGGTGCAACAGGCAGACTGATATTATTCTCTTATTTTTTCATGAAATACATTAGTCTCATATTAAAACATTTTTCGTGAGATGGCGGCACTATTTATTATAGTAAAATATAAGTGGACAAACAATTCCTTTGCTTGAGAAGAATTTTTCTGTAAATGTTAATTTCTTGGAGGTATAGTTGGTTTGGCCAATACTTGCATGTAATTTGTCTTTATAGGCCATTCAAAATAAGTTGGCGATAAGTTGGAACCATAGAATTTTGATAAATTGAAGATGCCAGTTATGTTTTATTCTACTTGAATTAGCAAGGAAGGATTTCTCTAGCGGAGAGCTAGCCGCCCTAGTAATGTAGTTACGAAAAATTTTGGTTTAACAAATTATTCTGTATATCAGGAGCGGGGAACCTACGGCGCGCAGACCGCATGCGGCTCACGAGAGCGTTTTGTGCGGCCCCCTAAGCTGTGATGAACAACAGATTCGCAAAATTCAACTCACAAGTTCATATATTTTCAATTAAAATTATTGTTATTATTATTATAAAGGACTTAATATTGAAATGTTAACCCTAAAAAATTCATTTAGAATTGATTTTCACATATATGATCCTCAGAATCTGTATGTAACTTCTGATTTAAACTCTAATCCGGCTTACCAAAGCATTGTCAACTTAAAAGGTGGCCCACCACGTGGGAAAGTTTCCCCACCCCTGCTGTATATAAACGGAATTGAATTCTCCGGTCTTTGTGATGCTCCTTGAGATTCAAAGAGTTTTGAAAAACTTTTTTGTACCCATGATGATCATTAACCTGTTTCTTTTATTCGCGAATTTCGCAGCGTTTTCATGTGTGACAACTTCCGCTAATTTTTATCAAGTTCAACGCGCAAGTTATCCTCTGGTCTCAACACGGAGTGTAATTTAAGTATTCCTTCTACTTCCTCGCCCAGTAAGCGCCGTGATAAAAAATGTAAAAAAAATCCACATTTAAATTCTTAATGATGTCCATTTTCCTCGCTTCATTTTCTGCAGCCCGAAACCCGAAAAGTGTCGCGCGGCAAAGCGGACGACGACGGTCGCGCGATGTTCTTACTCTCGGCGGTTCAAATAGCCGCGTGGCCATCCTGAATGGAATACGAAGGGGCGTGATTTCAACTCGCGAGGATTCCCATTTTTCCTTTTTCGCTGCCGGCCCCCTTTTAACCCTTGAGCGACCACTTTCATTCGCACATCCTCCCGCCTCCACTTAGCTTATCCTTCTCCTTCACCTTGTTTCCTTACGTCCCAAAGTGAGGACTTCATGTTTATGAAATGAACGGTGCGTTTATGTAAAAAAAGAGAAGGTATAAAGGCGAGGAGAGAAGCGTTTTTTTACTCCCTCAGTTTTTCATCGCGTCCTCAATCTCTCGAGCGTTTTTGAGAGTTCATCTGGGAACGGGTTGGATGAGACCTTACTGGAAGGTTAATGAAGCGACCGAGACACCGTCCCGTTTCTTCCCACTCCATATCTCTCTCCCCCCTCTATATCTTCCTCTCTCTCTCTTTCTCTATATATATATGTATATATATATATATATATATATATATATATATATATATATATATCTTCCTCTCTCTCTCTCTATATATATATATATCTTCCTCTCTCTCTCTCTCTCTCTCTCTCTCTCTCTCTCTCTCTATATATATATATATATATATATATATATCTTCTTCCTCCTCGTTTCGTCTTCACCCCTGGAGAGCAACTAAACCATCCGCCCACATAACCTCCGACTTTTCTCACTTTTTCACCTCCCATTGTCCTTTTTTGACATCCCCGTTATGTCCTTGTCATTCGTTCCTTTTTTTTCGAAATCTCAGGCAAATTTGATATCATATCCTCCTTTCATCTTTTTTTGTTGCCTTCTTTTGTTTTCTTGAAAAAAAACAATCGTGTTATCATGCATTCAGTCTCACGGCATTGATTCACCTTCGGCACGTTTTTTTTTTTGCGAAAATTGTTCTCGCAATTAGATTTAGGCGATGATCAGTTTCCTATTCGCGCGATTTTTGATGGTCCTATTTTTAGTATTATTTATAATTGCGATGTTTTATTTTGGAGAAGATTTTGTTATCTGAGATGGCCCAAGTTCTCAAGTATTATGAAACCTAGTGGTGTCTGACGAGTAGAATTTCCCTTCTAAAAAAGAACGGATTAAGCGCGTTTTAAATTATTTTATTTTTTAGTTCTACTAGTATGCGTTTAATGATGTCAATTTTTAAAGTTTGTTTATATCATGAAGAAAAAATCTGATGTGGCCAGCTCATGACTTTCCTTATATCTGTAATATTTCTAAAAATTCCAAATACATTATACATTATAATAATAAACATTTTAAGAAACTGCGAGAAAATTTTAGACATTACAAAGAACAGAAATAAACTCAAACCATAGGCTTCTGATATTGGATATAGCCACAAATCTCCAACAATTAAGAAACGATACTAAGACGTAACTAAGCCTCAATTGTTAGCAATAGTCGTCGGTAGGTGGCGTGGTGGTGGCAGCTAAAAATATAAGATATCTCTTTAAAAATGCATTATATGGAAAAATGTATCAAACAAAGGTTTTAGAAAATGAAATTTCCTACAACTTTTATTCCAATACATTTTTACATTTATCAAATATTAAAGTAAATATTTCGAAATAACGGATAAGTGACAAGAGTAAACACCCACTTTCGTTTGACCGATTTTTACCAAAGCTAATCAGTTCTTGTGACTTTTATAAAAATCTTAAATATAAAATATCGCGTTGACCTGATAAATATTTTTTGAGGTAGAGCATCCACAAAAAAGCAATCACACACAGACATCATCGATAAAATGGCCAAAACGTGTTCAGGGCTCCTCAAAACGGTGTATTTCCGTTGAAATCTCGAAGTCGATTTTTTTCATGAAAATAATACTTTTCCCTATATTACGTACGGAGAAAGTAAAAATGGGACTGATGGCATTCTATGTGCCAAAACCTTTAAGTAACAATTTGCTTTTGTAAACATAGCATGTTTTCCTTCATAAAAAGCAATCTCTAAGTCACATATTTTTAATATGCTACCTGCATGTTACAAAAATCTTTTTTATCCCCTCCGCAGTTCCCTCAATTACGCAATTCTCTCCTCCGTCTTCCACTATCAGTTTCTTCATCTCAACATGTTTTATCCCCCCACATTCATCTCCCTAACACCCTCGCATTCATCTCCGCCCCGCCCTCCGTCTCTCTCTCTCACACACACACTTACCTTCTCCCTCCCCCTTCCTCCTACTCTCTTCGACCTTCTACCTTTTCCTCCTTCCATTGAACACTTCCCTTCCTCCCCTTTTGCTCTCACACTCTCCTTTCACTTAAGCTCACCTCGCCCTTCTTCTATCTTCACACCGTCTAGTCTCTATCTCCCTCTCTTCCCGCCCTCTCTCTTCCCACTCTTTCCTATCACTCTCTCCAGCCCTTTTTCCTCTCCCTTCTCACTCCCTCTACCCTTTCTTCTCACTCTCTCTACCCCTTCTTCTCACTCTCTCTACCCCTTCTTCTCACTCTCTCTACCCCTTCTTCTCACTCTCTCTCTCTTCTTCTCACTCTCTCTTCTTCTCACTCCCTCTCTCTTCTTCTCACTCCCTCTCTCTCCTCCTTTCTCACGAAGGACCTCATTTGAACTTACACATTGTTTGACCTTCGCTCTCCAAATTTATTCTTCCCCTCTTCCTTATTCGTATTCCCTTCGCTATTCTCTCACTCATTCCTACTTTTCTTAGATTTCTACACCAACGTTTTATGTAGAATCTTGGTTTGCGTCAGAGAAATGAATATACCACCAGCTGTAGCCATAATAATGTAGTGTTTATTCTTTAACCATGGAAGTCATCTCGAATGATAATGCCTGACATCCGATTGCAATTATGCTCACTCTTTAATCTCTGGCGATGAACACCCTGCACTATGTATTATGCCCATAGAGCTTACGCAGTTGGTCTTTGTGTGTAACAGGCAAATTTATCATTTATTTCACTCCATCCTGGGTGTTCCTTTGAACACTTTCATCTTCCCTTCTGCTCTTATCTTCTCAACCGATACATATCCTTCCACACATTTCTATATCCCTCCCTTTTAAAATAGTATTTGTCCTCCCATGCATATGCTTTCTCAAATTTACAGCTGCTCTTTTTCTTCACCTTTCTCCCTCACATTCTCTTGTTCTATTCTCCGATTTCTCTCTTGTCCCTTACCTCTTCTCTCCCGCTATTTTCTTTCCCCCATCCTTGTTTTCTCTCCATCGAGCTTCTTAATCTCCCTCTTTCCTTCAGTTCTCTCATCTTATGTTTGCTCTTTCCCGAAACTTCTTTCTTTATCATTTATATTCCTTCCCTTTCCCCACCCTTCTCATTGGTCCTCCCCTCTTTGAATTCATTGTAATCCCTCATACCTTCACTCCTCCCCTACCGCCTTCGTCTACCTCTCTACCCTACCTTCCTCTCCTATCTCCCACCGCCATTAACTCCCTCCCTTCCCTATCCACTTCTCTCTCAGCCATTCACTTGCCCATGTGAATGAAAAAGCCCCTTTTCCACTTTTTTCTCTCCACTTTACCCTCCTCCCAAGCGTCCTCGCCTTTCTCCCCCGCCCCTTTTATATTTCTTCTCTTCCCTTCTCCCTCTCCCTGTTCCCTCCCACGCCTACGAATTAACGTACTTATTCTTCGTTAATTACTCTCGCAGTAATGAAGCAAGATTTCCCTGGCGATATGCCCCGTAGGCATTTTATGACCCTTCCTCCTTTTCCCACCACTTCCTACCCATCCACTACGCTTCGCCCTCTCCCTTCTCTCCATCCTTCTCCACTCTCCCCCATCCCTTTCCTTTCCCCTCCCACCTCTTTTCCCTCCCGACTTACCCTTACCCCATCACGAAAACCCCTTTATGAGTTATTCCTTTACCTCTCCGAGCCGCTCTCTTTCTCTCTTCTTCGTTCTCAGCCCGCAAAAGCGGCCTCGAGTAGGGTCCTTTCTTTCACTCCTCTTTTTTGTTTATTACGGCATTCAAACTGTCAAGTCGCGGGTTCGATTCAGGCCGCTAATTCGTAAAATCTGAGCCCAATGTCCCGCAACTCCGCTCCCAAACTCTGGTATTCATTCTTTCGCTCTATTCAGTTTTTTCAAGAGAATAAAAATAAGGGGAGAGGTGATTTTCCTCGGATGTAGCAATAAAAAAATTGCCCCTTTCCCTCTCTTTCCTTCGCCGTAGATAAATTGGGGTAAAAAGGCCCTTTTTTGCGGGTCTAGTTTGAAACTAATTAGGGGGCGAGGGAGCGGATGCAGGGAGGATAGAGAGCTGGCCGAAATATTGCGAGGTTAAAGGGTGTTGACGGCTTTTCAAGGCTCGGGGTGTGAGGGATTATGCGGCCATTTTGCATGACTGGATGGTCGTGAGAAATGTCCCTCGTGGTTTCTTATTTTTTTTTAAAAGTAACGCGTCTTCATTGTCGAAAGATTGCGGTGTTGGAGTACTGTTCTACGCGCGCATAGATTTCAATGAAAGAGATTTTAATTTTGTTTAGTATTACTTTGAATGCATACTGAGAGAAAAATTTTTTCTTCAGCTTTTATAGAAAGTAATGAGTGAATGTTACATGGCACATTCGTCCTTAAGATAACTGATATAAATCCTGTACACTGCAGTCACGATCGATCGAACTAATAGGGCGGTCGGACCGTTTGAAACTCGTAACTTTGTGCTCTGTCAACGTAACATGTACGGACGATCATAAACAAGTTCATAAAACACCTTTAAAAGACTAAAATATCTCCTAAATTACTAATGCAGCATAATACATGGTTAATCATCGTCATAGGTAGCCTGTCCGTTTATAGGTACGTGATTATTCATGGTTAAACCTGGTTCTCCATATATTCCTATTTTCAGTTGTCCTCTTCATATCGTGATAAGTCTTTCTACCTTTCAAATCGTCTATCAGCTGAAACCTTTTCCTACCTCTTTCCCTTTTTCCTTCTAACACGTCTTTAATCATACTCTCTCCTCTTTCTAATATTCTCTATAATCATTTGCTTCTTTCCTACTCTTCGTAGCACTTCATCGTTTTTCATCCTATCTGTCCATTTTATCTTCAGCATTCTCCTTCAAGCTTTCCAAGTACAGTGCAACCTCTGTAATCCGAACTCCCAGTAATCCGAACTGTTTCTCAACATCAGGTGTAAAGCTTCGGTTAAGCGAAGCGATGGTCGGAAAGTGAAATTTGATGCTTTTACTTTTTAACAAAGTCGGGCACAGATATCCACTAATTACGCCTTTTGCGGCCGAATAGATGATTCTTTGAAATATTGTTTTAAAAGGAATGAGCGTTATCGACAGTGCCGGCCGTGCCGATATCACTCAGTCCTATTTCCGCGGCCCAATGTGGAGTACAATTTTCCAGTTAATCAACGCGGATCTCTTACAGTCATTTTAGAGAACTGTAAGTATGTACATTAATTGGTGTTTTATTTAAAGAAATTTAATACATAATATATTTTTTCCTAATTTTTTTACATGAATCTTGATTTTTACTCTTTTTCTGTTAATGAATTCAGGTGTTATTTAGAGACTTACGGACATACCAAACACAATCGGTGCAGAATTTCAATTGAAGAGGTTAGTTTTGATTTCTATTTAAACCTTTTATTTCGTCAGCTGCGAGAGCAGGCATATAATAACCTAGTGAAAAGAATAAAACAAAAAAGTTAAATGACTATTTACTTTAACAATATGTAATTATGTGTGTATATATAAATTTTTTATTTTTACTGTGGAAATATATCTACTGTACATTATAATAAATATTTTTTCTTAAAAACGTGGTCATTTACTTGGAATCCAGTAATCCGAACACCTCGTTAATTCGAACACGCCCTTGCATTATTAGTTCGGATTATAGTGTTTGCACTGTAGTTGATGTCATTTTTTCCTTAGCGTCCGTGTTTCTGCCCCATACAAAGCTATACTCCACACATAGCATTTTACGAACTTCTTGCGGATATCATCCCTTATATTCCCCGTAAGTAGATGTTTCTTTCTTCTGAAAGCCGCTTTTGCTTTTCCTATTCTAGTCCTGATCTCATCCGTACATTTTGCTTCTCTTGTTATGATGCTTCCAAGGTATTTATAGTCAAACTTGTTCTAAAGGCTTTCCTCCAATACTTAATGTTCAGAATCTCTTCTTTGCCCGACATTCGAATGACCTTGGATTTTTCTGTGTTTATTTCCATACCGTATTTTCTACCTGTTATTACTAGTCTATTTATAATTTTCTGGAGTTCCTATTCCTTTCTTTTTACAAGTACTTGATCATCCGCGTATTTTACTGTTCTTATAATCCTTCCTCCAATTTTGAAATCTTCTGTGCCTTTTAATGATTTTTGCATTACACTATCTGCATATATATTGAATAGGGTAGCCGATAGGCAGCAGCCCTGTCTTACTCCTCTACCGATATTTACTCCGCAGGTGTCTGCATTCTCCAACCTGACCTTTACAACTTGATTCACATATAAATTCCTTATCAGTCTCCTGTCTTTTCAGTCTACACCTATATCCTTTAATATCTTCATCAACATTACCCAATTTACTCTATCAAAGATCTTCTGCCAGTCCACAAAACATACGCAGATATCTTGACTGTACTGTATTGCCCTTTCTGATATGATTCTTACTACCCCTATAGCATCTCTAGTTCCTCGTCCTTTTCTGAAACTGAATTGATCTTCCCCTAGCATTTCTTCTACGTTTTTCTCCAGTCTTTTATTAAGAATCCTCGTGATGATCTTTGAAGTGTGTGACAGAAGACTTATTGTTCTGTAGTCTTTGCACTGTATTGCCTTTGGCTTCTTCTTTAGAGGGATCATTGTTACTTTTAGGAAATCCCGAAGCCATTCTCCCATTTCGTAAATCTTATTAATTAATTTCGTGATTGCTTTTAGTCCTTCTGATCTCATGACTTTAAGTACCTCAGCTGGTATTCCATCGCTGCCTGTGGCTTCCCTTCTTTAGTTCGACTATCGCTTTTTCTACTTAGCTCTCCATAATACTTGGTCCTAAGTTGTCTTCTTCAATGTTTTCCTCATCTTCCAGTTCTATTTTTGTTGATCCTGCCTGCTTGCTGCATAGTTCCTTAATGAATTCTTCCCATACCTGTGCTACATCCTTTGTTTCTGAGACTATCTTTCCATCCGTATGCATAATTCCTTTATAGGTGCTTATATAAACCTATTCACAAAAATGACATTTTTGAAGGGAAGATGTAATATACTATACTATATCTTCCCATCCGTATTCATAATTCCTTTACCACAAATTCCATTAGACTTCTTATGTTCTAATTCCAGTGACATAGCGTACATCATATCGTACCGTCCTAACTTCTCCATTTGCTGTCTTTCATTACATGTTTCTTTTATCCAATTTTCTCTAGTTTTGTCTGTTACCCTTCTCAACTCATTGTTTATATGTCTATAGTTGTCTCTACCTTCTTCACTGTTAACGTTTTTCCATTTTCGTCTCTCATCTATTTTCTCCAGCATTCCCTTAGTGATCCATGGGTTTTTGATTTTCTTCTCTTGTTTTCCAATATCTTTATCCAAGGTATCCTTGATACTGATTTTAATTTCTTCCCATTCTATAACCGCGGTCTTTGGTTTGTTTTCCAAATTTCTTAGGCGATCTTCCAACTTCATGCTGACTGGTTAATATAGCTATATTAATGAATCGGTAACCAACATCTGACATAAATAACCTTTGAAATTTGTAGGAAACGCAAGATTTATAGTGTATCGAACTCTACCGAACTGCATGTTTGAAAACCTATGCAGTTATGGAACACTTTTGACAATGAGCCATGGCGTATCAGATAGAAAAAGCTTTTGCGATGAAATAAATATCCATATCATAATTAAATTTGTTTCTATGAGGCATTTCGAAACTTTGAGATTTCGGAACTTCGTGGCTGCACTGTAGTTGTTAAACAATTGGATAATTTGCTTGCCCATTTAAATCACCCGATTGCAAACTTCGATGTATCTACAATCTATACCTCGAATAAGAACCAAGTCCATTTATCTACTGAAGATTGTTATCAATAAGAATGAGCTTTACCACATATTTTATGCTCGTAGAAGTCATCTATGTAAATTATTTTATTTTAATCTTAACATGAATTCGCCTGCAATAAGGGGATTTCAGTGAGGCGATACTTTTATTTATAAGCAAAAAATCGGGTTGAAACTCGATCGCTATATTTATACTCGGATATTGTTCGAAGTTAATTTTTCTCTACCTTTAGGCTGAACGCCAGATTGCTCCATAAGTTTAGTGTTTACAGTACATCATTATGTTATTTCATTGGTATTACAAATGTTTCAAATAAATTGAAATGCGCTTATTTTAGCACAAGGAAAAGTTTTAACTTTAACTCTCTAATCGTCCTGCATAAATTCATTGTTAATCTCAATTTGAATCAAAATTTCGACAGACCAAATAAAAGGAAACAATCCCTCATGAGATTTGATTTTATCCCTCAGGAACTTACCACAGACCTCACGCAGATAATACAGGTGCGTTTTTCCATGCTTTGAGATGCGAATTTTTGTATCAGAACATCTTTCTCGATCCATTAACTTCGCAAATTTTGCACGATAGCTGCTAATCTTTCCGAATTCTTCGTGTAATTGTCGCGGTTATGCGTTTCTTTCTTCCATTTTTTGTGTGTTTATAAGTCTGTGGGTTTTACGAGTGAGACCTCGCCACCTTTTTCTGTAGACGAGCACTATCATTCGTTTTGATTGCGCTAATTATCAATCTTCAGTTATATCTTGTCCATATTGCATTTTAAAATAGACGGGTTGCATAGATAACAGCGTCACTCAGCGCTGGCGAATCAGTATTCGAGGCGAAGGATCTCGCTGTTGACTTAATGAGCCCGCTCTGCTCTTCGAAACATCAAATGAGCTTATGATTGCATACCGACTTTTAATTCGCAGTGTGAATGTTAAATTTGATTTAATCTTACGTGATGTTTTGCTGTCTGATGCTTTATTATGCCCAGAGGGACGTGAAATGAATTCGATTTCTTATAATGAGAAATTTCTTGGTTTCCTGTAGCACTTTTACAGCTTACAATACGAATACTTATACTGCACCCATAATCTAAGTAACGTTACGCATTTTCTGTCATTTGAGCGCTCATGAATTCATAGTACTGCCCACATAATACTAAAAATAGTAAAAAGAGAAAATTATTAATTTCCAGCTTAAAACATAACTGATCAATTTCCTATTGCTGAACTTTTGAATGAAATTAAAGCTTGTCATGACAACATGGCTTCCATATTTGTCGATTAGTACACTAGCTGTGATATAAGAAAAAAACAAACTCTTTAGGTTAACATTAAATGTCAACCTCGCTTCAGCTCTCCTGATTAAATCTCGAAAAGCCAGTTGTTCAAGAGAGAATCTTAGGTACTTTTTTTGATCCTTTGTATTTGAATTTGTTGAATACGGCGAATTATTTCTAGCATAGATGAAAAATTCAAATTGTTTAAATATTACTTCACGGAAATTGTCAATGTTGACATTATTTAAGCATGAGAATGCATCGTAGCCCTTAAAATGTCGTGGAAATTTTTCACCTTCACGGTTGCAGAGTGACAACCGAACTGTTTGGTTTATTCGATTTTGCCATTTTTTTATATTGTCCTTTTCGTAATAGGAAATAGAAAAACTCGTCATCCACGGCTTCAGTGTGAGTCTACATTTTTTTAGCAACCTACCCATAGAGAAAATTACTCAAATTGCTTTCATTGTTTTCACTGTTTCAGATTTAATTTAAGGTGTTACGCGCGAGTACATTCTGGGCTAGGTGATTTTTACTTTTTCATATACGTAGTATGTAACGTATTGTAATCGTGAAAAAATTCGACTTCGAGATTTTGATGGAAATACACGTTTCAGGCGTCCTTGAGTCCATAAAAGTTGTTTTCGCCATGCCGTCTGTCTGTCTGTTCGACTATTTGTCGGTCTGTTCGCGATTCTAGAGCTCAAACGCGTGCATAAAATCGATTTCTGTCTCGTATTTATGCAATATATCATCTTTCAGACCCTTTTTTGATAAAAATTACATTATTCAAAATTAAAGGGTAGTTTATTCTTTGCGATTTTTAGAAAATTTTGATTTACTCACTAATGGCCCCAGAGAATTTGATTTAAATCAATCCAATTGTAGCATCTGATCTCACGAATCATACTGCTTAAGCCATTTGTCCCAAAAAAATCATTATATGGCATCCAATGACATTACCTTGCCCAACTATACCTTAGCCCTATGACGTCACGCCTTCGCCGCGATCCACCCAAAATCTTACAATAGCCTAGACCTGTGATGGCGAACCTTTTCTAGCTCGCGTGCCAAAATTATCTTAATAAGAGAACATTTTCCTCTTTGCGCGCCAGTACCATAAAAATCTTGTGTATATTCGTAGAATATAGCATGAATGTTTACACAATTATATAGCAGGTCTGGAGACCCGTCTGTAGAATGAGAAAAGAGATAGTACGGCTATTTTATAATTTTGGGGGAGGCTTTTTAATCCTTAAAATGAACAAAAGGATGTTAGATAAACTAACCTACGATAATGAAATTGAAAAAACCCGAAATTTGACATAATTTTGGTGTAAAAAACATAAGAACATCATACATAGTTTATGCGATAAAAAAATTCAGATTTATATTTTTTTAATTAAAAGAATTCTCCTTCCAAAGTCATAATATAACCGATAGTAAACGAAGCCACTCTTTCGCATCGTTTCAATACATACATTTATTAGATTTCTGGGGTCATTTTTGCCATGTCACCGTACAAGTGGCATATTTTTTCTTATTCCATTTTGTGGCGTGCCAACCAAAATCTTTCCGCGTGCCAGCCTTGGCACGCGTGCCATAGGTTCGCCATCACTGGCCTAGACGGTTAAACTAAACGAATGATATCACATATGTATGGATAATCTAACAATAATAAAAGGCTACTTCTGTCCCTTTGTCCCTTTGTGGCTCCCTCTGTCACGCTATAAAAATGCGAATAACTCGATAATGGAACGAGATTCATTTTTTATATTTGGCAGGAATGATTGACTCACATATTGTAAGGTGATGACGAAAAGAAATCTCGAAAAAAGTCCTAGGTTCGACTCCAAGGTAGGCAATTCCATTTCTCATGTGATAACACGTAAAAATCGACTTTTTGACTTTCAGGCTTTTATTCTTTTTGAGATCTATATTAGAAAGAATTCTAATTCGAATCTAGCCCATTTTAAAGAAAAAAACTATGAAGTTACTTATTCCGTTCATATATCTCCGTCTACAGTTCGAAATTCCTCATGTAAAACGTTTAATTAAAATATTTTGGGGAAAACTTGCAATTTTAACGGGATGTTGCCATGCCAACCCATTACATTGTTAAACTTCTAAATCTTATTGTTATTTCAATCCTTATGGATGAAAGCATCCTTTGAATGCTTTTAATACGAGAGAGAGAGAAGGAAGGAGAGGGAAATTATTCTCATAGCAACGAATGTAAACAACATTCGTTGCGTTATTTAAGAGAAGGAATACATTTCAATGTAGAACATTAATCATTCGCATATTAAAATTACTTAGAATCATGGCAGGAGTTCAAGGCTTGAAACTACGAACGCCTAAAATAACGAAAGTTTGTTTTCTTGCCATCCAAAGAAAGTCAAGGCATATTTATGTTAATTTTTTATCTCACAAAAAACTTTCCCGTTGAATTTCAACTGGCATCTCCCTAGTATCATTCATAATAGAAACTCTGAAGAGATGAACGATTTGCGCAGCAATTAAAGTTACTTGATTCTTGGACATTTTAATACAAAATTCGACTTACTAAAAAATGGCTATAAGGATTTTGATTAAAATCCATCCTATCGTACAACCTGACGTCACAAACAACACTAAGCCTTATGTCCCAAAAAATTACTATATATCGTCCAGTGGCATTAAAATATATGCTAAACTAAGGTTGACTTTGATTTATAAGCGTTTTTCTTTTATAAGCGTACACAGCCTGCTATTGTGATGTTTCTGTGTTTTAGTGTTCTTTTACGTGTGTCGCTTCGACATCCCCGGGGCCTCGCCAACCTGAAGTCGTCTGATTGGTGAGTGTTCACTGGGTTTCCTCATCCCAACACCTTGTTGACATCCATATATATATATATATATATATATATATATATATATATATATATATATAATATGGTATCATATTTTGTATAAGAAATATAGAGAATATAAAATGGGGGGCCAGGTATTATTCGCCGTGGGATAGGTCACTGACACTGGCGTTTTTACAGTTTTTATCACTCATTACGAGAGTGCTGCCATAGCAACTACTATTGTTGGACTCGAATAGTCTAATACATGCAATCGTTATTTTCCCGCACAAATACGCGTGATCGATTTAGTATCCCGTTCGAATGTATTTGTAATATTTTATAACGCTAAATTATGAAATTTAGGAACACAAAGAGCAAGTCATCCGCGGTAATTTTATAGCTATCAAAGCCAATATAAGTAAAAAATAAATGATTAATTGGAAAGTAGGCATCATAAGTCCCGTTTGGATCATCTTGTTTAAATTAAATCTTCCCAAACGGACCTTTCATTTTTGACAGAAAATTTGAAATTTAATAACGTGTGCGTTTTACAACTACCGGGGGGATCAGATTATCTGCTTGTTAAAAATGCCAGGAAATCGCCCTTCTTTTATATTTCTGAAAACCTCAATCATTAAGAAGTCCCGGCGCGTCTGATTCTTTATCCGTCCATGCTCAGAGCTGAGCTGCCTCACATAAATATAAAATGTATCATCCGACCCCATATTTTTCACGAGCATTTCCGCGAAAATGTTACAACGCTTTATATTTTTGTCCTTATTGTGTAAATCTCTCCCCAAAAAACGAGGCTTGCCCATTTGGAAATGAAAAGATAATTTTTTCCGGACCGGATTTGATAAGACCGTATCTCTCTCTCTCTCTCTACCTTGCTAAGCATTTCGTCAAATGCCATGTCATAATACGATCATTATCAGGGACGGTGCTGTGGAAACATGGGAAGGAACCTTTCAGGTCTCCTGGCCTGTGCGGGTTTTAACGACCACGAATTCCGCGTTTCGTTTTTTATTTAGCGGCAACATTTATTTTTTCTCGAGTATTTCTTTGCAACTATGTAACTTCTCTCTTTCGTCGAATGGGGTGTGTCGTTAGAGGAAGCAGCGTGTTTTTTAATGCTTAAGAATGTTTTTTATAAAGCGTTTCTTAAGGTTTTCGCGTACCTTTTTTGCGAAAAAGGATATTTAGGCCCTCTTCGTTCACGAGAATTGTCCGGTTTATGTAATTCCTCGCCCTTTGTTGAATTTTTTCGGGGATTTTCAAGAAAAATTACGTAATTCGCGAGACTTGAGAATTCCAGTCTTGACGCCGGTATGAGTGGTTCAATTCTGAGGGTCTCTTGTCATTCACTGGCTTCGGGGGCTCAAAGTTAAAGCTTTCTTGCCTTAATTTTCACCCCGCGTAATATTAACGTCAAGATCTCGTGACTTCTCGGGCATAAATCGGGACCCGTGCTTTTAGTATTTATTTTATTTTTACTTATCAAAGTCAGTTTCTCAGTGATTCGTTGTCATTTTGAGAATAATAATTGCTACAAGTAAAGGAAGATTTGAATTCTTATCAGTGTGGCAAACTCCTTCGGCCATAAAAAAATTAACTATGATCCCGATGCATTTCACCCCCGAAGTTTAAGTTTAAGTTAATTTATGGCTCTGGAAAGCGATGGGATCGTTAGTTTTGGCTCAATTACTCGTTTATAACTAAATGTAAAAAATGGTCTCTTTAGCGATCCTACTTCGTGTTTTTGGATTTTGGCAAAATTGGTTGATAAAGCTAGTGATTTCAATCGCATTCGTAATCCGTTTTATGTTAGGTAGCTATTTGTTGCGTAAATCAGTAAAATTGGTGTTTATCGTTTTGATTTATTAATGAATGTCATCTCGATAAACGATTCATAACTTGTTTTTAGAACTAATATATCTTTTGCTTTTTATAATTTTAATAGTTTTATTTTTCCAATTAACCGCAGCACTGCGTTCTTAGCCGAGATTAAGGGAGATTTTATAAAGAACTATCTAAATAAAATATGCAAATCGAATAATTACCGTAAAAGACTATTGTGGAATTTTAAAAATAATATATTCTCGAATGGAACAAATTACTACATTTAAAATTCCTTTATCAAATGCTCGTTTAATGGATAGTTACGCTAAGAGCGTCCATGAAATATTGTCGTTATCTTGATATGCATCGATCCATTATTCGGATCACAAGCTCTGCATACTTGTCGAATTTCAAATTCAATTCCCGCGCTGTGGAACTTTCACCCTGGTGAAACCAATTCGAGTCATCCAGTTTCACTTTCTTTAACATAAGTTCATTCGTGAAGGCGTGGTTGATATATCCTTCGGTAGCTCAGTTGGTAGAGCGGTGGACTGTAGTAGGTATGGCGCAGGAATCCATAGGTCGCTGGTTCAAATCCGGCCCGAAGGAATTTTTTTTAGTTTTGCCGATTAGGAGTGAAATTATTTTTTATGCTTTGAATAATGCGTCATATATTTTCAGTAATTCGATAGTTTTTATTTAACTATGAATATCTTAGCCATTTCGGTAGTAGATTTTCAGGTCTATAAGAAATTGATACTTGAATTCCATCAAGGTTACCTAGTTTTATTTGGCAAGCTGCATGCGCTGTACTATTCCTGTAGCATTTCATACTACTAGTCTTGTTTATTTTCTATTTATTTTTGTTACATTATTGTAATCTCCCCGTGGAGTATCGTTGTCCCAAGTTCTGCATATTTCCTTTTTTTCGTATTTAATTCGACTAAGCGATTTTAAATATATGTATAAGAAATCCAAATTTTCAACCATTAGTGAATTTTAGTGCATGATACGAATGTCATCATTTTCTGAATATCCGCTTTTTACCGATTGGTAAAAATCTCGAACAATAAAAATACATAAAAATTCCTCCTGTCGTATATATTATAACTTGAACAATATATAATTATAACTTAGATTTGCCTTTTTGTCATATTCATCGATCCATTATCTCGCGTATCGCAATCCCTGCTGACTCGTTTCGTTTCAGATTTGCCGCGCTGTCGGACTTTCTCCCTGGTGAAACCAAATCAGGTCGTCCATTTTCGCTTTCTGTACGTATAAATTGGTTCGTAGATATAGTTGTTACTGTTTCATTCGGTACCTCAGTTGGTAGAGCGGTGGACTGTAGTCGGTATGTTGCGGAAATCCATGGTTCGCTGGTTCAAATCCGTCCCGAAGGAAATTTAATGTTTTTCTTTTGTACGCGCAAATTGAGGCCGTGTGTCTTAAGCGCTAAGTTTAATTTGTAAGCTTGCGGCGAGTTGTTCGGAAGTTATGTGGTCGTTATACGCCACTCTCATCTCTCATTCGGCGTTAAATATAAATTTAATGGCCGTCTTGGGTGTCGTTCGCACACCGAGTTACTCTCACTTCTGAATGTGAAAGTTGGGATCGTGTTAAGCGCGAAATTCATGATTAGCGAATTATCGTCTCGAATGTATTAAGTACTTATTATTAAATGTTTGACTTTAACGGCGTGTTCTAATTTCAGTATCGTCGTATAAGTTTGTCTTTTTAGACTTTTTTAATTGAGCAATTTTAATTTTCTGGTTTATGTGAAGATTATTCTAAAATTGCTTACCTTATTATTCAAAAAATCTTGCCATCCTGCATCTTTGTACTCGTAACCTTTCATGTTATACACACGCGCTGTGAAGGTTTCCTCAGTTTATTTCGTAAATGAATAATCATTAATTAAAATTAATTTCCCAGTTAAATTTAAAATATAGGATAAAATTAATTTCGAAGTTTTTCTTTTGAAATGCTTATTGATCGAAAATTTGTTTGAAATCTCACAAGGAGAGGACCAGAAATCGATGTCACAAACTGTGACCAACTTTTGCTGGTGGATAGAAGCATAAAAATAAGCGGATACGTGTCTCGGCTTTTGGCTCCATAAACCCTAGTTCACAAGAAATCGGGGGTCCAAGTTTATAGAAAATTACTGCAGTACTTATAAGGTATTCACAGGGATTTAATTTTTGCATAGTCAGGTTGGCCAAGTAGTTAAGGCGCTAAACTAGCAAGCTGACGAATGTTGTTTTGTGGTTCGAACCCCAATACTGGCATTTTTTTAAATCTATTACAGTGAAGTACTATTTGATATAAGTATTATTCTGTTTTGAAATATGTAATGCCATGCATTATTATTTTTAGAAAAACAAATGACGCTCGGTAAGGAGCGCAGTAATTTTCTATAAACTTGGATCCCCGATTTATAGTGAACTAGGGTCTATGGAGCCAAAAGCCGAGACACGTGTCTGCTTATTTTTATGCTTCTATCCACCGGCGAAAGTTGGTCACAGTTTTTGACATCGATTTCTGGTCCTCCCCTTGTCAGTTAATAAATAAACGTTCTGGATCATTTTGATTGCTTCAAGTTCGAAACTATACACTTTGTGTTTCTATTATTTCATTAATATATGTAAAACCTCAGTTCTTTCAGTTTCAATTCTTACTGATTTTATTTAGACACAAGGTGGGATTTTCCCCAATGAGAGATGTTTTGCTATTGACGATCTTTCGCGGACGTACAAGTCATCAGAGCAATCTTTGCTTGCAGTTAGTTTATATGCATAATATATATGTGCACCTTAGCGTTATGGTATCTCTGAAAAGAAATTTATAGTATTCCAATTCAATTCGCCTCTGTTTGTCCACTTTTCAACTTAGAATGATCCAAAACCAATTCAAATTAAGCCACATATTTACCATTTTACTAAGCATATTATTATACTTGGCGCAATGGCGTTATGAATGTTTATAACATAGAAATACGTTTTAATGTTATTGTATCCATTTTTAACGACATTGCTTGTTGAATTTTCACAACTGAAAAATCTTTTAGTTTTTCGTTCATTTTCGAGTTAGAAAGTACATATGCCCGGACCGGTAATGCCCTTTTAGATCAGAGTTGCAAATTAATATATAGGATTCCCAAACAGACTGTCCGAGTCGATGAACAGTCGGGTCCAGCGCCCACGCGCTTATTGAAACCCTGGAAATTCTTTTAATTCGCTCAAATCGTCGGAACACGCTAAGCTGCTTTATCTTTCTCTCTCACCTTCCTAAACTTGACGCATCGCTAACCTTCGAAATGGGTGCGGGTCGAAGGCATGTAAAAGAAGAGTGGAATCTCTTCCTTGATCGCGCCACATAGACCCTTTGACATATAGCACATGAGAGAGATTGTGACGCGCATGAGAGAGATTGCTGGATGAATTAGCCGTCGTGTGCCGTCGCGTATCGCAGTTGCGAGCGCTTTCCGATGAGGTCGCGTTTTAGAAAGCGCGTACGCTTCTCTCTCTGAAGGGGTCACGTCCTTCTTAATCATCATCCTTCGGCTACTGCGCAACTGTCTGAGTGGTGAGGAAGTCTAGTGGATACGACAGCCATCCATAAGGACACCCGTAACGTATTTTTCCTGGAGGAAATTTTTGTCGCCTCTCAAGGCCTGTTTTACCGGTTTTTGGACGATTATAGCTTTAAAAAGCTTCGCCTAATTGTATTTTTATATGGTTTTATTAGAGACATCTATTTTATCTGGGCTTCTAAGATTAAAGGTAGGGATAAGCGTGAAACACTATTTGCCACGTTAGCAATGCATTAAATTTTAAGGTCAGGGAAAATGCGCCGTTTCGATTCATTTAGAAATAATTCCTTATTAAACGCAAGTGAAAGTGTTGGTGAAGTTTGCTTGCATATAGGTATATGAAGATTTATGAAAAAGTCGGAGAAAAGTTCTGCCGTGACCGGGAATCGAAAGAGGATCTTCCACTTGCCAGGCGGATATTCTAACCACTGAACTTCCGAGGCAGATTAATTCTCCCGCTTCAGAATATGGTATTTCTCGCGCGTCTTGGTCATAATTTCTATTAAGAAGTTGAGTAAATTTAAGGAACAATCATCATAAAGTAAAGAAATGAATTAATGAAAAATAGAGTTTTTTTGTGCAAGTCAAATATTTTGTGCTAAATAACTTCCCATACTCGTGATTTAGGATATATTTTTTACTTAATTTTGTATTCTTTATTATGTTTATTAATGTGATTTAAACCACTCACTATTGCATATTACGGCCGAATAATTATTATTGTCAAATGCCGCATATTAGATATTGCTTCTTCGATCTGTGTGGCTTTTTCAGACGGAAAAGCTTTCATTATGTATGTCTTCATGAATATTCTCATCTTAGGAATCGAATCCATAAAAATGTCTGACCTATATACCTACTGCTGAGACTTCGTCTTTCAGCTGAATGTGTTAATAAAATCATTCTGTTCCCAAGTGAACTTCGAGACATCTATTACCCTTGACTTCCTAATACATTTTTACTGAGTCACCTCTTCGGAAGAGGCAGGTACAACCCGTTCTGTACAATTTTGCTTGCAGAATTTTGCTGACGAATGAAGAAAATTATTTTTTGTTGCCCAATTACTTGACTCGAGCTGATTTTGAGCATTTCTACGTATGATAAGGTCACTTATTTTAAACCATGTTGGTATTCGTCACTAATTTCACGTTTAATTAGCCAATTTTCGCGTTTAATTAGCCAATTTTCTTATACGCAAGTTTCATTATCTACGTGATGTTCCATAAACTGTTTTCACATTAGTTGCCAAAATGATTAAAAAGTTTTTTCTTGCGAAATATTTAGAATAAAGCGTTGTGTAGAGGAAGTTCGTGTATTAACAACTTAAGTTTCGATGTCCCAGAAAGATCGTGAGTGATTATAAATATTAACTCGCAGCTTACCGGGTCAAAACTTGAGCAACAATTCATACAGCACTTTTCGGAAGAAGTTTATTTAGTTTATTTTACGCGAGCATAAGCAAAATTCGTTGTGCAACCTTTCGCTTCGTTGACATGGTAATTGGATGCCCTAGTTAGGTGTTTTCAGCTTGGAGGTTTGTGGTCTGCAGAAGTTAAATAAAGTTTGTAATAACGTAAAACACCCTTAAAATCCAGGTCAGTGAATTTTCTTACACTGTACATACTTGGGCATGGCGATGCATTTGCGGTCAGACAATTGCATTCACGAGCATCGCGCATGACTCACGATGCAATGGTTACCCCTTAAAAATTCGAACTTTTAAGCAACCGCATTGTTATGCAAAGCGCTTAAAAGTAGCGGATTTGTCGTATATGCAATTTAAGTGAGGTTATTTTCTTTGAAAATTGCAACGCGGCGATGATTCAAACTTCGCGCCCAGCTGTTAGCAAGACCAAATTGGGTCAGCGTTTTCGAATGTGCTTTCAAAGGAATTCCAGTTTTACTCAACGCCTTCGGTAGCTCAGTTGGTAGAGCGGTGGACTGTAGAAGGGTGGAAAGTTGCAGGTATCCATAGGTCGCTGGTTCAAATCCGGCCCGAAGGATTTTTTTTTATTTTCTGACGCAGAAAAAATAAACAATACGTGGAAAACATCCTTGGTGTAATGCGAAAATCATGAGTGGGGTTTTACTTAGTGTTTTTTTCAATTATTTGTCGTTTGAAGATATGAATACATTAGCCTAATCTATAGGCTATATTTTAACCATTAGGCTTCATATATTTAGTCTCAAACATATTTATTATAATAATACCACGATATCTTATTTGTTTGTATTCGGAAAGCTTCAGGATACTTGGAGAGTAATTCGTACTAATTATAACGCGATTCAAATTTATTTCATTTGCTAAATCTTCTGTAATAATACCACGATATTTAATTTGTTTGTATTCGAAAAGCTACAGGATACTTGGAGAGTAATTCGTACTAGTTATAACGCAATTCAAATTTATTTCATTTGCTAAATCTTCTGTAATAGTTTTGTCCAAAGTTGCGCTTGTTTTTTAGTTAAAGATTTGTGACGAATTAATGATTACGATTACAAAAAATGTTTTGTTTTAATATTTAACAATTAGTATCTGGTGCGATTACTTATACTTCAGATCATGTGCCTCACGTTTAATAAGAAATTTCATTATGACATTAAAAAAATCTGATGTGGCCACCTCATGACTTTCTCCGTTGATGAAGCAAAGCGTTGAAATCTAGATCGAGTCCCTTTAATAAAAGTATTGCAGAAATTTACAACGTTATATTATTTTTGAATTATTGATTTCTACCAAGTAACGGCCAACAGTTGATTGTATTCCTTACTCTTATATCGCGTGTGCACCGTTTAAAAGGTTTTTAATTTCAATAATGTTAGCGTCATTTGCGTTGGCGTCATTGTTGGAAGTTTGTTTTGGGGAAGTGGAGAGAGCGGGGGAAGAGGAGATCACTAGTTTAAGAAAGAAACGAGTAGTAGTAATGAATTCTCGATGCGTGGCGTCAAGTGGGACACCTTGTCTCAAGAGATTCAAGAGTTGAAATTTCGGTGTTTGTTTTTTTCCCATGGGACACAGTTGGAACGATGTGACTCCGATATCTGATTCTCAGATATTTTTATTTACAAATTACAAATTCAATGAAGTTCTGTCTTTGGATTTTGAAGTCTACGTTTTATTTCTGGTGTTATGGAAGTCTTAATTGAGTGGTATGTCTCACATAATGCCATTTTCGTCTTGGATTTCAATAAAAATGCTACAAATGCAAAATAATGAAAAGGACGCGTCCATTTGGAAAAGACATAAAAGATATTCGATTAAACTTTGTTGATGCCCATCGTCTTAATAGTAGAACGCCATCTAAACAATTAAAGTGGCCGAAAATGTTTTTTTCTCACTTTTTTCCACTACGTGAAGACATTTTTTATCAAGTAAAGCAGCAGTAGTAGTAAAGTTCTTCTTGACCGACTTGGCCTTGTTGTTTTATTTGTATTTATTTACAAAGATCTTTAAAGTTCATAAATATCATGAAGAAGTGATACGTCTACGTGCGCAATCGCTCACTAGGAATTCCGGTTTTTTGCAATACAGTAGATCAGTTGGTAGAGCGGTTGTTTGTAGGTGGTTGGAATGTTGCAGGAATCCATGTCTCAGGTTCAAATTCGGCCCGAAGAATTTTTTTGTTTTTTTACTCTTTCCATATACGTAGTATAGGGGAAAGTATTGTATTCATGAAAAAATCGACTTCGAGATTTCAACGTAAATACCCCGTTTTGAGGTCCTCTGAACACTTTTGGCCATTTTCTTGATGTCTATGTGTGTGTGATTGCTTTTTTGTGGATGCTGTACCTCAAAACATGTTAATCAGGTCAACACGAAATTTTATATTTAAGATTTTTATAAAAGTCACAAGAACTGATTAGTTTTTGGTAAAAATCGGTCAACAGGAGGTGGGTGTTTACTCTTCTCACTTATCCGTTATTTTGAAATATTTACTTTAATATTTGTTAAATGTAAAAATGTGTCTGTATAAAAGTTGTAGGAAATTTAATTTTCTACATCATTTGTTTGAAACATTTTTCCGTATAATGCATTGTGTAAGAGATATATTTATAGCTGCCACCACCACATCACCTACCGACTATTGTTAGCAATTAAGGATTAGTTACGTCTTAGTAACGCTCCTTTTTCTTTTCTTAATTGTTGGAGCTTTGTGACTATATCCAATATCAGAAGGCTATGCTTTGAGTTTATTTCTGTTCTTTGTAAAGTCTAAAAATTTCTCGCAGTTTCTTAAAATATTTATTATTAAGTAACCTATTTGGAATTTTTAGAAATATTACAGATATGGAGAAAGTCATGTGGTGGCCACATCAGATTTTTTTATCTTAATGTTTTAAAGCTTAGTGCAATTCAGTTTCCAAAATTAGGAATGGAATATTTTTAACGTTGATTCGCCCTATATTTTCGTACCCTACTGATTCTCTCACACACACACCTATGTAGATTTGACAGTGAGGAGCGTTTCTCGCTGAACTTCCTATTGGTAGAAAAGGTTGGTTGCTAGCACCATAACCGTCTTCCAATTGCACGGATGAAGACCCGGGGATTTTGTCCCACCGTTTCGTGAGGCGTATCAAAATCTCTCTTTCGACACAAAATGCGGCAGTTCCTACATGTCTTGACATCATCTGATATCTCGCGTTTTTTGACTTATTTCCCTCTCGGCGATGTTTTGTAGTTTCCATATTCCGTTGCGAATATTTGGATCCATTTCTTTCGTCCCCCGTTTTCTTGGCAACCCATTCCGCGCCCTATAATTTTTCTTTCGCCAAAGCCGTCTCAGGCTTCTTTCTAATGTTATTTGTGGTCTACTGCGTCTCGCATTTCCGCTCAGCAACTTCCTCGTGTTTCTTAACCTTGCTACCGATAACGTCATTTTTAGGTGTTTCGTCGGATTGCGGTTTTATAATTTTTTCCGGATGTCTATTCTTCTGCTTTCGTCAACGCTATTTCGGATTTGGAAGTTATGTTGTATAAAACACATGTGGTCATAGATCAAATTCAAGTCCTCCGCGTCGAAGTATTTAAACCATATCTTCAGGTGTAAACACAGATTTGGACTTGGACGAAATTTCCGACTCATATAATTTTGCGGTGGTAAAATAACCATGAATACTTCGCGTATTAATGGCACACTCGAGCCATTTTAGTTGATGTTTAGTGAAGGCCCCCACGATGCGGAGGGGCCGACATATCTCTCAATATTAGATAAATATACTAAGTGTAATATTGTAGGCACAATATTTTTTCTCGGAGGATATATTTTTCGCTATGCCACTGAATTTATCCAACTGTTCTTAGTTTTATTTTATGAGTATCACTGATTAATCGAGTCCTTTCGCTGGGCATGAGTTGCAGTTTTTTCTGTCGCATTTTATAGGAAATATGATAATAAGATTTTAGTAACTGCTTCCTTACGTATTCCTCATGTTGTTCTCACGTCAATATATTAAGGTTTTATCGAAAAATTTCTTTCCGTATTAATTATCCCACGCTTGAATGATTGTACGTTTTAGTTCGATATTATTGATCCGCTTTGGCACTATGCGGCGTGTGTGATGCTATTTTTCATTCAATGAATTCATGAATATTTTTATCGATACAAATTACCTTCAGGGTCGTCTGAATGTGTCTTCACCCAGTAACTGCCTATTCTCACGGCAGCGTCACAATTCGAGCGAGAATCATCCGAGAAATAGTCCCAAAATCAGCCCCACCGACCCGCTGAACTCGACGCGACGAAAATCGGCCATCACACGGCCCGGTTACCCAACGCCGCACGTCCTTGATCGTGTTTTGTTAATAAACCGATTCAAAGAGGAAAATATATAGGCGACGGAAGAGGTCGGAAACGTTTCTTATCGAGCATGCAAGTCGTGGAAGAACGAAAATTTCTCCAGAGAGAAGTAGAGTGGAAAGGGGGATCGGAGGAAGGGGCACCCGAGTTGGAGTTAAGGAGAGAACGGGAGGAGTCGATAAAGTATTCGAGGATCACGATATATATATATATATATATATATACATATATATACATACATACATACATACATACATACATATATATATATATATATATATATATATATATATATATATATATATATATATATACACACATATACATACATACACACATACATACATACTTATTCATGCTCGGTTTACAACCCAAGGGAAGAATATTTGAAGGGAGAAGGGGGTGATAGAGTTTATACGGAAAGAGTGAGCGTACTAAACCCACCTCACGTCCGCAGATGCTTTCTATGTGTGTGTTAGTGTATCTTCTCTTTCGGCATCCCCTCCCTGTCTCCTCTCCACCCTTACCACATATACTCGCTGGAAAGTAGGGGTAAGGGGAGGAAGGACAGGGAAAGAGAGTTCGCCGTGCGGAGTAGCGTAGATGCCCCGTCACGCTCCCGAGTTCTAGGCATGGATTATTTAAAGGGAAGGAGCGGGAGTATGCACACATGCACAAGGTAAGGAGAGGGAAAAAGAAACGGAGGTTGTGTGGAGGAGTGAGGTAGAGAGGAGAAGGGAAGTAGTATTCGTAGAGAGATAACTCGTCCTCTTACTTCTCTCATTTATTTACGCTGACTATAGTTTCCGACGAAAAGAGCCTCCTCCGTTTTTTCTTCTATTTTTGATATCCACTTTCCAAGCGCTCCGCCGTCTTCTTTTATCTCTTACCCTCCCTCCCACTATATTCCTATCCCCACCTATCCCCATCCCCACCTATCTACATTCCCACCTATCTTCTCAAATTCTTCCCTATGCCCCAGTGAGAGCGTGATCTTTTCTTCATCCGCGGAAATTTGTGTACATCCATGGCCATTTTTGCAGGTATCGCAATTGGATGTTTTATTTTATTTTATATTCTCTGGTTTTTCCGTCGTATACATTTTGTTTTCGCTGCGCCTTTTTATCCTCCTGATCGTTTTCCCTCGGCAGTCGATCTTGTTTCTTTTGTTTCGGTTTTCGCTTTTCATTTGTTTAAGCGTACTTTTTACTTCGCCCTGTGGCGTTTTGCCTTTTACGGTCTACTAACATTGCGGAATATTTATTTCAGCTACGACAACTGTTTTTTTATTGCCTCCTGTTTGGAGGGTTGCCTTTTTTATCACTCAATCCGCCTGTTGTGCTTGCATATCAGTATCTCTTTCCTCCTTATTTTTCCTTTCTATCCCAACCTTTCATTCTCCCTCCCTTTCTCTCTCTACGTCGCTCATATATTCAAGAGCGGTTTCTCCTCTCTTCCCATCTCTCTCGTCTCGAAAGCTCTCATTTTTTGCAAGTTCTACCTAGCAGTTTCTCATACCACTTGGCTACGAGTGCGCGATGTACTCTCCGAGCGCTTAAGCTCTATCTTTCTTTCTCTCTCTCTCTCTCTCTTTCTCCCCCCCCCCCTCCTCCGCATGCCTTTTTTCGAGAAATATAAAGTGGTTGTATAAAAAAAGAATAAACGCTCGGGAGGAGGAGTACTCGCTCTTTTTTTCTTTTGTTTTGTTGTTCGTTGTTAATGCCTTCCCTCTCCGGTGCCTTTTGACGTGCATCGCGCGAGGGTGCTGTGGAAAAGGAAATGGAGAGAGTTAGATATGTACTCGTCTCAATTTGGCTAGAGGAGGAAATATTTTTTTTAAAAGATCCTGCTCGAACCGATGGTGGAATAAAAGGAACCGAAACAAGGTGCTTGTCTATTTTTGCATGGGGTGTTTATACCTACTTACCTCAGAGTTACTGTTTATCTCGAAATTTCTCGAGGGATTTAGTACCAGAATTGCAATCTACTTTCTCGATCATTAAGTTCTGCACGTTCATTCATTTAACCACTTGATTTTATGTCTCCTGTGAAAAAGATTTTATACACACACCAATACATATACTCGAGGAAGTGTAAAGGTGAAACAAGATTAGGGTGGCAACAAGGCGTTGTCTGTTCTTCGTTGCTGAATGATGGTCTTACCTGAAAAGCTCTTTCCTTATGTCTCTTCACGTATGCCTCATTGGCACCCTCAGCAGCTGTCCAGCCGTAGGTGTCCACTCGTCTCCCTACAACATTATATATACAGTGTGTCTCAAAAGATGTATGCATATTTTAATAAAGAAAAAATAACTATTACATAATTCAGAAATGTCGATATTTTGTGTGTGTAGAAGCAATAGTTTGTGATCGCAGATGTTCAAATGACCACCGTTATCTTCAAGACACTGCTGACAGTGGCGAACAACTTGGTGACAAACGTTCACCAAGGTATCTGCTACGATGGTTGTGCACGATTGTTCAATTTCATGTCTTAGTTCTTGGAGTGTTCCTGGTTTTTTCCTGTACATTAAATCCTTCAGGGAGCCCCAAAAGTAAAAGTAAAGTGGAGTTAAATCGGACGAACTCAACACTTCCTCTTTGGCCTATCCATCGGTCTGGGAAATTGTCATCAAGATAGGGCCTATCACGACGGAAATGTGAGGGTAGTGAATTTCCTCATTTCCATATAGATGATGAATGGCGGAAACAATAAATACCTCAAGCATTTTGAGGTACTCAGTACCAGTAACAGTCCTTTCAATGAAGTACGGTCCCACAATACCCCTGGATGACACACACCACACCAGCCTGTAAGTCCTGGTAAATTCACTGCCTTGTCCACATGAATGTTCGGATTTTCAGAAGACCAGTACACACAATTATGTACCATTGAGATGAATGTTGCCTCATCAGACCAAGCAATCATGTCCGCAAACTGTGCTTCCTCGTCTATCTTCCTTTGAAACCATTCACAAAACTCAACTCTGCGATCAGGATCGTCTTCAATCATTGCATGCAACAGCCTCGGCACACAACGTTTCCACTTAGCAGTTATGAGAATCCGCTGTACACTTGCCCTGCTGATTCCAGTCTCACGAGCACATCGACTTACAGATTTTTTTGGTGATTGTGTGAATCGCTGTAGCACCACAGCAGAATTTCCCACACTCGTTGATGATCCCTGATCGTTGGTTGCGCACGACCTGCACAGTACCGTCAGTCTCAAGTTTATCACGAATTCTTGAAATTGTTAGTCGTGTTGGAGGCTCAGTCGCAAATTCACGTCACCACCGTCTTTTCGCTTCACATGCATTCTCGAATTTCCCGTACCGCTTCAAAATAAATTTGTGTTGTTTGAACCGTCAAGCGAACCTCCGCCATGTTTTATTACGCTCTGAATCATGGGTAAGGTATTCCAGTTTTTCATTGCGACTAATGGCATCTTAGAGGCACATTAAATTTTTGTTCCATCTTCAATTAAAATATGTATACATTTTTTGAGACACTCTGTATATACTAAATCCCTTGATTTGAAATTTTTAAATCTGGTTGATTGTGTTTTTATGTTACCTTACGGAAATGCTGCAACGTTAGCGAGTTTGTCATCTTCAAAATTGGTCCAAATTTCAGAACTCCACGTAACTATTGTTCGAAACTTTACTTAATGTCTAGCGCATGTAATACGGAGATAGCATATCACATAGACAACTACATTGCTTTTATCAGTTGGTAGACGCATTGTTTACCACCACCTTCAAAACATTTCCTTTGATCTAATTCCATACGATTGAACTCGACTAATTTCAACGCGAAGGAAAAAATCTTGCTGCAGAATAATAGAATTAGAAACGTTAACTGTAGGAATAATTCCGAGGAATAATAACTCCCAATTTTATGAACTTGCCCTCTTTCGGTCAAGTTAACATTATTATTTAAACACTTCTTTTTTCCTACTTCAAGCTCGGTTTTCACCTTTTCATGCCGCTCCTACATCTCGCAAGTTTCTTTTATTTCGCCTAGTCTAAATCACCCATTAGTGATTTTCCTCTAGAGCGGTTCTTCACTCCTCTCGCAAGACAAATTTTCTTTGATACATTGATCGTATTCATTACATACTTCGTTGAATGCTATAAGTAGCGTCTGCCTTTTCTTTGATCGATATAATTTTAATGTACGAATTATATGTGGGAGATGTTCATGCACCCACACATGCGTATTTATAGATTCGCTTGGACTTTTAATCAGTGCATGGTATGCATTTCAGAAATAACCGTCACTCATTGCAGACGGGTAAGTATGGCACGAAATATGAAATGTTTTTGAGACTTGGGCATTATCAATTCAAATGGAAATTAAGGTTTCATGCCTCAATTACAAAGAATCGATGGCGCATTTACGTCGAATTCCATTCTGTTTGCACTCATACAGGGCAGTAATGTCCGCGAAATTGATAGAGCTAAAACATTCACATGTCCCGATGCACAACAAGATGATCCAAACGGAACTTATGATGCCCACTTTCCATTTTATCATTTATTTAATACTTATACTTACTTTAATAGCTTTAAAATCATCGCAGATATGTAGCTCTTTGTGTTCCCAAATTTCATAATTTAGCGTTATAAAATATTACAAATACATTCGAACGGAATATTAAATTGATCACGCGTATTTGTGCGGAGAAAATAACGCGTGTACATGATAAGGTGCGCTTACACTATGCGAGCACGAGCGAACAAACACAAGCGAACGAATGGATTCGCTGTAATGTGAACGGTGGTTGAGAGCGAACGAAAGAGTTCGTTTGCTCTCGCCGATGTTTGCTAGCAGGGCGGAAACCAGCGAATCATCAAGCGAGGAAATTCGTTCGCAGTAATGTTCGCTTAGTGTAAACGCTCCTTCCATGAACGAACGAACGTTCCTTCGTTCGTGTTCGTTCGCTCGTGCTCGCATAGTGTTAACGCACCTTTAGAATAAACCGAATCCGAGTCCAACAATAGTTGTTGCTATGGCGACACTCTCGTAATGAGTGATAAAAACTGCAAAATCGCCAGTATTTACGCGAAATTCTAAGCAATACAATCGATAAGCAAAATTCTACGATTACAATTAGAATCTTCATTCGTTTCCTCAGAGAATATTATAATACCCTCTCCGATATTACAATTTTAAGATATTTTAATGTGCAAGAGAAAATTACCCTGCACGATGGATTTCAGATTTCCCATATAAATCAAATGGGAAGGATAGTTCCTGGAATCGAACCCGGGAATTTCAATCTTCGCAACAAAAACTATCCTTGGAAGCTTGGCCCATATAGCAAGAGATTTCCACCAAATTCCATGAAAATCGGTCTATTGGTTCAAAAGACAGACAGACAACGACAAAACTATAAGCCTATTTCCATTCTGGAAAGTAGGCTAAAAATGGATTATTATTTCTGAATTTCGGAAAGGGTTCATTATAAGGAAGGGCGACGGGAATTTAATCATCCCCGATACGTCAGAGATTGATAATATGGCTATTTCTGCTGAGCATTTATGGATGATGATTAAATTCGCTTATTTTTTAGTCGTCTCTGGTAATCGCACAGTGAATAATTGAGCTGTCGATATTTTCGAACCGTTGTTATAGTATATTTAGTTGAGGTTGGGATTACGTAGCTCTTAAACTGTGATTAGTGACTGGCTCGTCTGTATTTAAGCTCACATATTCCCTGTGTATTCACGCACCGCAAAGAAGCATCACTAGATGCATGCTGAGGATTATGTATAGTATTATTATGGATAGTAAATAATGGGGTAGGCATTGATTTGAAAAGTTATAATTCTAAAAATGTAATTTATGCGTCTAATCCCAAGAGGAAATACTCAAGAGCTAACGTGAGGCCTAAGAGAAAATCTGGTGACAGATAGCACAGGCGTATTACAAAACCCATGATGGAAACTTGGAGGAAGTAGATATGAACCAAGCAAAACGTGAAGAATATAGAGGAAGGTGTTCATACAGTTACGGATAATTTGGCGATGTTATAAATGTGGCGAATATTTGGAAGAAACTGCTCACAATAAGCTGTGAGATGTTTTTTTTTATTTATCCAATCCATTATCCTATTCATTATTGTTATATGCATCATCTTTGATGTAGCCCATTAGGGGAAGTCCGAAGGAGGCGTATCTACGAATTTTCATGCTTCCAGTTTTTTACTAACTCAATATTATTATTAAACTAGGGAGATGCCCGTTGAAATTCAACGGGAAAGTTTTTTTAATGAAATTTCGTGAATAGATGCGCCGCGAAGCTATTATCCAAGTCATTGGTACCCAATTACACGAAACCGGCAGCAATGCCAATCACTAAGAATGCGTAAGATTCTCGCGTTAAAAACTGATCTGTTGATTGATTCGACGCGTATTAAAAAATCGATGGTAGGAAAACAAACTTTCGTTCATTTAGGCGTTCGTAGTTTCAAGCCTTGACTCCTGCCATGATTCTAAGTAATTTTAATATGTGAATGATTAATGTTCTACATTGAAATGTATTCCTTCTCTTAAATAACGCAAGGAATGTTGTTTACATTCGTTGCTATGAGAATAATTTCCCTCTCCTTCCTTCTCTCTCTCTATCTCGTATTAAAAGCATTCAAAGGATGCTTTCATCCATAAGGATTGAAATAACAATAGGATTTCGAAGTTTAACAATGTAAATGGGTTGGCAAGGCAACATCCCGTTAAAATTGCAATTTTTCCCCAAAATATTTTCATTAAACGTTTTACAGGAGCTGATTCGAACTGTAGGCGATTAAAGATGAACAGAATAAAAAACCTGATATTTTTTCTTTAAAATGGGTCAGATCCTAAGATCGTAGGTTAATTCTTTCTAATTTATATCTCAAAAAGAATAAAAACCTGCACATCGAAAAGTCGATTTTTACGTGTTATTTTATGGGAAATGAAAATGTCTTCCTTGGAGTCAAACCGAGGATATTTTTCGAGATTTTTTTCATCACCTAAAAATATGCGAATTTAGTATTCCTTCCAAATTTCAAAGATATATCTCCATCTTTTATTGAGTTATTTGCATTTTTATAGCGTGACAGAGGGAGCCACAAAGGGACAGAAGTATGCTTTATAGATTTTAGATTTAAGGATTGTCTATGAAATTGATCCACTTGTACATTCTACCTCTGTCTATTTAAATATCAAACAATTTTTATCGTCTTGTCCACTTTATTACATGTATCATCCTTCTCCAATATTCTAATTCATGCATTAGTTTTATCGCTCTGAATTAGATAAAATTTTATTTTTGAGAATGTATTACGTTTTCATGTTCACGTAAATCTCACACTCCGCAGCTTGATTTATGCTTTTATTTGAACATTCCAGAGCAATAAGCCAAGGGAATTAGGGAGTTTTATAGTCAATATAAGCTTCGCCAAATAAATGATTGAGATTTTAATTTTATTTCTTGGAAAGTTCGCATTTCACTCATTTAGACGAAATTAAACTCTTCGATCGATGAACTCGTCGGTGCGTTATTTTTTAACGGTTTTATCGGGAAAATAAATGAAATCCGAAATTACGAAAAATAAAATAAACTTGTGTCCTAGGGTCTGAGACCAATCATAAAAGTTTGCCGATTGATTGGAAATCGGAAAATTAATTAATCTTCCGTACATTTAATTAATGAGACATTTCTGTGTAACTTCTTCCTTTCGATCATGACGAGCGCTAATTACATTCATTTTTCAGGAAATTTGATTTTTTTAAATCGGCGCAGCCTTCGTCAAAATTGGAACGGCTCGTAGTGACATACCCTTAAATCTTTCTAACGCATCTGGAAATGACTTAAGATTTAATCTTATCTTTTTCTTTTGGACGAATGGGTTTGCGGTGATTTTATCGCAAAGTGGCTGGTATTTGCAGCAATAGCAATAGCAGGCTGTTTAGTTTTTCATGAATGCTGTTATTATTCGGGGTAAGACGCTGACATTAAGGAAAGATGTGAGAAGTTTGGAAGCTTTAAAGAAATGGGTGTGGTAGAGAAGTTCAATTTGGCTGAGAAGGAACATGTAAGGTTGTATTAAGTTCGGTAGGGTAAAAGAAAGGCTTAATTAGAATGATTAGGCTGAGACAGAAGAAGCAGGGAAGCTAGAGATTTGAGAGGCAGTAGGCTGCTGGAGAAAGTCGTAAAAAGGATTTTAGGAAAGAGGCGAAGGCAATGTTATAATTTTGCATAGTTTAAATGGAAGAGGATTGTAGAAGATGATGATAAGGGCTTTAATGGGGCAAATTGAGAAGAGGTAGAAAATTGTGCTGAAGTGGGTTTAAAGTTCAGATAGAGTCTTTAAATTGTAGTCCTTGCGTCCTTCCTTTAAGAAAATGTTAAATTTGTTTAAAAACTATATATTCTACTTACTGTGATTTGCGTCGTCGCTTATTAATTTGCATTATTTGTTTCTATTTTCTAGAATACGAGTCAAGTCAAAAAGAGTAAAGTTTTCATCTTTTTTTCAGGGAGACAAAGTTTCCAACTCTATTGAACAGAGAACTTCCTCATGCATAGCTCATTGGCTTTTAAATATGCTTATAGGCATTCAGCTCGTCGTATATTTTGCCTTATGATACTTCCGAGACATTTCTTTTTCCTTACTTTCAGCGCGGCATCCGAGAATCAGTTTCTCATCGTTCAATTCTCCGCACGTGTGCTTCCTTCTCCCTTAATTGGGTCACCAAAGGTAGGAACGTGCCGCAAACGGGACCTTTTCCACTTCATTCGCCGCATATTTTCATCGCATATCCATATTTCGCGTAGGGACTCGCGTCGCGTCGGATTTTGTATTTTTTTTATTCGCATCGCGAACTTCATATCGGTTTCCACGAAAGTTATTACTAGGGTCCCGGAGGAATCCAATTTGCAAAAAATTTCCGACGCAGTTCGTTCTCTTTTTTGCAGCTCATTCTCCATGCGTTCCTTACGCATATGCACCAGAATGCATGGGCTCGCTAGGCAAAAAATTAGAAAAATAGTAAGGATAACAGTAAGGACCGTGTAATTTGAATAATTATGTCTCTTTTAATTGCTTAAAAAGGCTATACGGGTTGGCGATTCTTGGGGCGGAAATATTATGCGAAACTTTTTCAGGAGAAGTATGAGTTTCCGAATCGCGTAATTAACAGGCTGTATTTGCGCCCATAGATTTCGTCGCTCTGATGCACAACCTAGTGCCCTTAATAAGAATACCCAAGCCACTTCTGATTTACTGGAAAATATGACGGCGGGCGAGCGCCATAATTCACCTTTCGAGCTAATTCGGGGTTACGTGGTCGCAGAGAGGAAAGATCTAGAAACTTAATTAGATCCCGATCTTTATATTTGTGCCTGTGTGCGTATAAATGAGGGCGTCGTGATCGCTTGTATGCCTTTTTTTCTAAATCCTGCTTAATTCAGAATGTCACTATGAAGTTAACGACTGCATTTTAACTCGATTTTAAGACGGCCACCCTCCTCTCCAATTTATTCTGAATTGTCTTAAGATAAGGGGGCTGTTGCGTTGTAGCCAAGTGTTGTTGAATGCATTTATCTATATTTTCTCATAGACGAAGTATTTTGATCATGCAAAAGTTTGAATTCGAGATTTTAGTTTGATATGCACCATTTAGGTGCTCCCGAGTGCGAAAAACTTTATTTCTGTGATTACGTGTGTCTGTACGGGGTTCTCGCGTATAAACCAGGCATTTAAAACTCTAAGAGGCATCAGGGCCGCATAAGAGCAATGGATGTGATGGAAGGGCCGCATTGAGATTACAGAGGGCCAGGGTTTGAAAAAATAGACTTGCTCCGAGATTGAACGTCTATTTTGCGAAAAAGGTTAATAATTTATTAACTGCGTTCTGTTGTACCTCATTTACTAAAATAAAATCTTGTCTCCTTTTCAGAACAATAATTTATGTATATAAAATCTCGAATTATTTAGTCGAGACAAAAATTCGCATTCGGATCGCACTAATTGTAAGACATAGAAGGGCCGCATAGGGCCCGTGGACCGCCAGTCTGACATGCTTAGGCTAATCGGTTAGACGTAATCTAATGAAATATAATTTGTGTAGTGACTGTAGTGTAACACCTGGAATTGTAACCTTGTTCAATATTGCGCAACAATGGAATGCAGTTTATCTTGTCGAATTTCTCAAAATGTCGATTTACTCATGAATGGCTTGAAGGATATCGATTTAAATTGATCCAGTCACAGATCTTTATGTCATAAATAATACTGCATAAGACATTTCATAAGAATATTCATATAGCGTCCAGTGACATAATTATCTAGTTTAACGCCCAACTACCGCCAATTTCTCCAAACTCCTCTGACGTCATACATCGACCCTCGTGCTCAGAAGCTCTCTTCTCCTCTTCCCCAATGTCCACTCCTTCATCTCATCGGACCTTGAAGCATCGCTTGCTAGGAGGCTTGCAGCGAAAAATTATTCTTCGCGCATAAAAAGCTGTTCATGTGCCCGGTGACCTCATTATATGAACTAAAAGCAGAAATATCTGAGAAAATGTATGCAACGCTTGGTTCGCCGATTTTCTTATGGTAAACACCAAGGTTCGAATCCTTGATATGCCGCGTTTCTGAAACATTATCCTTTGAGCGTCCCTTCCAGAATTGCGTGTTCCCGCAACAGTACAAAATGGCATATCACTCTGTGTCCTTCCGAAGGGACGCTGTTAAACCATCGTTGGCCCCTTTGGTGCACTTCGTAAGAGAATGCTAATGCCTAGAGAAGGGTTGTAGTACTCATCCTATCCCCTCCTGTGCGATTTCCAGTTAGTGGAAGGGCTGACCGCTCGTCCTCGCTCTCTTCCTCTTATCCCTGAAGGAAATCTGCGCTCTAGGCATATATGGGTGGCCGTCGTTCTGAGGGACGCTCTGGGAGGTTATAGATGTTAATGAGAGAAATATCCATACGTATGAACCCGGTCATTCGCGTCGAAGCAACTAAAAGATTATCTCTTTGCCCTTTATTGTTATGGCTGCTGCGAAATTCTGTGAGCTTGATATTGCTTTCGGTTCGCAGACCTCTAATTTAAACAGGGCAAGTGCCGATTAAAAGCGATTAATTTCCCCTGACGTTTACGCCCGCCGCTGTCCGTGTATTTTCTCTCGACGGTAGTATACGAAAGAATAAAGTTCTGATGCGATTCCGTAGAATATTCTACACGATTTTGATTGAGTACAAAGTATGTACTTTTGTTCGCGGGTCTTTTTGTTATAAATCGCAAGTAACTGCCAAATGCATTCGTGGAGTTAGTTATTCCAGGTTTTAAAAGCATATTTCCTCAAATTAAATCTTCTTAGCACCAGGAAGGAGTCGCGTTCGTTAAGTTTTTATGACAAATACCAGGCATGCGCGAATATACATCCACGTATAATTATTTATGTATTAATTTACTCGTTTGTAGTTATAAACACACGCTTAATATTAACTCTGCGCCTGAATTACTTCAGTCACCATCCCTTTCCTAATCTCTCATCCAACACCCTGGCACCGCACTGTATAATCTCGGAGGCACTACTCGTACCATGGGGCAAGCATGCGCCTCGCGAGGAAATAGGAGTACCGGCAGCGCTTACGTTAGAGGAAGTGAGAGAGCACCTCCTCTGTTGCCCCATTCCCTTTTGACACCGGTGCACGGTACAAAGCCCTCCCCCACTCCACCTCCTCATCCCTCTTCCTCCTCCCTCCTATGTTGCCGCCGTGGAGGGCCTCAGATAAAGCATCGCTCAGGCAATCTCCCAACTCATGCATTCCATTCCTACTACACCCCTGAGCCGTATGAATAATTATTTCCCCTAATAATGACTTCCTCTTCCTCCCCCACGCAAAGTCCCTCCCCCTCCTGACCCTTCTGCATCTCTCCCTCCTCCCTCGACCCCTTTTTATTCCCGCTCCCGCGCTCATCTCTCTCCATTTTCTCCGCCAACTCCTCTTCGTTCTCTCCCCCTCTACCTCTTCTTCGCGTGGAGTGCGACCACCCCCATATCCTCTTTCCTCCTCCCTCTATTCTCTCCCTCCCTTCCACTTCTCCCTCCCTTCCACTTCTCCCTCCCTACATCTTCTCCCTCCCCTCTACGGCTCACGCTCTCCCTAGTGCTGGGGGAAGTACTCTCAGGCTCAACCCTCTCAATGAGAATTTCCTTTTAGCGGAGTGCATGGGAAGTCGCTTTGTTAGGGATGGGGGAGGGGAGGGGAACAAGTTGGTTTTTTTGGGACGGGGGACTTATTAAGATCGCTCTTACTGCGGGACATTCGCCGACCCCCAAGAATTTTTTGGTAATTCTTTTTGTAAAAAAGAGGGGTGGCCTTGCATTTCAGTTGGACAATTTTCGGGCGGAATTCGATGTCGGAGGGTTTTTTGCGTAATGATATGCGTGGGATGGCGTGATCTACACGTTTTTACGCACTTTTCATTTTTTCCAGGCGTTATATTCTTCTTATCATCCTATATTATAGTAAAGTCAAGGACATTTTGTTATTGTGTCTATAAGACTATGAATTAATACGAATAATTCAAGATCGGTAAGTTCGATTTCGATGGATCTTTCGTCAAATATTCGCTGCGTACCCTGTAAACGGGTAATCGTCCCAGATTGAGGACAAGGGTTTGATTCCAAAAGAGTACTTTCTCTATTTCAATTACATGGGAATTATGTTATTAGTGATTTAATTTTAAAATTGCTCACAAACATCGAAAAAATGCGGGGCTTGAACCAACTCGCGCCTAAAAGAATGAAAATTCATCGTCCATTTTGAAAGGCATTTCCGCTTGTATTATAATAACTAATATTTTTTTTAAAGGGTATGCATTGGCCTTTAAAATGAAAAGGTCGCGTTTGAAGCAGAAATTTTAGGATCTAAGGTTTTGTTTTTTAGATTCTTTTGTGCCGTGAGCGGAGTTCATAAAACTTTCCGTAAATTTTGGACATCAACACGTCAGAAATGTTTCCTGTGTTGAGTTGGAGTGCCTAATTGGCTAACAAGGAGTCGTGTCCTAAAACTTTAGTTTAGATGAAAGCAATTTTTTCTAACGGTTATATAAACAAATTTATTATTTATTAGAGAGTGAAGGCCTTTTCGAAATTTTTTTTAATGATCCACCGTAAATGAAAGAGATAAATAAAAAAATCGGAATTTATTGAGCTCTTTCAAAAGAATCTCATAATTTAATTATAGATGTTACTTTTCGCTGTGATGTTCTTTAATAATGTAAAACTGTAAACATTGAAGCCTGTCGATTTTATTTTGCGTGGCTGAAAGTTCCTCTATGAATCGCCAATTTCATGACAGGTTTCACTGTTTTGTGATCCGCAGTAAAAGTCTTTCTTAAAGCGTAGTACTAGTTGTCTTTACTTGTTTTTCATTAATTAGCTCTTTTTGAGAAATAATTAGATTCCATTCAACTCCGGTTATGTTAACGGCAGTCTTAAACAGGACAGTTGATGTTTTCCACTGTCTACTTGTTATAATTGTTCTTTCGCTTAAATAGTAACTAAATACATTGGTATTTTGGTAAGTAAAGCCGGAATGGTGGCCCTAAACTAAGTAAGATTATATTAAAAAGACTGGATTATCAGAACTAATATGAGGACGAGATTTACTAAAGATTTTGTTTATGAAGTATTCTTTTCGTAATAGACATCCGATTCTTAGAAAACTTGACCAAGGGTTGCGGACAGATACCTTTTTTGTCACTTTATGATTCGAGAGATGTGATCCATATATTATTGAATTTAGTTGTATGGCGTTGTTTGCCGGAAAGGTATCGTGAATTACGAATAGAATATTCATTTTTAACGATTAACTCGATTCTTCTAAAAAAATGTAAAAAGTGAAAAATAATTTTACGGAGAATATATTTATAACCCTTTAATTAAATTTATGCGTTTTCTGTATTTCATTTAATCAGATGTGATTCTTTTTCGTTGCGATAACAATGATTGTAAATTTACGGCCTTTTGTATCGGGACCTTTGCCGTTTACGATGTTTTAATAAACTGCGTAGTATTATAAATTCTGTCTCAACCCATAAACCTTATCTGATTTTTTTAATCCTCAGTGATGATCACGCTCGTTAATTTGGTCGAAACTGCTATCATATTATGAACAGGTTTGTCATGGCGGTTAATCCTCTACTGACATTAAATACGCATAAATTTTAATTAAACGCGTGGAATATATTTCCGAAAACGACAAGAGAGCGCTGTAAATTTCGTTTAATAGCGAATAATTTCGTCGGAATTTCGCGGGTTTATTCCGCATAATTTAGCTGCGTCATTCATCAGCGCGCGATGTCTGGCAATCTAAATTGTGTGCGAGACGCTAAGTTACTTTCCTCGGCTATTACGTTCCTTTACTCGTCAAGGTGAAAACTAAAAGTTAGTTTTACGGGTGGTTTTAATGCTTATGTACCTAAATATTCTCCTTAAAGACGAATATTTCACGCTCTAAGGTCCGCGCGATAGCAGCAACAACTATTGCAGTTAAAGTTTACACTGAGTGAAAAATATGAATACATGGAGTATGACTATAATTTAACGGTTATAGTGAGTAGAATAAGTTTGATTAATATTACGTATAACAGTAGCGTAAATGTCCAACAAAATTGACTCAGCATCAAATTTAATATATTTATCTATTTTTATTGCGTTTTAAATGGGACGTGTGGGATTCTTCGTAAATATTTTTTTTCATGAAAAACGTTTTCGGCAGTGTATTCAAGAATTTTTCCTCGTTAACTATTCAATTTAATTTTAATGTATGTAATATTGCAAAACCATCAACAATACGGGTTCCCTAGACCAGTGTTTCTCAACTGGTGGGACGCGAATGTCGTCAAGGTGGGACGCGAATATTCGACGGTAATTAATGTATGGCTTTTTCTCAACAAAATTACTCTAATATTTAAGGTTTTTAAAAATCTCCATAAGGATTAATATGATTCTGAAATGCAGTTGACATAAAAAGTCACTTCTTGGATAAGATGAGGTTTGTTTTTATCATTGTGGGACCAAGGTTTTTCGACGAAATGGTGGGTGGGACTTAGGTTTTTTGACAGAATGGTAGGTGGGACGCAAGATGCAAAAGGTTGAGAACCACTACCCTAGATAACGAAGTATTTTATCCATAAAACATACAAATTTTCGTTTTCAAATAAAATTATTGGACCGATTAGACGAGTCAGTAAAAATAGTCGGCAGGAAACTCGATTTTTGGATTTAGTAGGCGTTGGTTCAATTTTCGGATTATTACGATGATTATAAGTAATTATAAAATGCGAATCAAAAATACGCTGGACCCATCACCATGTTATTCAATTAGAGGGATGAAACGTTCCTGAAATCGAATTTGGGCTGTTATCGCGGAAAATGTCTGCTCGGATACCGAGAGCATATAATTATTAATATGAAACAATCGGTAGAAGGGCAGAAAAGTTTACGGCAGAGACGAAGCGACTTATATATATCACGATAGATGCCAAAGAAACAATCAATAATGGCATTATCAGTGCGTGGTAGAACTTATTAAAAACATAAACAGTGCGAAAAAAGTTTACAATTTTCCTTCGGGACGGAGTTGAACCAGCGATCTTTGGATTTCTATTCTTTTATCCACTACAGTCCGCCGCTCTACCGACTGAGCTACCGAAGGAGGTAGTGAACATCTGCTTAGGCAAAGCATTTCTTTAAAACTTTCCATAAGAACAGTTGATCTATTTTTTTCGGGGGAAAGTCAGCTAGGGAATTTCAAACTTTGAAAGCGGATGTGCGGCGCGGTAGATTGTTTCCTCTACTTAAAGGAAGTTTATTTTGTCTGCCAATTTCTGACATGAAAAACGCTTAGCTTACTTTCTGACTCCAGGTGAATGTGTTTGCATACGCAGGAACGTGCCTGAGAGATATCGCGCCTATGGCAAAATTTTAGGAAGCGCTTTAGTTTTGTAGAATGTTATTTTCCCCGCGTTTTTATAGAGTATGTGTGCATTTTATTTAATGTAAATTCAGCATTTGAGCATTAAATTAATACTTATTTATGGGAAAATAAAATTTTTGCGTTTTGAGTGAATGTTTGGCGCCTTTTGCAGGCAGCGCCTATGTCACCTTCGCCATACCCTAGTTATGCCACAGTATATGTATATGCCTACAGTATATGTATATGCCTACAGTATATGTATATATATGTGTATATGTATATTTGTTATGAAGGCATGGAATTGGAAAAAAGTTGCAAGAGAAATGGCTAGTTGACTGTATTGTGTAGTAGAATTGAGAATGTTCTAAATGTTAATACTCAAAACTGGTATAAATTGATTTTTTCACTTAAATGCATACACATATTGTTTGCCAGTAGATATTTGTGCTCTCTGTTTGTTACATATATGCCTTTGTATCACTATCTTTTAGAAAATTTTCGCTATAAATGTAATAAACGCGCTTTTTTATCATCGCCGAAAAGCATTTATTATTAAGCACTCAATATGAAAGGATATAAAATTATTAAAACTTACGCTGCTTTACTAGCACTGGCAATCCCTTCACAGGTGACATTTTGATTTGACCTCCTGCAGGAGCGGATCCTGAAACTTCCCAGGGTGGGGGGGGGGAGCGATCGCCCCAGTGGCTCCTCCCCCCTCTTAATTCCGTCTATACCGACGACCATACATTTTGAAAATCCCTACCCCATCAGAATCTTTCTTTTCTTTGTCATACAGACTTAAATATTCGGTGTAGAAACAAGGAATGTTGCGCGTAATGAATTTCAGAATGCACCCAATGGAGAGCAATGAGGTTGTCCAAGAGGCTGATCGCCCCCCCCCCCCCCCCCTCCCTTGGATCCGTCACAGACCTGTGCTGAAAATAATGAGCTGCCAAAAACTATGTGCATGTTTGTGTATAGGAATATATAATATTTATTTTTTATTTAAAAATGCTAAAGAATGTGAAGGTATATATGTATAGGTATATAGTGTAGGTAAACCTTTACTTAATGAAATCCTAAAGCAGGTAGCTCTTGTCTATCAAATCACTAGTGTAGATATTTTATCGTGGTGTTATGTTTTCTTAAAATTAACGGTGACATTTGCATGTAAAGTTGCATGTAATAGGAAGTTTTGAGTTTAATCGTATAACTTTATCCTTGTTGTTCCAATTTAATGAGTTGTAGATGTATTAAATAACCAGTTACACAGACGAGGCATTTCATAATGAAATAATATTACACTTTATAAAAGGATCTTTTTCAAGTCGCTGGCCTTCCGCAATATTATAATGAAAATGCCCGATGAAATGTAGTTTACTTCTGAGAGATTTTTTGCGACGTTGCAGATGAAAAATATTTGTGCTTTGTAAAACTTGCCCGAAGGAATTTAATTTTTTATCTTTGCTTGAATTTCAGTTTGCGGTTTACCAAACAATATATTTCAGTGAAGATGTTTGTGAAGAACAACTTTCGAGCTGGCCTCGAACCAGCGACCAGTGGATAAACTGCACATTGCTATCTACAGTGCACTGTTCTACCAGTTGAGCTATCGAAGGCGTTCTTATCGACGAGATATGACTCTCTTATATCTTTGTTTTTGTTTCGCAAGCGCCTTGAGTGCTATCGAAGGCAAAAGACATGCGATTACGTTGACCTTGGATAAGCGTTTCTTCCTCTGTGGCAAGTTCATGAGTACGCTCTCTGATTAGTATTTTTGTTAATCTTTCTTTTTATTTTTCTTGGCATTTATTCGCATAGAGATTTTGCATTTGATCATATTATTCTTCCGGATAAACACACGTTTGAGCTCGAACGCAATAATTTGCTGCATAAGTTTATCCGTCTATTTCAATCCGACAGATGTCTGTTTCAGGGTTTCAAGATAGAAACAATATAGTTTGACTTGTGTTCTTAATTATATTAATATAATAATACCCATGCCATGGTTTCGCCCACACTCCTATCATCCACCATAAAACTATTGAAAAATCATGTCATCGATGGAAGTCTTTTCAAGCTATCGTAGAATTGTTTAATGATAAATATGTTCCAGTCTGTCTAGACAAGTGCTTCCCAACCTGAGGGCAATTACCCCTTCGGGTATAATTTCTAGTTTTTTTAGGGGATAATCGAGATTTGTGGGAGTTGTAACGCGGTTTAACTATCTGAAGTGGCAATGAGGAAGATAGGTAGAACTATTTGATTATTCTTTATTCGTAAGCTAATCAGAATCGTCTTCATTTGCGCGCATTACAACGAATGTTTAAGAAAAGGACACTCATAAATCAGTTGCTATAAGATTTTTCATAGCTGAAGCAACTATTAAGAAAAGACGCGACTTTTTCGGAGTTCATGCAGTTACTCTTCTGTTTCATGCTGTTCATTAAATTAAACCTATATACGCGACATATATAACAACTGCATATATTTATCATCCTCCTTTATAGGCTCAGGTTTATTGAACATACATCTGTTTTGGTGTATACTAGAAATCCCGTTCTTTATTCAGAGAACTTATGGGAATAACTTTGAAACAGAAAAAATTCTGCTATGACCGGGAATCGAACCCGGGTCTTCCACTTGCCGGGCGGATATTCTACCACTGAACTACCTTAGCAGATAATCTTTCCTGTTTCTGAACGCGGGTGTTTTTCTTAGTTGGGTCCGGGCTAGCGAAGCTAGTATCAACCAGCCCCAACGGACGTCCTCCAAGAGAACGTCAAAGAAAACCCCTCCCTCTCAATTGGTGAGATTGCCAAAGCCAGAAATTGATGGAATAATAGAAACTATGCAGAAAGGCATAAGCTGTAATTTTTGGGAATAACTTTGAAACAGAAAAAATTCTGCTATGACCGGGAATCGAACCCGGGTCTTCCACTTGCCCGGTGGATATTCTACCACTGAACTACCTTAGCAGATAATCTTTCCTGTTTCTGAACGCGGGTGTTTCTCTCTCTTTCTTAGAACTTATGTTACAGCAGTTTCGCCTAAGTAACTTTTTTCTGTTTTTGTTTTGAAATATATTTCATCGCGTAGAGGTTATAAGAGAATGGTTGGGGATTGAGGTAAAAATGTCCAATTTCAACATTTTCATAGTTTATTGGGAATAAAAATGTTGTCTTCTGATTACGTACCTATTGGAAGATGAAGCAGTGAGTTGAATCAAGTTATCTCCTTTGCGTTTCTGATAAAGCCTTTTGCTGACAGATTTTAATATTATTAAAAGAAGGATATTGACAGTGAGCATTGTTTTTTCTTCTCAGTTTTGAAAGTTTTAATTCCCTTACAACTCGTATGGAAGGCTCGAACTTATAAAGAACGGCTGTACTCCTGCGATTTACCGACTACAATTAAGTGAGATTTTTTTTAATTGGATATTTACAATTGGCGGTTATGACAGATTTAGCTAATGGCAAAATGGGCAATGGAATGAAAAAGGGTGGGAACCGCTGGTGTAGATGAATATACTTACCTTACAAATATAATTGAATTTTGCACTCTGTTTTGTTGAATATGCTTCGTCTGCTGTGAGTGATTTGCTCGCAAAGGAAAGTTTGTACACTCTATCAATGAAATTCGATGGTTTTTGTGTATGTCGAATTGCTAATGAAATGAGTTAGGATCCGCCACTTTCACCTTATCCATCATCTGTTTGCGGAATCAATCGTGATCGGCTCTTTTTGTTTAACAATTTGCACTGAAATATTCATTAAAATTGATCATAAATCCTTACTCGGTTCTTGCATAGGCTTTAATTCATACGGTGATTCACATTGATTACTTGACTGAGTTATTAATGTATTTCTCTTTCTTTATGTCCTCAGGTAAGTCCTGGTTCACCCATCTGCGAACTGAGACTGGTTTCATTCATTGGTATCGTATAGAAATACTTATCTAAAGTTCTCCCTCGTGTTAACTGCAAGAAATTGATTTTTAACTTAAGTATAGATTTTAGATATGCATACATATTGGGTGTCGTAAGATATCCATACAACTAAGCTGACACCGTTGAAGGATGAAAATTTTGCAAATTTTAAAGAAGAACTAGGTAGGAAATAATGTATAGCTAACTTTTATGGCACGTTTTGAAAAATAGTTAATCGTGTCAGAATTGGAGGATTCATCACCTCGACGCACTAAGTCATATTACAACCGGTCGTAAAACCCGTGTTGGTCGTAAATACGCACACGTGGAGCCGAGGAAAACTTTTTGCACGAGGGTATTAACCCGTCTCTCAAAGTTGCTCATTGGCTGCGTTACGCACCCAACAAATCTCGAATTCCCTTCCTTCCGGTTCTCTCCACCACTGCTTAATGTAGCGTTTTCTCCTCCGGGACCCGGATAGTCATATCAACAGTTTTATATGCGCGGTACCCTTGCTAGGACAAATACGACTTGTCCCCACACCAAAGTAGATAACGATTTGCTCAAAAATATCTCCGAAGATTTAGATTAAAATACCTCCAGTTATAGAGCTTGATGTCATAAACATTACACATAAACCGTATGCGTAAAGAAATAACCGTGTATCGTTCAGTGACATTATAATATATCGAGTTTTACGTTCTACTGGCGACAATCTCTTCCCCGCTTCTCTGGCGTCACTCAACAATCCTCGTGATCAGAAGCCGTCTCTTCCCCCCTGCTCCTGCCTCTCATCGACTGATTGAATGATCGTCTGAAAAAAGGGTCTCCCGGTCCTCTTGCTTTTATTCTGCTGCTAATAGGTGAATGAGAAAGCGCGAACGAGACAATCACTGAGTGACAAAGGGACAGGAAACAATATAAAGTGTATATATTTATGAATTATACGATAATTTGTTTTTCATTAAAATTTATGCCATTTATGTCGCGCGCTTTTAATGCTCATCATAATATGTTGGGTCATTTTTATGACATGCGGCCCGCAATTTATACCGAAATCATCAAATGTTTCCCGTCATATATTTCGTGACCAACTATTTGGCTCTCGCGCAAGTTGAGTTTGATATCCCTGCCCTAGATGCATATTGGTTGCTTCGAACAGTGTCGGATTTAAGGGGGATCGCACTTGGCGCGCGCTAGGGGTTCCATGAAGTAAGGGCCTCCGAAAAAATGTTTGTATATATAATTTCAGAAACGTTAAATATCTCATATTTTAAATACCAGTGGAACATCTTTATGATTCCAAAAAAATATCGTTAAGATGGGTCATATAAGAGGTTAGTCGTTAGGAGAGGTATCACTATATCTTTAGATTGCAGGGCTCCCAATTCTTTGGCGCCAGGTGTCCCAGAAAACGTAAATCCGCCACTGGCTCCGAAGCGAACAGTTGAAAAATATTTGACGGGCGTAAATTACATATCAATGTAGTTGGTTAGGTTAAAATTCGGCTTAAAATCGTTCGAATTTGAGAAACTTTGCGCAGCGTATGTGGCGCCGATTTTAATCGATGCCACATAATTATTAGATCGGGTTACGTCCTTAATTTGGCGTACAGTGAGATTATGTGTTAAGATCCCGTTATTCGCGGCTGTCTCGTGGGAGGTTTTACAGCGGCGAAGCACTGCTTTCTACGTATGAGAATAAAATCCTATTTTTACGTGCCATTAACTCCTCCAAAACAAACAAAAAACTCGATCGGGGATTCCCCTCCCGGCGGTGATGAACTTTCGTAATTTCGAAACCATAAAAGCGACCCGGACTAGTCGTACTCTCTCACTCTCACTCACTCTCTCCATATAAAATTCCATAAAAGAGCTAAAATAAAGGGCTCGGGTGGAGTGTTGCGTAGGTAGGAAAAGGAAAAATATATTCTCCGGGAGTGTTATAAATGTTTTGGGGTATTCCACTTGCGTTTTTCCCACCAAATTTCCCCTTCCACATTTCCCGCGCCGAACTCTCTAACGCGTATAAAATTCTCATTTGCGGAACGCTTTTCATGTGGAGGTCGGCTCCTCCAAACCGCACCCCGCCGCCGTCAAACCGAGACTTCCCGCTCCGCGCGTTTTCATCAAATGAATCACGGAATTTTTCAGCGCCCCGGAATGCCTTCCTCCCCCTCCCTCTTAGGACCTTATCGTGGCATTGTGGGGCATTACCATATTTTCGGCAGTCATTTTTTTTCGCGACCCCGCCAAATATCTCCGGTTTTTTTTTAACCGTAAGCGAACGGCGATTTTTTCCCCCGTTCTATATGATGTTTTTCGTTCGTGTTTTGTTTTCTTACCCTGGCATCGGGCCGATCTGCGCCGAAACCTGTTCCTTTTGGCCTTTGGTTCTGTTTTATTTATTTTTTCGAGAAAAATAGATCGTTGGAAACGATGAAGGATGTGATTTCTCTCGGGAATGTAGAAAAAAATGACCCGTGGGCGTTCTGAACGCTGGTCGTTGTTTTTACCGAAACGAGATTTGCGTTGGGAGGTATTCGCCAGATTATGATCGCTCGGTGTGTATGTTCCCGGTAAATGCAGAGACATCTGTATATTGCGAAAATCTCTCGGTTTCCCTTTGAAAGGAACGGATAAATCGTGTTTATCCGTGGTTTCCTTTAAGAAAAAAATGCTATTTCGCCCTTATTTTGATTTTTATTTCTCTTGCGAGGATTATAGAAATAATTTTCTGTGGCATCTGTAATTATTCATTTGTTAAAAAAATTCTTCTATCAATCGGTACGTCTAAAGAATAGCCATTTTTTGTTTTAAGTGTCTCTTTTTCCGAGTCGCGTTATTTGCAAAAATTGTCTAGTTCGCCGTTTGACTGGAATCTAATTGGCCACAGTTTAACTTTTGTTACATTAACTCCTCAAGCCCGGAGGACGTTTATTTAAATCTCACCCCAGATGTTGTTTTGGCGACGCAGGCGCGAAAATTGCAAAAAATATAAAAACTCACGACTTCTCACATTTGCATTGAATTTTTATGATTTTTTTTAGAATTTACGCAAAACATTGTTTGAAAACTATAACTTTTACGCTAGTTTGAATTAAGTAGAGATTGCTGTAGAGAAGCGATTTGCACGCCGATTCGTTACCTATCCAGCGCCTGACCGCGCTTTCATATAATAATCAATATCGTGAAAACTAGAGAAGTTATCGACATGGAACCTTCTTCAAAGATAAATTTAAACTATTTTGAACATTTCATTTGCTAAATGCACCCCTCTAAGCCAGTTGCGGAAAAAGTTTGTCGCAGGTCATATTTTTCATGTCTCGACTAAAAATTTTAGATAAATATATTAGTATTAATTGATTTTTAAGCGTGTCGACTTATATGATCATTTTGCACTGCCATCAACTGGACAAACACACACACACACACAAAGAGGGAAGGAGGGAAACCCGGTGCCGGCATTAGCATGCTCTTAACGAAGAGCACCGTGGAGGCCAACTGCTTTTGATAAATGTTCCGATTGCTATTTTTTAGAAATGCAGTTCATGATTTCTATTGATTCTTGAGTTACTCGGTCGTTATTCGGATTCATTACAGAAGTCGCATTAAATAGTTGTCACTTTTATTCAGTAGAAACCAAAATATGACGCGGTATCTATATTCGCAAGGAAGGAATCGCGTGGCTACAAAAAATAGTATTTACAAAATTTAAACTTTTGATAAAAATAAGAAATACAATAAAAATTGATGAATAAAATATAATTATTAAGGCCAAAACTTCCTATTTTAAAATATACCAAGGTTTTTAAGATCGAGTAGTTTGCAGCACTGAAAAAAATCTAGCAATGACGCTCGACGTACTAACACGTCCGACGGCGTCATGTGAAGTATGTACATATTCGCTCGATGTAATGGTATGTAGGGCGGTATTGAGGGGTTAAAACGGGTTGGAAAACTATATTGACTACGAAAAAGTCATCCTCAGTGGTAATTCATTGGCCCTTGCTACCAGATTTATATCTGACATGCGCATATGGCTTTATATTATTTTTATATGATATTATTTCGCATCAAATGCTATATATGGAAAGTATTCAATATTTTGTTTATTTATTTTCTTATCTTACGTACGTAGCGGTTTTTTTCACGCATTTGATAGTATTATTTTTTAATATGTTCCAGCGTGTTATTTATTTTTTCTTCAAATGTAGCCGTTTGTAATTCCATTTTATAACAGCACAAATATTTTCCTTTAATTTCGAAAGCTATCGCCTCTTCAGCGTTTATTCCTCGACTGAAATCATTACAATAATTTCGCCCATTTTTTCCCTATTTATTTTTATAACCCATTCCAAACTTCTAAAAACAATCTTTCGAAACCTTGCGCTGGCTTACTAAATATTTCTATTAATTTGCGGTTGTATTTTTAAAAGAAAAGGTATATTCGCAGTCTCTCTATTTTCCAGTTCAATTTCCTATGTTTTATCGACTGACGCAAATGCGATTTCAAATAATAAACAAAGCGTCGTTTCCTCGTTATTCAATTATTGTGGTCCGAATTCACTGACTCGTTTAGAAACACATTTACAAAGTTACAAGGTTATGTACCTCATAAATATTCATCTAACTGAAACAAGAAAGCTATTCACCTTCTGGCAAGTTGATTTCCTAGTTTATATTTTCTGGGAACACTACTTCGACTCGCTCCCAAACAAACTCCCAGGTAGTTTTTTATCCATTTTTTGACTCTCTGTATCGCAAATTAGCCTCGGGAAGGAGGATAAAGCATTCGAAGATTGGGAGGAAATGGAATTTATAGGAGACGGCTTTTTATAGTCGCGAATATCACGAAAGGATTATATTTGTTACTTTAGACATTTTCACCGATTGACAAGTTGTTTTGTTTTGCGTGATGAATGTCTTACTTAGGAAATAAATATTGGAATATTCCAGGGAAACGTTATTTAGGTCAACATGTCGCGATCCATTTAATTTAATTTCAACCGCTGCTTCAACTTTGACCGGAGACAGAACAGTCTGCGGAGCTTATCTTTCTTTGATCTTGTTTGGAGTTATATTTCTCTGAATTTAACGACTATATAATAATTGCCGTTCTCAATAGGAAATTATGCATTGGTAAAATGATGTAACCTAATTATGTATTTTTCCACCGTAATTGAATGGTTACTTTTAATTTTCCCTAATTACGTCTTTTTAGCATTCTATCTAATGCGTTTAAGGTAACGTTGGACCTTTATTTGTATATTATCATCTGTTTTAATATTTTACACCTATTTTTGCGATGCGACGAATAAGTACCGATGTTAATTATACGTAGCACTCGTGCTGAAAGTCCTGAGTAAAAATTCATTTGGAAAATGTACATCCTTCGTCAATATGTATTGTCTTTTCCTCGTAGCAGCTGTCTTTACAAAGCAAAATTTGCTAGTAAAATAGCCGTTGATACGGCATTTTATTCGCATTTATTAAAAGTAGGAATGATCCGAGTAAAGGCTACCCGAGGATTTGTGAATTGATTGGAATTTTCCATTTAGTTTCCACTTTTAGAAAGATCAAAGGAATGCATTGAAAAGCTTTGTATTTTAACGACGATGGAGACAAAGGTGCAATAGACAAAAAAAAAAACTTTTCCCTTCCTTCGAAAAGAATGACCCAAACCTTTGTTTTGTAATAGCCGCAGTAAACCATTGCTCCAGAGCAAGCTAGGATCGTTTATTAGAAATCTCGGGGATATTTTTTGTCGGCGGATCATTTGAAATGTTCGTTAACTAAACAAGAAATGACATATGTCCGAGTTAACGAATGAAATGGTGGAGGACGTTTTAGTCAATGTTGAAATGAAATGTCTCTGCTGAAAATTGGTGATCATGTCAGTCAGATTATTTAGTGGATAAATGCGTAATTTCTGATGCACATTGTCATTGCAACTTGTTCACCTAATGACGAGGCAAATTATTTACTTATTAAATTTAAGATTATCCAAAAACTTCTATCGTTAGGCTTACTGCAGTGCATGAATTCATAGAGAAATAAGCGTAACATAATAAAAACTCGGGACAACAAAACTGAACAAGTAATTGATACCAGGGAGGTGTAGATTTTCAACTAAAATTTTTGGATGTTGATAGTGTTCTCATTGAAGACGTGAGGCAGTATACAGCAAAAGAGTTATTTCACACAAACGATAAACAAGCATTGCAATGTTAACGAGGAAGCTGGGCGTTGACTCCTGCCATAAAAGCTTCCCTCGCGGCATAACGTGATGAAACGTAGGTTTACAACGAGGAGGAAAATCAAAAATATATAGTCCTATCACAACCAATCCTCTCAGCATTCCTTTGTATCTCATTTCAACTGTCGATTTATCCATCGTACCGATTACACCCGTTCCTCTCTTTGCACGGTTCGCGCATACCCGGAAATGATCCTGTAATAATAAACTGTGTATTTTAGTATACTGGCTATAATAATCAAAGATGTTGATTAGCCAAAAACATATTCAACGTGGGATACATTTACCCTTAGGAATACATGAGGTAAATCTTGGGGCACTGTATTGAGTTCAACACGCTACAGTTTAGTTGAGCTGTATTCAGAATTGCTGCCTTTATTCTTAACTAGCAGAAGTACCCGGAAGTTGCTCGGGCTTAAGTTTAAGAACAAATAATCACTGCAGAGTATACAGAAACACTTGAAGTACGAACAAGAAGTCCAAACCAAGACTAATGCAGGCTGGTTTCCCAACGTTGACGTCCCGAATTGATTACTTATATTGACAGGTAATGATTCAGTATGTGTTAGTCATTCCAAGGAATTCTAATACCATAAATACCATTTGTAATTCATAGTTTATCAATGATAGAGAAAAATTGGAAAACAAATTAATATAGCATTATCAGGTTTAAAATGCTAAAAACAATTCAAAATCTCTTTCTGACATATTTTTCATGTATTTTTTTAAATAAACTAATTTAATAAATGTTACTGTTTATACGCTACTATGTCTGGATCAGCTGTCCATTGCTGAAGAGTAGTCGCGCGGAAAAGAAAATAACCCATTTGATCACTCGTCTATGCTCAAGACTAGTTCGGTAATAATCGTCTCCATGGCAACAATCCGATAAAATGCGATTTAAAACGCTATGTTTTAATAGAAATTCATGAAAATACGACCAATTATCAAAATTGGGTGATAAGAATTAGAATATATCATACATTCTTTTCCCCTTAGAACAGTACAAACCTCGCTCCGATATCATAATTTTAAGATATTTTAATGTGCACCATGGATTTGAGATTTCCTATGTAATAAAACAAATAGGGCAAACGTTCCTGTAATCGAACCCTGGACTTAAATCTTCGCCAAATAAAATATAGACCGGAGGTGGGCCCTAGTAGCACGAGCCTCAAACCAAGTTTCATGATAATTGGTCCATTGGTGCAAAAGTTATTAGTAGGGGACACACACAGGCAGGACCATTTTATAAGGTTGTTTCCTTTGGAAACCAGACTAAAAGTTGCAAGTTATTTGACTCAATTCAACGTTGTTCGGGTTACTGATTCAATATTGAAAAGAAAATTATATTTGAGTGTTAATCATTCAACCTTCTATTACATAACACTCCTGTATTAATACAATATATGAAATTTAGCAAAGATTCTTTTGGGAATAATTTTGAAACGAGAAAAAAGTCTGCTATGACCGGGAATCGAACCCGGGTCTTCCACCTACCGGGCGGATATTCTACCTCTGAACTATCGTAGCAGATTAATTTTCTCGTTTCTTAAGGTCCCAACCAAGACATCCGCGTTAAGAAACGAGAAAATTGGTCTGCTACGATAGTTCAGTGGTAGAATATCCGCCCTACGATAGTTCAGTGGTAGAATATCCGCCCGGCAAGTGGAAGACCCGGGTTCGATTCTCGGTCATAGCAGACTTTTTTCTCGTTTAAAAATTATTCCCGACATTACAGCTTATGCCTGTCTGCATAGGATCTTTAGATCGCTTTATTCCATCAATTTCAAAGATTCTTTTAACAAATTACTTCAAATTATGACAGTGAAGAGGGAAGCTAGGAAAAACAAGAATTTCTCCATGAAGACCAGGTGGACTTTATTTGGATCATACATAACATTTTCTTGCAAATTCCAGTAAAGTTGTCTTCATTGGCACAATGCGATTGATAATTAAGGGTATACTTTTGTGCCGAGGGAATTTCCCATTGAAGAATTTCAGCTCGCGATTTCAAAACCAGCGAAGACCCATCGCAGATGGCATTTCTAGCAAAAGATATGTACACCAATAATGAGTTGGACTCACTGTCAAAGATAATGAACTTTTTGAGAGCCAATCTTGCGAATTTGATACGTGACTTCCGTTAATAAACGCTAATTTTCGAAACTAACCTCAATTTTTTTAAATTACCGAGTAACCTTCAGAATTTTTTGATACTTTGTCAATAATGTTACACCCAACTTAATAAAATATTAATTATTTTGATGCAGGCAAATGTTTCAAGTTTTGAACTGTATAGTTTTGACATTTCTGATGAAGTTTTTTAAATTTTTACATTTTTCTCTACTTTTTCCGCAATTTTCGCACTGTACTCCTTAAAAATATGCCTCTTGCATTTACGAAGTCGCTTTCACATATAGCTTGCGCTAATCTTTATCTCACAATACCAACAATGCTATTGACAAGTTTGTTTATTTACGTTACCATGATAAAAATAACAAACTCGCATACCCGGTTTTCCTAGTTCAAGAAGTCGGCAACAATTGGATATGCATGACGACCATAAGTTTTCGATTAAAAAATGTCGAAGTTTTGCTGTTAAAAGCGTAATTTAGGAAATCTTTGGTCCGTATTTGAAATTCGACTGCAGGAAAACAAAACATCATTCATTTCTGCATTCCTGTGTTCAAGTCTGAAACTCGTAGTAGGGTTAGTAGTAATTTTTAAGTCCAAATTAAAATTTATCTACGCTCATTCCCATGTTATTCAAATGGAAAAAATAGAAGAAAAAATATTTTTAAAAAATAAAAATTGTCAATCAAATCGGTCTAAAAACCTTACTACACTACCTCTGCACTGCAATTAAAATTATACCTTCTCTTGCTTCTATGTTCTGTAGTTCTCGAGTTATTGAATCACCCACATACATACATATATACAAAAACTTACTTTTATAGATATACTAGCGTAATTTACCGTCAAATATGACGGGATTATCATAAAACTATTAAAATATATATGATTTCAATATGAAAAATCAGTATTATCTGGTTTGGCTTTTATGCACAATCAAATCAGTATGTTTGATAGTTATCTTTGTTTTATTTATACTGTTTAAGTAATTATTAGTAGAGAGGCCAAATGATTATCCAAATATTTTCTGAGAATAAGAGGAAAATCGAAATAATAAGATATAATGCATAAAGAAGTAGCTGAAATTTACTTGAAATATTTGATCAAATTATAAGTTATTTAAAACGTATTGAATTTAACTTAATAAATGAATTATTTTACTCTTATTAACTCGTAAAAAACAGGATAAAATGTGAATGAACAGTTAATTTACCATCAAAGGAAAAGTGTGTAGTAACTTACTATTAACTAAATACTTACATAAACTGCAATGAGTTTTAACTATATTTAAGATCACTCTTTTCTTTGAACTATATAAGTTTTGAAATTTTCTCAGAAAAATCACTTTAGTTAAAAAAATTCAAATGAAAGTCATAAAATGTTATTTTTCAATCCTTTTTGAAATTCGGTTCGAAATATTTGCTGTATTATCAGTTTAAAAAATCCATTGAAAATTACGTGACCTATATTTAGTTTTATGAATTCCCACCATTTGACAATGGCGCATGATTCAATAGTTTAACATTTTTTATAATCAATTATAATTTATTATTGTTATTTTTGTACTACAGCTGCTTTTAATTCTATACAAACGCTACCTCCTCTTCCTCGTTCTCAATTTCTGCTCATTCCCATTCTCTTTTCCTTCTTCCCTCTAATTACTTAATAGATTCAGTAAATAAGTTATACCCATGTATATAAGTCTGACTCGTGTTAAAGCATATATTGGTGCATTTGTTATGAGGCCAAAAATAGCATTCAACAATTGGGACAACGGTGGCCCAATATAAACAAAATGCGTAAAAAAATCCTATTAAAACGTAATTTTTGGAAATTTACGAATGAGATTTAAATTCTTCTCTTCGCATAACTAAGTTAAATACCTCATCCTTGAAATATTTTTAAATGTAAACGAAAAAGGTCTGCATGTCAAAGAATGGCTTTTTGCGTGATTCATATATGCGATGCGAATTTATAACTCAGGTTAATTATAAGATGCACGGCAAAACAACTATGACAATAACTATAAAAATAGTTAATTACCAAAACTTTCAATAGGAAGTTAACTGAAATGAAATTAATGAAAAACACGAGTTTAATTATAAATAATTCGAGCACCTTCTCTCTCGTACTAAAGCATTCAAAACACACTTTCCTTACGCATATGGTATAAGGATGACAATACAATGTTGACGTTTAACAATGACATGGTCGGAGAGACAACATATCTTTAAAAAGCATAAAATTTTCCAATAATTAAATTTTGCAAAATAAAAAAGCCTGCTATTGAAGAAAAGGTATTTTTAAGTGTTCTCTTAAGGGGATTTCTATAGAGCGTTCCGGCGGACCAACGGACAGACGGACCAACAGAATAAGGATATTATGTATATAATAAGATTATAATCTCTGCATCAAACTGAATTCAGAAATTCATGATTTTTAATGCTTGGAGACCGTTCCGAAATCTTGCTAAAGTGTAATTTATGGCTGTACGATTCGAAGTAGTTATTTAAAATGAAAAAATACTATACCGAAAGTGTGTAAAGCAAAATCTTGCAAAGCGACGGATTGATATTTACAATTGTTGTAAATTCATTTCGAGCTATAAAATTATCGTGATGGTGAAAGGTAGTGAAAGGAACACTACGCAAATGAAACGTGATTGTAGCAAAGGCCTGAAAGTTTGTGCGGTCGGCGTCATTCACCAAATCTCTTCAAAGCTTTGCTACGCGACGTGAAAAATGCGTTTAATTAAAAGGTTGAAACGGTGCATTCCGTCTAGAGAAAACTTTTTTTATTTTTTACTGCTTGATTTTTTGTGCCGATTGTTTTTGCTAAAGCTCGTTTGGCAAGACATCCGTTGCGTTCAAATATCTTAGGAATTTTCCAAGTTCTTTTTTTCAACCGCAATGCATTAATGCGTTACTTGTGAAATGCTGGCATATATATATATATATATATATATATATATATATATATATATATATATATATATATAACAACTTACGGAAAAGGAAAGGTAAAATAGATATATGGATGTCAACAAGGTGTTGGGATGAGGAAACCCAGTGAGCACTCACCAATCAGACGACTTCAGGTTGGCGAGGCCCCGGGGATGTCGAAGCGACACACGTAAAATAACACAAAAACACAGAAACATCACAAACGTAAAGCTTTCGGAACTACTCCTTCTTCAGCTACAGAGAGAGAAGTGATGGCGGTGACACTGGGTGGAGACATCCGAAAGCTTTACGTTTGTGATGTTTCTGTGTTATTTTACGTGTGTCGCTTCGACATCCCCGGGGCCTCGCCAACCTGAAGTCGTCTGATTGGTGAGTGCTCACTGGGTTTCCTCATCCCAACACCTTGTTGACATCCATATATATATATATATATATATATATATATATATATATATATATATATATATATATATATACACTTAAGGAAAAGGAAAGGTAGTGATGAGGGTGGCAACAAGGTGTTGAGGGAAGCCCAGCGGACACTTACCAAGTTGGGGATCAAGTTGGCAGGCTGCTGGGGTCGTCGAAGAGACACGTACAAAACACGAAAGCTTTTCGGGCATATGCCCTTCATCAGCGATGGAGAGAGAGTAACTGAAGGTGGCACACTGGGCGAGGAATGACAGGGTGATGTGAGGAGGTTATATATATATATATATATATATATATATATATATATATATATATATAAATTTATTTATTCTCCTTCGCATTTCATTTATAGCGCTTTCGAAACAAACTATACCTTTGTTAGTTGAGCGTGACGTAAAGTTTATCATTTTTTCCACCTCTCAGAAAGCTTCACGCTTTTATCTTTTTTTAACGGTTTCACACGAGCGAAAACACGCCGCTTATGTAAAAATGCCCGTCACTAGAGTATCCCGACAGGAGCGTGTAAAAATAAAGGGAAAAATCGAGTGTGTGGTGATAGGGGAAAGGACGGGAGAGAGGGATACAGAGGGAAGTAGAGAGAGTGGGAGAAATGCGAGCAACGCACGATCTCTAGATGATACGGTCGAAAGAGAGACAGACAGAGACTGGTGGAGATATATAGAGTCGAATAGCACGCACACACGCACGCTATGGCTCCCAATTCGGGAGGTTAGGTAGGCAGCGTGTAGACTCGCGCGCGTGTGTGTATGTGCGTGTTTGTTTGTGCGTGTGAGGCTGGGACTGCCGGAGTCTTTTGGCATAGGACACCGTAATGGAAGGGAGCTACGCTTAAAAGAGGGTCCCGGGGAAGATGAGATAGGTCCGGAAGAGAGAGTTTTAGGGCGGGTCGAGGGAAGGGTTGACGGAAGGATGGGAGAGAGAGAGGGCATTTCTCTCTCTCCCATTTCCCATCCCCTCTAGTACGTCACTCAAACCCTCCTGGGAGGTGAGAGTCCGTTACCACTATGGAGGACGATTTGTATTTTTTTGCCCCACAGGAAAGGGAGGTGGAGAGTACTCCGTCTGGCCCTCAACTCTTTATACCCCAGCATACCCTGCCTCCCCTTTCCTCTAACCCTTTCTATCCTCTCTGCGCTTTGCCGTCGTATGTCTGTCTGTGTTTCGGAGCAGTGGGCGTTGAAAAGGGACTGCAGCGGGGTCCCGTAATGACAACCTCTCGGGGGAATAATACCAGGCGGTCATCTCACGGAAAGCCCATGGGTTCCGATGCCAAAACCTCCCTCGTTCCATACCTCCGCTCTATGCTACGACGTACTTCCGCTTCCTATTTCCCATCTCTGCTTCCCCCTCGCCCCCGTCCTCTTCTCCTCTAAAACCTACATCTCCGATTTTTCCTCCTAACTTCATCTATCACTCTCCCTATCCCACACTCTAACCCTATCCTTTCTCTAGCATCTTCTTATCGCCCGCCTCTTCCTTCTCTTCTTGCTATGGTAACCAGGTCTGGTTATTCAGGTTTTCTTTTATTCTTCAAAGTGCCGCTTCTTTTACGTCTTTCGTATCTCCTCTTCTATTTAAAATGTTCATATTTCAACGGTAAAATTCAATTTGTAGAAAATGCATATTTCTTATTTTTAGATGTGAATGCGGTCATATGGTAAAAAATATCATGAATCATTCCGTTGTACTGAAAATTAAATATAAGAAATATTATTCAAAATTATATCCAGTACCGACTATTTCTGTTATAAAAATAATAGTAATTATATAATTTTAGAGAATTAATTGCAATGCCCATATTACTGGAAGTAAATATAAACATTAAATGTTTTATTACAAATTAAAGTTTGAAATATGCACATGTAGAAGTGGAGATAAAGTATTGAAACTACGAGACATTGGATTGAGCCGTTGTACTGCAATTTTCTTTATAAAGGTGTTGGTTGTATCTAGATTTTACTGTATTAAATATTCTGTTTGCAATCTATGGCGATGGGTTATGCGTTAGGAGTGACTTCATAAAGACGTTCGTTTATCTCTCTCTGCCAACCCCTATCTATCCCCTCACCCTTTTCCCTTTACCTCCTCTTGTCCCTCCCCTTAAACATTTCTCTATCCCCCTTCCCCCTTTATGCGCAGTTTCGTCGCACTTACCTCGCTACCCTTCACGCTCCGTTGCAGCTGCATGGTAGCGGAGTTTTGGTCATAGGCGGTGGATGGATAGAAAGGGCGGAGAACGTTCTTTTATTTTCCGCAACGGAAGCTGTTTTGCAGGGCGTAGGTTTTTAGCGTGGGCGGATATAGTGTGTGAGCGCACCCTCTCTCCCATCCGCCGCGTATAATATCATCGTCTCATCGAGTCCGGTGGGAGGGCCGCATTTTTTTTCTTTACGTCCACAAATGAACGCTATTCAACTATGTACGTCCTCTTAAGTTTCTCTCTCTCCCATCTATTCGTATATATGTATATGTATACGTTACAGTCACTCATGTATGTGGTACCTTCATATGTAGTATATCCATTCGTTTCACTGCTTCTAATCTAGTCATACACTAGCATGAAACTATAAGTCAGTACATCATACTCAAGCGTTAATTCCAAATAGAAACGTAAATAAAAAAATCCTAAATGCATTATGAAGTACAATAAAATGTAAGTTTTGGATAGAAAATAATACCTAGTTAGGGATAGTTTCCGTTACAAACACATTAATTGTTCCTTTCATTAAAATTTTATTTTATTTTTCACCACTCACTCAAACCTAGCATTTCTTTAGATAAACAAATAAACATCTCCATTCCATAAGTCAGTCTAATTTGGTTTACGTAGTTTCGTTGAGCCAGCAATAATTAATGTCGAAAGATTTTCATTTCAGGAAACGTGAAATGTTGGCGTTCCAAACAACTGTTTACACTGATTCGGTTTGCATTTGAATTTTTGGGCGAGAAAATTTAATTTAATTCTTTCAGCTGCTGTTGAATTTTTGAGTCCTGAATTGTACTATGATTTTAAATAATTCTTAAACCTCAATAAAAAATACGCTATGCGTCTTCATGTTGATCAAACGGAAAAAATAAACGCTTCTGGAATCGAAACCATCATGTTACTGTAAACGGTTATCAGTCTGAAATTTAACGCGAGTAAAGCTGAGCAAATCCTGAAAGTACGTTTGTAATGAGAGTCACCTTTCTTGACATATTATCGGTAAATAGACTCCCGTTTAACTCTATATTATATATACGGCGTTTTATGATATTTTCGCCATTACCGAAATTATGCCTTTTGGAGGGCGATAGGGTTAAGAGAATTTGAAAAGGGTGGATTTTCTAGTTGAAGGTAATTTGCGGGACAAATGAGAGCGTTTCCCCCCACGCTCCTTTCTCAAAGAATGCTCTTTTTTCATTTTCATACGATTCCAATCCTTTTTAAGGGGTCCGTGGACATTTTTCGGATGATTTTTAAGTCGGAGATAATTCCATTGGCTGTCGAACTTAGTTGCGTCAGTTGTCGACGCGATGTCCAGCGCTTATCTTGACATCATATCGTATGCGAATGAATTCGATGTCCGATTTGCTTGATGAAGCAATCTTTGTGCACATTTCGGAATGGGCTGACGTACATTTATATCTTTTGATATTTTTCCGTAATATTTTCATAAAAATTCAAATAAATGAAATTTGTTCGCGTAACTTTTCAGCTGTCGAATTTCCCACATATTTTCTTATTGTTACGTATTATCTTGCATTCTGTCTTATATTGTTCGTTCATGAATTGACTCAGCAAATAATTGCATGGTCAATTTCCTATGCTATTGTTACATTAAGTAAAAAATAGTAAACATGACTACAATGAAAGGTTTTATAAGCTCATAAAATCAAAGTTCACTTTAAGAATTAATTCGGAAATCTAATATCGCGTTCAGATGACGGCGTAAGTAACTCCTATTTCCATAATATTTTTACTGAACCTTTATACAAGAAAAGTAGATGGAAGCGGCTTCGAAGCAAAGAAAAATGTTTATTTTGTTTTATAATGTGGACAAAGAACGCCTAAGTTTTACGTGACTTGGGTAAAGGATGAGAATAATAATACTAAAGCAAGCTGAAAAATGGAAGGCAGTCGGTCCTGATAGAGATATCATAAAAAAGTTAATGAAAACTTCACTATGGCGCTTAGTATCGTGTGTCTGAGGCTCGAAATACGAGAGAAGAGGATTTGCGTATATAGCAAGCTTTTGGTCTGTGGTCGTTGAGGAGAACAGAGAAAATAAGTCGAATGCAGATTAAAGCAAATGAGGAAGTTGGAGATGTTCTTGAAATGAGATAAATTTTGAAACAGGCGTCAAAATGTACCTTAAGGAATATTTAGGTCGAATTTTTCACAGTAAAGGAAATGTTTACGGACGCTGCATACGATACGTTATATTCATAACATTGGGATTAAAATTAAGCAACGCCCTCCTTTAACTCGTCTGCACTTAGAGCGACGTTATCGAAAAAGACAAAATTCAGAACATCCTGATCATTAAATCGAAAACAGATTTAGGAATAGATTGGTTTCAGAGATATATTTATGGGTTGAAAAGAAAGCTCAGCTATTTATTAATCAAGAGCTACAATGAAACTACAGTCAAACCCCGATTTAGCGCCACCGTTTGTCCATCACTGATATTGGCGGTAAATCGAGGTATATTCTTGCTCTATGTAATGATTAGGTGGAAGTATAAGGGATCGCCAAATCGGGGTTTGCCTGTACATGTGTACTATTTAATACGGCGAGAGTAGACTTTTTGTAGTTGTCAGGCAAACGGTTTATCATTAGGCCTTCACGAAAAGAAGGTAATAGTAACTATTTGTATGTAGACCAGACTGGTTTTAAACCATCAAGAGGTTCTGCTTGTATTGTGATTTGCGTCCGATTGATCGCTTCCATTCATTGTTTCTTTGAAAATTAAAGCAGATTTTTGCCAGCAGTCAACTTTAAAATTTTTGGCAGCGTCGTATTTCACTTAGGCAACAACCGAATTAATGCCTGTATTTTTATGCATTCCTTGGTTATATGAGAAATATAAAAGCACATGCGGAGGCTATTGGCACTTTTGAAATTGATATTCGTATTAATTACTCTTACTATAAAAGTTTTTGCCTACTCTTGTGGATTTTTTTATCTACGATCAAACTAAAGTATATTTAGCAACCAGATCAACATAAATGTAATATGCATGACTCATAAACACATATAGTTGTAATTTATCTCGTTATAATTTCTGGCTAAATCTATTGGAAGTTTTTGCAAATTAGAGTTGAGATTTCATTGTTTCTTAAGGAATTAAGGATTGGCATTCTATTCTTTCTCCACCTACTGTATCATTTGTCCGAATTCTCAGCGTTTGCTGTTTTCCCTCTAGCGCCATAAAAATGCGGCAGAACCTAGGCATAATAATCGGAATAACAGGTAATTCCGTCGCCATATGATAACATCGATATGATAAAGGTTATGACGAGTGCTTTAGGCATCTCTCTGGCACGGCGAAACGTAAAAGGGTACGTGTATCCTGATCAGCGCCGTGACTAGGGCGGGGAAAGCGGGGCGTCTGCCCCGGGCGTAACTAAAGAAGGGACGCAAACATTGTTATAGGCAAGTTGTGCATGTCACAAGGAACAGGGGAGATTTCACTAACTATACTCGTTCCAGACATTACGCATAGCAGAAACTATAAATTTCGATGATGCTACTGATGAGTTTGCTGCATTAAAATCACATAGAATAACTCTTTAATATTAAAATATTTATACTTTCTGTATTTAAATTATGTATGTGTGTAATTGTATGTAATTATGTTTATAATTTTTTATTTAAATTATGTACATTTATAGTAAGAAATTATATCATTTATAGTTTATTTTTATTTATTAATTGTTCGCCCTAAATCCATGTAGTTATTAGAGAATTGTTTATGGAGGGGGCGCATGTTTGGTAGCTTTTGCCTCGGGTGCTAAAATAACTATTTACGGCTCTGATCCTGATCGTGGTCAAATGCAGAGATCCATCAGCTCAAATGGGAATAAGAAAAGTCAGCTGCTGGGCATAGGTTATGACTTGCACCTCAGTCTTTATCCGACATAGATAAAGGATATTTTCATCTTTCGAGGAAATCCCCGACTGTTTATCTAAGTCTATACGCTCCGCTCGTGCCATTATCTTACGGGGGGAATATCCCATTCTAATTATAACTAACATGACTTTTTAAAACGGCATATTCACTGGGAGTGGGGGCGGATCTGTTATAATGCTGCTCTTCCACGCATCGGGCCTTGAAAAACAAAACTCCCTCCTTTAGAGGGATTGTTAAGCAATGCGCCCCCTTTCGCTTTTCGCAAAGAACAGGCCAATTCCGGCACCGACTTTCCCAGTGTCAGTGAGCATGAGAATCGTAGATAAGAATCGATCCTGTATGTTGGGGGTCGAGCAATTGTTTATTACCTCATTCACTTCAAAATTCATTGCACTTACGCAAATACTCAATGGTTACCGAACGCTAGACTAACGATCCGCATAGATCGCAGGTACGAAGTTTGCTCATATTTACGATTTTCCTTTCCTGCCACCTTCCTCCTTGTGCTTTCGATGCCAAGCCCAGAATGGAAGCTCACGTGATACGGGTTTTTGAGCCTTTTCCAATGTGTCGCAGGGATTGAAGTATGATGTTTGTCCAGTTTTATAATTTTCCCTTTTTTCTGACAAGATGCCCTCAAAATTCTGCGTCGGATAAGCGCAAGAGCAGGGCAGGGCGATGAAACTGATAGTAGATAAATGGAGGAATGTAACATTTAACAGCTAAACAAGCAAACCGCGTTATATAGTTTTTGTCGTGCTCGGAAGAACGTGCATATTAATTCCTGAGTAATAGTAGGTAAGTTTAAATGGTTGAATTAATCGTCGGAGGAAATAAAACATTAGGATAATATGAGGTTTCAGTGGCTGAGTATAAATAATGAAAATATTTTGATAATTTTTCTGGCATCGGCTATATGTTTTGATAAGTTTTTGAATCGATAAGCCGCAGAGGAAAATCTTTGTGAGTTCCATTTGTATTTTAAATTCAAAAGCGTTTTTCTTGCAGTAGGAAGTTGAAATCATTGTCCAGTGTCTTCCGTATTCTTCTAATTAATTGATTCCTAGTTTTTCGTTGGAGAAAGTTGAAATGCTTTTGTTTTTCCACATGTCCATATAGAAAACCACTGTTTGCGAAACAAATGACAGTGGCGGTCATTATCTTTTTTAAAATAAATATGCTTACATTTGGCGTAATTATGAAAAGGTTACGCAATATTAATTTCGTATCTCCAAAATATTTCTGTGGTGTATTTTATGAATGCCTAAGGCGATTATAAGATTTTCTTTTAGACAAAATAAGTAATTTTCATAATTGAATGTTGCGGTGAAACTGTTATGTTGTGGCGGGGCGCCATATTTTCTATTTCAATTAACATAAAATAGTATTTAACCCTGAATAACATAAATAATCGGATAAATATGAATAATTATATATAAATAGAAATGCATACGTCTTATGTTCTTTGCAAGCTTGAACTTGAATCAGTCTCCGCCTTTACTAGGTTGATAACGTAACTGGGAGCTGAACCTAAGAGGTAGTTTAGCCCTTAGGGTCTAATAGGATTCGAATTTCACAATCAGAGATAGCGTTAAATCTTCAAAGTGGGTACCTCCTTCCTCTTCCCATTCCAAGGACCCCTTCCTCTCTCTAAAGGTCTTAAGCGATCGTATTATCGCGAATATGTTTAAGGAAGTTTTTGAAGCATAACCGCATGGACGAACAATCCCTCCGCCGAAATTTCCCTCGGCACAAAAGAGGACATGAACATCTGGGCGGGCGGAAGCATTGAGTATCCTTGCTCTCCCCTCCATGCCCTCCCTCCTCCCCTTTCTCCCTCACCCTTGTCCGCCTCAACCTAACTCCCCTTTTCCTCTTCTGCTTCATGTCCAAATACCACTTTGGCGGTTTTCCCTCCTCTGCCTGTTTTCTCTCCTCTCTATCTCCTCACATCTCCCTCCTTCCCACGCCTGATACCCCTTTTGCCCTTCATCCCAGGGTTCCCATTGTCCCATGGGGCGACCCCTTCCAGCCCCCGTCTTGAGGCCGACTTTGCGTAATGCGGCCGCGGTTTGCGGAGCTGCCGGAGAGATTTCGCTTCTCTGCCCGTCTCTTAAGTTTTGTCTCAAATCTCTCTCTCTCTCTCTCTTTCCTCTTTCCCTGCATCTCTCTCCTCTTCTAACTCTCATCCCTTTCTCTCTCTCTCAATCCATCCCATCTCTCTCTCTCTCCTTATTTTCAACCTTCAACTACACTCGAAATCTCTAAACGATTTCGTTATCTCTTTGCCGCAACAAGGAAGGGTAGGGTTCCTCGAGTCTAGTTGACACCATCCCTGCCATTGTTATGTCAAACGTCTGTTTCCTTGTGCGGGAGTGAAGTCCCTGGGTGTCTTCTTGCGATAAAGGGGTTCATTTTTATGCGAGGTTTTGAAAAGAGGGAGGATATGCGGGGGATAAAAGGGCCCCTTTGGTGGGGGTATCTGGGGCATCAAAAAAGGTTTACAGGCAATTATTTAGTTGAGGTTGAATAATTATCCACCTTTTAATTTGCTAAAGGAGTTTTTTTACTTTTCGACATTTTAAAATCAATTTTTATATAATATATAATTTTTCTGAGCTGTTGATTATTTTGCTTATTTTTTAATCGGGCTCATTCATTGAAAAATTCGTTTTTTGGCGGAAGGGAAACGAAATAATTTATAAAAACGAAGAAAAATCCCTTGATATTCGCTGATAAGGTTTTAGTTAAAACATGAGGCAGATGTCGTTTGGTTCCAGCCTAATTCCATCTATTACTACATTGTGTAACGCAATAATGTATCATATCTTTTTTTAATTTCCCATTTTCCATTTTAACTTTATTTAGTTGGTGAAGGAGTTGTTTAATATCATTTATATTTCCAATTTACTATTTCAAGTATCAATACGAGATTAATTAGGAACAAGTAATGTTTCTTTGTTTCTCTCGATCATTTTGTCTAAATGCACATTCTTAAATCTGTTATCTAGAAATTACTGATTCTTGGAAAACCATTTAATGTGTTCCAGATATAATTAATAAATGTTTTGCTATTTTTACTTCAAAATTTTTTTAATGAGATTTTTGTTTATATTATGCCGTGTTATAAATCTTTACTAAGTACACCATCTAAAAAGTAGTTTATCTCTAGCTAGGAGAACTGAAATTTGCATGGCGTTCTTCTGCCTTTCATGCGCAAGGATCAGGGTTTAACCGAGTTTTATATGTGTTCATTAATTAACCAAGCAATCTATGAGTCAAACGTATCATCATTAAAGGCTTAGCTTGCATGAACTATCGTACCAGAAACTCGCCTAAAGCAAAATTTTGTCTAAGAGGATGGCATTCTTTGCCCTTTCAGTAAATTCTGCAAAAACGCCCTTATGATATAATCCTCTCGCCCATGTTATCTTCCGCCATTTTCGATGAATAATGAGTGTTATGCCAACCTTCGAGTGTGTGGAGTTGTTCAACTTTTCAATCTCAGTGCACAACTAAAGGAATTTTTCCTGAAAAGTAGCCGTTTCCTCTTTAGATTTTAATGTATGGCATATTAAACAATATTCGTTAACGGAAAATCATTCGAATAATGGAATAAAAAATCGGATAGAAACGGCGATTAAAAGTAAAGTAATCTTGATTTTACTCGCGTCTCCTAGCTACCTCATTTCGTTTTAATAGAGGTATAATGCGACGTTTTCAGCAGCTTGGCCGTGTTATATGGGTAAAGTTTATCTAATTGCGCTTTTACTCGCAAATGCGTTGCATCCTCGCTATGCCCGTAACTAGAAATGAACTTTTTTCCCCCTAACGACCACTCACCCCGATTTGGCTGTAAAATATACGAAAACGCTCTACTCCCTAAACTTCGTTCTAAAAAGGAAATGATTTCACCTTCCTGGCCCTCCCAAAAGTTTTCGTTTCAGAAAAAAAATATAGGTATATATAACGAGATCAAATAAATTTTAAACGAGTCTTCCTATCTAGAAGATCATTCAGGAGAATTATTTTATAGCTCCCAATACAGTTCAAAACCTCGTCTCTTATAATATCAATATCTACCTTTTTCTACTGCAGTTACTCCCTCTCTGTCCTTCACTCGTCCCTCTCTCACCCCTTCCCTCCCTCTCTCTCACTAAAGCTCGAAAACTTGTGTGGACCTGAAGATCATCCCAGATTGATCCCTGCGCCCAAAAGGAATCACGTACTACCTCCGAGAGGTAAAGGAGAGAGGGAGGAAGGGGGAGAGGAAGACCCTCGAGGAAATCGGGTGCAACACGTTTCCCGAGCAAAAGCGATCTCCCTTCCCACTTTTCAATCCCTCCGCCTTAACCTCCCCACACCCTTCCCCTTTCTTCATCGCTTGCTCCAAAACGCCGCGACCTACACAGTGGCGCTACGGGAGCAGGTGGCACACGCTCGCCCTAAAGGGAAGGATCTCCCAGTAATTTTTTTTAAAGTCTCCTCAACATCAGGCGCCGGCGTTTCCCTACCTTACCTCGCCCTCCCTCCTTCTACTCGGTCCCTCCGCGTCTCCCGGAGTCAGGTAGGGTCAGGTGGGTACGGGAGGATGTGTGTGTTTAGTCGACGGAGGAGTACGGCGAAAAGGTTTTCGGTTTTTGGAAGAGCATAAGGGATGCTTTAAGCGGAAAGTCGGTTTTTGCAAGCGGAGGTGAGGAGGAGAGGGAGGTAGAGAATGGGCAAAGAGATGTGTGGGAGGTATAGTAGGAGAGGAGGGAAGGTAGTTTAAAAGGGAGTGGAAGGAACGGCACGGTCCCGGCGTCGAGGGGTCTTTCTCAACGGCTATTCAATTCCGCAGGCGACTTAATGAGGGAAAGTTGGTCCTAGGTAGGACGTTTGAGAAGGGATGGGGGGGATGCTGGGAGAGAGGGGGAGGCGATGGGTCACGGAAAGAGGAGGAGACGGGAGGTTTAAGGGACGCAGTAGAGAAATTAATTGGTTAATTAAGACGGTTTGGAAGAGACGCTCTCTCTCTCTCCGTGGAGGGAAATAGAGAGAGAGTATGGCGTGCAATTAATATCAACTTGAGTGTTACTAGCGTGGAAGGTGGGAGGGAAAAGGGTATAAGGTGAGGAGTAGGAAGGAGAGAAAGGGATGAGTTTTGAGGACCTCTAGGGATTGGATATTTAATTGGGGGACTGGTGAGGTTTATATGCCTCGCTGACAAACCTTTTTCCTCCCTTTATGCTATGTTTGTTCACAATTCGCCGTCGGAGACAAAGGTGCCGGGGAGGGAGAGATTGGGAGGAGGAAAAGGCAGGGAATGTTGCGATATGGAGAGAGGTAATTCGGGTATTAACGCTTTACGACGTTTATTTGTAGGATATATCTCGAAAAATATATAGATGGCAGTGGAGTCTCTTCTTTATTCATCAAGAACGCACGGCAAGCACGACTGACGTTGGAGGTTTCTTTTCTACGTTAACCGGAGCGTTCTCGATTGAAAGCCCCGCGTTTTCTTTCGCATCTTCGTGTCGATATGAATCCTCTCTTGATGCTTTACTATATTTATATATACTATATTTTCTTTTCTGCTGGATTCTGTTTCATTAAATATCTCCCTGAAAAACAAGATCTCGGGGATAATTCGTAGTTTGTCGAAAGTAATTTTCAACTGTTAATGTCGAGTCCATAACGTGGTCTTATTTTGAGCGTTCTCCTTATTCAGAGCAGGATTCGTAATACTGTTGCGTATTTCTCTTAGTGGTTTTGTATGGATATTTTCGCTTTTAACATTGCAAACAGAATAACGTGTAATCAGCATAATTAATTATGCAAATTTACAATGTATATGAGGATTTTGTCACAGAATATCTTCTAAGTCTTGTAGATTCCTTATGTTAAAGTTAATTTTGATTTATTTTAGATGTGATCTTTAATTACAGCATAAAATTAAAATTAGACTTATCTATCGACTTGTTGGATATAAAATACGTCCTACATACAATAATGTGTATGTAAGCTGACTAATTGGGGCGTGGAAAACATAATTCAGACTATTTTCTTATTTTTAAACATACATTTCACGATATACAATTACATGATAGGCGTTTGGTTTTATTCTTATGGTGTATTAAATTTTGTTGCCAAGTGGCACTTTACTTAGTGTCTATTGTGTGTTTACATATTAATTGTTATTTACAAAACCCTCCTGTCTCAACGAACATAATAAATAAATTCATTAAATACAATATTTACGAGAATTTGTTAATTTTTCGTTCTTGATAACTTTTTCTTTCTTTCACTGGTGATTCTGCTCCGTGCGTTGCCATCTTAGGTCCTTTTCTGGTCTTCAGTAGCGTCTTCCGTTCTTCGTTTCTCGTCGCAGCGGTCGACCGCCTGGCTGCTCGTTTCACCGGTCTTAGTTGTTCCCTGGATATTTTTAGTTTTGCCGCTTTCTTTCTTTCCATTATTATGTGGAAGGTTGTTTTGTGCCTATACTGGAATGGCATTTCTGTGATGTTTGTCGGTAATTCGTCTTTTAGTAGGTCGTTATATAATTGAAATTACAATTGGGCGATAATTTTAACAAGGAAAACTAATAATTCATTTAATTGAAATCTGACCAGCTGTTCCGGATATTGAACATGCAGACGGACGGACTGAGGTGACGTGCCCATAAGGCGTTCCGCTACTATCGCTACTATTGTTATGGCAACACTCGTAATGAGTGATAAAAACTGCAAAATCGCCGGTATTTACGCGAAATTCTAAGAAATACAATCGATAAGCAAAATTCTACGATAAAAATTAGAATCTTCATTCTTTTCCTCAGAGAATAATAAAAAAACTCGCTCCGATATTACAATTTTAATATATTTTAATGTGCAAGAGAAAATTCGATGACGACGGATTTCATATTTCCCATCTAAATCAAATGGGAAGGATAGTTCCTGGAATCGAACCCGGGACTTTCAATCTTCGCAACAAAAGCTATCCTCGGGAGCTCGGCCCATGTAGCAAGAGATTTCCGCCAAGTTTCATGAAAATCGGTCTATTGGTTCAAAAGTTAATAGGGAGGGACGGACAGACACACACAACGACAAAACTACCTACCTACTAGCGTAATTGCCCGTCAAATATGACGGGATTATGATAAAAGTATTCCAAATATATTTGATTTTGCTATGAAAAATCAGTAAGATATGCTAAATAATGAGCCCCTTCCCTCCATCTCGCCGTCCCTCTCTCTCTCTCTCTCCCTTCCTCTCTCTTTCCTTTCCTCTCTCTCTCTATTATTATATATGTATCATGACGAGGGTTCAGGTGGAAGATGGTACTTCTTAGTCTCAATATCGCCCCAAATAAAGACCAAATCAATCAATCACTCTCCCTCCCTCTCTGCCTCTCTTTTCTCCCACCTCCCCCCTCTCTCATTCCCTCCTGTCCCATTCCTTAGCTCTTCCTCTTTTCCTCCGTCTCCCTCTTTATCTCTTTCCTATCGCCCTTTTCTAATCCTGTATCTCCCTTACTCTCTATATACCTTCCATTCTATATCCCTTCCCTACGATCTCCCTCTCCACGCCCTCTCTCTCTCTCACTTACTTTATATCTATATAGTCATTTATATTAACAAAAGAATCCAAACTAAATCCCATTCCCATTTAAGATCACGTAATTCACGAAAAATCCTACGATAATTTAATCTATGCACTCGTATCGTATATATTACACGCATGCGAGTTGTGACAACAATTGTTTCTAGAAGTTTAACAATGTTGTGGTCGTTAAGGCAACATCTCGTTTAAAAGCCGATATTTTCGCAAAATATTATTCAAATGTTTAATATGAGAGATTTCGAAGGGTAGGCGGAAAAAGATGAATATAATAGGAAATTTTATTAATTTTCCTAAAACATAGTTTAAATTCGAAGATCATACGTCAATTTTTCTAATTTTGAATTCCAAAAGAATAAAAGCCTACGCTTTTAAAAGTCGCTTTTTACGTGTTATCTTATGGGAAATGGAAATCGCTCCCTGGAGTCGAACCCGGGTCTTTTTTCATATATTTTTGTCATTTAATTTTTATATCTGAATCAAACATTCCTGCGAAATTTCAACCTTCCACCTAATCGGGAAGTTTGTTAAAAACGCCTTGAAAAGTGCCATTGATGACGTCAGCGTCTCACACAGACAGACAGAACTGGAAAACTATATGTAAGATTTCCATTCTGGAAAGTAGGCTATAAAAGCATGCTAACAACGGATTCGCACGAGTACGTATATTTGTCAATTGAGTTTATGAATTATAGAATGTACTTAATTATAAAATTTTGAAAAAATGAACATGAAAGCAAATATAAAGATACAGTATTTTCCATGCTATTCGCTGTTTTGAGTCTTTTTTTTCAATTCAAAATAACCTTTATGTCTTTAGATTTTACTTTTAAAGATTATTACTCAAAACTGTACAACCGGTGTATATATCTTTAATATATGATCGCAAATGTTTTTGGGTTTCAGCTAGTAATTAGTTATTTTCGGAAAGCATTTCTCTAAGTCGTCATTGTTTTGATATGTTGTTCATTGATTGATGTTGTTTCAGAAATTCAAATTACAAATTAAAAAAGAAATAAGGAACTTGATCAGGTATTTCAGCTACTTATCATAATAATCTATCGCAGAACCTTTTTGTTAAACCACGAGGAAAAAGGAGAAAGCGTACTTATTAAACAGTAATTAGCAGTTTGAAAAAATCAACCTATAGCATTTGCACGTCAACAAACCACGTTGGTTTGATATTTTTAAAATTGTTACAGCTGTATCGGGTCACGAAACCAAAACTTTTTGATATTTAAAATTGAAACTTTTCGTCGAGAGTATTATGAAATAACTCTTGCTGTCAGTAATTTTCAGTCGACATCTACTGTTCCATGGCGATCATCGTCATGAAAATTACGAAAGGTAGCTCTAAACGAATTTTGACAATCATCTGTCAACATCTCTCCCACTCGGAGGCGATTTCGTTATTCATTTATTTGTTTGTCGGGTGTGCGTAAATATTCAGGAGCTTTAAAGTTTTTGGAACGAAAAATATTTCGACAGGCACGTCTAAAAATGTCACGATAACGATTCGGGAGATTATGCATTCGATATCGCGAAGTCGAACACTTCAGCTTTCGTGAATTATTCGTATTACTTATATATATAATGTTCATGTGAACACAAACACAAATGAGCACAAACATATATTGCGCTGAATTATGACATAGAATTCCGCAATTGTTTTGAATGGCTGCTATGGGATTTAAACGATTTAATTAATAATATTCGTTCATTACTTTTTGTATTAATATTTTTTCCGATCGATTTAAAAAATTATATTCTAAAGGTTTTATCCAAAACATGAGCCTGGTTGTTAATTTGTAAAGGAGCTGCGTTCGCGGAATCCGCAGATTTTAAATTCAATTAATTGCGGTAGCATTTAGGAATAAATGAATATAGGATGTAGCTATATGCAACTCGTACGTAGGTGTAAATATTAAATTTCTGATCTGCTTTCCAATCGAATTCACACGTTGATATTTTTGTGTAAATTTCTATTTGCGCATATACGAATTAAGTTCAGATTGCTTCTTAGGATGACATAAAGAATTATAGTTTTAATAAATAATCTACTTTTTGTTGTTTTGAAATACCATATGCAGGATACTATTAATGTACTCAATTAACCTTTTGTGCAAGGTACCGAGCATATTTGTAAACGTTTTGGCATTTCTCCACATGTTATTATAGTATTTTTTGTAATTAAACTGTATCAGGGTTGCCAACTGTCCCGTATTTACCGGATTTTCAATATTTTTGGCGCGTCACGTATGAACTCTATAAAGGACGCTCTTTTCCTGTATTTTAAATTTTACTGTTATTGTTTAACTACGGCGTTATATTAAAAAAAATTAAAATCCATTCTGGATTAATGCAGGTAAAACAGTAACAACTCCAGTCACTGGTCACATCTGCAGTGGAGTCAATTCTGCAGTGCTTGGTAAACGTGATCATATCGTGCAGCGACTTTTTCCACCAAATGGATAAAATATATTTTCTGTTATCCTCAGACAAAATAAGGTCTCTTTTGAGAAATCCCATAATGAGAGAAAATACAAAATTATGGGTTAAAAATTTTATTTATCACATTATATCTCAAAAAGAACTAACACATACTTTCGAAATGCTGTTGTTGGATTTTTATTGCCCAAGTTTTTAATCGCTTAAAGGTTTCACATTGAATTTCCTCTGAAGCATTGGCCTTTTTCCGTTGGCGTGAAACAAAATGAAGATTCATTCGAATCTTTTTTTGTTTGTAAGAAGGCACTTTCTGAAACTTCTCAGCACCAACAGTCGTAATCTCGTCTCCAGCTTGCTTCATCCACGTATCGGAGGAAGAAGCCCTTAGTCTGAGGCCTATCTGAATTGGATTTTCTTCCACTTTTCTGAATGGAATCCCCTCTCCTTTTTTCCCCTCACTCTCCATCTCCATTTCTTCCCATTCCTATTTTCCCACGCGCCCTCTTCCGCCTCTCACTCTCTCAGAGGGAGGATTCAAGAGAGAGAGGGAAGTCACTTTGGCGACCTTGACTGCTCTTGACCTTGCCCCATTCCCTCCCCCCTACATTCCTCTCTCTTCTCCTCCTTTTCCCCTCTCTCCCCACCCACCGCTTATTCTCAGCTCCCATTGACCAAAGAGCACGCGACCGACGGTGGCGCTTTAGCCTCGTGTGTGTGTGCGATGCATGAGATAAATAAAGGACGTTCTTTTACGGGCGGCCATGTTTGTGGCCTGGCGGTCACATCGTTTTTTGCTGCTTAAAAAAAACAACAATGCCTTTCCTTTGTTAGTCCGATACCGAAGGATCTTCTGTTTTATTTTCGGTTGGTCTGTGTTTGCTTTCCTAACGGTCTTTTTCGGGCGATTCCGGGAACGGAATATATATTGTACTTTCGCTTCAATTCCTGCTGTCTTTTCTAAGAGCTTCGTGTTCTTTATTGGCGTGTATTCGAAATAGGCAGAGAATGATTTAATTGGCGACAAACTCGTTCGTTTTACGAAATCCTTGTCGTTAGGTCGGATAATGTTTATATTGTAGACGCTAGCAATTGTCATGCTATCTATCAGTGTAATTAGTTATTATTTTAACAGGTCCATATCAGGAGAAAGTATATAAAAACTTTTAAACCACTTTCAGTAAATTCAGTCGGCCATTATTTTAATTCAAACCAATTTATTTTGTTACATTTTGCTTACATAAGTTTTATATGAAATGAAATAACTGTTTCACGAATTCTCGACTATTTATAGCCATTTAATTTGAAGCATACAAAGTATTGATATAATTTTAAATAATATTGCTTTTTTGTGAAACGTAATTGTTTATCGTACCTTCCGAAATTGAATTGTGAATACAAAGCCCTTTCTGGTCCATAGAGGGCCTTTTATGCTTCTATTAAATGAGTATATATTATTTGTTCTTAACGGTAAATAATAATTTTTCTGCCAGAATATTCATGCTTTTAATAATAATAATATTATTAAATTTTAATAATAATATTATTATTAAATTTTAATTTCTTCAATCACGCGAACAATATTGTCATAAGCATATTTTTGCTTATTTATTTAAATGGTAAACTCTCGTAAAAATCCGGTGTGATCGTATCAGTTTTTCCCCTCATAAATTGTAAAAGTTTGTTCGCCTTTAGCTAAGTAATCATGCTAAATTGACTACCTCACAAAGTAGCATATCCTTGTTTACATATTGGCGCCCGGTTATTATGTGGATGAGTTCAATAAAATTTAACATATCGTCACAGAGTTTAAATTCATTTATTGCTCAAATCCTAGTTTATGCCGTGTTATTATCGTTTTTCGAGACGATTAAAATGCTGTGATATCAGCGAGTAATATTGTGAAATATGGATTTTTACTATGATTTAATTTAAAATAACATTTGCTTCTCGATGTCGAATTTATTGTCCAATTAAAAATACAAGCAGGCCGGATATTGTCTAATTTTATCGCCGAAGAATTGCGAAGCCATAGGATTTCGCACGAAAGTTTTATTGAAATTTTTGTAAATCTTTCAACGTCTTATTTGATCACGCTGTATCATAGCGACGTTAAAAGTACAATTTTCAAAAAAGGCCTAATTTTATAATGCAAAACGTTTTTCTAGATTTTTTCGACGAATTGCGAATTCCGACCGAATGCTTCCGAAAAGATGGCCTCTCGCATTAATTTCTTTGCCCGTTCTTTTACGGTTATAAATCCTGCCGAATAATGACGCCATTAATAAAGATCGCGTCTTAAAACACGACGACAGTTTCGATCGTTGGAAGGATATCCGTGCCCTTTCGGGCCGAAATTCTAAAAAAAGATGAAAAATTTTTCGTGTCCAACCGACCGCTTCTTTCCATGGCACGGAAAGATAGACATACATTTTATTTTTTAAAAATAACGCGGCCTCGCCGTTCCGGGAACCGGAAAATAAACAAGAAACGACGGAGGGATAAGATTTCGAAGGAAAAAAACGAGAGACAAACAAACATTTCTCTCTCTCTCTCTGCGAATGTGAGGAAAGGAAAATGGCGAAAGGTAATTAATGCGATGGCCAGCGCCGCCATCTGCTGGTCAGAGATTTCAGTTTCGTCGATCCGTGAAATGAAGAGAATAGCGTAAACGCGCCTGTTATCCCGGATTCGGCAAATATTTATCCGAGTTCGAGGGGTTTGGGAAGGGAGAGGGGAGAAAATAATACAGATTCCGGGAGCCATCGCGCTCAACCGGTTACCGACTTGCATGAATTCTCGCATAAGATCGGCGAAAATATATTTTTCGAAATTCTTTCCCCTTCCATTCGCTTTCGTGATTTTTTTGTGTTTCGACCGCCTCTCTTTTCCCCGTCGTTCTGCCTAGTAAAGTGTCCCAAGGCGGAACTTATTGTTACTTCGGGGCAGCATACGGAGACGGATTTGCGAGTTGGTTGAAACGCTTTGGGCAGAGGCCTGCGATTTTCCCTGGAAATTCAAATAACTATTGGAAATATTTTGCTGTTTGAACCTGTGTGGTTATATAGGCGTTTGTGTGGGTGGGCGTTTTTTTAAATAAATGCATACGAATCTAATCCAGAGTAATGATTGGCGTTTCACAGACTATGACCTGTTTTCGACTAATTGTTCCGCGCGAATAGAATTGTTTGCGAGAATCGTTCGGCGATATAATCCCGTAAAATTTATATGCAATTTATTAAAATTAACTACTAAAAAAATAGTTTCATCCAAGTTACGCTGTACTATTTTTTCCAGGTTGCTCGTGTTACCCCTTGCTCCCTAGTCTGTAACTGAGGAGCTAACATAAAATATTTGTATTAATTATTACTTAAAAGGCTTGCGGCTTTAGCATCGTTTTCTTAAACTCTTTTCATAATTAAAAAGTGTTTGTGTAATGACGAATACTCCGTTTTTTGAAAACTCGGCGCTGGAAGGCGAACATTTTTCTATTGACTGATATGCTTTAATGTTCACAAAAACTACGATAAGAATAAAGCTCATTTCGACTCGCGACTTTTTTCCAATCCTTTTTCTTTTGTAATTGTTTCATGGCGGTTCATGCCTTCTCGATTTTTTTTATTTTAAGCTCTCAGTTTCACCAAGATAAGAGTGTGCCTAGAGCGCAAGAAAAAGCTGGAGGATAGACGCTTAAATTAAAATAAAATTAAAATTTCTTTATTGCGTAAACTAAAATGCATATTTATACCTTTTTACACTGAATCGTATCATGCGCAGAATGAACATAGCGAAACTTCCGTTTGTTCTACAAATTTAGAATTTTTATCAATTAATATCGTACGCAGTAGTAGTACTACGAATTATATATGGTATAAATTTGTTTCCATTCTTAGCAGCGTAATAAACTTCTCGGTATCCAAGGCGAAAACGTTAGATGATGTCATTGTTGCTCTTGCTCACGTACATAGAGGTGCAGGGAGGCGTAAAACCGGAGTCCATTTAAGGTAGTAACCCAGGCTCACGAACTCCCAGCCTTACCATCTCTAATCATCAAGACAAATTAATTTTAGTACGTGCGCATGTAGGTCGTCAGCGTTCGCATATATCCAGTCACCGAGTCTGGATATATTCCTTGAGCCTTTCAAAATCTCATAGCGAGTCTCTTTAATGCGTATTCCATTGTACGGAATCAGCATCCAGACGAGAGAACAACAATATTTTCATTTTGATGTTAATGACGGAATTCTAGATTTGCAGTACCGACGAAGTCTTGAATGCAGGAAATACCGGCTTTAATTCGTGTCTTATTTAAAAAATAAGATGAATAACGGCGTCGCGCTGTTTTTTAAGAAAATATCGTGTTACATTCTATTTCGTATTTTTAATTGCGAACAAATATTCACAAAGCTTGATATAAAAGCAACGCAGTCGACTGGCAGTAAGGTGGTGCTTTAGCACGAGGCAGTCGCGGTAATTACATCTCCTATTGTTAAAACTGCGAGAAATGTGCGTTTTTCGGATTTCTAAAAAAATGAATTTTGATAATTTTGCCATTATTTAGAACATCTTCAAAATATTTTGAAGTGAATCAAAGTTCGTCATTTTTGCCATTAGTATGTCCGATTATCACAATTACGACCCGTTAAAATAATTCAGCCTTAAAATAGGAAAATGTTTAGGATTAATTTTATGGTCCAAAATTCAGATCGAATCGGTCAAATCAATACAAAAATATTAAATGTTTAGGTGTGAAAAATAGTGCGAGGAAAACAATTATATTACTCCATTAACTATTCCAGGCGATAGTTTTCCCATCCCCATTCGCCTCTCAAAGCAGCCATTTTAAAGTCATTTATTCGCCCTTGCCATTTTTGTTTATTTTTTCGTAAATTGTAGCGAAAACTAAATTTAATTTGAGATTACTGACTCACGATGCATTGTTGGGAAGTCATCGTCGGTATAGGTGTACGTGCTATCGATGTCCAGTTAGGATCCGTGCTCGTGTACGAAGAACCGGGCGGAGGGGCTTAAGGAATTAGTTTTGTAGAATTGCATATAAATAACACAACATACTGTTTTGCTTCTGTTTATATACTATTTGTATGATCAAAACAGTAAATTATTATGCGTTCTTTGCACGAAGTGAACGCATGTAGGGGAGGTCGTTTCCGTCCGTCCGTCCGCATGTTAAAACTCGGGAACTGCTGGACATATTTTGATGGAGTTTGGTATTGGGGAGTTCTGCTAAAATTGATCCACCGGTTTCAATTTTAGTTAAAATCGGACAACAATTACGACTCCTTTGCATGAAGACCTACATGTATTTTACAGTGTTCCTTGGTTTCAACTCGGGAACCGCTTGACGTATTGTGATGAAATCTGGTATTAAAGAGTTTTGCTAAAATTGGTCGACCGATTCCAATTTTGGTTAAAATCGGATAATAACTACGACTACTTTACATGAAGACCTAAATGTATTTTACAGTGTTCCTTTGTTTCAACTCGGGAACCGCTGAACGTACTCTGATGAAATTTGGTGTTGGGGAGTTTTGTTAAAATTAATTGACCGCTTCCAATTTTGGTTAAAATCGGACAACAATTACGACCACTTTACATGAAGACCTACATGTATTTTACAGTGTTCCTTGGTTTCAACTCGGGAACCGCTTGACGTATTGTGATGAAATCTGGTATTAAAGAGTTTTGCTAAAATTGGTCGACCGATTCCAATTTTGGTTAAAATCGGATAATAACTACGACTACTTTACATGAAGACCTAAATGTATTTTACAACGCACCTCGCTTGCCTTTCGTTAAATTCTCATCTGAGCGAAAAATATTGAGAACATTGTGAAATCTCAAAGAACGCATTTGGAAACTCTATGTACTCCTACATGGAGTACACCTTTCCAATCTTGTTTATTTTTTTCGAGTTAAAGTTAAACATTTAAGAGCATACTTAGAAAAATCAGGCGTAAAAGACTAACAAGGGATCAATTTAAACGAACGGACATTCTAGATGTTTTGAGGCATAAAACGTATCCAGAGAGAAAACGCCAGATGAGACGCTATAAACTTCACAGTCCGTTACATCTCAATTTAAGCGCAGGAAAAATCGAGAAGAAATATCAAGATACCATCAAAGCAATCTCATCGAGAATATCGAAGTAAATAGGTCGCCCGTGTATATGCATGAACGTCGTGCCAAAGTTTCGAACGAGGCGAAATGATACAAAAACGCGGAAATGAAAGAACCTAACGAATTGAGTGGTAGTCCTGCCTCGGCGATGTGTCATTACGCGAAAAGATTCGTTTTGTAATTTTTTTTAATGCCTCCGCTAATCCCCCCCTTTCTCTCTCTCTCTCTCTCTCTCTCTCTCTTTCCCTTTTTTTTCACACTCCGTCTCTCTTCATTCAAAAAGCATTCCTTTTCGTTCACTAAAAATAAAAGTTAAATGAAATTAAAAAAAGGTGTACATTATCCCCCCGCGCGATCATGTCACTCGCCTTTTTCCTACCCTCGCACGCAGGACCTCTTGCATTAAAACGCCCTCTCGTAACCGATGCAAGAGATGAAGATCCCCTTCACTCCACTACTCTTCTCCTCTTTCGTCTCCCCATACCTCCATTTCTCTCTATTTTCACTCTTTCATTTCTCACTCTTCTCCTGTTTCAACCGTCTGGTATTCCTGACCTGTTTTTAGATTTATCTTTTTTTCTCCACCTCTCTCTTTCCTTTCCCCCCTCTCTCTCTCATCCTCTCTCCCTCATCTCCCATCTCTCTTACCTTCTATCTCTCATCTTCCCTCTCTTCTCCATCTCTTCTTCCTTTTTCATCCTATATCTCCCATACTATCTTCCTATCTCCTGCCCTCTCTTCTTCTATGTCTCTCAACCTCCCTCTCTCCTTCCCTGCCTCACCACTACCTTCCGTAACTCCCTCCTTTCCTATTCCTCCTCCTCCAATCTTGCCCATTCCCTATCTTTTCATCATTCTCTTTGTCTTTTTCACTCTATTCCACTCTGAATTCTGCCCTTTCTTTCCCCCTCTCTTTACTTCTTGCTCACCCTCTTCCATTCTTGCTTTTCTCCCCCTCTCGTTCCACCTTTCTCACCCTCGCCCATTACTCTCTCTGCTTTTCTCCCTCTCTTCGTCTCTCCCTCCTTTCCCATTTCTCCTCAGTCTTTCCCATTCCCTCAGTCCCTTTCGCTCTATCCACCTCTGAATCTTTCTACTCCTCTTTCTCTCCCTCTCTCTTTACAACTTTCCCACTCCTCTCTACTTTTCTCCATCTCTCCCCCTCTCTTCTCTTCTCAATCCCGCTCTGTATCCTCCACTTCTCTCTCTCTCTCTCACACACACACTCGAACGACTCTTTCTCCCTCCGTAATATACAACATCTCTCGCTTGGTTTTCGACCCGAGCATCAGCATTGACCCACTTTCCCCACCCGCTCCCTAGGACGAGCACCTCCAACTCCCTTAGCCCTCAACTCCACTTCCCGTGTACACCTGCGCTCTCCCCAGTCCAGTCAGTCTACGGAGTAACTTAAGAGAGGGAGAGAGTGAGAGCACCAGCGTACTCGGGTCTCCAAGTTATCACTCTAGGGATTTATTTTTTCATCGTCTCATCTCTCCCTCTCCATCCCTTCTCGCCCTCACCTTATCTCTTCTTTCCCCTTTCCCTAGCGCAAATTTTATCCCCTCCCTACGCGCAAATGTAAAAAGAGGGCCAAAAAATTATATAGAGTGCGAAAAAACCACTGTAAACGGGAAGGGTGAAGTCCTAGTTCCAAGTGAAGGAAGGGAAAGAGATGAGGAAGGGAAATGTATTTTTTATAAAGCTTTTTCTGTGATTAATATGAAGTGGGCTCTATGGTGTTGGTTGGATGACGCGATTCATTGAGTATATAAGGGGAGTTGAATAAGAGGAAGAGAGAAGAGGGAGAAGACATGCGGAGGTGTGGCTTTCAGGGCGGCATTCGCGAGTGAGGGGTGAAAGGAGAGAGAGTTCGGGGGAAGACCTCTGTCGGAAATTTCGCGAAGCTCTCCCTCACACTCGGTTTTTTTCCTCGCTGTTTATCGCTCGTAGTTGGTAACATGGCTCGACGCTAGCGTGCAAATTTTGTTAACGAAGGATTTTTTTGTGTGGTCTCTTCTATCTGACTTCGATATCTTAATTCCTCTGTTTGCACGTTAATTCCGCTCTAACCTCGAACCGACTCAGTCCTACCAACCCCAAGTCTTCTCTTTATTATTCTAATGCGCGAACCTAAGGTTTTGTTTTTTGTGGATCGAAGGTTCGAGATCTGTTTCTGGCGCGGTTTGTACTTGATTCTCTTTCCTCTCATCTCTGGAATCCCTCTCGAGATCTCTCGGTCGGGATCTTAAACCAAACGAGAAGTTTTCACACTGTATTGGTTCGTTAAGTTAGGGATAGCAAGAAACTTCAGCTGTTGACTCCGCCGAAACTTTGGTGTAATCTTTTTGCTGCTTGCGTCCATTTTATAGGCAGCAGAATCTTTTTTTTGTGAGCTGTAAATCCTTTTGGGACTTAAACGGATTTGTAGTTTTTGTTTTGGAGGCAAATTGCGTATTCAAGAACAGGCATTTCGACGATTTCTGCTCAGTAATTGTTATTCATCGTAGAAAACTAGTTTATTGTCGTTATGTATCATGTGTATTACATAAAGGAGTACCGATCTGGTGAAATTGATTAATTGTTAACGCTTGCATTCATCACGTACATTTTTAAAGCTATTCGTACAGTATTCACCCTATCGGTCGCGACTTTAATTATTGTATAAATTAAAATGTATTAATATTATTATCTGTCGTGTCATCTGTTTTTAACATATAACAAATTGTATAATTTTAATTCAGAAATTTTAATTAGTTTTAATTTAATAAATATTCCGTCGGCGAAGCCTTGTATGACATATTAACATGTGATTAATTGGCGTTAAGCTTTTTTAATTTAAAGATGAAAAAGTTTTTAAATTAAAACTGATTACCGTGAATTATTCGTAATATGACATTTATGCGTCGTGATTGAGTTTAGTTTAATCATCATCATCATGCTGCTGTCCGAGGACAGGTTTTATCTGAATCGCTGCCTCCATTTCTCTCTCTCCCTAGAATCCTCTTTTATACCTCTATATGTGCTATATTCCTGCTTTATATTCTCTAGTATTCCTATTCTTTTTCTCCCTCTTCCTCTTCTTCCGCTAATTTTGCCTTCAAAGATAAACACTCTTCTCAATATATGCCCTATCAATTTGCTTTTCTTTTCCTGATAGCTTTTATTAGCATCCTTTCTTCTTCCACCATTTCTAATACATCTTCGTTGCTCTTCATCTCTGTCCATTTCACTTTCATCATTCTTCTCCACACCCACATCTCAAAACTTTCTAAATATTTTTCCTCCTTTCTCATTACCGTCCACGTCTCTGCACCATAAAGAGCTATGGTCCATATGTAGCATTTTGCTAATTTCTTCCTTGTTTCTAAATTTATTTTCTTGCTTGTGAGAAGATCCTTCTTCTCGTTAAATGCTGCTTTTGCCATTGCAATCCTACTTCTGATGTCCTGTGTACTAATTCCATCCTGCGCTAAAATACTGCCATGATATTTGAAACTACTTACTTGTTCCAATTTGTGGCCATTTACCATTATATTTAATTCTTTATGTTCCTTTGAAACCACCATGACTTTCGTTTTTTCTGCATTGATCTTCATTCCATATTGTTGGCCAGCCTCCACTAGTCTGTCTGTCATCCTCTGAAGTTCTTTCTCGTCTTCTGCTATTAATCCCTGATCATCTGCATATTTAATGGTGGTAATACTTTCACCTCCTATGTTAAATCCTTTCTCTTCCATCAACGCTTCTACTGTTATTGTTTCTGCATAAATATTAAATATCGCTGGTGAAATAGCACATCCCTGCCTCACTCCCATCCCCATTGAAGTACTTTCTGTTTCTTCTCCTTCAACCCTGACTCTAATCTTTTGATCAAAGTAAAGGTTTTTAAGCAGTCTTTTATCTTTCCAGTCTATTCCTATTTTATTTAAAATACCCAACATTTTATCCCATTTCACTCGGTCAAAAGCTTTCTCCCAATCTACAAAACAAAAATACAAACCTTTATTGACTTCTATCATCATCCTCATACATCCTATAGCATCTCTAGTCCCCCTTCCCTTCCTTCTAAAACCAAACTGATTATCTTGCAACTCCTTTTCTATTTTACCTTCAATTCTTTTGGTTATTATTCTGGTTAGAACTTTAGCTGTATGAGAAATTAAACTAATAGTTCCGTAATCCTTACAACTCTTTGCATTGTTCTTTTTCTCCAGTGGTACCATAACAACATCTAAAAAATCTTCCAGCCATATGACAGTATCATATACTTGGTTAAAGAATTTTGTGAGTTGCTTCACTGCTTTCGACCCCAAAACCTTAAGAACGTCCACTGGTATATCATCACTCCCAACAGCCTTCCTTCTTTTCATGTCATCAATTGCTCTTTTAACTTCAGACTCGAGAATACTTGGTCTTAGCTGGTCTTTTTCCACATCCTCTTTTTCATTTAATTCAATATTTCTTGGCTTTCCTTCTTTGTCATACAGCACCTCAATGTATTCTTTCCAGAGGTTCTTTACATTGTCTGGCTCCGAGACTATTTTACCACTATTGTTCATGATTCCTTTACATCCTATCTTTCTTGCCTTTTTCTTGAATAGTTCCCTTGCTTTGCTATACATGAGGTCTGTTCTACAAATTCTTTCACATTCGACAATCTCCTCGCATTTCTCATTTATCCACTGTTCTCTGGCTTTATCTGTTTCCCTTCTTAAAGCATTATTTAACTCCTTGTACTTTTTTTGGTCTTCTTCAGTGTATATGTTCTCCCACTTTCTCCGCTCTTTCATTTTTTGCAGAATGACTGCTGTGACCCAGGGTTTTTTGTTTCTTTCACCTCTCATCTTTCCTACCTTTTCCATTACATCTTTAATGTTGCTATGTATGTATCTCCACTCCTCATCTACATTCTTCCTATTTTCTTCAGCTCTCTCCCCCAACCTTTCCTCCGCTCAGTCATGATAGCCTCCTTGTTTTTAAGGAGTTCCTCTAAGTTCCATTTCTTGTTAACTCTTATGTTTCTCTTAACGCTCTTCAGTCTACATTGTGTATTTGCCACCAAAAGGTTGTGGTCGGAATCGATATCAGCCCCTGGTAGTGTTTTTAATTTTTAATGCTATTTCTAAATCTTTCATTGACTAGTATGTAATCTATCTGGTATCGTCTCTGGTCTCCTGGGCTTCTCCATGTGTAAAGTTTCCGCTGGTGATGCTTAAACCATGTTTTAGTTACAATCAATCTATTTCTATGGCAGAATTCCACAAGTTTATCCCCTCTTTCATTTCTCTTCCCTAGTCCATATTTTCCCACTATGTTATCTTCCTGTCCCTCTCCGACTACACTGTTCCAGTCTCCCATTACTATGGTGGTGATCCTTCCTTTTTACCTCATCCAATATCTCCGTAATCTGTTCATACATTTTATCTACTTCGTCTTCACCAGCATTAGGTGCTGGCATATACACTTGAATTATAAGCATTTCCACTGGCTCCATCTGAAGTTTTACGGTTATTAATCTACCATTAACTGTCACTACCTTGCTAATTCTTTCAGCTATATCTTTTCTCATTATAGTCCCCACTCCCCTTTCCTTTTTCTCTCCTTCCGAGTAAATAATCTTAAATTCGTCTGAATTTATCTCGCCTTCTCCTTCCCACCGAATTTCACTAACGTAAGATCCACTATACCTACTTTATTCCGTCTTATTTCCCTTTTTAAGTTCTCTAGTTTACCCCCTGAATTCATAGTCCTAACACTCCATGTGCATATTATTAATTTCTCACTACTTGCTTTCTTCTTATTAATGTTACATTTCCTCTGTACATCCCCTAGGGTAGTACCCACTCGGAGATCCGATTGGGGGACTATTTTACCTCCGGAATATTTTACCCCCGAGAGATCCATAAAGGTATTTTCAGCTTTTCAGACTATCATGGGAAATATAATGAGGTAGTTTCCCCTTGCTTTCCTCATCGCAGTTTCACAGAGTGATTACCCATCTGTAGCTGTTCAGATCCACATGATCACCACCTACAGAGGTACTGTGCAAGCTGCTGCCCTTGCACACGGGGATGTAAAACCCCCGAGACTGCTTCTTAGTCTGACTCTTCCCCTCAGACCTTTCCGACTTGGATGGTCCTACCAGGAGAATTATCTCCCGCCGGCATAGCTCTTTGATTCATAAGAGTACACAAACCCTCCCACCTCTGTAAGGTTATGCAGTCCTTAGGGAGGGTTAGTTTAATAGCCTGTGTTAAATGTGAAGTTATATTATGAGTAGCATTTAACCCAATAGAAATTTTATTAATTTTTATATTATAGGAAAGAAATGAATATATGGATAAATAAACACTCGTATTATTAAATCGTACTTTTATTAGTAAGAAAAAGACTTCTCACGTACGTTTATTCGTTCAAGATGAGTTGTACGAGAAAAATGGAATCCCGGATAAAAATTTACCCGTAGGAAGGCATACGTCGAGGCTGGTTTGTGGGGCAAGAGAGGAGAGTACCACGTGACCTCTCTCTTTCTTATTCCTCCTCTTCTTTCTTCTCTTCTCTCCCCCTCCCTCATTACTCAGTCACCCTAAGTACGCCGTAGTAGTACACTACGTTAACGAGGTCAGCGGGTTCGGGTATAAGAAAAGGAGAATTGCATTATTCAAGGACGTCCCTTTTAGTCTGAGGCGCACGTAAAGTGTAACACAGGCTCCCCTTTTTCCCCTGCTTCCTCCTGCTCCCTCCATCTTTTCACCCTCCTGTTCCAAAAGAGGTCCCTGCTAAGACATTCCTTTGGGTCACGAAGGCTCGAGAAACTTAGCAGACAATCCCGTGTGGGAGGAGGAGGAGCAGGAAGGAAGCTAAAACAAAACTAAATAAAATGAAGCCTCGCTCGATTCCGTCACAATGCACCTACGCGGTCACAATGTGACCTCTTGCTGCACTGGCGTGTCTGCTCTGTCCGTCACTTCCTATTCTAAAGAGTGCACCGCGGCGGATGCTGGCGACAATGATTCGCAGTCATTAGCGCGCGTTGGGAATATTTTTCTTTAAAGAGTTCTTAAAGACACTCCTGCTTTTAGTGTTAAAGTATTTTTGGTGGTCAGAATCGTTGAAGGTATTTTACACCCCGTTGTTTTTTATCGTGACAATGAGTTTTATCTGTAATTTATGTTTAACCGTTTCTTGGGTATGAAGGGAATTGGCCGAGTATAACGCCATATTTTGAAGAAAAAGAGAAATATCGTCTTTAAATCATTATTTAGCGTTTTTAAATTTCACTTTTGTAATACGTTCCAATTTGACGTGAAAAATACATATTCAAATCGATGTAAAGAGATGAGTTTTGATTCATTAACGCTGTATATGTAAACATTATGCGAAATAGTTCAAGGTGTTTTTTATAGGCGGCCTCATGTTCATAAAGAACGGGATTTTTAACATTTCGATGTTTCTAAAAATAATTAAATTGAAAATCTGCACTATAAAGATTTTAAGGTCGAAAGAATTTTGTCTATGACTTCCAAGCTCATCGTTCGTGATACAGATATAAGAATCGAAAGTTATCCTAAACATTACTAATAACCATGTAACACAGAATTTTAAACTTGTTTACCTATATTACCGATTTCCATCGTGCTTAATATAAAATAAACTAATTGGGTAGGTATATTTAAAAGTTTCATTCACCTAATTTATACCTGTTATTTCTTTAAATTACTATTAAAATTTTGGGTACAATTTATTTTAATATAGAATAAATTACTTCCGATCGCGTTCACTATTCTCTAGCATTCATATTTATAATGGATTTTTTTATTTTCAACAAGTTTTTGCTTGTTCGTTGTATTTTGGCCATAGCATATATTTTTGTAATGTTGATCGTGTAAACATAAAAGCCTCCTGGAATTATTCTGGAGAAAAGGAATATATTCTCTCTGTATATTTCCTCGAATGATCGCCATGTTTATAGGTGTAAATATGTAGCGATAAGAAGTTGCATGTTTCTTAGATATTTTAAAATGTGTTGGCGTAGAGACATTTTTCTTAATTAAAAAGTCAAATAAAACTTAAATGGCCTGTGAGAATCTGGCACATACATACGCGTTTAGAGTTCATTTGTTGATCCTTGCGCAAATATTTTTACATCATTCAATTAATAAGCCGACTAAAAGGATCCTTCCTTCATAAAAATGTAAAGGTCAGTACCATTTCCGATCGCATTAAAATTATTGGAGAATTAATTCCTTTTGCTCGCTGCGTTACATTATCGAATAATTGTCGCGAAAACGTTCCGCCGCTGTGATGGCGACTTAACCCTTAAAAGCCTGATTTTTTTCTGCGCTCTTTTTCAACTGCGTCCTGCTACAGAATGACTCAGCAAACCTGTGTTTCAGCAGATTTACAAAGAAACAATCATATAGTTTTGATTTGATTTACAAAGAAATAATCATATAGTTTTGATTGATAGCGAACAACTTAAATATAGATTGTTAACGTTAGCTGAATTTTTAATTAAAATAAGTATAGCCTATTAGACATAGTGTGACCATATGGTTGGGCCAGACATTCATGGGTTAATGGCGAATCCTGCGGGATAGACTGTAACAAAAAAATATATATATATACATATATATCTATATATACACAAACACTCATAACGCTTCTCTCACGTTTTCATTTTTTCCCCGTAAGGTAGCGAAGTCGCGGCCTCCTCCAGATCGACCTCCTTGCCTCTTCTTTTTTGCGCGTCTACCGGCGACGCCCCTTCTTCCTCGCTCCATAACTTTTACTCGGATGCCTCCACGGACTTGGTATAAGAGTTCCGGTCTCTTCCTATTAGCGGTCGGTGTGTTATAACGGAAACTGGAGTCGGGAGTTTTCCTCCATTTTATTTTTAACTTTTGTTAATGGCTCGGTGACCACTGAACAAAATCAACTCCCTCCTTAATCCTTGCTCTTCTCCTTTCTACTCCCTTGCCCTCCTCATTCCTTTCTCACTCTCCCTCTTCCCTCTCTTTTTCGAAACCCAGTTCTACGTTTCCCGTCCCGCGAGAGCCCCAGTGGTAATTTACGAGCGCTGAGGAAGGGTTTACTAAATAAATTATCCCGTGCCACCCACCAACAGCTCGGGCTCTATTTCTCTCTCCCTCTCTCTTTCTCTTCTTCTCCCCTTATCCACCACCTCCATCCTCTCTCTCTCTCTTCTTTATCTCTTCCATCTCTCACCCCTCTTCGTTCTGCCTTCAACTCTTTCCGTGGCTCTTATTCATCTAATCTTGGGTTTGTCAAATTACGTGTTGTGGCCAACCAGTGGCGTTCGAAATATTAAAAAATGGTCTTAGGACCGGTCTAAAACTATTTTCGCGTAAATAGGTAGTATTTTTTTCTTTAGTATAGCGGAAATTCTGCATAAAAAATCTTATGTGGCCACCACATGACTTACTGCATACCTGTAATATTTCTAGAAATTCCAAATAGGTTAAATGGTAATAAATGTTTTAAGGAACTGCGAGAAAATTTTCAAGACATTACAAAGAACAGAAATAAACTCAAAACCGTAGCCTTCTGATATTGGATATAAGGAGGAAGCTCTAACAATTAAAAAAAAATAAAAGGAGCGTTACTAAGACGTAACTAAGCGTAAAGTGTTTACAATAATCGCCAATAGGTGGTAGTGGCAGCTAAAAAATTAGTTTTTAAAGTACTTCTTAAACAATTTATTATATTAAAAAATGTTTCGAACAAACGTTGTAGAAAATTTAACTTCCTACAACATTTATTCCAACAATCTGTTACATTAGTCAAATATTAAAGCAAATATTTCAGTAAAACGGATAAGTGACGTGAGTAAACACCCACTTCCGTTTAGCCGATTTCTACCAAAAACTAATCAACTCTTGTCATTTAAACAAAAATGTCAAATATAAAATTTCGCGTTAATCCGATTGAATAGTTTTGAGTTAGTTCACCCAAAACATACCGGTCACAGACATACGCACATACACACAGACATCATCGAGAAAATAATCAGAACGTGTTCAGGGGACCTTAAAACGTATTTCCGTTGAAATCTCGAATTCGATTTTTTTCATGAGAACTACTTGCTCTATACTTTGTATATGGAGTCAGTAATAATGGTACAAATAACATTGTTTACTTACAAAAACAAGCTTAAATACAACTCAGCCAATTTTTTTTACATTGTACCATTAATAATGGAGAGCGAATTTTTGGGTTGAAGATCACAATTTCTTGCCGTGCTACAGGAAAAAGTTTTGAAAGCTATATTCAATCAATCTCTTCCTTCTCTCTTGCTCGCTCGATTTCTGCTCGACAGTATTTCTCCCTTTGCCACCCATTTCTTGGTGTTGCAAGACACTGTGTGTCTTATTTGCATTGCTGTTGCTAATGCTATGCATTCTTTAAGGTAATTGGAGATCGTTACTTGATAATGCAAATATGCATATTGTTTCTGTCATATGCAAGGTTAAAGTAATACGAGTTGCATAACTAATTAGTAAAATGTACCGCGTTTTAGTCGTTTTGTTGATTATGTTGTAAGTGCGATGTATCTTGTAAAAATATTCAAGAATTCGCCACGAAAATAAATAAAATAACGGATATTTTTATATAATTCTTATGCATGTGATATTCTGCTCATCCTTAATTTCACAGTAACACTTTATTGAAATGTTGTCGTCAGTATTTCTATACCGCAGAAATATTAGAAAAGCAATAGTAATTAGGCTATAATCTTTATATATTACATCTTTCAATATAATTGCATGACAGACGCATATGTGTTGGGTGGTTTTTGAGAATTATCTCGCATTTAATTCGAACATTTCGTATTATTTTTAAATTTACGGCAGTCCATGGTGTATCTTTATTTCAAACGTAATCCTAGAAATAAAAATTTTACTCGAGTGGTAGCATTAATTAAATTCCCGCGATTCTGGAATCATTAATAAAACAATCGCATAAACTTTGCGTGACTCGAGACGTATTTATAATCGCACGGCCGTGCGTGCGCATTTATTATTCAAAACGATATAAGTGCTGTTTTGGTTGCCTAAGAATAAGGATACGGAATTAAACCTTCGACGGAGAACTTCCTTTGTGATTAAAACTTTGTTATTCAGGTCAGTAGGCAATCGCAAAGGTTCGTTTTTTAATGTTTTTTAATTGTGCCCTCATCTTTTCCAGGCACGTTTCTCAGAAATCCTTTTTCACTTATTAGTTCAGCCATGTCTTTCTTCTTTTCGTAAATTAACGCTATGCTGGCTGGAGGCTTGTACAGAAGATTAGATGTTTCTGAGCATTGATTATATCTATCCGCGAAATAGCATATCATTATCACTTTAAATGACGATATTTGGCTTTAAATTTTTTATAATAATAAAAATTCTACATCGTTAAATTAATTCACTACCGTCGTAATTACCTTAAAATATTGGAAAATGATTTTGTTTTAAATGCTTTGAAAATAACAACGTATGAAGTTTTTGTTGTCTTAATCGTTATTTAACATCCATTTTCGCTCCTTGCCTGGCATATTTATTCCTCTCTTTCCTCTTGTTTTAAGGGCAATTTTTCTTCAAGGGAAGTTTGCGTTCTATATGCTGTGATACGTATGCATATAATAAAAATCGGAATGCCTTGGCAGGGAGAATGTAAGATGTCATGCATGCGAAGCAATATTTTTTTCGAGAATTTATTTATTTGTGTTGAGAATAAAATGTCAAGTCTGCGCACTGCAGAAGTTGTTTATAACGCTTTTTGAAAGTAATATTTCTTAGTTGTTTTCCTCTCGTGTTTATATCGTATTGCAGAGTCGGAAAAAGTCCGCGCATTTGTGGAGATTTCCTCTGAGGAAGTATTGCTCTATAACCCAGATACTCTAGATTTATTTTAGTTTCGCTGATAACAATTCTTTCAAAGTGCTGTGATTTTAAGGATAGACTGAATTAGTATTAAATCGATTCATTTCGATATATACGCGATGAGAAAATATCTATGCGATTCTTGATTATTTATCGATTTTGATTTTTTCGTGAAAACAGACATATTTTATTCATTAAAGTAAGCAAAGTAAGTATGTAAGCAAATATAATGAATGGTTTAAATTTTACGGTAAGTATTACGGGTTAGATTTTTTTATTAGCTGTTGACAAGATGTAGAATTATCTTATGAAATCAGATCGCAAGGTCTCTTGACGTTCATTTTTCATAAAGATATAATGTCAACTTAGAATAAATTCATTCGTGCCTATAGCTAGGCTTGTTAGGATTCGATTTAATTCGATAAATGTCGATAAACATCGAATTCGTAAGAATTTCAAATCGACGAAAATGTATTGTCGATAGGTGTAGATCCAATTCACTCAAATTTAACAGGGAACAATCGAGTTCGTCTTATAGATGAAAAACTTAAACAAAAAGCAATTTAACAAATGTACTTGCCTTAGGTATCTCCATTAACCACAACAAGGTTAAAAATCTGATGTGGCCACCGCATGACTTTCTCCATACCTGTAATATTTCTAAAAATTCCAAAAAGGTTACATAATAAAAAATATTTTAAGAAACTGCGAGAAAATTTGACTTTACAAAGAACAGAAATAAACTCAAACCATAGCCTTCTGATATTGGGTATAGCCACAAAGCTCCAACAATTAAGAAAATAAAAAGGAGCGTAACGTGTTTACAATAGTCGGCGGTAGGTGGCAGGTAAAATATTTAGTTTTTATGATCTCTCTTAAACAGTGGGAAAAGTTTCAAACAAAGGTTGTAGAGAATTAAATTTCCTGCAACATATATTCTAATACTTTTCTGCATTAATCAAATATTAAAGCAACTATAAAAAAAACGGAGTTTTACCAATAACTAATCAGTTCTTTTCTCTTTAATGCAAATGTCAAATATATAACAAGAAACAAAGGTGTTGAGATGATTTCTTATGCACGCTCGCATAAATCTGAAATTAAATTTTGACGATTGAGAAGGAGAAAAAATCCTGTACTTGGTCGGGAATCGAATCAATTGACAAAATTTAATGCCAAATATATAATTTCGCAGTGATCCGATTAATAATTTTTGAGTTAGAGCAGTGCTTCTCAAACTGTCTGATGTGGCGGACCGTCAATTTTTTTCCGGTGCACCTGGGACCGGTGTAGGGTTGCCACCTTGGAGGGTATTAAAAAAATTTGAATTGAATTGTTCACTCTGTCTCCCAAAACCCGCATTATAATCGAGTTTTACTGTACTTTCCTCACCCTGCACGACGTGATGCCACCTGGAGTGTTGGAACGTATGAACTGTGGCGCTATGGCATATCAATATTATGCTTCTAAAAACATTTCTTTCATTCCTAGCAGCTTGCTGCGGACCGGCGACTGATGGTTCGCGGACCGGCACATTATTTTGAAATATTTGCTTTAATATTTGATATATGTAAAGATGTACTGGAATAAAAGTTGTAGGAAATTAAATGTTGTACAACCTTTGTTTGAAACATTTTTCCATACAATGCATTGTTTAAGAGATATCTTATATTTATAGCTGCCACCTGCACGCCACCTACTGACGACTATCGTTAACAATTGACGCTTAGTTACGTCTTAGTAACGCTCATTTTTCTTTTCTTAATTGTTGGAGCTTTGTGGCTATATCCAATATCAGAAGGCTATGGTTTGAGTTTATTTCTGTTCTTTGTAAAGTCTAAAATTTTCTCGGTTTCTTAAAATATTCATTATTATGTAACCTATTTGGAATTTTTAGAAATATTACAGACATGGAGAAAGTCATTTGGTGGCCACATCAGATTTTTTTCATGAAAACAATACTTTCCCCCATAATTATGGAGAAAGTAAGAAACCATATGATCATTTCGATATTTCTTTTAGAATCTTTATTCGGCGAGTTGTCACTGAAGACTGCTCTTTGTAGTCGAAATGCGTATATGGTTTTTACTTTTTCCATATACGAAGTGTAGAGAAAGTATTGTTTTTATGGAAAAAATCGAATTAGAGATTTCAACAGAAATACATGTTTTAAGGTCCTCTGATCACGTTTTGATTATTTTCGCGATGATTTCTGTGTGTCTATGTGTGTGTATCTGTGACCGGGATTTTGTGGGTGCTCGAACTCAAAAACTATTAATCAGATCTAAACGAAATTTTATATTTGTCATAGGAAGAAGTGCTGATTAGTTTTTGGTAAACATCGGTCAACCGAAAGTGGGTGTATACTCTTGTCACTTGTCCGCTTTATTGAAATATTTGCTTTAATATTTGATAAATGTAAAAACATTCTGGAATATTGGTTGTAGGATTTTTAATTTTCTACAGTTTTTGTTAGAAGCATTTTCCTTTATAATGCATTGTTGAAGAGATACTTTAAAAACTAAATTATTTAGCTGTCACCGCCACACCACCTACTGGCGACTATTGTAAACACTTGTCTCCTTTTTATTTTCTTAATTGTTGGAGCTTCGGGCTATATTCAATATCAGAAGGCTACAGTTTCAGTTTATTTCGGTTCTTTGTAAGGTCTTTCGAATTTTTCTAGCAGTTCCTTCAAATATTTATTATCATTTAACCTATTTGGAATTTTTAGAAATACTACAGGTATGAAGAAAGTCATGTGGTGGCCGCATCAGATATTTTAACCTTGTTGTGGGAATTGGAGATACCTAAGGCAAGTACATTTGTTAAATTTCTTTTTCTTGAACACTCAAGTATAATATATTTTGTCGCCAAACGTCCAAAACAAAAGAGAAAATCGGTATTTGTCGTTCCAGACAGCCACACTTTATTCGTTAACCAAAGTTTAGAGAGCAGCATAATCCGGCATGCCAGAAATTTTATTTTAATACTATATAAAGCTTAAGTAAACTTTTTGGAATAATTCAATTTCTGTAATTTTTATTGATAAAGATCGATAAAATGTAATAAAATAAACGATATTCGTCCTCGATTTTCAGGAATTATAAAAGATATTAATGGTCGCTTTTTAAGAAATATAAACGTCGAAAACTACCAAGCCTAATAAAACGTATTGAAATAAACGCCGATATTCGTCCCCGATTTTTGGGAAAATAAACGTCGATTTTAATCGTCGAATTTTAAGAAAAGTGAAAGTCGTAAACTACCAAGCCCACCTTTAAACGTGTCGATGTCATACAGCATTATCGATTGTATCATTTTCGTTTTCTCATCTTTTTCTCTTTTTTCTTCTTTCTATTTTTCGTTTATTTAATATCGGTCGAATGAACCTTATTAGGCACCCATTCTTTCGATCCGTTTTTTATCCCAAAACCTACTGAGTAACTTGGCAATGTCTGTGTTATTTACCTTGCCTGCTTCATATCTTTCGTTTTCACCTCTTACGTCACCCGTTACTGATGCTCAATGGTCGCAAAGAGCAATAAATTTATTTTTTCCCCGCCAGATGGTACTTTTGTCCCGAATCTTCCCTAGCACGAGCAACAAATTTGAATAGTTGATGTTGTTCCTAATGTAACCGATTATATAGAAAGCTCGTTTATGGTCTGTACTTCGCGTATGATTGATGCTTTCTAATTATTGCCTCATTTGTATTTCTATGTATTACTTCGCATGGCTTTGTATTATAATAAAATTTCACGGATGATACAAAGTATAAAATTTTTAGAAACAAAATTTTTCATTTTCATTTTGTGCACGTTATTTAAGTATAAAACATGTCACCTATCCTGTACACTCGATCTATGTTTATAAAAAGTTGTTGCGTTATTAATTGTTGAGTTGCGTGTAATTATAAAAGGACCAGATGATTTGTACCTAACAAGGGAGATCTACGTAGATATCGCCGGAAAATTCCAACTCACTTCAGAAGAATCTTAAGGTTGATCCTAATAATAGCGATGTTACTGCATTTTAACGTCTATGTATCTCTCATTCTATGTCGTACCTATGTAATTTTTCCTTCGCTGACTCCTTCCCATCTGATCTCTTTTTCTCACATTCTTATTATCTTCCTTCTGAGTGTTTTTTTATATCCCTTTGTATTTCTTTCCACTCTCTCTCATCTCGCATCCCTTTAATGGTCTTCACATACGCTTCGTCGCTCTCTTTGTCTCTCTTTTCGGGATTTCCCTTTCCGTGATGTCTCGTTTGATTTGTTGTTTCGAGAGGGTTTATTTTTTCCCTCGTTCGTTTGTTTTAACCGTTCTCTCGCTTTTGTATTTTATTATTTTTTTCGACGTTTTTTCCGTCCTTATTGGATGTTCGCTCATTTCGCCGCGGCGTTGACGCCGCGTGACTGTCTGCGTGAGCCAGCGCGCGCATGTGTATCTGTCCGCTTCGGAAATAAATGTGTCGAGAGCCTTGTTTTTTTTTGTTCGGGAGAATGATTTATTTACTCTTAAACGAGTCGCTTTTGTCTTTCCCTGTCTTTCGGTCCTGTCTCGTTTTTTTACATTACCTCGCGATATCGTTGCTACTTTTTTGTATCGCTCCTGTAACTATTTTCCCCGTCTTTCCCCTTTACCCTGCCTCTTTCTCTTTTCGGTCGCCATTTTTACATCCTGCCCTTTCTCTCACGCTTTCTACGCCTTTATTTATAAAGTCGTTTATCTGTCTGCCTGTCTTTCTTTATCGCTGTCCCAATTTTTTATCTTTCTCCCCCAATTCACTCTCCCTCCTTTTCTTCTCTTTCTCAGTCCTCATCTTTTTGCTTATCCCTTTCTCTTTCATTCTTGCTTTTTCCATTTCTCTTTGTCCGTCTTTCTTCTCTATCCAACTTTACATTCTTCGCCTTTTACGTGATCATCGTCATTACTTGCACCTCGCTTTATCCATTCCTTATTTAAATTGGAGGAACTGATAACCGTTTTCAAAGAACCTTTGTAAAAGCCTGACCGTCGTGACGTTTCATTTATATACTGCTTGTAATTAATTTGGTGAGCTTTGTTAATTCTTAAATTTTTTGCCGATAAAGTTAATGATAATCAATTAGAGAAAGCAAAATTCTGGAATCGAACCCATGCACTTACTCGTGGACGATGACCCATTTTAAATCTACATAGGGACGCGCTGATTATCTGGAAAAAATATTTATCTAAATCAAACAATACGGTTGTTTATACTCTTGAAGTGAATTTATTTAGTTCTACCTCTGTACATGCCTTCAAAACGCAATTAAAGGGATCGAGATAAGTTATTACCAGCTCTGATTTTAACGGTATGTAACATTACAGCCTTAGAATTTAAGGTCTAGTGTTAAAATTATTCTCACTTTCTTCTTTATGTCTGTCTCACAGCGTTACTACCTTCTGCACTTTTCTATGGTACAAGTGGCGCAATATGTTCGTAACTACAGGACTACTTCCTTTTTTCTGAAGTCGACAAAAGTGGGGCTGTTTGAATCAATTTTAGTGGGGTTATTTGAATCGGTCAACCCATTGCACTTGCAGTAGTATCCAATAGTTCTAGGGGTTTGTAAATTTAAGAATGTTTGTGGGATAATGTTTTAGTATAAACAAAAGTAAAATATGTTTCAAAATTTTAGAAACACTCTAAAAATTAAATTATGTACCCTCCAATTTGCGGTTCATTTTTCTGTTGGTGAGAAAATATAAGCGGAAGGAAGCTTATTTGCAGTGGAAGGAGGAAGATATGTGCCAGGCCTTATCTAGCACACTCAATGGACATTTTAGTATGCGTGGAGCTGCAGATCATTTCAGAGTTCCATTTACAACTCTTCAGAGACGGGTCCAGAATACAATAGAGGAATTGCAAGGAGGGAAGTTCATCAACCATTTTGTAAGCCCAAACCTAAAGGTCACCCAACATTTTTTTCATTTTAACAAGAAAGAGAACTTTTAGAAAAACTGAAATCTTTGAGTAACCATGATTTTGGCCATACGTCAACAAGTGTGCGAAAAGCAGTTTACCATTATGCTAATATAAATAAAATTAAAGTTCCTTGGGACAATGAAATCAAGATATCAGGCAAAGAGTACATCAATTCTTTTATTGATTGGCCAACCTAAATGCATTTACAACGTGGATGAGAGTGGGTTTACAATGAACAACAAACCTTCAAATGTTTTTGGTGAAAAGGGTAAGAGAGATGTTGTTTCCTTGACAACTTTAGAAAGGGGGAACATGTAACCTTTGTTGCATGTTGTAGTGGTAATTTTTAAAGGGCAAAGAATGCGAGAACAATATAAACAAGTAATGGCACTCGGTACCACGGTTCTAATATTCGAAATAGGTTACATCAATGAAGATCTGTTCTTGGTTTGGCTTCAACATTTTGACAAAATTTGTATTCAAGGCAGGAGTTTGTTAATATTAAATGGTCATATACACCACCATTCCCTCTAATGACTTGATTATTACCTAAAACATCTGATTGAGCTATTCTTACCACCTCACACCACCCACATTTACAGAGTCTTGACAGGACTGTGTTTAAACCTCTAAAAGCATTTTACCACCATGAGGCCACTTCCTTTGTTCACAGTAATCCAACAAGTTCATTAACAATTTTTTGGTGTTATTTTTAATAAGTCCCTAAGAACTGCATAACCTTACAGAGGTGGGAGGGTTTGTGTACTCTTACGAACCAAAGAGCTATGCCGGCGGGAGATAATTCTCCTGGTAGGACCATCCTAGCCGGGAAGGTCTGAGGGGAAGAGTCAGACTAAGAAGCAGTCTTGGGGATTTTACATCCCCCTGTGCAAGAGCAGCAGCTTGCACAGTACCTCTGTAGGTGGTGATCATGTGGATCTGAACAACTACAGATGGGTAATCACTCGGTGAAACTGCGATGAGGAAAGCAAGGAGAAACTACCTCATTATATTTCCCATGATAGGCTGAAAAGCTGAAAATACCTTTATGGATCTCTCGGGGGTAAAATATTCCGGAGGTAAAATAGTCCCCCAATCGGATCTCCGGGTGCGTACTACCCTAGGGGATGTACAGAGGAAATGTAACATTAATAAGAAGAAAGCAAGTAGTGAGAAATTAATAATATGCACATGGAATGTTAGGACTATGAAATCAGGGGGTAAACTAGAGAACTTAAAAAGGGAAATAAGAAGGAATAAAGTAGGTATAGTGGATCTTACGTTAGTGAAATTCGGTGGGAAGGAGAAGGCGAGATAAATTCAGACGAATTTAAGATTATTTACTCGGAAGGAGAGAAAAAGGAAAGGGGAGTGGGGACTATAATGAGAAAAGATATAGCTGAAAGAAATAGCAAGGTAGTGACAGTTATGGTAGATTAATAACCGTAAAACTTCAGATGGAGCCAGTGGAAATGCTTATAATTCAAGTGTATATGCCAACACCTAATGCTGGTGAAGACGAAGTAGATAAAATGTATGAACAGATTACGGAGATATTGGATGAGGTAAAAAGGAAGGATCACCACCATAGTAATGGGAGACTGGAACAGTGTAGTCGGAGAGGGACAGGAAGATAACATAGTGGGAAAATGTGGACTAGGGAAGAGAAATGAAAGAGGGGAGAAACTTGTGGAATTTTGCCATAGAAATAGATTGATTGTAACTAAAACATGGTTTAAGCATCACCAGCGGAAACTTTACACATGGAGAAGCCCAGGAGACCAGAGACGATACCAGATAGATTACATACTAGTCAATGAAAGATTTAGAAATAGCATTAAAAATGTGAAAACACTACCAGGGGCTGATATCGATTCCGACCACAACCTTTTGGTGGCAAATACACAATGTAGACTGAAGAGCGTTAAGAGAAACATAAGAGTTAACAAGAAATGGAGCTTAGAGGAACTCCTTAAAAACAAGGAGGTTATCATGACTGAGCGGAGGAAAGGTTGGGGGAGAGAGCTGAAGAAAATAGGAACAATGTAGATGAGGAGTGGAGATACATACATAGCAACATTAAAGATGTAATGGAAAAGAAGGTAGGAAAGATGAGAGGTGATAGAAACAAAAAACCCTGGGTCACAGCAGTCATTCTGCAAAAAATGAAAGAGCGGAGAAAGTGGAAGAACATATACACTGAAGAAGGCCAAGGAAAGTACAAGGAGTTAAGTAATGCTTTAAGAATCGAAACAGATAAAGCCAGAGAACAGTGGATAAATGAGAAATGCGAGGAGATTGTCGAATATGAAAGAATTTGTAGAGCAGACCTCATGTATAGCAAAGCAAGGGAACTATTCAAGAAAAAGGCAAGAAAGATAGGACGTAAAGGAATCATGAACAAAAGTGGTAAAATAGTCTCGGAGCCAGACAATGTAAAGAACCTCTGGAAAGAATACATTGAGGTGCTGTATGACAAAGAAGGAAAGCCAAGAAATATTGAATTAAATGAAAAAGAGGATGTGGAAAAAGACCAGCTAGGACCAAGTATTCTCGAGTCTGAAGTTAAAAGAGCAATTGATGACATGAAAAGAAGGAAGGCTGTTCGGAGTGATGATATACCAGTGGACGTTCTTAAGGTTTTGGGGTCGAAAGCAGTGAAGTAACTCACAAAATTCTTTAACCAAGTATATGATACTGGCATATGGCTTGAAGATTTTTTAGATGTTGTTATGGTACCACTGGAGAAAGAGAACAATGCAAAGAGTTGTAAGGATTACAGAACTATTAGTTTAATTTCTCATACAGCTAAAGTTCTAACCAGAATAATAACCAAAAGAATTGAAGGTAAAATAGAAAAGGAGTTGCAAGATAATCAGTTTGGTTTTAGAAGGAAGGGAAGGGGGACTAGAGATGCTATAGGATGTATGAGGATGATGATAGAAGTCAATAAAGGTTTGTATTTTTGTTTTGTAGATTGGGAGAAAGCTTTTGACCGAGTGAAATGGGATAAAATGTTGGGTATTTTAAATAAAATAGGAATAGACTGGAAAGATAAAAGACTGCTTAAAAACCTTTACTTTGATCAAAAGATTAGAGTCAGGGTTGAAGGAGAAGAAACAGAAAGTACTTCAATGGGGATGGGAGTGAGGCAGGGATTTGCTATTTCACCAGCGATATTTAATATTTATGCAGAAACAATAATAGAAGAAGCGCTGATGGAAGAGAAAGGATTTAACATAGGAGGTGAAAGTATTACCACCATTAAATACGCAGATGATCAGGCCTTAATAGTAGAAGGCGTGAAAGAGCTTCAGACAGACTAGTGGAGGTTGGCCAACAATATGGAATGAAGATCAATGCAGAAAAAACAAAAGTTATTGTGATTTCAAAGGAACATAAAGAATTAAATATAATGGTAAATGGCCAAAAATTGGAACAAGTAAGTAGTTTCAAATATCTCGGCAGTATTTTACCGCATGATGGAAGTAGTACACAGGACATCAGAAGTAGGATTGCAATGGCAAAAGCAGCATTTAACGAGAAGAAGGAGCTTCTCACAAGCAAGAAAATAAATTTAGAAACAAGGAAGAAATTAGCAAAATGCTACATATGGACGATAGCTCTTTATGGTGCAGAGACGTGGACGGTAAGGAGAAAGGAGGGAAAGTATTTAGAAAGTTTTGAGATGTGGGTATGGAGAAGAATGATGAAAGTGAAATGGACAGACAGGAAGAGAATTGAAGAAGTATTAGAAATGGTGGGATAAGAAAGGATGCTAATAAAAACAATCAGGAAAAGAAAAGCAAATTGATAGGGCATATATTGAGAAGACAGTGTTTACAAAGGACGATCTTAGAAGGAAAAATTAGTGGAAGAAGAGGAAGAGGGAGAAAAAGAATAGGAATATTTGATAATATAAAGCAGGGATATAATACTTCATCATCATAGGTAGTCTTTCCGTAGACAGGTCCGTGATTATTCATGGTTAAACCTGGTTCTCCATATACTCCTATTTTCCGCTGTCCTCTTTATATCTTGATAACTCTCTTTACCTTTCAGATCGTCTATCAGCTGAAACCTTTTCCTACTTCTTTCCCTTTTCCCATCTAGTTTTCCTTCTAACACGTCTTTAATCATACTCTCTCTCCTCAGGTAATGTCCAACCCAGTTAGCCTTCCTCTTTCTGATAGTCTGTATAATCATTCGCTTCTCTCCTATTCTTCGTAGCACTTCATCGTTTTTCATCCTATCTGTCCATTTTATCTTCAGCATTCTCCTCCAAGTCCACATTTCAAAGCTTTCCAAGTATTTGATGTCATTTTTCCTTAGCGTCCATGTTTCTGCCCCATACAATGCTATACTCCATACGTAGCATTTTATCAACTTCTTGCGGATATCTTCCCTTATATTCCCTGTAAGTAGTTGTTTCTTTCTCCTGAAAGCCGCTTTTGCTTTTCCTATTCTAGTTTTGATCTCATCCGTACATTTTGCCTCTCGTGTTATGATACTTCCAAGGTATTTATATTCTGAAACTTGTTCTAATGGCTTTCCCCCAATAGTTATGTTCAGATTCTCATCTTTACCCGATATTCGAATGACCTTGGATTTTTCTGTATTTATTTCCATACCATATTTTCTACCTGTTATCACTAGTCTATTTATCATTTTTTGTAGCTCCTCTTCCTTTCTTGCTAGAAGTACTTGATCATCTGCGTATTTCACTGTTCTTATAATCCTTCCTCCAATTTTGAAATCCCCTGTGCCTTCTAAAGCTTCTTGCATTAGACTTTCTCCATATATATTGAATAGGGTTGGCGATAGGCAGCATCCTTGTCTTACTCCTCTACCGATATTTATTCCGCAGGTGTCCACATTCTCAAACCTGACCTTTACAACTTGATTCTCATATAGATTCCTAATCAGTCTCCTGTCTTTCCAGTCTACACCTATATCCTTTAATATCTTCATCAACTTTACCCAATTTACTCTATCAAAGGCCTTCTGCCAGTCTACGAAACATGCGCAGATATCTTGACTGTATTCTATTGCCCTTTCTGATATGATTCTAACTACTCCTATAGCATCTCTAGTTCCTCGTCCTTTTCTGAAACCGAATTGATCTTCCCCTATTATTTCTTCTGCCTTTTTCTCCAGCCTTTTATTAAGAATCCTCGTGATGATCTTCGATGTGTGTGACAGAAGGCTTATAGTTCTGTAATCTTTACACTGCATTGCCTTTGGCTTCTTCTTTAGAGGGATCATTGTTACTTCTAGGAAATCCTGAGGCCACTCTCCCGTGTCGTAAATCTTATTAATTAATTTCGTGATCGCTTTTAGTCCTTCTGATCCTATGACTTTAAGTATCTCAGCCGGTATTCCATCGCTGCCCGTGGCTTTCCCCTTCTTAAGTTCCACTATCGCTTTTTCTACTTCACTCTCCATAATACTTGGTCCTAAGTTATCTTCTTCAATGTTTTCCTCATTTTCCAGTTCTATTTTTGCCGCTCCTGTCTGTTTGCTGTATAATTCCTTAATGTATTCTTCCCATACCTGTGCTACATCCTTTGTTTCTGAGACTATCTTCCCATCCGTATTCATAATTCCTTTACCACAAATTCCATTAGACTTCTTATCTTCTAATTCCAGTGCCCTAGCGTACATCATATCGTACCGTCCTAATTTCTCCATTTGTTCTATTTCATCACATTTTCCTTTTAGCCAATTTTCTCTAGCTTTATCTGTTACCCTTCTCAACTCATTGTTTATACGCCTATAGTTGGCTCTACCTTCTTCACTGTTAACGTTTTTCCATTTTCGTCTCTCATCCATTTTCTCCAGCATTTCCTTCGTGATCCATGGTTTTCTGATTTTCTTCTCTTGTTTTCCAATCTCTTTATCCAAGGTATCCTTGATACTGGTTTTAATTTCATCCCATTCTATATCGACGGTCTTCGGTTTGTTTTCCAACTTTTTTAGGTTATCTTCCAACTTCATGCTGACTACATCCTGCCTTTCTTTCAGTTTTTCTAGGTCCCAGGTCTGTCTTTCTCTTCTCGTTTTTCTTATTTGTTTGAGCTTTGTACTCACGTCAAGTATTAGAAGGCTGTGATCTGAATCAATGTCTGCTCCTTGCAATGCCTTGGCGTTCTTTATGCTGTTCCTAAATCTTTGTTTTACAAGGATGTAATCTATTTGGCATCTCATTCTATCTCCTGGGCTTTTCCATGTGTATAACCTTCGTTTATGGTTTTTGAACCATGTATTAGTCACTACAAGGTCATTATTGATGCAGAATTCTACGAGTTTCTCCCCTCCTCGATTTCTCTTCCCAAGTCCGTATTGCCCGACAACATTTTCTTCCTGTCCTTCTCCGACTATGCTGTTCCAATCTCCCATTATTATGCAGTTTACCTTTCCTCTTCCGTCTTCTTCGTAAATTTCATTAATTTGCTCATAGATCTCATCTATTTCTTCATCGTCATGAGCTGACGTTGGCATATATACCTGGATTATCAGCATGTCCACTGGGACTGCTTTTAGCTTTATTGCCATCAGTCTATCGTTCGTTGCTATTATCTTTGTCACGCTTTTCATCATATCTTTCCTAAGTACCAGAGCTACTCCCCTTTCCCCACTATTTCCTCCAGAATAAACTACCGTGAATTCTTCCGAGTCGAACTGTCCTTCTCCCTCCCATCTAGTTTCGCTTAGCCCTATAATGTCAACTCTATTTCTTCTCATTTCTTCTTTCAAGTTCTCTAGCTTTCCTGCCTTTCTCATAGTTCTTACGTTCCAAGTCCCTATTCGTAATTTACTTTCGACAAATGTTTTCCTCAAGGCAGTCCCCGCCCGGAGATCCGATTGGGGGACTATTTTACCTCCGGATTGTTTTACCTCGAGAGAACTCATATTGTCCAACCATATAATCTTTACTAGGGATTGTAATGTGGTAGTTTCCCTCTTGCTTTCCACATCGCAGTACTGTAGCCGTTCAAATCGTCCTGATCACGCCTACAGCTGTATTGGATATAGACCCAACCAACATCATTTGTTTTCGGCTCTATACCATACTGACAGTACTGCTGCCTACTGCCAGGCACTGATGATAGTTTTTTTTTATAAATAAAACCTCCATTCGAGGGGTTTGAACCCCCGAACTTTGCAATAGAAAGCCGACACGCTAACCACTACACCACCAGTGCATATATAATATAATATATAATACTATAATATATAATATATATATATATATAATATATAATACTTATAGAGGTATAAAAGAGGCTTCTAGGGAGAGAGAGAAATGGCGGCAGCGATTCAGTTAAAACCTTTCTTTGGACAGAATCATGATGATGATGATGATGATTTTTAATAAAGCCTAGAGAAAGGTTGCCACCGTAGGGATTCCAGTAAAAGGATTTTAAAGCACCGGAATTTATCCTTTCAACTCAAACAAGATTCCTGAACACAAATTCCTACCATCACACACCTTTGCCTCTGACCTGTTTGCTTGGAACGACTTTTTCCGACTGTGAATATCCCTTGATGTAACCCCTATTCTTTCCAATGAACCTCCTGAACCCTTAAGTGTAAATCCCGGACAGTCAAGTGATCTTCAAATGCAAATAAACAACCATCAAATCCATCTGCCGGACCATCAAATGTAACTACAGATTCATCAAACGAAATGCCTCTTCCCATATACCAAAATGCTGGCTTAAATAACTCTCATCCTAAAACTAATCAAGTTCTCACAAAACCATCATGTTCCGAAAGAAACTGTTCAATAGTTTTACCTACTCCTACTAAAGTCAATCCAAAGAAAAAAGCAAACAAACAGAGCATCTGGCATCTCCTGAAAATGTTAAAAACACAAGAGTAAAGAGAAAGTTACATTTGGAGAAAGGAACAAAGGTTAAAAAACTTAGAAATAAAAAAAATTGATTGATCGCCAAGAAAACTAAGAAAACGTGTGTGCGATGAAAACAAATGGACTCAAGCAGTTCCAGTGAAAAGTCTTCATACAAATCATCGGAAGATATACCGTGTGATTTCTGCGGAATCAAGTATTTTGATCTGAAACCTCTCACAAAAAGCGACTGTATAAGCTGCGAAACATGGTGCTGTTTGTAGGGACTGCTGGACTTAAACGATTTAAGTGTGGAAAATGTGTTTAATCCGTGATTAATACAAATGTTCATTGTCAGAAAATGTATTGCGTTGTTTATATATAGTTTTTAACTTTTATAAGACTAATTTTCAGTGCTTTTTTGCAAGAAAATATGCGATCCAAATAGCCCCACAAAATTTGTAAAACTAATGTTTTTCATTATTATGTATTTTGTGGTGTATTTTAAAATAAACGTGATGTTTAAAACTTAGCATTTTTTTCAATTAAAAACACTATAATGCAAAGAATAATTACTGAATTCTAAAAAGAAATATTTGGCCACCTGTAATTCCTTATTAAATTTGAAACGATCCAAATAGCCTAAGCGAAAATATCGCTAACAAAAATTTTAGAAAATAATTAAATTTTCGTGAATTTGTTTATATAAGGAACGATTCCCTTTGGCAGTAATTGACCGTAATTAAAAACCATATATCTGCATTTATGACATTTATAGTTGTACATTTATTTATTTTGAAACTTTGCGTCAGCATAACGTTATTCATTTAGAATTGCATGGAATTGAAGTTGTTTTCTCGGAAAATTGCATTCGAATGTTTGAATTTATCCCAACTTTACAATGCAAAACTGGCTAAAAATGGCCATTTCGGAGGAATTCTTTGTGTGGAAGCGTTTCGAAAAGCGTATCGTTATAAATGGTCGACTGACGATGAAACACGAAATTTTGCGTGTGACTGGAAAAATGGAATACCAAAAGAAGTAAGTCAGGTCGAAAAAATGAAATAATGAGAAGTCGCATTAATATTGAGGAGATAAAAATAAATTACTAAAAGCGCTGGACCAAACGGAATAACAACGAAGCTTTGCAGTTACGTTTCGTCGAGGTCGAACAAGATTCCCACGATTATATTTTCTAATCGGTTATCTAGTCGGCGTTGTTTGCAAGAATATTTGAATAATTGCTTTAGTCCATCCACGTTGAAAATGCCCGAGTAAGATTGTAGACGCACGATGATCAGAATTTCAAGCAGGATTCTAAGAAAATGGATTTAAATTATCGAGTGCGGAGAATGAAGGATTACGTACGTTAGTTCGGATGGTGACATTAATCGTTAGCGTATGCGACGCGTGAAGGATAAAATTGCTGTTCAAGTATTCAAGTCGTAGGTTTCATGAAAGAGAAACAATGCCGCAATAATTCATCAAAGATAGCTGCTATAAAACTTGTGTGGCCGTAGAAACCCTTCACGATTTCGCGGATAAGTTGCCGAAAATTAACCTCGAAGAGGGTCTTCCACGTTTGGGAAGTTAATTACGAAAAGGGTATATGAAAAAGGGAGATTCATTTGTAGAGGATGCGTCATTGCTATTCAAAAAACATGTAACGCAGCATTAAGGATTCTCTCAGCATAAATTATTCGTGACAAAGTGGGATTAATTTACGATAAAAATCAGTCCAGTTTATCAATAAAAACGAAAGATTATATCTCATTTGATACAAATGTCCCGTCACTGTTTGGAATGAACATGAATGCATGGATATGGATCGAAATCTTGCAACCGTTGAAAATTTCGGAGGAAAATGAGATAAAAGCGCATTATTAAAACAGTATTTCGCCGTTTTGGAAATTGAGTTGTATAGGGAAAGTGTTGAAATAGATGTAAGGGTAAAAGAAAAATATGCCTTCCTTTGCTACGGACATGTATAAAGATTGAGTCTGCATGGAGATGACCAACGAGTATTTTCAATTCGGAATCTAATGTAACCGGGGATGTGTAGCAAGGAAGAGGAAATGAGCGAAGTTGAAGGGAGATGGCGATTGAGGGGTATGGGTGGTTGGTTCATGGGTTACGGTCCGAACAACTGGACGCCTTCATGCCGAAAGGATGTTTGTTATTCGCCTTTACAATTCAAGCGCTAGCGTGTCTATCAAAATGTTGAACCCATTCCAGTCCCGTGACTTCAGGAAGTTTCCTGATTCCATGAAACATGCCGAGTGCTATGGAATCCCAGACATAGTGTAATGAGAATTTTAAAGCAGACTCGCACTGGTACACATATGGTTAATTAAACCCAAGTGATATTCGAAAAATGAATTATCGATCTCTTATGATCAGAATTCATTTTTAATTAGAGGTCTATGTACATAAAAAGATCAAATCAAGGTTTAAGAATAACGTAGGACGACTGTCTTGCGTTTGGTTTTGTCATCTCTGTTATAAAAACTTTCTTGATTGCTTAATATTTTCCATAATATTTTTCGCAAAATCGTTGTTTCTATAATTTCTAAAGACGGACATATGCTTTTGTGGGACATTTATTAGACTTGAAAAAGTCCTCGTGTGTATTGAGAATGAAGTTCGTAGACGGTAACGGGAGTTTGATAACCATCCCAAAGTAAGTTCAGAACCTGAAAAGGTCGAAAACGGATTCCTTTAATTATCCCTCCCATGTCAGTCTTACGAAACTTTATTAGTCTCTGCCATCTGGGTCGCTGTTGTCCTCCTTGGTCTCTCTCTCTCTCTATATATATATATATATATATATATATATATATATATATATATATATATATATATATATATGTATGTATATATGTATATATCTTCCTTTCCCTCTCTTTTTTGCGTCCCCTCTTGTAAACTACTCCCGCTCACCGAATGTCCAATATGTTCCCTCGCTCTCCTCCGAATTCTCCTCCTTTTTTACCCCCTTTTTCCTGGTCCCTATGATGTTACCATGGGAACGACTATCTTTTTTTGCCTCCCTCCAAAAAACCCGCGCCTAATGCCCCAACTGCTTGACCCAAGTGCAGGACACCGCGTTCTGCGCTCGAGTTTTCTTTTTATTTTGCGCGCGCCGTTTTCGGGTTTCAACAATGTTTTCCTTGACTCGCCTCATTTCTCTCTCTTTCACCCAGGCGTAGAAAAAGGGGAGAGAGAAAGAGATCGATGGGGGTGTTCGAAGGATGTTACCCCCTTCCAACCTTTCCCATATAATTAATTTTAAGGAATATTTGTTATGCGAAGGATTTAATGGATACGGAATTTAAATTTCCGTTTCTCTTTTTGTACCGCCGTATCCCAAATTATATCATTTTTTTTCTAAAAGTTGGTAGAATAAACTTCCTTTGCCTGCCAAAGGAACAACAAACGCGAAATCTCGTGGATCGCGGTATTCTCGCCCATCGCCATTTTATCGTCGATCGCCATTTTCTCTTCGATTGCGAGATTATCTTTGAGCTGAATATTCGCACTAATAGTGAGATCCTCTTTGAACCTGCGACAATGAAATTGGGTCCCCGCGAGAAGGTAATAAAATTTTTCCATCTTGACGATCGTATTTAACTCGCTTGGGGACCGTGTTTCCGGCCCTGTAATCCCTTAGCTGTTGGCGGATTTTAGGCGTTATATTTCGTTTTTCTTCTCTTTTTCTCGGTCTCTAGCTCAGTCTTTCTTCTCCCGTGTAAAACGCTGGTCTAGTTGTGCGACCAACTCGAAAATCGCAAAAGTACGGGTTTTGATGAAATTCCGACTTGATTTTTTTCGTCGCCTAGTCTCGGAAGATGATATTTCATGGAAATTAAAGCGTGTTGACGGTTTCCATCCTATCAAGGAAAAATGCGCCAATTTTTCGTGCCTGTACTGCAGAATTTTTTTGTGACTGCTGTCATCGTGCATCTGCATTGTCGTTTAAGAATATTGTTTAGTGGAATGACTGCATTAAAGTGTAACGAATTATTTCGTAGAGCACCTGCTTGATTATTTCACGGATTGCGGACTTTCGAAGTAAATAAAGTTCTTTGATTCGTTCGTTTTTCGCCAATTTGTTATCTTACGAAGGCTTATGCCGCGTATTTTTCGATTTTTTTTGCGCATTTCCCGAAAAAATAGGATATGTTTTATATATCTAAAAACTGCTTTTACGCCCTTATTTGTGAATTTGAATTTCATATTTGGTGCTAGAGCAATGGGTTTACCTCAGTACTTCTTGAAAAGGTTTTTTTCCTAATCTGGGGAATTGTTCGTGAGTGGGAGCGAAATAGTGCACCCAAAAAATGATTAGATTATCAAATTTGTCCGTCGCCTTAAGTAGATATGAGATGGTCATTCGAATTCGCCTTTATTTTTCTCTTTCCGGACGTAATTGAGTTTACCATCGAGTCGTAATTTTCGTCATATCCCAATTCGTCCCTCACGTTCACGTATTAGGACGTCCGCCCTTCAGCCGCAGAGAAGCTTGATTTTGCAGCAGTCTGCATATGCTACGCTCCCTCCCCTTTCTCCTTCCCATCTCCCTCTCGGCGTTCCCTGACCAGAAGCCGTTTCTTGCCAGGTGAATTCCAAAATGCGCATTCCCCCATCACGTTTTCCTGAATTCTCCTCTTTCTCTCCCTCTTTATCCCTTTCTCGCACACATGTAGCTTTGGGCAATACGCGGCCGTTTTGGAAGACAAAAATTTAGGTTTTCCTCTCTCTCTGTCTGTCTCTCTCTCTCTCTCTCGAATAAAAATAAAGTCAATGTTCATTCCTTTCGCTTTCTCCTCATCTCTCTCTCTCTCCCCCTTCCCAATTTTATGCGTGCTGCCACTTTTGGTAATTCATTATGTGCACGGTTTCGTTAGCGCGGCTCTCTTTTTAGAAAACTATCTCGAATTGCACGCCCAACGATTTCGCTCAAGCACATGTTTGAAACTCTCCGAGCATTAAAAATAAAAAAATGTTTCATTTCGACGCATATATTACAAGGAAGCAATGCTGAATACATTGAATTCTTGCATGTTGACCTCAAGACGGCGCTCAAATGTAACCACACGTATTCCGATGGGAAAAACCATCTCACAAAACGCGGTTTCGCGTTACACGGAATTTTCCAGAAAAGCATGTACATGAGTATATTTGACGATCTTCTCTTATGCGTACGTGTGTTTGTATTCCTGTTCAGTCTGGCAGTAGTGGTGTGGGAATAGGTTTTTGTTTTCCGCCGAAGAAAAATGCTTCGTTATTTTCGCGGCACTTTATTGTTAACTCGCATGAATTCAGCGGCAGCGGTCGGGCGCCCGGGCGACTCACTTGTCAGTTTTTCCCTTGCATTTTTCTGGGAATGTTTCGATTCAATTTTCTTGAAAAGGAAATTGTGCCAATTGTAGTAAAACATGCTCAGAAAGTGATGCTGCATAGAGTTTTATCCACTGTTCTAATGGTTACAAGAGTTGAGAAGTTAGACCTTGATGAAATTTTCCGATTTAATATTTTTGGTTGTTCGTTGGAGAAGAACCAGGCAACCTAACTTTTTTTTGTTGCGAATGAAACGAACGAAAAATTTCGTAGTGTAATGTTTTGTCGTTTTTCGGTTTTATAAACGTTTTCCGTGATCCTTAGAGCGGTTTTTTCATTTCTTTGCCCCGAATTAAGATGCGATAAATAACCATTAAATTGGGTACCGAATAAATAAAAGATTTTGGAAAAATCTTGGTAGGTCAAGAGGACAAAGACGCTATATGTTTCCCAAACAATCAGTCTAGGAGGCCTTTCGTAGCGATATTATTATTTGAGCAAATCAGCTTAAGCAATGTTAAAATTCATCTGATTGCAGTGGATTGCATATCTCTCATAATTATATAAATTTGGCCATCATAAAAAGTCGTGATTATTTGAGCTTTTGGTAAACATCTAAATAAGTAGATTTTCATAAATATCTAATTTTCCGCATGAATAGAGTGATTGGTAGATGTCTTAGAAAATTTCTTACTATGGGCGCGAATCAGCGAGTTCTCTATTTCCAATCGCTCCCAGAATAATATTGATTGGATGAATAAATAAAATACACATTTACCGATTTCCCTTGGCCCTTCGAAAGGAAGCATCGCCGCCGTTGCTTCAGCGGCGGACGTTCTTAACTCTCGCCTTTCAAACCTTTAGATATTTCGCTTTCTGAGGCACTCCCCAGTTCTCCGAAACGGCTACGCTTGGTTTTTATGCAACGATTACGCGTCCGTTTTTGGGTTGGGCACGTCTCTACTCAGCCGTGGATTCAAAAGAAAGAAAATAAAGGATTTTGTACGCTAGGCGACCGAGACGGAAAGCAGCGAATTTCCTCTTCTTGTTTTGGAGAGGAAGAGAGATGCAGAGAGAGAGGGAGAGAGCTTACGAGAGTAAGCACTCGGAGCGATGTGAACAATTTTAGCCGAGTGTGATGGCGGAGTGGGAGGTGGAAAGAAGAGGTAGGAGAGGAAGTCGCTCATGCTACTCGGCGAGCGCTTGTGAAAAGAGGAAAGCAACGAGTGCCACTTGCTCCCGATGATGATAATGATGAGACATGGACTTTTTGAGTTACGGAGAGAATTTCGAACACTTATTAAAAATTTATCGCACATGATTCTAGTTCTTCCTCTTCGTTCTTTATTATTTATTTTCCATCTTTACCATTCTCACTTTAATCTCTTTTCCTATGTATCTATATTTCTTGCCATCCCAATTCTATCCCCTTTCTATTTTTATTTCCCTTTCTGTCTGTACAAACCCTAATCTCTTCTCTCACCTTGCCTCATTCTTTTGCCTATTTCATTCTACTTTCCCCCTCCATTGCTTGGGGTTATTTAAACTCTAAAGCGAGGGCGTGCAACTCACTGCCCGCGGGTCGGATACTTTCCAAGAGAGTATTTTATGCGGCCCGCGAAGCTTTTATGAAAAAGCGGCCGGTGATATTTAAAACTGGTAACTTTATGCTTATTAATTGCTATTTCTCGTTAAGTTGTGCCTCTGCTTTAAAGTGTTTACGGTTTTAATGCTTACACAAATGGTTAATCACTAGCGTATTTTACTTATTTATGTGCCGGTACTGGTTGAGCCGTGTATAGTTCGCTGGATTTATTCCCGCGCATATGGTCATCTTGAAGGATACACCATAATACGTAAAAGTAATTAATTATGAAACTTGCACCCATGTTATTGCGAAATTAGGTCAGCAAGAATTGCGGATGTCGTTACCATATTTAAGGAATAAAAGTTTTCGTCTTATTTTATGGAAATATTACCTTTTGTATCACAGGAATTGCTACCGTAAATCGTGAAGAAATTAGAATATAAATGCTGTAACCAGTAATGAGGAGAATGCAATTTTGCGGTTTCCAACACTTTATAAGTATGCTGAAATTTCAAGCGAGTAAGCATGTACAAAAGCAATGCATAAAGGAACATTAACATGTAGTTAGAAGTCTGTGCTTCGCGTATGCTTAAAACTAAGAACACTAATACAAAATAATAGCTCAGGTCAGTGCAAAAAAACAAATTCGTATGTTTTTATCAGACACAAAACATTAACTGAATGCATTGGTAACTATTCTCGTGATTTCGTATTTTAAGATGCCGTTTTTTACTCTAGTACCCGAATCCAAGTTAAGTTGATGGGGGTTGGATTCCTTCCATTTTCCTCCCCCGAGTTCGGTTAAGTGGTTTGGGGATGGATTCGTTCCATTTTCCTCCTACTGGGTTGGGCTAAGTGGTTGGGGGTTGGATTCGTTCCATTTTCCTCCTACCGGGTTGGGTTAAGTGGTTGGTGATTGAATTTGTTCCATTTTCCACCTCCCGGGTTGGGTTAAGTGGTTGGGCCTTGGATTCGGATACTAGGACAGTGAAAATATTATAGCATTTTAATAGGGGTCCGGAATAACCCAGGAGTACCCTAACTTCACACTAGTTCCCTTACCCATGGACATGTTAATTCAATATTATGCAAAATATTCCGCAACTTTTATTGCCATAGCTAGTTTAAATTTAAGGCTTGAGACTTAAGGTGGAAACTATATTCTCTGAAAAACTTAAATTTTTAAACTTATTGACTAGCATGTTTGAAGCCTGTGCCTAAATTAAAATCCTGCCAAGGTAATAGGCGTATTATATTCTAAAGGAAATTCTTATGAATACAAGGCTCTATTAAAAACACGAAATTAAAACTTGTTAGAGGACAGTATGCCTGTTAAACTTGATGATAAAGTTCCATTAGTAAATTTTCAACGACATTTCCATTTCTCCTACATTTTCCTGTGGTCTTTGTTTCGCTTCGTGTTATAAAGTAATTGCAACTTTCCTTTTTAAATAAAGGTACACTAATATCATTCTCAATGAAATGTAGAAATTAGTATTTTTCATGAAATTGAACGAAATGAGGAAGCTTTAAAGGGGTTTTTAATTTAGGAATTCTTTCGCGCTGAAAATCGCAGTGCAGCCAAAGGAAAATTAAACGAAGAGCGCTTTATGCGATTTTTTTATTGGCTACCGACAGACTCGCGCATTATTTTGTACCTTATGTAGTATGGAAATGCCTATGAGCCATGAAATATGACAATTTTTTCTCAAACTTATGCACTGCTTTATTATAATATTATATTATTATAATTATAATTTATAACCACTATAACGAATTCATTTGTTTTAGTACCCGTGATTTCGGCCAATTGTGCATGGATATATTTATCTGCGAATGCTTGTGTCTTTTAATGTACTCATGTGTATGTTTACATTTATATACTACTAGTGTATTACCCGTCATATGACGGATAAATAATAATGTTCCCTCCCTCCCTCTCGCCGTCCCTCTCTCCCTTCCTTTCGCCGTCCCTCCCTCCCTCTCGCCGTCCCTCTCGCCGTCCCTCTCTCCCTCCCTCTCTCCCTCCCTTTCGCCGTCCCTCCCTCTCGCTGTCCCTCCCTCCCTCTGTCTCCCTCCCTTGCTCTCTCCCTCCCTCTCTCTCTCCCATCCTGCCTCTCTCCCTCCCTCCCTTCCCCTCTCCCACCCTCTCTTCCCCTCTCCCTCCCCCTTTCTCTATCTTCCTTCCTCTCTCCCTCCCTTCCTCTCTCCCTCCCTTCCTCCCTCCCTTCCTCCCTCCCTTCCTCCCTCCCTTCCTCCCTCCCTTCCTCCCTCCCTTCCTCCCTCCCTTCCTCCCTCCCTTCCTCTCTCCCTCCCTCCCTCCCTTCCTCTCTGCCTCCCTCTCTCCCTACCTTCCTCTCTCCCTCCCTTTCTCTCTCCCTCCCTTCCTCTCTCCCTCCCTTCCTCTCCTTCCCTTCCTCTCTCCCTCCCTCTCTCTCCCTCCCTCTCTCTCCCTCCCTTCCTCTTTCTCTCCCTCCCTCTCTCTGCCTCTTTTCTCCCACCTCCCCCCTCTCTCATTCCCTCCTGTTTCAATCCTTAGCTCTCCCTCCTTTTCTCCGTCTCGTTTATCTTTTTCCTCCCCTTTTTAATTGTATATCTCCCTTACTCTCTATGTACCTTCCATTCTATATCCCTTTCTTCCTATCTCCCTCCCTATATCCCCCTCTCCCTTACTCTGCATCTATGTAGTCGTTTAGATAAGCAAAAGAATCCAAACTAAATCCCCGTCCCATTAAGATGACGTATTTTCGCGAAAAATCCTACGATAATTTAAGGCAATCTATGATTCGTATATATTATGCTTGGTTCCCATTAATACAATACAATTAACAGCTGGGAAACGAGGTACCGGTCAACTGAAGCAAAAACATGCTCAACGCAACGTCATCCACTCTTTTAAACCATCAAGTGAATAAAATTTGTAAATTTTAAACCCCCGCTTTTCATGATGAATTAATTTTGGCACTTTCGTTTTTCTTTTATTTTCTCTCCAAAGTATAATTTGTTTAATCAGTGGGACGGTTAAGGTATGGAGGACGAAAGAGTTCAATGATATAGTGGAAGAAGAAGAACAGAAACATTGAAAAAATTGTGGAGAGGTTTGATAACTCATCTCGTATTAAATTCGAGTGTGAGAGATGAAAGGAGAGAAATCGAGAAGTGGAAAAATGGTGAGAGAGTGAGAGAGAGTGAGAGAATAATATCCGAGAAATATCGCGGAAAAAAGAAGTGTTTTAAAATAATTAGGTACTTCAGACGAGAGTTTTGGTAACGTAACTCGTTAGTGTATCGTTCATTTCTATTAATCTCGCGATGAATAGATAATACGAGAAGATTTTATTTTTATCCTTTAACTCGATTTTAAGTGGCAGTGTTCAAACACTGCATTAATAAACAAACGAGCGCGTCTTCGGATTTTGTGAAAATTTATAATGTTATAACCTTTTCTCTCTTTTGAGAGCTGTTTTACCTGTTTTTATGGCAACGGTATTTATGAGCGACTCGATATTTTGCGTGCTTGATTGTGATTAGACGGAGGGAATGGAGTATAAATAGACATTTTTTGTTTTAATCGGTGAGATTTTTATAACCTCATGATGAAAGAAATGTTCCTTCGTATAGTTTTCATGCTAGAATTATTTTTCATAGTCGGTGATCAATATTGACGCTATAAATTATTTTGTTAATCGTGTTTTGACAATGGTGAACATGCGTATTGCATTAATTTAACGCAAAGAATATGGAGCATATGATATTGTAAATTAAGTTCATGATACTTTTGAATTAATATAACAGTCCCTTTTAAAATCTCAACAACTGAAACAGTTCTGTTAGTTAAAAGGTGTTGTAAATATCTAGTTAATTATAATTAGACCCACAGAACTCCGTTCTGTTTTTCTGAAGTAAATCTATTCTATACATGCTAGTTCAACTTTAGATTTCATGGGAAGACACCTATTGAAAATTTCTTCATTGTATTTAGGAACATAGGCAGGAGTTGGTACACCATATCATTCTTCTAGGCAAAATCAATTTTTTTAATAATTCCAGAGAAGTTTGCCTTAATTAGGGATTATATTGCTGCTTGACAGATTTACCTGAATAATTTATTTTACATTTCGTTTGAATAAATTCCAGATTTGGATCCTTTTTTTGTTCAAGAATGGAACGATTACTCAGAATCTGCTTTCCGTGATAGATTATACATTACATATGGATAGGTGACACCAACTAGCGTAAAACACTTGAATAAAACATATGCGGATTTCATTTACGAAGAAGAGGAACATTTATTCTTCCATAGAAGATATCTCATGGCGAATTGGAAGACGTTACTCTGTTACTTAAATTATCTATACTTAAAAATTTTAGCCTTCTTTCCAGAACTGATATAGGTTCGTCGTTGTCTGTCTGTTTGTCCTCCCTATTAACTTTTGAACCAATAGACCGAATTTCATGACACTCGGTGGGAATCTCTTGCTACTTGGGCCGATCTCCCGAGGATAACTTTTATTGCGAAGATTGAAAGTCCCGAGTTCGATTCCAGGAATTATCCTTCCCATTTGATTTACATGGGAAATCTGAAATCCGTCATGCACGGTATTTTTCTCTTGCACATTAATATACCTTAGAATTGTAATATTTCGGAGCAGGATATGTGATGATATTCTCTGAAGAAAGAAATGAAGATTCTAATTTTTATCGTAAAATTTTTTTTATAGATCGTTTTACTGTATTTGTATTATTTTATAAGACTAAATTATTAAAATTGGAGAACACAAACAGCAACATATCCGCGGTGATTTTAAAGCTAGGCATCGTAAGTTCCGTTTGGATCATCTTGTTTGTTATTATCTTAATTGTTAAACTTAATTAATTCTTGAGCTAGAAGTGCACAATTTTGACCAGAATGTTTTTCGACAAATATAACTTTAAATGAATCATATTAATGAAATATTCGGAGATAACACGGAAGATATTTCCCTCCCAGTAATTTAATTCATTCGATTGAAATGAACATTAGCAAAGTAACTCATTTTCCCTGTTGAAACGTAGGTCTTTCACTTCGCATAACAACGGTTTTGGCCAAAAACTGAGCATTACCAACACGACGACGTTTTAAGCTCCTTTTCGAAGGTTGGATGCTAAAAAACTTATCCTCCAGGATGCGCGATGAATGGGTCCCAGTGCCGAGAATTTCGGACGAGTAGAGGCGACGACTCCGTGCAAGCAATCTCCAAAAAAAATCCGCGGGCGTTACAAAAAATTACTACCCGTAGCGACGCCAACGGAGAGTAACGGAACTAAAAAAATCAGAAGGTTAGCGATAGTTCGAAGGTATTCAGGTCTCATATTTTTTCTTTTTTTTCCACCGGCGCTTACATTTTGTGAGATTGGAGCGAGGGAAGTACTATAAGAGTACGAGAGAAGCAGGAAACACTTTTGAATGGTCAAGCCAGTAATCTGAGAGAGAACGGGAGAGTTTGCCGTGTTCTTGCGGTGTAGTGGAGAGGTAGAGGGCGGTCATGCCGAAGAATCTCTCTCTCTCAAACTCCCGGATCTGAATATTGTTTTTTTTTATATTGACTCGGAAGGTCAGCGACCTTTCTCTTATCCTCGAAAAAATCTCATTTTTTCGTCAACCCTTCCTTCCTTCAATTCGACGTCTTTCTCTTCCTCTCGCTTTGCCTCCATCTCTCTCTCTCTCTCTCTCTCTCTCTCTCTCTGTGTCGCTATCCCACCTCCATACTCTCATCATCATCATCTGCTCTTTCTTCTCTTAAAAGAAGGCTCTCCTGCGAAATTTCGCGTCCCCAGAATCCATTCTTCTTCTTCCTCCACGCTATTTTCCCTTCCAGCAAACTCCCCACCCCCTTCTTTCGTACGCCATTACTGTATTTCATTCGCTTCATCATTGTTTATATATATTAATTCCTTACGCGCTCAATAATAATACGAAATGAGATTTATGCCCGATAGTTCGCATATCTTCCGCAAGATTTTTGATTAATCGAGGATGAAATTTGTTTCTTTACTTATTTCCAAAGAGTTCGATGCGGCGGCGTGACCAGGATTGAGCAGGCCCCTAGGTTATATTTTTCGAAGGCCTTCACATTCAATCTCTTGGGGTCCTCACCTAAAGCCCAGGAACCCGGGCTTCACCCCAGCTGGCCGTGCGATAATTACGCCAGTGGTTCCATTTGTGAAATTTCGATAGCTTGCAAATTTATTGCTTTCAAGTTCTAGCAGTCGGTGTTTAAGTATCGTATACGCGAATGAAATTAATTTGCTTATACATTTTTATTTGCTTTTGCGTAAACATTATCAACTATTATATCTTAAAATCTATTGGCACTTTCCTTTTTATTTGCTTCATCTCATGTTATTTCTTTCTGTCTCCCTTTCTTGGCAATTTCTAATTTTTCCTTTTCTCCCTCCCTCTCTCTTTGCCTCTCTCTCTCCCTGCCCTTTACTTCTCCCTTCTCCTCTTTCTCTCCCTTTCTATATCCCTCTTTTTCTCCGTTTATCTCTATCCCACCCTCTACCTCCCACCTTCTCTACCTTCCACCCTCTCTACCTCCCTCACTCTCTACCTCCCTCCCTCTCTACCTCCCTCCCTCTTTACCTCCCACCTTCTCTACCTTCCACCCTATCTACCTTCCCACCTCCCACCCTCTATACTTCCCACCCTCTCTACTTTCCACCCTCTCTACTTTCCACCCTCTCTACTTTCCACCCTCTCTACCTTCCACCCTCTCTACCTTCCACCCTCTCTACTTTTCACCCTCTCTACCTCCCACCCTCTCTACCTCCCACCCTCTCTACCTCCCACCCTCTACCTTCCACCCTCTACCTTCCACCCTCTCTACTTTCCACCCTCTCTACTTTCCACCCTCTCTACTTTCCACCCTCTCTACTTTCCACCCTCTCTACTTTTCACCCTCTCTACCTCCCACCCTCTCTACTTTCCACCCTCTCTACTTTTCACCCTCTCTACCTTCCACCCTCTCACCCTCTCTACCTCCCACCTTCTCAACCTTCCACCTTCTCTACCTCTCACCTTCTCTACCTCCTCCTCTCTCTACCTCCTTTCCTATCTACCTCCTTCCCTATCTACCTCCCTCCCTCTATCCATCTCTTCTCTCACACGCTATGGTAGAAGCGTTCTCATCCGGATCTTTCTTCTCATTCATTATGGTAACTTGAATTTTTCGCCTCTCATTTTTGAACCGCCTTTCGCTTTATCCCCATTTCCAAACCTTTACTATCCTTCTACCTTAAACCTCCCTTTCTCTCGTCTCTCTCTATGGAGGCCTGGTTTCACCGCTCTCCTACTTATTGTCTTCTCTCCCTTTTTCTCTCCCTTTTTCTCTCCTATCTTCTCTCCCTTTTTCTCTCCTATCTTCACTCCCTTTTTCTCTCCTGTCTTCACTCCCTTTTTCTCTCCTATCTTCTCTCCCTTTTTCTCTCCTATCTTCACTCCCTTTTTCTCTCCTATCTTCTCTCTCTCTTTCTCTCCTATCTTCTCTCCCTTTTTCTCTCCTATCTTCACTCCCTTTTTCTCTCCTATCTTCTCTCCCGTTTTCTCTCCCTTTTTCTCACCTATCTTCTCTCCTGCATCCTCATTCCTCCCTCATGCCGCTCTTTTTCTCTCTCTATCACGCTTCTATCTACGTCATTTCGGTCCACTTCAATTTCTCTCGGCTACAGATTTTTTATTTACTTTCGCATTTCAGTTGTTTATTTTTCCCTTCCTTCTTTTCGCGGAATTTTGGGCAGAGAGAAGAGAATTTTTCGCGTTTTCCCGCTCGTATATTTCTAAGAGGTTATTATTTTTAATGGTTTTCTCTAAATTATTTCGATGACGTGTCGTGTATATATATGCATTTATTTGATTAAAAATCTCTGATGTATTTGGACTAATATTTTGAGGGCTTCTGAACCTTTACAATATTATATTTTTTAATCGACGGTGGAATGAAAAATAACCGACCAGCTTATGGTTCTTACTCTTACTAAAATGCTTTTCGTGTTATTGCGCCTGTTTGATGGCTTCCTAGTTTCCTCCGCTGGTATTTTTTATACTTATAAAGCTCGAAATGGAAAGATTTCGGAGGTGATGAATATCTTTGATTAAAAAGTTTTACATTTCTGAAGTTTTTTTTTATTCGACCTCAGAATTATTTAGGAGGAAAGTTTCGGGCACGAAGAAGCCGTTATCGCGTTCTTTTTATCGAAGGCGGTATTTGAAAAGTATGAATGGACGAGGGCTTTCGACGCCCGAGGTAAAAGAGGTGATCGTTTCTTTTTTCGTCGCCTCTCTTCCCTCGCCCAGAAGATTTTCTCGACTCATTCAAAATTTATTCAGCTTTAATTATTGCTCGTTTTAATTACTCGGAAGGGGCACTGCGTTCTTCATTTTGCCGTGTTGCTTGTACATTATAATTATTCGTTTCTTGGTCAATTTATTGGAATTGGTTGGATACTCAGAAGAGGAAGTATTCGCTGTGTAATATGAGATTTTTTTACGACCTGCTGATTCCCTCTGGCCTACGCGGAATGGGTATCTGAGAGGTAGTTCAGTGAATAGCTGGTCAGTTATAAATTTTTTAGGAAGAAAGATGACTTCCCAATTTATAATTACAAACTATATTGTTTTTTTTACGACCTGCTGATTCCCTCTGGCCTACGCGCAATGGGTATCTAAGAGGTAGTGCAATGAATATCTGGTCAGTTAAAAAATTTTAGGAAGAAATATAACTTCCCGTTTGTCGATATTAAGTTTTTTTACGACATGCTGATTCCCTCTTGCCTACGCGCAATGGTATCTAATGTAAGAAATAGTGGCAATTGTATTTAGTGTAATTTGAGATGGGGAATTATCTTATATATGTTGCATTTATTCATTGAATGTTAATGTTAAATAAAATTCTTTTTTCTCGCAATTTACTCAGATAATAAGTAATATGTACAGGGTACTAGAGAAGTAACTCCCTTAGATTTTCCTTATATCTCTTGATGAAATAATGATATTGCAGTGCAGTTTTCAGCATACATTACTGTTCCGAATGGCATTAAATATTCTGACGCCGCCTGTCATCTATCGGGCGTTGTCTGTAAACTTCAGTTTTTTAGATAAAATGTTCAAAATCCTTATGTAATGTTATCGTTTGTATAAGAAAAAAAAAACATTAGGAACTTAATAGTGCCCTGCGAAGCTTCGAGTTTCGATTCGAATTTAAAGATTCGATTCGTTATCGCAAATAACGATTCGTAAATTTCGAATCGGCAGACGATATATCGACCAATGAAAGTTTGATATGTTCTTATTAAATTATTGGTTTAATTTTAACCATCATCGTGTAATACTAAGGTACTGGTGGGGGAAATTTTGTCATTTGGATTATGCCCCCCCCCCTCCCACCCAAGGTACAAGCACAAACAGAGCGGTCGACTGCAACATTTCTTGATCCAAGATTTGAAGTCGTCCTATTCACGGAAAACCAATCGAATACTATAAAGTATTTTTGGAAGAATTCTCTTCAGATTTAGGAGATGCATTCCGGCAAGAAGGAAAAGACGAAGAGCTAATTGTTCTAATACTGGATGTATAAAAAGCGAAACAGAAAAGGACAACCTTTTCGATAAGTTATTTTCAAAAGGTAATGACTCGCAAAAAGAACCATCTTAAAAAAGCGACGAAATGTCCACACTTCAGGAGAAAATACACCAATACACAAAACAATCTGTGATGGACCACATAGTGACCCATTATTTTACTGGAAAGAGAACAGTAGATCCTATTCATTTTTGGCAAAATTTGGGAGAGATTTTTTGGCAATTCAGGCTACAAACACTTCGTCAGAACGGGTAAATTCGTCAGAACGGGTAAATTCGGTGGGGGGCATAATGCTACCCGACTTGCGATATTCTCTGTCTAACCATAATGCCGAGGCTATGATATGGACAAAGAAGAAGAGAGATTTATTATTATAAATTTTAAAGAATCCTAACTTTGTATGTTTTGTTTTAAATAAAACGTACCTTTTCTTGTAATTTTGTTATTATTTCAACATATATGCTAATTATTATGCTATGTGTATTAGATCACAAAGCCTACTACCGTTTTTCTGATACAACGTGACGAAAACATCCCGACCCCCCTGACGATTAATTGTTTTGTGTAGTGTTTCTAAGTGACTGTTTTTAGTATGTATTTTCTAAGATCTTGACACGAAACAGAAAAACAAAAACTGGGTAACTAAATAAAGAGTTATTAGAAATAAAACACTTCAGCCTAGAGAGACTTAAATGTAAAAAAAACTGCCCGATTCGAATACTCCACGACGATTCAATTCGTTCCATAATTTGAGATTCGCAGGGCCCTAAAACTTAACTATATTTAAAAACCCCGTTTAGATATGCGCTTCATGGCGTTGAATTGTCAGTTGATTTTATTTTAACTAAACGGATGTTACAAACGGTCAGGTGCCGATAAATAACAATTTTGATTTTATCGTATTGCGTAGTTTGTATACTGAATAGACTGGCACAAGAAGACAAATTAAAAACTTAATATTATTTAAAAAGGAAGAACAAAGTTCGGTGTTTATCTTAGTATTTGCCGTAATCATAACGTTCGTGAAATTATTATTTCAAAAGGGGTTAAGAGATCTCGAATTTGAGATGATTGTATGGACAAAATGTATTTTCGCTATAGAATGAAGCACTACACAAGTGGCCAAGCGATGTATTAAAAAAGAAAATGAATCATTTTATTTGGCGCTTTACATCCACTACTGCGAATCAGATAACATCCTCTTGGAGAAGTACCCGATCTCAACCCGTGCTTTCGCAATTTTATCCTTCTTAGCTATTAACTTGATCGAATTTCATGGATGTTGAAGCAGCAGAATTATCCAAGTTATAAGTTCTGCTGAACTAACATCGAAAGCAGTTTGAGTTGATAAAAATGTATTTAAGAGAAACGGCCTTTAGTTTCTCAGTTACTTTTAATGTAAAAATTTATTGTGGAAATGTATTCCATTTAAATGCATCCTCGTACACGCATGTATATTACAGGGTGTGCCATTTAAAACGCAACCCACAGGAAGAAAGCATCATTTATCACAAGTTTTATTAAATATACACTGTGTATTGTTAGTTATTTGTTATAAGTAGTTTCAACCACTTTACAGGAGGTGCTGATAATGTCCATCCCCTTCTCGATGACATCCTTCAATCCTTTTTATCGTGTTAATGGTTCACGAATTTTTTTTATTAGACGGTATATTTTTGTCTTGTCCGGTACTACCGTTGCTGGGTATGCATTCCTGAATGCCTCACGAACTGCAGTAAAAGATTTCAAAGAAAAATAATGCTCAACAATAAACACGTTCTCCTTGGGTAAAAATCATGCTTGCACCTCCAACTCTATTCAGCAACTGAGGATGAGATAGTCGATGTCATCTTGACATACGCATGTGCAGTAGCGTGAGGGGAATCAACAAAGAGGGAAAGAACCCCTCTTGATGCAATATCTGCGCTTGTGAATAATATTGAAGTTTGGGTTGCATTTTAAATGGTGCACCCTGTATAATATGTAGTAAAAAGGCAAAGTATTCATTCCTCTGCCATATTCGAAGTCTCGTCTCCGAAAGAAAGAAGGTCGATAGATGCATTTACAGTCTGTACATTTTGTAACAATTGGTTAAATTTATTTATAATCGCTCTTCTACGAAAAATCATGATGATAGTTAAGAATCAGAAAGGTTGAAGGAGAAAATAAATGTATAATTTCTTAAACGAAGGGGGTAGTTAGGAGGAGATGCAGGGGAATGCCTTATTTGAGACGGATTAGCCAAAAACTCTCCGAGAGATAGAAAACCTATGATGAAGATTCTACAAAAAAATTCCTCCCATTTTGTGAAGCAATTCTTGATTTGTTAGTCAATTTATATACCTTTTGGTTTTCATTTTATTTCACTCGCTGCATTCCTTTCTTAGAGACTTCACATTTGGCACTATCCCTAGAATCTGTAATATGCTATCACAATGAAAAAACCTATGAAAATCCATAAATGATTTGAACTATAAAACATTCCATACTCACAGCCACGAGTTCGAAGGTAGTCCCGTATGTATGAAATATTCGAAAGCATTCGTTATTTGGTGACTTGATATTTTTCCCGGTTTTATTCTTTTTGATAACATTAAAATGCTAAAAAAAGTCTTTTTTATTCTGGTTGGAGAAAAGCTATTCTATATTCTCATTCATTTTGAATTATTTTTACCTTAAAATATATAAATTAGTTAATATATCAGTTGATTGTTTTCGATTTTTCTATAATCAGCTTTCCAGCGAAAATATTTGAACTAGGAAAAATCTTCAATCTTAGACTTATCCACCAGTAAAATAATTTTTGGTTCCTACATATGAAAAAATCTTGAATGAAACACACATATATAGACATACCTAAAGACAGACGGAAAAAGCGATTATGTTAGCACGCTTTCTAAAGAAACTCTCTGATAAAGAAAGAAGTAAGTACTCTCCTTACTACCAAAACCCGTAAACCGTAAAAAAAGTTTTTTTTTCAATTTAGAGTCTAAGGAGGTATTTCTCGGGCTTTTAATAAAAGGGATCCGAAAGGGGATGGAGGATGGGCGCTCTTCGGGATGCTGCCCTCGGGTTTTTTTTTTTTGAGGGAGGGATTGAAAAAGGGGCAGCAGGGGATGGGTCATGGTGTCCGAAGCTGTAACTTGTAGATATCAGATTCAGGGGTCTTCATTCTCCCCACTCTCTATCTTGCCCAAATCCTCTTCCTTCCTTTCGCCCTCTAGATATTTGGTCTCGCCTGAACTTCTTAACCCCTTTCCCTCGCTCTCTCCACCCTCTCTCTTCCTCCGCAACTCTTTCCTGGAATCGCCTTCTACCTTTTACCTTTTCCTCTTCATTCTTTTCTTTCTTCTCCCTCTTTTATCCTCACTCTTCTTGTAATCTCACTTTTCCTTTAACCAAGATCCTCTCTCATCTCCTTAGGCTTTCTTGTAATATACTTCCCTCCACGTCCTTTAATCATAAGTCTTTTCTTCAGTTTTAACCCTTGATTTATAGACACTGTACAGAAACGCTAGTACCGTACCGTGACACAGAAGGTTTTAGGATTGTTTGTCCGTCCACGCATACGGTATCTGGGATACAACTGAGCTGTAGGAAAAATTTCAAAACGTATATAAATTGTAATGAAATATTTTTATAAGTTGTTATATGTTCTCTAGGAACAGTCTCTCTCTCTCTCTAATTCCTCTCCAGTTTTACTCTCCTTTCATTCACTGCGTTATTTCTTGCCTCTACTAATCTTTTAACTTTTCCTTTCACCCTCCATCTCTTCTTCTCCCTCTTGAATTCTTCGTCTCCCTTCCACCTACCAAAAGCTATCTCATTCTTTCGGAACTATCTCTTTCTCTTTTTATGTTATTGTTTTTGTTTGTGCTGTAATATATTTTCTATTGTTCAATTAATATTGAATTATAAACTACTTTTTCAAGATGCGTTCCTCCGTATTTTCTCCCGTGCCAACAAAACTACTTTGTTTCTAGGGATTTTATAAATGTTCATTTTCTGATGGACAGTTCACTGATTTTTTATTTTAGAGCCTTAAAATGTTCTTTGATTTTTTATCGTTTCCTTAAGAGATGTTGATTTACGAAGAAGTAATTCTGGAGATAGTATTCGACGAAATTATCTGTTTTATGGTTCTAGTTGTGAAGGATTTGATGGTTTAAAGAGATTAATAATTTGATAAGAGATCTGAATCTCCTCGAATATTTTCAGACATATTTCGGGAATATTATTTTCTCGTTGGGAATATTGTATTGCCACTTCTTGGAATTTCCGGATTCTTTATATAAAAATATTTGTTTTGCTTCAGCGAATGTTATTCTTTTCATTAATTTACGCATTCACTGCAATTCTTTTTTATTCTTTGTTTTTGTTTCCCATTTTCCCATTACTTACGTTCAATTATTACATTACATTATTATGTACGCTTTGCATGTTTAATTTGATATTGATGCCATTGAATTATTATTAGGAGATGGTTTCAGGTAAACGAATGTGATATGTACTACTATAATAAACCATTGCTGTACGCGGTTCGCTGCTTTCGTTAAATGGAGTTGATAATTTAAATTACGGTATCAAGAGCATGATTTTTTAATTTTCATTTGTGTCGGCTGTCTAAAGCCGCATTGGAAGGTGGTTTTACTGTAAAAATGACGAAAATAACTCACTTGGGCAAGATTTGAACATACCACCTATGAATAACGGCTAGTTCCATCCAATATATAACCCACCGCTCTAACAATTGTGCTACCGTTGAATGGGCATGGAATGCGAGCTTACGGATGTATATTTTTTCTTTCGCGCTTTTGTTTTTTAACTGTTTCTTTTCATAAAAAATTTGACCGTCTGTCTGACGCGCTAATTCCTCCTACACGAAAACAAATAGAAGCTTCGTTCTTTCGCCAACCGATTTAGTGTTCTGTCTCTTTGTGCACGTTTTCTTGAAGAGGTTCGTCTGTGTCTGATGCGTTAACTCCTAAACGAAAGCAGCCAGAGACTTCGTTTTTTCGCCAATCGATTAAGTATTCTGTCTTGTGCACGTTTTCTCGGGTTTTCCGTCTATTTTTTTCCAAACCGCCATTTACTGTCTGCTTCGGCAACTCTTTCCTTATTTGTTTATTAAACAATGTCACTTGCTCTTTGTTTCCATGTTGTCGATTTCTGCTTTCCTCTTGTTATGCGTCTGGCCAATCATTAATCTATCATATTTCTTCCAACTTTTTATAATTTTTAGAAATTTTTGCGATATAGAGTTAAAACGTAAGCTGAATTCTGTATGCTAACTACCCATTTGGGATATTGTTTTGTATATCACAGTTTTCGGAACTATAGACTTCGGCAACTCAGTTGGTAGAGCGGTGGATTGTATTTGGAAAGAAGTTCTTTAGGTCGATGTTTAAAATCCATCCCGAAGTAATATTTGTTACATGTTTTTTGAAGTGCATACACGCTACTAATAGAATTTTTCTGTATATTGTTTGTAATTTTTTTAGTTATTTATATTTATCATGGAACTTCGTAAATAATCTACTAACCTTGGAATTAATGATGGTTCACTAGGCATTACTTACCTTTGTATGTTAAAACTCTTTCTGTGGTCGATATTCACACGCAATTTTTGAATTAATTTTCCAGAGTTTCTCTAATCTGGGAAGTATTCTTCGCCTGTTTTAATGAGGGCCATCGAGCCTAATACTCGTAAATGAGAGAATAAACTTCAAATTTTCCCCGCGTTTGCAATGAATAGAGTTATTCAGTTAAGTTTCCAAGTGAAACAATAAACGTTTCATTTTATTGCAACCTGTATTACTGGTAATCCACTCGAATTCGTATAAAAGAAATCATTTTCGTCATTCACAGCGTTGCATTACCCACTTAATAATGTCGCTCATTTACCCTTGTATTTCCAATTAAAATCTTTTAATCTCATCTCAACGTTTTTGCTAATTCAAAAACGTTTCTTTTATTCAACGCCCGAATAAGGTTTTCGGTAGCGAATTTCGTCTGCTGCCGCGATTATTTTCGGGGAAGGGAGGGGGGAGGGGGTTGACGAGCATTTATAAAGATAGTACAAGAAATTAATATTTATTAAGCCTCCTTCAAAGCCATTTTTTGTAGTTTCCCCGCTCTCTCCGAATTTCGAGAGAACAAGTAATTTTGCGCGGGATTCAACATCAGTCAAGGTATTGCCTTTTGCGTTTCGTTCTGCACTATATTCTCCCGAAAATCTCGGAAGTCCGCGGACGCTTTTTGTCATTTTTCTCGTTCCCTCTCTCTTCCTCTTCCATTCTTTCCTCCACTTCTCTCTCTCTCGAAATTTCTCATTCCTCATCCCTCCTCTTAACCGATGCTGTGAACTTTGGCCCGACCTTTGCCCCCTCCCTCTTCACCTCTCCATCTCCTCGCCTACCGTAACGTCTAGTCGACTTTCTCTTCCTCTCTTAAATCCCCGCTACCTCTCCATGTTCTCCCTTCTTACATTCCTCTGCTCAGAATGTCTCAAAATGGCTGCCCGGTCTATTCTTTTCCGCGGTCCGCTTTCTAGTTTCACTATCTTGTAGTTAATTGTGACTAGTGTAATTGCCCGTCAAAAATGACGGTTAACCACGGACTAAGGATTAAATTTAAATAGTTCAAGATGTCGATTTAGGCTGATCAACATAAATAAACAAATCCATTATTCTGTGTGAACATGTACATAATCTTGAAAATTACAACAAACTTTGACAGTTGTACAGCCGAAAGAAAAAAGTATATTTTTCTCGAAGATAGAATTCGAATCAATGCCGAATCAGCTTTAAAATTCGTTTGTTGCCTGAAAAAACGGGTATTAAAAAAAATGATTTCAGCAATGAGAAATTCTGATACCGTGGAAATTAGTTCAATGCTCTTAAATCGGTTAATGTGTTTAAATGTAAAACGGGAGGGGAAAAGAGAGGGAGTTGTGGATGAAGAGAATAAAAAAATCGAATTTTACATCGTAAAATGAAGAAACGAGAAGAAAGATTAAAAGCTATTTTTATTGCTAAATATTACCTGTAAAATTTGCCTTATAGTCCTTTAAAACGCGTTTCGCTTCCAGCCTGAGCGTCTATTAGCTTCGGTTTGGACGTCTGTGTAGGTACAAATATTCCGTCTCTTCTATTACCGAACGGATTTTCATAAAGTTCGGTATTACGGACTTCTTGGCAATATTAATTGTTCGCATAAACCAATCAAGGGTGCCACTTTGTAAGAAACAAAAAATAAACATTCTATCCTATCTCTTAAAGTATTATTCATGTCAAAAAAGTATTGAAATAAAATTTGTAGAACTAGTTGAATAAAATATTTTTCGCTTTATATATTTTTTATCGAGGAGCAGCTGTTTTCGATTAAATCAAAAAAGAAAGTCGTAATTAACTTTGAACTTGTGTAACGTGCCTCGGATAAATCGGCGGTCGTGGGACCGATAATAAAAGGAAACCCAAACTAACGAAAAAATATTGGGAGCGAGTGCAAAGTGAGGAAAAGGACAACCCGCTTGCACCCGGGTCAAAGGAAAAGGGTTAAGAATGGATTAAGGGGTTTTAGAAGGAAATCTAAATGAACCTAATGATTTACTCAACCAAAAAATAAGTTCGGAGTCTACCACCTGACTGACCTTTCGTCCGCACGCCTCCTCAATAAAACAAAAGAAACGCTACGGTACGAAGAATGCACAACGCTCAGCATGAACGTCCCACTTGGATAATTTCTTGTGTGGTTTTTTTAATTGTTGTCACGAAAATAATCTTGTTAGCAACAGATGTAAACAAGATCTGCTAAAATTACGTTAATACGTTTATTAAACCGCCAACTTAGGAGAGGAAATGTCTTTTTAGTTGTAAGATGTAATCTGGTCGTGCTGTTTCGCTATTCTATGGTGTGTGTTCGTTCAAACTAATATCGATTAGTTCCAATTACTTCATCGCACGAAACGCGGTTATTTGCGATACTCTTTACACTTTCCTAATTTGTTCTCTCACCGTTACATGAAAATTGCAAGCTGCGTTGCAACAGGCAGTCTAGGTATTACAGCGCTGACGCGCGTCCGAGCAATACACAAATACACTCATTGCGACTTTAATATGTATAACTCAGGAAATAGTATTCATCGCCACATATTAGTTATTTAAGTAAACAAGTATGTACTGTCGTCTCATATCTGTATATCATATGGTAGTATATATATATATATATTCACATGAAGTTACCAACAATTATTTATCATCCTGACAAAATCACATGCGAAGGCTATTGTTATAATAGTGATTAGGTAGATATTTTATTTCTATCAAATTACCTAAGATCTTCCTATCTGTGAAATCAAAACGCACAGCGTTCGTATTGTCATTCAACACGATAAACTATTAGTACTCAACCATGAAGAACGATTCTAATATTTCTCCATGGCGACGTTCTTTGGATATGTAAACCGATTTTTACTTTCTCCATATGTATGTAGTATAGGAGAAAGTATTGTTTTCGTGAAAAAAATGGATTTCGAGATTTCATCGGAAATACATGTTTTGAGACCCAATAATCAGATCAACGTGAAATTTTATATTTGGCATTTGTATTGAATGAACAAGAGTGCTTGGTTTAAATCGGTCAATTGTAAGTGGGTGTTTACATACCACTTATCCGTTTCTTTCAAAAATTTGCATTAATACTTTATCAATGTAAAAATCACTGGAATAAAAGTCTTAGGAAATTTTATTTTCTACAACTTTTGTCAGAAACATTGTTTAAGAGATTTTAAACTCCATATTTTTTAGCTACCACCAACACACCACCTACCGGCGACTATTGTAAACACTTTAAGCTAAGTTACGTCTTATTTAGTAACGTTCCTTTTTATTTTCTTAATTGTTGGATCTTCCTGTCTATATCCAATATCAGAAGGCTACGGTAAGAGTTTATGCCTGTTCTTTGTAAGGTATTTGAATTTTTCTCGCAGTTCCTTAAAATATTTATTATCATTTAACCTGTTTGGAATTTTTATACAAATTACAGGTATGGGGAAAGTCATGTGGTGGCCACATCAGATTTTTAGCCATTACAGCAAACTTGATCATTGGTTGCAATCAAATAAGATAGATAATTCATGCGTGAATTATGTATCTCTCTCTCCGCCCTCCATCTCCTTCTCTCCACTCCATCGAATCTGTAATGTTAATTCAGTACTCGTAGAAAAACTAGTTGAATAATATTTGAGTTTGACATGCCAGTTTTTACTTTCTCCGTTTGTAGTATAGGGGAAAGTTTTTTTTTCGTGAAAAAATCGACTTCGAGATTTCAACGGAAATACACGTTTTGAGGCCCGTAAACACGATTTGTCAATTTTCTCGGTCTTTGTGAGTTTTTTTGTGGGTGCTCGAACTCCAAAACTATTTATCACGACAACACAAAATTTTATATTTAACATTTTTACAAAAGTCACAAGAACTGATTAATCTTTGGTAAAAATCGGTAAATCGGAAGTGGGTGTTTACTCTTGTCACTTATCCGTTATTTTGAAATATTTGCTTTAATGTTTGATAAATGTAAAAATGTATTGGAATAAAAGTTGTAGGAAATTTAATTTTCTACAACCTTTGTTTGAAACATTTTTCCATACAATGCATTGTTTAAGAGATATCTTATATTTATAGCTGCCACCACCACGCCACCTACCGACTATTGTTAAAAATTGAGGCTTAGTTACGTCTTAGTAACGCACCTTATTCTTTTATTAATTGTTGGAGCTTTGTAGCTGTATCAAATATTCGAAGGCTATGGTTTGAGTTTATTTCTTTTCTTTTCTCGAAAAATTTTTCCATATGCATTGTTTAAAAACTAAATTATTTAACTGTCCCCACCACGTTACCTACCGACAACTGTTGTTAACAATTGATGCTTAGTTACATCTTAGTAACGCGCCTTTTTATTTTATTAATTGTTGGAGCTTTGTGGCTATATTGGAATAAATGTAGGAAATTTAATTTTCTACAACATTTCTCTGAAACATTTTCCCATATAATGCATAATTTAAGAGATATTTGAAATACTATTGCTCTAGCTACCACCACCTACCGGCGACTATTGACGCTTAGTTAGGTATTAGTAACGCTCCATTTTAATTTCTTAATTGTTGGAGATTCCTGGCTATATCAAATATCAGATGGCTACGGAATGAGTCTATTTCTGTTCTTTGTAAAGTCTTAATTTTTTTCTCGCAGTTCCTTAATATAGTCATTGTCGTTAAACCTATTTGGAATTTTTTAGAAATATTACAAGTATCCAGAAAGTCATGTGGTGTCCACATCCGATTTTTTTATTTCAATTTTACTTTAATAAGTACTTAGTTCACACATACCCGTCTTAATTGACGTTCAGTCATCCTAGATTTTCTTTAGTTCTTACCCCCTTCCTTCAACCTCTTTCCCTCTCCCTCCTTCCCTCTCACTCTTCCTCCCTCTCACTCCCTCTCCCTCCCTCTCACTCGCTCTCCCTCCCTCTCTCTCACTCTCCCTCCCACTCTTACTACCTCTCACTTACTCTTCATCCCTCTCACTTTCCCTCACTCCCTCTCACTCACTCACTCCCTCTCTCTCTGCCTCTCACTCTCTCGCTTTCCCTCCCTCTTTCCCTCCCTCTCTCCCTCCCTCTCTCCCTCCCTCTCTCCCTCCCTCTCACTCACTCCTACTTCCTGTCACTCTTCATCCCTCTCACTCTCCCTCTCACTCACTCTCTCTCACTCTTCCTCCCTCACTCTTCCTCCTTCAGTCTTCCTCCCTCAGTCTTCCTCCCTCACTCTTCCTCCCTCTTCCTCCCTCCCTCTTCCTCCCTCACTCTTCCTCCCTCACTCTTCTTCCCTCACTCTTCCTCCCTCAGTCTTCCTCCCTCACTCTTCCTCCCTCTTCCTCCCTCTCACTCTTCCTCACTCTCCCTCCCTCTCACTCTCTCTCCCTCTCACTCACTCTTACTTTCTCTCACTCTCCCTCCCCCTCACTTACTCTTCATCCCTCTCACTCTCCCTCTCACTCACTCTCTCTCACTCTTCCTCCCTCTCACTCTTCCTCCCTCTCACTCTTCCTCCCTCTCACTCTTCCTCCCTCTCCCTCCCTCTCACTCTTCCTCCCTCTCCCTCCCTCTCACTCTTCCTCCCTCTCCCTCCCTCTCACTCTTCCTCCCTCTCCCTCCCTCTCACTCTCTCTCCCTCTCACTCACTCTTACTTCCTCCCACTCTCCCTCCCTCTCACCTGCTCTTCATCCCTCTCAATCACTCTCTCTCTCCCTCCCTCCCTCCCTTTCTATTTATTCCTTCCCCCTTCTCACTCTCTTCCTCTCACTCTTCTCTCTTCCACTTTTTCCCTCCTAGTATGTGCTTTTCTAATTCTTCATCCTTCCCTCTCACACATTTATTTCCTCCTCGCCTCTATCTTCTCAAATCCAGCTTACGCCTATCTCTTCCTCCTTCCACCTCCTCTTCTCATTGCTTCTTCCCACTCACCTCTCTTCAAACATCTTCCTTCTCAGCCTCTCAACTAGCTACTCGAATTTCCTTTCTTTTTTCCTTTCTTCACTTTATCCTTCCCTCCTTATCCTCCTTTCCTCTCCTCTTCCTCTAACTCTCTCCTACTCCTCGTTTCTTCTTTTATTCCATCGCCATTTAAGAGCCCTCTCTAGTCATTATTTTTTATTAATCTGCCTTCTCTCGGAGATTTTTTTATAGAATCGCCGAAAAAGTCACTAACTTTATGGTGTCGTCGAGAATTTAATTATTTTGCGCTTAGTCTTAGTTAAGATGTGTATTTGTTTACTCTCCCCCGCCCCTTCTCTTTTGCTCCTGGCTTGGTGAGAAAAATTGACATTTTTATGGCGTTCGTCGTCGGGTGGAAAGTTTTTTTTCCTCTTTTGCTTAATTGGTGCTCTGAATTTCAGTTACTTTTTACAAGGAGTGGTTTTTGGTATGACTTTTGTCCAATTTTCTCCTCTTTTGTTTCGTTTTACAAAACCCACCCATTTCAGAAAGAGGTTAAACTTTTAAATTTTACTTGAATAATATTCCGTTAGATTTTCATGTCTTCGAGATACCTTATTATAGTTTTATCTTTTCACCTTGACTGTTTTTTTACCTTTTTCACTTTACAATGATATAATGATTTATATATGTCTATTTTTTAAGTTTAACTCCCTAGATGGTTTACTTTTCAGTGTATTAGTTCACATGTGTTATTGTAATTTATTTTAATTGTGAATGAGCCAATCATCAAAATCATATATTTGCAAACCTTGTAGCGCCTTGGCCAAATTTATGAAATCGCGAAAGCTTTATATTTTTTCGTTTTCGTATCGCAATCACCGTTAACACTTGATATATTTTCTGGAAGCTTTCGAGTCGTGTTTCAAATTTATCCGATAGCGTTGTTGTTTCAAGCTTTCATATGTGAAATAATTAGCCCCGTTTATTTTATTTACCGAGTTACACATTCATCTATGCATCAATTTTATTTTTGCTTAAGGGAAAACATTTCTTATTTATTTATTTAACCGAGTTACTATGTATATTTTATCATTTCCTTTTTCATAATTTCGATGAATTTTTGTTTTTATTTGATTGGCTATTATATACTACTAGCGTAATTGCCCGTCAAATGTGACGGGTATGTGTGGATTAAGTATTAAATTTAAGGTACTTCCATTCTTCCTCATTTTCTCTCTTTCTCTCTCCCATCGCAGGTTTCGCAGGTTTTTCACACCCCCCTTCTTAGTGGGTGTTTTCCTGCGTGGGTTTTGCTAGGGAGGACATGTCTGTTTTTACCTAGATTTTCCCCACAAACACAAATCTGTATTCAATTTTATCTTTTTAATTTGTATGATTTAGGTACATAATGTTTATATAGTGTATTTTGTTATACCTTATTTTATTCTTTTTCTTGTATTTATTATATTGACGAAGGGTTAAATGTAAGAATGGACCTTCTGGTCTAAATTTCGCCCGAATAAAGACGATTATCTATCTATCCTCCTTCCGATTCTCCTTCCCTCTTGCTGTGTCTCCTCCTCTGGAAAAATTGACTTCCCAGTCTCAATCTCACCCTAATAAAGACCATTATCTATCTCTCCCCTATCTCCCTCCTTCTCTGTCTCCCTCCCTCTCTCTCCCTTTATCTCTCTTTTTCTCACTATCTCTCCCTCTCTGGAAAAATAGACTTCCTTAGTCTCAATCGTTAATCGTTAAAAAGGTTAAAATTTTCCAATAAATATGATTTTAAACGTAGAACTTGAGTGACTTTGTATCGTAGGCGAAATGTGACGATAAGAATAAAAAACGTTATTTATTTTTATTTAAAACTATCCTGGTCCGAATATCCTAAGTCAATTTTTTCTAATTTTAATTTGCAAAAGAGTAAAGCCTGTAAGTCTAAAAAAAATCTATTTTTACATGTTATCTTATGGGGAGCAGAAATTATCTACTGAAGTCGAACCCGGATATTTTTAGGGTATTTTTAATGGCTATAAGAATCGAACATTCCTACCAAAGTTCAATCTTCTACCTACTCGGAAAGTTTGTTAAAAATAGCATTACAGTCAATCATAAACAGATCAAATTAGTCGAGCGTGACCGGGTTTTTCGCTCATTTTTTAAAGAGATTAGCTCATTATTTAAAGCGATTAACTCGTTATATAAAGAGATGACGACGCGGATGATAGTTAATAGTTCAATTCGATGTATTACTTTTTCGCGAAATGCTTTATTTTCTGTTTTAAAACTTATTGAAAACGGATTTACTATTCTGGGATTTCACTGTTTTGCTTATTTTTCTTTGCGTTTTTCTAATCCACTTTAGTTAAATGTTATCCTACCTATTGATTTATATTTATTTGTGTCAAGTATATTGATTTTAAGCACTTAATTTTAAACACTTAATTTTAAAAAATGAATCGACTTTCTCCGTAAATGTTTTCGTTCGTTTTACGTCTGAGCCTAGTTTCATTAAGGGTGTCAGATTTCTTTTACAAAAAGGAAGGACAAAATGCAGTTAGGTATCTTTAACAAAAGGGACAAATTTGATGATTTAAAAAAAATCCTATTTGCATTGCTTGTTTCATATTTATTTTTATAAAATAATAATTGTAAACGAGTCCATGCACTACAACAGGCTTACGGCATTCTAAAATTTTCAGTTAAAAAAAATGTATGCTTGCAAGAAAAATAAGCAATGCTTCTATATAATTTCAGAAACATTTTTTTACAGTATCACAAGACATATTTCTCCAGATTTGCATTATGATAAATCCTATCACATAAATTTTAATTACTGAATTTCAAAAGTGATTAAATAAACTTTCAACATTACTATTCAGTAATTACAAACATTCTAGACGTTTGACATAAAATTCAACCCTAACATTGGCAAATTAAAACCTTGTGTGAAAGCATTTATGAATGACAAAAAATAGCCTCAATGTTACAAAATAATAATAATAATTCCAATTTTTATTTTAAAGGCGATATTTTAGACCATCGATTCCATTCTTTCATATAGCCCAGTATGACGAACAAACCTCCATGCCCTTGTCGGGATTCGAACCGGCGTCATTCTTATCTATCGGCAGGTACTCTACCAATTCTGGCCGAAATATAGCTTATTCTAGATATAACTATTATAATTGCTTTACAAATATCATTTCTGAGCCAAAATTTATTCAAAACATATCATCATCATCATAGGTAGTCTGTCCGTAGACAGGTCCGTGATTATTCATGGTTAAACCTGGTTCTCCATATACTCCTATTTTCCGCTGTCCTCTTTATATCTTGATAACTCTCTTTACCTTTCAGATCGTCTATCAGCTGAAACCTTTTCCTACCTCTTTCCCTTTTCCCATCTAGTTTTCCTTCTAACACGTCTTTAATCATACTCTCTCTCCTCAGGTAATGTCCAACCCAGTTAGCCTTCCTCTTTCTGATAGTCTGTATAATCATTCGCTTCTCTCCTATTCTTCGTAGCACTTCATCGTTTTTCATCCTATCTGTCCATTTTATCTTCAGCATTCTCCTCCAAGTCCACATTTCAAAGCTTTCCAAGTATTTGATGTCATTTTTCCTTAGCGTCCATGTTTCTGCCCCATACAATGCTATACTCCATACGTAGCATTTTATCAACTTCTTGCGGATATCTTCCCTTATATTCCCTGTAAGTAGTTGTTTCTTTCTCCTGAAAGCCGCTTTTGCTTTTCCTATTCTAGTTTTGATCTCATCCGTACATTTTGCCTCTCGTGTTATGATACTTCCAAGGTATTTATATTCTGAAACTTGTTCTAATGGCTTTCCCCCAATAGTTATGTTCAGATTCTCATCTTTACCCGATATTCGAATGACCTTGGATTTTTCTGTATTTATTTCCATACCATATTTTCTACCTGTTATCACTAGTCTATTTATCATTTTTTGTAGCTCCTCTTCCTTTCTTGCTAGAAGTACTTGATCATCTGCGTATTTTACTGTTCTTATAATCCTTCCTCCAATTTTGAAATCCCCTGTGCCTTCTAAAGCTTCTTGCATTAGACTTTCTCCATATATATTGAATAGGGTTGGCGATAGGCAGCATCCTTGTCTTACTCCTCTACCGATATTTATTCCGCAGGTGTCCACATTCTCAAACCTGACCTTTACAACTTGATTCTCATATAGATTCCTAATCAGTCTCCTGTCTTTCCAGTCTACACCTATATCCTTTAATATCTTCATCAACTTTACCCAATTTACTCTATCAAAGGCCTTCTGCCAGTCTACGAAACATGCGCAGATATCTTGACTGTATTCTATTGCCCTTTCTGATATGATTCTAACTACTCCTATAGCATCTCTAGTTCCTCGTCCTTTTCTGAAACCAAATTGATCTTCCCCTATTATTTCTTCTGCCTTTTTCTCCAGCCTTTTATTAAGAATCCTCGTGATGATCTTCGATGTGTGTGACAGAAGGCTTATAGTTCTGTAATCTTTACACTGCATTGCCTTTGGCTTCTTCTTTAGAGGGATCATTGTTACTTCTAGGAAATCCTGAGGCCACTCTCCCGTGTCGTAAATCTTATTAATTAATTTCGTGATCGCTTTTAGTCCTTCTGATCCTATGACTTTAAGTATCTCAGCCGGTATTCCATCGCTGCCCGTGGCTTTCCCCTTCTTAAGTTCCACTATCGCTTTTTCTACTTCGCTCTCCATAATACTTGGTCCTAAGTTATCTTCTTCAATGTTTTCCTCATTTTCCAGTTCTATTTTTGCCGCTCCTGTCTGTTTGCTGTATAATTCCTTAATGTATTCTTCCCATACCTGTGCTACATCCTTTGTTTCTGAGACTATCTTCCCATCCGTATTCATAATTCCTTTACCACAAATTCCATTAGACTTCTTATCTTCTAATTCCAGTGCCCTAGCGTACATCATATCGTACCGTCCTAATTTCTCCATTTGTTCTATTTCATCACATTTTCCTTTTAGCCAATTTTCTCTAGCTTTATCTGTTACCCTTCTCAACTCATTGTTTATACGCCTATAGTTGGCTGTACCTTCTTCACTGTTAACGTTTTTCCATTTTCCTCTCTCATCCATTTTCTCCAGCATTTCCTTCGTGATCCATGGTTTTCTGATTTTCTTCTCTTGTTTTCCAATCTCTTTATCCAAGGTATCCTTGATACTGGTTTTAATTTCATCCCATTCTATATCGACGGTCTTCGGTTTGTTTTCCAACTTTCTTAAGTTATCTTCCAACTTCATGCTGACTACATCCTGCCTTTCTTTCAGTTTTTCTAGGTCCCAGGTCTGTCTTTCTCTTCTCGTTTTTCTTATTTGTTTGAGCTTTGTACTCACGTCAAGTATTAGAAGGCTGTGATCTGAATCAATGTCTGCTCCTTGCAATGCCTTGGCGTTCTTTATGCTGTTCCTGAATCTTTGTTTTACAAGGATGTAATCTATTTGGCATCTCATTCTATCTCCTGGGCTTTTCCATGTGTATAACCTTCGTTTATGGTTTTTGAACCATGTATTAGTCACTACAAGGTTATTATTGATGCAGAATTCTACGAGTTTCTCCCCTCCTCGATTTCTCTTCCCAAGTCCGTATTGCCCGACAACATTTTCTTCCTGTCCTTCTCCGACTATGCTGTTCCAATCTCCCATTATTATGCAGTTTACCTTTCCTCTTCCGTCTTCTTCGTAAATTTCATTAATTTGCTCATAGATCTCATCTATTTCTTCATCGTCATGAGCTGACGTTGGCATATATACCTGGATTATCAGCATGTCCACTGGGACTGCTTTTAGCTTTATTGCCATCAGTCTATCGTTCGTTGCTATTATCTTTGTCACGCTTTTCATCATATCTTTCCTAAGTACCAGAGCTACTCCCCTTTCCCCACTATTTCCTCCAGAATAAACTACCGTGAATTCTTCCGAGTCGAACTGTCCTTCTCCCTCCCATCTAGTTTCGCTTAGCCCTATAATGTCAACTCTATTTCTTCTTTCAAGTTCTCTAGCTTTCCTGCCTTTCTCATAGTTCTTACGTTCCAAGTCCCTATTCGTAATTTACTTTCGACAAATGTTTTCCTCAAGGCAGTCCCCGCCCGGAGATCCGATTGGGGGACTATTTTACCTCCGGATTGTTTTACCTCGAGAGAACTCATATTGTCCAACCATATAATCTTTACTAGGGATTGTAATGTGGTAGTTTCCCTCTTGCTTTCCACATCGCAGTACTGTAGCCGTTCAAATCGTCCTGATCACGCCTACAGCTGTATTGGATATAGACCCAACCAACATCATTTGTTTTCGGCTCTATACCATACTGACAGTACTGCTGCCTACTGCCAGGCACTGATGATAGTTTTTTTTTTATAAATAAAACCTCCATTCGAGGGGTTTGAACCCCCGAACTTTGCAATAGAAAGCCGACACGCTAACCACTACACCACCAGTGCATATCAAAACATATATATTTATAGAAATAGAAAGCTTCTCGAGTGACTGAAATTTGCAGAATGATTGCAAATTAATGGTTGAAATTGTTATTAATGAATATGAAGTAGAAAATTAAATATTCATTTTAGATGACAAAGTGTTCTTTTTTGCTTTGAAACCCAGATCAGAGAGCTGAAAAGATCTTTTAACAAGAAGTTTGCCGGAAAGTTCCGCGTACTGAGAACCGCGCCTAGGGTGAAAAATGCCGATTCACAGGCGGAACTCCCCGGCCTATGCTGCAGGAAGTATTACGATGTAACTAGTATGCGCAGTGAAATTCAACCTACTAAAATTACATAACATTGGTTAACATAGGTAAAAGGATCGATAAAAACAAAATTATTCTAAAAGGAGAACATAGAAGGACAAAAATTTTATGGAGGGCAATGTTTAAAAAGAACTATTTCCAAAAGGAGGACATCTGACCACCTTAAGTTTCATGTCCAGGGCTGTGTGTGTGTATTTATACCTGGTTGGCGGGCAGGGGGGGGAGGGAGGGGAAGAGAAAAAGGGAGGGACCTAGATGACGTAGGTGATGGGAGAAAAAGGGGGAGAGGTCAGTTTAAAAAGAACGCTATTTATTACCCCTAACTCATTATTCATCGGGGTGTGTCTGTATTTATGAATGTGTAAGCTTTCTGTCGTGTCCCCCTCCCCCTTTTTTTAACCTCTGATGATGGTTACTTTGTAACCGAAATACGTATTGGGTTTTTATCCGGGTTCATCTGTTTTTATCCGGCCTTTTAATCGGGTTTTATCAGTTTGACTGGCTTTGGAGAAATTCCTTCGCTTATATTTTAAGTAATGACATAATTTATAATATCCCAATTTTGTGTCCAGTTGCGCCACTCTTTTATTCTTTCCATTAGAAAGAGTCCTATTGTATAAATGAATTTCCGCATAACTAGTGTTCGTTATTCAACTTATTATTTATAAAATATAGTGCATCCTTAAAAGTTAAAGGTTTTTTTTTCTAGAAGAATATTATTGATATTTTAATGTTAAATTGTGCATCCTTATAGATAAATTCAGGTATCTCCAAAAAACGTAAAACGTTTAGAAAACCAGACGGGCATCTTAGTTACGAAACTGCCGTCATCAGTGGTGATCCACCAATAGTACATACATTCTAATAAAGAACCGCTATTATTAGAATCTACTCTCATTGGATCACCACTGGAGACGGCTGCTTTGTAACCGAAATTATCTTCTGTTTTTCATAATCATTTTTTAGGCGTTCTTTACCAGCCAAGCGGTAATAGCAGGACGCCTTATGGGCACGTCTGGTACGTCCGTCGTAACTTTCATCTGCTAAACCGCTAGAAGGATTTAAATTAAATTAAGTATGAATGATTGTTATTAAAATTTATCGCCCAATTGTGATTTTTAACTGAATCCGTCAATTAGAACTTCCACTTTACATTATTACTGTAGTAAACTTATTTATACTCGTATCTCATTAAATGGCATCCATCAAGCAACAATGAAATGACATACTTTTCTCTCCCTAGCTCTTATATGATCTGTAAGATATAGATTAAAAAAATTATTCGGATAGATAACAACTTTACTGCAAGAAAGACCACGAGATCACATACTTACGTGTTATAGTTTCGGAGATAGAAATTCTAGAAAATCCCGCAAAAAACATCGCATATTTTGTTTTCATCGATCTCTAAGGTGGTTCTCTCGGCAAACAACAATTAAAATCCATGTTTTTCTATCCCACGCCCTTCTGTGATCTGTGAGGTATGTTTGAAAAATTTATTCGTATAGAGGACAACATTTACTACAAGATAGTCCCCCGAGACCACATAATTACGAGTTTTGGCTTCGGAGATAAAAATTTGATAATATCTCGAGCAAAACATCGCTTATTTTGTTTACACCAATCGCGAAGACGGTTCTCTCAGCAAACAGCAATTAAAAATCCGTATATTTCTCTCCCATGCTCTTATACGATCTGTGAGGTATAGATTTAAAAATTTATTTGGACAGAGAACAACATTTACTACAAGATAGTCCCCAAGGCCATATAATTACGACTTATAGTTTCGGAGATAAAAATTCGAGAATCGCCCAATCTTTCGATACCGTTTCATGCGTATTTCCCATTAAGAACGCCTTTGAAATATCTGTGTATTCCATTTATGGAGTTTACTTTTCCATCTTGTTAGCTATTGGAAGCACCTATTGTGTAACTGGATTGTGCAGTTTTGCATTTTAAAAAATCTCAGTTGTTTAGCCTTAATAATTGATTTGTATGAGATCTATCCGCGTTTAATTATTTATCATCGATTTTGGTATCATCCAATAGCCCTAGCTGAGTCAATATCCGGATCGTTTGAGCTCGTACGGAATCGTCCCGAGGATCGTTTTCGCCCCCATTCGCCTCGGCCGTCTTCGGCCGTTTTCAATATCGTTTCTTACCTCCCTTCCTCCACACCTCTCTTCTCCCCTCCGCATTCTCTCCTGGTTCCTGAATTATTATCCCTCAAATCGCCCTCGAAACCCCTCCCGGTCTTTATAGGGCCGGAATAGGAATCTGCTTCCTCTCTTCCTCCCCACCTTTAAAGCCTTACTACGAAACCAAACGATAATGACCGCAATCTTAGGATTCCTGACGCGTACCCTATATCTTCCGCCTCAAATCTCTCCCTCCCTCTTGTCTCCTTTCCCTTTTAGTTCTCTCTCTCTCACACACTCTCTTCCCCTCCCTCTCTCTCGCTCCACCTCACTTTCCCTCTTCCACTCTCGCCTTCACATTCCTCCGACTTTTTCGCCACTCCGCCGAAAATCTCTATATCTCTCTCTCTCCTCTGTTTTCTTTTCCTCGTTCTCGCTCTCTTGGTTCTTCGTTCTCACACTTTTCTCTCCTTGTCTCCCTTCTTGGCATTTATTCTCTCCTCATATTCCTTCCTATCTATATTTTTCTGTTCATCCATTCTTCTCTTGCCTTCCTTTATGATTCTATTTTTCATTCTTCCTGCCTCTCTGCGTAATTCTCTCACTCCCTTTCTATGTGCTATCTCCCTCCCCCCTCTCTCTACCTCCTGCCCTCTTCCTTTCTACCTCCTCTTTAGGCAGAGTATCTGCCAATGGATGCGAAGATTTCGGGTTCGTAACGCGCTAAGGGTATGTGTTCGTCTTCGTCATGTCAGGGTTAATATGCAAGAATGGACATTATTTTCTAAATATCGCCCTCAATAAAGGCATTATTATTATTATTTATTGTTATTATTATTATCATTTATCCCCTCTCTACGTTCTCTTTACCTCCGCTCTACCTCCTCTCTTCTGTCTTACTATCTTCTATGCCTTCTCACCACGACCACCTCTCTTTTATCTCTCTCTACCTCACCTCACTAAAACACTTTCTAATCTCCTTCCTGCCTTCACCCTTCCCTCTTTCTTCCTCCCTCAAAATTTCTCACTCCCCCTCTCTCTCTCTCTCTCTCTCTCTCTCTCTCTCTCTCTGTGTCTGCCTCTAACTCTCCCTCTTCCATTATTTTAGTAGGTGGGTTAAACTAGGTGGGTGTTCAGGACCGCAGTAACGCGATATACTTTAGGACTTGAGGTAGGTTTTTGACAATGGCAGAAAGCGGAATAATACTCTTTGTCTTCACGGCTGGGAGTTTATTTTGCTATTAAAACAATTTATGAAAGATTCCTTGTTGTAACATAAAAATTAAAGATGGATCTCATGTGTTCATCAGGATAAAACGCTGTCTAAAAACAAAACTATTTTAACTATTCAAAAAGTAGCGTTAGGGTCGAAGTATGGAATGACAAGTAAGGAAATGGCTCCTGCAGCATACAATAAATGGCGTTTTTTAAATATTGGGCAGAGGGGAAGACCGAGAAAACGTGCCCAACGAGACAGAACACTGAATCGATTGGCGAAAAAACGGAGTCTCTCTATGCTTTCGTTTAGTAGTTAGACGGGCAAACCGAACGCATAAGCGGACTTTTTTTTAAACCGCTAAAAATGGCCGCATGCAGTCCACTTCTTGCTTTAAGGGTTGGATAGAAGACGATTCCGTATTAGCTGGCATAATATTCGTACTTTTTATAAATTTTTCCGCCAATAAATAAACATGTCAGGACCGACCAGGCGCTGGATTTTTGCTTACGCTGTTGCCGTTCCTATTCGCAATAAAATTGCGTATGCAATCGGAATAACTGAGTAGGATAGACATACTTGGTATTAGTAATACGAAATCTATTTTGAAAAACTTATTTGATCTGAAATATCTTGAATTTCATCTGCTTCAAACACAATATGTACATTAAAACTGTCGAGATGAACATAGACAGTAAATACTGTTTCATCGTACGCCAAAATTTGTTTCAGCGGCAAACGCCTACTGCATTGTAGTAAAGTTCTTTTGATCTTTCATATCCTCTAAATATAACTATAAAATTGCAAGCGCGCCTTATGATTTCCAACATGCAGGTCTGTTGCCACGTTTCTTTTCCTCGAAATTCCTCCTTCAGTAACTGTCGTTTAAAGTCTTTTCCTAGAAACAAATGTGGTCCAAGGATTATGCCAGGATTCAAATTTTATACTTTTCGCTTCTAATAATTAGGGTACGAGAATTATGGTAGAATATGCGGTCCTTTATGGTAGTGTCATATGTATCGTCTTATCTTTCCTCTCACTGGTTAAAACTTTTGTCAAAACAGTTAAAGTTATGACGCAAGCCGAAATATCTTCCTCTCTTCTTTCCTGTTATTTTCTTCTCTCGCTGTTTTTCCAGCCTCTATTTCCTCTCCGCCTCTTCTCTATCTCCTCTCTTTTTTGTGTTTCGCTGGTTTTCCTCATCTTCAACTTCTTGCGAAGCCGTCTGGCGCAAGTGACGGGAGATGCAGAGAAAGAGATGATTTGGGCGCCTTCCGGTCTCATTATCCTCCGCGGCCCTTTCTCGTTCTCTAGTTTATCTCCTCGCGGTTGATTGATACATTTTTTCCAACACAGCTTCACGTTTCGCTCGTTGGACAGTCTGCCATGTCGCCATCGAGTTCATTCCAAGCGGATATTACGCTTGGTTCCTCTCCGCTTGATTTGCGGTTTTCTCTCAGCCGTGAAAAGGACTGGAATAGTTGAAGGATGGCGGAGACGTACAGAGGATTATTTTTCTGTGATATTTTTTGCAATTCTTTGCGTTGATAATTGCAGGTACTGCGATTTAAGTCGGAAGAATTCAAAAATGAAATCTAGCGTAGACTCGGATGGTAAAGATGATGTTTTTCCTGTAGATTCTTTGTCTATGTGGGATTTAAGTTAACCTTATTGCGGAAGACGAATATGCTCATTTTTTGTGAAGTAATGTTTTTGTGGTATTTTCATCTCGCGAAAGGTGAACTGGTTAATTATCGATACAATTGACTCCCTAGGGTAATGTACTGTAATAATAATTTGAAAATGCGTTATGTTGGTGATGTGTTGTTAATGTTTGGGCGTGATTTGGTTTCAAACAAATCGACATGGAACCTGAACTTTTTTATAATTTATTTGATATTTCAATTCGATCGTTTATTGTATAGGTATAAATCACTTAAGCTTTTATAATTTGTAAAACTTTTCTAATGGCGAATCTATTGTTTTACCACCTGCTTTTATTCCACGACGATCTTTTCGGATCCATCTCTGTTAAAAGAAATAGTTTTTTCTCTCTAAGGAGCGCCGCATTGGAAACGTAATTTTCCATCGGATTTTGTGCGATCGCAAGAAAACCCTTCCGGTTGGAATTTGATCCATGAGAAGGAGCCGCTATACGTCCTAATCCGCTCTCCAGCGTTCGGTCGAAGAAAAAAAACTAGGCGAGGAAATAAAAGACGAACGCTTCCCGTCTTTTATATGTAACCTCTTTTTTTCCCCTCGCCTTTTCTCCGTGCCCCGCCTTCCACGAGTGTAGCAAACCTCTAATTTCATCCTCACCCCATCCTAACGCCTTGCTTCATTGAACCGGAAATACTATTGCCCCTGGTCGAAATCCCTGCACCTCGCAAATAACGAACCTCGCCTTTTTCCTTTTTGGCCTATTCTTCTTCTCTCCTCCGACTCATCCGTTGTCCTCTCTCCTATGTTCTAGGTTCTCCAAAATCTCCAATTTTTCTCGTTTCATCTATTTTATCCACCTCTGTTTTTTCGTCTCTTCTTTCTCCTACTATTCTTTATTTTTTCATTTCCTTCTACGTTTTTGCTATCGAAATATTTTCCATTCAGCTCCTCTTTTCCTTATTTTTTTTATCGATCTTCTTATCATTTAGCTTTCTAACATCGTCTTTATCTTCTTCCTAATTCCTCTTCCTTCTTTTACTCTTCCCTTTCTTATTCCCTCAATTTATCTAGGAATTTCCTCCTTGCGCTTTTCTCCTGTTTATGTTCGTTTCCTCTCTTTATTCTTTCTTTCGATGTTCTTTCTCTTCTCAAGATTTTGCATGCTGAGATTCTTTTGCTTTCTCTCTATTTTATCAATGCGGGGAATGGAGTTGCAGACGTTCGGAAATTTAGACAGCCACCCTAACGGATTTAGTCAGTTTAAAACGCGTCTAAATTTCCCTGGGTCGCTTTTGCGTTTTAATTATTTTAATTGCCTCTTTTTGTCTTTCGTTGTGAATATTTCTTCGACGTATTTTTTACCTAACTTGTGCCTTTAATAACTTACTAGTTTGTAATGAGTAGTTTTATTCCTTATTATGCGTAATTACTTTATTTTCTCGTGCATTTTAATATCCCCATGTTTTCCACAACAATACTACAAAGAATTTCTGCTTTAGTACGAAATAATTCCGCGTTGCATGTTGCATATATACGTGGATTATCATCTTTTCCTCATATGTTTGGAACAGTCAGAGGTTTTAATTGGGAACGGAGATGCCTCAGTACGATCTTTTTTTACATTTAGCACGCTCTCTTCTCCCTAACTATATTGAATATGAGCGTATTTTTCAATTTTTATATAAAATAGACCATGTATTATGAAAAATCAACGAAGTGTATTTGTAATTCCAACCTTTAGAGCAGTCTGTGCAAGTTGATTGAAATATTTTCCAAAAATGTTTAAAAGTTTTTTTTTTACCTACGGTGACAATATTGTATAAATGAACATAAATCCCGAAGTCATAATTTCAGAGGGAAAATAATTACGTGATTTTTTAAACGGAAAATAAATGCGTTTCATTTTGTTCTACTTGTATTTGCTTTAGGGAGATATTATGGGCTTATTTTATCTTTAAAAATCGTTAAAAGTTTATTGCGCTATGTCCATATTTTATGCCCTTATCTCGAAAATACTGTAATAGAGATCCTATTTGAGTTGTTGACTTTCTTCTTTGAATTATCCCTTTGTACTTTTTCTTGCCCTGTTTTGTCCGTAGCTGACCAAACATTTCCCGAATACTACGCAGAATTTATTTTCTTCCCACTAGCAATAAGACTAATGGCTTGTGTTGTAATAGATTTTCAATGACAATTACATATGACCATGCTCTCATCAGGGTTCGAATTCGAGCCATTTTTACACTCGAATTACTTGCCTTGCTCGATGGAATGCATTTCATGATGTCTCGTCAGACAATGGCGGATTTCCCTCTTCCAATGTTACTCCTTTCTAAACCCTCAGTCCCTCGACCTTTCCTGTTTGCGGCCACACCCTCTGCCGACGCATTCACTCCCTTCTTCTCCTAATATGACTCTTCGTCGTCGTCGGAGAGCGTCCGTCCCAAACTGTTCGTGCGCACACTCTCAGCGCTCAATCTTTTCCCTCTAAAAAAAAAGAGAGCGTCTGCTGTCGGAATTGCGCGTGTTTGCGAATCTCCGGTCGTGGCTAAATTTTCCATCCCTCTGTCGAATCTCCCTTGGAAGGACGTCTGGCCTTTTCTTACGCCGTTTTGCGCACTCTTCTATAAAGACGACGAACAAGTCCATCTGGCTATTCTACTGCTCATTCAAACGGCCAAAGTGCTTCGTCTAAGGCGCATGAATTAGAATTAGAGCATCAAATGTGAAACGTCTCACGCGAATAGTGGGTTTTGGTTGTTCCGTTGGCGTTTAAAATATAAGGGTTAATAACACGATTCCTTGATTTATACTGATGGAGTTTCACACAGATTTGGCCATGAACCTGTAAATAATTTATTCAACTTTCATATTAATTTCCCGTTTCCTATGTTTATAAAATGTTATCCATCAAATTCAAATGCGGTAGGTCAGGATTCCATTCTTCCTTCGCATTTTTTAGCTTTGATGTTTTTAGTAAGATAAATTCAATTCACTTTTATCCAGTGGTCTAATTTATATTTCTCTCGAGAGGTATCTGCAAAAATATAAATCCAAAGGTCTTATCGCTGCCTTGGTAATAATTTGTACGGAATGACTTTTGAAATGCATATAGAGTAGATATCTTGAACTCATACCTGCACTAGGGAAACAATCCCAGGAGATATTTGTCGAGGCCCGAGTAAAAATAAAATATAGCGGTGGTTCCCAAACAGGATGCCGCAGCTGATTTTTATGAGTGCCGCGAAGAAGTTTCTTCGGTAAATAAATCAGCGATTTGGATGTGTTGATGGGTAATTAAGGCAATAAGTTTTCCTCTTATAAATTCATTATGATGTAGTACCAACAAATGGATGCGTCCAAAGGTTTTAATACCCTTGTGTAAAAATATAAAATTCTTGTATCAGGACTCGGGTACCACGAAATTCCGTTATTTTTTTAAAGAGCGCCGGGCATGCAAAAGGTTTGGGAACTACTTGGGTAGAGAGTTATTTACACCGATATCGAGGAAGGCGTGCAGTGTTCTGACATAAAAATAATCTTCTCGTTATCCATATTTTTGCGTCTTTTATAAGCTAGAGTTATTTCTTCAAATGTAAAATGATATTTCTGTGAGCAGGAAAGCATCCATTTTCATTCATCTTGACTGAGGAAAATAATATAAGTTCAAATGTAGCAGGTGTTACATTGACTCATATGTTAGAACTACGATAATTTTTTATTGCGCTCGAATTTACCTCATTCAAATCGAGAAGATCTCGTTACATTTTGTTCAAATTGCTTTAATTTACTCTTCGTTTAATAACCATGCCTGGTTTTCAAGGACTTTTTTCACACCATTTTTATCCACACCGACGTAAAAATTGGTTTCATGGTAATGGCGGTGGTGTACTTTCTAAATTGCGCTTCTCATATTTTTATCTCTGTAACTGAATCCTTAGTTCATTTGAAAGTCTGTATTTTTTATCTTCCGTAGCCCCCCTCTCCTCTGGTGGGCGAAAACAGCAAGAACACTTTCAACCGAAATCTTTTGGAACTTAATGAGACGTGTTATTGCAATTTCTCGAGATCCTATCCCGTTTTTGCGGAGATCCACCGCTGGAGGCGTTCGCGTATCGCCAGCTCCCGTTTCAAGCCCACCTGCCTTCATTTTCGTCCGTCCCTTCACTTTCAAAGACCCGGATCTCATCTCCACTTCGTCGCACTCTCTGAAAAAGACAAACCATTCGGCCGCCAAGACGCTTTAATTGCTCGAAACCTTCCCCTCTTTATCGCCATTGTGCGGCGAAAAGGACAAGCCCGGAAAAGAAATCTCTTTTCCCTTTCCGTAGAGCGTGGCGTGCTTTTGCGACCCGAGGTTTCAGTTCGCCGACGTGCGGGGCAACAGTACCTCCTTTGGCTCCTCTTTCCCTCTTCCGTTTGCAGGAGGTAAGGGCAGAGGGGGGTTAAGGAGGAGGGAGGAAAGGAGTCGGAGAGCATCTGTTGTCCGGCTTCCACCCGAGGAATTCCTTTGTGGGTCTTCTCGGTGGTTTTTGACCCTTTATACATGGCTTGTGTATCCTACGGTCCCTAGATGGCTCTCCTTCACCGAAGCGTTGGCGATAGAATCGCGGCATCGTGTGGGAACTTTCCTCTTTATACGTTGAAACCCTTTACTTCAAACTCGCTTTCTTTTTTTATTCCTAGGGGGGGGGGGAATCGATTAACCGACAAAAATGAGCTTTTAAACGCTTTGAGACGAGTCTTTAAGCGTGGAGCGAGGCGGAAGTAATTCCATAAATGGATGAATCGCGGCGTTTGTTTATTTTGTAAGTCGTTCGTTCGTCTTCATCCCGAAGATTTTTTATGGCATCCTTTTCAAAGCGGATAGAAAGCTTCTTCCGAGGGAGGTTTACGGAACATTTTTATTGTCTGGCTCAACAGAAGGTGAATGGATCGTTTCTTACCACTGTTCCTTTCACGTTCGTGGTTGCGATACCGGCTTTCTGGAGCGATGTGACTGCTTTTGCAGGTGCGCTGCAGTAAATTTTCTGTTTTAATGCGCTCGTGAAGACGGTTTATATTTGATTCCGCGTCTTTCTCTGTTAAGGAATAGATGATCATCATCATGAGGTGTTCTGCCTCTAGGCAGGTCCCTGGCACCAGCGTTGTCTCCACTTATTTCTGTTCCTTGCCATTTCTTTCATTTCCTGATACCCTCCCCTTTCTTTCAGATCGTCAAACATTTTTATTCTTCTACGTCCCCTTTTCCTTTCACCTTCTACTGATCCTTCCAACACCATCAATAGTAAACCTTCTCCTCTCAAGATATGCCCTAACCAGTTACTTTTCCTCCTCTGAATTGTTTCAAGTAATCTTCTCTTCTCATTCACCCTTGTTAGTATTGCTTCATTCCTTATCCTATCCGTCCACTTAACCTTCTCCATCCGCCTCCACACCCACATTTCAAATGCCTCTAGTCTTTCTTTCTCTCTTTTGTTTAGCGTCCATGTTTCACACCCATAAAGCAATACACTCCAAACATAGCACTTCACAAGACGTTTCTTCAGATTTAAATCCATTTTACCACATAGTACCCGTTTTTTCCTATTAAATGTTTCTTTTGCCATTGCTATTCTTGTTCTTATTTCTTTTTCACTTCTCCAGTCTTCAGTTAGCATGCTTCCCAAATATCTATACTGTTTTACTTGCTCCACTCTTCCATCCTTTATTGACACATTCATAATCTCTCTATCCCCTATTCTCATCACCTTTGTTTTCTTTATGTTCATTTTCATTCCATATTCCATCATCCTGTCTTCTAGCTTAGATAGAATAGATGATAACTTGTTAATTATTTTACTTATATCCCAGTTACATGTTGTGGCGTTTTGCATTTTTAATTGACTACTGATGATATAGACTTAACAAGATAAAGTAAAATCTAGATACATATTTTTGCTAACCTTAAAATTCGAATGCAAACATGTAAAATATTCATAACAATATGTTGATGAGGTATTTTTTCGCCGACATTTTTCCAAATCGTTATCGACTAGTACAGCGGTGCCCAAACTTTTCTAATGGCGGGCCACATCAGTGGTTGCGAATCCCTTGGCGGGCCGCATTGGAAGTTGCCAATTCTTCGGCGGGCCGGATTAGAGTTTAAATCGGAAATTTTCTATATATTTTGAGGTGTAATGTAAGGCTAAATCGTGTCAAAATAAGGTTTTCATGGCTGACATTTCAATATTTAAAGTTTTACTATGAAAATTTTCAAAAAATGTATGAATTTGTGTGTTAAATTTTTCGAATTGATTTTTCGCCTTAAGTGTTTCGCGGGCCGCACAAAAATCATTCGCAGGCCGCATTTGCCCCGCGGGCCGTAGTTTGGGCACCGCTGGACTAGTAGATTGGCAAATAACCGAGATGTAAAATATTTGTTCGACTTTATGACTGACATTTTATCACAAATAGGTCAACGTTATCTTTTCATATATATAAGCTTATATATGTTACTGGTTTGTATGTATCGGGTATCTGTTTATTATGTGTGTATTTATTCGAGTTTATTTTCCTCCCAAGCCAACTGAAATGTAGTTCGTTAAATATTAAATCTGCAACGAAAATATTTCCTCGATTTTTAAAAATAACTTAAACAGTTTTGCATTTAATGAGTGCATTGAAAATTTATCGAGCATAGAACAAAATAAGATCCATTTATTTATATAAAACCTCAGCTCGAAATTTCTTTCAAGCAGTTAATCGGACAAAATTTTACGCTTCTAGCCTCGAAATTTTGAGTAGGCAAGTTGTTGTTTTGCAAAAGAACAAATTTAACCCTTCGGAAAACAAAGAAGTAACGGATTTACCTAAATGTGATGCATTAATCCTTGGAGTGCTTCGCATGCGAAAACAATTTAATTTCCGCATTTCGCTGTTTTGATTACGGTTTTTGAATGAAATAAAAATATCCCGTTGATGCCCGGGGGCGCACAGTACGTCAGAGCGCAATCATTTTAGTGAAAGACAATTCAAGGATACGGCAAATAATACGAAAAGAAGTCCTCATTCACCATCCCTTGAAAAGTGTCTTGCATACCGGTGCCTTTAATTCTTTTATTTTGCATTCTTGCTTGCTATTGTTCCAACGTTTTTGTGAAAATTAAGGGGAAAAAACAGAAGAAGATGCTTTACCGAAATAATGCATGCAAAAACTCCAAAAGTGAGTGAGCGAAGGAGGAGAATGTGGTTGGGGATGCAGGTGTGTTTCTCTCTCTTTCCTTCTTCTGGTTTTTTATTAATTCGCATTATCTGTTTTGAGCGAGTTTTAGTTCCCCCTCCACCTTTCTTCTCCCCTCCTCTCTCCCACTTCCAGAATTCCACTAATTCTTTTTTCTCTTTCTGCTCTCTTAACAGGTGAGTGCGGCTTTTCCGGTAATTTGCAGCCCTTTCCTCGTCCCTGTGTACCTGTGTCTGTCTGCACACTTACTGTCGACTCTGTGAGTTTGTGTGCGAATTTTTGTGTGTGTGTGCGTGCGTGTGTGCGCACGTGCTCTCGTCCTTGAGTGGTCCCTCCTGCACCTCTAAAGAAACAAATAAAATTGAAGGCAAGATACGCTTGTAAGCTCGGCATTTCCGCGCGCGCACAGACGCACCTTGCCGTTTTCTGAATTACGTATCATCGGAGCCACCCGAGCGAGTAATGAAATTCAGCAAGAATTCGCGCGGATGCGTTCTTATTGCAATTTACGTCTAGGCCCCGTTGAAATCGACGTTGTTTTCCGAGTAGTTTTGTCAGCAGTATTTGCTATTTGTTCATAGTTCGGGCGTCATTATTTTGCCGCTGCTAATTGTCTGCATCTCGCTGTTAAGTTACGGAAATCTTTATTATGTTACAACGAACGTTTCAGTAATCTGAAGGAGAATGCGGGATTTTGTCTGAAAATAATGCGGGAATAGTAAGCCTTTTGAAAATATAGACATTAATTCACTTTTCCGAAGAAGATGATTATGTAATTAAGTTCACTTTATGGGTTAATAAAATTATTCAATTGACTATTTAGAAAATGGAATTTGGCTATAATAGTCCTAGAGGCTAATTAGCCATAAAAAAACAAGCAAACAAGAGATTGCAATTGACCTAATTACCCACAAAACGATTAATAGTGCAGTGTCTGTCGTCACTGCGTAACTGAGGATAATCTCGGTCATTCACGTAATTGTTGCGTACTATGGCAAACTATGGATAAGTTTTCTTAAAAAGTGACTGCGATGTAAATCTCTCCTTAACAATTGTAGCTTTACTATTACAATAACTGTGCTTCCTTCGTCATCTCAACGCTTCTATTTTAAAAGTTAGCCTAACTTCCTTAAAATAAATATATAATATAATAATATTTAAAGAAATTCTATTATTGAGCTTTGAAATAGGTTTTATTGTAAATGCAGAGCGAGAAAATGTTTCGCGCTATTCCGTATTCGCCTTGATGAAATATTTTCTTTTTATCGATCACATAAGTTTTATTATCGTATACGTAACTTTCTATTAGATCCAAGCCGCTTAGCACCACTAGAAAATTTTCACATTATAGAGCTCAGTGTAAACATGCATGAAACACTAAGAACGGCTATTTGTTTATAAAAACATACGATTTTGATGGGATTAGAATATTGCACAAAGGCTCAATCAGTGGTTACTTTCGATAAGAAAAGCAGTAGCTTTCTTTCATCATTTCTCCCGTGAAATTTGCACATTACATCTGATCGCTGCCTTCAGGCATTCGTTTTCTAACTATTAACTCATCTCTCGAGACACTCATAGCCCGTCGCACATTCACAATCTGTGGCTTTTCTAAACTCGTGCAAACCATGCACTTCAGCGGAGATAAATTCGCGATAATTACTCGCATGTTATTCGAACCGTATCTACAGCTCTTCGCCAGCACAAACACGCCCACGCCTACAGAGACGGAAACTCGTATCCAGGATGCCCCGTTATTTTCGCAAGGGCAGACACTTATTACCGGATCTTTGTCGTCAGCCGGATAGTGTTGCAGAGAAGGTTGACGCAGGCGCATTCCAAACTTTTCAATTTCTCCCTCGTGGAATCCGGCGAGGAAGAGGTCAGCTGTCTGGCGAAAATAAATATTTCCTTATTTGTAGGCTGGTCGTTAAACCGCGACCGTACGCACCGGAGATGGTATTTAGGCGGCTGTCTGTGCTCTAAAGCTTCATTTTCCTCCAGCCACTAGAAGTCATAAACTCTCCTCTCTTGTAGCATATATATAAAATCTTATTGTCCCTCTGCTTTCACCATCTCACTCTTCTACACTTTCTCCGTGCGACTTAGCTCTCCCTCTTCTACTTACATTTACTCTCATTGCATCTCATCCCTACTTTTTCTCCTTTTCACACTTTCCCTCTCCCTCTCTCCCACTCTTTTCCTCCCTCTCTTTCTTCTTCCCTCCACTTTCCCTTCCTGTCTCTCTTCCTCACTCTCTCTCTCTCTAGCTCTCTTTCCATTCGTATATCTTTCTCACTGTCTCCCTCTCTTTCTCTCTCTCTCAATACTGTTTATTTTTCTCATTGATAAATAGGTGTCATATATTCATTGTCATTTTATCTTAATATTTTTCTCGTTTATTTATTTATCATTATTATTATATTTTTAACCTGCTATATTAACATTTAATTTTTGATTTTTCACTTTATTGTGTTATTGTATCGTTCATATTGTTCTTTTATGTATCTAGGGTTTTCGCAGGTTTTTTTCACCCCCATTCACTTTGTGGGTGTTTTCCTGCCTGGGTTTTTACTAGGTTGGCCAAGCCAGCTCCTTACTAGGTTTTTCCCACAAATACCCTGTCTTTCTTAGAAGTTATCTTGAATATGCACCTATCTCTCTCTCTCTCTCTCTCTCTCTCTCTCTCTTTGTCTGTATTAGTATTTTATTATCTTAATCGTTTTTGATGTAATTTAAGGTATTTTAATATAATGTAACTTAACATTGATGAAGGGTTAAATGTAAGAGTGTAAATTTCGCCCGAATAAAGACATCTATCTCTCTATCTTTCTCTCTTCCTCCCACCATATCTCTCCATGTCTTCCTTCCTATTCCTCACTCTCCTTCCATCTGTCTCCCTCACTCCCTCCCGTCCAACCCTCCCCCCTTCTCCCCTCTACCTCCATTCTTGTCTTTCTCCACCCTCACCATACCGCCTCCCCAATCTCTTGCTCTTTCTTCCCATCTCTCCAACTCCACCCTCTCCTCCTTTTATCTTTCTCCCCTTTGCTGTCTCCCATTACTCTCCTTGCCTTTCCCACCTGTTCTTTCGCCTATAATATACTCTCGCTTACCGTCCTGGCTCTATATCCCCGAGCAGAGGAGAGAGAGAATTCAATGTCTTCACCTTCTACTCCTAAATCTTCTTTCTACTCTTTTTTTATTTTTTCCTCGTGTGTCTTTCGCGCCGAGTTTTCGTCTTTTATTCGCCCGTTTTTACTTCTGCCGTCGATTCTTTGTTTGGTTTGAGGTAATTTCTCGTTCTCGGATAAGTTCGGACATATGCTGGTTTACTTTATTTTTTAGCTCCGTTTTTAAACCTCCGTTTGCATTATCTGATAAATTGATTTGAGCGCTGAAAACATAGTTCTCTTTTCGATCACTTGATTTAGTCACCTCGGACACCACAGTTTGATATTTGTTGGCGTTTTGATGATTATCAATTTAAATTGCGCGTGGAACGATCAAGGTATACGGTGATAGCATTCTTCTTATTTATTTATTTAAATTATGATTTCTTTTTAGTTTTTAGGCGTTCTTTACCAGCGATGCGGTAATAGCGTAACGCCTTATGGGCACGTCTGGTCCGTCCGTCGTCAACTTTCATCTCCTAAACCGCTGGACGGATTTTAATTTAATTAAGTATAAGTGATCATTATTAAAATTTATCGCCCAATTGTAATTTTCGACAGAATCCGTCAATTAGAACTTCCACTTTACGTAATTACTTTAATAAACTTATACTCATCTCTCGTTAAATGGCATCCGTCAAGCAACAATGAAATGACATACTTCTTCTCTCCCTAGCTCTTATATTATCTGTAAGGTATAGAGTAAAAACATATTCGGATAGAACATTTACTACAAGAAAGTCCACGAGATCACATACTTACGTGTTATAGTTTCGGAGATAAAATTTCTAGAAAATACCGCGCAAAACATAGCATATTTTGTTTACATCGATCTCTAAGGCGGTTCTCTCAGCAAACAACAATTAAAATCCATGTTTTTCTATCGCACGCTCTTATATAATCTGTGGGATATAGTTTCAAAAAGTTATTCGGATAGAGGACCACATTTACTGCAAGATAGTCTCCGAGAACATATAATTACGGCTTATGGCTTCGGAGATAAAAATTTTATAATATCTCGAGCAAAACATCGCATATCTACATCGCATATCTTGTTTACATCGATCGCGAAGACGGGTCTTTCAGCAAACAACAATTAAAAATCCATATATTTCTCTCCCATTCTCTTATAGATTTAAAAAATTACGAGCGGAATTACTCGTTGAACATCAACGGGACTTTGTAGTGTGGTTAAAATATAACATCTGAGGTGCGTGTGTGTGTGTAATAACTTATATATAATAAATGTAATTGTTTGATTAATTAATAAATTCCTGACAATCATTTGAATTCTCCCAGAAAATGATGCGCTTGAAATTTATTACATTCTGTCATCAATATACGACTTGATTTGCCACTCTTTGGCTCCGTTATTCTTACTCTTCGTATGTTTACTGATTAATAATATTCTTAAATTATTAACGTTGCAATCTATTAATTGACATTGCGCGAAGCGAATAACACTATGGACAAAAGGAAGAACTTGGTCTATGTTTTCAGACCGTGGGTCTCTTATATCCCATGAGGTCAATAAAATACTATTTCCATAAAAATGCATGGGAAATGCTGTGGAGAAACCCCAAAATGCCATGCAGCCCTTCACTGATGTGGATGTAAATATACCTAAATATTAACTTACGATCACGGGAAATGGCTTGTTGTACACAAAAAAGACAATGTTTAAATTCTGTTCATCTTTTGTCGTATTACATGTTAAATCGCTCGAAATTATCCTTTAAGCTCAAAAGTTATTAACATTTTCCAGGCGGCAACAAAGCTAAATTTCTTAATTGTTGTCCTCCTCAAAGGTAGATAGCCACGTAAAGATAAATGCAAGAAAAGTCCACGCCGTGGCGAACCGAGAGGAAGAATAGACAACGCCAATATAAAGGGTACAAATGGATTTATGCCTAAATATAGTCTATGAATACTTTTAAAGTGTGTCAAATGATTTTTAAGAAATATTAGAACATTGTTATCTTTCACCATTAGCATTGAAAGATTTATCGCAACATAAATCGATACATTTACTTACATTTGTTCGTTAACCAAGATGTTTTTTATTGTTTACGTTTTGGCTAATAGTAATGACATCATCCGCATAATTTTATTGCTGCTTTAAAGGCTTTGGTGCATCTATCCATGTGAATATTAAGTAAGACGTTAATGCATAAATTTATCAATGGTAAAACTTTACGATACAATAGATAAACTATTAAATGTTAATGTAAACATCGCTTACGTAATTAAGGAATCGGGTACAAAGATTCAGGACCTATGGTGCACTCGGAGTAATTTCTATTTTAATAAAACTGCTCGATTACGCCAAATATTCTTGGAAAAGCAGTCTACCTTGATTATATGATGGATTCGCCATTGAGATATACCCACGAGCACAAGCCTGACTACAATTTTTCAATGGTTTCTTTAGGTGGTAGTTAAAATTCCGTGTGAACCTCTTCTCCGAGTAACGCATTTGAGAAATTTGTGGACAGCGCGGGGCCCCGAGAAATAAAAATCATTTGCTACTTAAAAGAAAATTCTTTCCCGAACGAAGCCGGGTAACTCCAGCTAGTGTTGAATACAATGTCTATGCAACATATAATCCGAGAATTTCCCCAACACTAAGTAAACTTAGTAATGTTGATTTTTTAATTTTTAGTGGCTGAAATCGTAATAACATTTGTTTCTATTGTTTAATCTAAAAATGTTATGCTTTCTATAGACACGCAACATAAGACGATCATCCTATTACAAATAAATGAACTTATAACTGTTCCGCGTTTATTTCTTAAATTAGCAATTTTACTTTCTGAGTATGCGATAACAGTATAAAAAATAATCATGCAGTCTAGGATAGTTTCCTTTCCAGTTAATTAAATTTCTAGCGAATTGTTTTTAATCTAATTCACATACGTACTCGTCATTATTTAGCTGTTGATTCAATCAAAATAATTATCATTTAACAACTTAATCTATCATTTCCTCAACATTCTGGCGTCGTTTAAAGCACCCTTAACCGAGGCCATTCGGAAAATACGTAAGGTCGTAAAAACCCGTGGAAGAATTGCGTTTTGAAATACGGCAGCAGCCCTTAGGGTTGTAGGAGCGTTTAACACGGGGGCGAAATAAGCTGCCGGAGGAATTTCGGAGTCGTAACGCTCCATTTAACCGCGGGTAGAAATTCTCGCCCGGAGGGCGTCATTCAGCAGACGCCACCTGCAGGTGGAATTTGTCGCCAGACTAAGGTGCCCCGGGATCCAAGTGGCTGAGAAGATAACCCTCCTCCCTCTCTCTCTCGCTCCATCTATCTTTCTCTATCTCTACATTTCTGCCGTGCGACGTTAGTTTTCTCCATTCGCGAAGATGAGAAGGTGCTGTTACCTAAGCTTAACGGGAGCTTGCAGGAATGAGAGATGCCGCGTAAATGCTTCTTCCGTTTGTTGCCTCTGGTTATAAGACCAAGTAAAGGCGGATTATGTGCTGTTTTAAAAAATATGGTTTCATTTATGTTTGTTTTTTCCACCGGACCCACATACGTGATGTGAGTGTGTAATTTACCTTTGTAGACCACGTGTTGGTGCGTTCTTTGGACAGTTAAGGAATAACAATTACGTTTCGCTTTTATTTTTAATTGTTAGCGACGGTAGAAAGGTTTCAATTCGCAAATTACTTTTATTAAAAAAAACAAAAAGAGGTGTTTAAGTTAATTTGTGTTTTTATGATCTCCCTAGATGAACTAGCCCGTTTAAAACGAGCTTTGTAATCAAACAATATAAAAAACAAATTGGAGCACTTTGGTTGTTATCGGGACCTTTCATGAAAGTTTCTTATGTCATTCGCATAGCAATCCTGCCAAATTTTGTTGAACTGGCTGAAGAAACGGCTGAGATATTGAGAGTCTTATGGGTGATTGAAATCACCCTCTGGAATCGAACCCGAGACCTTGATTGAAAAATTTATATGTCATTAGCTATTGGTACGTAATCATAGCAATCCTACGTAATTTGGTTGAACTGGCTGAAGAAATGACTGAGATATTGAGCGTTACGGACAGAATGACCAAGTAACCAAGAGAGAAAGGGTTTTATAGTTAAGTGATTCCATCGTAAAGTAAACGCTGTAACGGTAGCTTAATTTAACATTCTTTATTTTATGCAAACCTTACAATAATTACTTTGGTTATTGTGCTTCACATGAATGGAATGTGTATATTGTTTGATAGTTGAACTTATTTCGATAATATAATTAAAATTTAATTGGATTTAATATAGAATTTATTCCTTTTTCGCACAGTCTATTCTTTGCGTCCACCCAGGGAATTTAATTAATACTAAAGAAAAATTATTAGCCAACAGATACAACAAGGTATGTAGTTTCATTGTTGAACATTTAATTCGAATTTTAAGTGTAGGAGAAAGATACAGTTAGTTGTTTTCTCTGAATGAATTGATGGGAAAATTATTCTTGAGGAAACTCAAAGATTGCCGCGAATTTCTTATGTAAAGATATTTTTCTCTCTTTATTAATAAAATATGCATTGAAATTCAAGTCCTGTCTAGCAAATGCTCAAGAGGCGTATTTTTTACTCGAACAAAGCTTGCATAATTATATACTCGTCTTTGTATGCGTAGTTATGAACTTGATGTAACGATCTTGCGTGTTATTTGTTAAAAATACGAAACTTCTCTGGCGAAAAAGATTTGCTTGTATTGGTCGCTGCTGTCCATTTTTTTTCCAAAAGGTCGACCTAATAAGCGAGAATACCGCGTGTGATTTCGCAATTTAATCTATTCGCGATATATTTAAATAAAAAAACGTCTTCGAGCCAAAATATCGTATGCAGCCAAGGAGTTATGCCCTACATTCGGCGTATTTTTATCCTAAAACGTATGCAACCGAAAAGACGCCTTTTCCACGAAAAAAAATAAATAAAATACTCGCGAGTATCATATTTAAATTATCGATAAATTGTTTTTTTTAATGCTCGCCATAACTTCAATCCGCCTAATGCGATTTTATACAATTATACGAAATGGTATTAATTTAATCGATTTATTTCCGTTACCTGCTTGCTTTTTTCACGAAAAAATATTTATAAATAAAATTTTCGCCAGCTTCATATTTAAATTATCGATGAATTGTTTTTTTAATGCTCGCCATGACTTTTATCCGCCTAATGTGGTTTTATACAGTTATACTTAATGGTATTAATTTAATCGAGTTATTTCCGTCACCTCCTTCCTTGACCATCCTCGGACGTTGCTTCCGTTATGCCATCATCGAAGAAAACAGGCGATTCTCGGCGTATGATTCTCCCGATCGCCCCTCGCAAAAGTTTTTCGGGAGAGCGCTTCTCTCCATATCAACTGAGCCGCGTAATCCCTAAAATTATTTAAAAAACGCGGTCACTTCAGTGGAATGAACCCGCGACCTCTCTCTCTCTCTTTCCTACATGACCCCCTTTTTTTCGGAACGTCCTTACTGGATAAGCTTGCGCCTCTTACGCTTTGTCCTTTTTTTACTTCCCGACTCCGCGGAAAATGAAAAACGTTCGGTAATCTCTGGGATTTCGAAACCGCCATGACGTTTTGAAGTCGGGAACTCTCGCAATAAAATAACCCATTTTCCATGCGGCCCTTAACCGTTTTCATGCAAAACCGGACTCACCGGGAAGTTGAACCCAAATGCCTCTCTTTCTCAGAGCGAAATATATTTACTATGAAATAAGTCGTTCCTTATAATCCCTCAACTATTTCTCTCTCAAACATCTAATATAACCTTTTCCGCCCTATCATCTGAGAAATTACTCTCCTCCCACTTCCTCCTTATCTTAACTTACCTTCCTCCCCCGTACCCTCTCATAATCCATCCTTTTTCCTTCGTATAATCTTCTAAACCAGTCCCTCTCTCTCCAACCTCTCTCTCTCTTTCTTCCTCCTCATCCCTCTCTTGTATGTTCTCAAACTCTACTACCTCTCTCTTCCTCCTCCACCTCCTGCGAGGGAAAAAAAACCCCTTCATTTCTCAGGCTCAAATTTTCTCTATTTTTATGCTCTGCGTTATCTCGGAGGAAAATCTCTTTCGTCCCATATCTCGTCCTTTCTATCTTAAAGAGAAAGACATCTCGTTCATTTTTTCCGCCTCCCTTTTTGCCTCTCTCTCCAAACCACCTCATCTCTCCCCATCTCTCTCTCTTTTCTTCTTTTCACTCGCGTTTCTTCCCTTCCTTCTCACTCGCGGCGTCTTATTTCGTATCTCCGTTCTTTGATTCTAAAAATCTCATTCATTTTCTGACCTTATCTTTTACGTTTTCACTCGGCTTCTCCTTCGCTGTTTTTCATCTTTCTTCTCTGTGTTTTCTCTTATCATCCGTCTTGCATTCTTTCCTCGTGCTTTCTTTTTTTCTTTTCTTTGTCCTTTGTAATTGATCCAACGTTTATCTTTTTTTCTTCTCGTTAAATTGTCTCGTTTCTTGTTTTTATATGTGCATATTTTATTTTTATCCCTTCTTATATTTTCTCATATATCTTTCTTGCTATTTTCCATGATATTCTCCCATTATTTACGCTAACTTCTTCGTAATATCTATCTTCTCTATTTTTGTTCCGTCTTTTATTTTGTCATTCCCTCTTTCTTCGGTCTCTTCTATTTTCCTTCTATATAGCTATCTTTCTCTTACATATTTTGTGCGGTTTTGTTTTTCGTGTCTTTTACTGTGCTCCTTTTAAGCTCCGTCGTCCTTCCCTCTGCTCCTATATCTCGTTCCATTTCAACCTCTTCCTATCAGAAGTTCCGTTACGCGTATTTTCTCTCTTTCTTTCTCTCTCTCTCCTCTTCAGCATCCGATATACATTTTTACCCCTTTTCCAATGGATCTCTCGGCTCTCGAGATTCCCCACCCTTGTTTGGTTTGGTACAGCGTTTTTACCGAGAAGGCTGTGAATATTTCAAGCTTCCATCGGTTATTTTCGGAAAAGTTGGGTTAAAATTACCTCGTACGCATTTTCCGCGCTTTATACACGTGACCTATTTCTTATCGTTTGCGAATTTAAAAAAAATGATATGCCGAAGTATTTTTGTAAATTTATTTTCTATCTTCGTTGATATTATGTATTGAAAATATCTTTCGAAAATGCTCGCTTTATTCGTAGCATCTCATGCAACATGAAGCGAATAGCATGTTTTTTTCAGCAGTTATTAGAGCTATGAAAAGGTTTTTTTGTCGTTTCTTGCTTAAATATTTTTACTTCATAAAACGTGATGACAAATTTGTTGCTACTAGATTGTTCCTAAACAAAATTTAGTGTGGCTGAGGTCGTCATTTTCGAAATCATGGCTTTTGCAGACGGTTTAAAGTAAAATTTTTGTCTAATTTTACCATGATATAACTGGTTAAAAATCCATATATTTTTAGTACTTAATGCTTTAACTTTGCAATAATAAAATGAAATTATAAATTTAGCTAGCGTGATAAGTTTTTCAAGAGGGTAGAATACATTAATATTAAATTCCTTAATGGTATTATGGTAATGTTATCTAGGCCATCTGTGACACGTATTAAATGAAATCAGTTGTTTAATTTATCAAATTTGAATGTTATATTTGGAACGAGAGAGAAGTTTTCCCTATTTGTAACAAACATTTATTCCATCCTTGTATTTTTTACTCAATGTTGCCTAACGAATCTACTGTAGTTCTTGCCAGAATTCTTTCGCTCTAAAATTCTACGTAGAAATGGTGCCTCTTTAACTTCCTCAGTATAAAAATATCAAGATAGAAAACGTTAATCAAAAGGAAAATATTATTCTGGAATAATTTGAACATTTTTTGCCAAATGAACAAATTGTGTGCTTATTCAAAAATGTAAATCTTAAAAAAGAAAGATTCGCGCAGCGACGCTTCCTTCGCGTGACGATGTTTTGCCGATGCTGACAAAAACTACTTATGGAGGAGGAATTAGGAAATCCTTGTGTGTGGCGCTTCAGGGAGTTTTCTTCTTTTCTGATCTCCTCTAAATGAGATTACACATCTGATAAAGATTCCTTTTTAGCATAATATAAATTATTATCATAGCATTCAACTATGGTAACGGTTGTACAACTTCATCCATTAATCTTTTCTTAGCCCTTTCATTTTGTGAAGTTGTTGTGTACACATCCCTCATATAAAGAATGATATCAAAATTTTATCGAATTTACTCATTTTTGGTGTAAATGGCCGCAGCTTCTAAAATACCCGTAGAAAATTGTTGAATTAATTTTAGACGTGAGAAAAGTAGCGAGAAATTGCCGTAGTAATTAAAATCGGCTCTAATTCACCGCTACGGCAAATTGGTTAAAGTTTATAGAGCATTTACCGACTCAAATGTGAGGTAAAGTCAGTGTAATGCGTTATACTATGCATGCTTTCTGTGGCTCGCGGGAGCTAATTATCCATTCCCGTGCAACAAATTCAGTCACGAGGAAACTTTCCTTTTTCATATATCGTGCCTTACCATTCCGAGTTTTTTTACGATCAGGATTCGCAGCTTATGAACCCCGGACTATCTCACTTTAAAACCTCGAAAAAGTCCGTGCCGGGCTAAAAATACACCATCCCCCTCCCCTCTCTAATACTATACAGGCAATTTTCCATGTAGGAACTTTCCCTCCCAGACCTTAATAAAGGGAGTTTATATATTCGCCATTTCCTATACTAATCCGTGAGCGCGTGTATCCCCATCCCTCCTTATCGAAACTAACCTTTTATGTTCTTACCTTTCCCATCCCGTTACACCTCCGCTCTCCTCATCTCCCTTATTTTTTTACCTACCCCTCGACTCTCTTATCTCATTCTCCTCCCTTGGCCCTTTTCGAGTCTCCCATTCCTCTCTGCGCGCCCACTATCCGCCCATGCCAACGCCACGCACGCACCCCGCCCACCACGATCTCCTCCCCCCAAATCGCCACCCTTTGCTCCATCACACGCACACACACACACATCCGTCCCTTATTCCGCTCCTCTATATCGCACCTACCACCTCTAACCCCGTGTCTCCCTCTCCCCATTTCTCTCTCTCTCTCTTTTCCTCTTCACGGCTGGATAAGCAGGAGTGGATGAAGAGGGAGAGAGAGAGAGAAAGAAGCGGCGTTAGGTAGTCCCGTACAGAAATGGCCTCTCTCTATATCTCCCTTCCTCTCCCCCACGAAGCAAAAAAAAGCCCTCTAAGTTCAGGGAAGGACGTGGGAGTTGAAGGAGGAGAGAGAGAGAGAGAGTGAGAGGAGGTGGGGTAAGGAAGGAAAGGGGTCGGCGAGGGTTTTCTGGAGAAGCGGTAGTCTACGGGGTTTTTCGAGGGTCCAAGTGTTTTCGGAAGGACGAGTAGGGATTGGAGGGAATAAGGATGTGGAAGAGAAGGACCGAGGCGTTGAGAAAAGGAGGGATAGCGAGGGAGGGTGGGAGGGACGTAGGATGGGTGAATCGAGCGTGAACGGAGAGAGGCGCGGGAAAGAAGGTAAGACTATGCAGGGTAAGGAATTAGAAGTGGGATGGAGAGGAGAGAGAGATAGACGAGGATTGAATAAGAAAAGGGAGAGAGAGAGGCGAGAAAAGACGGGGAGTTTAGTGGATTAAACGCCTAATGCATAGAACGGAGAAAATTAGGCTCTTAGGAGGAAGTTGGTAGTATTTATTAAGGCGAGATCGAGACTAGAAATTCTCTCATGTCGTCTGATAAATATGCATTATAGGAATTAAACAAGAGGATATTTTTGAGAAAATAAATACCGGAGAAAGAGCGGGAAAAGAGATGAGAGAAAGATAAGAGGGAATAGTTCGGGAGAGGTGAAGATTAGAAAGAAAAGGAAGGGCGTTGTAGTAGGAAGGGGATAGCACGTAAAGGAGATAAGGATAAGGAATGAAAAGTGGCGGGAAAGAGAGATGTGAGGGAATAAGGAAAGAGAAAGGAAAGACAGGAGGAGAAGGAGAGAGCTGTTTAGAGAAAGGGAGATGGGAAAAGATCGAGGGAGTTGGCGTGAGAGCGACACGAGGCAGAAGGATAAGAAATAAAATTAGAGGATGAAAGAGGAATCGTGTAATAGAGAAAAAAGTGGGAAAAGAAGAGAGAAAGAAAGCAGAATAGTAGGAGTTAAAGATGGAAACTTAACTAGGAAAGAGGTGGCTAGAAATTAAGAGATGCTTAGTGTAATGATAGAGGAGAAAAAGGGGAATATAGTTGAACTTTGATCATTCAAACTTACGTTACTCTTTTTTATTTTTTTCCGGCTACATCGTCGAAATTAAGTTAGATTTGTCTTAGTTGTGGTATATCTTATAATAAGGAATTCAGTTGCGGGTCTAGTTGCAGCGGTATAACTGTAGATGTGATTGCATGTGTGTGGGTATGTAAAAACAACTATCAGGATTCAATTACTGTAGTTTGAGGTGGAGGCGGTGGAAAAAGTAGAGGTTGTAGGAAGAAAAGAGGGGAAGGTTGAGATAAAATGAGAATGGAATGCGGATAGAATTCGGGTGGGGGAGACAGGAAAAAGATTTAGAGGAGAGAGGAAAAGTTAGTTAAAGATAGAGACCAAGGTAAGAAGAAAGTTAGAGAAAGCTCGTAGAGTGGAGGAACGAGTGGGAAAAAATGGATGAGTGAGGGAGATGGAAAGAGAGGAGAGAATAGAAATGGGCAAAGAGGTTGAGATATAAGAGATAAGAGGAAAAATTCTTGCTACCTACTTTTTTAACGCCTAAAGGCAAGTATATCGTTAAACTTCCGGCTTATTTCTGACTTTGTCAGAGGTTCTTTCTTATATTGCGGGCCGGTTTTTAAAGAAATTGGCCGATGTTCCTTAACGTTTTACTGCTGTTTTTCTATAACTTTAACGTAAAGCTGCAGATATTCTTCGTTTTTATAAAATACTAGTCCTCTGAAATTGAATTCCGAGAAGTTTCTCTAGGTGGAAAATTCTTCCTAACAGTTTAGTAGTCGAAATTTCTTGTTGTCATGCGAGGTAAATATTTTTATGAAGTTATTATACGATTCATGATATGAAATCCGTTAAAGAGTCACGTTTCTCTAATGGAAATTTGTTACTTGTCCATAAAGTTTCTTTTTGCATCAAAGGTTTTGAACATTTTATGAAAGAGTAGAAGAATAGCTAATGCTAACGAAGTCCAAATTTGGTTAAATAATTTACGAAATGTGGCGGAATATAACGATGAAGCTAAGAATCTTTGCTGTAGTATTCCTTAATATTACTCACAACCAGCTTACTTCATCTTGATCTGGAAGTTTTAAATTGGAAAACGCGCAAAAAATAGCGCAACATCTTTGCAAGAAATGTTGCGTTGGTGGCGTATAATAAAACTATATGTGACTGGGCTCCCTCGGGTAAGCAAGTAATTTAGAGGGCGCACTTCTCGTTACCATTCGTAGCGAAGTGCCTCCATTGGCATTATGCGACGATAATGAGTTCCGAGTGGGTCACAAAGCGATTGACGGAACGCAAATTCGCGCTAGGCTGAATTTCGACACGCGCTATAAAGATGGCGACGACACATTCTGTTTCGCGCAGCCAGTTGCTCCTTTAACCGTCACCACAAAGCACTTCTATAATCCAGAATATTTCTTCATACTCATAGTCTTACAGAAATGAAATTCCCTGCCTAAAAAAATTAGGACTAATTCTATCCAACAGCGCAGAAATCAACGTCACACTACAGAGTACAGCTTTTTTTCTGTGCAATTTAGATTTTTGTATTTTTCCTCTCTCTCTCTCTCTCTCACACACACACACACACACATATATATATATATATATATATATATATATATATATATATATATATATATATATATATATATATATATATATGGATGTCAACAAGGTGTTGGGTTGAGGAAACCCAGTGAGCACTCACCAATCAGACGACTTCAGGTTGGCGAGGCCCCGGGGATGTCGAAGCGACACACGTAAAATAACACAAAAACACAGAAACATCACAAACGTAAAGCTTTCGGAACTACTCCTTCTTCAGCTACAGAGAGAGAACTCTCTGTAGCTGAAGAAGGAGTACAGATTTCAACAAGACCCTATACAAATTGAAAACAGATTTCAACAAGACCCTATACAAATTGACAGATTTAAACGACACACACGCCGAAAAATCTTTCTGCGTTTCACTTGTTCCTCGGTCGTCTTCTTAATACTTTCCGTTTCAAACCTGGCAGTTGGCTTCCAGTCACTGTTGAAACAGGTTCTACCCCTGACGATGCCCACCTTGAGGGGCGAAATGCATTGGGTTTTGCAGCCCTCTAGTTGTTTTGGCTAAAGGAGTATTCCACTTTTGTTAGTTTTGGCCAAAGTTATTGAGCTACTATCAATTCGTATTTCCTTTGTTGACTTTAGTGTAAAAACAATTTTTGGAATTTAATGATTTCACGATTTGATATTTTTTCTGGTGAGTGGGTGTGGGTCGTGCTGTGTTGGTAATGTTTTGTTTTATTTTGGTTAATGCCGAATTCCTTATAAAGCTTTTTGTATTTTCTGGGATATATTAGAGGATTATATATATAGAGGATTACGTCTTCTAGTGGTAGTTTTCTGTATGGAAGGGCGTATTTTAGTCCTTCGTTGAGGAGAGAAATTTCTTCTGCATTGAAGAATTCATGTGAAAGATTGACGACATTGTTGTCTGAGGTTTTGGTGTTGGTAATCGGCGGTCGTGTATAATTTTTGGATGTGAGTGAATGTAGTTTTTTCTATAATTTTTGTGTTTTGTATTCAATCTTGTGTTGTACAACAGCGTGCATTTTAGCGTGAAGCAGTAACCTTCAGCGTGAGTGTGAGCATTCTCTTCCTTTATACAGTGAAGGAGTTTTTGTTTATTTACTATAGTATTGTTTCGCCGTGTCTCGCAACCCTCCCTTTTCATCTCACCTTGAAACAAAATTCATTTTCCAGGGAGATATTTCATCATTGGAAATATTTTTTTAATTCTAAAGATTTCACCTCTGCGCCGATAAGTTCAGTTTGAATCATCTTGTTCTCATTTATTTCTTAGTATATAAGCACTTGACAATTTATATTTTCGCTGGTGTAAAAATGTTAGCATTTCTGTATTTCAATAAGGATCCATATTTTTTATACCGCAGATGGAGTCTGCAGTCAAAATAAAAAAGAAAGAATTTTTTCCCGATGCTCGAAAAAACTAATCCGTTCTTTTCAATTACGCATACGCTTTTAACATCCCCGAAGTTATATTATTTGCTTGCTAGAGAAAATAAACAGAGGAAACTCTAATGTGCGAATTATACCTCTCTCGTCGGTTAGAAAGGGTATTTTCGAAACTTTTGCGAAAAGGAGAGGAGAAGGGGGAAACCGCCGTAAATACCAATGATTCCGATATTAAAATCTGCCTTTTTCGCAATCTAGCGTTCTCATGTTTTTCTCCTCTTCCTTTCTCTCTCTCTCTCGATTCGCTCACTCGTGAAAAGAGACAGGATAATAAAAAGCTGCGGATATGCGTTCGAAAAAGACGGAAGGGAAGATGGACGGAGGGGCGGGAAGGGGGAAAAAGGACGGAGATAAAAGGGATGCAAGGAAAATGGAGAACATACTCAAAGGTCTAAACCTAGAACACGAAGTAGAAAGTTTTTATTGCATTAATATGAAGTTCCATAATTCGAAGTTTTGACGAGTCCAATTTTTTTTTCTTTCTCCCCTTGAGGTTTCAGTTATCATTACTTATAATATAGCCTAACAGCGATAACTCAAACAATGAGAGAGGACCGAAAATTGTTCGATTTATCGAAACTGAGTTATGAATCTCCATGTTAACGTATATGAAGGTGAGTCTGAAAATGTCTATTTTAGCACGTAGAAATTTCGTGTAAATTCCGTGCATACATGCAAATATAAAACTTGAGATACATACATACATATATATCTTATTATTTAATAGCTGCTTCTTACATAGGATGTATGATATAAAACCTAAGGTTCTTTTAGAATTGCCACAGACCTAAACATTTGGCAAGGTGATAGGTTAATTTGATACAACAAACGGGAAAGACGAAAATTCCAAAAAATCATTTTCATGAGGTTATTTTCGACCCCATTGTTCCATTTCAATATCCCATAAGAAAAGCATGAAAATCGGTACAGGGCGTTATAAAATTGGATTTGTATATTAATTAAATTGAGATAGAGATTCGGGATAAAAACTGTCTATAGCTGAAAGAATGTGGTTTATTATTTTTGAAGAATAAATTTAAATATGTACCGAAGTGGCGAAAAAATTTTATTTAATCGCAAAAAGGAAGAATGAAAAATATCAACTACATTTCCGATGCTTTTAAATGGGGATATATTATAATAGCGTCGATTTAATGTTTTATAAAGGTATCGTATAGACTGGATTATTGTCCCATTGATTTCAACCAATGACGTATACATATGATGACGTTATAATATTAAAACACGATATATATCATATTAAATAAAAAAATACTCCTTTTAATTATGAAGATTATAATGATTTAGTGCTTTTAATGAGAATCAGTGGACTATGTTATAATGTCATTGATTTTTAAGTACGACGTACTGAAAAAAACGAAATTTTAGCAAAACGTGAAAAATTTTTATTGTCGTGTTTCGTAAGTTTTCGGAAAATTTTATTCTTTTCTATTATTTAAAGTTATGAGCAAGAGAATTGAAATATGCGTTGGCGAAATTGTGGAAACAGTAATTCCACAAGCTTCCATAACTTACAACGAAAAAATATGATGACATCCTGCGTATTTCGCGATTTTTTTATCCGGAAACGTACTAAATGCCACGGATGGTGTCGCCTTAGTCCTAACACGCAAAATATCTAATAATATCTAATTTTTCTATAAATTTGAGTGCTACATATTCGCTATTGTCTTAATAATGATTATTATTATTGCTGATGCAGGACAATCTGAGCCACGAAACAAGAAATACGAAAATTTGGACGCGAGTCGATTACCAGAATTTGGAAGTTTCGGATAGGTGCCTTAATTTTGCGGAAAATTAAGAATATTCTGCGAGAACTCTTACAGTTTATTACATTACTAACGTAATTGCCCGTCAAATATGAAGGGTATCTGCAGATTATGTATAAAATTAAGGTACTTCCCATTCTTCCGCCATTTCTCTCTTCCTCTCTGGCATTCTCTTCCCTCCCTCTCCCATTATTTTCTCTCTCCCATTTCCTCTTTCTTTTCCTTCCCTCTCTCCCTCTTCACCCTTACTTCTTCCCATCTTCCTTTCTCCCTCATATTTTCCTTCTCATTCTCCCCTCAAAAATGTAGCTATCTCTCTCAGCGTGATATACCTAGATATAAATCTTACATACAAATAGAATATATATATTTGTTTAACATTACGCAGGACAAATTTATCTGGCAAAATTTTTTTTAACTCTCTAGAGCAGACTATAATGTGAATTATATATTTTTTTAAATTTCAGTCCACATAAAATATTGTTTCATTAAAGTAAAATTTATTAATTTTATTCGGAGGAAGTTCAATTTATCCACCCTCAAAATAGCGCCAAAACGGACATGTATTTCTTAAATTACCATGCCAACGCTATATAAACAAATTCCGATTAATTCGTATAAATTTCTGCCAAATTTCAATTTTCTATCTTCAATCCTTCAAATCCTTGAATCCTTTATCGAGTTCTCGGCGTTTTAATAGCTTGACACTCAGACCAACGGACGGACAATAGCATTTTATTATTATTTTTGTGATTCTTTTAAACCTCTTTCCCTCCCTATTTCCCAAACCGTATGTAACCATATAATATTTTCTTTAAAATGGTCCTGATCTAAAGGTCATAGGTAATTTTTTCTAATTTTAATCTCAAAAAGAAGAAAAGCATGCACGTCAAAAAGTCGATATTTACGTGTTATCTTATGGCCAGTGCAAATCATCCCCTGGAGTGGAACCCTGCACGTTTTTCGTAAATTTTCTTTCGTCACAGCATTTTTATATCTGAGTATATCATCTATGCCAAACTTCAAGTTTACATCTGCGTATTAAGTTAGTTAAATTTGGGTTTTTTGTGGCAGTCAAATATATTAAGCGTTTTATATTGTTAGAAGATTTATAGAGGTTCCGCGTGGCTCGAATCTCGAGATCGCGGTGGTTTATTTACGAGTTTAGATCGAGGATCTTGCCGTATGCATGCACCGACAACTCGTATGTTGTGTGTGTATGTATTCTACAAGCATTTTGTCTCACCTTGAAAAAACATTCATTTTTCAGAGAGACATTTCATCATCATCATATCATTTCTTGTCTTCTAATCTTTTTCTCAAATAAATAATTTTTCCCCGCATCTTTCTCTGAACATAACTATATATATAATCTTCCATAACAAAAGCAGTCGTTTGATAATTCAACACCTGCAGCTTTAAAAGACTGCACTTGTCTAAGTCGTTGTGATCGAAGTTGAATTTGTCTTTGTTCAGAAGGCTTTGCTGCTCTTGCTGTGGCTATTCTCTTCTATTTTAATCTGTCGGTAGTATCTAATAATGATCTCCGTGGTCGTTTCGGCAATATGCATGTTTTAAAACCTTTAATTTCTTTTAAATTTTTTCCTTTCTTCGGAAAATAACCAATTTAACAGAGGCAGAGACTCCGAATTTATCATCTCAAATAATTACTTAACAAATGTCGAACAACAATAGCCGTAAATAGCAGCGTATTATTTCCAGTTACGGGATCTAAAAAGGTATACAGTAATGACAAAACAGTAATCTTCTCTGCTTCCCTTCATAGGTATATTTTTTAAATTTGTTTGTTTGTGCAGAAAAAGTCGTAATTACCGATTGCCTACTACCAAAGTTTGCGAGATTTTAAATTTTGATTTAAGGTAGACTTCTTTCGTTTCCGAAATTATATATCTAGATAAAAATTCATAATATTGGTTTAAAATTTCCATTTTTAATACTCTACGTTACTTTTATAGATTTATTTTAAGAAACTAATTTTCAAAAAAATTAATGAAACGTTTTAAAAGAAGCATAATGCCGAATGACCACGAAGATCATTCTCAGATCCGGACAGATTAAAATAGAAGAGAATAGCCACAGCAAGAGCAGCAAAGTCTTCTGAAGAAAGACAAATTTGACTTCGATCACGACTTAGACAAAGGCAGTCTTTTAAAGTTGCCGGTGTAGAATTTTCATACGACTGCTTTTCTCGTGAAAAATTATATATAGCTACGTCTAGAGATGGATACGGGAAAAAATATATATTTAAGAGACTGTCTTGATTTAAAAACCCGAGCAACGGCGGGTATATTTGCTAGTATTCCTTAAAAATCATTTGACTCACTTTAAAAGTATTCATAGACTATATTTAGGCATGAATCCATTTGTACCCTTTATAATGGCGTTGTCTATTCTTCCTCTCGGCTCGCCACGGCGTGCACTTTCCTTGCATTATTCTTCACATGGCTATCTACCTTTGAAGAGGACAACATTTAAGAAATTTAGCTTTGTTGCCGCCTGGAAAATGTTAATAAATTTTGCGCTTAAAGGAAAATTTCCAGCGAATTAGCATGTAATACGACAAAACATGAACAGAATCAAAATATTTAGTCTTTCGAGCTTAAAATAAGCCATTTCTCGTGATCTTAAGTTAATATTTTGTTAGATACATTTATATCCACTTCAGTGAAGGGCTGCATGGCATTTTGGGGTTTCTCCACACCATTTCCCATGCATTCTTATGGAAATAGTATTTTGTTGACCCCATGGGGTATAAGAGACCCCACGGTCTGCAAACCTAGACCAAGTTCTTCCTTTGGTCTATAGGATGGCCCATGAAACTTTTGAATTCGATAGCTCTTATAGTGTCCAAGTTATTAACGAACAAACATACAAACATTATCCTTTATATATTAGAAGAGAGAGAGAGACATGCAGGAAGGGCTTTGAGGGATGAGAAAGTGGGCTTGGAGTTGGTAAAAAAGGAAAGGAAGAGAAGAGGGATAAGGAAAAGGAGCGAGGGATTTGGAGGAGTTTGGGTTAGAAATTCGTCTCCCGTTTTCGAGGGGAATTTGAGGGGAGGGCAGAGATTGGGTGTATGAAAACGAAAAGGGGAATAGCGCCCTGTGAGGAGAAGAGACGAGTGGGTGGTCGTTGTAGAAGGAAATAGAGATGGGCAGGATAGGGGGAGAAGGAAAGAGAATGGCACGGATCAACGGTTTTCCTCCCAGCGTCACTTGTATGCATCCAACCAGAGCAATACTTTGCGTGAAAAATACGACGAAACTTCGACGCGTATTTATTCTCGTCGTTTTTTTGTCACCATCTTTTTTTCCGCGTTATTCTGGACTTGTTTGCGAGATTTCTGAACGATTTGGAAGCGGTTTGACGACGCTGAAAGGAGGAGAAAAGTGGAGGTATTATAAATATTTATTTTATCGCTCCGTGTGTGTGGGTTTGACTGTGTGTGTGTCGCGTCTGTGTGTGTGTGTGCGCGTTTGACTGTGTGCTTGCGTGTGTATGTTGCGTCTGTTTGTGTCTGTGTGTGCGCGTGTGCGTCTGTGTGTGAGGTTTTTCATGAATCTGAAATGTATACGGGGTATAGGACGGAGTGGCGGTTTTAACGTCTTCGTGTATATTTCATGAGTCTTTTGTCTACGTCTAAAAAAGCTCGGTAGTGTCTCGTTTTGTTTTCGTTTCTGTTTTCTTCGCTTACTAGTCATCCTCGAGGAAGGTTTGGAATGGTTTCCCTGTATCTTTCTCTCGTTTATTTCTTCGTGTTTGCCTTTATTTGTTTATTTTCCGCCGCGGTTACTTACCCCCGGAGGGGAGATTATATCAGCGTTCTGTATTTTATTTCTTTCGTTTGATAGAACTCGGCTCTTCATTTTAGAGTTTTATGAAATATTCTTCGTACTTTTCCTTTTTTCCTAAGATGCAGTGCTCTCGTCCTAAAAATTGTTTAAGGCGTTTCTTCACTTGGGGTTGCAGAATGAATATTTAACATTTAATAATGATTTTAAAACGTTTGCTATCGGAAAATTGGGTAGCAATTTTTTAGAAATATTTTCGATATATTCCAGCTTTTCTCGTCCCTTACTTAGTTTATTGTCGTAGTAAATGATATTGAAAGTGTAATTATATAATATACGTTTGTCTTATTATTATTATTATATGTAATGTCATTTTGATATGTCGATTAAGTGTAGATCCTGCAAAATTTGAAACTTTTCGACGAACATGAAATATTTGAAACCAGGAATATACAATTACCTAAATCCTTCTGTAGCTTTAATACACGATTTCGTCGGCGTATGACTGTTATTTGTAAATATTAATGATTTAAATATTAAAGTGAATGCATTCATGCTGAATAAAACGATCAGTCGAGCAGCGGGACCCAAGTATGTATCACGTCGTTCATATAATGCCCTATGTCCAAAAATAATGCCCTCTTTGCTGCTTATAACATTCAGAGATGTAGTTACGATTAGTTCTTCTGTATTTAAATGACGATTTCTAATAACATATTTTAATTTTTCAATTAAAGAAATACTGTTTGTAATCTCATTATATCCTATCCATCCAAATAGCGCGACAGACTAATTACGTGGCGAGGAACACGAGCTGCCATGAGCGGAAATGACAAACGAGGTTGGTGATTGCAAACGTAGGACAAAAAAGAAATCGACTCCAATTTCAGGCAGTTATTTCTCCGAAAGAAAATTCATCTTTTAGACGCATAAAGGAGAAGTATTTTGGTATTTTCCCCCCTCGAATCGCCTAATTATCCAATCTCTTTCCGCGAACCCTTTTACGCGGAAATCATTATTTACGGCAATTTTTCTCTCAATACATCTTTAGCTTTCATTAGAGAAGTCGTCGCCATTGCGACGACGACGGCGAACGGTCCTCTGCGACAGCCTCTTCCACCCGCTCCCCGCTCGTCTTTTATTCGCGTCGATCCGTTATTCCGTTGTTTTGTCCTTACTAACTCTTTTTATTCCCCCCTCCCCCGCTCAGCGGAAGTTTTTTTTTTCGACGTCCTTCGTTTTTCATTTCCCTCACTCCGCCTTAATTATGTTGCTAATATTTTTCCGCCTTCCCAAAATTTTCCCTTCCTTCCAATTTCTGCCATTCAGAAATGGAATCGTCCGTCTCAGCTTTAATTAACGTTGTCATCCTGAAATTTTCCGCGCTCGCTGAAAGGGGGTAAGGAACCGTACGGGCTCCGAGGTCCTTCCCCTTCTTTCTCGATTCGCTTCACCTCCTTTTCTCCCTCCCCCCCCCTCTGAATCCTACCCTTCCGCCACCAACCCACACTCACCTCACTCCTACCCCTTATTTTTTTAGTCCCGTACATTCATCGGGAAAGGGGTTTTTCAGAAATCGGAATCTTTTCAAACGAGGGAAGAAAAAAAAACATCCACGGAGGAATGAGCAAAAATGCCTAGCCGCGTTATTTTTTTCGGCGTATTAAGAAGGGAGGCGCGGTTCGGTTGTGTACGTCATTTATTTTTAATTTTGTTTCGAGGATAGAGGGATAGATGGAGTTTTAGAAGGCATGGATAGAGAGGAAAAATAATTAAGGGAGCGTGGTTTTTAAAATAAAAGTTTTTTTTAATTCGTGTTTTAGTAAAAATAAATGCGGATAGTTCCTCTCTCTTTCTCACGTAGTTTGTAATTTTCTAAATAGTGCCAGAAAAGGATTTAATGAGTGTGAATTTTTTTATAGAGAGAGAAGGGGAGGTCTCGAAGTTCTTGGGCGGAGTTCTGACGGAGTGTGAGGTTTCGGAAGGGGGGAGATGGGGTGGGAGGGAGGAAAGTACACACCGGGCCGAAAATTTCCGACATTTCAATTCGTTTTTTGTCGTATTCCGATCCCTTGATGATTAGGACGTTTTTGCTTTGTTATTCCGGGTACGGTGCGAGGGAGAAACGAGCGGGTGGGGGAGGGCTGGAGACAAAAAGTTTTTTTTTTCTCGAAATGGCTTGCTAAAAGACTGCGGAAAGACCGCAGTTTACCTTTTCTTTGAGTTATTTCTCCTTAGTTTTGGATCCATCCTCCTACTTCTCTCTCTCTCTCTCTGCTTTATCAAATACTCTTTTTTTCTCCCATTGCCGAAAGAGATGGAATTTCCCTAGCAAATGTTTTCTTCGCGCAGGATTTTTTTCTCCCTCCACTTCCTCGGGTTTATTTTTCCACTATCCCCCTTTTACGGAATATACCCCACGATGGAGATTTTCGCGGTCCTTTCGTATTCCTGTTTTAATTAGTAGTAGTGGGTTTCTTTAACCGTGGCCTAGTAAGTTTTTCGGCTTAAAAAGGAAGTAGTTAAATTGGATGAATTTAAGTGCATAGGATTTAAAATTTTGAGTCATTTTATCGTTTTTTGATGGTATTATTTGTTTTCTTTCGCTTATATACGCACATATATTTACTTAACTAAATGAATGCCTACGAACATGTTTATACGAAAAGTTAAAGACAGAACATGTTCATTTCACTTTATTTTCTTCCATATTTTCATGCCATCGATTGCGATAATTATTCATAAAAATGATTTTATGTAGATGGGCGATGGCTTCATTTCGGTCATTTAAAATATATCGCCACTTGTTACAATAATCTTCAGAATGTATAGCGAAGATAAATATTTTTATGAATCCGTTCTGGGCTGCAATAGCTCTTCTTCTAATTCTTAAGATCAAATCGCGAAATTTTCAATGTTACGAGTTTATTTTTGGTTGCATGAATTCAGTCTACTTAAGTCAATGATCGCGTGATACTGGTAGAGTCGTCTTTGTATTTTATATGTTTACGTCCCTTTTTCTTGCTCTGATTTCCTCTTACTCTCCTGAGCTCAATCTCTTTTCCTCATCCTCGTAGCATCTTTTCCTTTTCCAACGTTTCCTTTCCTCTCGAACTCGGTCATATCCATTTGAACTTTATACATTCAATCAGATCGATTAAACTTCGCTCTTTCCTGACATACATACTTACGCATTTTACCCTTTCCTGCAAGTCATGAGTCAGGCCTATGCTCCATGAAAGTAGCTTTTTTTGCAAAATTAAAAAAGAAGTGAGGCAAACATAAAAATAGCATTTTTACATTCTAGCTCATGGTAAATTTCTCCCTATTTTCTTTCAGAATTCTTTTCGGCGATGAAGTAATGTTGTTCGGGTTCATCTATATGCATCTCCGTTAAACTCTCAAATCAAGCGCATTCTAAGTTACCTAAAATTATAAGATTGGCGGGAAACAATTGACCTGATTTAGTCATAGTGATATAAACGTTTTCGTAGCCTTTCCCTTCACTTACTCTTTCTAGTATACATTGAGTAACCAAACTGTTTTATAGACGTAAGTTAGGAAGCATTGGGACATTCCGCGACTCCTTTTTTAGCGCTTTTTACTTCCTCCATATAAGTAGTATTGTAGTAGTAGTAAAGTATTGTATTCGTGAAAAAAATCGACTTCGAGATTTCAACAGAAATACATGGTCCCCTGAACACGTTTTGACCATTTTCTCGATGATGCCGGTGTGTGTGAGATAGCTTTTTTGTGGGTGCTCTAACTCAAAAACTATTAATCAGGTCAACGCGAAATTTTATATTTAACATTTTCATAAAAGTCAGAAGAACTGATTAGTTTTTGGTAAAACTAGGTCGACCGGAAGTGGGTGTTTACGCTTGTCACTTATCCGTTATTTTGAAATATTTGATTTAATATTTGATAAATGTAAACATGTACTGGAATAAAAGTTGTAGGAAATTTAATGTTGTACAACCTTTGTTTGAAACATTTTTCCATACAATGCATTGTTTAAGAGATATCTTATATTTTTAGCTGCCACCACCACGCCACTATTGTTAACAATTGACGCTTAGTTAAGTCTTAGTAACGCTCCTTTTTCTTTTCATAATTGTTGGAGCTTTGTGGCTATATCCAATATCAGAAGGCTATGGTTTGAGTTTATTTCTGTTCTTTGCAAAGTCAAAATTTTCTCGCAGTTTCTCAAAATATTTATTATGTAACCTATTTGGAATTTTTTGAAATATTACAGATATGGAGAAAGTCATTTGGTGGCCACATCAGATTTTTTTCTAAAAAAAATCGCTCATGTATTCGGTTCATTCATCTGTCTGTCCGTGTACAAACCAATTCAAAAATGGCGTTAGTTACAAAAGCCAAAACTCCAGGATAGACCATCGTTCTACATTGGTGGATCTAGTGTCAGCTGCTCGGGAATAATCATAAGAAATCGCTAAAAAGTACAGGCTGCTACAAATATAGGCAACCAACACTACATGCATCAGCGATTATTTATTCCCATGGAAAGATTGCAATCGATGGAAAAAGCGTCTTATGTTTTTTTTCCAGTTTGTCATTATATTGCTTGGTTCAAGTTATTGTTTTCACCCGCGACTTTCACTCGCAGCATGAGCGCTCGGTAATATGTAAATGTTGTGGTGAGATCGAAACCAGAAAGTCTCTTCTTACAGATAACCCTTATGATTAGGCTTGGTAGAATTCAACGTTTATTTTATTTTTTTAAATCGACGATTATTTTACCGAGAGATTTTCAACGAATGTCTACGCTTAAAATTACTACTATTTGGTAGTTTTCGACGTTCATTTTTCTTTAAAATCGGCATTTATTTTTCCTAAAAATCGGTGGCCGATACCGACGTTTACTTGAATACATTTTACTAGGCTTGGCAGTTTTCGGCGTTAATGTTTCTTAAAAAGCGACCACTACCATTGTTTATTTTTCCTAAAAGTCAACGACGTACATCAGCGTTTATTTTTATACATTTTATTATGTATTTTTGTCTTCGACGTTTTCATTTTGACTATAATAATCCAAAAGTTTAATTAGCCAGAAATACACACAAACATCGACGTTTACATTTCTTAAAAAGCGATATCTAATATTGATGTTTATTTCAATACATTTCATCAATTTTTATCTAGAAAAGTGTTATAAATTGAATTCCTTCTAATTAAATTCAACTAAAAGTGTGTAAATAAATAGAAGACTTCTTTTATGCTGCTTGATTTGTTGTTATCTATATTTTGGCGAATGTGTTATTGTCTTCGACCACCAACCTGGAAAAGTTAATTTTTCGCAATAAATCAGAATGTATATTATGCACTTTAATTCGCGCCCCTTATTCACGAAATCGTGATCATCGATGAGAGAATTAATGGTTTATGAATATAATGCACAACCGAATGAATGAATTAATATTTTAATGGGAAATTGCTCGTCTTTTTGAGTGACAAACGACTATGAATGCAGAAAAAAGCTCAGAGTGCGTCTATGGACCGATGCTCCTTCGACAGCCATGCAAAAGAAACTAAGCACGGGGGACACTCTCAGATGGATTACGTAAATTTTATGACAGGGTGCTTTTGGAAATGCCACAAGGTCATCTGAGGATCGGTATTCATTTTTCAGTCTGGGGAAACCTTTCATTTCGCCTCTTTCAGGATTTCGGCAGATAATTTCGCGCAGAGGACGCAAAAGGCGTCCCCCGACTTTTCGGTAAATGGAGTCCAAAGTGCGCATGGATTATCGGATCTGGCCGAGAGTAAAGAAAGAGCACAATAAACCGATCATAATATTTTGTACTTTACCTTTGGATCCCACGGCTGCTCAGTTTGTGCCCTTAAGACAGTGACTCAAGCGACATTAGAAAGCAAGTTCCGATTGTTGTGTGGCCGTTTGATATGACAAATACAGACTGTTTTGGATGTTTGGTGGTAAAATATGTTAAGTTTGAGAGCGGATAACAAAGTTTTAAAATCATGGCGCATAAAATTCGTAGAAAATGTAGTGGTGAAAATCGACACTTATCGACGACAATTCATTTTCGTCGAATTAAATTTTCTTTAAATTCGATGTTTTTCAACATTTATCGATTTAAATCAAATCCTACCAAGACTACTTATTATATAAATCGCTGGCAATAAAAATAAGCGATTGCTTTATGGTTTATCGAATTTTCTCGTCATTTTCTGAAACTTAAACCGAAATATACTCAAATGAAACCATCTTGTATATGCTGACATAGCTTTAATGCTCAACTTTCGAAATGATTTCCGGCACGTGTCAAAAGTATTTGTTCGAACTTGTCCTTTATAGGAGTGGAAAACTAATACGTAAAATTTCTGTACAATTCAAATGGTGATGCAAGTGATTTCGCATTGCACTCTTTAGTATCTACAAGAACAACAGAAACATTTACAATTAGACAATATTATTTGTGAAAAAGAGGAGATCTTATAGGTTTGCGAAAAAGGAAATTTACTCAATCTCAGAATCCCAAACGGAGCACTTGCAAAATCTAATAACAGTAATTGACTCGTGCATCTGACTACACCTCAACTAAACAAACAATAAAACATCCTATATCCATGAAATCCGAAGTGCTAGATTCAAATGAGGATAAAAATACCGATATCCAACACGCAGCCTCCACGTCTATTCCCTTCGGAGAGTCCATAGCGTGTTATTCGAACAGAAAAATCCAGTTCTGTAGGGTTTGTACGACACTAACGATACGACAGGCACATCTTCTCGTAACTACCTCCGAATAATTCCCACGTCGTTGCCTATAATGGTCTCATAGGAACGTATTACTTCGCCGACCCAATTGCCCGAGTAGGACGTAATAACGAAGGGGTAAGACATTATTAAGAAAGGTGTGGGATGTTAGGGACGGTAGCAATAAATACAATAATACACGCATTAATAAATATATATATATATATATATATATATATATATATATATATATATCAATAAATACACTCATATATATATATATATATACATACATACATACATACATACATATACACACAAACACGAGAAGGTCAACGCTTTCTTGGCTATGTTGTGGCCATTAGCAGAATCCATTACCGAGTCTGCCTCTCCCTCCTCTTCAGCAATGAGGCAGCTTCGCATCCCCAGTTTATCCCGGTCTAAACCGACCGCTGCTATCTCTACCCTCTCTTTCCCTCCCTCCCTCCAACTCCTCATCCATTTTGCTTCTGTCGTCTTCCTCGCTCCCCCCCCCCCTCTCTCTCTCTCTCTCTCTCTCTCTCTCTCTCTCTCTCCATCCCTCTCATTAGAAGGCTCTTCATCTTCGAAGAGGAACAGTAATTGCTCCAATGCTTGGACCTGCCGTCCTCCATTGCCTCCTCCTACCCCCCTCTCTCTCTCCCCCTCCATCTCCCAATATCTCTCTCATTCCACTTTACATCCCATTCGCCTCCCAACCCTACGTCTACCTCGGATACATCCCACACCCAGCGCCTTCTCTTTTAAAGCACTTGTATTCTTAAGAAGCAAGGTTTCCCCTTAGCGTTTAGCTGGGGTGGAAAAAATATATCTGGGAAGGTTTCCAAGATCCTCGGATGTTATATTTCCTCGGAATGAGAGTTGGGGTAGAGAAAAGGGGAGGATAAGGATTCGCTCGACTAGGGAAGAACTAAGGAGCGTGTTTCACTTTTGGAAGAATGACGCTGCGTCGTCTGCGTAATTGAGGAGGATAAACATTGGGGCATTCAGATTTTGGGTCGGTCCGCGTAGGAAGACGAGCTTTGCTTCTTTTTTTGTCGGACACCCGAATTAAATGTGTATAAGGAGACGGAATTAATTTTTGCGAGATTATTTCGCCGTCCTTTGATCCGTAACACAATCCGCTTCTAAATCAATTCTAATGAATTCGTAATGACTTGGAGATTCCCCTGCAATGTCCTTTTCTTTGTGACTAATTCATGTAAATTTGTCATTTTTCTTAGACTTGTCACAACCCCTAGTTAAATTTCGTTTCTTGTTCGGTTCAAGGATATGGGTAACTCCCTTAAAAAAATATATTTTTAATTTGCCGATATCTTTTATGTAATGCAAGTTATAAGCCTTACTCTCCTAGTGTTATTTTAATTTTGATTAAATTGATCATTTTCAATTGTTGAGAAAAATATCTTGAAGTAACAAGTGATAATAAAGTAAAAATTCCACCTTATTTCAATGGAATTCCACAAAATTAAGGCTTCTTAGTGGATTATATAATATTGATCATTATTAATATTACATTCTGAAACGCTGTGGAAGTCTTTTTTTAATACTCATCAAATTTATTTGTATAAAAATTGTACAAAATTTTTATAACCAAAAATTTTTACAATTACCGCTATAGCGGACTACCAATGCTATTGTAAAAGTTTGAAAAGTTTTTTTTTTGTTAAAAAGGGATATTTTTACGCAAACAAATTGATAATGGCGTTCTACCAAGTATTGCCTTGCAACATCAATTAAATACTGAACAAATTACACTTGACTAATTCCTCATGTTCGTATTCGCCTGAAATTGTGTAAGCAATCAGTCATTGCCCCTATTCGTTTTCTATGCCGTCATATCTTCTATGTTATTTATAACGTAGATTATAAACCTCCATGTTCAATAATGAAGAAGCAATGTTAAATAAATAGCATGTGTTATGCTTGGAGATAAAATTATTTCTTTGAAAAAAAGGAAATACTTGACGGATTTTTCATCCATATTATCATTTATTAAATTGAACTTCTTAAGTATAAAATTTCGCTGTCGTAAATATCTCTGTCCCGCGAAAGAGTAATGCAGCAGTAAAATTACTTATATACCGAGGACAAGTCATTATGGATTACCCTTTTGTCAGGGTCATATGCTCTCTTTTTAATGGATTCTGTAGATAAATCATGGGTAATCGTTAAACTCCGTATCCCTAACAATTCCTTACTTATATATATATATAATTGCTCTGGATCGGCCATGTTTTTCATATCAGTCTGTCTTCCTCTCTTCTGCTAATTTAAGGGAAGTGTTCTTCTTTCGTTATATTTCCCCTTCTTTGACAAACGGCTTTTTTCACGCCCAAGAAGACTTGGCGACACGGTGGAACACTGCTGGCGGGGACTTCTCTAAGGCCCGTGAATTTTAAATATTGTGCATTTCCGGCGAAGCGAGAAGCAACATAGAAAGTGGTTTTTGCTGTAAATCGAGTTTGGTCTCTTTTCTCGCGTTTTTTGCTTTCCGGAAGAGAGGTTTCGTGGGGAGAGGAAGAGGATGAGTGGGGAGAGAGAGAGAGAGAGAGGGTTGTGATTTATGCTGCATAAATGGCCAGGTCCAAGCTGGCCGAAATGCATCGGGGCACTATATATATGTATATGGATGGCAACAAGGTATTGGGATGAGGAAACCCAGTGAACACTCACCAATCGGACGACTTCAGGTTGGCGAGGCCCCGGGGATGTCGAAGCGACACACGTAAAAGAACACTAAAACACAAAAACATCATCATCTCTCTGTAGCTGATGAAGGAATAACTCCGAAAGCTTCTACGTTTGTGATGTCGTGTGTGAAGTCGTCCGATTGGTGAGTGTTCACTGGGTTTCCTCATCCCAACACCTTGTTGCCATCCATATATACATTTTACCTTTCCTTTTCCGTAAGCTGTTATATATATATATATATATATATATATATATATATATATATATATATATAGATATATATAGATATATATATGTATGGATGTATATATATATATATATATATATATATATTTATTTATTTATTTATTTATTTATTGTCGGATGATCTCCCTTTTATGGCCGTATTAAGTCAATTTTTACGTGGTTAATTTTCGTTTCTTAAAGCTACGAGAAACATTTTTACGGTATCCAAAAAGTTATGGGTGTTGTGGTGCATTAAGGAGTTGATTTGTGGAGGTGTATTCAGAATTAGAATAAATAAGAATACGATATGGCATTTTTGCGTTAGTATAGAGAACTCGTTCGATAATTAGGTAGCTCAACTTATATAATATATACATATATAGGTATGCGTATATACACACATGCATATACATATATAAATATATAATGTTTTTGGTGTGAATGGGTAGATTTTTAAGCCGTTGGTTTTGTTAAGACTACGATCGACTTTTACTGCACTCTCAATGAAATTCCGACAAAATAGGCTATGAGAATCCAACATTGACACTACTCGTTCATTGATCGATTAATCGGACGATATACGTGATTAAGTCTTGGAGAATGACGTCACTAAGTGTTACTAAGTACCGTTATGTGGATGGAATTTCATTCAGTAACGATGCAGATGGCTTAAAGCACAGGTGACCTTTATTTTCCCGTACTTTGGTGTTGCTTCATGTTCTCGATTCAACTGCTTCCGCGAATAGTATATCAAAGATCGGATTAGATTTTTAAACTTTTTATTTTTCAGTAATAATTCTCATGCATACTTAAAGGGAAGCGTCTGGTTTTGACACCTGGAGGAATTGCCAGTGAAAGTTAATTGTTTTAAAATTATATTCAATTTTGTTCTTTCCTTTGCAGAGGAATTCTATAGAGGATTATATACGCTGATTCCGTTATATGCAAAATTTTCCGCGATTTTTATACTTGCTTCTCAACTCGTGTGTGGCAGTGTTTCTTCCCGACTGAGTCGCTTGTCCTTGCGTATTTATATTTAAAAAAATGGATGAAATTCCGCCGTTTCCCCAAAACATAGTTATTTCAGAAGTATGTTTTTATTAATTTCATTTATTTCGCTTCGAAAGGCACCGGCTGTCCAGCCGACGTCACTTCATCCTTCATTTTATTTTCCTGTTATTGTGTCGTTCGGGCCAGAATTTCATAGTTACGCTTTACTTGAGAGAGAACAATGCCTCTGGGTATGTAACAGTCAGCAATCTTTCTTAAAAAGGAAAAATGTCTGTGCCATCACTGTCTGTCTGAATGACGATGTTCATCCAACTCTTTTTCAGAACATTCTTTTCGTGATGGCGCCTTGCAGAATCTCTATCGACCTTTTATAATTACAGTAGTCCCTCTCCAACCGCGGTTTAGAATATCCGCGGTTAGAGAAATGTATTCCGTTTTGTCAACCGCGGTATGAAGTTTTTGAGCATACTCATTATTTTTGCTGCAATGATTTTTCTTTAATCTGAATAAATTTGATGAATTTTTACAGAAGAATATCTCTACTTACTATTTATGCTTAATTCAGTAATTTTATTTTGTTATTAATTACATATATATTAAAGTACTGCTTCGTGATGGAATTTTATATGTAGTCGCGGGGAATAGCGCATTGGTGAGCTTATAAAAACCGATGCTAAAGCGAACTTTATTTTGTCACGAAGTAACGGAGAAGTAAAATGAAAGTTGCGTGAAGTTTATGAAGTCACAGTGACTAAACCCCGACCATCCGTGTATCTCATTCTGTACATGTGATTTTCTCCCTCGCCAGCATTACTTGATAGCAATATATTGCGAGAGATCGGGACTTTTAAGCTGTTATGTAGTTATCTAGTGATCCACTCCGATTCTTTTTCATTTACACAGGGCGCATTGTGCCTCTTCTCCAGTCCCTACGCGCTTCTAGCATTGAAGGCCTTATTTTGAAGATTTTTATTGTACGTACTTCTATTAATAAATATATTTATGGGAGGTGCAGATGTTCATTTTTAATCATAGGCACTTTCTAGGCTACCTATGGCACGCGGAAAGCTTTCACATGGCACGATATTTCAGAGAAGAATTACAAAAAATATGTATTTTCAAACGATTTCTACTTTAATTTCAATTGTAATCCGTATTGTAGTTATACTGCATTACCTTCAGAATGTTTTATTATATAAGAAACACTTTTCGTGAGGGTTTCGGTTCAAATGAATTTTAGGGTGGCACGCACGGACTGCCATAAATTATGAATATTGAATAGTGGCAGCCGACAGAAAAAACGTAGCCGACCCCTGTTCTTGACCTTCCCCTATTATATCCTTAGAAGTGGGTTCCCTTAACCCCCTATTTCCCATAAGCCCTGGGCTTGATCTACCATGGTGTTTTCCAGGAACGGAACTCTCGTGGTTGGCGAAGGACTACTGCATTATTATTTGTAAACGTGTATCAAATTATGAAAACTTCTACCTAGTGTCTCCCTGTAATAAAATTGCGTGAAAAATAATTTCTTCTGTTAGCATAAAATTAATGAGGATCGAATGTATTATAATTTTCCTTTTTTAAGTATTTTTTGCATAATTTCCATAAATATTAACAAAATATCTCATAGAAATTGCTATTTTCCGCGTTTTTTTGCGAGAGTCCTTCTTTGGCACTGTGCTCATTTCAACGAAATTCTCCTTTCTCCAAGTCGACGAGGAAATAAACTTTTTCGTTCAGCTTTCAATTTAAAAAATTTCTTTTCGATTCAAAAGTCCACGAAAACTTTTTAGCTACTAATTATTAAGTACCGAGTTTATCATAAAACATTCAAATCATTCTTGCTCCGACGACCGTTATTCTACGCGGTTTTATTAATATGATTATTTTGTGTGTGGCATTCCTTTCAGGGTTGAGGAATCGTTCCATTCCCTTCTTTTCGTACGGGAAAAGAGTTTTCCGTCACTCTTTATTTGAGAAAACACGGGCACCTCGCTTGTTTTGGATTTTGTTTTGCAGTTACATTCCGTCGGAGCAACACGCCTCTCTCGCGTATAGCATACATAGCATAGTATAGCATAGCGTCGCCCGTGTGATCCCTCTGCCATCTGTGTGTGTTCGGGGTGTTTGTGTTTGCTCCCGCCGGACGTGGATTCTGTTTAATTAACGACTTCACAATGCCTCCGAGACGGTTTTGCTGGTCGATCACTGCCGTGATACGTCCTCACGTCCTCTCCTCTGACACGGGCCATCGGTGCGTGAGGTCCCTCAGTGGGCCATTGGAAGATGGCGTGGGATGTTTGTGTCGACCGGAAGAGGGAAGGGGGGTAGGGGAGGAGAGGGAGAGCAGCAACATGGCTGTCTGCCTTCATTTAGCAGACCGCGTAGGGATGAACACGAGATATTGGTTGTAATAGTATACACCTCTCCCATACCTTCTCCCCTTCCCTCCTCAGTCTGCCCTACGGTTTGTGTCGAGTCTTTGGCTGATTGATTATTGCGGCTTTGGCATCGATTTTTCCACCGTTAAATTCTTAATTAGGACATCCGAGAGGCGGGGGATGTTGAGAGAGACGGAACGCATAAATAAATGTATATAATTTGCCAGAGAATGAAACCGTACGAGTGGTTCACAGGAAGCAAAAACATTTGCAAGAGCCGCGTCGGTCTTAAAAAGATTTTTTCGAAATTTACTCTTCTACGAACTGTGGGAGATGGGCTTCTTCGATGAATTTTTTCCTACCTTTGTTTTTAGATGTTTGTTGCGTTTCATTTTGTTAAGTAATTGACATTTGAGTTATTTGACTCGACTTTGTTAATGGATTTTAAAGGTCGCGCTGCTCTCGTAATGGAGTCAACTAAGAGACTAATGCTGGTATTCGAAGTCTTCTTCCTTTAATAGGCTGGCATATCTCTGATTTTTCCCCTTCTCTCCCGTCCGTCTCTTTTTGATCGCAATAAACCCATTTTGTTCCTACTCTCTTTAGTTTTCTAAAACTATTGCCTTAAAGTCGATTACATCTCTTCTCACGTGGGACTGCATGCTCATTTGGTTTTACCCGAGAAAAACTGTGGCGTATGTTGCATTTTCCACCATTATCCGGCTTTCTGGAAGCTTAGCAGCGTTATCGCCAGTGGAAATTATATTGAATCCAACCATAATGAATTAATGCAGGGCATAAAGTAGGTAGCTTTATGAAATAAGACGGAGTTTAAAAGGCAACTCGAGTTTAGAACGGATATAAATTAAGTTCATTTATTGATATTACAGTTGAAAGATTAGACCAAAACTCCAGACACTCCTGTTTATTACACGAACTCTTCCATTATTGTTTCTTTATTACCTTCTGTCAACCATGTAATTGTTATGGGACAACTCGTGCTAAAAATTCATTTGAGTGACGGATTCAAACCATAGAAACAGTAGACCTTTTTCTAATCGTTCTAGAATCTGTTGCCCGTAAAAATAGCAGTTAATCCATAGCTACGGCAAAAGAATAAAGCGTATTTTATGATACTGTATGAACTTCATTTGAAGCATTTGGAATCCTGAGATATCAAAGTTAATTTCCACTCGATATTTTTCATCATGCCGGGACATATAAAAATGCAATTCGTCCTATCTGCCTTTATTTTTTCGTATTTTGATGTGACGTATCTCGCACAAAATTTCTTCGTTAGTCCGGATAACTGTCCAGGGTGCGCTTTAGAATTAGTCGCCAGCATTGCGGCACCTCGAACGCATTTACGTATCGTGAATATTTTTTTTTCGAAATTCCCATTTCCCGTAATCGTATACCGAAGTAGGCAACGATACGAATTTTATCGTACCCTATTTTGAGTCCCTCGTTTCCAAACCTGATGGTTTCTTTTGAATTTTTACACATTATATGTGACGTTTTTTCGTGGTATCTCATACTGTCCAATGGAAATGTCAGCTAGTTGAAGTTTCGAACGGAGAGTTTTTCTATTATTTATCATTTCAATATAAATGATTATTACTTGTTTTGTTGAGAAGTTTTATCGGCATAAAATTTTATCATTTACAAAAGACATCATTGTAGTTTATAATAGAAACATATATTACGGCATTTTAATGGAACTGTTAAACGGAAAACTTGAAAATGAAAAATGTAATTTTTAGCGGTTATGCCAAATGCAGGTCATATGTTGCGATCGGCAGTTACAATAGAGATACAAGAGTGTGGCGTTTATAATATTTTTTGTCGTTTCTTTAATTTTCCAATCATCACATTTTTGCGTCGTGCACGAAATCGTGTGGTTTTTTTTAACTTTTAAATTCCGCTGATCTTTACGGTCAGTTAGATTCTGGCAGTCGTATCGGTTTCAATTTAATGTACGATGGCGAGCCTCATTCGTATATAGTTGCGAGTATTTCGGAGAGCCTAATGGATTTACATTAGGAGTTACTTCGGAGATTCTGTAGTTTAGTGTGTTTGAAAGTTACGTCTAAACAATGTTCTATCGTTGAAACTTCATCGTACAAGGTTTCATGTCTATAATTTCGATAAACAAATGCGAAATGTCGTAGGTTAAATTTCACGGATCGCTTTATCATCGTGGATCAGGGTGCCGCATAAAATACTCTTACGCGTACGACCCTTGTTCCGTAAGTTGCACACCCGTACTTGAAGGTGATTACGTGGAGATTATTTTTATGATAATTTGCACATTATCCAGGACCATCCTTATTATGCGAGTAAGAAATGAATTCCTTGTGAATATGTTGTATTGCAATTTATCACTATGCGATATTTAACCAACTAAACATATGAAGGATTTCGTGGAGAATGAGAATATTTGATCGCTTATATTGATTCAGAAGCCTGTCGTCGTCAAGAATTTTTATGCATCTTCGTGTTAAATTTATTAGGGAGTTATTTCGCTAAATGTGTATCAACTCCAAAAATAGCACTAATGTTTGCAGATCGACGGTTTAACTACAAAAAGGCCTCCTTTATAAAGAATGGGTTAGCGTAGTTTGCGTGTGTTAGATACCCAGAGTTGCAGGAAAGTTTGTTCTCGGAATTGTAGCTGTTGATAAGCAAATTGTTAAAGGCCGTGATAAATATGAGCTTAATAATAACACGAGACAAGTACAGAAAAACAAAATTATAAATTAATAAATATAATTTAAACAAAAGACAAAAACGATTAGATAAATAATATAATAAGAAAATTCCAGAAAATTTCTTAATGTGTAAATATTGTATGGTTGACTTTCACATCAACAATTTTATTTTGTGCACATATGTACATAAAACCAACAGGCGATCGAGAGTAGCGATGTAAGTTGCCCTCTTTCCGTATAAATGTAACTTTCTAAAATTGCCCACGAAAACGGGACAGACCGCGAGGCTGCAGCGATTGCGTGAATATTCGCTGAGGCAGTTCGCGTATCATAAGAGACAGGAAATCTTATTTTTGTACAACGAGACTCGAAAGAATGTCGAAAGCAATGTATCATTTGAGAGGGAGTGGAGGAGGAGGTGGCGACGATTAGGAAAGGAAGAGGAGGGGGAGGGGAGGGCACGTGGTACGGGAATCTGAATGGAAGATGGGTAAAGGGGGCGAGGGTGGGGGAAGACCTTAATCAATTTCCCTTCAACTGATGCTCCTGCCGCTGCAATCAGCTCCCTCGCTTCTCTCTCTCTCATCCTTTCCGCCCCCCATGCCCCCTCCGGCCAGGTCACTAACTCATTATGAGGTAGGCGGGGCGCGAGACTGTTATAACCCCCTCTCTCCTCACGCACTCTTCTCTCCCTCCACCATCTCTCACGTCACGGTATCTCTCTTTCTCTCCCTCTGTGAGAGAGCGAGAGGATTGCGTCCACCTCGCGATTTAGCAGTTAGCGCCTCTCGCGTTGATGAATGGCGACGCCGGAACGAGGCGATAGTGGCGCCGCGGGCTCTCGACGCGGATAAAGCTCTAACTAATTTGGGACGTCGGCGTTATTACCCGGTCCTCTCTCTCTTCCTCACTCTCTCTACCGCCCCCCCCCCCCAGGAAGACCTGTTCGCGATTGAGATCCGAAATGCTCTAGAACAGTGGTTCTCAGGCAGATTCGTCAGGCGAACCCTCCGTATGGATGTTTGGTCGCCGCGAGAATACTCGAGTAGCATAAAAACACATTTTCTCCGTACATGGGGGGATATGACGATGATAAGGAAATTAATAATAAGTGTTTTATTTTGTGCTCTTTATAAATACAAGTTTAGCACTATTAATCATTTTATTTACAACTAAGTATGTGTATTAAAAATATTCAGACAATATGTGGTGTAAAGTTTAATTTTTTAAGTACTAATCTCTACTGATTGTGAGATATAATTTCTTGTTTGTTTTTATTACATAAAAATAACTCATTTGTCAAAAAAGTTTTTGTACGTTGATAAGCTACGGAATTTAATTTATTTTTTGGACAAAACATGTCGATAAATTAAAACCTGTAAGAATCTTAAAACCAGAGTAGAATCACTTGCCTTAGCAAAGAGTGCTTCCAACCCCCCCCCCCAGGGGGTCGCGATCCACCGTTTGTGAAACACTGGTCTATATATAGAAATGTCACACGTATGTGAGGGGAAATCCACTTTTAAAGGAGGTTCGCGAAGTACACGGAAGCGGAAAAATTATGCGTGGGCGTTATATTTTTCTTTTTTTCGCGACTAAAGATGAAATAAAAAATAAAGTCCGTTGTGCGGGTGTCATTGCTTCTTTTACAGCTCCATAAAAATGACACTTTTTGAGATAATTTTCGCATAGGACAGCTATCTGAGTGTTGAAGTTAACTGAAGAGGCCGAAACTTTCTGGAATTGAATCTTTAAAGAAACTTCTCAGTTCATAAAATAATGCTTGACCTGGTACGAAATTCTACGCAATGAAATGATCGAGTGGAATCTTGTACCAAGTTACCTAACATTGTTTTGTGAATTCAAGTTTCTTCGTATTTGAGAATTATCGCCAGGACAAATGCGATGTTATCAGATGGTAATTCGCCGTTGCTGCGAGACTGAATCATCATTCTTGTCGTTTTAGCACCGGAAAATTAGGCTTCTAGCGCATTATACGCGCATACAGCGATGACTTCGATATTGTTTTTCAATCTAATCGCGTTAATTTACTTGTAATTACTTTTTAGCGCCACTTCTTGAAATTTTTAATAAAATTATACGCTGTATGAAGTGAAACAAGGGCAATGCCATAGCAAATTGTCATCGAATTACAATTTAAAGGCGATGGAAAGTTTCCACCTTGGTATCGACCTAATTTTAGGTGCTGCTTAATGGTTGTTTCCTTCTATATATATCGATAATTCTACATTGAATAAAAATGCGAGGTCGTCCCTAATTTTTTTTGGATATGCAATCTCTTTTACAATTTTCTGTTGCTATTTGAATTAATGTTATTGTGTATTTGGTTTAATTTCATTTCTTTTGAAGACCTATGTTAGCATAAAATTTAAGTATGATGAACTGCATACAAGTGCTTACCCCGTTATTTATCTTCTAAAGTCTTCTCAAGCCATCTAATCACGTAATAATATACCTAGCAATTTTCAGATATATCCAACATGGAAAGTTTTACGACACGGATTTAGTGTTTTTTGTTAGAAGCTATTTTTACACTTAATTTTTTCAATATTAATAGCATGCTTCTGTTATTAAATTTCCTGATGCAGACAAAAAATATTCTAATTACTTCATTTACTCCTCAATCGTTTTGTTGAAATTGCGAAATAAATGACTACCTGTACAAGTAGCGAATAACAGCTGTCTCGACGATTTTACGAAAACCAACAATCTGTGAATAAATGCCAAGCGTTTTCAACATGTAACGGATGCGGGTGCCGTTTTCCATATCAGATGGATTCCATTTGGAATCGAAATTTTTGAAATATTTTCTCCTACTAGATGGCTTTGGTCGGTATTATACAGCCGAAAAAATTCAAAGTATGTAATAAAAAACGAATATAGCCGTTAGTCTCGGTCAAATAATTTGTTCCATTTTCATTCATGAATGTAATTCTTTATGATGTTCTTTAGTGTACAGTGGCTAGTGTTTTTCAGGCAGAAATTATAGCAAAATGGAACAAAATGCAAAGACATCAATTTTTTAATTTAATCTATAATCTGTGCACATTCGATGTTATTTGAGTATAAATTAAAATTTAGCATTTCAATGTAAAATCAATTTTTGTAAATTATTTTTGTACTTCTTCTTACAAAGTGAAATTATATCTTTATAATAATATCTTTTAGTCTGTTCATCCATTTTGTCTCTTTGTTTATATATATATATATATATATATATATATATATATATATATATTTACTCCAATGACTATTTTGGTATACTTTCTTGCAATTTTGGTTTTCAGTAAATTATATATATATATTTATAAATATAACACAATAACCCTAGAATAGAATTAGTCTGGAATATATATATATATATATATATATATATATATATATATATATATATGGATGTCAACAAGGTAGCTGAAGAAGGAGTAGTTCCGAAAGCTTTACGTTTGTGATGTTTCTGTACGTTTGTGATGTTTCTGTGTTTTTGTGTTATTTTACGTGTGTCGCTTCGACATCCCCGGGGCCTCGCCAACCTGAAGTCGTCTGATTGGTGAGTGCTCACTGGGTTTCCTCATCCCAACACCTTGTTGACATCCATATATTCATTTTACCTTTCCTTTTCCGTAAGTTGTTATATATATAATATTCCAGACTAATTCTATTCTAGAGTTATTGTGTTATATTTATAAATATATATATAATTTACTGAAAACCAAAATTGCAAGAAAGTATACCAAAATAGTCATTGGAGTAAATCACAGAATGAACGCCAATAAAAACAATGTTGTCCACACGAAGTTGGATGGGATGTGAGGAAAAAGTGGCAATTAATATCAGGTTAGTGAGAAAAGGGAACAGTAGGAGGATGGGAAACGTCAACGTCAATATCTGTATCCTTTCAGCTTTTTTGTTTGTGTACATTTTCCAATTATTTTTTTTTCGTTAACCCATTGAAAACAAATGACCATATCCTGTTCCGCCAAAGCAATTTGAAATATAAAAGCGTCCTATTATTGTATAAAATTTCCATCCCTCTGAAAACTTTTTTTTATTCGTTGCGGTCAAAATTCTATCAGCGACTTTTATTTTATGAAGGATTATTCTGCGGCGGACCATAAAACCGATGGAATCCGCGTCAATCGCTTTCATTAAGACCGAATTTTTCAGCGTTGACTATTCGTAGTGCCATTGAACGGTGACGATTTCGCACATTCCCAAGAAACAATATCTTTATGCAATAATAAATTTGCGATGATGCATCAGCGATCCGAGGGGACACTCGGCCTCGAAAAAAGATGAGATAAGGGAGAAAGAAAATGATTTGCCGCAACGCAAATGACTTTATGGGGCTCGAACCCGAGAATTCAATTTCGGGACGTCACGCTATCGTTTTTTTTTTTAACGGACGAGTTATTTTTTTCAATCTCTGTGGGTGGTCGTTTTCGATCATGATGATCTTCCGGAACTTGGATTCCCTTTAAACTTAAATTTACATGTCTTGTATTAATATTACACACCTAAATTACGACTCCATTAAAGATGTTTTCTGATAGTTATGTGCACTTTTCGAAAATAATTCTTTTATTGTTGGGTTGTCCGTCTTTGTAGAAGATAATATTCTAGCTAAAGAAACAAGATTAATTAAATTTTCAAGACGTCTTCTATAAAACAAGGGTACATTTTTGTTGGCATAGCTGATAGGTAGTTAAATTTGCTCTGCAATTATTTATATTATTTTCTTTTTTATTTTTGCTGTAAAGAATTTCTTTTAATCAATCTAATTCTCTGTCTTTTTGATCGCAAATCTGACCATAAGATAACTTGAATTTGAAGTAGAATAAAAATCTTAGCGTTCCACATTTTAAGTCACGTTTTCTTAAAGATCAGACTCTAAATGGGAAGGCGGTATTGGGAGCGATATTGTGCCGAAAAAAATTAAATTTAAAATTTTGTGTTGGCATTTTACCCATTCCGATGTACCTAAATAGTAGGCGCCTTGTCCTGTGAATTTAGTTTTAACATCTACCCAGCGAATTGTCGTTATTTCCTAAGTTAAATTGTATGGAATAAAATTGCCGTGTAGATAATTTTTCGAAATTACCGTAGCCATCGAGATTGAAGCCGTGAGAATATCCAGCCGACTCGATCACTTTGAGTTAAGCATAAATGAAAGGAGAACTGGATAGTGCCTCCATTCCGTTTGCGACTATTTGTTGTCAACCTGTTGACATTTTGCTTTACGAGCATACGTGCCGATCGAATCGCCTGTCGGTCATCTGGAGCTTCATTCGAATGGCAACCTTTTAAGTCATTTCAGTTCTCTGAAATAAATTTTCGATTGTCACATCAGTCCGCAATAATTCGCGTGTATGAAAATACAAAATATTTCCAAGTTTCCACGTAGAAGTATATCGATGCGTTTGTGTGTTTAAAAGTGCGTGCGTAAAAACTGCGTCCATACGTAGTATGAAGAATGATAGTAATTGGTAAACTAGCCAGTGATGGATCTAAGCTAATCGGGGTTATTTAAATCCGCATAACTCCTTTGTTCTTAGAATTCTTTAATTTATAGTGTTTTTATACGATTTCCACGTGACCATTGTCAGGGGCGGCCCGAGGTATTCTGGCGCCCCGGGCGAGACAGCACTCCAGCACCCACCTCCGTAAATGTCAGTCGAGATATTTTCAAAGTGCGTGTTAATTTATTCATCGCCCTATAAAAATTATAGATATGGAAAAATATAAAAGGAATTCCATCAAGATTCCAACCCGTTTCGCGATATAAATTGGTATCCAATATTTATTCACTTGCAAGTAATGCATAGACAGATGATAGGGTTAGCTCCCCCAAGACGTTGGTGCCCCGGGCAGCCGCCCGGCTCGTCCGTGCCTCGGGTCGACCCTGGCGACCCTTAATCTGAATAAACGCACGCATATTCAAGCTAATGGTAAATGTCACATGGTAATCGTTAAAAAAAACACTGTAAACACTTTCATACATAAATGCACACACAGATACATGTAGGGAATACAATTAGAAGTACTAATGTGTTATGTAAGAATAAGTTTGAGAAATTAATGTGGGACTGGAGTGTTTCGTATAAAACGTTTGAATTTACATCACATTAATAGAATCATCTTATCCATAGACATTATTGTTTGGCCAGAAAGGAGTGCCTAGTGGAAAGGCTTAACTCTTGTTTACTCCAAAATTATACCTAATAATTCTGTGGAATCGAGTAATTCGCTCAGTATTCAGAAGTTTCTTCACCGGTTGTTTGTCCGGAGAGGTCCTCATCGCATTAATTACCGAAAAACGCAAAACGTGATATTATTCGAAGTAGCGTAAGGCACAATGTATATGTTTAATCTCCACAGCTGATGTTTTCTTTCTCTTTGAGGGAAATTATTGGGTGTTCAGCTGCGGTTGATTTGTGTCCTAACACCGTAAAAATCATATAAATCGGTAATATTTCAGTGAAATTACCCATTCGAATCCATTAGTTTTGCGCGTCGACTCCTAATTTCGGCGCTCTCTTCTTTTCGTCCCCCTCTATCGCTTCCTCTCGCTCGCCTTTCTACGCGACGGAAATAAAAGGAAATTCCTCCCAACTTCAACTTACTACCACGAGGGCTAACTGACAAAACGCTAAAAACAAAAACACGGCACTGCACGCTCGCGGTTTTCAAAATGCGGAAACGGCGAACAAAAGGAGAGGGTAAAGGGGAGGGAGAGAGAGAGAGATCGTGTAAAGCATGATTCTTCGTTAAAAGCGGTCTCCTCCATCCTTCATTATGTGTTCAGGGGAGAAGTGGGGTCGGTAAAGATAAGGGCACTTTTCCAGGCGCTGCGGCTCTCATCCCCCTTAGGGGGAGAGAGAAAGAGAGGGCGTGGCGGGTAATGGGAGAATTCCCATGAGTGTATGAATCAAAAGGAAAAAGATGAGGAGCGGGGTTCGTGCGGTGGGGTGGCATACATTCGCACGAATGTAAATCCTACATATGTATATTTATGTTAATATATTCATACGCGCACGATATAAGTAGTTGGTATTTCATTAATCAATCTTCGTATCAATAATTATGCCAGTTGTACCTAATGTGTATTGTAGGTCATTAACATCACACCAAGTCACTATAATTTATATTTTTTATATCTTTATTTTTGACATTAAAGTATATTTTATACGTTTATTAATACAATATATTATTCAAATTTTTATGATATTAATATAATAAGCATTCATATTATACCTTTAAAAATTTTGTGGATTCAGTTATTTTGCAAGATTTTGATAATCCTATTACCTATAGGGTGACTCCAATCTGTCTCTTAGTATAAATGTATATATCCCATCAGAACAAAACTTAATGTGTACCTCGGATTTATATTGATGCTCACCATTAGGATAATACTTCAAAATACGGGCAGACCGCCTGCGGAAAACATGAAATAAATCTACAGCTTACTTTTAACAAATAGAAAGGGTTCAGGGGCATATTAGACATATATGGGCATATAAGTTTGTACATGTGTGCAGCATAAGGGATTGTCGTAAAGCGAAGGTTTGAGGCTAAGGGTTTCACATGTGACAAGGGCCGTAAGGGTTTTTGGTCGTCTTGTATGAAGTTGCTTTCACGGCCGGGTTTGGGTTACGTCGTCCTGGAGGCTGGTCGGATGATTACGGGGACGGAAGCGGTGCGTAAACGTAATGATCGGGAAAATGGGAGGGGTTGATGGGGGAGAGTTATCGGTCGATGTGTAAGAGAGGTCGAGGGATAAAACTGAAGCATCGGTATATTTTATGCAAGTTATTGGATTTTACTGCCGGAACGATAGGTGCTTGTTGTTTTTATATAGACTAGTTTAATACGAGAAACATATTGTTGTGGAAAGTATATTTCCAAGAGTAGCATAGTAAAAATTACCTATGTTGAAACTCTAGAATAATTTGTTCACTCTCGCACATAAAGGCATGAACAAAAACAAATCGTCACAGTTTCATGCTATCGTTCACTTAAATTTCAATTTTCAGTTATACGTTGGGAGTCACTTTATGACGAATCGACTTGGTTATTGCTCGTCATGAAAGATTCCTTGAATTCTTTTATATGAAATGAAAATCATTTAAACCCTTGCAAAAAACATACCCTAAAATTTTTTAAACAAAACGTGATGATAAATTCCTACGCTATCATATACTTTAAATGTTCTTTCGCCGTGGATTTTATCTCCGTATAAAGATTCGAAAGCAGCGAATTCATTTGCCATTCAACAATTGAATACGCTGCCAGAAAACTCTCCTAGTTAAAAAATCTGAAAATAGCTTCGTCATTTCCTAGGATATGCACATTACTCGCTGGTACTTCTTGATCGGATTTCGAAGGATCTACCCTAACCGATCAAATACTTTCACTTCGGGAGAAAAAAATGAGCATCAGATTTCGCTGCGTCGGAGTTTTTACGGGCTGACGTGGGCCGGAGTTTTAAAACCATCTCGTTTTCGGCCGTTCTCTATCGACCGTCATTAGGGAGTTTTTTTTATTTTAGTCCTGGGATATCCAATACTTTCCGATCGATAAATAACGAATGCCCTATACAATCCCCTTTTCTGAGCACGGAGAGCAGCCATATTCGAAAATTTAATAGAGATCACTTTCATTAATTGGCCGCATGTTAGGGATTGAGGTTAAAAGTGGTGGACGTAAATGTGTGTGTGTATGTATGTGTATGTATTTATGTATGCTATATGTATGTGTATCATCAACCAAAAACTGTGTGTGTGTATATATATATATATATTATATATATATATATATATATATATATATATATATGTGTGTGTGTGTGTGTGTGTGTGTGTGTGTGTGTGTGTGTGTGTGTGTGTGTTGATGAAAGCGGACGAAGAAAGAGGAATTGAGAGGGATGAGGTATAGTGAGGGAAGGGGAATTAACAGCTGGGCATAAAGGCCGAAAAACAGCAGGAGGGAGAAGAGAGAGAGTGGAATTGGCTAACGATAGGTGGAATGGAATGAAGAGAGGGATATGCAAGACAATGGAAAAGGGATGAGAGGAAAGAGGGCTAGCATTCGAGAGAGAGAGAAGGGAGATGAAAAGAAAGAGCGAAGAGGAAATTGCTTTGAAATCGGTATTTCGCGAAAGAGGGGTAATCGAGGAGGAAAAGGGAGACTAAAGAGGGAGAGAGAGAGAGGGACTGTAGGATGGAGAAAGCTTTAAATGTGAGGAAACGGGGGATAGAGTGAGAGAAAGAAAACCTTCCGATGATCGGATTTTAAAACGAATAAGTCGGGAACGGTAGGATACGGTTAGGTGAAAATTAAGGGAATTGTAGGAGAGATATAGTGATAGAAGGGAAGAGTAAACGAGTGAATGGAGGAGGAATAGAGGGATGGATAAGTAATAGTGCTTAAGAAGAGGAAAAATTTGAAAATTCATCATCGTTGTTTTTATCCAGCAGATAACATATGATTTCTTACAGCCATAAAACGACTGAAAAATCTATGCTACAAAGTAGCCGTCCTCAGTAGCCATTAACTAGTCGTTTACTTTTATAATGGCGACGGAATTGGTGATTCTCAAAGCACGAGTCGCAAGGCTCGCGATGAAAATCTGAGCACTCGACCAGCTGAAGTACGTAAAAATTGGTAATGAAGCAGATTTTCCCGTCAGGTTAATAATTTTGTTTAGCACCAAGTGATTTTATTACAAATTAATCAAAACTCTTGGGATAAGATTATTTATTTGTTTTATTTTCTTTTACTGTATTACGAGACTAGAAAGTCGAAAAACGCCTACCTAGATGCACTAAAATGAAAGAAGAAATAGACCCTTTTTCCTGTTGGAGATAATATTTTACTTTCTCCATATACGTAGTCTGAGAAAGTATTGTTTTCATGAAAAAAATCGAGCTCGAGATTTCAACGGTAATACATGTTTTAAGGTTCCCTGAACACGTTCTGACTAGTTTCGCGATGATGTCTATCTGTCGGTCTGTATGTGATAAATTTTTGTGGGCGCTCTAACTCAAAAACTATTAATCAGGTCAACGCAAAATTTTATATTTAACATTTTTATAAAAGTTAGAAGATCTGATTAGTTTTTGGTAAACATCGGTTTACCGGAAGTGGGTGTTTACTCTTGTCACTTATCCGTTAATTTGAAATATTTGCTTTAATATTTGATAAATGTAAAAATGTATAGGTATAAAAGTTGTAGGAAATTTTATTTTATTCAACCTTTGTTTGATACATTTTTCCATATAATGCATTGTTTAAGAGATATCTTATATTTTTAACTGCCACCACCACGCCACCTACCGAAGACTATTGTTAACAATTGACGCTTAGTTACGTCTTAGTAACGCTCCTTTTTCTTTTCTTAATTGTCAACCGTAAGTAAATATTTACAAAGATCCCAGAGCTAAAAACATGTAATTTGCCATATAAATATGGAGAAAGTCATGTGTTACCCACATCAGTTTATTTCTTTTTACTTTCATTAAAAAAATTGTCTTCGGAGGTCAATTGATGAAGAAGCAACTGATGATTGTTTCTTTGTTTAAGTGATAATGTTGTTCAATCAACCGATTTATGGGCACGGAAGTCATCTTGGATTAGTATTTAACCGAGAGAAGCGTAAAGCAAATAGGAGAATAAGAGAAAATTGGTGGAATGTGAAGAAAGGAAGATAAATATGAGGAAAAGAGCGGGAAGACGGCATGTGAAAAGGAGAAGAGAACCTAATGGCTAGATGTGTGGAAAATTAGAAGGAAGGAAAGCAAATGAGAACAAAGGAAAAGAGAAAGAGACCTGGAAGACAAAAACTTAGGAATGTGTTTGAAAAGTGTCATACCAAAAATGTATGAGAAAAATCTATCGAGTGTGTGTCAAGTATTGAGCGCAAAAAAGCCTTGCGATTTTGAATGCATAAACATAAAAATAGTCATGGAATGGGCGAAGAAAATTCTTGCATTGAGAAAAAGATAATTTCTTTTTAGTTAAAGCATATTATCCGATCGAATGCTAGTTCAGGATAGAAAGAGAGAAACAATTGTACTTGAGAGGTTAGGGTTGATAATAGAGAGAAAAAGGGCTCTGGGAAAAACAAGAATATCGATAGAAACGGAGCCAATGGAAGGAAAAAATAATACGGCCAAGTAAGATAAAAGGAGTCGAAGGCAGGAGGAAAAAGCGTTCTTAAATTGAGAGAAAAGGAAGGCGACGAAAGGGGAGAGAGAGGAGGGAGAGAGAGGGAGGGAGGGAGGGAGGGAGTGGGGGGGAGGACAATGAAAGGGAAAAGGTGGGAAACGAGGCGGAGAGAGGGAAAAACACAGTGATGGGGATGGAGAGAGGGATGAAAGGAAAGAGAAGCAGAGTTGGCGGGAGGGAGACAGGGAGGTGGAGAGTTAGGCAAAGATAAAGAAAGAAAGTGGGAAAGGCAGGAAGAGATAGAGGGGTAGAGACGGAGGCAGACAAGATGGGAGAGGTCGAGGGAGGGAGGGAAAGTGTGGGTGAGAGGCGGAGAGAAAGGGAAATGGAGTGAGAAAGAGTGTGGGAAGAGATAGATGAAGCGGAGAGAAACGCGGGGAGGTGGGGAAGACAAGGAGGGAGAAAGAGAGAGAGGCAGGCGAGGTTGAATTCGCAAAGAGAATGGCCAATCTGTACTGAGAGGAATTGGATTTGTGTGGACGTGATCCTCTGTAGGGAGGTCTGGCTGAGTTTGCGTTGGGGAGGGAATGCCGGGAAAAGGGAGGGAGGCGTGGAATTGAGTGGAGATAGGAGAGAAGGGAATAAGGGAGAGAGAGAGGGAAGGAAGGACAAAGAGTGCTAAAGAAGGGGATGAGAGTTGAGGGGAGAGTTAGGTAGGTTTGACTATTCCAGAGGGGGTAAGAATGAAATAGGGTGAGAAGAGGGTTGCAGAAAAGAGTGGGAGAAGGAATGGGGGAGGGGAGATGACACAAAGAGGGTTATGACTCTAGTGCCCTCCGGAGGGACTGTTCAGCTGCATTAGAGGGATGACGTGTTATGCTGTCGCTTCGTGAGGGATGGATGTATGTGTTCGTGTCGTTATTAGGAGTTGGTTTTTGGCCGTCGCAGTATTTGGCCTGCGCTTACGCCCATCTCCCTCCTACTGTTCCTTCCTGGGAGACGGTCTGGATCCAGCGTGGAGGCAGTGGAGTTAATTTGGTTTTTCCTCCGGGAGTTACGGGCGCTTTATGGCGGATCTTCGCCTGGAATCTTGATGGCACGGTGAGGAATTTCGGCGGCTCATTGATGCCCGGATGATAAATGAGCTGTGGGAGATGCTAGGGCGGTAAAAGACGATACTCGGCGCTTGCTCCGTTATAATGAGGCGTCGCATTTGTACGTGGATAGAAATTTAATTCCTTAATACTTGGAGTGTGAGGATAGATGGCGGGCCATGCGCTCGAATTAGTTAATTTGAAGAGTGGATTCTGTTCCGCACGGAACTCGTTGAGCGTATCTTCTTGGTGGATTTTTCTCCCGTATTTTCAATCGATGGCTTTACACTGTAAGTGTATCTTTCGATGGTAAATATCCAACCTCTGCAACACATGACTTAGATACTGCTTGTCTTTAATCCTATCCTCATTTATAGAACTGAGTTTCGAGTCTTCGACTTTAATTGTTGTCATATTAATAAGGCAATATAGAGGTATTACAAGTATTATATATTTCTGCGGTCTCTGAGATCGCTTTAGGCGGCCCACGATGCAATGATGAAAATGTGATCGGTAAAATCTAACGAAACATTTCGTATTTTTCAGTAAATTTATAGTCTTAAAACCATTTCTGGCGAAGTTTTAACGTTAGTCAATTACTTAGACTCGACTTTTACTCATATGAGACCACAGAATTTCTACAATACTTCGAATGTAAACAATCATCCGACCCGCCGAAGCTTTCGTAACTTCCAATTCGGTCCTCGGACGCATTTACAACTACCTATGTGGCCCGCCATGCGGAAAAGGTTGCTGACCCCTTTTCTAGATTATACATTTAACGAAACTCATTTCTGTAACCATATGGAGCAAATAATACAATACTTGTGCCGAGTTTTCCTACCTTGTTTATGGTGTATGATATCTTACACTAGGCACATATTTTCGTTTCATGGATCCAACCATTTCCCTATTCATTTTCATAAGGGACCACGTGCGTGGGCGCTAAAACTAACCTCTCCAATAAGAGTGAAAAGGGCTCACTCCCTTCTGTCGTCAGCATTTCTACCATTCTCTCGCTTCCAATCGCCAACCCGAAGATTCCTCGTGCGTCTGACTCACGCTAATACACATAAATGTCACTCTCAATAAACCCGGCCCCATATTTTCATGCCTTTCAGGCGATGACAGGCGGCCCTTTCAACGTTGTCAGTCCGCCTCTTCCTCACGCGAAATCGCTGACGCGTGCCTGTCGGCACCGGATTTTTGAGGGTCCAATTGCGGCGTCGGATATTCGATCCTTAAACGCGAATAACGCGACTCGACGGAGTGCTTGTCCATCGTTGCGGCATCCTACCTCGTTTGTGGTAAGGGAGACACGTAGCAATTGCGTACGTAATCCGTAGTGCATTGGAATTTAATTTTCGCGTAATTATAAAACGATGGGGTCGCGATGAAGAAGTTTTAACTGCATTAGTTCGGTTGTACAGTAATAGTTCAATTTTCTCGTTCGTGATGCTATATGCGGCCCGCGAAGCTACCACGAAAAAATTGCCGCATATATTCATATTTTTTTAATTATGATAAGAATACCGTTAGTATTGTGATGTTACGTATAAAAACTTTATTTATACTTGATTTTTACTTGTGTGATACCTCAGAACCTCTAGGTAACTTCTGGTGTGGCCCGCCGAATAATTCGTAACCACTAATGCTGCTCTACATGTAAAAAAGATTGGCCCACCCCTGTTGTGAACGATAATTAAGCTTGCCATTTTATTTGGTTAACAGATGTAGTCAATTCTTGAAACGCAATATCCGCAGGATAACCTCGATGACTACTACTGAATTGAAATTTTGACAACAATTTACGTTCAAAGCTAACTTAATTACGCCATTTGGTTGTGAAACTGGAATGACTGCAGTTTCTTCGTTAACAACGTCCTTAAAAGACAAGTTCCCGCGACCTTTCCACAACAAAAATCATCACCGTCTGCCCTACCCCTCCTCATCTCAAAGAATGTCGACGTTCATTTGTCGCGAACAAAGCGTCGAGGAGTTTTATCGACGCGAGTTTTGAGGAACCCGTAGGTGGTAGTCGTATCTTCTCCGGAAAGTGCGAGCCACAACCCACTTGTTTCCAATCGCGCGAGTTTCTGAAACGAGTAAGCCAAGAGAAGTATGTGTATGTTTGAGAATGTGTGGCTCCATAACTCCATAATGAGAAGTTGCGGATGGATACAGGATCTGTGTGTATGTGTGTAAGAGGAATTTTCCCCTAGCTCCGGTGGTGGTGGCGTCTGCTGCTCTCCGTCTCTTCGCCGACTCCCCTCTTCCGCTCTCCTCTGCTCCCTCCGACCTCCCTGGGTGGCATGAGCAACCTCGTATGAAACCTCGCCAGTCCCTAGTCACGTCCAATGATCTGCGACAGGAAAAGGGGGAGAGGGAGAATGCAGGATGAAGGGTTGGTCGGGAATCTCGTCCACCCCTCCTCCGCAAAGTTTCCTCTCCTCCTCCACTTCCTCCTCTCCCTTCCCTTTTCCAGTCCCCTCCTCACTCTCTTTGCGCTCATTTCCTCCTTCACTTTCTCACCATTCCTATTTACTCTCTCCCTCTAGCTCTTCACTCAACTCTCTTCAATCCACTTCCTGCCCTCTTCTTTCTCTCTATTTTGTATGTAGTTGGTTTTAGGGGTTTTCCCTCCATTTTCTGTTCGTTTCTATGACGCTAGCTTCGTTTTTCTTTCGATAGTTTCGTATTTGGTAATCTCCTATCCTGTTTTTCGTTAGATAACCTGAAAAGAGCGTTGATTTCGATACCATTTAGTTTTCTATCGCTCTGTCTCTCCTCGTCTTTTTCATCTCTATGTCGTGTTTGTTAGAGGGGCTGAATCCGATCACGGCGATATTCGATGGACGGGAACATCCGTGCTGCTGCTACTTACTTAGTTTATTATACTTAATGTAAGATAACGGGAGAAGATGGATAGACCGCAAATTTTGGAACTTAGTTGACTCGGTACAAGAGAAAATGGTCGATTTTTGCAGTTTTTTAGTATCATTGTCCATGTAAAATTGTATCTCTGTGATTCGAATGTCTAGAACTCGAATTTTTAATTACGAAGACGATGTGAAACAGAAAATACGAGCTATCATCGGCTGATATTAAAATGTAAGGCGAAGGAAAATCTCTGACTGGCTTCGGAGATTCATTTCGCCTTACAACGAAGACGATGTTTTTTCTATTTGGTATTTCTATACGTTCACTTTTACTTGGCCATAATTCGAGATTCTCTGTCTTCTCTCTTGCTTGAAGTAATTCATTTTCGGCTGTATATACGTAGTAACATTTATTTTTTCCTCTACACACTTTTAGATTTTGATTCCTGCATTCCCATAGCCGTGTCTTTCCTTTACTGTCGTCATCATTCTGCCCCCCTCTTTTCCTCTCCTTCCTCTCTCTCCCCTGAGCCACTTCTTTTCTTCCCTCATTCTCTCATTACTCACCACTCCAGCCCCTTCCTCTGCATTTTCCTTTATATCCATCCCTTCCTCCGTTTTACCGCGTCTATTCTCCCATACTCTATTTTCTCTGCCTTCACACTTGTCCCTGTCCTATTTCCCTGCCATCTTCCCCTCCACTCTCCGTCTTTTATCCTTCTTTCTTCTCCCTCTCTTCTTCAAAGCCCCTGCTTTGTGGCCATTTTCACCCCACACGCCTTACTTTACACCGTAAACTACAACCTCGTGGTTCTCGCGCCTCTCTTAAATGTCCTCCTGGTCGCATTTAGCGCATGTGTTCCCTGACCACTCTTATATTTGCACTTACATTCTCTCGCACTTGTGGTCGAGTTTGGCTTAATTGTTTCTTGGATAATGGTATGCTGCTGTGCGCCAGTTGAGATGTCCATATTCCGTGTTATTTCGTTCGTAAAAGTAAGCGAGCGCAGCCGTTCTGTTCGCCTCGGTATGGAAGAGCTGAAAATAAGCCGTGATATTACATCATAATTATATATATTAACTCTACATGTATTTCTTTTTACTTTTATTCATAGGAAAGGATATAAAAGTTGATATCGTTCCCTTGAACTGTGTAAAATGACAGGAATGTGTGTATACGATTTAAGTTTTAGCTTAATTTATGAAATGACTATTGGATTATTTTCGACGATGGAAGCTTCCTGAAATATATTGTTGGTATTGTTCTATATAATGCTTTAATTAAGAAAATAAGACTATTTCCAATGATTAGGCATTAAGTTTCCAAAGTTAACGTAACCATCATTTTTACATTTAATTTGTTCCATTTTTTATATTTCATTATTTCATCCTTATTATAGTACTTGTTACGGCAGAAATATTTTCTATTATTCCTATTTCTGTTATTTAAGGTTGTAATTTGCTTATTAACTGTTTTACGAATTGCAAGCTTTTTGTTAGTCTCGATATAGCTTGAGGGGGACAGTTTTAATATTTGAAAGGACTTCTCTGAGGGCATAATGTTAGAGGTTATTTATATTTTATTAAAACTGGCAAATTCTCTTTCAGCTTAGAAAGAATTGTAATAATTTATGCCATCAGAAGACCTATACATATTAAGAAATATTTTGCGATCGACTGTCCGCCATTGTTTAGCCCTTTGCACATAAATACTTTTCCGAACAAAATTTTTAAAGGTAATTAATTAGAAAAACATTGTTTGCCACGCATTTTAAATCTCGTAATAGCTTCTACCGTTGTAACAAGAGCGTATGGAAGCGTTGGGAAATTCAAAATTTTAAAATATGTATTACTTCATAGAAACTTCACGTCGTACAGAGGGAAGTTTTGAAGAATGGTAAAACCTTAGTACGGCCATGAAATTATTTGGAAGTTTAGTCTTTCCCCTCAAGCCTAAGGAGAAACCTGTATTTTTCAGTCGTCACTCCTTTCTCAAAAATTATTCGTGTGACACATAATGCTTAATAATCAATAAAATGTTAGAATTTCAAAGGATATATCAAAGAAAACCTTCCATCGCTTATTTCTTCAGCGAGAGGAATTTTATTTTACGTTTTCATTCTTAAAACTTTCTCACTTCGTCCGATTCCTTTCTTTCCCTCTTCCCCGAAGTTATTTAATCCTCGCGCATTATTTCGCTCGCTTCCTTCTTTCTCAATTTCCTTCCTCGTTTTTCCTTCCTATTTAACTTCCTATCCTTTTTTCCTCGCTCATGACGTGTTATTATTTTTATTCATATCGAAAATTTTAACTGCAATGTTGTCAACTCCTCCGCTCTCCTGATTTTCTCTTGATCCTGTTCTTCTCGCCATCTTCCAGTCATCTTTAGTCTTTTCCTTTATTTTAAAAGCATCCACCCAATTTATTTCTCCTTCTCTCTTTCTCTCACTTTCGCGACTCCCATCACCTAGCGTAACGGTTTTAGCGCACTCTCACCAAAACTGCTCTTCCTTATTCCTCTTTAACGTTTTCCTTCTTCTGTTATTTGATCCCGCTTCTCTTTCGTACACAGTTTTTCTGCAACGGTCAACTCCTCCCCCGGCTTCCTATCCCGCCTCTATTCCCTGGCGACTTATCCTCTTCCCTCTATCTCTTAGCTCCGTCTCCCTCTCATTACCGAATGTCTGCGAGGGTTTTACCTCCCTCTCGCCCTATCGTCTACATTTCTCAGCCCTTGATGATGGCGATTATCATTAACTCAGGAATCGTTCTTCATTCCTCTTCCTCTCCCAAACCTCACTCTCCCACGCATCTGTTGATTTTTTTAGCTCCCTCTTCGGTGGTGTTTGTCTAAATGATGATGCGGGAAGATCCCTTTGTGTTTCTGAGGGAAAATCCATCGACTTTTCGTCGTAGTTTGTCTTCTTGCTCACCCGGAGACGATGGGGAGTGCTTTCAGGATGTGCAAAAGGGCGTCTCTCTCGTATGTCACGAAATGAGGTTTAATTAACGAAAATCGGAGTTGGTTTTTGATGAGAGGTGTTTGAATATTTAAAACTGCTTTTGAGTTCGAGAAAATGTGATTAAATTCGTCCTCGGAAACATTTTCATTCCAAAAATCAATTTGGCCATAATATTAATCTTATTATGGGCGTGAAATTATATAATGGTTCTTTAAATGTCAATAAAAATGTTTTATGGGTGTGATAAACGCATTAAATAATGATAGTGCTTGACATTTATATAATTATACAGTTTTTGCAAAACGGATATTGATTCAGAAGTCGCACGCACAATGATGTTTTTAAATTTCGGTCCTTAGAGTTTACCGTGTTTGAGTGTTGAAGGTTTTGGATTTGGAGAAAAATATGTATCTTATCCTAGCTTGAAAATCATTTATTTCAAGTAGTATCGAAGAAATTTTTAAATTTCGTACAGGTTTATTTGCGTTGCGATTAACATTTTAGTACAATTTCCATCGTCTTAATTTTTGGATTAAAAATTCATTACACTTTCCCGCAATACCATAATTTGATTTTTGTATTATGAACTTGATTATTATTTATATTATGTATATTTTTATTTATAATGTTATTTTTTCGGTTCCAAATTGCCCGGGGTTTTCGAAATATTCAGAGATTATCTCATGAAGTTCGCCTCATGCGCATGAAAATGGATGCGTTATAACGCAGTTCTCCTTCGTAAATAGCATATTAAAATTTATGCGCGGCTTTATGAATTGTAAAGTAGTGAAACTGAATCTCATCATGATTTTAAATCCCTGCCATATCTGACGTTTATTTAAAAAAAAACCTCGTGTCTGTTCTTTCAGTAGGCAAGTGGTATTTGGGGCCAGAATTTTACGACTTGGGTTTTCCGAGGCTTGATGCGCTAAGTGTGTCACTCCAGATAAGTACTCTATTAAAATATAAAATAAGTCATTGTCTTCTTTTAAAAAGCCTCACCTGCGCTCCTCTCATCCACCAAATTTTAACGAGTTGGTCGTGCGTAACAAAGTAATATCATCATTTCGTATTCTCCTCTAACTAGGATTCGAACGCCTCGAGGTTTCTTCCGAAACGCGAGCGGGTATAAATACAAACGTCTAACTTTTTTCTGATTACAAAAACTACAGGCAAATCGACATTGAGATATTTTTTCCGTCAATTTTGTCGCGAAATTCGGGCCCCGAAATAAAAATTACCCGCGGGATTTTTCGTAAAAAAAAACGCACAAACCAAGCGGAAAACATCGAAAAAACAAAAATCTCATCCCGTAGTGAGTGAAAGGGGTTTTTGTGAAAAAAAAGAACAAAGAATATTCGCTACACGGTTCGGAGACGGCAGAGGCGGCAGGAAGAGCGAGAAAAGGGACCTCTCCCCTAGGCAACGGGCGAGCCGAGGCAGAGGAAGAAAAAATATCCCAAAATGCGAAGAAAAAATGTACGCGAAAGATTCCAAAACAAACGAGACGATATCAACGCCTCTCGCGATTCAGATACGTACGAAAAAAGGAGCGAAGCTTCGCCACCTAGCGTTGACGACAAAAACGACACCAATCCGACTAAAATTAGAAAAGGTTTTTCATACCTCTACCAGCTGCTCTTCTTCTTCCATTCGGATCCCAACCACCCCATTTTTTCCACCTCGCAGCCCCCACACCCACTCTCCCGCCCCCCCACCTACACTCCTGCACCCTCCCTCTGCGCTCCGACTACGACTTTCTGTCCTACCGACATGGTCGCTTCAAATCCTCCCCCATCTTTCACATCCATTTCAGTCACTCCACCCTCCCCGTTAACCCGCCCCACCTATTCCCGTTCCTATCCCGCCCCTCTTTCCCTCTCTCTCTCACCCTCGGCTCCATCTCCTGGCGATAATAATCCCTTCGACAAGAGTTTTAGCAAAAAAATTTTTTGAAGCACGGAAAGAGTAGGGGATAGTAATGGGGAAAGATAGGGAAGAGTTAGAATGTGAGGCAAAGCTTCAAACGGGGAGGGAGTCTCTCTCCCACACCCTTAACCCCCTCTCCATCCCACTACTGTTCACTCTTCGCGCCAATGCACAAGCGACGACGTCAACGGCCTCGGGTAGAGCGCGCCAGGGATATTTTTTTATTCTATTCGCCGTTCTTTTGTTTGTGTATTTGATTTTTTTTACTTTCGACCATGAGAGGGAGCAAGAGTGAGAGAGAAAGGAGAATAGGGTATTTACTATTCTTCTCTTCTGTAATTTTTCCTACCTGTTCATCTTTTCCTGTATTTTCTTCGTTCTTTCTCTTTCACCTCTTACCTATTTCGCCCTTGGTGTACTTTTTCACATTTCCTCTCTCTTCACCTCACTTCTATATTCTCTTTTTCTTCGTCTTTCCTTATTTTTCAGCAGTTTCTTTCTCTTTCTCTCCTTTTCTCTTGACTTTCTCTACCTTTATTTGTCTTTTCTTTTCTATGCCTGTATCTTTCTCCAAATTATTCTTAAAATCTTTCTACTTATCGTTATTTCATTTTCGATAAGTAGAAAATGTTCACTTTTTCTTTCTCGCTCTTTTCCTTATTCTCTGTTTCTGGCTGTTTATATTCTCTCTCTCTTTTTGTTTCCTCTTTCTCCGCCCCCTCACCTTTCTGTTTCTCTCTCTCTCTCTCTCTCTCTCTCTCTCTCTCTCTCTCTCTCTCTCTCTCTCTCTCTCTCTCCCTCTCTCTCTCCCTCTCCCTCTCTCCCTCATATTCTCTCTCCCAATCTTTTCTTTGTTACTTTGTCTCTCGCTCTACCTTATTCCCTCTTCTATTTCCCCCCTCCCCTCTTCCTCCCATAATCTCTTTTCAATTCATCTTCGTTTCTTTGTCACGTTTTCCTTCTCGTTCACTCCCTATTTCTCTCCCTTTCTGAGTAATCTCTCCGCTTTTTCTGTCTCTTCCTCTTTCTCTTTTTATCCCCCTGCATTCTCTCTCCCTCTGTATCCATCCCCCTCTTCTCCTCTATCTATCCCCCTATTTTTTCTGTATCTATTCCCCTATTTTTCTCTGTCTATCCCTCTTATTTTCTCTCTAACTCTCTACTTTCCGCTACTCTCTTGGCGTTCCGCTTGTTTGGCTCGTATCCAAGGTCGTTGGAAAGGGAAAGCACCTCAGGCGATAAGCATGAAAAGGGGTATGGTCGAAAGAAAGAGGGAGAGTGGGTGAGAAAGTTTTGGTAGGGAGGGAGAATGAGTAAAAAAAGAGCGAAAAAAGGGAAGGGATAGTGAGAGATAGGTGATGACTTTGGGAGTCGGAGAGGGTTTGGGAAGGGAATATCGCCCCTCGTATTTTTTTTGGGTCGAGTTTGTGCCGGGGAATCGCGCGTTCCTTTTTTGTTTTGTCAGGAGCTTAAGCGTAATCGGGACGAATGAGCTTTGCGATAATGAGTGCTGACGAACGGAAAACGTAAGAATTTTTTCAAATAAAAAACGGGAAAAGGGAAATAAAACGTGCGTCGGTATGCGTAATTTGGTCTTGCTCTCCACCCGCGGACCAAAATAAATGAAGACGGTGAAGCGCCATCGCTCGTCACCCGAATTTTTCGGTGACGCATCGCGCGTTATGTGTGTACGACAAGTCGAAATCCTATTCTAAATTGAAGTTTCGTGTCAGGTCCGTGCATTATTTTTTTATCCAAGCCGTTATCAGATGCGATAAATAGTTTTGTTTTATTTAGCGATGAATAAGCCCAAATTAACTGCTTGTATATTCTGTCGCAGATGTTTTAGTGAGTATGATTTTATCATGTCAGAAATTGGATTCACTAGAGAATTATTGAGCTCGTCATTTTGCTGAAAGCAAATTCAAGAATAATAAATCGAAAAAATAAGTACTTTTATGAGGTATCTATTCTTGAATCAGATTTCGGATGCTTAAGCAAATATTTCGAAGTCATCAGTCATATTTATCTAGGCCACTTTGCGATAAATGCATAGCATCCCATATTTATTACAGAAATCTCCAGGATGTCGTTTAACTAGGAAAATATGAGGGAATTATCGAGCTCGTATTATTGCTTAGATCAAAGTAGCATGCAGTCTTTCCAACGGCCTTAAAATAGTAGGAAAAACCAGTGGTGATTTACCGATTTTTGTTGTATTCGAAATTCGAATCAGATTTTTCCAACCTTTTATAGTTACTGGTGAGACATATTTTATCGATTGAAAAAATATAACTTAAGATAAAACTCACTTATTTATTCACCGCATGAGTTTATGCTCGAATTCGGCAGCCTATATAGGACAAAGAAACCTAAGTCGCTAAATAAATGAAGTAGCGGAATGTCTAAAATCCTTTTTTAGTTATTCTCATTCGTTGAGCTGCTTTTGGCGGAAAATGTAATAAATTATGTTTCCTAAATTATTGTCCCAAGTATGATTAGTTTTTCAATTTTTCTGAGTTCGATTATTAGTCAGTAACATTATATCTCAAATGAAAATTATTTTATTGTAAAAATTTTACTAGTATATCAGAATATCCGCGTTTCTGTATCATTCTCATGTTCAGGCCTTGAGAATTTTTGAATTAGACTTGGTGACATCCTCGTGTATTTTTTTCAAAAGAACGGATAGAAATTAATCAAAATAATATGAAGATACGGTAAAATCCCAATTTTCCTTGTTCTGATTAACTTGTCGTTCATAAAATCTATTCAGTGTTCCCTTTATTTCGAAAATCCTTTGACAGCTTCAATAGTTTATTTATTTATCGTTTAGCTTATTAAGAGCCGAATGAAATAAACTCGCTTATTTTGGTTTGTTTACGAGTATATCGTATGTCACATAAATGTCAATATTGAACTAAATAATAACTTCTACTGAATAAATATCTTCTTCGTTTGGACCTGTGCTATATGTGTGTTGCTTTTTGATTATATAAATCTGTACAAACAAATATTTTAAAGAATTTTACTTTTAAAATTTTATTTTATTTTATTTTTCCTATTACCCGCGTTTTTTAAATCCCAGTTATCACAAATAATCAGGATTATACTATTTTTCAGCAATTTATACCCTTCATAGTGTTTATCTTCTGGATTCATTTTCTCTTTCTCTGTGCTTCTCAGTTTGTTGCCATAAGGGAAATAGTACCTCGGCATTTTAAATGTAATTTTTAAAAAGTTCTTCTTGATCTTACAAAACGCACATTTTTTTCTAGGAATTTCTTTGCTTTCTTTCTCTTCGTTATTGGTTCATTATCCTGAGGTTCAGCTCTCAAAGTTTCGTTATTAAAAAGGTTCGATCGCGCCCGTCGCGCAAATAGCCTGCAAAAAATTTCCAGCGAGAAGGCAGCGCATTAAAAGTTTGGTTTTCTACTCAAGAATCAACTTTATTCGTGAATTACATCGTTAATTATCGTTAATATTAAGTCGTTTTCATTATTTTAGTCAGACTTAAGATTTTATCTTATATAACTCAACTTTGTTTGACAATCCTTTAACCCTAGCCACCGACCTGGCGTCCTTTTTGACCCCAGGCTCAAGTAAACTATATTAACTCTTTTTTTCGGGACATATTTTCTTGATATTTTAGAAATGTCTAAATATATCTTTGTTCCTTATGTACACAAAATGTTATTTTAATCCCTTTCAGGAAAGCTGATAAAATTTATATATATATATATATATATATATATATATATATATATATATATATATATATATATATATATATATATGCGTGGAGTCAGATATGACCCCAGGTGTGATCTGTGAAGCCGCATATTTTCATCCATTTCTTCAGTTTTGAAATTCTTTGACAAGTAGTTTTAGAGCCCGACTTATTTAATTCAAGTACAGATATGCATGACATATTATTTTATAAATATTGTGGGACCTAAAAGCTCCATAGGGAGATTTTACAGTAGGAGGACGACTGTTTTCACGAAGTTCACTTTATCGCGTATGCTCATGTTCTGGATTGCTGGGAAATATCGCAAGTATCAATTATGATATGAAACAACATAGCGAGTTCATAAAATTGCGAGAGAAAGTCAACCAAAAAACACGAGGCAGATGCTCAATAAGTTCGCGTTAAGATGATAAAAAATTATTATTATTGTGTGATGTGTCCAATAATTTTGTGAAGACCATGTTGACCGCAGAAATTTGTATCTGAAATGCTACAAACCTATATCTGAAGATAGTGACAGAGTAAAAGTAAGAATTTTTTTAATTAAAGGTTTTTTTTATTTTTCAAATTTTCATTTGTAATGTAATGCCTTTAATTTTTTAATGGTAGTATTTGGAAACGATGTTTTTATTTTTTTATGTTTTTGAACTATAAATTATTTATAATAATAATTCATCTGCAGTAGAAAAACGTTTTTATTAATAAAAAAAGATTTTGCAAGCTGGGGTAAGATATGATCTTAGGTAGGTGAGACTAAATTTTTTCCAGGAAGTTGGCGAGGGTTAAAAGCTTCTTTTGAAAAGTTATAATAATATCCGATAAATATTTGCATACAAAGTTTTTCTTCAAAACATTTTACCGAATTAAGGATAAATATTATTAACAAATCACCTAATATAAAACGCTTGATATCTTTGTCTGAGCGACGGGGATGCATCGCCGGGGATGTCTCTTAAAACGCGAATAACTCGATCAAATGTGTAGATATTAACTTGAAATTTGGCAGAGATAATCTACTCGGATATGAAAATACTGTGACGAAGAAAATATACGAAAAACTTCGACTCCAGGGGATGATTTGCATTCTCCATAAGATAACAGGTAAAAATGGAATTTTTGACGTGCAGGCTTATCTTCTTTTTGACATTAAAATTAGAAAACATTGACTCACGAGCTTTAGATTTAAACCATTTTAACGAAAGGATTACAAAGTTTCTTATTCTGTTCATCGTTTTTCGTCTACAGTTCTAAATTTCTCATGTTAAACGTTTAATTCGCACATTTTGGGGAAATCTTGCCATTTAACGGAATGTTGTCTTGTCTACCAATTACATTGTTAAACATCGAAATCCTATTGCTATTTCAATCCTTATGGGTTTAAGCGTCCTTTGAAGGGTTTTAATACGAGAAGGAGAGAAAGACGAAAGGAGGGGGAAAATCTTTTCATAGCAAGCAATGTAAACAACATTCGTTGCGTTATTTACGAGAAGGTATACCTAAAAACCTGAAATACTATTTTTTAAATTGAAATCGTTATGATGAGCTAAATTTAATATTATTGAAATAGAAACGGTATGAAAATCGGGTATTTGCTGGACGTTTTAATAAACAAACCGAGCATGTAAAATATTTATAGCGTGAAGGATTGTGCGATAGGTTACGGGAGTTAGTTAGAAGGATGGAGTACTTGAGGACGGTTTTGGAAATAGCGAGAGAAAGAGATTTTTAAAAGAATCAAAGAATCACAAAAATAATAATAAAAGGCTAAGTTTTCAGTCCGTTGGTCTGAGTGACAAGCTATTAAAACGCGAATAACTCGATCAATGATGTAGATAGAAAATTGAAATTTTGCAGAAATTTATATGAGTTAATCAGAATTTTTTATTTAAGTTTGACATGGTAATTAAAGAAATTGCTGTCCGTTTGTGGCGCTATTTTGAGGGGGGATATACTGCACCTACTCCGAATAAAACTAATTAAATTTTAGAAGAAAGGGAGAAGAATGGGTAGAAGGAAGACGGAGGATGGGAAGAAAAGAGGAGGGTGAAGAATAAGAGGGAGATTGGGATGGAGAATCAGAAGAAGATAAAGGGAGAGAGAGAATAGGAGGGAGAGAGAATAGGGGGAGAGGGAGGGAAGAAAATGGGAGACAGAGAGAAAGGGAGGAAGAATGGGAAGTCCCTAAAGTTTAATACCTAATCTGCACATACCCGTCATATTTGACGCTAGTAACAAAATACGTGTCCTATATAGTATAGTTTCTCAAGTGTCTGTCTGTCCGTCCGTCCCCCGTCTGTATCTCAGGGACTGTTTGTCGTAGATAAATGCGGTAAACAACATTTTGTTTCTACTAGCTAGAAAACCCCAGGAAAACTTTTAATTGTTATCCGCCATCTTGATACAAAATGACGGCCGTTTCAGATATAAAAAATATACAGTTCGGAAACACTACGTCGGAGAAAAAAATCTTTTTGATAAAAAAATGAGTCTTGATAAGAAGTTTCGAAAAATTATTTTCAACATAGCTAGAATAAATGGAATGCGCGTATCGCCGAGGTACCTAGAGCGATCGGAGGGCGGGGTTGACGTGTAGGGCCAGGGCCCCTATAATGTATAATTTGTCTTCATATTGAAAATGATTGGCAGCATAATTGTTGACAACTGAACCGCGATAAGGATTTGTATCTATATCCATCTCCATTCCATGTATTCAAATTTAAATGTGGTACTTCTCGTTTCTTTAAATTTCCTCCATCGGTGTTTTATCCATTATGTTTTCGAAGTTAATACAAATATAATACGTATGATAAAACAATATAACTAAGGCAGTAATTCAGTTTGGTATCGGATCTGTAATGGAGTTACTGCAACTGTAGCAAAGGAATTGATAAGTTGTATACTTTCCTTATAAGATAACTAATGAATTTCACCTTGAACTGGAATCATTGGAAACATTCCTAGTCTATCTGTCTCTCTCTCTCTCTCTCCCTCTCTCTCTCTCCCTCTCTCCCTCTCTCTCCCTCCCTCCCTCCCTCTCTCCCTCCCTCCCTTCAGCTCTGTATAGAAAAAAGAATGATCCCTGGCAATTCTTAGTAAACAACGAGACGGCCTGTGTAACCTGTCTGACGAGACCGTTTCCTTACTCCCCTTGTCTATCGAAGAATGCCAAGTACGCCGTTGTCCTCGTTCACATTTTTTTCATTCCGCGGCAGATATTTGAAGAGTGAGCGGACATCTCGCAGGGATTTCCGAGGGCGGAGTGGGCCATAGTAATCTACGATGCTCTCATTCGCTTGTTTGAGAACATGTTACGCTCTTCCCCTCAGTAATGCTATCTTCTCTATAACTCAGAAATAAAATGTCGAGTTCAACTTGTAGCTTCAATCCAGTAGATAAGTAGTGCCCAACCTTTTCTACATGGCGGGCCGCATTATTATTTGCGAAACCTTCGGCAGGCCGCATTGGAAGTTGCCAATTCTTCGGCGGGGAGGATTAGAGTTTAAATCGGTAGTTACCTAGATATTCTGAGGTGTCACATAAGTGAAAATCAAGTCTAAATAAGGTATTTATTATTAACATTTCAAATTTTTACTACCGAAATTTTCATAACATGGTAGGAATTTTGTATTAGTTTTTCATCATAGCTTCGCGGGCCGCACAAATATCCTTCGCAAGCCGTAAGTTGGGCGCCATTGCAATAAATGGTAAAAAAAGTTTTTATCCCAAAAAATAAAAATAAAATTTTTTAAGTCGATAACTTTTATAAAGCGCACAAAAAGTGTAAAAATAAAAATATTATAATTTTGTTATTAATAACTTATATAAAACGCACTGAATGAAAAAAATACTTTATATTTTTTAATTAATAGAGATATTGAATATATAAAAGTTATGTTGCATTCTTTAAGACATCTGAACTAATTATTAGAATTGCAACATAACTTTTATATATTCAATATCTCTATAAATTCAATAATTTAAATTATTTTTTCGTTCAGTGCGTTTTATATAAGTTATTAATAACAAAATTAAAATATTTTTATTTTTGCACTTTTTGTGCGCTTTATAAAAGTTATTGACTCAAAAAATTTATTTTTATTTTGTCTTAATGTGAAATATATGAATATATATTGTATATTTTTCAAAAATTAACTTTATTAACTAACTAGGGAGATGCCCGTTGAAATTCTACGGGAAAGTTTTTAATTAAAATTTCGTGAATAGATTATCCAAGTCAATGGTACCCAATTACACTAAACCGGAAATAACGCGAATCACTAAAAATGCGTCAAATTCTCGCGTTAAAAACTGATCTGTCGATCGATTCGATGCTTATTGAAAAATCGATGGTAAGAAAACAAACTTTCGTTCTTTTAGGCGTTAATTGTTTCAAGTCTCGACCTCCTACGATGATTCTAAGTAATTTAAATATGCGAATGATTAACGTTGTACATTCTGATGTATTTCTTCTCGCATATAGCGCAACGAAACATTTCCATCTCCTTTCTTCTCTCTCTCGTATTAAAAGCATTCAAAGCACACTTTCACCAATAAGGATTGAAACAACAATAGGATTTCGAGGTTTAACAATGTAATTCGTTGACAAGGCAACATTCCTTGAAAATGGCAAGATTTCTTCAAAAAATGTGAATTAAACGTTTAAAATGAAGGATTTGGAACTGTAGGGGGAAAAAGATGAGCAGAATAAGAAACTTCATAATTTTTCTTTAAAATAGTTCGGATTCGGAGATCGTAGGTTAATTCTTCCCAATTTAGATATCAAAAATAATAAAAGCTTGCGCGTCGATAAGTCTATGTTTACGTGATATTTTATGGAAAATGGAAAAAATGTCTTCCTTAGAGTCGACCCCGGGTCGTTTTCCCAAATATTTTTTCGTAAATCACTTTTAATATGTGAAGAAAGAATTCTTGCCCAATTTAGATTTTCTATTTCGATTTCATAGAGCTTGATCAACGAATATCACAATTGTTATTCATGCTCACCGTGACGTAGTTGTTTTAATCCATGGCTCATGAAGAGCTGTACAAGCGTGAGGTGGTTCGAATCCTGCTAAAGGTAAGAAATTCTTCTGATGTCGAAGGTCTTGAATAAAAACACATGAATGAAACTCACCATACACCAAGATGTAAACTCGTAAATAAACCAACGCGTCAGCATTTGAACTACACAGAGCCCATTTATATAAGATAATAGTTTTCATTTTCTGCGAAATTAAGGCATCTATCCGGAATTTCTAAATTCTCTGGCAATCGGCTTCGCGTCCAAGTTTTCCAATTTCAGGTTTCATGGCTAAGATCACCCTTTTTAAGAAATACCTATAATCACCATTAAGACAATAGCTTGTATATTACAATAAAATTTAAGTAAAAATTACGATATTTTGTGTTTAGGATCATGGTTTCATCATCCGTGCTTTTTAGTACGTATCCGAATAAAAAAAATTCATTTAAAATTATCATGCCATCATATGCATATGTCGTTGACTGAAATCAAATGGATTATAATGCAGTCTAACAATAAGCATTAAATCAATTCTCTTAAAGTATGGAAAATTAATTCCCATTGAAAGGCATTGGAGTCGTTGCTATGGTAGTTAATATCTTTCATTGTTGAAAACCGACAAACACTTCATAATTTTATAATTAAAATCAAATTTTTACGCAAATTCAGCATGGATTTGAATTCTGTCTTCAAGAAAAATAAACTTCATTTTTTCCACAGTATGGTACATGTCACAACTTTGAATCTTAAATTCAAATAATTTAAAAAAGTAATTTTATATAGCCCTGCACAGTTTTCAGTGCTTTTCTTATGGGTATTTAAAATTGAACTTTGGAGTTAGTAACATCCCTTAAATATAACTTTTTCTTAAATTTCGGATTTTTTCCAAGGGTTGTAACCAATGACCTGTATTCATGCCAAATTTCAGCTCTGTAGCACATCTAGAAGTACCTTAGGTTTTGTAGGATATATATCCTATATAAGTAAGAAGCAGCTATTTATAATGACAAGTCGTTGGTGGTTACATTCAGCAAGCATTTCAGTCCATACCGAAAGTAACACCGTAGGATTCTGAGGGGACGCAAGGCATCAGGAAGCCCATAGCGTCACTAATATTTCCTGTTTGTGGATTTTGACTTCCTTATAAGTTGACGCTGTATTTTTAAATCAATTGCATTATAATACAATCCATTGATTCTCTTTAGAAGCACTAAGTTAAATTAATGCTTACTAATTAATGCTTTCAATTAATTAATTTTTTTGATTCGCTTGCAGTATGCAAGTACCGACTACTCATAATTAATACAAGAACCGTGAGGTAGCTGCACATCCTTGGCCCTACCATTTAGTATCCCATATTGCACACTGTCCCATATTACCCGACTTTTCCCTAATGGGAATGTAATCTAACAATAAGAAAGCTGAGAAAGAGTTAGGGAAATATGCTGCATTGAAAATCTCGCTCAACTTTAAGAAACAACTAATGATTCTGGAGCGATCTGCAAAGGTTTTCGTCTTAATTATTAAGGTCAGGGAAACTTAATCCTCTCCACATCTAGGTCAATTAAAAACTTGCCTGGCACATATTAAAAATTCTTCGACTGAGCTAGTCGCGACATCTCCAGTTTTCCCAAACGAGGACACTTCGCGTTAACTATCGATCTCTTCTCGCAAGACGAGATGTTCCTCTCGCAATTTCATTATCAGAATTTCGTATAATGTTCCGGCTAACAAGGAGACACGCTATCAGGCGTGACTAAACTTGGCGACGTAGCATCTTCGATGAATGTACCTTACCTCAATTCCCTCGCGTTAAAATAGAATGTTAAAGCGTCAAGTCATTATCACACCAGCGCACTAGAGAAAAGTGCAAAAAATCTTGATAGGTTGCTAAATACGTTTTGCATTTCAATTTTAAGCCGAAAGACAATTTCGTCGCGAGATTAGTAGGTTTTTCTGCAGGAGTGAGGTCGCAAATGAATCAAAGGTGAAGTCTTTCGCCATAATGATTATTAAATTCTTTGACGTTCCAAATAGTATTTTTAACACAACAGAGAGATGCACCAAGTACGACGACATACAAGCAACGACAACGTTGGAATTAAATTCTTGTCCTTAGCTCGCTTGGTGGAAATTTTGGCTCGTAAACTGTCCAAGTGTGACGCGATAATTTAGCGTTTAAACGGTCGAGTTTGAAGGTTGAATTGTCGCTGGAATACCCTGAGAGGCGCACGGTCAATTTGAGCTGATGGGCAACTCAAGGGGTCGTAATTACTTTAAAACGAAGGCATTTGGCGTTGATATCGCTCAAAACAACTAGAGAAGGGCGGGACGTGCTTTAAGAGGCGTCCCTAAACCGCAAACATACGATAGTTCTAATGCAAACCAAATGTTCATGCAACAACTCGATAAGAAAAAAACACGTGCATAAAATGATGCTTTACTGGGATAGTGGGTATTGTTAGTGGGAATCTCTTTTTCGGAAATCTTTAATCAAATGCAAGAACACGCTTATTCATTCTGCTTTCATTACGTGCTGATTATTTTTTCTCTGTTCCATAATGAAAGGTGGAAATTGGAATTAATTGACAATACTTGTTCAATCTTATCTCTGAGGGCTCTTTAATCTCTTTTAGAAAACACTGTGGAACTGATGGCCGTTCATTTCCACGTAGTTCTCTGAAAAGAAAATCGATAACGCGTCGAGCGAAACCGCGTAATTCGAAGTATGAGTTAATTTACCCATCACATATTCAAATGCGCACGTTTATTTCATACGCAATAATCTGAGTTACAGTTTCGTACCCATTCGCAAGTTGCAAGACGTTTTTTCGCAAATTCGTCCACGCGGTAGATCTTTGTCGCGTTATTTTTAAAGGGGTTCATATCCACCTATCCACATATCACTAACTTGCTCAAACTAAGTTTGTGACTGAAACACGTGTAGTAGATTAATAATGTTTTTGGTGTGACCAGGTGTAGCAATACGCATGCAGATTCATTAACTATAATCGCCCATAGTGCATTTGTTAATATTGAAATTTTGGTCTAACTCCGATGAGCATTTCAGGCTGCAAGTGTAAGTTATCAGAAAGTTATCATTTGTTTTGTAAAATTCTGAAAATAATACGTTGGTTAATAAAACGTTCATTTTCTCAATTGAAATCCAGCTTGTTTTGGTATTCTATTTTTGAATATTGGTATCGGCAGCCTACGCTCAAAAGTTGAAACACTGTTAGAACGATTTTTCTAGCGCAACTAATTGTTTTCGTAGAGCAGATAGGTGCAGGAGTCACCCATGCCGTGCATCGGCAGTGCAGAGGGGAAGCGGTCCGATGAAAAAATGATCCTATGCATCCTCAATTGCGCCGCGAGCGGGCATTAAGGGAATCATCCGATTGCCTCCGGTGCATCCTCGGCGAATTCAACCACGGCGTCCCCTGCCAACCATTTAATGCGTTTAGTTTCAATAATAATTCTAAGCAGACTGGATAGAAGGGGTTTTAATCGCCCCTCCCTTCCCCTTACGCTTACAGTTAGCCCCTTCCATATAGGGAGCAGGGCCAGATTAAAGGTTTCGTAGGCCCTAGGCCAGGGTCGGCAACCTGTGCGGCCCTTCATGCGCATCGATACGGCACCCGACGAAAGCTTTTCCTGTTAAAATACCAAAAAACCTCTCCGAACGAAATTGGCTTCGTAAATTATTTTAATAGGAATTGCAAAAAAATATGCAGGTTTTATTAGAAGACGCGTTTGTTTTACAGAGATAACAGCAAAAAGTAAAACAACGGCAAGGGAGAGAACGATCACCCCCATTGTCCCCCTGTGGATCTGTCAATGACTGCGGCGGCTCTTCTTATGTTGCGTGTTATAAATAATTTGAAAAAGTGGCTCTTGTGATAGGGGTTGCCGACCCCTGCCCTAGGCACTATGGCTCGTAGGCCTTTTAACTATTACATGTGTATGCAGTAGCGGATTTGGAAATTTGCCGCCCCCGAGCCAAATTATTTTTCCGCCCCCTTTTTGGCACTTTTTTCTAAAAAATCGCTCATGCATATGGTTTGTTTGCACATCCGTCCGTATGCGGATCATAATAGTTTAATTCATCAAAAGTCTGCGTAATAATATTTTTTTTATTCCCGCCCCGAAATCCTGTTTTTATTGCCGCCCCGTAATCTCGCCGTCCCTAGGCCATTGCCTGCTTTGGCCTTATTTCAAGTCCGCTACCGTGTATATGTATAGGAATACAAAGTATGATGCGTATTTGGGGAAAATTTTGTTATGGATTAAGAAAACTTACTGTAGATATTAGGTTTCCCTTATACTACAGCGAGCGTTGCGTGGTCTATCTTGTCGGCTGACTGTACTCTATTCCTTTTATTGCGCATTTCACTCAGCCGCCGGCTTCAGTATTGAGTGCTGTAACAACAATAACAATAACTAGAACTAACACACGCTATGAATTTTAATGTATAACAACATTTATGTTAGCATTTTGTTATTGAGTTTTTCGTAGGTCCTAGGCACTGCCTATAATGCTAGGGCATAATCCGTCCCTGATAGGGAGATCCCGCGGCGGGAATTCACAATTAGATCCGAAGCATCGGGGGAGGGCCAGGTCCCACGAAACTTCGTTGATTAACGCGATCGCAACTCTTCCGCGTTCGCAAAATCATCGCGTGGATCGGCCGTGGCGGGGATCGACGGAAAGAGTGGAAGCAGAATGACGTGAATTCCCTCCCCCTACTCCCCCCGACGCACGAATGCGCCAGAAACTGTTAATATTTCCCTCCCGCAATCTCATTCACCCCATATACGGCGCATCGAGTGCATATGGGAGTGGCGTCCGCGCGCATCCCAACGTTTTCCCGCGTGCCCTCCCAATAAAACACGTTCCGTTCTTTCGCCCCGGGAGGGACCGTTTTTTTTTTAATTTACCTCTTGTGCGTGTGTCAGTCTGACGCGCCCGTCAAAACTCGGGCGTTCTTTCTTTTCTCTTCGACGCCGTCTTCCTCCCTCTCTTTACCTCGTGTGTGTGTGCTATGTTCCCCATCCCGCACTCTAATTCATCTCGTACATTTTCTCCCCCTCTTCCGACCTCTACTTCACCCTCTCCTAACCTCTCTCCTCATCTAACGAGCCAATCCACCAAAGCCTCTCTCCCTCTCGGCTCGCTCTGCGCTATACTTTCGTGATCTCGCTCCTCGTTACCGTGGAGAGCAATGTGGAATGCCTTCTCCCTCTCTCTCCCTCCCTCCCTCCCTCTCCACTTTTTATCCCCCCCTCTCTCTCTCTTATCCACGAACGTCACGCTTGCCCGCTTGCGACATCTGACGCCGTGAGAGGTAACTACACGGTGCAGATGCACGGGTTCTCCCTCCCTCCCTTCATCACTCTCTCTCTCTCTCATCTTCGCAAGGCCGTCGTTAGAGGTCGCAAACCTGAACTCCCAAGGGTTAACCCGCTGCATACCAGATGGCGGGGCTGACATCATTTTCGGGATGGATGGGCGAGAGATGCGATGCCGTAACGCACGCTTGAACCAAACACGCAGGTTAGGTATATAATTCATGCACGGTGCGTCTCCTCGCATGAGTGCGTATGCGTGTGAGAGAGCGCTTCTCGGCCCTAAATAGGCGCGCGATATTTGCCTCTCTAAAATTATCCTTAATGCGCGCGACGATTTGGATGGGATTTATGAGCGATGCTGAAGTGTCTCGTGGGTAGGCTCGTAATGGAGGCACGGGTTTGGAGCGAGTTTGAGTTCTGCTAGGGTGAACTGGTATTAATAAATGGCTGGAAAAGTTTTATTCAAGAGGGAAAAGACAGTTCTAGTTCTCTATTTTTGGAAGGAAAAATTTTCTCTGGCGGGCACTATCTTTTCTACGTTGAGATTGGTCAAATCGTTGGAGGATGAGTCGATAAAAGACTGGAAATATTGTTAAGGAAATCCAGAACTTCGAGAGATTCCTCGTTTTGAATCTATGTGTTAATATCATTATATCGATTTCAGATCAATAATAGAGTAAAATAAGAGTATTTACTTTATTTGACTACCAGTCAGGAATGAAACGTAATTGAATGTTAGATAAGTCATCATGCAGATAAACAAAATCGATCAATATCTTGATAATCATACTGCTATTAAAAATTTTATCCGGTTTGCCGGAATTAAAAGTTCTAACACTTGAATAATTCTTAAATGAATGAAATACAAAAATGACATCAAGGATTATTATAGGTGGTAATATTAATTTAATGTTCCTTGATGTAATTATGCGGAATGCATTATCTCCTACAGTAAATGATTATATGTACTTTGCATCACTGCGCAAAAAGAACATATTTGTAACTAACCCGTATAGAAGTTTTTATTGTCCTTCTCGTAGAAAAAATTACCGATGCATAATATCAAGCACTCTCTAGTAACTATTGATTGATTATTAATAAAACAAATCTTTAGTGGAGCGGAATTGAATTTTTCTACCGTTTACTTTCGATTATATGTCATTTTGCAATTAATTTAACTTAAGCGAAAATGACGCTATGTTAACTACGTATTTTCGCAGGAGTTGATTATTCATCATCGTCGTTCATTGCCATAAATCCTATGATCTAATCATTTCTTTTTCGAACGGCTGCTTTCCTTCCGACGGCTTTATTTTCGCGTTATTATGCAGGAAGTGAAACGCGTACATCATCCTCTCGAAACGAGCCTTAATATTTATGGACCGTTTCTGTTATCAAGAATGCCAATGGGTGGGAGGGGGTTTGAACGGTTTATATTTTTGGATTGAGAGGGGAAAAAACTCTTATTCAGATTTATTTTCGTCTCTTGCGACTCGTGACAGAGAGTGAGTGAGGCGGCTACCGCTCCTTCGTCATTTATTTAAGTTATCAACCGGAGGGCGTTTTTTCGATACGTTTTCGCTTTCATGTTAAATTATTTCGGCAACATTAATGCTTTCCAGTCGTAGCTTTTTCCTCATAAGCCGCGTCTCCTCACTCTGCGATAAACTGGCTAAAAATAAACCTCTTAAAACGGTGATAGCACGTTATTCCCCGAGGCGAAATTAAATTTTTTTCGGCGCCATTTTCGAGGTGAATGAGCCATTTCTCTGTAAAGGACGAGTTTTTTATTCGTTACATGGATTTTTCCTGATTTCTTCCTCCCTCTTATCTCTCCGCGGGTACCCCGATCTAAAAAATCTCTATCTCTCGTGCATTAAGTATAAATCCTTGATTGCTACTCAAAAGGTCCTCATCTTTTTTCCCGTCTCCTTTTCTCTATTCCGCCATTTCTGCTAATTTCCCGCAGGTAATTTACAACCAATCAAGGAAATGAAAAGCCGACTCCTCTCTGCCTCTTTTGTCCCTTGCGCCGCCTCTGCTGTTATTTTATAACGGCATGGTCGGCATGATGCCCGTGGGCCCCGCTAGGAGGCGCCACGGGCCGCATACGTGGCTTAAAAGAGAACGTGCGGGACGTGGTGTCAAGAGTTGAATGGGGTGAGCGAAGGAGGGGGTGAGAAAAATGGAGAGGAGAATAAAAGAATAGAGGAAAATTGACGGGAGAGAAGACAACGACCTTTTTTTTAAAGGGTATGGAACGGACTGTTGCCTCGGCAGCGTCGGAAAGATTTCGTTTTCGTTTTGCCCGACACGTCAAACACCTCGGGGAATGTTTTTTTTTGTTTTTAGACGCCTGTTTGCTCCGTCGCTTAGGTATTGTGTTGTTGTTCGTCCTTGTCTTAGGTTCGCAGAGTATGAATAGACGTTGCGACTTGGGTCGTTGAATAAAGGACGCGATTTGTTGCTGTACCTCACCGCAGCACATTAAACCGTATATTTTTTCCTCGTCAGATTTCAACGGAATGATTTCTTTATTGCGAAAAGCATGCTCGTTTTTTTACCTTCTAGCTGTTTTTTTTGTCTGCACGTCCGTCTTAATTCCACTATTTTGTTTCTTTATGATTTTCGAAAATATTTTTGATAATGATAAGACTCGGAATATTATTAGCCTTCACGTGTAAGAATTTATCCGGAGATCAATATCTCATCTTAGGAACAGTGGAAAATTTACATAAGTGAAATTTCATGACGAAAGTTTTAAATTTAAATGATTTCATCTTTCCATTATTTTTTGGCCCATTACGTTTTGATGAAATGGATCGATACCACTATTTTCTCTTTAAAATTTCGAAAAAATGTCTCATAATGTGATTAGGTATTCATCAAGGTCATTCGTGCGAATAATTCTAGGCGCTATGATCACTTTTACACTATCGAAGTAATATTAGAATTTCTATCGTGTTCTACATCAATATTATTTTTGAATTTGGAATGCTTTATTATTTCACTATAACAACATTTGTTTGCGAAATTTTGATTTATTTTCTTAAAATCCATTGTTCGCATATATTTGTCCGTTGTAAATCCAAACAATGGTAAATTCGAGTAAGGGAACTTCCAATCACCGTACAGAGAGATGGTTGATTATATTCTCCAAAGATTAAATAATTGACATTGAAGTGAGGAAGGTTCGATGGTATTTTATTTTAATCAAAAGATGGCTAAGAACGACATTGAAGTTTTGCGACAGAGGCGCAATCTGTAGTTTGAAATGCACGCTATAACGGAACAAGGAACGCTTCTTGTCGCGGAAAGAAAATTCTATCAGTATTGAAAAATTATGCATCCTGAGATTTGATATTTATTTTTTCATAAACTTGCGTGTTGCTAAGGACGAATTAAAATCCCCTAAAAACCATCGACTGATAATAGGATTGGTATTGAGTATTGTATTGTTTATTGCATTCTAACCTCTTCATGTCATCCTCCCGCTCGTTTGTGCCAAACATCTTCCCTTCCTCCTCAATCCTTTTCTAGGATCTCTTCGGTATTTTACATTCTTCTAATACTCCTATATATAACTGAAATGTTCACTTAAAATATTTAACCATTATTTCGTACCCAGCATGTATGGAGTTAATATCAATAATATGAGAATTTGTGGCCGGAGTGTTTTAAAAAAATTGTGTAGATCGCCTCCTTTAAATGTGTACCTCTCTACTGGTAATTTATATTTACAAAAAATAAGCTTCTTTAGGAAGAGTGAAAGCGTAAAGCGTGAAATTTTCTATCGAATTCAATCGGCCATTTACTCGAAATCCCTTCAGTAATGAAAACATTATTTTTTGGCTAAGCATAGAAACCTTAAAATTGCAAATACTTTCGTGGAAAAATTTCCAAACTGATTTAAAAAATGGATTTTACGTGGCGGCGGATTTACGTCTTCTGTGGACCCTGGCGCCAAACAATTGGGGTTATATATAGTGAAACCAAGGACAGATCCAGAAACAAGGAATTTTGAGCGCATTTCGTTTTAAAATACATCCAGTGGGGGGCTGTGGGATCGTCCAAGGGGGAGTGGATATCATACAGAGGTTTCTCTGACATTTAATTTGAGATATTTAATGTCTGGGATCATATACACGAAAAAGTTTTCGGAGCCCCTTAGTTCATGGGACCCCTGGAGGGCGTCAAGTGTGGCCCTCCTTAAATCCGCCACTGATTCTGCGTACAAATTTCTATAAAGTAATATATTTGTTTATATTTTATACTGAGTTCAAAAGATCAATTTGGAAACAGTGCCTCCGGGGCGGGGCAAGGGTCTTCTAATTACGCCCGCACTATAATCATTCATTTCATAGAAACTCCGATGTTAAGATGCTGTCAAAGATCGAGTCTAGACTCAATAATTTAAGCTTGTGTAAAACAAACAGCAGAAGAAATCGAGTGAGCGAGGCGATTTTTTTTGGAGAACATAAAAGGGAATTTTTACTGCGGCCGTAAGTTATGAATGGCAAAGGTATTACCTGGCACTGGCACACAAACTCCCCACTAATAAAGAAACGAAGCTTTTTAATCATTAAATTGATGTTTGCTCCAATCCTTTGCTGATGCAAGTCGCGGAGAGAAAGGTGGGGATAACATTTGCCGCATTCAATCAACATGATTAAGCCTTTTAAATAAGTAATCTGGGCGAAGCTCTTGATTTTATCGTTTACCTTTCGGGGAGGAGAAATTCTTGTATCAGACGGCGATGGCTTCGGAAAGGGTAGAGAGAATTACATCTCCTGGAACGCGTGGAATTAAATGACGCGCCCTTTGTAACGGGGGAGCATTACTGCGTACTAATAAAAATTTAACGTATGCTCGATAATTCATCGCGGCCTGCATAGGCTGCTCGGCTCGAGCCGTCGGGGAAATAATGACGTTGAGGTAATAAAATTTAATGCAGAGATTATTGTTATGCTACATTTGATAGGATTTGTTCAATAGGTCATAAATGTGCCATGAATGGTTTTTGCTCGCCATTGTTGTCATTTATGTTCTCGTTGCGAATTGGGCGCTGTTTTTAGCTAGTGACAAGCAAATAAATGATTAAAATAATCCCGCGCGTTGTTGCATGGTCTCATTGTCTAAGTATCCCGCGTGGACGGATTCACTCGTAGCAACTATTAGTGTATTCTGAATGAGACTCTTTTTTTCAACGCCATAGGTACACAAACACGGAAATAGTTCCTGAATTAAAAAAAGACTGGAAAGGTGTACTACACTGAGTTTCCAAAGGTGTTCTCTGCGATTTATGCTATCATGTCAAAAAAAGATAAATATTAGTGTATAATGTCTAAGCATTGCAAAATGATACATCAGGAGCCATGTCAATGAATTACTATTGAATTTGTGATTTACCTATTTCTTTTATAATTACTAGTAATTAATTAAACAATCGAAAATTATTTAAAAGATGCCTCGCTTGAAATAAGCAATAGTAATCTTTACGTTCACGTCAATTCCTTTGTCGTAAATCAGTCATTTGTTTTCACTTATAAAATAAATAAATAAATAAAATAAACGAATACAAGTTCATTCCATCGTCGTGGATAATCGATTTCCTTTCGTATACTATATGCTGTAGGCACACGAAAAGAAATTAAACATACTAGTGGTACCCGCAAAACATTTTGTGAAGTCAGTCAGAAATCTGCATGTTTAAAAGTAATAATAGCCAATTTCTCCTTATAAAATTAGACAACTGATATTTTGAATGTCATGTTTGTTTTTATAATTTATATGTGCAATTGTAATTGTCTCTTCCATACGAAAAAGGTCACATTCCAGTATTGAAATACAGAAAGGAGATTTTTTTCTTTTGGTCAGTAGTTAAAAATGCCCACAGCCTACACGCAGTTTGTTAAATATTAATAATCTTTAATTCCAATCTATTAAGTTTGACATTACTACAACTATAATTTCGATGCTTCATAAACAGCGCGAAAAGGATAACGCAATTATTTTGTCTATTTGATGGCTTAATAGACGCTAGCGTGTTTCTGACAAATTATTCCGTGTAACATCAAAATATCGCAAGAACAAGATATATTATAGTTTTAGCCGTCGAATAAAGCAAAAACGGAGAAATTCGGTCCATATTTAGGTTATTAATGAATGAAAGAAATAAACCTCGCACCTTGAAAAATCGAAACTCCTGTGTAAACATATGGTAAAATATAATCGTCTTCCGGAGTCGACTATGGGACGCTTCCGTAAACAAAAATAGTTTTCCTGGGGTCTCTTAGTTGGCGAAATAAAATGGCGTTTACAGCATTTCTCTATGACAAACTGTTCAAAAGATAAAAGGGGAAAAAGACAGACGCACAGACATTGAGTATTAATATATGAAGATTTATAGTATGTACATCTTCTTTACTTCAGTTGCTACGAAGATTGTTATCGTTGACAACAATTAAGTAACTATACAAGACATTTTCCAGTGCAAAGTGACTTCCGACTTTTTTGTTCGATCTTTTTAAAAACGGCTACTCCATTGATAAAAATATATCAGGCAAGAAATATCTTTATGTATAATTACTCGATGTCTGTCTGTCCGTCCCCCTTTTATCTCTTGAACAGTTTGTCATTGAGAAATGCTGTAAACGCCATTTTGTTTCTGCCAACTAGGAGACCCCAGGAAAACTGTTTTCGTTTACGGATGTGTCCCGAATTCGACTCCGGGAGACGGTTATATTTTCCATAGGTTTACATAGGTGTTTTGATTTTTCAAGGTGCAAGGTTTATTTCTCTCGTTCATTAATAACCTAAATATGGACCGAATTTCTACGTTTTTGCTTTATTCGACAGCTAAAACTATAAAATATCTTATTCTTGCAATGTTTTGATGTTACACGGAATAATTTGTCAGAAACACGCATTTCTTTTCGAAATTTTATGGCTTTTTCGTACTCTTTCCGGAGGTTGCCAAGGCGACCCACATTGTTGTCTCAGATTGAATTAGCGTCTATTAAGCCTTCAAATAGCCAAAACAATATTAGAAAGGTGTACTCCATGTCGAAGTACACAGAGCTTCCAAATGCGTTCATTGAGATTTCACAATGTTCTCAATATTTTTCGCTCAGTTGAGAATTTAACGAGAAGCAAGCTTGGTACGTTGTAAAATACATGTAGGTCTTTATGTAAAGTAGTCGTAATTATTGTCCGATTTTAACCAAAATTGGAATCCGTCGACCAATTTTAGCACAACTCCCCAATAGCAAATTTCATCAGTACATCAAGCGGTTCCCGAGTTGAAACAATGGAACATTTTCAACTAGTTGTAGGTCATATAAAGTGGTCGAAATTGTTGTTCGATTTTAACCAAAATTGGAATCGGTCGACCAATTTTAACACAACTCCCGAATACCAAATTCTATCATAATACATCCAGCGGTTTCCGAGTTTGAACGGACGGACGGAATCGACTTCCCCTATATGCGTTCACTTTGTGCAAAGAACGCATAATAATTACGTTATCCACTTCGCACTGTTTATGAAGCATCGAAATTATAGTTGTAGTAATGTCAAACTTAATAGGTTGCAACGCTAATAATTAAAGATTATTAATATTTAACAAACTGCGTGTAGGCTGTGGGCATTTTTAACTATTGACCAAAAGAAAAAAATCTCCTTTCTGTATTTCAATACTGGAATGTGACCTTTTTCGTATGGAAGAGACAATTACAATTGCACATATAAATTATAAAAACAAACATGACATTCAAAATATCAGTTGTCTAATTTTATAAGGAGAAATTGGCTATTATTACTTTTAAACATGCAGATTTTTGACTGACTTTGCAAAAGTTTTTGCGGGTACCACTATTTTTATTTATTTAGCTAGTTCTACAAACTTTGTTCGAATAATTTTATGAGATATGACTGAAAGTTCATTTTTTGTCACCGGTAAAGTGGCATTCCTGATTAGGCTATGTGAAACATTTATATCATTTTCTTGTTTTCTTGTCCCGAAAGTCCCAAAGATAAAATATCACGAACGTCCGCCATGTAGTTTTGGAGATGAAACACGCGGAAGGACGGACAATCGCTTCGCTGGTAAATTAATCCTAAAAATAAGCGTAGCTACAATGAGGTTGGGAAAATCATATTCACCTTTCGAATAGAGAGCAATTATCACCAGCACTGGTTCTAAATTTTGTAATCTATTCTTGGTAAACCTCCGAGATCAGCTACTTTGCATCCGAAATGAGCGCCTAGTTTTCCCAGCCTCTTCATTGCTACTGAATTTTATAGCCAGACATAGTTGATTTTATTCTGTAAGACTGGAAAATGTTATAAGAAACAGCCATTGCATAAAATTAAATGGAATTTATTTTCCGTTAAAAATAGCGTTCAATTTATTAAACGACTCGACCATTGTTATGAATGCCACATTTTGGAAAAAGTTGGGATTTGGCCCCTTTATCATCAACGTAAATTCATCTATAAACAAGCGACTTAGAAAATATATTTCATCTATTAAGTGGTCGCCTTCAGTGATGGTTCTCCGATCTTTAATTTTATCAGTTAAAAAAAGATACCAACCCATCAGAGCATCATGCAAAACAAGCAAAAAAACTTTTTAGACCAAAGTCCATATATTTTTACTTTTAAATAAACAATATTACGGTGATGATTTTAAGAACCATACCCAAACTTAAAGACATAGTGGTAGCCCAAACGAAAAAAACATTTTTTTAAATGCTGCATGTTAAATGATTACTTATGTCTCTCTAATAGACATAAAAAGGTTGGGAGAGGTTGCCAATTTTATTGCAGCCATAAGCTGATGTCGATAATTCTCTCTTAATTTATCTCTGCTAATTAATAAGCTCAACTTCATACTAAATATGAATAACTTCATAAAACCCAGAACGTATTTACTACCGAAAACTAGCGCTATTAACTCCATGAGACCAATCGTTTTCCCAAATTATATTCTTTCGAGTTTTTATTAGAATAAACGATTGATTAACTACTGCTGGGGGACGATATTATGTAGTTCTCTTTGGAGGGCCCATAATTAGAGCATCGTCTTTTTCATAGTTGACGTTGTTTTAATTAAGTGCCGCAATCTTATTGTGTGTAGCGTGACTGTCTCCCCGTCGTAGGATAGGTGGTTCCAATTCTCTCCTGGGTACGGTCGTATGTGTTCGCTTTTAACTATGTTGACATGCTCGTTTTAAAAAGCCTATAGCCGTGTATGTGAGAATAATCACAAGGTTTTTTTTATCTTTCGGTAGGTTTTATGCTAACCCGACCTAATCTATCTAATCCGAGACTTTTCTGTTCATCTTTGGCAGCCACCTCTTGGTAGAAGGATAAATATGTCAATAACTGCGAAGCTCAAGCCACCATGTATTTCTTACTAGCCGTATTCTGTAACACGATTTCCTCTTGGTCATGTTTGGATTATTATTTGATAGCAATACACCACTCAAATTTGTATCAAATATTTTTTCCGATATCCAGATTATTATTGATAAAATGTTTGATCCTCGTATTTTTAGCTCTAGGCGACCACGGCAATGTTGCCAACTACGAAATGGCAAGAAAACATCACGATTAACCGCCCAAATACATCCAACTTTCACTTCGATCGCCTCCGAGTTAAATTGCTTCATCATTTACACTTCCGAAGTCTTTGTCTATCGAATTTATTAATGGAATGTAGAGATTTTATCAGACCTGGACCCGCACTTAACGCGCCGAATGATTTAACTCTCCGGTTAGATAGAATTTCGCGCGCATCGTAAAAATCGCCTTCTCTTCTGCATTAGGAATTTTCGGAAACCTTTTGTTTTCTTCGGGCGATGAGATTTCGTTACCGACCTATCCCGGTTTCCCCCTCCCCCCTCCCGGGGAAAGCCCCCGCCACTTCCTCCGCCTCGCCGTTTCCCGTTTCGAACTATCCGGTCCGTTTTGGCACACAGGATGCAAACCACACGCGTCCTATAAGGATACCCTGTCACTTTTCGTCCTTCCTCGACGGGTTGTATGGACCCACCCACTAACCCAGCTTTCCAGCATACCCCCTCCCAACCAACGCCGCCCCTTAAACCTTCCCCTTCTCAGATTTATCGCCATGGACCACCAGCTTAGAAACACTTCCCCGGGGCTAAAGCCGTCCTCCCAGGGATGGATGGGGATAAGCGGGAAAGAAAGGGAAGGTTTGGAGAAACGTGAAGAAGAGGGAAGGATGGACTATTGGGGACAAGAGGAGAGAGGGAAAGGAGAAGGGAGGAGAGCAATGGAAGGAGAGAGAGAGAGAAGAGAGCAATGGAAGGAGAGAGTAAAAGAGAGAAGAGAGCAATGGAAGGAGAGAGTAAAAGAGAGAAGAGAGCAATGGAAGGATAGAGTAAAAGCGAGGGGAGAGCAATGAAAGAAGAGAGTAAAAGAGAGTAGAGAGTAAGAGAGAAGAGAATGGGGAAGAGACGAGAGGAAGTTAGTGAGAGAAAAGAGGAAGAAAGAGAGTCGGAGGAGAGAATGGGAGGGAGGGGTAGTAGAGGATTGAGGAAGAGTGGGAGGAGAGAGAAGGGAAAAAGAGAGTGAGAGGGGAAGAGAGAGGATGAGTGAGAACAAAGAGGAAGAGAGTAAGATAGTGAAAGAGAATGAAAAGAGGATGGAAGGCTGAGGAGGGAGAAAGAATGAGAGGGGAGGTGAGAGGATGGAAGAGTGAGATAGGAAAGGAGCGTTTGAAGGAAAAAGGAGAGGAATGGGAGAGAATAGTGAAAAATAGGATGAATGAGAAGAAAGAAATGATAAGAAGATGGAAGTTAGGAGGGGAAGAGGTTTAGTGATGATGAAATTGAGACATGGAAGAGAGTAAGAGGAGAAGGTGAGGAGAGAGAGAGAGAGAGAGAGAGCGGAAGTGCTTGGAGGGAGCGGGGTGGGTTGGAGTGGACGGAGATCGGCAGAGTGGCGAAGGAGAAAGAGGGAAAGATGAGCGAGAAGGGTTGGAAGGGAGAGGGAAGGATGGCGATGGAAGTGGCGGAGGTGTTCGTAGCGGAAAAAGGGGAGAAAGTGAGATCGAAGGAGACTCGTGCTAAACCGCCTTCCCGACCTCGAATCAAGTGGCAGTTTGGAACTTCCCAATTCCGCTTAGATTCGGGTGCAGTTGAGAAGGAAGAAGAGAGGGTACAATTGAGGAAAGGAAGGATTTTGATAGGTAGAGAGGGCATTTAGAACAGAAGAGGTAGAATTAAGCAGGCTTAGATCGCCTACGAGACCAATCCGCTGTAGGTTATATCGGCATTCTGTGCAAACATATTTACGTTTACGGGATATGAGAACGTTCAAGTCACTATCAACGATTAATCAGGTTCGTTATGGGATACGAATTATTTCTCCCTGAGTGATGGTCGAATTCGTCTAAAATGCTATCAAATAAACTCGGATGTCCAAAACTCGAATCTCTAGGTAGGGCAGATTTGCCAATTTTGAGTTATTGAATTAACTTCTAATTAATGCGGGTATGGGTGTGATAATGTATCTTCCGAGTTGTAATTTCGAGTTGTATACGGTCGGAGTCGTCAGAATTCGAGCGTACATTAGGGAGCTGAGTAAAATTATTTGTTCATCGCCATAAAACGAAAGATAACCTTTTAACTTCTTATTCAATGGTCTTTAGTTTGGTTAATGTCACAAAACCGTGGATTACATTTCTTGTAATCCAGTCGAATTTGAAGATTATCGATCCGTTTCGTTTTTATTATGAGTTCCCGAGCATTTTTATTATTTCATGTTTCCTGATATTACTCTCGTGACCATTAAAAAGCAACAAAAACTGTAAAATACGATGGGCGTTCTTATATTCCTCTTTCCGTATTGGGCACTCGTTGAGTTGGATCGCCTCTCCCTGATGGCTCCACTATTGATATCGCAATTCTGCAGTAGGGGTTAGGGATATGAAAATGTGCACCAATATTGAAATAATCATCTAATCCGATTGGTCAGCTGATGAACAAAGTATGACCGAACGTCATTTACTGTATAAATCGGAACGTGAAAAAGTAGTAAGGCAAAAAATATAAACCTTTGTATCGGATTCGAAACGGTGGCCAAGAGATATCTGTAATTCTACAGCTACAGTGTAACGCTTGGCTCTAAATTATGGCAGTGCGAGAGAAAGTTAATATAATTTCAACGCTTCATCTCGAATATACTCGGAGAGATATTCTAAAAGCAGTCGCAGTCCAATTTGGTGATAGGCTTAGGAAATTTAAGTTCTTGATCGGTTTAGGATCCAATTTCTGGATATTGCCTTATTCATTTTATTTATTTAACGCATTGCTCATTACGCTCATATTTATTCACCATAAACACTTTTTGATAGTGAAATATCTCCTTGATTGTAATTTTAACAATTTTCGGTCTTAAAACTCACGCCGTAGTCACTCCAACTGAATTTCTTAATCTAATTGCTAAATTATGAGCTGTGATGCACGCATATGAAAGTCAGAATTGCTAACTGTAAATAAATTTGTTAGCTGCAGAAAGCTAAGTTAATTAAAAATATCCATACCTAGTTAAAGTAATTCATTTAACTCGGCTTTTCATGGCTCCAAATATTTGGCTCGCCTCGGCGTTTATTTTTATAACGTTAATGCATATCACTTACTACTTTTAACTGTCCAACGCGAAACATTTTTAGTCTCATATATTATTGCGAATGACGGTTCTGTTTAACCAAAGACTACGCTATGAACAAGGATAGAAGCAATACATTAAAAATCAATTACTAAAGCTTTAAAAATATACGGTTTAACACGTTGTGCTGAAAATTTTAAACAAAGGAGTAGAAAGAAAGAGCTAATCAAAGTCCTTATAGTGACACTGATGCACACTAACAAAAGGAACTTCTTTAACTCTAATAGACATTAGGTATTTGTAATTTAAGGATTTACCCTTAGAAGTATATTTATTATCTACGTGAACGAACTAGAGCTTGTCATCCCGGGATCCCGCTTTCCCGGAATCCCGGGGGTAAAATGGTTTTCCCGTTTCCCGGGAAATCAATTGAATATCCCGGGAATTCGCGGTATATCATAAAGAGAATTTTACTCTCTAGCTTTTATCGTCCATGCGGTTCCTAAAGGGACCACTAACAAGACTATCTTTGTTTCCGAGTTGCTTAGGTTCACTTCTAATGCAATAATAAGGAAGAAATTTATATAGAGCACTCACAAATGCTTGAATTTTCGTGGGAATATATACGGTGAAGCTTTGATTTCACGTCCTCCGATTTTACGTTTTCCTCGAATTTACTCTTTTTTCTTTCGCTCCCGGTGTTTGGTCCATAATTACAATGATAAATTTTAACGGATTTTACGTTTTCGCGATTTTCCGCTTTCCTCAAATTTACGACATGAATTTGACGTCCGGATAATATGTAAATGCCACAGGTTTTACGTTTATAGTATTCCCAATTACAATTCAACTGAATCGTTTTCCATATTGTCTAATTAAAAAACTATATTAGTGTATTCCATGTTCAAAAATCATTTATAAGAAAACAAAAACGGCTGAAGACCACTGTGCTATAGGGTGAGTTGACATTTATACAAATTGTCTCCCAAATTAAGCATATTATGACAAATTGTTTGAGGTATCAAAGTTCAGGTTTTTCTCACGACTGCATTCGGTCTTATCATAACCAAAATATGCATTACTGTGCGATCGTAGTGTGAACACATTATGTTTTCTTAAAAGTTACTATAAATAAATTACTAATACTACTAATAGGAAATAAGAATTAGAACACTGTTGTCGATATGATTTTGTAGTTATATGATAAATGTATGCTAATGGTATAGATGTTTCAATTCATATTTTATTTTACATACCGTGTGTATTGGTAACTATATTTTTATAATCAATATAATAAGCGAATTTCAGGTCAATAAATAAATGCTAATTTCAATTATTTTTTATTTTATCCGTGTAACCCATATTTGTTAATGATTTTAACAAATTTCTTCGAACTTCTCAGAGTTCCGGGATCGATTAAAAACCGGGAAACACAAGCACTAGTATAAACATCATTATGTAAGCTTTTTTTCTGATACAAGGTTCAAATAAATAAAATGGAGTAATTTTCTACTAAAACATTATATAACCTGAATGAATTGATAAAAAATCCTAAAACTAGAGTGAAATTACTTAATAAGATTTACCTGTTCATAAAAAATTTGTAACACTATTTTATTCTTCCTTTTTATAATTTTTAAAAGTTTTTATATCAACCATGGATCATAAAAAAGCAATTGCTAACCTTATATTTATATTTTCTTTCTTTTTAAATGGTTTTTAAATTGTTTATTGGAATCCCGGGAAATTCCCGGGATCCCGGGATTCATAATTTTGAATCCCGGGATTGTGAAAGAACCGGGAAATGACAAGCACTAGAACGAACCTATAGATGTTTAGATTGAATTAATGTGTGAAAACACCTTCATAAATATTCAATATAAACTAAAGGGATGAATTTTGATACATTATTTGCACGTAAATCTTTATTCCTATAATTATTCATTAAGTTTTTAAAATTATTTTTAATATGTATATTTAACAGATATCGTTTTCATTTTTACAGGTAAGCCCTGGATTGATCGCTCGAGCTTTTAGGGGTTCATTTAGCTGGTAATGTATAAAAACAACTTTTTTGAAATCTTGTGCCGCTGCTAAACTAAGGTCACCTTTTAGCGTTCATTAATGCTACAAGAAATCAAGGACAGTTGACGGTTCGAGGGAGAGAACGCTATAAATACAAGAGGGGGAACGAAACAGGATTAAACGTGGTAGGGAGAAGAGGGAAAGTGAGAGAAGGGAAAGAGTGGGAGGGAAAAGGGAATGTTGTGGGAAGGAATATTAATGAACGATTTGTTTGGATAGGTCCATAGCGTAGGTGTTAGGGATGCAAGCGATGTATTGGGAGTCCGCTAAATTGAGAGAAGAGGGAGAAAAGGGAAAGGGTGAGACGGAGCGAGGGAGTGGAGGAAAAGGGATTTGGGTTACTTTCGATATTCGGGGTTCTCTAGAACCAGCCTCGGCGCGAGGGAGGAGTAGAGAGTTTTGGGGTGATGTCTTCTCTTCTTTTTTTTACTCGGGTCATTGTTGGGGAGTTGAGATCGTCTGCCGGAGAGCAAAGAACCCAATTCCGAGTCGAGTGAATTTCTCGGGTTTGGGTTTAGTGTGTGCGTGTGTGTGTGTGTGTGTGTGTGTGAGAAGTATTCATTCGCGTTGCCGGGAGAGATAGAGAGAGAGAGGGGAAAAGGTGGAGTCGAGCTTTTTCGAGTTCTGTGCAAATACGAACGTCGTAACGTTAGTTCCTCCGTCGTGCTCTACTTTGTCACGGCGGGTTGCGATGTAAAAAGTGAAGTAAAAACCGGTCGCTATGTTCGGGAGTATACTCTTTGGTTGTCGCACTGCTGTTAATGATTTTTTTCTCGAGAGGATGGTATCGTCACTTTTATTATTTCGTTTCAGAGGAGTGAAGTTTCATTTTGGTTCGTAACGTCTTAGCGGTTTGGAGTTTTGGGGAAAGGGTCATTTGTTTATCTTTCTTTATCCCTCGCGAGCAACGCGTTATTTCGCATTCCGAGTCGTGTTCGGTTTCGCCTTGTTGATCCAAAGTCCGTTTTGAAGTGTAGTGTCGCCGCTCGCTCGTGCCGTGCGACGAGACGATCTAAGCTCCTGATATTTTCCTCCCTTCGGAAAAAAGGTTATTACCGCGGATGTACTTGGCGGAGAAATTCAAGACACGGTTACTGGTTTTAATCATCATTTTAGATGTTTATTTTTGCTGGATTATTTTCCTTCGATAAAACATGAATGACATCGTTTGCCTTTATTAGTTCGTGGAGAAATTTCTTGAAAAGTTTGATTTTATAGTTGCTGTTCTATATTCTCTTGAAAATTTACAAAATATACGTTTTGAACATTTCCCGTTAATCATTTATTAATTTTATATCGGTTGTTGACTTTTAGCATAACATTTCACACTCGCACACTTATTCATTTTCACTTCATATTTATACAAGCGCAGTCGATTCTCAAGAGGGTTGAGAAAATTTCAGAATTATTCTAAATTCTTGTATTAAGGTATATCGACAATGGTGGAAATGTCTCATAAGAGTTATCGAATAGGTACTTTAAAAATACTCTAAAAAATTCGGGTTACAGAAATTCAACTATATGTGAATTACAAGTGCTTTCTTTTTATGTAAAATTACTTATCGAAAACTAGAGTTATTGAAGTTTGATTTATTTGAGATCAACGTACAATTAGTATGAAGAAATGCTTCCAGGTTTTATAGCTTTAATTAATGTTTAGAGAAACGGGGACAAAAGGGGAGCGACGTATGAGAATTATTTTATTTAAAAATTTATTTCAATTTCGCAACAGAATTAGAGATTAATTATATATGAATTATTAAATATACCAAAACTTGACCCGAAACTTGCCGTCGATTCTGAAAAGAACGACCCTCCGGAAACCTTTATTTCGCTGCATTCGAAACTCGGAAGACAATCCAGCTTTTCAAAGTTAAGCCATTTTCTCCCTAATTGCATGGCGAGTGAGCAGGAATTTGTGGGCAATGAGATCCCGTAAGGTGCTAAAACCGCGAGAACTTTAGTTGAGCTAAGGAAAATGAGCGCCAGCCGAGTTTAAAAAGTTGAAATTATCGAAAAAAATAGTAACCAAGAGAACTAGATGGAGAATGAGCGAGAGAGGAGGTTGAAATTTTGTGAGAGAAAGACAAAAGGAGATGAGTTTCCAAGGGGTCTGCGTGAGTCTTCCGTGAGTCTCAAGTAAGGCGGTCGAAAAATGATTTCATGCTGTTCATTTCCCACGTTATTCGCGTTTCTTTTGTTTGCGTTAGCGTGTCCTTTACTCTCGTTCCACCCTCATTTCGTCGTCGTCTCCGCCTGTGACCTCTCTCCAGGGCGAAGGAAAACTTTAAAAAATGAACGAGACACTTAGGTGGTATAAGGGCAAGTGCGGGGGCGAGAGAGAGGGAGGCGAATCTGAATTTGCATTTCCATCGCAGATTCTCTGCTTCTTCTTTGCAGGTGAGAGCTGATACCCTTCCATTGCTTCTCCTCTTCATCCTTCGCCATCAACTTTTGTTGGATTTTCTTGCTCTTCATCCCTCGTTCTCTTCCCGTTCCTTTTCCATCGTTCCTTTTCTCTCGTTCCTCTTTTACATTCTTCTCTCGTTCCTCTTTTACATTCTTCTCTCGTTCCGTTGATTTCGTTACTTTGGTCTTATTTTTTTAATAGTCTTTTTACCCATTCCTCCTCTTCCATCTTCACATGTTTCTCTCCCATTCCTCGTTCGGTTCCTTTGGCTCCGCCTATCGCGTTCCGCTCTTTCCGTTCCTTCTAGTTCTTATCTCGTTTCCAGTTGGCGTTCTTTCCTATGTCCGTTCCGTGCGCGTTTCTCGTCCCATCTTTATCCTTCCCATTCTCTCTGAGCCTCCCCTTATCTCCACATTCCCACATCGTGCAAACATTTCTCGATATTTTTTCCTCGATCGTAGGCTAGAGTTTGGCCATTTCGAAAATTGATTCGAGTCTCTCCGGTTAAAAATGATATGACTCTTCGGTTTGTAAGTTCTTCTCTGACCCCTCCACTACCTCGCCATTCCTCTGGATTGAGACATTTTGATCGCGGGCCGACTGTCTTTTGTTTTTTCTTCTTTTTATGTGCCGGGAATTTTATGGGGAATGATTTATCCGTCAACCTCTATTTTTCTTTCTTTCCTTTTGAGCTAAATCTCTCCTATATCTCTTTTCCAACGTATATTTCCTTTCACTTTTTTCTTCTCGTGTTATCCAAGACTTTTTGTTATAATTATTTTCGAATCCACAGCCCACGAATGGCTTCCACGATCCGGGATCACCCTATATTTAATGTTTGGGCGTGCTGAAGAATAAAATATTCATTGTATTCGGAGATTTGCACGGAATTATAAATAGAAGGCGATGTTTGTGCCGATGATACTCAAAGTTGTTTATATTTTGCTTATTCTGAATAGCGATTTAGGTTTCGCGAAATTTGAAAATTTTAGAATTGCGCATTTTTTACGATCATGTAGAAATGACCCTGTAATTCAGTTGTCGCAAAAACAGCATTTTGGAAGTGTAAAATATTTTTTTAATTCAGCGGCAGGATTATACAGGTATAAGATATTTTCTCCGTGGATGTTTGTATAATGATTTTATTTAAATAAGGACGCAGCATTTGTCGTCAAACCATGAAATATGATACATATGTTGTCATTTATTTTTAAATAAATAAATTGATATAACTGAAATGAGTATTGGAAAGTGCTGGTGAAATTTTGTACGAACGCGTATAAAAGAGTTTTTGAAATAAATTTGAATGGTTACAGAGTAGTGATGGAACGAGGGTGGAGCAACCTGCCACGGGCATAGCGCTGTTAGGGCCATCAAAAGTCACGAATGAGAATTTTTTATAGTGATAATGAAAAAAAATGTCTCTGGCGCTTGCTTCATTTAAAGAAACATGCTTTTTGTAAGATATTAAAAAATTCATACGGTTTGTTAGGGAGGCGTAATTATGATTTTGCCTCGGACGTAAAAATGCATACTCCTGGCTCTGCTTCGGAGAAATGTATAAAATATTACTTAGCATTGGCCGGCTTCGGGATTCGGAGCTATCTTTCGGATTTTTATATAAAGGAATTGCAGCGAGACGCCAAAAGTTCGATTCATAACTAAAAGCGATAAGATTAGATCGAAACATTATACTGATGCGAACTATTTCTATCGATTTTTTATTTTATATGAAAATGGAAGAACGGTAATTTTTAGTCATTCTGATTATCTCATAATCATTCGAATCGAGCAACACTATCAAAACCATTTCAAGGACGTTAAGATATATTAAAATTAACATAATTGTAACCTAACTTTTAAAAATAGCATGTGATGATATAACATTAAGCATCAGAAGAAAAAACAATAGGATCGGATAACCTTTTGTGGCTACAAGAGAGTTTTTTTTTTCAATTTGGTTTCAATCATAAGGTGAGCTCGGAAATTCTTTCTCGAACCAGCGGTATTGCCTCGAAAACTCGGATGTGAATATACGTGAAAACCATTCACAGTGCACGCTTAAATAACATGTGTTTTCTTTTTTAACCGTGAACATATGTCAGTTTTATTACACTCTTCCTTTGCCGTGTAGTTTTCCGAAAAGAATTTAATTGGCGTTCTTCGCAGTGCAGTTTCTTTGCACGATTGCTCTCTTCTGCGGATTACTCGGGAGCGTAGCCAAGCAAAACGATAGAGAGAGTAAGCGCTCAAACAGCTGGGGTATCGCGTAGTTTTTCATATTTTCCCTCGCAGAAAAAGGTGAGTCACTTTCCCTCTCCCTCTTTCCGAGTAGCTAAATGACGAACTCGCAGCGAGAGAGGACGGGTTTTTAGAAGCGAGAAACTATGCGATTGCGGAAAGAGATAGTTTCTGGATTTTTTTCTTTAGAAGTAGAGCTCTCGACTCGCTCGCTCCGCATTTGTCTTATTTTGTTTTGTTTTTGTTCGGTGCTGCCGGGAGGTTACTCATGAATTGAAGCGGTTGTTTTCCTTCGTTGGACACGGTATGTGTTTTCTCGTCGACTATTTTTCTCGAATTTCCGAAGGCATCTTTGCGCGCGCGCCTGCGTGTATGTATGGGGCACGTTGATGGCACTTTTCCTGCCGACTGCGAGGAATCTACATAATTTAAAGTCTTCTCGTTTTTTTAAAATGAGATTTCTTTTATGGGGACCAAGGGAATATTTTTCAAGTGATGAAAGACAAATGTATGTTTCTGGTTAGGAAGAGCACACTGGCTAATTCGTTTTTAAACTTGACGTTTGAACGTTCGCGGAATAACTTGACGTTATTCTGCATAGCTTTAACCCTAAAACCGTTTTATAATTATGGGATCGTGAAAAGTTTTGAAATTGTTGTCGTATTAAGGCTAAAAATTACGTCGGTTAATGAAATACGCATGCGTTAAAACTACGTTTTTTACTCCGAAATCTTACCATTAAAAAACCTTGTAGATCTGAATTGAGTAGTTGTTTGTTATAGTTGCAGTTAAGGCACATTTCTATGAAAAATCCAACAATATTTCAATTAAAGAAACAGGTTTATTCGGTTAATTTTCACGTTAACCAGAACCACATGAATAATGTTGGCCTTAGTCATAGTTAGGACAGCCTTAACATAGGGTTTTGTATGTAATACCTTACCGCGGCATTGTGGCGTCTTTCATTGTTAAATCCTTAACATTAGCGAATGATCCTATTTAATACGGACATAGAGGGTATCAGATCAAAAAAGAATCATAATTGCACCTCGAATGGTTTTTCGAAAAATAAAGTTTGGTTCTCCTCTTGTTCCGCGTTTTAATTATCGCGTGCTCGCGTGTCTCGCCCTCGTGATTCTCTTTTTAACAAAAATTGCTTTTCTTTTGGAATCAAATTCTCTCACGTGTTATTGTTCGACAGTATGGAAGAGTTTTAAAAAAGTGTTTTCAAACGAGCATCTCTGTTGTGCGGATTTGGCGTGGCGGGAAATAATAACGGCGCGAAGCGGGCGAACGTGGTCGCATAATTATTTTGGCGCGCTGCCAAGGTGGATGTTTCACGAACTTCGTCTCGTTTCTGTAAAAGTTTCACGCAGAGATGGAACACGTCTCGCGCTTAAGCTTCTTCGCTAAATTTTACGGGCAAATATCAAGGTTTTGGGTAACTACCTTTTACAGAGACTAATATTATTTGTTAATTTTACTGAGTTCTGCTGAAGTAAAAATGTCCATAAATAACAGGCATGGTCGGGCCAATATATTACGGCCAACTCTAATTGGACCAAAGATCAGTGTCACGTTAATCGAATTTTAACAGCATTATACATGAAAGTTCCCGGTAATTTTTATGTGCATGTACTCGCACAATATTGAATGCACAAGGAATGTGTGAAATGGAGAAAATCGAGTTCCCTACATTCTCTGTAAGGGAAATCGTGAATGCTTACTATTTCTCACCATCTATGTGAAACTCGACTCCTACGGAACTCCATTTACATAAAAATATAATTTCGGTTCCTGTTAACAGACAATCGACATTTCAATAGGAAAAGGTATGGACTTCTAGGAAGGTTTCAGTGCGAGAATATTATGTAGTAATCGAACAAATACTTTAATATCGAACAAAAAGCATGCTAAAAATATAACAATTGTAATCGGAATGTTTCTAAGTACTTGTAGATACAAACGAAAAATTTACATCAACAGCAACAAAAGGATAATATGCTAAATAGTAGACAGAATATATCAACTATAAAAAATACTAACATTTCAAGCGCAATGATAAGAACATTAATGAAGGTTTTTTTAGTATTTTTCTTGATAATTAGGAAGAAATGAAAACAGCTTGATCGCTACAACCAAAATCTGGAAAGATTTAGTCTCACCGTCGAAGAATGGAGTGACATAAATGTCAGAAGATACATGAATGTTACAGTTCAGTTAGCAGCGATGTCGCCATTTGTTCTTGGGCTGGTTCCTATTGAAGGTTCTTGTGATTCTAATGCCACCATAGCTCTAGTCAAAGGAAGACTTAATGAGTTTGGAATCGATATGGATTCTGATATCGTCGAATCAACTCAAGACGGAGCTGCATTAATGGTAAGATATGGAAGGAGTATTCCGGCATTGTCTTAGTTATGCTACAACCATGGAATCCATCTTGGTGTCCTTGTTGTATTTTATAAGAAAGCAGTCCAGCCTCTCAGTGATGACGAAGAGAACGATGAAGATGAAGAATTCCAAGAGGATGATGATTACGCTGATCAGGATGAGGAGGATATCAGTAATACTGAAATTGATACGTATGCTGTTGATGGCAGTTTGAATTTTGAACCGGAAAGTCGGTGAATTTCCACAAGTCCGTAGAGACATTGGTATAGTTCTGGCGGAGACCCTAAAAATTATTAAATTTTTCAAAAAATCCGCTGTAAGAAGCAGTGTTCTTTAAAAGCTTGTGCTGGCACAAGAAGGCAGGAAACTACACTTATTACTTGATTGCAGGACTCGATGGGACTCCATTATGCCTATGCTGAATCGTTCTTTAAATTGAATGACTGCATAAACAAGGCTTTGATGGAGTTCGGCCAGCAAAAATTTAAAGATACAAATATCAATGTTTTAAAGAAAATATCGGAAGTTCTGCAAACTGTCGAGCTTGCTATCAAAGAGTTAAGCAAAGAAGACAGCAAATTACTGAAAGCTGAATGAGTTTGCATCTTTCTTTTGAATAAATTACAACGGGTCTCGCTACTGAAATCATGGATGCCTTTAAAAAAAGAACTGATGAAAGATGAAACAAAGTTGTGCCGTTATTACTTTTTTGCAAAGTGGCAATTGACCTAATACCCACTTTAATGATCATTTTACATATTCTTCAAAAAATGGAATCAAGTCATTGGAAAAAGATACATTTGAGTGGTTGTTTGGTGAAGATGAACATGAAAATGAGCGACAAGAACCAGCTATGGAAAATGAAGGTTCTGCTAGTTCTGTGTATAATGAGCTGCAGAAAACAATACAATCTGTTGTGGCTATTCTTCCGAAAGAAGCTACAGTAAAATCAGCATTGGACAAAGAACTAAAATTGATTGAAGGAAATCATGGCAAAAGAGGACATCGCACAGAATAATTGTCCCAGGCTTTGATAACGATTCACCCTGCTTCAACAGATAGCGAGAGAGTGCTTGTTTTCAGTAGCTTCAAACTTCATTACTAAGATCCGAAACCAGTTAAAAATTTATACCTTAAATAGCTTTGTATTACTTAAATATTATTTTATGAATAAAAAATAAATGATTTTTAAAAAATATTTTTTTGAAATACCCGGGTACCCGCGTATTTCATAAAATAATTACTCGATTACCCGCGTAGTTCAAAATCCGAGTATTTGGATTTTCTAATCTCGAATTGCACGGCCATCAACTTCACTCAAGCACGGTTTTGGAACCTTCCCCGTGTAGTGAAATTCGTAAAATGTTTCAGTTCGGCTCAAATGCTATAAGAAGGAATAAAAGAAGCAATTATGAATACAGTGCAACTAGACTGTTGGATGTTGAACTCAAGGCAGACCTCAAATGCAACCTCACGTATTCTTATGGACAAATCGGTCACACTTTGCGTCTTTTCGCTTTACACGGTTTTTCTAGTAACACATGTATCGTGCAAAGCGAGGAATGGGTGTACCAAGACAAATCAAGCGCATGAGTTTAATCGTCCTCGAGCCTCTTCTCATTTTTCGCTACCGTATCTTTCGCTCGAAGCCGTCCATGAAACACGAAATGGTTTCTCCCGCGTCGAATCATATGCTAATCATTCCTAACGATTTGAGAACGTAGAATGTAATGCCGTCATCAGCGACTCTGTTCCCTTCACAATCTAAGCCACTTAAAAGCGAACCTTCGCCCGGGATGAAAACTTCGTCCCTATTGGTCTTAAACAATAAAATGGTCCTCCAATTAGGAAGAGACGAGGAGTCCGCAGTCTACCTCCTAGGACCTCTTTTTTTACGTGATACCTCTCATTTCCCTCCTCTCTCTCTCTCTCTCTTCTCCCACTCCCTTTTCCCCTCTCTTTTGCTTCGGATGTGAGGGAGAGGACCGGGACTGTTTTTTGGAGAGAGGAAGGAAAAGAATGGAAGGAAAGGGTGTTTTCTAGCAGACTGCTTGTCTCCGGCTCTGGTATGGAAGGAGGATTACAGAGGGAGACGGGAGAAGGTGGAGTAGGGGAATGTCCCAGTGTTAAATATTGCGTAGCAAAATCCGTGGAGGTTTTTTCCTCTCTGAATTTCGGGGAAAAGTAGAGGAAAAGATGAGAAAATGACGGAGTGGTTTGATGAAGGGTTTAGGAAGATTTTTGTTTTATTTGTCTGAATGTTGAGCCTGGGAGTTAGAGTGAGGCGAGTAGCAGGAGGAAGAGATTTGGATATTCGAGGGAGTGTGAGGAAGAGGAGGGTGGTGGGGAGAATTCGGATGTGGTCCCTTAGGGATAGCGTGTTTGTCGCTTCAAGAGAAAAGAGGAGCGGGCAGAGGATAATGACCTCTGCGAGTTGTTTCGAAGAGGAAAAGTGAGGTGGAGGGGAAATGCCTACCCCCCCCCTCTCTCCCACCCACTAACATTTTCTCCTCACTCCTTACGCCTCTCTTCTTCTCCCTCCTTCCATTTCCTCCTCCTCCTCTCGGCTTCCTCCACTTCCACCCACTCCCCCCCACCGCATCTCGTTCTAATCTTTCGAATCTTTCTTCCCACTTCGTATTTCTCGTCCTTTCGTGATTTTTTTAAAGGTTATTCAAAGTGAATAATCTCGGAGATATTTGTCCGCCGCGTACAAATCGTTAGCACAGATTATTCCTACCACCTTGGCGTAATTTTCATTTTTGCACTTTCTCCGAGTGTTACTGTGTAAGTGATTTCCGTGGTGGTTGGTACATCATTACAGATCGCTTCCGGCTGAAATTAATTTATTTCCTAGTAATTTGCTGAATACTAGTTAAGAATATGGCAATGCATGTTCTGTAATGATATGTCTTCGATTTGATTAGAAAAGTAGAGGTATTGTCGCTTTTAGGTTACGTAATTTTTTCCTTTTTTGTGTACGTTTGGATCGGCATGTTGATCAACCGGAAGAGGCTTAGTCTCGAGATATCCGCCAAATCGGGAGTTTACTGCGCGTCGTTATTCGCCTAAAACTTTTTTTTCGACCATTATTATTTTTCTATGTAATTCTCTTCTATTTTTTACCTCCCACTCCCTTGTTAGGTAGCTTTCTTTGATCCCTCCTATCTCCTTCCCCTTCTCTCTTTCCCTTTCCCTTCTTCCTTCTCTCCATTCTTCCTTTCCTACCTCCCTTCCTGTCTATTTTCTCTTCAAAATCAACCTCCAACTTTCCCTTTCCCCCTGCTCCTCTCTCCATCCTTCTCCCTCTTCTCCTTATCCCTTCCTTTCACTACGATTTTCTCCCTCCGAGCTCCCCTCTAACCCGAAAGAAGATGTCGTTTTTTCCTCTCCTTCCGCCTCGCGAAATAGTTCCGTTCAGTCCACGTCCCCTCTTTGTCCTCTCTTTTTTATTATTTTCTCTGTGCCTCTCCATCCATCCCCAGGTTTTCTCTCGACTGAGTAGGAGCCATGATTGTTATCGGCCTCATTTTTTATTTATTCTTATCGTCCTTTTTCGGCGTTGCGAATTAAAAATGTAATCTCTACGAGCGGAGAGGAGGAGATAATCACGAGATGGTATGGATCATCTTAGAGTTCATTAACACTTCGCACCGAAAATGTTTTACTCTTTTCCTCGTCCTCTTGGTGACAAAAGGCGGCCATGTCGTCGTTCCTCGTGAAATTCCAAGTACGTCTGCTTCGATGCTTTCGCTCTGCGTTGTTTCTTTTTTTAATTTCCGTATGTCCCATTTCGATGTTTGCGATACGTACTCGGGTCATATTTTTCATCTGAAAGTGACGTTTCATCGCCATAAAAATAAGCGTGACGTTTCAAGATTGCCATTTTCTCCGCCAGATGGGATGTTTTACCTTTTCGAACTGTCTCGGGTATTATTCTCTAAGTTCTCAAGTGAGGGCTAACTTGGCTGCCATGTCGTCGTCATTTTGTTCCGATAGATATGACGCTGTACCCTTGGATGAATGAGAAAATTCGGTCTTGATGTTCAATATTTATTCACAATTCTGGGATAATGTAATGTTTTATTTTGTTCAAAATTTAATGGACAATATTGGATTCATTTTGTTAAAAAGTAATTTAGGTGTAACTCTCTTTGAACAAGGATATGTTAACGGGAAGTCACCTTTCTTCCTAAAATTTTTAAACTGACCAGCTATTCATTGCACCACCTCTTAGATACCATTGCGCGTAGGCAAGAGGGAATCAGCAGGTCGTAAAAAAAAGTAATTCGTGAATCTTTTTTCTCAAATACTCATTTCGGTCCTTGTTCGAGTTTTGACTCGATACCTCCTCCCGATGTACGAATTTTGCCTCCGTCACTACGACCCCGTCACCTCCGCGGAATCTAACGACTAAGTCGAGCGCATATATACCCTCGTTTGTTTTAGCGACTCCATTTTCTGATTTTTGCAGAAGTGTATTTTTCCAGAACCTTTATTGCTTATCTTTAATGGACTCGAAAACATACTAACGTCGTTTCAGCCGGGTCCGTGGCGTTTGTGGCGATATTGTTTCTGTGTACGAAAAGGCTCCCAACCCTATCGCACGTTGGTTAAATCCCTCCTCGCAAACGAACTGGCGAAAATGTTTTATTTTTCCTACGACTCCCCACCTCCGCCCACCTATATTCCCCGGTCCTATCCCTCTGCCTCCCCTTTCTTCCTCTGGCGCTCCATGCTCGTACAACGGGGTCATTCTCGATTCGTAACCTACCAGCACTCTCTCGAAACGGCTCTCTCGTTCGAATTCTCTATTTTTGTTTGGTCTCCATATTTTTTGTTTCGTTTCCATTTTTTTTTCATTTCTATAGTTTTTTGTGCTGATGCATTCCCGACACTCGCCGGAGAGCCTAAAAAATAAATTGCGAGATATCGACGTAAAAAAGCCATTCGTATCGATGACTTGTAGAAGTATAGCCTCTGTAATCTTCATCTCAATTAAAATACTTCTGCTTTTTGTTGTGGGAAAGAAACAAATTTCCTGTGTTATTCGGAGAGTATGAAAAATAAAATCAGCTCGTTGAAGCGCGCTCGCTAGAATCGTGTGAATTAAAGTGATTTTCCGCGTGTTCTGTGAATCATCCAGGAAATTAAAATGCATCTCGAGGGATAATTTTTCAGACATCACAACATCAGTACTACAGAATGCACAGAAACGAAAAAATATGCGTTGACGGGAAACTAAAATAAACTTGGAGCAATATGAGATATTAAACGTTGAATGTATAAGAACGGATACATAACGGATAACGCAAACAGTTTATCGGTTGGACGAATACTTTCTAAAAGGAATTTTTGTCAGGAATATTTGCTATAGCGCGATATGTACGGAATTTGGTTCGCTAAATAAATATATTCCACGGAAAAAGTTTTGTATGTGAATATATAGTTTGAAATGCAAGAAAACGTAAAATGTTTCAAACAACGGAACATTTTACGATACTGAAATCCTATCGAGTGTGAATTTTGAGATGAAGATGCTTTTAAAATGGTTTTTTTGGCTCTGCAATCATTCAAGTTACATGGCGAAGAAAGGTGAAACTCGTCATGGGAGGATTTTGAAGTAAGCAATCAATTATAGTTTTACAGAAAAAAGATATCATTATTTTCAATCTTAAGCATATTTTTACTTTCTCCATATACGAAATATAGAGAAAGTATTGTTTTCATGAAAAAAATCGAATTCGAGATTTCAACGGAAATACATGTTTTAAGGTCCCCTGAACACGTTTTGGCTATGTTCTCGATGATGTCTGTCTGTCTGTATGTGACAGATTTTTGTGGGCGCTCTAACTCAAAAACTATTAATCAAATCAACGCAAAATTTTATTTAACATTTTTATAAAAGTTAGAAGATCTGATTAGTTTTTGGTAAAAATTGGTCGACCGGAAGTGGGTGTTTACTCTTGTCATTTATCCGTTATGTATTGGAATAAAAGTTGTAGGAAATTTAATTTTCTACAACCTTTGTTCGATACATTTTTCCATATAATGCATTGTTTAAGAGATATCTTATATTTTTAGCTGCCACCACCACGCCACCTACCGAAGACTATTGTTAACAATTGACGCTTAGTTACGTCTTAGTAACGCTCCATTTTATTTTCCTAATTGTCAACCGGAAGTAAATATTGACAACGATCCCAGAGCTAAAAACATGTAATTTGCCATATAAATATGGAGAAAGTCATGTGTTGCCCACATCAGTTTATTTTGTTTCGGATTATTATAATTTACACTCTCGCCATAATATTCCATCTCATTTCTTAAATTATCGTTCCCTGTCTTCTCATAAAATCTAAAGAAATGAATAAATAGATAGATAGTTTAAAAAGAAGTTTTAGATACCAAAGCTATCAAATAGCATATAAAAGTAGAAACTTTATTTTAAAACGCAATGAATGTGACTAATAAAACTGTAACATTTCACACGGACGTTAACACTTCCAGTAAACCTTGTTCTATCATAAGTTACGTCTCGATGCATTTCACCACATGCGTTGCTAGGACGACAATCTCACGCACTATTAGAACCGGCAAACAACCGTTAAACGGACGCCATAGTCACCTGCGCCATCTGCTCGTTCACACGTAACCTCTACAATCAAGAAGGACCGGAAACAGCAAAAAGAAACCTCAATTAAAACGGAATGCTTTTTTCCGCCGAAAAAAGTAAAAAACAAAAGGAGGTACCACACACTCGAAACGATGCGTTTTTATTTTTTCTCTCTCTCTCTCTCTCTTCTACCCTTCCTCTCTCTCTTACCCTTCCTTCTCTCTCTTTCTCTCTCTTCTACTCTTCCTTCTCTCTCTTCTACTCTTCCTCCTCTCTCTCTTCTATCCTTTCTTCTCTCTTTCTCTCTTACTCTTCCTTCTCTCTCTTCTACTCTTCCTCCTCTCTCTCTTCTATCCTTTCTTCTCTCTTTCTCTCTTACTCTTCCTTCTCTCTCTCTTCTACCCTTCCTTCTCTCTCTCTTCTACCCTTCCTTCTCTCTCTCTTCTACCCTTTCTTCTCTCTCTCTTCTACTCTTCCTTCTCTCTCTCTTACACTTCCTTCTCTCTCTCTCTTCTACTCTTCCTTCTCTCTCTCTTCTATCCTTTCTTCTCTCTCTCTCTCTCTCTCTCTTACTCTTCCTTCTCTCTCTCTTCTACCCTTCCGTCTCTCTCTCTTCTACCCTTCCTTCTCTCTCTCTTCTACCCTTCCTTCTCTCTCTCTTCTACCCTTCCTTCTCTGTCTCTCTCTTCTACCCTTTCTTCTCTGTCTCTCTCTTCTACCCTTTCTTCTCTGTCTCTCTCTTCTACCCTTTCTTCTCTCTTTCTTACCCTTCCTTCTCTCTTTCTTACCCTTCCTTCTCTCTCTCTTCTACCCTTTCTTCTCTCTATCTCTCTTACCCTTCCTTCAATCTCTCTTCTACCCTTCCTTCTCTCTCTCTCTTCTACCCTTTCTTCTCTCTTTCTTCTACTCTTCCTTCTCTCTCTCTCTTACACTTCCTTCTCTCTCTCTTCTACTCTTCCTTCTATCTCTCTTCTACCCTTCTCTCTCTTCTACCCTTCCTTCTCTCTCTCTCTTTCCCCATCCTCTGCCTCGTCGGCTCCTTTTAAATTCCTCGAGTTGTTTGGCCTCTTTTTATTCCGCGCCCTTCTCTCCGATTCTCTTCTTGGCTTTTTTGTGCGATCGCGAGTGAAAATGAGACTCCGTGGGGATCCCGTTTGTGTTCTTGTGGCCTCCCTTTTGTATCTCTCATGCTCCTCCCTGACCCTTCCTGCATGGCTCTCTGTTCTACGAGCTAGCTGTCCCTTCATTAACCTCATTAACTCTTATTTCCCCTTCGCCATTCTCTTTTCCTTCCTCCCCCGATTTTCTTTCTTCTCTCTCCTGCCTTTCTTAGCTTACTTCATTTGCTTATCACGCACTTCTTTCTTCTTCTACCTATTTTTATTGCATTATTATTCTCATGCGTTTTTTTTACGTCTTGCAAGAAGCGTGGTGTGGAGGTCGTGTCTGCTTCTCTGCGTATTTCATCTCGTGAGCCACTGTAATGATTTTATGAGACTTGGTGTGAAAGATTGCCGAGTGAAATTTATACTCTTACTGACCAGTTTGAGCATTCTCATGATTTTAAGAGTCAAAATAAACTTTAAGGGTTTTATCGCTAACTAGCGGAATTGACCGTCAGACATGGCGGGTATGCGTAGATTAAGTATTAAATTTAAGGAACTTCCCATTCTTCCTCCTTTTCTCTTTTCCTCTCTCCCATCATCTCTCCCTCTCTCTCTCTCCTTCTCTGGAAAATAGACTTCCTAGACTTAATATTGCCCTAATAAAAACCATTATCTATCTATCTATATCTCTCTCTCTTCCTCTCTCCACTGTAAAAATATACTTCCTAGTCTCAATCTCGCCCTAATAAAGAACATTATCTATTTATCTCGCCCTCTCCCTTTTCTCTGTCTCCCTCCCTCTCCCTTCTCTCTCTCTCTCTCTCACTCCCTCCCTCTCTCTCCCCCGTCTCTCCCCCGTCTCTCTCCTTTCTTCCTCTCTCCTTCTCTCTCACGTATTAAAACATTAAAGCACGCATTCCTTGCACATATACCTAGTATAACGGTTGAGACGACAATACTGTCTGGAAGGTTAACAATGACACGGTCGGAAAGACATCGCTAAAAATCTTTAAATTTTCCAATAAATATGGTTTAAACGTAGAACTTGAGCGATTTCGAATCGTAGGCGAAATTTGACGATAAAAATAAGAATCTATATTTATTCTTCTTTAAAACGGCCTAGGTCCGAAGACCGTAGGTCAATTATTTCTAATTTTAATTTGCAAAAGAGTAAAATCCTGTAAATCGAAAAATCGATTTTTACGTGTGAAATTATTAGAAAATTTGTTGCTATTGTGATCAAAGCATTTGGAAACTATGTACTCAGATATAGATCACACCTTTTCACCCTTGTTATTTCCAGAATGATGTATTCCTTGTCAAGATAGTATAAGAGTATTAGAAATTGGATTTGTGCTCTATGGTTTGAGGAAAGGTAAATACATCAAATTTATTTTTGGTACATCAAACTCGCCAAATTGAGTATTTTTTCTTTTCTCTTTCTCATTTTCTATCTTCGCTTATGGCTTCATTTTGTTTATATGTCCGTCCTTCAGCATCGTTTATGATATGTCTGCAGACAGGTCCGTCATTACATATTACAACTGATTCTGCACATTAGCCTCGCCTCTACGACTTTCCTCAATTTTTCATAAATCTCTTTCCTCTTGTGGTCTTTTAGCTGACTGGGAGTCTTTTTCGTTCTTCGGCCTCTTTTGGCTTCAAATATTCTTCCAATCGCAACCTTGACGGGCGTTTGCTGAAACAAATCTTACTTGATTCAATAGTTATGCTAAGGTGAGTTTTTCGAACATAATGGGCATAAGGTTGTTATTCTTGAAATAACACATCCGTTTTATTTTAAATTAAACTATGTTTCTCATGACAGATATTCTACTTGTTCACTCTTCCATTCTCTCTTCTTCGCCTCTTCCTTCACTTTTCCTCCAATGCACCCTCAACTTTCCTCCAATTTATTTTCACCGCCCTATGCAGCGGAAATGCGTCTTACAGAGAAATACAATGCCTTCTCTCTCTCTCTCTCTCTCCTTCTCATTCTCTCCCTTTACAAGATGAGCACCCGAAAAAAATGAAAACAATAAAATCCCGCGGAGGATGCATTTCATCCCTTTCTTTTTACCCTTCCTTCCGTACTTGCCAAAAAAGAAACTTCGTGACGGGAAAGATGGTGGCGTGATTGAGGAATAAAAAACGCAGTGGGAACAAAACAGCATCGTGGAGACCAAGTGGGCGGGGGAGAGATAAGGGATTGGAGAAAATTTTCGTTCAGGAAGATTCTCTGAAGAGAGAGAGAGAGAGAATGAGGAGGGAGGTGAGATGAAAGGTCATTCTTTGAATTACGAAGTAGAAAACAGAGGAAGAACACTCGCCGTGCGCTCTCCCTCTCACCCTTGTCACCTCTTTTCCATTCCTAGCTTTACTGGAAATCTCCCTCCCTCTCTCTCTCCCTCCCTCTCTCTCTCCCTCCCTCTCTCGCTCCCTCCTTCCTATTACACCTTCCAATGTCTGCATAAGAAGCACTTTCCCCTGATTTTTCTTTATCTGCGTACCATATTCAATTTTATCTGCTGTTTTCCTTTCTTTTTGTCTCTTTTGTCCTATTTACTCCACCTCTTTCTTTTTTCATTTCTTGATCTTTATCGTCTTTTCTCTATATGCATTTTTCTAGTATTATCCTCTCGCTCTCTCTGTTGGGTGGAAGATGAGACTTTTTAGTCCCAATCTCGCCCCGAATAAAGACATTATCAATCAATCAATCTTCCTTTTCTCACTTTCCTATACATATTCCATCTTCTCTCCCCTTTTCATATAGAGTTCAATTTATTTATTTCTATTCCCTCTCCTATTTTTCTTTCTTTTCCTCATTTCACTCCCTTCTTTCTCCCCCTATGTCTTTCCCTACTCTCTCCATCTCTCATTCTCTCTTTATGCATCTTTTCCTCCTTTCTCTACGCTCTTCTCTTTCATTCACACTATTTCTCTCTTCCTTTTTTCCTATCTCTCTCTGTTCTCAGGATGATTTTATTTCATTCCTCCTTTATTTTATACTCGCATAATTCATCTATTTTGCCCTCTTCTTTCTCCAATCATATATATATATATATATATATATATATATATATATATATATATATACACATATATATATACACATATATATATATATATATATATATATATATATACATATACACACATATACATACGGAAAAATCTCGTTTCCTCCTCTCGTCTTTCTCTCCTCCAAATCGTTTCCTTTTTTATTTCTCTCTATTTTCGTCTTATTCCTTTTACTCCTCTCGAGAGTGTTCCCGAGGTCTAGTACGGTGTCGCAGCATTTATTTTCCCTCCACGCCATAGCAAGTGGGAACAGTGAGGTCACGTCCCCCTATGACGAGGTTTTGGTGGACGTCGTTTCTGCGAACTTATAATTTGGCACCGTTTCTCGGGTTCGTCGACCTTATTAGCGAAAATTGCGGCTCGTGCGGATGGATACTCGAGTGAGATTCTTTTCTTTCTCTCCTCCGTCGTCTTATAATGCGGAGGATTGCGCAGGGGTTCGTTAGAAAATGGCGATGGAGTGCGGCATGGTGATAATTTCGTAATTATGATTTATCACGGGGTGCTCGAATGGGATGAATTAATAATAGTTTGAATTTATTTTCTTCGGTATCAGAAGTGTGGTTTATTTCTTGTACTAATTATAGTTATCCCGTAACTATTGTAGTGATCGAAAAAAATCGTAAAGCGAATTGACGCATTAATACGGCGGTACGTTCCTCTTGAGACGTAACGCAGGACTGAACTATTATTAAGGCTATCGGAGCTTTTTAACGGAGATTGTGCCTTGTCAAATTGATTGCCAGTCTTATCTTATAAGAGTAATCAATGGACATCGCTTCTTTGATAATGACATTGGAGAAGCTGTAATTAAAAATTTGCACATTCGTGGATGTCTCTCTATGTGTAGATGCCTCATGATGGATTGTTTCGTGAGATAAAATGCAAATAATTGATAATGTTCTCGCCAGGAAAATGGTAACCATCTATAATGCTCATTTTTGTTTACTCACCTCAAAAAATGTTCGTGTTTTCCGTATCAAATGTTTAAACGCATATTATTCTAGATCAAATAAAATTTAGTCTGCTAAAAACTAATTAAAGTTACTTTATAAATTTATCGCTTGTTCATTCAATATTTTTCAGTTATATTTAATACGAGTTGTCGGCGCTTGCATACTGCACGCGTACAAAAAATCACCATATACCAAGATCATCATCATCATAGTCAGTCTGTCCGTAGACAGGTCCGTGATTATTCATGGTTAAACCTGGTTCTCCATATACTCCTATTTTCCGCTGTCCTTTTCATATCTTGATAACTCTCTTTCCCTTTTAAATCGTCTATCAGTTGAAACCTTTTCCCACCTCTTTCCATTTTTTACATCTAGTTTTCCTTCTAACGCGTAAATAACACCAAGATCATCATCATAGGTTATCTGTCCATAGACAGGTCCGTGATTATTCATGGTTAAACCTGGTCCTCCACACACACACACGCGCGCGCACACACACACACACACACACATATATATCCTATATATGTAAGAAGCAGCTATTTATAATGATACATAGAAAATATATTTTCATCATAAGTAACTCTACTGTGAATATTTCAGCTGTGAACATTCTCGCCTCATTTTATTTTATCTGGTCGTAAAGGTGCGGCTATGTTATATGTCCGAGATATATAACATTAGTTTGAAAGATTTTTGCCATTATATAACCTGATTTCGAATACGTTGTCTGGAAATTATGAATGATAAATTAAGATATAATATTTTCTATATTTTTGTTCATAAGTTATCTCTAACTTACGTTATCCCATGAAATGTGATTATGTGTAATAATAAAAAATCGAGAAAAGAACTGCTTGGGCAGATATGGATAAGCAATAATAACATAAAACTTGCCGAGTTCTTTAGGAATACACTAACGCATATCTTTTGCAGACGCGTTTATGACGTCAATTCACATTCTTCAAGATAAGCGTTTTTTGCCAACAAAAACGCTTTGAGACGCGATATGGCTTAAGTACCTTCGGTAGCTCAGCTGGTAGAGCGGTGGACTGTAGTTGGAATGTGGCAGTAATCCATAGGTCGCTGGTTCAAATCCGGCCCGAAGGATATTTTTTTTCTCTTGCGCTAATTTCTTTCACTTTATTAGCAGTCATTCAGAAACGTTTTGAGGTCATGTTTTTATTTTTAAACCCTTCTAGTTTTCTTGACGTACTTAGAAGTATCTTTTCCGCACAAATTTGGGAATGGAGTATGTTTCCTACTTTGGTTTGTTTTAACTCCTCCTAATCCGTAAATAGCAATATTTCGAGATATACAAGTAGGGAGAGATAATAAAGAATTGTACAAATTAAAAAAGTGCACAAAGAGGAAAAAGAAAAAAATCTGATGTGGCCACCACATGATTTTCTCCATATCTGTAATATTTCTAAAAATTCCAAATAGGTTACATTATAATAAATACTTGAAGAAACTGCGAGAAAATTTTAGACTTGACAAAGAACAGAAATAAATTCTAACCATAGCCTTCTGATATTGAATATAGCCACAAAGCTCCAACAATTAAGAAAAGAAAAAGGAGCGTTACTAAGACGTAACTAAGTTTCAATTGTTAATAATAGTCGTCGGTAGGTGGCGTGGTGGTGGCAGCTAAAATATAAGATATCTCTTAAACAATTCATTATATGGAAAAATGTTTCAAACAAAGGTTGTAGAAAATTAAATTTCCTACAACTTTTATTGCGGTACATTTTTATATATATCAAATATTAAATCAAATATTTCAAAATAACGGATAAGTGACAAGAGTAAACACCCACTTCCGGTTGACCGATGTTTACCAAAAACTAATCAGTTCTTCTGACTTTTTAATATAAATGTTAAATATAAAATTTCGCGTTGACCTGATTAATAAAGTAAATAATTAATAAAGTAAAAATGAAAAATACACGCAGGTTTGCGGGACAGTTTAGTTGTCCAATTCGCCCTCTTATCTACACGTTTGTGTATTTTGACAGCGACAGATTTTCTAGGCGCTTCCAGTCACGCACTCGCCGATGTTGCTTATGTTTACGGTAAACAGTTATTTGCAAGTGACCAGGATTTCACATTGTAGTTAGGAATATTTATGGGTCTTCCGTCTGCGGCAGGCGACTACTAGACAAAAATATTCACACGCTCAGTCACGTAACCATTTATTTATAAAAAGTAATATTTAGATTTACGAGAAATTATCCCGCGTCCGGGACAAGATATACTATCCACACTAATGCATATTTAAAAATTCACATCACGAAACGGAAAACAGTAACAATACGCTATAGAGTTCGAAATTTTCTGATCTTAGAAACTTCAACAAAGGAAGATAATCACAAGTAACATGGAAAAATGAAGCCAATTAAGGCTCTCCTTAAACTCAACAAATGCTAAGACCAGCCGTAAACTGTAATACACATAATTCGTTATCATATATGCGCACAACACACGACATTTAGTGTTCATAATGCTTACGAAAAACACTTGTATCGAATTCGACTTTATTTAGATTTCGTTTTAGGTTTGATTGGGTTCCTTAACCGACTTAAAATATCGAAATATGATTCTTTAAAGATTAATAAAAAACTTCTTGGGGCAAAGGGCGTACGTTAATATTGTCTCCAAAAGCTGACCTTGAACTTCGTTATACCTGCCAACTCGGCCAAATGTCAAACCATAAACAAGCTCACCTTTTCTCAAGAATCCGAAAAATAATAAAAAACGAACGAGAGGGAATATCGCGGAAACCGTCTTTTGTCTATGTGGGCGTGTAAGAGTGTCGTGTTGACATTTTAAATAGGTCACCTGAGACTCTAGATTTCATTCTTTGCGATGTCCTGATTTATCAACAAACTATCGGAAACCTAGAACTCATGTCGAATTTAGTAAATGTGGAACATTTTTTTTGTTTAGCAGCTTGTCTTCGTAATGTGTATCTAGTTATATTTTTCAATATAAACACTTAAATGTTTATTAAAATGACTTTATATATCTTTTATAACGAGTATGCCCTGTGGCTTGAATGCATAAAATCATATAGATTGAATCTTGTAGCCTATAAATAAACTATGAATTATCAAATAGGTCGCCTGATTTGCTGATAAGTTGCGCATCTTTCTAACTCAATCGTTAAGTGACAACAGGTGTTATATGGATCATCTATTCAATTAATTTCATAGAGTATATATATGCACAAAATTTGTCCATTCTGACGAACATTTACTATCATTTTATTCAAACATAAATAGTATATCATGCATCTAATTATTTCAACGCGGCTCCTGTGAGTGAAACAAAATTTATTTTCCTTGTCATGAATCGCTTGGTTATATTACCCTTCCGTTAGATTAAGTTGGTAATAATTTGATCTTTAGTTAGGAAAGGGTATGAAGCAGCTTCTGACAAACGGACCCTTTGGCTTCGAAATAACCTTAGCCCCTTTATATTCTTTGGTGTCCCTAATATGATAACATGCAAAGTTTTAGAAAATCGATATTTTTTGTGGTTTCATGGCGTAAGCAGTGGCGGATTTATGGGGGGTCGCCCATGGCGCGCGCCAGGAACCCCTTGAAGTAAGGGGTCCGAAAAAATGTTCGCGTATACAATTTCAGAAATATTGTCTCCATTTAAAAATCAGTGGAACGTCTATGATTCCATAGAAAAACTATCGTTAAGAGGTTTCACAAAGGAGGATAGCCGTTAGGAGCTGTTTCAATATATATTTAGATTGCAGAGCCCCCGACTGCTTAGCGCCAGGGGCTTCAAAATGGTTAGCGCCTGGGGTCCTAGGAGGCGTAAATCCGCCACTGGGTGTAAGTTCAGTATTTTCGCAAGTTTGATAAAAATAGATTGAGCAATCTGCTCACATTTATCCAATTCCGATAAAAGGTTGTCCTCTTTTTTACGAATTTATTAAAATGGTATGACTAATTACTATCCTACATATTATGTTGTTGGACATTACCTGAGGAGAGAGAGAGTATGATTAAAGACGTGTTAGAAGGAAAACTAGATGTAAAAAAGGGAAAGAGGTAGGAAAAGGTTTCAGCTGATAGACGATTTGAAAGGGAAAGAGAGTTATCAAGATATGGACAGGACAGCGGAAAACAGGAGTATATGGAGAATCAGGTTTAACCATGAATTATCACGGACCTGTCTGCGGACAGACTACCTATGATGATGATGATGATATTAAGTGGGGCTGTGTGTTTGGCCGTGTGCCACAAGACAGTATACGTAACGTTAAAGCGTGTTTTAGCAAACTTCCCGACTAGGTAGAAGATTGAGATTTGGTAGGAATGCTTCAATCATGCATTACAAGTCCCCAAAAATGATCCGGGTTAGACTCCTGGAGATAATTTCTATTAAGAAAAATTAATATAGTTTTCTATTCTTATCGTCGATTTTCCTGTGCGGGTCGAATCGGTCTGCAAATGTCGTTTTAACTTGAAAATATATATTACGTTTTTAGACTGAAAATTTTTTGTTGTTAACGACTACCGCATTGTTGCAGAATTTGCGAAATTACGTATATTAAACTGGGTTATATGAAAAACGAGACCTATATACTATTAGGCTGGGATATTTCCTATATGAAGCGTATGTCTACCTGAAGGAAACTGTGTTTACACATGGGCAATTTTATGTAGCTATCTCTAGAGTCAATAACCCTGCAAATTTCAGGTTTGCTTTACCTGATTATCAAACAAAATTAACCAAAAATGTTGTTTATCGTGATGCCTTGATTTAAAAAATATTTTTAATAAATAAAATAACAATGTACTAACCAATGTGAATCAACAACTATATTTTTTATGTAAACTGCCAACAATATTTTTTTTTAATGTACACAAGCGTAGCTATGTCGCGGGCTACTAGTGGCTATAATAGGGTTTAGTAAAGTATATCCGCCTTACAACAAGGAATTAAACGTTGTGAGTGTAAATTAATTCGATTTTCTGATACATGAAAGAGAACTGGAAAAATCAATACGCGAGTCCGCACTTCCCTTATTTACCAAATGTACATACTTATATATGTGTTTGTCTGTATACACACCTCGCATTTCCATATATATGTGTACATGCATGTGTGGATTAGTTATTTACTGTAGTTTTTTTTTGGAAAAATTCGTATCTCATCGCTCATTACTACTCAAAGGCCGCCCCAATTAACTCTTAAATTTGCATAAAGTGGTATTTTAAGTAGCACGAAGTCAGACTTCCCTTCTCTCTCTTTCTCCCACTCCCTCCCTTCAACTCCCCTTTCCCTCGCATAATCTTCCCTCGCTCCTTCAACATGCCTCCAATCCTTTTTTAAAAATAAAAAGAAACGGGAATAAAAGCCCCTCCTCCCCCCTCTTCTTTCGCCCTGACAGTCTCTGGCCTCGCACACGGCCGAAGGCTGCCTCGCTCCATACTTTCGGCCCTCCGAGAAAGAGAAAAAAACCTCCACCTTATTCTCCCCTTCCCTCCCTAACCATCATTTCTCCATCTCCGCCCTCTCTCCCTACCTCTTTTCTCCTTCCTCCCCCGCCTTGTCCTAAACGCGCCTAAAGAACCCCTATCTGCACATTTAGGGTGGAGGAAATCTTTTTTTCATTCTCTCCCTCCACTGCTAGCTCTTCTCTCGCTTCTTTTATTGCCACCCTTTAACCACCGTCTCCCTGTACTTTTTTACCACCTCTCTCTTCTCCCTCCATCATCCTTCTCTCCCTCCCTTTCCTCATCTCTCTCTCTCCCTCTCTTTTCTCCTCTTTCAGTTCCTCCTTCTTTTACCCCATCCTCTCCACTTCCCCCTCTCCTATTTATCCTCTCTTCCCCCTTCTTCTTTTTCATCCCTTACACCCTCCCTCACCTCACCATCCCTCTCTCCTCTCCGTCCCTCTATTTCTCCTCCCTTCTTTTTCTCCCTCCTCCGTACCTCCTTTCCTCTATATTTCATTCACCCCTTTGATTCTTTGTCTTTCTCCCTCTCCTCTACCCCTTACTCGCGCGGTTTTCCTGTTCTACTCTCCGTCTCACCATATCTCACGTCAGGGCCAAGCGAAATACATCGTTAAAATGGAGTTCCATGGCTCGAAGTTTCGATAATCCGAACTTATTGTGCGTTCCATTGAGGTTGGACTTGAGGAAATTCTACTTGGCATATTACACACCATCTCTGTCTCCCCCCGATCTATTTGATGAGCAAGAAAGTGTCTGTATACATATATCAATGACGAGTTATCAAGATGTTACGTACCAATTACAGTAAATAACCGTGTATAGGAGGCACTTTCTTTCCAAAAAATTTATGAGTTAAAAAATGGGGTTCGTTCTGTTCAAGGGTACGTAATTCATCCCAAAATCAAAAGAAGAAACTCAATGTATAAATTACAAGATATATGTTTTAATATATTTAAAAGCAATAAAATTAGGTATAATTTTTATGATAAAGCAATTATATGCGGAATGTACTATAGAGAGTTTTAATAAAAGGATTAATCAAATTAGAACGGAAGTAGTACATACGTATATAAAGGAAGCACATTTACCAATCACAAATTAAAATTTTGGGGACCTTGCCACACGCGTACGGCTGTTCTAGGTTGCTAGGATATACGTTTATATACCTCCTGTATACTGGTAAACTGAATTCTAGGACTTAAGATAAAAAATATTCTATATACGGGTGTGTCCTAAACGCGGGTATTAGCGGCAACTCTCATATTTTTTCAAGTCATCTTTCTTCTGTTCCATTCCCCCCTTTTGCATTCGTTGTCATGCATCCTGTCCAAAATGTGTCCCTCGATCCTTACCTCATTTTCTTTTACTATCTGCTTCCCTCTTTATCTTCCTCTTTTATTCATATTTCCGCTTTTGGTTGGGTTCATCCACCGCCGCTCTTTTACTATCATTTTGCTATTTTTTCTCTCCTTTTCCTTCCGTCATCCCCTCCCATTCTTCATCTCTCCTGCCTCTCTCCTTACCCTCTGTTCCTTTAGTCCCCAATACAGCCTCTCATATCCCTCAGCCTCACTCCATTGCATCAGCACCATCCTTACCCTCCTCCCCTCCTCGACTCCTTATCCTGTTCCTCCACTTGTTCATCCAGGCAGCCTTCCCCTTTCCACCTCCCTACCCATTCATCCCGCTCCTCTCCTCCTCTTTTTCATCTCGGACTTTACTCCACGGACTGGGTCCCGTATAGTCTTGCATCTGCTTGGCTGACTACATTATGGCGCCGTTTGTCCACGGCCCGCACCTTAATATCCGATCCTATATAAATAGGGGATATTTTTTGTTTCTATCCACGCACTTTTTTAATCGCAGTCTTTTCATAGTCGTTTTTTAAATCTGCTCTTGCATCACTGAATTTTTGTGATATATATATTGTCTCCGTTTTATGAAAGAGCTTAGGCATTAGCGATGGAGTATATTGTATACTTTTAGGATTTTTTAGTCTCTGGGTTAACTGGGATATCTGTCGTAATATATGAATCTCTTACTCTGCGTTTAATTTACTAGTAAAACGTGCTTGCGTTCTGCAAGCATTTCATCTCACCTTGAAAAAACAATCATTTTTCAGAAAGATATTTCATCATTAGAAATATTTTTTTAACTAAAGATTTCACCTCTGTACCGATTTTCGTTCTTTCCTTATGTAACAATAATAGAGTAAATCAATCCATAAAATTTGCAATTTTAAGAATATTATACTTTTTCCACAGTAGGGTACTAAAGTCACACATTTCTGCCAACTTTTAAAGCTATAGTTTATCTAGAAGTGAAATAATATTTATCTATTTGTTTAAATTTTAAAAAATTTAACGGCCGCAGCAACATATCGAGATTTTCAAATGTTTATTTGGGTATGTGCACTAAGCTCTAAATAACTTTAAAATTTCAGCTCCTACACGACATTACCTTTTTCACAATTCTCGAATATTTCCTGTTTTTGGATTTTGACGTGGTTATAAGTTTACGCCGTAGTTTTAAATCAATTGCATTATAATGCAATCCATTGATTCTCTTTAGAAGCACTAAATTAAAGCTATTATTATATACAATTCATCAACCCCCATATTAACCATTCTCGATGAACTTGATTGTGGTCTTTCTCTTACGCGAAAACTTACTTTGTTTTAAGGAGGAAATATTTATAAACCTTAAGGGTATCAGGTGATTATTTAATCATTTCTTTCAACCTGTTCGAGAAAAGACTTCCGACGTTCTCTGCTCTGGTTTTGTTTCTCAGCCCTTCAGATACTAGGAAAGTGATGCATGTTGAACTAAGATTGCCGTTTCGAATCACGAAAACTTTTCAATTTTAATCGTCTTTAACATATGGCTCTTTCTAATTCAGATTCAGATTTTATGGCGTGTTCATATTCGCATTTTTCTTTATTTATTTATGGGAGGAATTTAACTATCCAGAGCGGACCAGGCTTGTCCGGACGCAAGGTCCACCGTTCGGTCAATTTTTTGTGTGGCCTCCTTCCAACTAGCTCCAGACTTTAGAACTGCTGCCCTCCCTCTTCGTCGTTTTTTTACTTGTCTCAGGAACCGTCGCAATTAACTGGCTACCATTTAATTGTCTCGACTCAATTGTTGAAGTCTTAAATAGCCGGAGGGTCAAGTAGGATGGACTCGGATAGGGGAGCTAGAATTTTTAACTCTTTCCTCAAGCGTCCGAAAAAAAATTAGGCGAATTTTAATAAAGAGGAAGTAGACCTAGCGTTTGGAGAAAGAGGGGATGTTGGGCGAGTTCCAACAAAAACGTGGCAACAGTAAAGTGTAGGACAGTGGTCGAGGACAGCATTTCCTGGATCGCGACGCTTGTATTTCTTTTTGTAATACGCGCTAACCGACCTCGCGACTCGGGTCTAATTTTCATTTTACGTACTTTTTGGTCTGCTTGAGAATTCTTAGTAACGTTTCCTAGTCTGTATAATTGCTTCGCAGTAATTTCGACTTCTCCATTCGTTGTTTATGGAATTAGGCAGCTTTTTCCGTGAATGTTATCATCTCGTTTCTCTTGCCCGAAACGAGAAATTTCGCGACCAAATCATGCGCCCTCGCTGTTTTCAACATAAGCAATTAGAAATGTTTTGGTAAATGTGTGTTACAGTTTATGTGTGAAATAGGACGTTTTATGCGCACAGTTTCCCTTCTCGAAATACAATGCCAATTGAATCAGTAATTCATTTGCGATTACTTGTTTATTGAGGTAAATACTATTTTTTGGCTTTGAAAGCTTAAATACACGTTCACACACACGTGGGGATATTTCTTGTCTCTTCTGAAAAAATGTATTTTCAACGTAGGTTGCTGTTTCATTATTTTTGCGTAGCCGTAGTGTTTGTCGCAATCAATGCTATGAATCCTAAGTGAGCATGGCGTATTAAGGAAATCTTAAGTCACTTAATAGAAGTTGTAGCTATGTCTTTAAAATAATTTTTTACCCAGAATATGATTGAAGTTTAAGAGAAGATAATTAAAAATGAAAAATCTATATCTCGCGGTGTTTCGCCGGAAAATTAACTGTACATTTAAGCTAATAATATCTGTAGTGATAATCGAGAAAGAAAAATGTTGTTTGAATATGGATCTTATTGGGTCGTAAACCCTGAGGTATATATCTCTGTACCTCTCTCGTTCTCCCTCAAGCGGCGTATAAGAAGGAGCGTTGCCCGCCAAAATGCCCTCTCTAAAACTCCGACAGTTCTTACTTATTAGCCGCCCCTTTTCATCTAACCATGGCTCCACTCGCCCCTCGTTATAAAACGACCGCCCGAGTCTTCTTGGTATTTTCGCGCGTGGAATATTCCTCGCATCCAGTCTTCATCCTCCCCACCACCTATGTTTAACCCCTATCCCCCTTCTCTACGCACCTCCTTCCTGCTCTCGGCTCCTCCCCTTCTCTCTCTCTCTTCTCGTCTTCATTCTCCGCCTCGTCTGCACCCTGCGTTGCCCCTCTTCGTTTTCCTACCCCCTTTTCTTTTTCACTCGGTCCCTCTTTTTTTAACTTTTTTACGCTCGGCCTTTTGTAAGGGTTTATCCATTCCGCTTTCCGACCTCCCTCTCTCCCCCTCCCTCTCTCTCTCTCTCTCTCTCTCCCCCTCACTCCTTCCCGCGCTTTTATCCCTCATTTCCGGGAGATCTTTTCCTGTTTTTCCCATCCCAGAGCCTCCTCCCCTTCGCTCCCCTTGTCATCTTTTTTTCCTCCACCTCATACCCTCAGTCTCTACTCCTTTTCTCCTTCCTCTCTCTTCCCACCTCCCGTCATCTTCTTCCCTTCTCCCTTCATCCTCATCCCTTTCTCATGCTCGATTCTCTCTTTCGCCTATCTTATTTCCTCCTAATCTCTCTCTCCCATCGCTTTCTTCTCTTTCCTCGATTTCTTCTTTTCCCTCCTCCCTCACCCTTCCTCCTTCCCAACTTTCGCATTCTTTCCACTCCTTTGAAAATCTCCCTCCCTTCTCTAACCTTTCTCGTCTTCTTCCTGTCTGATTTTTTTGGGAGACGCCTCTTTCCCTCTGCACTAGTCCCGTTCCTTATTTTCTCCCCTTTCTACCTCTCTTTCCCTTTCTTCGATATATTTTGTCTAATTCTCCTTATTCTTGGCCTCGTCAACCTTCCATCTTTCCGTTTTCCTTTAAGAACCTGTTTTCGTCGTCTCCCCGTCTGCTTCGCTTCCTTTCTTCATTCCGCCCCTTTTCACCTCTTTTCTTTTTATATCCTCTTCCTTTCTTTAAGTCGGTCCATCCTCTCTCCTGGCACTATTTACGCTCGTTTTCTCTTCCGTCCACTTCCCGCTCTTTTCACGTCGGCTCTTCCGATATCTTCGCGATGCTGTTCGTTAGTGTGGTGTTCTGTGGCTCGCCTACTATGCTTTAGTCTCGATCATATGAGGGATAATGTCACCGCTCAATACGGATTCGTGAATCAATTTGACAGACTAACTGTGCTGCCTAATTACTTTTTTGCGTATTAGGTAACATTTGCGTTATTCATTTATGTGATATGATATTTTGACTATGTTATGAAGAATGATAAGTTTTATAAAAACTTAATTTAGACTGTAAAGTTGGGAATAATTTTGAAACGAGAAAAAAAAGTCTGCTATTACCGGGAATCGAACCCGGGTCTTCCACTTGCCGGGCGGATATTCTACCATTGAACTATCGTAGCAGATCATTTTTCTCGTTTCTAAACGCGGATGTTTTCTTGGTTGGGACGGAACTAGCCAAGCTAGTATAGCTAGTATAAATTATCATTTTATAATTAGAAATAAACTTTCGTCATTTTATAATTAGTAATAAACTTTCAAGGGAAGAATTTCAATTGGTAAATGCTTGTTCACAATTTTGGCCGTTTTAGTTTGCTTACACTCTGGTCATTTCTCTATAAATTTTGAGTACGTGCTGAAGGCATTTGTCATTATTTATCTGTATCTGGATTAATATTTCGAACATTTATGGCGAAAGGGTCAGTATTAACAATCGCCAAAAGAGGTTCAGTGTATTTTATTGAATTAGAACAGCAACAAAAAGAATCAGTTGCATTCATTATAAAATAATTCCTTCGGGAATGCCGATTTGACTCTTATTTATTAAGTTTATATAATGACAAGATATGCCGTATTAAAACTGTTGCTATTAAAATATTTATGAACCTTAGATTTGGTTTTGTGATGAGATCTTGGAATATAAACCCGTTCATGGCATTCTATAAGGAAGGCGCTAAAAAAGGACTTGAAGACTTGTAGACGCGTTTATTAATAGGATAGCGTCTAAAAGCTTCGCAATCTCCGCCCATCTGTTCGCACGCATTTATCAACGCCACCGCCATAGTTGAAACGGGTTTTGATGAAATTTATTGTCAGAATCCCTTTAATAAAATACATCTATCACATTCAATTTTTGTCTGCATTAGACAATTTGTACTACCGCTTTACGCGAGAAACCCGAGTAAGGACCATTAATTTCCACCCAATCAACTACTTTCAGCCGCGATAAATTCAATTGCCGTGAATAAATGGCACATCTCCGTCGCGTTTTGAAACCGCCAACCGCATTGTCGTAAGCGTTTATAAATTAGTAAACCTCGGCTCAATTTTATTGGATTCGATGTGTAAATTATTTTCTCGCCGAAAGGCACACGTGACGAAAGTCGCCTATTCTATGATATCTTAGTCAGGCTTACATTTCTCATATTTTTTTGCCGGCTAAAATTTAGAAGATGAGTGATAAAGATTTGATCTTTTCGTCGACGACCGAGAACTCATTTTTTTGGAATTTTCAGTCTTGTCGTTGTACTAGCCCCTACGTCGCTCTCTCTCTCTCTCTCTCTATCTATCTCTCTCTATCTCTCTCTCTCTCTCCTCCGTCCTTCGGACTTAAACGAATAATTAACACCCTCGCGTTATTACGCGTCCATATTTCTTCCTCCCTTCTCTATTGTCGCAAGGTTTTTAATTGGAAGCCGGAGTCTTCACAGGCTCATCCTCGGCGACGACATAAAAAAACTATTCTGCCAAGGCAGCTGGAGGATTCTTTCTCGCTCTTTCTCTCTCTCTTTCTCTTTCTCCCTCTTCACTAAGTTGACGATCCATTTCCCAAGAGTGAGGATGAAGAGAGGGGGCAAGAATAGGGAGACATACGCCTAGAGAGAGCGAGTTGCAGAACCACGGTGAGGGAGGAAGGGAGTGAGGTGAGGGTAGTGAGACAGCCCACGAGGAGAGGGAGTGAGAGTAACGCGTTCATTCTTCTCGTCCGATGATCTCCCCTCTTTTCAAACTCAAATCCCTCGCCGTCTTCCACATCCCCGCCTTTCCGCCCCTCCATCTCCTGTCCGCTATCTTACCCTCTCTATACCAATTCCCCGCAAGACTTCCCCTCATAAAAATCCCTCCCTTTCCCTCTTCTCGTCCTCTCCGAGTCTTTTTCTCTCTACCCCTTCTATCCTTCTTTTTTTACCTTCATCAGACTGTGTGCCTCGTTCCCTCTCTCTCATACCTTCTCCCTGTCCTTCTACCCTCATTTTCATCCACCACACATAATCAATCCCTATATATTTTTCCCTCACAAGTTCAACCACCTTTTCCTCTACTTTTTTGCGCGAGCGAGTTCTCTGAAGGAGACTGGTTCTTTCCTTTCGTTATTTCATGCTATAGTTGGTCGTGGTGCGTCTGTTTTTAATTCGCCTCCGAATGGTACTTCGTTTCCGTGCTTCTCGCGTTTCCACCTTATGTGCGTCTGTGTCGCTTCACTAGCTGTCACTTGTTTTAGTCCCTCCACGCCCCGTTAATCCACCTTTTGTGATTTTATCTCCCGTGTTTGGAAGTTTATTGTAACTCATTTTGCTTCCATCGTTTTGTTGGTAGGTTTTTAAGGATCAACAACTCAAGATTGTCGGCCCCTGCTTCCGCCTTCTGACATTGCAGTATTTCTTCGTTTCTTCTTGTTTCGCTTCATTTATTTCATTTTTCCGTGTAAATTTTTATTTCTTCTTCGTTTTTCCTATTATTAAAACATTATTCCGGATCATCTTCTTGTATTATAAGCCTATCTCTGTTCTTCACTTATTTTCCATACGTCTTCATAAAATGGATTACGTTATGTCTTTCATGTCCTTTACGTCTGTCCATATTTGCCTCCTTCAGTAGTAAATATACATTACTAAGTATAAACATTGCTCGGCGAAAGGTATATATTAGTCTTGGAATATTTTTACGCTCATTAGAACGTTACGGATGTTTCGTCGTGATACTTGTAAGTCCTCTCGCTACTGTTAGCAAGTTTTTAAGGAAAAACAATCCAGACAATAACAGTGACCAACAATCCAGAAATTGTTGGCCCCTGTTCCCGCCTCCTTGTATAGCAATCTTTGTTTCACGTTGCTTCACTTCCCAATAATTTCAGGCCTATCCGTGAATTGTAATATATACTTTTATTTATTCCCGTTATTTTTTATTCTTGTCTCGATAAAGCTTTATTCCAGATCATCTTCTTTCTTTCACTCTGATCCTATCCCTGTTCACATTTTCTTTTCATACGCCCTCTTTTAAACGATTGCGTGATTATGCTTTCATTATGTCTGCCTGCATGCCATTTATATCTTACCGTATTTATCTACTTCAATTAGTTGAGGTATATTAATGATTGTAAAACTGTGTTGACAAAACATGTTAATCTTAGAATATTTTTACACGTATTAGAGTTTTGTGGGTGTTTCATAGAGACCCTTGTGACACCTCTCTCTTCGGTTAAGGTAATTGTGCGTGATTCCAGCCTTCCTGGCACTGTCCCCACTCTCTGCCTCCTTTTATCCCTTCATCCTTTTCTCCCTCCTCGAGATTCTCTCCCACTTTTACTCAACCCCTTCTGACTTCTACTTCCATTAATGCCTCCCTCCTTGCCTCCTTTCTCCTTCCTCCATACCACCCCCCCCCCCCTTATCCTTCGTCAAAACCCATTCTTTCGATCCGGGGCTCACTTCCCCTCCCTGTCATCATCATCTTTCGCCGTTCTGTCCTTTCTCCTCAATCCCCTTTTTTCCGCTCCCCCTTTCTCCTCTCCCCCTTTCTCCTTCCAATCAACCCACCGCCCTCTGTTTCCCTCCGTTTCCCTCTTACCTCATTCTTTCGTCCAATCCTCTTCCCTCTCTCTTTCCCCTCTTTCTGCACGTATATCTCCCTTCCATTTAATCCCCTGCCCCTCTTCCTCTCATCCTACTCCCACACTTCACCCTTCCATCGCTTATCCTCATTCTTCCTCCCTTCTCCACTCCTTTCAGTGTCTCTTCGCTGTTTACCTCTACCTCCCTCTCTCTCTCTCTCTCCCTCCCCTTCGTCCAGCTCTCGCCTTCTCTCCCCCTGTTGAGTTTTTCGTGTTTTTTTCCTCTCAGTACGCGGAAAAATGTACCCGCCGTAAAGATTTTTTAAAGTGGAACGTACGTCGAGTGATAACTTCACTGGTGTTGGAGCTCAGAACGCGCGTGGAATCGGTCTCGGACGAGTTAAGGACGCACTGCTCGAGTGCGCGTCGCGTTTTGTGGAATGTGTGTTTCGAGCGTGCGTGTCGGGATGGTGTTGTTTGTTTACGTGTGTCGAGTCTTCTTTTTGAAAAGTTTTTCCATGACGTTTTTTTTGTCCCTTTTAAGCGACTTGCGAATCGATTCCACGTTGCAGACTCGGTCGATTTTGGCGCTGACGAGCAGTTTTAAGCGATTCGACGAGGAGAGGTTGGGATTGAATATTTTTTGTCTCGGAAAAAAATCCGAAAATTAAAAGAATTCCAACATTGTTATCAATTCTGAATATAATTTCCAAAGAATATTCCTATGAAAGCACAGAAAGCTGCATATTGCTATGATATAAACCTATATCGGTATATTTTAATCGATTAGTTGTATTTATTTCCTCGATTGTTAATTTGTTCTACTTTTAGCTTTTAATTGACTTCGCTTTCATTAATGTTATCAGTGCATATCGATATTTCATTACTTCATTCTCTACAAGATCTTCGCAAATTTTATATTTTAAGAATCCCGTGCCCTTGGAGCCATGTTGCTCATGAAATCAGTCTTTTAAAAGGTTTAAATTTTCTTAAAAGTCGGCACCATAAACCCAGACGGTTTAATTTCTTCCAATTTCACGAAGAGAAGATTCAGTGGAAAGTACTATTTTCATATTCTCTTTGAAGAAACCTCAATATTTCCATACACTACCTTTAACACGAATTTGAAAATATTGCTTCTGTTAAAATTTCTTTTAAATTCTACTGTATATATGTTTCATTTATCCTCGCATTAGTTCTCCATTCAATTTACTGATGCAGCAGACGTGGGAAAGGGCTTTCCTCATCTCCGTCACGAATTGCAGAATTCTCTCGATTCCGGATACACGCGAACGTCTGAGAGCAAAACGGGTGTTTTCAATTGTATCATTTCTCTCCTTCCCTCCTTCTCTCTTACTCTCTCGCGATTTATCTCGATCGCCTCCGTAGGCGCCCGATTTTCTCTCCCTCAAATCTCTCCCCTCTTCATCTCTCAAGACCCTCCTCCCTCCCCTCAAATCCTTAGTCTTCCCGATTCCGTTTCCTCATCAAAGTATCCAATCCCACCAAATCCCTTTTCAGAATCCCTCCTCCAAAATCCACTACCTACTTACTCTCCCTCACAATATCTCCCTTTCTCCTTTCCTCCTCCCCCTCCACCGCTTTCATCCCCTCTTTCAATTTACAACCTTTGCCTCACCTTCTTACTTACCCTCGTAGCATCCTACCCTCTCGCGGTTTCTCCCTCACTTCTCCACCCTCTCTCTCCCTCTTTCCTCTTCCTCGCTACTCTCCCCCTCTATCCCTTCCCCCATTCCACTTTTTTCCAATCCTTTCCTTCTCTGTGCTCGGAGTTCTTCCTGATTCTCGCGAACACCCACTCCTCTCTCCTTCCCTCACTCTCCCCTTCTACCTCTTTCCCCTTCAATGTTCAGTTCTTTCTCTTTGATCCGTAATGCACTCCCTAAAGCGCGCTCTTTCTCGTACAACTCGCTCTTCCTCCGATCTTCTTATTTTTCCCTCCGTCGCCATTTCCTGTCCCTTGCTCTCTCTCTCTCCCCCCTCTCTCTCTTTCTTTTCACCTTCCTTTCATTCGCCCCATGCTTTGATTATTTCTCTCTTTCTGCCTCTAGAGCGCTCGTTTTATCGCTTCCTCACTTTTCTTTATTCTAGCTTCTTGCCTTTCTGTTCGTTGTTTGGTGATTGTTTTTATGGTGTACATTTTTATCTCTCTTGTATATGGTTTGCAGGAACTTCCCAAAGCGATTTCGCCCAGTACTTATACATTTCTGTGTCTGCTAATTTTTGAAAATATTTCTTTTTCTGAGATTATTCATCTATTACTGCGCTTTCAAATTTTTTTGACAACCCCATCTTATTTCATTTTTATGTCTATATTTCATTTCGTTTATCTGCATTTGCTTATTTATTTCCAAATTGATTTTCATCGCACACTTTATTTTATTGCTTTTTGCTGTTTTTTGTTCCCAAATATAGTTCCTGTTAGCGTGATTATTTGAAAGGTATTTTTTAACGTTTGCCGTCGTGTGCTTGATGTAGCTGGAGCATAAATCCTCGGAATATATCGGTAATAGATTCTGTCATACCAATAAGAAAAATCCCTTTCTTATTTATCTCTGGCTGTCTGTTCGTCTCGCTTTTGTTAAAATGAAAATTGTGGCTGCACGGTCAAAATTGCACGCTCTGATTATATCGTTGATTAAGTTGCTTAACTGCTAAGTAAAAACATGAGCATTAAATACGTAATCACCCGTAATCCATCGTGGTTATTCGTCATGTTGTCTGATTCACTTTAATAATCACGCGAATGTCTTCTTCGTTCCCTTCCTTTGCTTAATTCTTCCTCTTTCATTCCCCTTCAGTTCATAATCTCTTCGCCACTTATCTTCCGAACCGATGACTGTCCATTCTCCTCACCTCCTATCACTTGCTCGTTCTTTACACTTAATTCCGCGCCTCTCTTGCCTCTTACACTTTGCCCCTTTCTTGCTGTACGTCTTCTCTCATGTCCCTCTCTCTTCTTCAGTCTTTCTTACTTGTACTTTACTCTCCTTATCTTTTACTTTAACCATCACTTTCTCTTTCCTACCCCTCTTTTCATTTCTTTCTCTTCCCCTTTCACTTTTCTCATTTTCCTGCCTCCACTTTCTCCTCCCTTTTTCCCCTCACTTCTCTCCTCACTCCTTTCCTTGTGCCTTTCACTTTTCTCTTTTCCCCCTCCCTCTTACTTTCCGCTCTTTTTCCTTCCCAGTCTTTTCTCCCTTCTCTCTCATCTTTTACATCCCCTCCGTTACCGTCTCTCCTCTTTTCCGTCGCCTTTCACTTTTCCGTCAGCCTACTCCCTCCGAATCCCTCCATCCACTCACTTTCTCATCTCTCCTCTCCTCGTTTGCTCTCTCCCTCCTAATTATTCTCTGCCGACTTCCCATATACCACCAACCCCTTCACGGTCTCTCCCTCCACATACTCATCCTCTCCCTTGCATTATCTCCCTCTCAGTACTTTCTAATTTTCCCTCCTCCGCCATCCTCTTCCTCACGCATTCCCCCCTTTTTCTTACCCCCTCTTTCTCCCCCTTCATTTCACTCACCCTCTCCACTGGCCATTTCCTACAAATCCTCTCGCTTAGCCTGCAACCACAGGAGGAGGAGAGATAGGGAGGGAGGAGAAGGAGAGAGGGAGGAAGGAGAAGGAGGGAGAGACTTCACAAAAGGTGTGACGCCCGAGAATACGATTTTTTTTCGCCGGCAATTTTTTTCATCCGTGATTCGTTTTTTATTGTTTTTTGTTTCGGCTTTCTCGGCGTTAGGGAGGGGAGGGCGGTGGTGGTGGTGCTGGCTGATGGTTGGTGGTTGGTCGGTGAGGAGAGAGAGGAAAAAAATCGGGCGGGGAAGGGGAGAAAGGGGAACAGACGAGAGAGGAGAAAGGGATGATGAGGAGGGAGAGGCAAAGTATGGCGGGCGTTTTGGGTGGGGAGGCTGGAAGTTTTTTTCTGCAGGGTGAGAGCGGGTGGGGGAGGTTTTGGATGAGGTTGGTCGCGTGATGTGGGGAAGCACGGATCTTTTTTTCTCGTGGTGGAGGGCATTTTTTTGCCTCCCGAGCAGACGTCTGTCTCAACAACCCAGGCGCCGGAGTTGGATACAACGCTGCAGCACGACCAGTCGCTTCTTGTGGGGTTCGTGCTTGACCACCCGGTAAAGTTATATGCGTATGTGCTGCTTATATATACTATACGCACGGCGTAGGAAACCCATTTTTTTCCTCCTGGAAGTGTTTCATCGTGAAAGACTAGAGGATAAAAACAGGAAGAAGAAGTTCCTTTACTCTGTATCTATTTCATCGAGTCGTTCAACGGTGGTTCCTCTCCTTCCCATGCCATATTTGGCGGCGTGTGCGTGGATTTTTGTTTTCCTCCATCTTCTACTTCGTACAGTTCCGTAAGAAAAGGAGAACATTATTTTAGGAATACTTTTCCCAACTTGTAATAAGTTTCCGGGGTCTTTTGTCTCCTATGTCATCTTGTGGGTAATCTCGTGCTCCGACGGAAGAGTATCGCCGCTCTGAAGATTGTCCTCGGAGACCTTTCGTGTCACTATCTCGTCGTAGCTGCGTCCATTGTGGTCTCGGGGAATAAAAGGGGTAAGGTCGCCGCTGTTCTGCGGATGGATATCTCCTTTTTCTCTCTCTTAAGATTGCCTTTTTTGTCTTATATTTTCCTAGAAGCTCCTTTTGTTTCGGTGTGGTCACGTTAAAACTAGTTGCGCTTATGGCGGCGAGCGGTTTTATTCTCGTCGAGTTCACGTGTTGGTGGAATTATATGGTAAACATTAGCAAAATATCTTTTTTTTAACAGTTTACGAAGTAGCAGGCTACCTCAAAGAATTTGATTGATATCTTCTACTGAGGTGGTTATAGTTTACTTTAAACTAATTCATCCGTTAAATACTCTTCTGACCTGATCAGCTAGGCTATATTTGTTCATATTTTTAGTTAGATTTAGATGATTCTAAAATTTTAACGGAGAATTATGCCTTACATTTAGTTTCCCTGTATATTTTCTCTTTTTAACCTAAATTGTCTTCCGTGATTCTGTCTTACCATGACATCCACAAATCGAAAGATGTTTTTCTGGAGTGGAAATAGAGCATCAATTCAATCAAATTTATAAATTCCTTTCCATTCGCGCGAAAATAGTGATCTTTGACCTTCTATAGTGGATTTCCCTACCTATAATTCGCGTAACCAAAATTTCCTGTCAAAATAACCGCATTTCATGTCGTTAACAATTTAATCCTCGAACTTCTGCGAGTATGACTTTCCCGATTAAAACCGCATTATTTTAATTCCCGCCACCGTTTAGATGTTTAAACCCCTTTTCATCTCCTAGACATTCATTTTATTCTCGCCATAAATGCTGTCCGTGGAATTTTGCCTGTTAACGACCTTCCCCCGCTCACGGTGTTTTTTTGACAAATTTTCACCTGATAATGTTATCGAGATGCAGATGATCTCGTTAATTGCGTGTTTATTGATTTTATTACAAAGCGTTCGCGAGAGAGAGAGAGAGAGAAAGCGAGAGGAAGAGCAAGCGAGGTGTGCGGAATGGTATTAGCGCAGGTCAGTGAAGGTGTCTGCCCGTTATCTTTCCGTTATGAATTTTGCCGTCCGGTTTATTTTGAGCAAGAAGGCTATAAAAGATAGCGAATGTGTACGCCCCATCCATTATTTACCACACACACGAAAGGTCAGTTAATATTAACTGTTGTTAACTTGAAACCGTTGTCTTAGTAAACCATTTTCAATTAAACCACTGGAATGAGTATATTTAAGCGTGTTTTTTTTGTTATTCTGCAATGTTGAAAATAAGTTCTGAAGACCATTAGAATTGTCATTTGCATCATGAAGAAACGCGCCATTGTGCACCGTTAATATGATAGGCCCGGAGCCACGGTATATGTCGAATGTTTTCACCAAATCATTTTAAAATTTCCCAGTTTTTTTATGTTGAATATTCCAATTCACGTGTTATTTATTTAAAAATTATTTCAATTAAGTTCGGTTGCGTAGCTATTATTCGAACGCAAAATACCTCTCCTTTATAGTTTAAATTTTAGAGAAAATTTGTTCTTATTGCGATTCACTATTCATTTTGCCAAAATTTCCGTCGCCAAAATTCATGACGCTCGAAGAAAAAGAGTCGCATTCCCGTGAGAGTTGTAATTATATTATATATATATATATATATATATATATATATATATATATATATATATATATATATATATATATATATATATATATATATATATATCATCATAGGTAGTCTGTCCGTAGACAGTTCCGTAATTATTCTTGGCTAAACCTGGTTCTCCATATACTCCTATTTTCCGCTGTCCTCTTCATATCTTGATAACTCTCTTTCCTTTTCAAATCGTCTATCAGTTGAAATCTTTTCCTACCTCTTTCCCCTTTTCCATCTAGTTTTCCTTCTAACACATCTTTAATCATACTCTCTCTCCTCAGGTAATGCCTTCCTCTTTCTGATAGTCTGTATGGACCTTATGGTCTAAATTTCGCCCGATCTATCTATCTATCTATAATCATTCGCTTCTCTCCTATTCTTCGTAGCACTTCATCGTTTTTCATCCTATCTGTCCATTTTATCTTCAACATTCTCCTCCAAGTCCACATTTCAAAGCTTTCCAAGTATTTTATGTCATTTTTCCTTAGCATCCATGCTTCTGCCCCATACAATGCTATACTCCATACGTAGCATTTTATCAACTTCTTGCGGATATCTTCCCTTATATTCCCTGTAAGTAGTTGTTTCTTTCTCCTGAAAGCCGCTTTTGCTTTTCCTATTCTAGTTTTGATCTCATCCGTACATTTTGCCTCTCGTGTTATATATATATATATATATATATATATATATATATATATATATATATAATAAGTTATGTCTCTGCGCAACATTTTTCCATTCTGTATATTTCTAGAATCTTCAAAATCAATAGATGCTTATATTTTGCCTCTTATCTATGATTTTTGAATTGTTAATAAATAGTATTTTGTCTTCTTCCTTCGTTTTAAAAGCCGATTGGGTCAATCAACTCCCGGTCACCTACAAATATCTCAGATTTTCCGCTAAACGTTTGGTAACATCTTCCAAGTTCTACTGCCTGAATTTCGAGGAAAAATACTTCTCATTTCGCAGTTTTCATTTTGAATGAATTTTGGATTCGCTTCACATTTATAATTGTGCTAATTTTCAGATTGAACCACAGCATTTTTCCGTCACGCTGACGGCAAATTACAACTTTTATATTACCATTATTTATTTTCGTTTATTCGAAGCGTGACTGTTTGTCTAGAAAGAATAAGAAGAAGAAGACAGATCTTAGTCGGAGAACGACGGGCATGAACCATCTCCTTACCGTAGAGTAAGATCAATTTCACTTTTTAGACTAGTTTCCAAAGGAAACATAGCCTTATGAAATCTTCCTGCCTGTGTGTGTGTGTGTCCCATACTAACAACTTTTGCACCAAAGGGCTGATTTTCATGAAACTTGGTATGAGACTCGTGCTACCAAGGCCCACCTCCGGGCTATATTTTATTTGGCGAAGATTTAAGTCCCGGGTTTGATTCCAGGAACGTTTTTACTTATTTGTTTTCAGTAGGAAATCTCAAATCTATCGTGCAGAGGTGTTTTCTTTATTACATTAAAATGTCTTAAAATTGTGATATCGGAGCGAGGTTTGTACGGTTCTAAGTGGAAAAGAATATAGATTCTAATTATTATCACAGAATTTTGATAATTGATCTTATTTTCTTGAATTTATACTAAAACCGTGTTTTTGCGTTTTAAATTGCATTTTATCGGATTATTCCCATGGGGACGATTATTAACGAACTCGGCTTGAGCATATACAAATGGGTTGTTTTCTTTTCCGCTCGACTACTCTTCAGCAATGGACAGTTGATCCATACATATTATCGTGTAAACAGTAATATTTATTGAATTCGTTTATTTAAAATAAATACATGCAAGATATAATGTCAGAAAGAGATTTTGACATTTTTTTAGTATTTTAAACCTGATAAGGCTCTATTAATTTGTTTTTTCCAAGTTTTCTCTATCATTGATAAACTATGAATTACAAATGGTATTTAGGGTATGAGAATTCCTTGGAATGGCTAACACATAATGAAATATTTCCTGTCAATATAATAAGTAATCAATTCGGGACTTCAACTTTGGGAAAACAGCCTGCATTAGTCCTGGTTTGGACTTCTTGTTAATATTTAATAGTCTCATTAAATGTAGTGCACGTAAGCTATTTTCAATTATAAAAATTTAGATGCCTCATCAAGTTAAATTTGAAGTTGTTTTATATTTAAATATAAAAATAAATAACCTGCGATTATATATTCGCTCTGCGTTCATAATTATGGGCAAATAGGAATGCGCGCTACGATCAAACGATTTTTTATAATACCTTTTATTCGTTCAGTACCATTTCTACGATAAAATTCAATAAATAATTCGAAAGTATTGGATAATATATCAGTAGACGGATAAATATTCATTTATCCCTTTTAATTTCAAATTTTCACTTTAATCGGCGTAAAAGCATTGAATTTGCTCGATTTATTCTCATTTTAGTTTAACAAGGAATCAACATAATAAATTGGCGTGATCAAGTTTGAAAACTTTCGGTAGGTCCAAAAGCTAACACCTCCAAATTATTCCTTTCGGAATCTTTTGTATCATTTTCTCTAAATTATTCCCTTTCATTACAGTTAAATCTACATTCTCTTCCTCAACCTTTGACCCTTTCTCGAATTCGTGGCTTCGATAACCTCCTTTGACATTTCCACGCATAATTTACCCGGAATATTTCCCTTGCCCAAATTTAGTCGGTCGGATTAACCCCCTCTCTCTTCTCCCACCATTTTTAGTAGTTTCTCATTTGTTTCACTCGCCCACAAAACTGCGTCCTTAACGACTGTAAACCCGCCAGTCATCGACGCCTATTTCCCACCAGCCGTTTCCGTAGCAACGATACGATCGATAAGACGTGGAAATAATCCACTTCACCCTACCATTATTACTATTATGTTATATACCGATTGTACTTGTATGTATGTATGCCCAGTCAATTCGCCTCTCTTACAGCACAAATGGGTATCTCAGAGGTAGTGCAATGAATAACCGGGGAGGGAGGAGGGAAACCCGGTGCCGGCATTTGCCTGCTCTTACGAAGAACACCAGGGGGGCCAACAGCTTAACGTCCCTTCCGAAGGACGGAACAGCTGAATTTGCGCGGTCTCCTCAAACTACGCAAACAGGGGGCCGTGTGACCTTGAGAAAAATCCTACTCGCGCAGGATTCGTACCCGATGACTTTTTCAAGCATCGGGCGAGTAGCAGCCAGCGTCCTAACCACTACACCGCCGGCACCCCCACCGATTGTACTTATTTCCACGTTGAACTTTATACGTCTTGTCTGGAACCGAATTTCGCTTGAGTTAACGGCGCTCTCCTTCTCGAATTCGGCTGATCGAGCATTTGTTCGGGACAATCTGTTCCGTCCGCACGAGGGTTCTCAGGTTTTTTAGGCAGATGTTGATAGAGCACGCAGGTGTCGGAGGGTGGGCTGTTCCCATAAAGACGGTCCTTCCAGCAGCGCAGTGACACTTGTAAACCACGCCATCTGCTTTAGCTCTTGAATAACATGTAATTTTCAGCTCTTTTTGTCGTAAAATGACGTATTTATATGTAACCCTGTTTAGCTGCTTAAATTTTTTCGAGGAAAGTTTTGTAATTTTTTCTCTTTTGATTCGGTAATTATTATTTTTTAATTAATTTTAATTTTTTGGGATAAAAAGAAAATTGTTAGAATATTTTAGTTTAAAGTGAATAAAATCGCGTGTATTTCGCTCATTCCATTCGCTGAATATTTTTGCCCTTTGAGTTGGGCTTATCTAGGGACCTGGAAACAGTTTGTCGTAGAATGGCTCGTTTTGTCAACCATATCCCGCCCAAAGAGCCCCGCATGAAATTAGAACTTCCGCTATAAGTTGCTTAAAAATTCTATGTATTTTTTTATGATTTGTTTCCTCTCTCAATGTTTTGAACCGTTTTTTAATCTCCTTTTACTATGTGCGTACATTTATTACATAGGATCAAATCTGGGGATAGTGGATATTTTAACAGAGACCGGAGGCTTACTTTAGCTATAATATCAGAGCCCAAAATAAACTTTCTGCTCCATAAAGTCTAGAAGAAACGAGTATAAATAGACTTCGGAAATTTTACTATGTAATCCTGAATACACTGAGAATTTGTGTGGAGTATTTGCACCGAGTTGTGATAATTAGCGTAGTATATAAGAAAGTTCTTAGAAAAAATATCTATAATCAACAGGGAGCTGCCGGTACTTTTTTTCAAATTCAGTGAAACGGAGATTTTTGTTAGTGTTACTATGATATATGATATGATACATTGATGCCCCATGCCACACGCTATTTGCGACTTACTGAGCAATTGTGCAAATGTAAATGCACACTGATGTATTCCCCTTATCTAAGGAAAAGTTTGAATTATTTTCACTCAATGGTTTTGCTCAGTGTGATAACTTGCGTTGATGTGATTCTAATTTTTTCGTGAATAATGCATAATTTCTGAAAATCTCTTCCTTAGTCACAGATGCTCATTTTCCCGAAAAATAGCCGAAATTCACATTATTTCACCATCTGCTTCCTTGGTACAATCATCTTTCCTATATAACTTGCACCTTCTGAGTTATTTATAAAGGCTGACGTGAAACTCTCCATTATATTATCACTCTTTATTTCTTTGTTCCTGGGCACATGTGCTTCTCTTATTATTGGTTAGGCTAATTGATACCCTCGCGAACTTTTGTCATTAGCTATTTGTATTAGTTTTTAAAGAGTTACCGTAAGCTTAAAATACACTTTTAAGTGTGCCGTCAATTTTAGTGCACTGTATCCCAGAAAATTTCTATTACGCAAATTATACATTAGAGATGCTATACTTAGTATTTTATAAAATAATGACTGAAAACCTTGTAGGCTAGTGGTTAATAAATGAAAACGTTTAGTTTGAAATAAGAGAATCTTGACGTTTCACGGTGCTGCCGTATTTTGGCATTAATGTGCTGCCTCATGCTATAATCAGATTGTCTAAAAATAAGAATAAATATTTGCATGCTTAAGCAATTTTCGTTCGAAAGTAACACCTTAAAATTATAAGAACAATGTGCGTAATCCTCTTTTCTTCTTATCATTTCTCTGAATCTGTGGAATGAGATTTCGGAGACGCTTATTTTGGTATTCCTTTCCGTCACAGGAGAAATCTCTTCGGATAGAGTAGGGTGCGTTTCGGAACAGAGGAGTCACTTGAAAAATATTCACCATCCCACTTCAACTTTCTCTCTCTCTCACACCCACCATAGTAACCGAATTTCCCACTCGGTTCATCCCTTTGCACCATATTCAAATAGACTTGGATTCAATCCAGGTTCTCTCCCCTTCGCACTCTCCAACTTATTCCTCTCCTCTGCCAAAGTGTCTCGGGAGCTCGAAAAAGATAATACGTTGCTAATGGAACGCTCACTATCTTTTTTTTCTGGTCGCGTTTGTCCCCTCTCGCTCGTCGTCACTCATTGCTTCCGGATTTCTTTCCTCCTATTTTTTTTTTTAGATGCTCAGCAATGTTTTCATTTTCCTTCTAATGCCGATTATGTTCACCTAATCGGTGATTGCAATATGTTTGTAAATGCCTTTCCTTTACATCTTTGCTTCCTTAATTTGTTTTTAATATTAGCGTGTCATAGTTTTGAAACATTTGATTTTTGCTACCTTTGCATTGCAGCTGTTGTCTGGTTTAGGTTAACACTTTATGGAATAGCCACTTATACAGAAAACAGCAAAAATTATGGTTTGTGATTTCGGAATATTTTATGATTCTGCAATTCTGACAAGTTTTCAAGGTTAGAGATTCTATAGTGTGGCTTTCCTTAAAGTTCTAACTATGTCAAGTCTTTCCTGCATTATTTAAAACTTGAGAGATTCGCGTTTCTCTTTAAGGTTTGTTTGTGTGAATTTTCATCGACGAATCCATTTAGAAGCGCTAACTTGATCAATTCTGTTTTGAAAACGAGCGCCTCGATTTAGGACAGTTTACCTCGAATACAATTCCGTTGCCGTTTTTAGGAGCTACTGCCACATGCTCGCATACTTTGCGCTATGCACAATATTTATTAGCACCAATGTCCTTAAACTAAACAAATATCGTTGATTAAGGTGATCTAAAAGCACATGAACGTCGGATAGAATTTTCTATTCTCGTTCCCCACACCACTAATTTATCTTCAATAGAATAAAAAAATGGTGTTATTCTCTCTGAAGAAGTAGTTAATGGAAAGTCTTTTTAAAGATAAGTACGGCTTTCTTTCTTGGTAATATTATTCTAAATGATGGAAATGCTTATAGATGAAAGCAGTAATTTACTCGATCCCATCGATTGCAAAAATAATTTTCTAAAATATCAGAAAAAGAAAAAGTTGAAGGAATTCCGACGGAGCAAATGCAAAACGGACAGACATTCTGACAAATTGACTGCATAGGTAAGTTAATAATTTTGATAAAGCGCGCCAGCAAAACGGCAGCAGATGGGAATAAACCCCGGAACCGTGTGTTGTGTCGCGACAGCTTCTCCCGTCTCGTAAAAACTGCCCATGGCAACGAGATTCGTCCCCATTTCGTTCCGACAATCAATTACGTTAGCAGTACGCGAGGCGGCATGTGCGCGCTTTTTGGCAAGCGGTTGCAATTAAATCCCCTTTTGCGGAGAGTGCCAGTCGCATGTTTTCGCTCCGTGGTTTCGCGAGGGATTTCTGCATTCCTGCATTCCCGCGCCCTTTATCTACCCGAGGGTATTAAAATGCTTTCCGTCTGCGTCCGTCCCTCTTGACGTCTAGCTCATGTTAATTCTCCTAAGCATTAATACCTTGGACGTTTTCGTCGCCATCCGTCGAAAGCTGCAAAAGCATGTAGAATTAGTAGCACTTGTGTGCAGACAATGGTGATGCTAAATTCTGCAGGAGAGTGAGAATTACTGGTGTTATTTGAATAATAATCTTTAGTTTAGGTCCCAAAAAGAGTTCTCGGTCTGTAAAAACCTTATAATTGAAAACGAATTAATTTTCCTTCGATGCTTTATATCAATAACTACATGAAATTTATGATTTTTACGAGAAAATTTATATAAAAAGTAAAAGGTACTGTAAAGATTATGAATTATGTGATGTCATGGTGACAATTTTTAGATTTTTCAACAAAATTTCTCATTTACATCTTTCCACGTAGGATTTATGTGCATGTTTCTACCATTATGCGCAACGCAAGATTAAATACCTTTTATCCATGAAAACGTTTGAATTCACAAAAACCTGCTCAAGAACATATTTGGCTTGTCTTATCATATTAACCTGTTTTTAAATTGCAATTACGTTGAGGCTCAGTCGGTAAAACTTTTAAAAGATGCGTTTTTTTTATTATTCTAAATATAAAATAATTGATGATTTTGTAACTAACGTTTATAATGCCTATAAGATTGCTGATGACTTTGATACAGCGCTCTTTCGTACTTGATCCAAAAAAAGAATGGCTTTTGTACTAATAAAAATAAAGGCAACTTTTCTTTTGAATCGCTAAATTACTTTGCGCATGCAACATCAAAAGTCCAGCTATCTGTCATTCAATTCTACCTTTTTTTGGAAAGATAAAAAGTGAGTTTAGATGGAGAAGTTGAAAGATGATGAGACAGAGGAAATACGTAACAGAGAAGGAGAAAAAGCGACGATTTCGCCAGAAGAGAATGAGGAAATGATAAATGAAAGATATGAAGAAGGCATGGATGACAAAGAATGAATGGCGGATTCTGTGAATGCGAAGATTTTGGGAAAAGCATCTGAAGGATTTTTAGGAAATGAAATGAAAGCTATATGGCTCAAGATACTGAGGAAACAATGAAAAATAAGCAGAAGTTCCCTTTGAAAACGAGTGGCATGAACCTGTTTTATATTCCAATTAATAAATTCAACAATTTTCCAGATGTAAATTCAAGGACAGGCGTCGCTATGGGCATGCGCTGTGAAAATATCAACTTTCTAATCATGTCGGTTTGGCCATAATTTTAATTTTAGTTTGCGCACGACACACACTTGGGGCCAATGTAAATGTAAACGAAGGGAGCCCTCCAAATTCTATTTGAGGCAATTTATTTTGAAATCAGATGTAATAAGTCATACGTATCTGGAGCGAACCTGATATTAATATACCTCTTCCTACACTATTAGTGTCATTTTAGAAGTTTTATAGCTATATATTTGTTTTTGATATTGCTTTTATTATTTCAATTCATTGATGTAAGAATATTATCATCCAACATATATAATATTTATCAGCATGTCATGCAGTAGAAATATCATTCATTTTCTGTAGGTTCTTTATATTTAAGTAATTCGATATGCGTGGTCGCGAAAACGTTAGCTTTCTTAGCGAGTTGCTAATATTTTGGTGGTAAAATACCATATATGACGCATTATTCAGCTTACTTGGTGAAATCAGTGAATTATAATCAATATCACAGCAAAGAACGATGCGTAGCTTTCAATTTTTAATCGATCTAATATTTAAATAATAAACCAACAACATAAAAGCCAAGTGTTTCCGACTTTAAAATATTTTGAAATTTTAAGGCATTAGTAGCTGCTTCTTACATATATAGGATATAGGAGATATATTATATGTATGTGTGTGTGTATATATATATATATATCTTATAAATATTTTTGTGCATATGTATGTATGCTCTTTATACGTTTTTACACCGCTGAAGCTATCGAATTCAAAAGTTTCATGGGCCATCCTATGGACCAAAGGAAAAACTTGGTCTAGGTTTGCAGACGGTGGGGTCTCATATTTGCAGACCGTGGGGTCTCATATACCCCATGGGGTCAACGAAATTCTATTTCCATAAGAATGCATGGGAAATGGTGTGAAGCCTCAAAATGCCATGCAGCCCTTCACTGATGTGGATATAAATATACCTAAATCACGGGAAATGGCTTGTTTTACGCACGAAAGACTGACCGTTTTAATTATGTTCATGCTTTGTCTCATTGCATGTTAAATCGCTCGAAATTATCCTTTAAACGAAATATTTATTAACATTTTCCAGGCGGCAACAAATTTCTTAATTGTTGTCCTCTTCAAAGGGAGATTAATGCAAGAAAAATCCACGCCGTGGCGCGCCGACGAGGAAGAATAGCCAACGCCAAGATAAAGGATACAAATGGATTTATGCCTAAATATAGTCTATGAATACTTTTAAAGTGTGTCAAATGATTTTTAAGGAATATTAGAACATTGTTATCTTTCACCATTAACATTGAAAGATTTATCGCAACATAAATCGACACATTTACTTACATTTGTTCGGTAACCAAGATGTTGTTTATTGTTTAATTTTTGGCTAATAGTATTGACATCATCCACATAATTTCATTGCTGCTTTAAAGGCTTTGGTGCATCCTACCATGTGAATATTAAGTAAGACGTTAATGCGTAATTATATTAATGGTAAAACTTTACAATACAATACAAAATAATAAATGTTAATGTAAACATCGCGTGCGTAATTAAGGAATGGGGAACGTTTGACATACATCATACCGTGGATGAAAGAATGAAGTTTATTTTTCTTGTGGACAATATTCAAATTCAATTTGCGTAAAAATTTGATTTTAATCATAAAATTATGAAAAGTTTGCGATTTTCAACAATAAAAAATATAAACTACCATAGCAACGACTCCAATGCCTTTCACTAGGAGTTGATTATCCGTACTTCAACAACGTCTATTTAATGCTTAGACTGTATTATAACGTATTTGATTTCGGTCAACGACGTTTACATATGATGACGTGATAATTTTAAATTAATTTTTTTATCCGGATAGGAACTAAAAGCCACGGATGATGTCGCTATAATCCTAACGCAAAAAATATCCTAATTTTTACATAAATTTTGGTGTGATATGTATGCTATTTTCTTAATGATGATAATAATTATTGCTGAAACGGCGATCTAAGCCATGAAACCGAAAATTCTAAAACTTGGACGCGAGCCGATTGCCAGAGAATTTAGATATTCCGGAAAGATGCCTTAATTTCGCGGAAAATGGAAATTATTATTATTTATATATTATTATGCCATTGATTTTAAACTGCGACGTAAACTTATGATGTCATTATACTAACACACGAAATTCTGAAAACAGTGAAAAGTATTTTAATGATCTGTTTCGTTTTTTTCGAGAAATTTTAACTCTCTTCAATTGTTACATATAATGGCGTCATGCGCAAGTCGCGATTTTTTATCCAAATACATGCTAAAGGCACGGATGATGCCATAATCTCAACACAAAATGTCCTAATTTTTCCATAATTTTAGTGTATTGGGTATTATCTTAATGATGATTATTTTCATTGCTCATGCAGAGCGATCTGAGTCACGAAACTTGATATAAGAAAACTTGGACACGAGGCGATTGCCGGAGAATTTGTAAATTACGGATAGTTGACTTAATTATAAATATTCTGCTAGAACTCATGAAATTTATTGTCCAATACATATAGGCTCTACGTGGTTGATGTGCTGTTTCCCTGGAGATCACGTTGGTTTATTTACGAGTTTAGATCTTGGCGTATGGTGGGTGATTATTTAAGCGCTTGCAGTATGCAAGCACCAACAACTCGTAATATTAAATCACAACCAAGGTTAATCCCTGTTTTAAGAGTATATATCAGCGGAAAAAGCGAAGGCGAGGAGCGTAGATAAACAGAGGACAAAATTTGGTTCTACGAGAAGGTTTTCACGGCGCCTAAAAAGATGTGGAGGATGGATGAGGATGGTACTGGAGTGGAAGGAGTCTTTTTTTTAGAAGATAATAGGAGGAGAGGGAGGAGTGGCGTTCAAGAGCCATGGGAATTTAGAGCAGAGGGGGAGAGGGATTGCAGGAAGTGTCTCTCGTAAAGGGTGGGCGTGGGAGGGACGTGAGGAGGGAGGGGGAGTAGGGGGTAGAGAGGGAAGGGAGTTAGGAAAGAGAGTGGCGAGATTTTTTGAAGATATTCATGCGAGTGGAAGAGAGAGAAGGGGGGAGAGAGAGAGAAGGCGTTCTTCAAGTGTAGAGTTGGATACCGATTTTTTAAATGCCTCCTGTGTCGTTTCAAAGGATGGAGTGTTTGAGTGAGTGGGTTGTTGAGGGCGCCACGAGTAGCGATGCGAAATAGAAGGTATCGCATGGTCCTAAATAAAAAGAGTATCTCTATTTTCAAAGCAACGGAAAAAACCGAAGGACCTTGATCCTGATATCCTTCTCTTTTCATGGCGCCGGAAGTTTCCCAGAAAAGCGATGCTTGAACGCGGCTACGTTTGATTTGCCGGAATGCATATGGAAAGTTTGAGATTTTGTTTTTTTTTTAATTATTTGTCGGTCAACGCGCCTTTAATCCAATTAAACTTTTAGTCCGATCAAGCCGAAAGAATTGAAGTACTTCCAAAAACAATTACTGACATCGCATTTAAGTGATAATGGTCTTGTTCAGGAGAATCCTGCAATTACAGAAATTAGATTTATTGCGATTACCTTTTTAATTAAAATCTTGGCTGTCCAACGTCAAATTAAACTAGTAATTTCATGCTACTTAATTTTTCTCTAACACTTACCTGTACATAATGAATACAGATATTTCACCTTAGAACTCCCTAAATCAATTACTTTTAATTATTTTTCAAAAACCAAATAATTTTAGCCGAAAAGATTATAATAGTGACTTGCCTTTGCTTATTTAACGCAATGCTCAAAACGTTTGTTTTATGAAATTATTTTAGCCAATGCACAAATATCTATCTTAAAGGCCTTCGATTAGTAAATACAGATATTTTTAAATAAATACTTCAGCCTATCATGATAATCTTTATCCGAAATTGCGACTCAGCAGATAAGTTTGTTTACCCTGGAAGGAAAATCATGTCTCCGACATTATTTCAAATCTCACCAAATACCTTGGATAATAAGAAGAACAGTAATTCATACCTATCAGTCGGGCGTGTAAGTTATACGGGCGAATTTTAGATTAATCATAATTTACGAAAATTCACAATTTAAATGCCAAAGAAATTGTTTATTTCCCATATGTGTAACAGTCGTAATTTTGCAGCTTTAGGATTCTATCCTCTTTTGATTATCGCTACTCCATTTTATTCGTTTGCACAAATTGATACGGTACCCATTGTATATTAAAAACTTCACAAAGTAGATCTTCACAACTGGTAGGCTAGGGATTTCTGATTTAATGTGTCTTGTTTAGGAACGCATAAGTAATATTATTTTAAGATAGTGAGAAACCAGAACTTACACAGTTTCATCTACTACTGATAATTGACATAAATTCATTGCACGACTCAGTAACGATGAAACTGATTGTAAAAGCAATTCGTCGAGCCACAGAGATGTACTCCATTAGTTTCCACTTACAATAATAGAATATTTTTGAAATACTATATGATCTGTAAGCTATACTTTAAAAATTATATTCGGGTAGAGGACAGCATTTGCTATAACATAGTCCGATACCATATACCTACGATTAATAGTTTTCGAGATAAAAATTATTAATACGTAATAATCGTTAAAAATACGTATAGCGATCGAAAATTCTATTTCCTTGCCCTTATATGATCTGTAAGGTATTCATGAAAATATTAATCCATACGGAGGATAGAATTTGATACAAAATGTTTGCAAAAGCTCGTACCTACGACGAATAGTTTCCGAGATAAAAATTATTAAACTTTAATGTACAAATGGAATAAAAACAACCCCTAAAAATTAACACATACGGTCAAGGATGTAAGATCTGCTGTAGACATCTTCCATCAAATAAAACGGGAGATTGGCTCTAAGAGCATAATATTTCCTTTAACAGAATAAGTCTGTAACGAAAATGACTGTTTTACTCCTATGTTGCCATATAATCAATAAATATTGTTTTATATAGGTTATAGTGGTTGAAGATGGGTAAGGATTATGAAGGAAACAGTAACGGCAGCAAGATCGAGATTCTGGTGCAGAGCAGTTCGAGTTACAATCCCTAATCGAGTGTTTAATGAAGAAATAAGATGCAAGGTGATTGAGATAAAAATTGAGAAGGGAATGGAGTAATACTTAAAAATACCATCGATCAGGACGAAATTCTCTCGATCTCTTACCTCCTTCCTTCGAAGTGCTCCAGAGTAAAAATACGGAATTTAGTCCCACAGTTTTGGAAACGGTTCCTCTGGTTAATTAACTTGGACAGGAAGTTTCTCGAGAAATTTCTTTCATACAGATAACCTCGGTTTCGAGCTCGAATCTGGGTCAAAATGTTCAATAAACGCCATTCGAAGGAGATCTATTTTTAGCCCATCTCCGAATTCCAGCCACTCGAAATGGACGGCGAAGCGATGCGATCGCCACCGTCTTAGATTGGTAATGAGAGAGAGAGAGAGAATTATCGACGGTGGAAAATGAAGTAAGACGAAGATGGAAGGGCCAAAAAGCTGAGATCCGATGTTTGATGGGGAGAGAAATAGGTGGTACTGCGTAGCCGAATGGGATGGAGAAAGGCTTGGAGAGGCTTCCCAGGACACCTATTTGTATTACTGGGAAAACTTAAAATCTTGATGAATGTTTATCGTTATAATAGCGCCGCAAATCTGGGAAAGAAACACTCAGAGAAATTAGTGCCATGGAAGAGAGAGATACTTTCGGTGCATTCAGGAAAAAATAACGCGCGAGTCACACACCCCAACGCCTTCGTTCTCTAACCGAATCCCTCCCTCTAATTTTTCCGCTTCCTCTCTCTCTCTTTCTCTCTCCCCTACTAGTCCACCTCCTCCCTATCTCTTCCGATCTCCCTCCTCACAAACAATTCCTGTGTCATCATCCCTTTTCCCCCTCCCCTCATCCACTCGCCCTCTCTTCTTCCTCTTCCCCTTTATCATTCCTCCCCACCTCTCACCCTCGCCCTGTCCCTCTCTAGGCTCCTTACCTCTTCCATCACACCACTCCTCCATATTTCCTCCTCCCCAACCTCTTTTCCAACTCTCTCTCTCATCGTCCTTATTCACTCAGTTCCAATCCTTCCTCTCCTATAACGACCTCTCCTTACCCCTCAACCACCCTCTCCAACCTATTACCCTCTCTCCTTTCCCTACCTCCATCCCCTCTCCTACCTCTCTCATCTCCACCTACTCTCCTCTCTATTTTCCCCGCCTTTCATCCACCTAACTCTTTCTCCCTCCAACTCCCTCATATTTCCCTACCTCCCACTCCTCATCTCTCCTCTCCTTTTTCTACCGACCTCTCTCCCTCCCTCTCTTCCATCCATTCCTCACTCCTTCTCGTCCCCCTCCTTCCCTTCTATCACCTCCCTTCTTCTCATCCTCTTTCTCATTCTCCCTCTCATGCTCATCTCCCCTTTTCTTCCTCCCCCACACCTCGAGGCACATTTTTTCACCTTCCTATCCCGCAGCATCTTTCATACTCCGCATAACTCTTACCCTCTATTTGTCTCTTTCACCCCCTCCTTATCTCTCTCTCTCTCTCTCTCCCCCTACCCAAATCTTCTCTCTTACCTCCATTCGCCTGCTCCTTACCCCAGGGCTCGACAAATCCCGGGCTCCAGGTCGCCATGGCGCCTAAGATTTTCATGCTGGTGCCTAGATATTGTATATGCTTGCTGTAGTTAGGTTATAGTTATACTGTAGTCAAGTGCTGTAGTCATATTGCATTATCGGGCTCAGCAGCAGGAGCAGAAAAATAGAATATGCCTATCGGAAGCATTCAAGTTCCTGAAAATAAGTGCAATTTTTTATTCTTGTTCGTAAACTCATTTTATTATGTTTTTCTAAATAATGTGACAAATAAATGTGCATGGCTTAATTATTGAAGCATATTCCTGCATGAATTATTAAACATTAATTTTTCTGGCGATGATAAAAAAATTATGTAACGTCTGCGCTGGCTCCTAGATTTTGGAGGTGGCGCCTAGATTTTTAGAAAATTTGTCGAGCCCTGCCTCCTCCGCATCGCTAGCTAAAAGTTCTATGGCGCGAAGAAAAGAAAATGAGGTGTTGAAGAGAAAGAAAAGCTTTTTCCCGCGCCTAACGAAAAAATTCGACAAAAGAAAATTGTAAAAGAATTCGCCCGTCCTGTGGGGGAGGGTGGGATGGATGTATTCGAGAGATGAGGGGAGTGGATTGTAAGAGGGGGAGGAGTTGGGTGGAGTGGGAGGGGGAGGAAATAGGGGAGGTAACTCCCACAGTTTCCATTTGACGATGGAGACTCCCTTAGTTCTCGCGTCGCTCGCTAAGGTTCCGTTTGAGTGAGTAAAAAAAATCTCCTCTTCGTCATATCTTCCCTCTTACCCCATTTTGTTCATTCTCTCTTTTTCCCTTAAGGATATCCCTTTTTTTTCTCTCTCCCTCCCTCTCTCCCCTCCACTCTTCCGTAGCGCCACCTCCCTCCATTCCGGCCCAACTCTTCCTTCCTGCCTACCTTGTAGCGCCCCTCGTAATAATCCATCAGTCCACAGAGTATCTGTATCACGGCGATGGATCAGTTTCATTTTTTTTAAATAAGAAAAGTTTTCGTCTCTTTCTCTCTCTTCCTCTCGGAGTAAAATGTTTCGCTTTTCTTTTTTTTCGACTGACTCCTTGGGAGTTTTTTGGCAGTTTTTGTTATTTCTGCCGTTTTTCTCTTTCTTTCTTTCCTCCCTTCGCTCATCTCCTTCCTGTATCCGCCAAACCTCTCTTTTTGTCGTCACCCTCTCTCTCTTTCACCTATCATTTTAAATTTATTTTTAATAATTTTTTAGCATCCGGTTCTCTTTTTATTCCTCACAGCTTCGCGTATTAATATTTTTGGGGATAGAGGGATCATCTCTTAATTTTTTATTCATAATAATTCCTCCAATCTCTTTCTCTCTGATCCAGCTCGCTCCCTAACTCCATCCCCTCTCTCTTCTTTCCTCTCCAAATCTTCCTTCCCCTCTTCCCCCTCTCTCTCTCCATCTCTCTTTACCTCAAATTCCTTAGACTCCTCTCAGGGAGAAGGCTTTGCGGGTTGATACATCTGCTCTCGAAGAGTTCTTTATATCTGAAGTTTTGTTTGATTTTTTATTCATTTGTTTTTCATCGGCTTTTGGTACTTTTGTCTCGCGCGAGTTTCGTGCGAATTCGTCAAAAAGATGTTAGTTTTTTCGTGTCAGTCGTCGATTTTTTGTGACGAAATTTCCATTTGAGAAATGTTTATTCTTTCTTTCATTTTTTACTAAGTATTCCATTATCTGCTTGCGTAATCTCCTCATGGAATTAATTCTTCTTAGTGCGAAGATCCAAATTTATACGTATTTACAATATAATTATTTTCACAGTAGATTTCTTTTGATTTTGTAGTAAAACAGATTAAAGTATTCGCCATTATAAATGTCATGCTGGGTATTATAGCTTATTGTAGCCCCTATAACAGTAATTCTTCCTGTGTCTATAGACACAAAAAAGTGTGGATGTAATTTCTATACGTGCAGATAGATGCTGGACTAGAAGAAATTCTGGAAAGCAGGATAAAAATTCTGCATTGAACAGGAATTGAGCCTAAGTATTCCGCTTGCCTGGCAGATAATTAATACTGAACATCGATTCATTGTGCGTTTAACTGGCCATTTCGCCTTTGATATGCAATGGGCTTTCTTCGGGAGTTCCTTATGGAGAACATCTCTCGGATAAAGTTGGTAATAGCACGACTATCCTAACCTTAGCGTTAGATAAATACCTCATTCTGAAGTTGTAGTAGAATATCCGTCCGGCAAATTAAAGGGTTTGGTTCGATTCCAGGTCAAGATGACTTCTCCTTTGCAGAATTTTTTCTACCTCACTAGAATTGTGGATAAAATGTCCTTAACTCTAGTTATTAATGTTAGGCATGTTCCATTTCCTGATAACACAACTCATATGTTTATATATTTCTTTAAGCTTATAAACATTTATTATACACGAACAATTTGCATTATTTGCATTGATCTTGCGCGTATTGTTCACAAAATTTATATTTCATTGACGCATCTAATGCTATACCATATTTTTATAATAAATTGAGCTCTAATGTATTTAAAAAAAGAAAACTCTAATTGTTTTCCTTGCTCTTAACTTCTTAAGATAGTTAAAGTTTAATTAGGAAATTTTCTTTTTTGTTCTAAAATTATCTCATGGCGTTTCTATTTTTCCTGTATTCCCTTTTTATCGCGGGGAGGTTCCCGTAAAAAAAATCTTTCTTTCTCTCTAATTAAGCGCGGTCTCTAAGATTTTTCCATCCCGAAGCGAAACGAAAATTTAAAAAAAATCTCTTCCTCACGTGCGACTACCATAACTGTTGATTCAACTCGACCGTGTTTATTTTTAATTTACCGTTTCCGAGTCTTTTTCGGAACTAATTTCGACCGATCGAGATTGCCACTCCGTGAGAGAGGGAGAGGGGGGGAGAGAGAAAAACGACCGAAATCAGGCGTTTGGTTAATTGGATGAATGGAATTGATGTTCTCCAAAAACCGTTCCTCGTTCAAATTGATTCTAGACGGATTTTTTTGTTCTATTTTTCGAGTGTCCGCGGCCGTTATCTTTCGTGTCGAAGTTCGGAACTCGTTCTTTTAAAGTGTCGCGAAACAAGGAGGGACGCGACGGAACCTTTTTATGACGCTCGAAAATGATTTCGGTCTTATAAAAAGAGGAATTATCTCGCATTTCCGACATATTATCGGCCCCTTCCCGTTTTGGGAGGCGCTTTATTCCGAATAATTCGATTCGAAAAGTAGAATTTATGGTCCGCGAAAGATAATTTCGGTAAATCGCTTAAAATTTGGGTCACTGAATTCGGGGATCGTTCTACTGCTACAGATCACTCGTCGGATCCTCGCATATTTGGGGTTAATGATCGCCCGTAATTGAATGATGACTTTTTGCGGCGCCTTAAAAAATATCCTGTGGTATATATTGCGTCGGCTGTGAGGATGTCACGTGTGATACAGAAATCATTATGGAGTCAAGGTCCATGTTTTTATCTCTTTCTTCTTTATATAATACATCTCTATAAAAAATTTTGAAATAGGTGAAATGATGGATTGCGTGGCTGGCGGGTCTGGATCCTTCCGAGGGTATGGTTTAATGTGCTCCCCTTTGTTATTATTTATACGCTCATCGTAAATGGCCGATAAATACTGTTTTTGACCTCGAGGAAAATTAATAGAAAACTATGAAGCACAGAATAAGCCGACTTGATTATTAATGCGTTGACGAAAACACATTTCAATTTACGGGATTCTTCATCGTTTTCTTTTTTATCTGACTTATAGTTGTGAGTGACTCTCTCTTTTTTACGTTTTGTTAATAAGGAATTGAGCTAGCATTTAAAAATATAATTTCAGACGTATTAATACTTCAAAAACATGGAGAATGATTTTATTTGTGAATCATTTGTGATAGGAGTCCACTAAGAAATCAATATTTTTCCTGCTGCTTTTGTTGTGTTTTCATTGCCAAATACTTGCACACGCAACTATTCCATCGGGAAACGAAATATCACCTTATACTTAAAATAATGGCCAATCTCTGGAAAATAATATCCCCTTCCCGGTAAATGTAACCACTCTATAGACTAACTAAAAGATGTTTTTTTTTAAATTGCCGCTTAAAGGTTGGGAAAATTATATGCGCTTTCAGCTACTAAGTAATGATTCACCGATATTATATTCTGGTTGTCTTTACCATGTACTATCGGCGTATCACCACTGGTTCGTAGCCGAGATGATTATCTGCTTTCCCCAACCTTTTTATTGCCATCGAAGAGAGAGTATTTAAGTTTGATTTAAGCCATTTACGGTGAACTCGGTTATTCTTTCTTGAATTTGATAGGCTCGCGGTCAGATTCTCGAATCACTTTCGAGGCGGAATTTTCGCGTCACTCTTGCGCTGTTATTGTTTTTTTTTCAACCCATTACTTTGCATTCGTTTCCATCCAACCGTTATCTCTTCCCGCGCGGAAAGGACTGCCCCCGATCCCGGAAGCAAACCCGAGAATCGACGGACCGAGCATTCATACTTTCCTCCGGATCGATTGATTGGACCATCTCCGAATGAGGAGCAGGACGGCGGAAGTAAGGGAACGGAACGACGCATTCATTTTTTTTCGAAAAATAAAAGAAAGACGACGAATCGATCGCACCCACTCCGAGCGGAGGTTTTTAAGGGTACAATGTCGTCTGTCGCGGAGTGAAGGAAGAAAAGGTAGGATGGAGGAGGAAGGGAGGGAGGGAGGGACGGGGAGAATCCGGGTATTTCCCGCTTGCGCCCTGCAAGAGCGATATCTTTTTGTCAACTTGAAAAGCGGCGTTGCCAGATCTCCCCCGCGGAGTGGGACTTATTTTTTCACCGTAGACGTGATCCATTCCGTTTATTTATCATTTCGTCGTCCATGTTTGTTTAGTTTTTGTAACTCAGACTGACGTGAGCAAAAATGACACCATTAGAGTTGTTGTATACCGCTTTTTGTTAGGAAATAAAAAGCGATGTGCCTTATTTATTGATTAAATTAGAAGTGTCCCAGTGGGCCTAATTGAACATACTTGAAAGGATTTGAAAGTTTAAATTGAAAGTTATAGGTCATTTTACTAGTTCGGACGTTTTTAGGATTTTTGTTCTGTTTATAGGGAACTAATGTACAATACATTTTAATGTGTTAAATGCATTTGTTCTCATGATTTATTCATGCCATGAAACAGTTTAATTTTCCTGCATTTTATAATAAAACCGATCGTTTGCATTACTTATGTTTCCAATTTTAAAAATAGTCTTAATGTATTATGCTCATAATAAAGCATGATATTTTACGATACTTTAGGAAATATAATGAATTCAGGTTAAGCACAGGGTTATAAAACTTTGATTATTCCATACCCACGCACTTTGAATGTTGTAATCACTACATAGCGTGCTGCCATTGGTAGTAATAGCAGATCTATATATCCTACAAATATAATCGAATATTTTCATAAAATGTTTTACATAACTCATAGTTGTTTGGGAGTTGAGAGTGCCAACTTACGTTCTATCGTTAGTACAGCGATGAATAGCCTGGATTTCAACGTCATAATGCACCACTTTTATCCGCCGCTTGTTAAATAATTAAATATGAAGAGTCCTTCCTCCTGTTCGGTGTCATTCTTTGAATAGACTACAATACACCATGTGGTTTGAATTTTTCATCAACTGCCTCTTCGTTCCTATAGAACGTTTGCAGTACCTCACCCGCAAGAAGTGTGACTCGTTTGCAGACACTAGTCAGCCATCGCTCTCTCCTCTCTTTCGCTTCTTGAACTCCGGGAAATCAAAGGACCGTATTTCATTCTCTCTCTTTCTCTCTATGTATGTGTGTATGTATATATATATATATATATATATATATATATATATATATATATATATATATATAAACTTAAGGAAGTGGAAAGGTAGTGATGAGGGTGGAGGGTGGCAACAAGGTGTTGAAGCAAGCCTAGTGGACACTTAACAATTTGAGGACCAAGTTGGCAGGCTGCTGGGGTCGTCAAAGAGACGCACGTAAATAAACACGCACACACAAACGAAAGCTATATATATATATATATATATATATATATATGTCTGTTTATTCTTCTCATTAGTGAGAGAAATAATGTCCAGTAAAGCATAGAAAAAGGCGTCGCAATTTGCAAATCGCTAGCGCGTTTAAACTCGTGCTTTTTGAACCGTCTATACATCCGTCCTTTCGAAAATACGGACGTAGCTTTTGAATTCCCGATGTTTAACTCCACCCCCTCCTCCTCCCCCATTTAAAATCCCAATTCTCCCCTCTCCTTCTGATCGAGGAAAAGGTTATGGTATTCGGAAGATGTATGCGCGCGAGTGTCGCCGCTTTAATTGCGGCTAATGTTTTCGTTCGCGACTGTTAATCAACTCGTGGAGGGAGAGAGGTGGGAGGAGGATGGGGTGGGGTTGGTGCGCTCGCTGCGACCGGTTGACCGTTGTTTCCGATGGCTGATTAATTGGCCGGCGGCTTTTCGGCGTTGATTTCCACGCTGCCTTTATGAGTAATGGAGTGCTCCAATCGTTTTTCACTGGCCGAATATTGTTTTGGCGTTATTCGCTTCGACTCGAGTCATTCTTTTTCTCATCTGGAGGCCCGTATCGGTATGTAGTTCGTTTTTTAAAATATCTTTTTCTGCACCTCTTTTTTCATTGAACGAACTCTCTTCTGCCTGTTTCTGAGCTTATTTCTAGCGCCTGCTTGTAATTGTTCTTGTCACGCATATACGGCATTAAGAATTAAGATATTCGTGAATACTCGTGGCTCTCAAGAATTGCGAACGAAGGAAAAAAAAGAGAACGGGCTAATTGCAAGGAAATACCTTATAGAGGGATTTTCCGTCATTTTTATAACAGAGGCTACTTTGAAATTCCTCAGAGAATTAACCTTTTTTTTTCATTATCAGTTAGGTCATTGTTTTTTATTTTTCTTTAGCGATTGTATACTTATTCCTCGACAGAACATGTGTCACACAAAATAATTATTTACAGCTCAAAGATGGAAGAACACCATAGTAAAAAGTAACATGGAAAATTTGTGCCAAGTCCACTTTTCCAATTCTAACATTCTTTGCCACATCATTGGTGCATATGCCTAAAGGTGCATTACCACATCGTCTGACATCTTGTCTGCAACTGACTTATCAGTTTTAAAGATATCTTTTTTTGTTTTCTCTCGTCTTGCCATGTTTAATCTTGTCGTTTCTTGTCTTAGTTAATTCAACAAAATCAGGTGTGACTTTGTGGGAAGCCGTTATTATTTGAAGAAATAAATACACAATTTTCACACAACTGTTTGTAATACGACCGGTTTCGCAGTATTTCTGCGTTATCAGGCCTGATGATATAGTAATATTTCGAAACTTACTAATACATAAAGTTGTGTGGAAATTGTGCATGTTTGTTTGTTTAAATAGTTTTCTTGTCTTAATTAGCGTAAGAGATTTAAGGGCTTCCTGTAAATGTAAGGAAACAAAAAAGTAATGAAGATAGTGTAACCTGGTACTACCGCGCTATAAAATATACTTCACGACATCATTACTCTTAATTCTAGACGCTCTAGTAATTAGCTCATTAATTCATTCCTTAGTATTACCAAGATTTTAAATATTCATAGCACGACATTTTTTTCATGATCTTCACTAAAAACTAAATGCCAACCCGGTAACTTTCCGCTTTTAATGAGCGGGTCTCTTTCAACATCTCTTTTGTTTTCGCGGCAGCGGCTAAAAGCATCCTATCCTCGCGACTAGTTTTCGACAAAGTATTCCTAAATCTCGCATAAATTCGCTCGTAATTTTTTTATGACCATGCTATAAAAAGTTTGCTCGACTTTGCTGTCATTCTCAAAAAGTGCGATCCGGCTCGTTGAGAGCGATGCTCGCTTTATGTAACCGTTCGATGTCTGGCGTCGACGCCTAAAGTGTGTCAATTTCCGCGTCTTTATAGACCGTAAATTGTTCCGAATGAGCGTTTTATTCTTTCCTTTCAAGAGGAAATCCTTGAATAAATGAATCCGGATGTGATCTGCTATTCGTAAATTTTGATGGAATTCCAATGTTTAATAATACGCTCGAGAGGCACGTCAAAACTTATTCTTTCGATCGCGACAGGAAATCATTAACAAGTATTTTTTTAAATTAGTTTTTCATACGTTTTTCTGTATACTTCATGTTCATTTGTTTCTTTTGTCAGTGAAAGGGTTAATTTTTCGAGTCTAGGCTCGCTTTCTTGTGAAATGTTTTCACTAGTTATTTATTCAATAATTGCTTTAAAAATAGCTGTTGAAGAGCGTACTTTCTAAAACGTGGACGCTTTGCAAATTTTTACAAAAACTCCTTCGCGAAGGTAATCTACCATGCTGCGAAGTGAAAAATGAGGCAAATTAATTAGGGTAGGGTGGGGCTATTCTGCCCGGAATTAATGGAAACCTTTCCTGTGCAGTACTTCGTCTCTTGAAGGTCACGCCAATTCCACAGTTGCGCCTGACGGCCACTGAACAGTTGTGAGAGTTATTGTATGGTGACCGGTTGCGTTTCGTTTCTGTGAGCGCATTACGCCTGTAAGGTATGTAGTACAAAGTTTCGAAGGCAATTTGAATAGTGCTAGCGCTGTATTATTTAAGCTATAGCTTATCCATTTAACCATATTCCTTTACGACAGTGGTATCACATGTCGGATATGGTTAGAAGGTATAACTATATGAATAACAAAGTGTGACCTTAGACTTTTTTCACATTACTTCCTGTTTGTCGAATGTCTTACCCTGGGGTTATTTCGGCCACAGAAAACGGGAATATTTTGCGCAATATTTTAGTTTTATTTAGTGAGTAGGACAGTCTTGTTATGTTACAGAAGCGTACTTATAACAGGAAAGGTACATACAAGAATTGGGCGGAATGGGATGTGGAGAAAGCGCTGTCAGCTGTCTTAAAGGGAGATATTAGTATTCGTGATGCCTCGGAAATTTTTATAGTTCCTCCTTCAACACTGAAGGACCGATACCATATCGCCTGTAGACAAAAAGCATTGGGCGAAGAACTCGTTTATAAGTCAAGTGGACATCCTACTGTATTTACCCAGAAAGAAGAAAAAAATCTTGTTGACAGACTGAAAGATCCTGCATGTAGATGGTTTGGTTGCACTCCAGAACAAATTCGGAAAGCAGTGTGGTCGCTGAGAAATGGGGCTTACATCATCCGTGGGATAAAGAAAAGAAACTCGCTTGGCCAGACTGGTTTAATTGGTTTATGAAAAGGCACAAAGATTTGTCGCTGAGAAAGCCGGAGGGACTTTCTCAAGCTAGAGCCGAAGGCCTAAACAAGAAGGCTGTTGAAGAGTTTTACTCTGTGTACAAAAGTGTCAGCGAGAAAGTAAATGTACAAAACGAACCAGAACACATCTGGAATATGGATGAAAGTGGGTCCCTGAGAAAGGAGCAAGAGAGGTTAAATTGAAAAGGTACAGATAGGCGAAAATGTTACAGTTGCTGTATGCTGAGTGATAGTGGAAATTTCATCCCGCCTTTTGTGATTTTTAAGGGGTAAGATGTCGGGAGATCTACAAAGAAAACTTACCACCTGGGTCAGCTATTCACATGACTGACTCCGGATACATTAACGAAGTCATCTTCCTTCTTTTACTTGAAACACTTTCAGAAGCACAGAACCCCTGGAAAATGTGTCTTGGTTGGGATGGGCACAATACTCACTGCTAACTCCCAGCCTTAGAATACTGTCGGGAAAAAGGCATAGAAATGGTATGTCTACCACCACATACTACGCATGCTCTACAGCCCCTGTACTGTACTGTGTTCAAATCACAAAAGTTATTCTACCACAGTAAGGCGACGAACTTCATTCATAACCATCCAACTTCTGCAGTTATTAAACATCACTTAGGAAAAATCTTCAGTGCAGCCTGGAACAAAGCTGCTACAGTAGGGGATGCCGTGAAAGGGTTTGAATGTACCGGCATTTATCCGTAAACCCCTTACGCTATACCAGATCACAAGTTTCTTCCTTCATTACACTACCAGAACGGTTCTTATGATGCTGTCCGAAAATCCAGCTACTACTAAGCTTTCCACCTCGAAAAATGTCGAGGATCCAGACTCTTCAATGGAAAAAATCTCCTTTCAACGATGTGATCCCGACTCCAAAGAAACATGTTTCACAGAATAAGCCTTAGCGTCCACTGAAGCATATTTCAAAACATTTGACTTCAGACCTCAATAACCAGGAAACGCTGATCAAACGTGCACTTCAAATGGAAAAGGAAAATGAATAAACGGAGCAATATACATTGCACAAACATTCTCATGTACGTATGTACGTTTGGTCGACTGTGTACGCTTATAAAAGAAAAACGCTTATGAATCAAAGTTAACCGTAGTTTAGCGAATACTTTAATGCCACTGGTCGATATTTAGTATTTTTATGGGACATATGGCTTAGTAAGTATTATTTGTTACATCAAGATGGATTTTAATCAAAATCTTTATAGTCTTTTTTGAGTAAATCGAATTTTGTTTCAAAATATCCTAGAATAAAGTACCCTTAATTGTTGCGCAGTATCGTTCATCTCTTCAGAGGATCTATTAAGAAGGATATTATTCACAAATATGATATATCATTCGATTTAGTTTAACCGTTTAGGCTGTAATAAGATTTTGAGTGGATCGCGGCGGAGGCGTTACGTCATAGGCTTAGGTAAGGTAGCTTAGCGCACATTGTAATACCACTGGACGCCATATAGTGATTTTAAGATATGGCTTACGTAGTATTATTTGTGACATCAGGCTCTAGAAATGCATTGACTTTAATAAAATTCTTTGGAGCCATTTTTGATTAAATCTAATTTTTCTAAAATTCACCAAGAATAAACTACCCTTTATTTTTGTGCAATATCATTTTTATGAAAATAATGGTCTGTAAAAGATGATATATTGCACAAATATGAGATATCATTCGATTTTATGCATGCGTGTGGGCCCTAGAACAGCGACAGACGGCATGACGAAAACAACTTTAATTGACTCAGAAACACCTAAAACGTGTATTTCCATCAAAATCTCGAAGTCGAATTTTTTCACGATTACAATACTTTCTCAATGTACTACGTATATGAGAAAGTAAAAAGTCAACAAACAGAAGAAATTTATCCGTAAGAGGAAACAGCTGGACTCGGCCACTTATCTCAACGAAGATGATCCAACACCACTGCCGTCCACAGGCAAGATCGAGGCGGAAAATGTCCCTTGCTCTTTCTGTGGTGCCTTGTATTTTTCAGACAGATCTTCAAAAATGGAAGACTGGATTAGGTGCCAAAAATGTTGCAAGTGGTATCACGAAATATGTGGGTGCTATTGGAAAGAAACAATTCACCTGTGGAAAGTGCTTGTAGATTTTAGAAGAGAAAAAAAGACGGACGAAATAGGCCCCTAAAAGAGCGGAATAGCCCCGTAATTTTCGAAAAAACTGTTTTCTGCATGTTTTCTGTTCTTTCTTGGTATGATGTTTTCTTTGTGTCATTATGATCCAGCGATTATACGTTTTTGTCAGCTAATAATTAAGCTCCAATTTAGATGTATTATTCTAAAATAAAAACCATTCCGTCTAATGATTTCATAGCTTCCAATTTGAAATGAGCGAAATAGCCCCACCCTTGTGTTAAATTTCTTGATTTGAGAATAATCATATTCTGATGGGTTTTTACATATATCATTAAATGAGTTGATATTAAGTGCGTAATTAATAAGAGGATATTTTGTTTTTTCATTAAAAGGAAATTTCGGTCCTGCGTGTTCAAAAACACCTCTGATCCTTATTTTCGAGCTCCATATGTTTAAAAATATATGGATGTTTCACCAGGAAATCGTTACTTTTATATTCTAACATTTTGCAGCCTGGTACTTTTATTTCGTTAATTATTCGATTAATATCTCTATTCTCGTACCACTTGCTCAAGCAGATGATTCTTTAACCCATACCCATTCATCTTAATGAAACATCTCATGTGGAAAATGCGCGTTCAGAATGTAGAAAATTACTTGACGAGTCGAGAAACTGCCTATGTAGTATATTATTTAAAATAATATTGGCCATATTTGTTTATTACAAAAAACACATGAAATTAAAAAGAATGTTTCTACGATCCTAAACATAAGATCGTTCTTGACATAAAGAAAGATCCACTGAGCTGAAAAATAAATTTAAAATAAATAAAATAAAATGCGTGCTGTTTATGCTTTCCTTCCCTCTCTTTGATTTCCACAGACAGGGGAGAGAGGCTACCTCGAGGGCTTAGCTTCCCGCTACGCCGACCTCCTGTGTACGCACTTCGTCGACGTCTTGAGGCACCTCGAGGAACTCAGGATACGGGAGTGGGACGACCTCTCCCCGCGGATAAGGGTAATAGGAGGCGGGCTGGGTGACACGGGGACGGCGCCCGGGGTGGTGGGGGAGGATGTGTCCACGCCCTCCCCCGCCTCCCCGCCATCGCCTGCCACCGCCCCCGCTCCCATCGGCAGTGCAGGCGGAGATGGGGGCGGCGGCGCAGGGGGAGTTGCCGTAGCTGCTGCCGGGGGAGAATGCGCCGACATGTCGCTAGGAAGCCTCACCACGTCGCTATCGCAACCCATATATGTCCCTGGGAAATATTCAGTGAGTTTGCTTACTTTTCTATTAAATTTTTTGCTTTCTTGTTTGGCATTGTCATTTTTTGATGCAGTGCATAGGAACGGCTTGAGAAATTTTGGTGCCCCGGGAGAGGTAAAACTCCAACGCCCCCCTCCTTTAATTTTGATTGAGATATTTACAAAGTAAATGTTCATTTAATCATGGATCTGTAAAATTTATTAATAACTAGCTGAAACGCTCGGCTTCGCTCGGGAAAGGGTTTTCCTTTAAGTAGCAAACGATTTTTATTATTTTTATTGATATATCACTTGTGATGTCATATTACAATAAAACTAATATAATAAAACTAATACAATAAAACTAATACAATAAAACTAATACAATAAAACTAATACAATAAAACTAATACAAAAAAATCTGAAATTTACTTACTTTTGCTGTCGAGTACTCCAAGTTTATCAAACGTTCTTAATTCCTTAATTACGCACGCGATGTTTACATTAACATTTACTATTTTGTATTGTATTGTAAAGTTTTACCATTAATATAATTATGCATTAACGTCTTACTTAATACTCACATGGATAGATGCACCAAAGCCTTTAAAGCAGCAATAAAATTATGTGTATTATGTCAATACTATTACCCAAAACGTAAGCAATAAACAACATCTTGGTTACCAAACAAATGTAAGCAAATGTATCGATTTATGTTGCGATAAATCTTTCAATGTTAATGGTGAAAGATAACAATGTTCTAATATTCCTTAAAAATCATTTGACACACTTTAAAAGTATTCATATACTATATTTAGGCATAAATCCATTTGTAACCTTTATCTTGGCGTTGGCTATTCTTCCTCGACGGCGCGCCACGGCGTGGATTTTTCTTGCATTAATCTCCCTTTGAAGAGGACAACAATTAAGAAATTTGTTGCCGCCTGGAAAATGTTAATAAATATTTCGCTTAAAGGATAATTTCGAGCGATTTAATATGCAATGCGACAAAGCATGAACAGAATTAAAACATTGTAAGTTAATATTTAGGTATATTTATATCCACATCAGTGAAGGGCAGCATGGCATTTTGAGGCTTCCCCACACCATTTCCCATGCATTCTTATGGAAATAGTATTTCGTTGACAGACCCATTGGGGTATAAGAGACCCCACGGCCTGCAAACCTAGACCAAGTTCTTCATTTGGTCCATAGGATGGCCCATGACACTTTTGAATTCGTGAGCTTCAGCGGTGTAACTATAAAGAACATACATACATACACATACACTAAAATATTTATGAGGTGAAAAATTAAAAGGAATACCACCAAGACTCTAAGTCTGTTTCTCGATATAAATTGGTATCCAACATGTATTCACTTGCAAGTAATGCATAGATAAATGATCGAGATAGCGCCCCCAAAACATTGCCGCTCCGGGCAGCCGCTTACGATTGGCAATTATCAGAGGTGGATAATCATAAAGATTCTAAATTAAACTGTCGATGGCATTACTCTGGTTTTCTGAAGTATAATAATAATCGTTTTAATTAATGGTAAATTATTTTTATTGACGAGGCTTAATACTACATATTTTCAAGTGTATTTTTTTCATTCTGCTATTATGATGGTTTCTACAATAATGTTGATTTTGCCGAAACTCTCTTCTAGCCCACAGATTACGTTCTTGCATTTTAATTTAATTAGTCGACTCAGAACCACCGGAGTAAAATCTCATCGCAAACGACCTTTCTTTTGATTTTATGCTTTAATCGCTGGATATCGCCTCTTGATCGGCGTGTAAATGTTTATTTTATAGAGATTCTCACAAATTATTTTTCTTATTTATGTTATAAAATCGCCGTTTTGAATTGTTAACTTCATACGCGCATTTATTGCAGTTTTGATGTACTCAAATGTACTCGTGTAAACGCAAGAATTTTGATGACAGCATGTGATTCAAAATACAAAATTTCATTGTCATTGAAATCTTTAGTCTTGGTCAATTTCGTGAAGTCAGAATAAAAGTTTTATTGATTAAAATTTTATTTTAAGGGCAACAAAGTGGTTTTTTAAATTTAACGGAGCATATAATCAATCTGTCTTTAATAAACCAATATTAACAATTGGTAGAGTACCATCACTGTAGAAGTGAAATATATTTAAAGGATTAAAACCTTCCTTTTCACGTTTAACGAGCAGAAGACGCGGATGAAAATTGCTGGATTGTTGTAGGCATACAATACGTCGTCCGAACGGCACAAATGACCCACATCTGTAGCATCTGCAAAAAAATAAAGGCTGTTTCCTTCGCGTTTACACGCGCAACACCATACTAACGTCCTAATGGCTTATCACAAGCACAGCTGTGCCTCTCGATTGAATGCGATGCAGTTGTTAGCCGAATAGTTTTATTTTTCGCGCTGGCCCTGCGCACACACTGCAGAAACGTTGGAAATGCTCGGAAAAGGTGAGAGATGAATTTCCAAATGAGATTTTAATTTGCAGCGAACGGATTAAGCTTCGAGGATTCAATTATTCGCCGGATTAAATTACTTTCGTCTCCAAACATGCCCTTCAAAACAGGTTTTAATTATATTTTCTCTTTCTGCCCGAGCAAATAATTTTAATTTTCGGCTTTACATTTTTGGTTTGAAGTTCTGCAGCATCCATCGCGGTTCGTATTTTCCGTGTATTCGATGAAACTCCCCGCAAAAGGTGTTTTGTATGCATGCTGGCGTATTCTAACAATTCTTTTCCCGTCTGTAATTAATCTTTCTATGCAACATAGTTTTCCATATTAACGCTTTAGATGAAGTGGAAAAAATATGGCGATGGCAAATGGCAAATGGAATTCCGGAAATGAAAGAAAATAATATTCTATAAATGAGTAGCATGGAACTGATTTCATCGGCACATTATTAAGTAGATGACACTGGAACTGAAAACGAAAAAACAAAAATATATTTTCTGGGTTTAATTTAACACGAGAAAAATATCTCTTCCGAAATTTTTCATATGTTAAATATGGAAATGTTGTCGCAACTCATTATTTCGTCGCAGAATCCACCATTTAAAATCTTAATTTTAATTCTAGACGAACGTAAATTTCCTTTCGAACATTTTCGAATTAAATCGCAATTGTATCGTCATTTTCTTTTCATCGAGTGTGTTTCGAAGGCCAGTTCATCGTTCGGCGTGGCTCGATCGGATTTCCACTGGATTTCCCCAAAATATTGGCATTTAGCGTTTGCCACCTGTAGTTTGCGGTCTACCATCGCGAACAAGTGACAGATCCGCGATTCCCTCTACCCGCATCTCTTCGTACAAACCGCTTAGGGTGTGTCGTCCATCTGGACGCGGAAAAATTATCGGAAATGCTTAATTTTGCGTATGATTTCACGTGGTGGCGTGTTTTGAAAAATATTCCTCTTTGAGATCAATTTTTAATCTCATTAAGTCAGAGCGTATATGCGAAAAAATTGTGTGACCCGGAAAGACCAAGATACAATAAAATCGAAGAGGACCCAACGGTTCCGATAATTTGTTTACAGTTGGCTCTGCTATTACAATTGGAATACGTTCTGAAAAAGTGCCGTGTAACATGTTATTTGAACCTAGCATTACATAGTATAGTAAGTATACTTGGACTCATACCCTTCCAGGTACCCTCCATCAGAGCCTAAATTTACAAACCTCTCGTTGATGCACATATTGTAAAAATGGCGTATTCACTAGTGAATTTGAATTACGCTGTTGTTGTCGATTATCTAAACTCATAAGCAAAGCACTCCTATACGCCAACACATATCTTCCTCGCTCAGGAATCTGAAATCATTAATCCCAGGTCCAACCAAACGCCGGTAATGCGAACCATAATTTTAGGCATTAAAAATCGTCTTGCAGCGAATTCGCGTTACAGGAACGGAACCTAAAACAACGTACATCTGGTAAATATGGATAAATAACTAAGCAAATAAAATTTATTTTCCGAATTTTTATATAATATTGCCTCTGCCAAACATCGCCAATTTTTTGAGGCTCGATGTTGCTCGTTTCGTATTGAAACGATAAATGGAGAATTCGTAGTACACCCTAGTTTTCGAGTGGGTTCTTCACTATGTCAATAATTGTCTTGTTATAATTTACGTTTTAAACGCGAAAATTTTGAATTTTAAGAAAGATAAACAGTGGGTGCATCTAGCAACCACTTACGATCTGCGCGTATCGCAGAAGTGGTTAAGTCGCAACATTTTATTTAAGATATGTATGTACATATATTTAAAGGAGATTTTCGAATTGGTCAATATGAACCAAAATGAATTTCGTTGAGCAATTTTGTATAGATCTCTAGATCCAAATCTCACCAGAATAAGTCGAGTGGTTTATGAGATGCAATATGTGGACAGACAGACACTACCTTCCCTTTATGCGTTGATGCTTGCACTTTTTACTTAAAATACATGTACCTAAATTAACGAGGGATTCTGTTGGCGACAGCATTTCTATTATTTATTAGAGATTTTAAAAAGTTCCTAATTTTTTTAATTTTCCTCGAGGATTTTGAATTTTACCTGTTTAAATTTGGATTTCATTCCCCGGGCGATGCGTATCAGAAAGGTTTTTTTTTCGGACGAAATATTACGCCTGTTATGTTTCTGTGAAAACAAAAATTAAATTGCAATGAATCGAAAATAAACTCGGTAAATAGCGACTAATTTTCAAGTTTGGAAATTTGATCAAAGGTATGGAATTCGATATTAATTACCGAAACAACCTTTCCATTTCCGATGCTACGCGCATTAATGTCTCTTTGAGCATGAAATTATTTTACTTGAATTTTTTTATGCATTAGCTTCAGAAATTCTCCTGCCGTGCGGGACCTTGTAGTCGACCCTCCTGTATCTATAATTTCTGGTTTGTGCAAAAATTAGTTTGTTATTGGCTGCCATTATCTTTGCCCCCTATGTTTCAATCAAGAACTACAGTGTTTTAGACACGCTTTTTCGTGTTTTTTTTCTCTGGAATACGAGTTTAAATTTAGTAAAAGGTTACTGTTATGGCCTAAAGTGCCTAAACAAATCGATATTTCCGGAAAAGTGATTCGGATTCGTCTCCGGAACGTTTATTTTCTGTTTTATTTTCGTGTGAATCAGCGTAGGATATTTAATCTTTTTCTCCATGCGAAGTATTGCTTTCGTAAAAAAATCGAATTCGAGATTTCAACGTTTTCACTATTGAAAATAGATGTCTGTGTATGTTTGTGTGCGATGGGAATTTTGTGGGCGCTTTATCTCAAACAATAATTAATTAACAAATCAGCACAAAACGTAATATTTAAGATTTTTATTAGTAATTCAAGGTCTGAAAAGGTTTTGGCCGAAACTGGTCAACTGTCATTTTTTCTTTTTTTTTTCAAAATATCTCCTTTAGGACTTAATTTAGGTAAATATCTGTTATTATCAAAGTTGTAGAAAATATAATTTTATACAGAATTTATTTGAAACGTTTTACATAAACCTTATTTTTTTCAGAAATATTTTGATCATTCGTCTGAATTTGTTCAGTACATTGAACGCCGCTAGGTGACAGCTTTGTTTTCGTTGCTATGATAAATTTTTCGAATTTATGATAGCGACACCAACGCTGTCAATAATCAATATTTTGTTATCCTTGTAACAAATAGCATTTTTGTTTACTTATTGTTTTTTCAATGTGAAATATGATTCGAAATATTTTCCATTGCTAAAATTATTCAAAATGTTTAAAAAGGATAATGTAATTGCTGGTTGTTATTCTTGAGGAAGCTGTAATCGAGACCAACTTTTAAGTACTATTAATCTGTAAGGAGAAACTCATGTGCTGGATACATCAGATTTATTTCATCTCAGAGGGGTACTGATAGGCCCCGCAAACCTCGCAATGCGGGGGAGCCCCGAGATTTAGGGGACCCCCAATCATTCAAACTGTACTGACGGCGTCTGACGCCCGCATTAAGAACCCGAAAAAGGGAATTGCGACTTCTACAATACGGTTTTATAACGCTGAGAAGAGGCATTTCTCGGTACGAAAACCAGTGCAAGATATAGGCTACGATTATGTCTTCAGACGTCTCTCGCTCTTATGCCAATGTGTCAACACTTCTTTAGTGTTGCATACTACATATATTGAGGAGGATTTTTATGCATATTATTATATTTGAAACCCATTTCTCGTCTTATTTTTCTTGTGTCTCTATGGCATTATAAGGATTGTTATGCATAGTATGATATTTTGAGCCCATATCTCCAAATGGATTAAAGTTAATAAAAGAATTAGACTTATTCCTATAATTTTCTATAATTTCATACTTTTCAAAATAACAATAGCGTTTGTGTGAAGGTAGGGAGAATTCTTCGTTAATATACAGACAAGATAAGTAATTCAGCTTGGAAAATATTTAATATATCCGTAGGGGAGGCCCGTATTATTTTCTGCGGGGGGCCTCCCAGATTTCCCGGTACACCACTGTTTCTTCTACATTATAAATTAGTTCGGGAATTATAAACGTAGGATTTGAACATACCGAATAAGAACAAATATTTTTTTTCTTTAATAAAACTATTGAACCTCAATTTCGCTTAGAAATTAGTTCAAATGTGGAAGAATTACAATAATTCTTGTCTTTGATAAGAAACATTTTTAATCTGCATGACTCCTGCACAGATCCTATGTTTGAGCTCGCTAGCTAATAATATCTCTTTACCATCATCTATCCAAGAATAAACGAAAAAGTATATATTTCAATTGGAAACGTATCTGTTTACTCGACATTTGTATCATGTTCCTCTAGAAACCGTTTCAAGTCCGATTAATTATGAACTTGAATGTTGAGATTGAGTCAAGGACTGAATCAATTTTTTGAAACTTACATAGCTCAGTTTGTCAAACGTAAATATAACAGAAATTCATATTCCCTTTAACTGATGTTTAAGATAAAAGGGGAGAGAAGCGTGCCGTCAAGTGTAATTTTGCCACGGCAGAGGCATAGAACGGTGCCTTTTATTTTTGTTTCATACGGATATCACGTCACCCCTCAATTTTATCTTGATATCAATAATTACAACGCAGCACTTCCTCCGCGAGTCTCGAAATGATTAATTTAACCTCATTTCAGAAAATCCTTCTTTTGGAGTAGATCGTCGCCTACGAATCACCTCGGAAGGAAAAATTGATTTCAGGCGCCTCGAAAATTTATGTTAATCTGCGTGCGATCTCAGCGCCGCCGTTGGGAAAGAAAAAACAAAGGAACTCGCAAAATGAGAGAGAAAACTTATATTGACGCAGGCAAAGCCGTCGCCTCGAAGATTAGCTCCCAATCCAGTAAAACCGATTTGCAGTCGTGAGAGAGAGAGAGAGAGAGAGAGGGAGGGGAGCAGAGAGATACACCCTCCAAGGCATTCATTTCCAGATTTCATTCGGTAAATTCATATCGGAAGCCACTTCCCTCCTTGTCGTCTTCTTACTACTTAAGCAGGAGAAAGGGATGGAACTGGGCGAGGTTTGTGAAGAGAAGGTGGGTGTGTGTGAGAGGGAGGGGGGACGCCCGGCTGAGCCACTCCCTCCTAAAGTGATATTGAGATGGCGCCACTTTTGCTGAAACAGAGAAGGAAAACAACTGCCTGCCTTCTCTCCCACTCATTTCCTCGACGGAGAGAATTGAGTTTCGATTCCATCTTTTGAATTAGATCAACGTTCCTCTGCACCCTTCCCCTCACAAGTTCTCATCTCTTCTCTTCATCTTCACATTCTCCCCGTCTTTCTTTCTCTCTCCATCTCATCCTGTCCGCTTCTCTTTTTCTCCCCATCCTTCACTCTCATTCTTCGTCTATGGAGCAATTTCAATAAGACTACTAAAATTAAAATTCAGACCCTGGAAGAAAAATAATCAAAAGGTGAATTAAATGAAATTAATAATATACCACTGGTAAAACTCGTGAAGCACAAAATGTTCCCTACATTCAAGGATCAATTATTTTTATGGTTGGTTCCAGTATAACTATATCAATCCATTTAAGAGAGAAATAATTATTAAAATGATCTTGAGCAGGAATACAAATGGGAAACATCATACTTCCCACTAATGAAAGTAGACTCAAGTCAAAATTGTAGCCACTGTAAAATAAGTGTATTTGTATTGATTGGCAAAATTTTAATTCTCAAGAAAGCCCCTTTTTCCTTCATAGAAATTAATAGTTTAGTAGACTAAAATTTAATATTATTCTAAATGGAAAGCATGATAAAGAGTACGTAATGATTATACTAAATGATTCCTGTATCAGTTAAATACTTGAAAAATTGTACTCTTTAACAAATATGGAAAATAGCATTCTTTCGAAATTTCTCCTCCACTTCATTTTTTTCACGCACCAATCCCGTTTCCTTTCTTCTGCTTTCCTTTCCTTCTTCCTCACATTTTCTCCTTTGCTAATTTCCTCCTCCTTTCCCTCAATCTCTCCCTTCTCCCACACCCTTCTTTTCTTATATGTCTCATTCTAAGCCTGCGTCAAGTGACTCCCATTCCACAGTGCCTTTCCTATCTTCCAAGATTGCTCAGAAAGTGAAGAAAGGAAGTTAGTTTCGGGAGATTTCTAGGAACGTGACCTTGGAAGAAACTTCATTCAAAGAGATTCGTCGCATTTTGAGCAATTGTAGACGTCGTCTCTAAAACTTAAAGGTCTGTGGATTGTTTTTATGCCGAAATAATTATTTCGCTAACTTATCTCAACGATTCTCTAGAGACGCTGAGGACGGGCGAAGGACGTCCCGAGTTGTTTTTTTAATGAAATTACTTCCGAGTTTTCTAATATGATGTCCGTCTTGATTGACGTGGACAAGACGAGAAATTAATTTTTGAAGCGAGAAATTAATTTTTGAAGCGAGAAATTAACGAGGCCGTCGATGACTCGTTCTTTTTTATCGAAAGGTGAACAAGGACCTAGGAAATTCACTCAAAAATTTTATTCATGATTAATAGTTTCTCTAACGATTTTAATTAATCGTATTTCTTAATTAAGTTTATTGATCACCGGAAAAGATATTATTTGCCGGAGATCTTTTATTAATCGTCTTTTAACAAGGCACAGGCAGCGTCATGATTTTATCGTAATTTTCCATCGACTCCTGTAAGTCAATTTGAACTACTTCTAAAGATCAAATATAGGTGAGAGAGATTTCTAGACTTATACTATTATCCTGACCACACGAGTGTGCGATTCTTCAGCTACTGTTTTAAATAACGCACTGTACGGCTCCTGAAATGTAGATTTGTTCAAATCCGTGACATGTTTTTCTCTGGGCTGTATTATTCCACGTACCTTATTATATTAGAAACAAGTTGTGAAACTACGTATGCTATTATCGCAACGGTTAATCACGAGTTAATAATTCATCGAAGAATTTGTTAACAGTGCTCGACATATCTCGGACGCCAGGTCGACAAGGTACCTAAGACTTTCATGCTGGCGCCAAAATCTTTTACTTTTATAAAAGGGTTCAGGTGCCTCAACCGCTACTCATTTCAATTTGTGAGCGATAACCGTTAACTTCCTTAATATTAAGTTTAGAAGTCTGTTTTTAAATGCTTCTTATCAGGTACTGATAAGAAGTATTTTAAAAACAAATACGAATATGAGTTGCATTTTAAGCAAAAAATATTTTTGCTATTGTTTATCTAACTTCGCGGTCAAATTGAAACCTACTGATTATCGACGGATTGTAAACTGTAGAAGGGATGATGACGAGGACAGATGGCATGATTATTATCAGCACCAATGTTTTGCTACTTGATGTGACAGATAAATGTGCATGACTTTATTATTGTTGCAGATTCATTTCTAAATTATTATACATTTATATTTTCTGACAATGATAAACAAAAAGGAAAAGTGTACTCCATAAATGGAATACACAGAGAGTTAAAAAGCCGTTCTTTATGGGAAATACGTATAAACTGGTATCGAAAGATTAGGCCAGGGGTCGGCAACCTACGGCCGGCGGGCCACTTACGACCCTCGAGAACGCTTAATGCGGCCCGCAAAGCTGCAATGAAAAAGTGATCAGGAAAATTTCTCATGGGCAATTTTATATTTTTTGAGTAAAATTATGGTCTCAAAGCCTTTTCTGGTGAAGTTTTAACGCTAGTAAATTACGTAGACTTGATTTCGTTCACATGAATTCACAGAATCTCTAGAAAACTTCTGGTTTATTCGCTCATCCGGCCCGCCGAGGCCTTCTCGACACCCAATGCGGCCCTCCAAAACATTCACAACTGCAAATGTGGCCCGCCATGCAGAAAAGGCTGCCGACCCCTGGATTAGGCGGTTCTTGAACTTTTATCTCCAAAACTATTAGACTTAATCATATGGTCCCACGGTCTTTTTGTGGTAAATATTGTCTTCTATCTGAATAAATTTGCAATTGATGCCTCACAGATCGTATAAGGGCTAGGGAGAGAAATATGTAGTATTTAATTGTTGCTTGACGGATGCTGTTTAACAAGATACGAGTGTACGTTTATTTAAATGCTTGTATAAAGTGGAAGTTCTAGTTAACGGATGTAGTTCAAAGACAAAATTCGACAATAAATTCTAATAAGGATCACTAGTATTTAATTTAATTAAAACCGCCCAGTAGTTTCGGAGATAAAATTTGCGGATGGACGGAGGCGACGTACTCATAAAGCGTTCCGCTATTGTCACTTTGCTGGTAAAGAACGCCTAAAAATATCACGCCTGCCCCGGTTCCTAGGTTTTTGGAGCTGGCGCCTAGATTTTTAGAAAATTTGTCGAGCCCCGTTTATTAATGTTAGTTACTCATTTTTAACTCGCTCATAAAAAGCACTCAATAGACTTTTAAAAATTGAGCACGTCGATAGTAAAAAATGCAGCAGTTGCCAGTATGCCCTCGCTAACCGGCAAACTCAATTAAGTAACATAGTTGTAAAGAGCTTCATAGTTGAATTAATATTAATTTAGATGTGATATATTAATCTAATGAACTATCAACAAGTGGACGGGATGAGAATTCACTGAGAAACATTGTGTAATTGGCCATTATTTTCACCTCATTTTCCTGGTTCCGCCGTTTTTTATTCCGTTTTTTAATAACGATGCGAGTGATTGTTTTTATATTATCCTCTTCGCATCCAACTCGTTTCCTGTGCTTTGAAAAAAGAATAAGTTTCCATATTCCTGCGGCGAATAAAAAGAAAGTATCGTAAAACAACTAATACTAAGCCGAAAAAGTTTGCCAAGTAGGTATCCTTCGGTGGCGATAAAATGGCGAAAAGTTTTCATATTAATATTACGACTCAACGTTCTTTCTAAAAGTTCGAGATTTCGGTCGCAGTTTTTCGCCGAAGAGTGAGTGGAGACGTGCGTGAAAACGCATTTTTTGTACTCGAAGACTTATTCCGTAAGAACGGAGACTTTTAGCGGAATCATATCTCGCGTAATTCATCTTCCGGGAAAATCCGGAATTAATTTTCGCGCGACAGTGTTTTATGTTTTTTTGAAATCGAGATGCAGACGAGGAAAACTTTGTTGTTCCATGAAACTCGTGCGTCTTTCGCGGTACGTGCATGTAGGCCGTTTATTAAATCGTCCCGGTTGTCCGACTCGAGATAGAGGCGTATCTACCGCGCGCTAGTCTGGGGATGATAATTCAACAGCGTTTCGCATCTGTCTCGTTTGTCCGGGTCATAAAGGGTCGTAAATTAACGCGATAAACTAAGTGCCGCGCAGACTAGACTTCGCGCAGTGTTAAGTAACAACGTAACCGAAGGAATTCTTGTCTCGAGGCTGTCAAAAAAAGAAGAGACCGCTGCGAAAATTTACGCTTCTCTTGGAGGTTTAGTCTATGCGGAAAACGTCGTCGGCTATCAAGGTATGGAGACAGACTTTCTCAAATGGGGGACTGTCAAAATATTTAATTATATATTTTTTTAAATTCTTTGTAATTGACTTAATTACTCCCTGTGAATATTTTTTGTTAAATCGTCTTCATTATGCAAAAAAATGTTTAAAATAACTCTTTTAAATATCCCGCGAAAACGGCATCCTGGTTGGAGAGAGAGTAGTAAGGGGTACGTGACCTCAACGCATGCCTTACGACGCTTACGACCGTGCTGAAAGCACGCAGTTTTGATACTTCGTCCTGTTGCTTTTCCTGATATCGTAGCTAAGAATATGGAAGTTAAGAAGGGTTATAAGTATTGTCTGGTACCTCACGGCTTAAATACAACGTTTAAAACCCCGAGAAAACTGTTCTTCGCGCTACCTAGCTCCTGGGAAGAAATAAGAAGCGGAGAATATTGTGGTTGAAAGCCATGAGGAGATACGCATCTGATATATCGGAACGTACAACTGCATTTGTCTGCGAAGATCATTTTAATGTAAGTACTAGTTATATGCACGTCATTTTATTGCTTCGTATTTTAGTTAATGACTTATGTCGGCATTACATTGGCATGATGCATATATTTCTGGAGAACGATGTTGAAAGAGTAAATTATATTTTTATGTTTCAAAGATTAGCATATATATTTTAACAAAACCTCCATAATGTAATATGCCTATTCTAAATACGTAAATCGTTGGGCTATGGGTTTATTAAGCAAATAATTACTGTTGCAGTGCATATATTTAAGTACCAAGTTTTTAAGCAAATACTTTTACAAATGTTACATATTAAGTTAGTTCTGTAATTTAAATATTTTAATAAATTTGTTCACATAATATCCACGACAGCATGGTATTTTGAAGGACCATGTTTTGATAAATAAGGGGAGTCATGACACTCCACAGACGCGACTAAATCTTCTTCTTCATCTACAACTACACTCACTTCATAACCTCTTTATCTTATTATGTGTTCAGGGCAAATCTTGCCTTTAACAATATAAATTTTTCCTTCTCGCTTCAGTTTAACAAATCCAACAGCATTACTAATATAGTCTTTCCTCATTGACCTCAAAGGGAGAAAAAAGCCATAAAAGCAATGATGAAATTCGCGATATATACAAATGAGATATACAGTTCTTACAAACACTTCTACAGTTTTTCTTTTCACAAGTATAGGTAATAACTAAGGCAGATAGACACTTAAAACAACAAACTTCACCACATTTCCTATAGACAAAACACACGGAAACTAAGCTTATTCACATTAATTTTGTATATTTGTCAATATTTGACCTGATGATTCTGTAAAGGCAGACGATGGTGATTATTCACCGAAACCGGTCATATTTTACTTCATATATTTTGTGGAAATTAGCGAAAGTTTAATATAAATAAAATGTAATATCTAGTATTTTTCATGTTATTTTATTGTGGAATCCCACGAAGTCTCGGCCTTATACTTATCTAACTATATTTTACTTACTAGATACTAGGACAGTATGGGAAATAATACATAAATAAATATTCTATAATATTAGTTAATACTCGAGTTGTTATTATTGTCTTATCTTCCACAGAGATCTAATTCCAAGATTTGACGAATATCATATAGAAATTTAAGCGCATCCACGTCACTCTGCATATTCTCTATATATTTTTTTATTTTTTCATATATCGCATGTTCTAAAGTTAGTATCTCATTAATTAAAGCAGCCTACGTGACAGTCATTTCATAAATATATGTATTTAGTTTATTTTGTATTAGATAAATTATAATTAGCCTACCAACACCTTTTAGTAAATTAAACTTCAATTTATAAATTAATTAATTGATTAATGTCTTTTTAAGATATTGAGCATCTAACGAATGTGCCTTCGAATTTGATTTATAATATCATGAAGTCAATTATCATCATTCTTAAGAATCTAAATCACCACCGATCACGTCTGCTTTGATGCCGAAATGATCATCTGATTTTCCCAAACTTTATATTGCTATGGGAGAGTCATAGTTTGTCAATTTGATTGAAACATTTTCGATTTCGATTACTTTCTTTCGAATTAAGCTTTTCACGTTATTTACCGCGTAGTGAGTGTATGAAAGAAAACAAATTCACATTTTAATGCACATTTTCACTTGGTTTTTATTTAATTAATATTCTCTGCATTTGTATGTCATTTATCATTTAATATTATTATACTACTATGCATTCTTTTTTTCCGTTTAATGCGTTCTTTAACCTTTTCGAAGTAAAAAATGGATAATCATTTATATTTGAATATTCATTTTTAGGCACTAGCGATAGAATTCATCCCACTGAAATGTCCTCTGAAGAACTCGGTGAAATTTCATGAAAAAAATTTATGTAAAAGTCGAAATTACCTAGCAAATTTTCTTGGGAACTAGAGGTTTAAATATGCATTCTTTCGTTGCCATACTCTGTATTACTAAGCCTCTTTTTTTATTGATGTTTACATCTACTGTTCTCTCACTCTATGCAGCCGTCCAGCTGCCTCAGCGACCGAGAAGAGGACGAGATATATGGCTTCGGGGGCGGTGGAGCGGCGGTTGCGGGGGTCGTTGGGGGCGGCGTGGCCGGCCTGGGCGGCGTGGTCGACGGAGGCTACGGCGTGTTCGGCCAGAGGATGATGCAGAGACACCGCCTGCACAGGAGGATACTTTTCTCACCCCCTCCGGTCGTCACGAGCGTCGCCGCCCCCGCTCCTGTCCCCGCCTCCACCGTCCACTTCGCCCCGGGCCCGCCCCACGCTTCCGTACAGCTTCCATTCCAGAGGTGAGTCCGTTTGTCCTTTTCCCTCTGCTCTCGCAGGCATTGTGTTGCCCTTTTGCCCTCGCCGGTTCTATCCGTGACAACTGTTGCCTGGGAGCGGATCTATGCAGTAACGTAACCCGAGCCGGAATATTCCTCACTGTGTTACTGCGTCTCTCGGTTGTCGCAGGCGGCGTTATGGCCGAGAAGGCTTTGAGCGCGTATTCCAGTGTTGCTGATGCGACCCGTTGCAATGGCGGCATGCAGAGCGAGAGTAATTGCGTAAAATAAAAAAATGGCGTCCAGCTTCCTCCTCGAGCGCATTTGAATTATTTCAGTAAAATTGGGAGAACTCTAAAAATACACGACGGGTTTCTTTTGTAAATGTATTGTGGCTTCTGAAGTTGTCTACAATAATCCGTTTTCGTTTTGAGCCGATGGTACGAGAAAGTTGAACCAGTTAGCTTTCAAATATAGACTATTTCATGAATGGGCCGATTTTCATGAAACCTGGTGTAAGACTTGTGCACTCGGAGACTACCTCCGGGCGATAATTTATATTATATAATATATATTTATAAAAGATCCCTTTGCAAACGACTTTTAAATTATTAACTTTCGTGTGATAACTAAATTTTACATTACTGTAATAATATAATTAAATGCAATTCTACTGCGGCTTCATAGACGGCTGATTGTTTCATTACCTTTTGTATTTATAAATATTACTTCATTATCTGTGAATTTGAAGAGATTCGAAAATTTAGGGGACTGGCCGTTATTTTAACTAAAAATTTGAAACTTCTATAAAAATTTAAAATTTTGAGAGGTAGAATATACAAAAATTTACCACTTTTAATGACTTGGAGTTTGGCCATATTTTTTAAGTAGCGTTAATTTTTTTAAAAGTAAATCCTGAAAGAAATATTTCGATATTTTCGATGGAAAATTTTGTCTTTTCTTAAAATAAGTAAATGTATAATCACATCATGCGTATCAGAAAATTAAAGAAAACTGCAATTCATCCGACCTGTCTGTCCTCTAGCATACTTATAGGCGATAAATGTTAAAAATAAGGTCAAAACATTCCAATTTGCTATATTCCGCAAAGAGCCGGTTGTCATAGGATCCTCAGAGCTCCTCGCCTTTTGCCCAGCCAATCGGATAATCTCCCTCTCGCCGCATGCATTTGTTTCGTTTCAAATGTTTTCGGGTTGACCTTTTAACGCCCGATTTACGGCTGCCGCGAGTGGCTAATTGGGATCATCACTAGTTTGGCGAGACAAATAATATGGCGACATCGAAAGGGGGCGCAGTTTTCAACGACCAAAAAAATATAAAAGAAATAACGCCGGCGCCAGAGTACGGTGTGGGCTGGGATTGATGATGTCATAATGTCGCTGGGCGCACCTGCGCCGTCACTTGTTTTGTTGCCTGGAAAAGAGGTAGCATGGAAGGAGGTATTAATCCTCGTTTTTTTTATTATGACGGTGTCGATGTACTAATAATTTGGGAGATGAGCTAACGCGGCTGGCTTGCCGCTTTAATTTTTTATGTCTCGGAAAAAGCGGGGGTGAAAGTAAATTCGCGTGTTGATACAGGGTTGTATTTTTGGACTCCGGCGCGAGTAATTTTTCATGCTCTTATGAGATGTTTTATACACGGAGTTTTTTTTACGTTACTCTTTCGTTAGAAACGTGGGGTCACAACTAGTATGTCGCTTTAAAAAAATTTGGATTTCATGAGATGCTGCATCGAGCTGACATAGCGACATACGCCGGTAATTGGCTAGTACATACGTATTTTGGTATTTTCTGCAGAAATATTTATTAGATAAGCCCCTGCGTTGTATGATTTTGGTGCTTTATTTGCGCATTAATAATTTTTTAGAGTGGGGTTTCTTGCAACGGGTCGTAAAATTAAGCAAAGACAGTTTTGCATTACCAGGAAGGATAAATCGATTTTCTGCAGAAATATTTATTAGATAAGCCCCTGCGTTATATGGTTTTGGTGCTTTATTTGCATATTAATATTTTTTTAGAGTGGGGTTTCTTGCAACGGGTCGTAAAATTAAGCAAAGACACAGTTTTTCATTACCAGGAAGGATAAAATCGATCGCCTAGGAATCATAATTTCGAGAATTTGGTCCGTTTTTAGTTTATGAATGTCTTAAAATCAAATAATCCCCGCGGAAAATTATGGCATATTTAAAGGGCACGGAAAATGTGGGTCAAAACGGTATCCAACATCATCATCATAGGTAGTCTGTCCGTAGACAGGTCCGTGATTATTCATGGTTAAACCTGGTTCTCCATATACTCCTATTTTCCGCTGTCCTCTTCATATCTTGATAACTCTCTTTCCCTTTCAAATCGTCTATCAGCTGATACCTTTTCCTACCTCTTTCCCTTTTCCCATCTAGTTTTCCTTCTAACACATCTTTAATCATACTCTCTCTCCTCATGTAATGTCCAACCCAGTTAGCCTTCCTCTTTCTGATAGTCTGTATAATCATTCGCTTCTCTCCTATTCTTCGTAGCACTTCATCGTTTTTCATCCTATCTGTCCATCCAATCTATCCATCTATCCAACACCTACTGTAAAATATCGCGTACGAAAATGGAAGTATTGCCGCCGTTATAAATTCATTTGGCGTGAAAACCATGCGTTTTTTAATTTAAGCGATTGAATATTTTCTACGTACTCTGTGTCCGCGGTACATATGGATTTATTCCGCGTTCTTTATAAAAATTAATAAAATCAACGCTTTATGACAGCGTTTCTTAAAGTTCAGTAATTTGAGGACACCCTTTCATTCAAAATTTGTTGCGGACTCCCAAACCATTTATATGAAGATAACAGTGTATTTATTTTTCTTGCGTTTTTATAAAAGTCGCCATCGCTCTGTAGCATCGTTTACTCTGAAAGTAATGCATACTTGGAAGTCTGAGTGCACTTTTCGAAACATTATATCGCTCATTTTAGTATTTTTTAATTGTTTATAATAATTCTCGAACATTACTCCCCAGTTTAAGAAATGCTGCCTTATGGTCAGGTAGTGTCCGTTTGTCTGTCCTCATGTTTTATCTTCGAAATTGACAAAGTGGTTCATATAACCCAAGCAGGGGTGCCACCTTTCTATTAGTAAAATTTGAACTTTCCGTCATATACCGTAGAAAAAATATTAGTCGCATCAAAAAAGACTTCCAAGAAAAGTTGTAGTGTTAGTTGTTTAATATGGTTAAATGATCCGTAAAGAACGCTTCTGCCTTGCATTTATGCACTTATGAAGCGTACATCTCCCCTCTCTTGTTATCAAATACATATACATTAGTACTTTGTATGTTTTTCCCTTAGCCGTAAAGTTTTAATATATTCCTCTTTTTATTTGCAGCTGCCTCAGCCCACGTTCCGCTTATTTCTACGAGTTCCCTCCAGGTGAGTTGATTATAAATCACATAGAATTAGTGCGCTGTGCATAAAGAGTACATTTTGCGTTTCTGACTTTCTTAATGATACATATATTACGCCATTATGTCCGTGCGGAGGAAGGTTGCAAAATTGAGAAAATGAAGAGAATAGCGCATAAAAGTCGTTGCTAACATTTTCGCTCATCGGCGTTCTTTTTAACTAAATCAAGAATAAATAAAAAAGTATCATGCAATTATCGATTACTAGCAGGAGTGCCCGGCGTTACTCGGGTTTAAGATTAAGTATAAGTAATCAAAATATTTTATTTTTTTACCCTTTAATTTATTCTCTAAAATTCTAAATTTACAAAAAAAAAACAAATGTAACATCGATATTCATGCTTCTCGTGGTTGAATTATACCTAAATGCCGTAAGTAGAGTGCAAAAAATCCGTTGTCTAACAATACGACAGGAAAGTTATAACAATATGGCGTCGTGAATATCGTGTTATGCGCATTAAAAAAATATAAATTAGTAGGGCAAAGGTCAATCAAATCGGTTTAAAACCGCTATCAAAATGAAATACTCTTCATTATGGTTAAAATGAGACCTTCCCTCTTATTTCTACATCTTTTGTTATTGAGTTATAAAATCACATCTCAGTGAAAGGGTAGAAACGGGCATTTTTAGCTTGTGACCTCGGGAGTCTTCGGAGGTCAACAAAACATAGCCTACGTCTCCTTCTTGATAGAAATACATTTCCATGCCGAATTGTAGGCCCCTCGGTCCTTTCCTTTGGGCATGAAAACGAAACATACTGACATGCATACAAACTCTGTATTTATAGATATCGGCTGGATGCGACAGTTCAAAAGGATCGGATTATAATCATACATACAAAGGTTTCATGTTTTACAAATATGTCGTGTGTATTCGTTTTTAAAAAACATTGTAGATGATTCAACTTGGCCATTGAGCTATTTAATGAAAATTCTTTTAGCTTGTTGAATAACTGTTTTATCTGGGCAGATTACTAGCCATTTGATAAAATTTAAAGCATATTTTTCATTCCAAAAGTTTTTCGTCCGTCTCCATTTCAAACCAGTATATTCCGCATTGTAATTTTAATCTAACGATCACTAGTGCATTATCTCGATGTATAACGGGAGGACAAATAATTTTTATCGCTCCAGTGGCGGATTTGCGCCTCCTGGGGCCTCTGGCGCTAAACATTTGGGGGCCCATGGTGCTAACCAGTCGGAGGCCCTGCAATCTAAATACATATTGAAACCGCTCCTAACGGCCACCCTCCTTTGTGACACCTCTTAACGATCGTTTTTCTATTTAATCATAGAGAGGTTCCACTGAGTTTTAAATTGAGACATTTAGACATTTCTGAGATTATATACACGAACATTTTTAGGGACCCCTTACTTCAAAGGGCTCCTGTCGCACGGCAAGTGCGACCCCCTTAAATCCGCCACTGAGTGTGAAATAAAAATTCAACCTTTACGGTAACTGACCGGTAGAGAAATCTTGGTTTTACTCCCATTTTCGCAGATCAATACGGAACCCCAATCATTCGCGAAACTGCAGGGTTCCACGTAATCCAAGTTGAGAAGCACTGCCATACCTCACGGGGCCCCTGGCGCGCGCCATGTGCGACCCCCCCCTAAATCCGCCACTGTATCGTTCGGCAACTTTTCAATTACGTGATTTTGTATCGCATCTCTGCAACACGGAAAAAGGTTTAATTAAATTAATTGTGCGACTGCTCACCAAAGTCGAAAAGGTCGCTTGTCCATTTAAAAATAATATTTAAAAACGTAAAACCTTTCTAGGGAAGCGCGCGAGGGTGTTGTTCGATTCGAGGACTTTTGTAATTGTACCTTTTACTCCAGCAAACACACCCGTATTTTCACTTTGGCTATCGAATGGCAAGTTGGCAGTAATCCCTTCCACGGGTGACCATTATAGCTCTTCATATCTTTTTACGCTATTGTGTAGGATTTTTTCTCTTTGAGCTTTTTATTTAATAGTGCCATTACAGGGAATGTCGGGATAATGGTTTTGGTGGCGCAGACGTTTTTTGTGCGTTAAAACTCTTTTTAGTGTTTTTTTACTGCGTTATGTATTACGACACCAACATTCCTTCCCACTTCTCTACCACATTCTCTCCTCCGTCGCTCTCCATCCCTCTTCCTTCTTCCTACCTTTAGCCCGTTATCTTTCGCTTTTATCTCCTGTCCTTATACTCTCCTTCCAGATTTTTCATAATATTCCTTCTAGCTCATTATAACTCCATTTCTCTGTTGAATCTACTTTTTCTCGTTTCAATACCGGTCCTCTCATTACCCAATTCTGTTTTATCTTTTGTCGTTATTCTTTCTCTATCCATATCTCTGTCTCTATTTAACGTTCTACCTTTCCCTCCTAAAGAAAAACCAAAATGAATTATAAATCTTTATAGATTGAATCCAATTGATGCTCAAGGTAACTTCTACAGCCGCTAACCCGTTGGGTGTTATATATGCAAAATCAATCTGCGAAGTAGTTGTCGTCAGTGGTAATTCACCGATCGTTAATTGCGATAAGGAGCGAATCCATCCATGGCTGAATTGCTACCGAAGGGATTTGCTTTGTAACTATGTGTGTATGCTGTATACTCTGCCATTTTACGTCTCCAGGAGTTGTCTTTATCATCTATTATTTCTTTATTTTCTCCTGTTTCTTCTCCTACCACGCTTTCTTCTCCTTTCTCCCTCTTTTTTCCTACCATTTCCTATCCTTACATCCTTCCCTATCCTCTTCATCCTCTCCCCTCTCCTTTAACACCTACCATTGTCTCCCCTCAGCTCTTCACTTCCGCCATATCCCCCCATTCCCTTTCATTTATCCCTCCCTCTTCCTCCTCTCAACCTCTTCGCCGTCATCCTATTACCATCGCCCCTTCCCATTCAGTCTCTTCTTCTCACCCTCTTCCTCTTCTCATCTTTCCCTCCCTCTCTTCCCCCTACTCTTCCTCTTTTCCCTCTTCTTCCCCAACCCTACGCCACTCCACTCTCTCTCCGCCATCATTTCGCACCTACTCTTTTTCGCACGATTCCCCACCTCTAACTCGCTTTTGTTACCGTCCGCAAATGAGAAGTTATGCGCAGGATCCTACTCTGCCGTCCCCTCTTCCTCCTTCTCCCTCTCTCCCCTCCCTTCCCACCCATATAGTCGCCACTGTTCGCCACCTCTCCCGCACGTCGCCTTCGTGCCTCACCATCTCCCACCCTCCCTCCTCTCCTCGCAATGCTTCTCCTCCTGCTTCATAGTCACCCAAGGGGGGCGCCGAGAGAGTGGAAAAATGGCGTAGAGATGGAATGGGTGAGATGCGAGTGGATCGGGTAAGGAGTTTCGCCCTCGCGGCGAGCGTGGCGTGGCCATCGTGGTTTCTTTGAACTGTCATGTAAAAGGAGAAGGTGATGCTTAGTTATTCGACGGAAGTATTTTGTTATTCGATGCGTATACGTTTACGCGTGTGAGGATATGTATATGACGCTCGCGAACACCCACAAGAGAGAAAATAATTTTTTTACTGGGTTTAATATTCGCACAAGCTTTAAAAATAGCTGATTTTGGTGCGATGGAATTCTTTAAAATGTAACTTATTTGCTCAAATATTATTTTGTTTAAAATACTTTATATAGCCGGTTCAAACCTTTTCCATCTAGTACACTTGATACTGCCATCCGAAGAGGATATCTTTCTTGCATACTAAAAATATGCAGAACGTCGTCATCAGGCATTCTGTTTTTCGATGTGTCCATATTTCAACGCCTGTAATTATCTCCATCAAATAAATCGTTCCCATCGTCCCCTCATAAATTTTCTTCCTTCTCAAAATGCCCCTTTTCGTGTGTTACTCGGTATATTTTAACCACATCATCCTTTCAGGCGAAGCTCCCTTCAAAATTTCCATCCCTAACTTAATATATCCTGAGTATTGACATGTTCGTTAAATTTCTCATTCCCCTATTCGTTGTCGATGCCTCTTCATTTCTTTTTAACTCCTTAATCGATTAAAAAGTATTAAGTGCCAATTTTCCGTAACGCAGCTGTAAATTAATTGTCATTAGCATGCATCAAAATTTTCGTTGGTTTAGCCTCGCCATTGCCACCGAACCATTGATGGCACCGATTTTCCATGCTCCTTTTTATTGTAATCAGTAAAAATAAAGAGACATTGTAATTCCACATAAAATTTATTGAAAACGACCTAGGTTTCGTTGCAATGCAACCTGATGGTGTTGCATTGCAACGAAACCTAGAGTTTGAATAAATTTGATGTGGAATTACAATAAGTCTCTTTATTTTTACATTATGAAGAAATTGCACCGAGTGACGCCTGAAACCATTAACTATATTGCAATAAGTGAGTTTTAACGTCACGGACAGTTTCTTCTCGTAACGGTGTGCGCAGAAATTTATTTATTATATTTTATTTACTACGCAATAATCGTTCCGATAGGATCTGCAAAATAATTACGATGTTGTCATAGTTTTAACCTACCTCTGGGAAATTTGAAATCGTGACTTTGTTAAGCATTATTAATTTAATCCGAATCAGTTTTCATCGCGCGAGAGTTTCGCTCCCGGATCGACTAATATCAATAGAAAATATCAATGTTTATTCCAATACATTCTTTTGTGATTTTTAAGATTATGATGGTGATTTAATACTATGAAAGACTCCCTGCGATATTTATTCATCTGTTTTTTGTAGCGGCCTCTCGCTTTTGCTATCGCTCGATCTTAGGTCGCAACACCTTTCTCTCTTTCTCTCTCTCTCTCTCTTGAAGTCTTCCTTAGTTCGCCTTCCCCGCCATTACTTCCCCTTTAAAAACTCCCGCCCTAATCACTCCTTGTCTCTTTCTCGCACACACCGTAATCTTTCTCTCTCTTCGTTAAATATTCAGTGCCTCTCCTTTCGCCTTCTTCCCCATTCAGGTGAGGATCTAACAGCCATCTCAACCCACGTAGGCACGCGTGCTCGCACAAATCTCATACTTACAACCTCTATACGTCTTCTTTCCTTAGCGTCCGCTATACTTCTCCGAAGGTGTACCGTCTACTGTGTTTATATATTTCGCGAAGCAGCTCCGAGTAGGTAAAACCTTATCGAGTCTCATATTTGTCAGATTTCGGTAACGAAATCGTCCGATTTAGTGAGTAATGGACGCCGCTCGCGCGAAAATCGAATTCATCCGTATTAAATTAGGATGAAAATAGGCATCTATTATGATATTCGTGTCGAATTTATGTTATGTTATTTTATGTACCAAAACACAAAACTGTATGGGAATTGTGCTTGAAAGTATTAGGCGCCACGCAGCTTCGTATTATGCAGCAAATGATGGCGAAAGATCTTTTCACTATTTACCATTAAATATTTTTTAAATTGATACGTGCCTCCCTTCTCCTATGAATTTAATAAATCATTAGACCAGAGGTGTGCATCCTTTTTTACGTGGCGGGCCGCCATTGTAAATGTGAGCGCTTTAACGAGCCGTGTTAGAGGTCACGGGTGTCTCGGCTTGCCGAATGAGAGTTTACATCAGAACTTACTCAAAAGATCATGTTTGATTTTAAAATTGAAAATAATTTTTTTGCCATTTTTAGCGTTAAAACTTAACCAGGCAAGGTTCTGTGGCACCAGTTATAGTTCAAATGAACATATATCACATATATCTTCGTCAAAGCCTCGCTGGCCGCATAAAATGCTGTCAATAGCCGGATGCGGGCCGTAGGTTGCTCGCCCCTGCATTAGACAAATAATAAAAATACTAAGCTTAAATCATTCATTGATCTTAAAGTGATATACGCAGCTTCTTAGTTACCTAAACGAGGACCAAATTTGCACCGTTTAGGTTTGCCAGTCATACACCTAAATCCAAAGTTTATTTGTTTTATATTGCTCAGAAACAGTCGTTACTTTCCTTCGCAATGATCGTAATAACAAAGGAGATTGCAGAGAACCATGCGAGATTCTAACCCCATGCAACCCGCTTTAGGACCCAGACTCCGGCGGAGGGAAGCAAATATAAATAAAAGAGCTCGAATTGTAGCATATGTAAAAATTACATTGAATTCTTGTAGCGATGTGAGGTTTGAATGTGTCATTCCCGCGATTCAAATGCGAATTACACAATTAAATTCATCATAGAATTAATATTCGAAGGCAATTTAAGGAGGCTGCATAGAGGTTAAAACGCGTGCAAGTCTTTCCATACCCTTTTATTGATATAGAAGATTCCTGTCGCATTCTTACGCCAAAGATACGCCGAGAATTTTATTCGCCCTCCCGTCCAAAAATAAAACATCGAAACGCATTCCAGCGTCAGTATCTCACGAGTCTTACGCTCTCGCAAATATCCGGATCCTGCGCGCTTTCACATCGTGTCGAGATAATGTATTTCCATCGTCGCGAAATGATTGCCGGGTAGTGAACATGTCGCCTCTATCGCTTTATCTATTTTACTGTCGGTTGCTTTCTCTGCCTCACTCTTTCTCCTGCTCTGTAGCTTTCTTTGTCTTTATCTCTTTTTATGCCACTTATTTTTCCTCCGCTGTTTTTGACGTTCGTCTGTCGATACCTTTTCGCCTTTCCTTGTCTCCCTCTGCCTCGCTTTTTGGATTTCGTTCTATTTACGTGCCTCTTTTATGTGTCTGTTTCGGACACTTTCTCTGCCTCCACTCTCTATCTCCTTTCCTGTCTCTTTCATGCTTACTTCTGTTTTTGCGGTTTGTTCTCCTTTCTCTGCCTTTATTTTCACTTCTTCCCGTCTTTTTTCTGCTTCATTCCCTAGCTATTTTCCCGGCAACCTCCGTGTCCTCCCTCTTTGGAATTTCTCCCTCTCTCTCTCTTTTTGTTGATAATATTGTGTCAGTTCTGTACAGAGTACAGCGGGTTCACAGCGAAAAAGATAGTGAAGAAAAGGAGAGCAAATAATCTACCATCCCTACCTTTTATCTTCCTCCTACTGCGTCGGGGAAAAAATAAATAGCCTCCGCTTCCTCGGAAAAAATACCCGATACAGCGCCAGCACCTCTCTACTTCTCCCTCACCCCTTTCTCTCTCTCTCTCTCTCTCTCTTTCGTTCCCGAACTTTTCTCACCGTCCCCTCTTCGTAGCAGCATCCCCTTGTTTATTGGGGCCAGGGATTATCCCACGAATTCAGGAGAAAGAGGGAGTGTTTGTCGGGGAGGAAGGGAGAGGAGAGAGAAAAAGGGAGGTGAAGAGGAGAGAGGTTAGCGAAAAGGATTAGTGGAGGGACCTTGGGAGAGGGAGGTGGAGAGAGGAGGAAAAAAATAAAAGAAAAAATTGTTGCGCCCCGGCGCGATTCATTTGTTTCCGCCGCACGCCTCCCCGGCTTCTCACCCTTCCGCAGCGCCATTCGTTATTGGCCACTGCCTCAGCGCCTCTGTTCTTCCTCGGCCTTCCCTCCCTTCGCGAAACGGAGCGTTCTCTATTTATTTATTTTCCTCGCCCCCTTTCCCCTTACGAACCGCATTCTGTCCTTTCTTGCCCCCCCTCCCCCCCTCTTCCTCCGGTTCGCGGATCCGTTGGTATTTTTTTATTGTTTTATTTATTTTGTAGTGGGAGAGGGAAAATGTAACAAGCGACAGAATTGATAAATAAAAACTTCCCTTGCGTAGTTCGCCGATTCCATTAATTCCAGAACGCCGTCATCCTCCCTTTCATGGTTTTCCTACACACACACACACACGAGGACATTTGAAATAATTCTCAGAATTGGAGAAGAAAAAGTAAAAGAATGCGAGAAAGGAAAACATAAAATAAAAATGGAATTGCAGAAAATATTCCTGCCCTTCAGACTCAGAATTTGGTTTCACTCTCTCTCCTCCTCGATCTTTTTCTCTTTCTCACATCCATGTCTCTTTGTCTTCCGAAAATAGCGCGTGCCATCTTCCGGATTTTTCTATAATACAAACGGGTTTGTATGGCAGGTAATGGAGGAAGAGGGATTTGAGATGAAAAATAAACGAAGGTGCGGAGGAATACGGATACAAATATGTATTAAATATTCTCGTTCTCTTTTACCCCTGGATATTCTGAAAAACTTTCATCCGCCTCGCACCTTTACCATCGAGGAAGAAATTTTGCGCCGGGCATGGACGCCGTCGAACGCCCGTGTTTCGACGAGTGCCAATTCGGCCCTGCGAAAATTATAACGTCACTGGTGTCGCTATGCTTTTTCGTCTCTTTACAACCTTTTACTTGCTTGGATCATTCGATGAAACCCCAGCCATTCTCTCTGTAATGATTCGCCATTCTCCGTCTCATTCCGTTCATTCCCTTTCCTCCATCTTTATGTACCTCCTCCTGCCCTTATTCTTAAACATCTCCCTAGTTTCAATTTCTCATTTCCTACTCCTTTCGTCATTCATACATCTTTCTATTGATTGCTAAATTGAATTCTGTAGTAAACAGTTGCGTAAACTTGATGCGCATTGTGGCTACTGCATAGGCGTCTTCTATGGTGAGTCACCTACTACCATTCCCCCTCCTACACCGTTGTCGGTTGTGAGACAACCAGTTTGAAATCCGTTTTATCGGCGTCTCTCTGTCATATTTCTGTCATCATATGTGCTGGAAACTAAGAAACATTGCAGACACGAAATTTCAGAAAACCTCTAATTACGTTATATTCATGGGTCTTTGAGGCGATTTCTTAGACTGAAGATATTGTCGCAGAATTTTTCTTTCGTCACCGTAATAAGGATCACTAACCACAACTTTTGACGCCTATTGCAAAGTCGTCCCCTAAAAAAAATGTTTTTTCGGCCCGCCTTAATGTATTTATCTTTTCTGGAAATAAAATTTAAAACTCCCGAACCGTAGATTAACCTAGAGAGAACTCGCTTGTCAATAAGAAAAAAGGAAATTATAACTATACTTACAAGTTTGCAGGACGATGATGGACTACAGGGACCTGTTGTCAAAAACTAGTTTATTTTTTGTTGCTTTATCGCCTATTAAAGTACTGTCAGGCAGAAAATACTCATACGGTTGCAAGATGATTCGGTTTGAAATTTAAAAGGCAAGCTCCCGCAGCCTCTACAATCATAAGATCAGCGAAAAGTTTTGATGAAACTGTATACATTAACGATGAAGCACGATCGAGGCGACATTCATTTGTTAAGTTCCAACGAGTTGTGGTTGATCAACTCGAGAAAGGTGTTTCAGAGTGGAATCGTGGGATTTCAAATCAGTTAGGCGCTGATAATCGATCTGAATATAAATTTGGCCACCAATGCCTTGTGTAAATTGTAATTAACTCATCTCCTTTTCCTTTCCCCATCTATCCTTTCGTGTGTCTTGCATCCATATTTCTATCATTGTTTTCTTCTTCTTAGCTTCCTTTTCTCTGCACCTCTCTCTCCCTCTGTCTTTCATATCCTCAATTGTTCTTATGCAAAAAATCATAAGAAAATATTGGAATTAAAAGACTATAACGTCCCATCGGTGGATAAGAAATGAAATCTGTAATGGGACGAATTTTGGGTCAGACGAAGGCAGAAATGATGTCTTCTCTCCATCTTTGGGAAGTGAATTTACTCCCGTTTTTACCGCGTCTATATAGCGCTTAAATCGACGCGAAATCCTTGCGATTCTCTCCGTCATCGTTGGAAGAAATTCCCGCCCTTAGTTGGGTCGTCTTAAGTGGGTTTTAGAAGCTTCCAAGGATTTATTTTGTCCGCTCCATTTCCATCACGAGTGATATTGACTGATCCGTGAGGAAGGCTTGGTTTTTTTCCCCCTGCATCTGGGTTTTAATGGCGCGACCACAAGGTCCTCTTCAACCTTAAATCCGAGATGGAAATCTTCCAAGAGTTTTCTTCGGATGGAAATCTTGAAGTGGGAAGAAGTTTTTGTTGATTAATACGGCAGTTCATTCTATGTTTTATGCTTAAAATTTATCTTCACCTTGTCTGGTAGAAGTGATTTCCACTTTATACGTTGTTTGACGGATAATTTTCACTCGGAAAGGTGTATTGTGCGAGTTGTGGATCCGGTGACGTTCTCTTATCGTTTGGAATTCATTTTATAAGGAACGTTTTCGCAATTTTGCTAAAGATTTTGGTGGATATGAAATACGAAAAAGTTCCTACTCGTTTTAGTGAAATCTTATACCTTTTCTAAAAACAGGGAATAGATATCAAGAAAGAGGAGGGGAATTACTTAATCTGAACTTGACCGCGAAACGAACCCAGAACTCCCGCTTGCCTTGTGGATGCTTGAACCAGGTAAGTTGTCAAGTATTAGCCTGGCAAGAGGAACCTGGGTTGGATTCCCGGTCAGTCTCAGAATTTTTCTCCTCCTTTCATTTTAAATATATGTTCAGCCTATGCGTTCATGCATATAAAAATGTACTTCCTACGTTCAGCATGCAACAGAAACCTTGTTCTATTGCTCAAAAGCTACTTCTATTTAAATCAATGGAATTCCAGTTACTCCTGCTTTGCAGCTGTATCAAACTATTGTAGACTTTCATTGATATTAAATTAATCCGATGAAAGGGAACGGCTAAGTGTGATAAAGCGCAATCGCCCTAAAATTTGAAGTTAAATACAACACTTTTTATTATCCTCCAGCCTTATGAGTCTCATAGTTGATGATGCGAGCGAACTGTTGAGCGAAATATTTATCAGCAAAAAATAGTAAAATCCCAAAATCGAATATCCTAGTTAAGGACTGCATTATTTTATGCAATATTTAATAATAGTACGTGTCACGTTTCCAAAAAATTTGCATCCTATTCTTCCATCGCATTTAGTTTCCAAATCCGCGACTGTTTTACTCAGCGCGTGCGACATCAACGTCGCAGACATATAATATAACTCTTTCTCCGCATCCGCGTATGCGTTATTCAGTGTAAAAGCGTACCAAAATTTTTCAATTCACGCATTGCCGCATTCGCTCTTTGAAAATAACAAAATGTTCCTTCGCGATTCTCCGAAATCACGGACTCGGTATCTCATATTTTTCTGCTGTCAAAACTAACTGGTTTAGAAGCCCAAAAATTTCACAATTACGTCTGGAAACTCGGCGAAAAACGTTCCTTTTTTCATCGTCGTCGCATAGTTCGCCGTAGAGTTTCAATCGCGAAAAAGTTTCCTCTTTTTATTCACCGAAAAAGATGGAATTTTTTTCAGCCATTTTTTTCATTTGCGAAAGTTGCGAATGGAGCAAGCCATACGTGTTGTTCGCATATTTATATAGATGGCAGCACTCGCAAATTGCGGATTGGAGGAAGTGACAATGAGGCTTGTTGAGAGAAGGGGAGAGGGGATCTGTGGTGGGAAAGAGTGGGACAGATTGAACATCAAATCCAACTACGAGTCTCTAAACACTTCGTCAATTTAAATAATTGACGTTCGAAACGCAACGAGCCGCGCGGAAATAAAAATTATTGTTGTATTTTCGTCTTTCAATTTTTTTAGATGCCCGTTACGTTACTCTTTTGTTTATAGTTTTTGATTGTCGTAACGTTGAGAATTATTTTTTAAAAACGTGATCGTTCTCCTCTCTGCTTTTGTGATTCTTTTATAATTTTAAAATTTCTTTAAAATTAACGAAATAATTTCTTGCGACGTGCAGATTAATTTTCAATGTGTTTAAATCTCGATTTAATAGTTCTCAAAATACCGCAAAGGAATTAAATTAATCTCCCGAGTGTTTGTTTCCTTCGTGTTTTGAAATGATAACAAGCTATGCTTTTGGTTAATTCGAGCTTAGTTTAAAACCTAGTAGACCGATTATGAGCACCCAAACCGAAGACGTTAATAAAACATTTTGTAAGCGTTAGATTTGTACATATATGAAAATAATGCTTATTATCATCGTAGACTCCGTCAATCTTGCTATTGCTTTGTGAAATATTTCCATTAAAATTCGTATATGGATTTTTCAAAAATTGAAAAATCGCAGAATGAACTATCGAGCTCGTTCTATAGCAATCCATGATCAACTAAGTGTCGCTACAAAATTCTAGTCGTAAGAGTCGAAAGGAAAATATAAAACTGAACTCGTAACCAACTCAAATAAACGACGGGTAATTTCATAAGACAAAAGATTTTGTTATAGCGTTGTCTATTTTTGTTTGTCCATAAAATATTCTTTTTGTAGGAAAGGTGCAGGACACCGTCTTTTTCCCACTTGGTCGCGAAAAACGTTGCAATAATTAATTTCCGCTGCTTGATGAAGCGGATGTGTCGAAGATATTTACCGAACTATTGAAGGAAGATTGTCAAAGTATTCAGGTCACCTTCATGTATCCATGAGTTAGTTATTTGATACGTTAAAAATGTTTATAAAAGACACTTTTGTGATTTACAGTTCAACTCTATCTTAAAATGTTTAAATGTGGTTTCCTCGACACGAGTTTGGAATACTTAAAGCGGATGGCGATCGTTTGTCAAACCGGTCCTGTAATAACTTTCTGTGGGTATAAGTGCACCGTTAAACTAATGTTTCTTCCTAGGATAAAAATCTATTGATTGATTTTCTGTTTGAGCGAAAGGAAATCATACTTTTTTTTACCCCCCAGATGCCTCGTTTATTATATATAAATCCACAATTTTACTCATACAATTCTCCAAATGGAGAACTGCCAATAATTACACTCATTGATCGATAATCGAATCAAAAAGAGTTTCATCGACTCCAAAAATCGTGTTTTCGTCGTCGGACACGATAAACTCTCGGTTTCACAGAAATAAAAGCGTTCCTCGTGGAACTCGGCTCACTATCTCCCCCTCTATACCGTCTTCTTCCCTCTTCACCTTGACTGCGACATCTCTACCGCTCGAAATGAATTGTTTCAACGGTGTGGGTATCATCCCGTGGGATTTCCAGGATTACTTCTGTTCGTCTTCCCAACTCCCGCCTTCGCCCGACCCTCCTTCCTTCCTCCCTCTCTCCTCCACAAATCCTTTCTTCCCACACACCGTTCGAGTTCTCCGCCCTCTGCCCCTTCACTCTTCCCATCCATCCCCCTCACCAGGAAGAAAAAACAAACCCTCCTCTCCCCTTAAAAAAAACCTCATTCTTTATCGCCGTAAATATTTCAGCCTTCTTCTTCCATCCCGCTCTCCCCCTCCCCTTATTCCCGGTACTTTTCCCTACATTCATAAAAATCCCTCCCGCTACAAGGGAGGAATTTTTAAAACCTTCCCCGAGTGGGATGCGGCGGACAAATAAACTTTTTAAAAATATATATTCCCCTCTGTCTTTTCCCTCTCCGTCTCTCTTTTGTCCCGCGGCGGTAATGATTTTGATTTATTCTCAATGCGAATATTTTTTAGGATAAAATGTTGAAGGAATGAGAGAGGGAGAGGAAGAAGGATCGGGAATGTTAAGAGGAATCGATGTTATTTAATACGCGTCTCCGTGTATCGGTCTTTGTTTGTTTCGTTCGGTTCGGGTTTAACCGTACGTATTTATTTGTTTTATTTTTTTTTATTTTTCCTCGTGGTAAGGTTCGTTACATGTATCTCTTTTCCGGGCAGTTGTTTTTTTTAATGGGCCAGATAATGAGAAGATCGAATTCCACCGTTAGTTTTTCATAAAAAAGTGTTTAGTTTCAACTGTACTCTGGTTTTCCTTGTTTATTAGTATTCATGACAGAACTATCTGTTCAGTCATTTTTTGCTCCGTTCTTTTCCAAAGTATGTCCATATTTCACGAGTGAGTTATTATGCCCGGGTTGATTATTAAGTCCTGTAATGCAAGATGAATGTCATAAAATAGAGCGATAAGGCAAAACGATCACAATTTCAAATGAATAATGCTTTCTTATTTATCTTAAAAGGTTTTTACATTTAATATGTTTTTCAATGTAGCATTTATTCGTCTTAAATTCTTCAGCCATTAGTTGTTACTTAGAAAAATCTTTAAATCACAAATCGAATTTTATTTCAATTGTTTCAACATTACATTCATTACTTTTATGTTTATGTTACAAATTTAGCGAGTTAATTTCCATTTTCTATGCCCAAACCATGAAAATAACGTAAGAATTAATAACAATACAATACGATACAATAAATATCGTTTTCTATGTGATTGAATTTATGCATATTACCCTGAAGCAATCTTAATATCAATGTATGATTACATCAAAAAAATTTCATAATAAGTTATTTCATGATTGCATCACTCGATTGATAAATTTCTCACTGGATATTTTTCATGCCTCGTTCCTTAGCAATAAGGTTCCTTTACTTAACCATTTTGCTATATTTTATCTATACTTGTCTAAGAGAATTTTATGAAACGAGCCAGGAGAAAAACATATTAAAACCTTCCTTCATAAAAATGAAATCCCGGTCGCATCTCAATAAAATATATGGCAATTCTGTTATTCAGGGATCATTCCTCGTCCCTCCTTTCTGGGTATATACTCGCATCTTCATACCCGCTTAGCCTCGCGCACCTGGCATGCCCTATTTTCGCATTGCTCGGATTGAAATCCACCTCTGTTCCTGCGGGATATGGCACTTTGGACAACTTTATAATGGAAAAAATGTGCCTCGCGTTCTTCTTGTATTTTTCCCTCGCGTCTTCTTCCGAGCGAGATGCATGTCGGGAGACATTCTTCTAAGAACGCATTTTTTTAATCCCTTAAAATAAGGAAAATATTTTCCCGCATCCTTCCTTCTCGAGACGAGCACGCTGGTTGAATTTTAAATGCTATGTTTATTGCCCGTACGATAAAGACTGGATGCAGCGAGGGAAATGAGGGTGCCTAAATCTGATGTACGTTTGAAGTAGATATAGAGAGGAGGTATTCATTCACCTTCGCGACTTTCTTCTAATAACTATTGAGGCTAAAGGATCCTGACGACGCCGCGCGCCCGGAATTCCATAAATGGAACGACGTCTAGGCGTTCCTCTCGCGGAAACGGAACAAAAGAATACCCATTTTTTGGCGAACGACGCCTTCTTGCGGTAAGAAATTCCGTTTAGCGGAACGAAAGAGAAATATTTTCGGTTAGAGAGTGAGGGGCGGAGGGAGATGGGTGGGAGTGAGAGAGAGGAAAAACAGGGATATTATTTCTTCCGAATATGTAAAAAAAAAAGAACGCTTTACAATCCTTTGTCGCATCTTCCTCATTTTCCTCGGCTAGAGGAGGGGTGTGGGAGGGAAGAAAGGTTATGATGGGAGAGAGGGAGATGATGGGAAAGATATAACTTTTGTAAACCTCTTTCCGAGGGGAAAATTTGGGCCTTGGGAACCCTTGTAGGAGTCAAAAAGGGAAGGGTGGGGGATTTGGAAGGGGTAAGCGTGGGTTGGATTGGTCCCATTTCTCTTTTCTTCCCTCTCTCTCTCTCTCTCTCTTTCGCTTTCTCTGCATGAGAGATTATTTTGAAAGCGAGGATGAAAAATTAGGATGAGGATTCGACGTAGCGTTATTGCTTTTGCGTTACCTGGTAGTGAATTATTATTTTAAACGATAGATTTTTGCGAGAATATCCCACGATTTATAAAAAAATGTTTTTGGAGTACGAATATTCTACTTATTCTCCCGGGGGTGTCGATTCATTCCAACCCTCAATCGTAAGAAGGTTGAGAATACAAATAATATTTATTTTTTTAACTCTCGAACTTCGTATTCAGGTATTTCGCGTTATTTGGCGGAGTTATCATTGGAATAAGAGATAATCCCATAACAGGAAACGATTTTTTCGTTCGGTTAAAATTTCACTTTTTATACTTTTAAAATGATGTGGACGAATTATTACTTGCCTTTACAGTATGTATTTTAAGTATATACAGTGAACACCCGATTGACTTGTTTCCGAATACCCGGATTTTCGACTAACTGGAATTTTTAAAACATATCTTAAAAATTTGTGCGGTATTTATTTGCCCTGTGCCTAATAAAGGTGTTAATACCTAGTACACTATTTTATGAGTTACTTAACCCAGTACTTACTTGTCTTTAGTATCGTAATACTTAATTATTTTTCTTTTTTGTTTGCCATGATACGTGTAAATAGGCATAACGATCAACTGGAATAACCGATTAACCGGAATGGTTTCGGCCCCGAGTCATCCGGAAATTTGTCGTTTATTCATTTTTTTGATACATCAAGTTCAATCCTTGCATAAAACATTTCCGCGATACCAGCTTCTATGCGTCGGACTGAGAAAAAAACGACATCGAGGTTTACGATTTCGTGTCTAAATAACAACTTTCGAATTATATTAAAGCGGGAGGAAAGTGAAATTCGTAAATTTCAGTAAACGAAATAGAGATCAAGCCTCTTTCCCTCGTAAGGTATAAAATGAGAACAAGTTCACTTCGCGAGCTTCCATCTCTTTGTACGCTAGAAGATTGCGATTACAAAAAATCTCTTTTGAATGGAGCATCCCCGTTCCCTTCCTTTATTACATCCTGCATTCCGTAAAGCATCCGGAAAGAGAGTGGGTGAGGTGCGGCCGCGTTTTGTCGGTATCTCGCGAGATAGCTTAAAACGTCGATATTTCAAATTACGTCCGCTAGATTGCTCTCTCTCCGCAGAGAAAGCCTTCCTTAACGAGAAGAAGGGATTCTCTTTCCCGAAAGGAAACGTCTTTTTTAGATGATAGAGGGAGGGCGAGATGGATAGATAGGGAAAGAGAGAGAGAGAGAAAGGATGGCTTTATGAAATATTTAGCGTGTGAGCTTGGATTCCTTATGCGGGAGGATAAAAAAACGGTTACTCTCACAAAGTGAATTGAGCTTTCACTCTCGCTCCGTTGGAATTCCGCCGCGGTGCCCGTTTTGTTGTTTTTTCTTCTTTAATCGTCTCGTGTTTTCGTATTGGCCAAATAAGTTTGTTATTTTAGGATTTGAATTTTGAATGGAGAAATGCTTTATCGTATAGCAAATTCTTTGTCGATAGACTGGTCCAACTGTACGTGTTTTTCCTCTTTTTACGCTCGATTCTGCTAAAAATAGTTCTGTTTTCCATAATATTTGATAGCTTATAGCTGTCAATTTCTTCAGTACGATATGGAAAACATTGAAATCCCTTAAGTTTTTATAAATTAATGTGATGTTTAAGTATTTTTGTTGGACACTTTTTATAGATCATCTTAAATACTTTCTATATTTAGTAAACTACCTATATGGGAAGATTAATAATGAAATTTTTATAATCACTAAATCAGTAATTTATGGAATTCCGCATAATCTTCCAACTCTTTATAGCTTAAAATTCAGGCCGAAAATTATCGCCTACTCGAATCATTTGTTTTCTAGTTTCAACATTTGCACGCAAAAAGCACGAGGGATCCCCGAGACCCGTTATTTTTTCGAGCATTGGTAATTTTTTTAGTAAACATAGTTAAGCTATCGAGGATGGAGGATTACCAACGAAATTGATAATGAAAACATAATTTTAATTGAATCTTTAATCTGCTGGAAAAGTTTCGAGTTTATAACAGCAACTTCACCATTACTTACAAGAAGAATTTCAATAAATGAATTTAATTAAGTCGTGGTAATACCAAGAATTTTATACGTCTTCTTCAATTTATCCTGTTATTTCCAACAGCTTTTGTTGTGCCTTTTGCATGGTTTGGTACAAATGGGCGCATGATTGTAGGAATGCAAAGCAAGATACATGTCTATGAATATAATTTAAGGTGTCCATAAAAATTATTCGATCGAGCTCTTGCTTACTTTATAAATCACAAAGTCAATTTACAGAAAATATATTTGGGTTCGTTTTATTTGTGATATTCTTGTTCGCGAATTGAATTTGTCCGCGAAGCTTTATTTTCTTCAAATTCTGTGGTTCAGTTGTCGCACGTGATCGTTCTGTCGCGAAGTTGTTCGTATTTTTTTATTCCCAGTCCTTTTGGCGTTTATTGACCCAAACATTTTCTGTGGTGACCTCTTCGTCCTGTCGTCAAAAAAAAGGAGATCACCTTAGAGGAGCATATGTGCGCGTTATCGAATGGCGTGCAAAACGCCAGTCCTTTCAGAACACCGCCGTAAGGTGGCGCTAGAATGGAGGAGATCTTGCGGAGAGAGAATAAGAGAGATAGGAGGGGCAAAGAGAGAGAATCCCGAGAATATGCTTTCCGAAATGGATTGTGGGAGGAACAGAATTTCTCGTTCAAGAGTCGGGAGCTCCCATGGGTGCAGAATAGTTCCCATACTCGGAAAAAGAACCTCATTCGGTTTTCCTTTCTCGGGTGCCAGAGGGAACGACGTTCGCCCGAGATGTTTCCTCTTTCCTCCACCAGGGGGAAAACACGTTCGTCGCGCGGACGCCATGTCCCTTTTCTTCGCTTCTTTATAAAGTTTGGATAGAGATTGAGGCGCCGGAGTGGGTATTGTCATCCGACCATTGTTGTGCCGGAAGATGAGCTTTTGCGAACGTTCGTATAGGCCCCTAAAGCTTCTGTCTTGCTTTTCTTTCACTCTTTGCGGTACAAAGTGGAAAGGAATTTGACCTAGTATTGTCGTCTGTGTCTTTCCCCTTTGCTGCCTCCATATCAAAAGACCCTCAAAAACCGCTGCTAGGTTTGTCTACTACAATTCTTCTTCATGGTTTCTTGCAGAAAATACTGTTTCGAACGGTGAATTCAATTATCATATTCGCCATGAAGTTGTTGTTAGATATCGTTTCTCTCAATCAGGAGTAACTTGAGGATACTCATTCCTATTATTAGACATTCTGAGAGAGGTTTAGCTGATGTGGATAAATTGCTTGATAGAAGAACAATATTATTTATCAAAATATAAGGAAAATCTTGAGTGAAGAACTGTAGCTCTTCTGCGCACATTTAGAAATTGATTATTCGCCACAGTATTTCCTTCTATGTTTCCCAACCAGAGCCGTAGTGAGTGTTTTTAGCGCCCTAGGCAAATCTTTCATTATATGAAATACAAAAGATTATTACTTTATTCACTTTGAAACAAAAAAATTGCTACAATATTATCGATATCTAATAACTTTGCCGTTTCGTATTCGTTGATAAAATAGCAAAGGAATTCAGTCGTGTCTGCATCGTTGATGATCTGCGAAAGTTTTTTGTAATTAACTATTGCTCTATCTAGCAGGAAGCGTTAATTGCCGAAGTGATCTTATGCACAAGGAAGGGGAAACGTCAGCGGAATATTCTCAATGAAACATAAGATCCTAAAAGAAGATTTCACGCTAGTAAATTTAATCAATTCCTCATAATTAACTGCTAGTCGCTAAATAGTATCCTCGGCAACGTATCACTTCGTACTGCAAAATATAACTGAAAGTATGATATAAATACATTGACTTACTTGACGTACACATATATAGAAAAACATAATAGCAAATTTAAACTGTATCAGCCAAACAGGGGTGCCACAATTACAAATTAAATTCTTTCACTTCTTATGGAGTTGAAAGGAATTGGCCGAACGGATTTCAATTAAATTTTGTATATAAGGTTCGTGCCATAATGAAATCAAGATGTTTAAAGCGGAGCTAAAGAGCAGGGCTACCACAGTGAAAATTAAAATATTATTTCTTTTACACGTAATTCTAGAGAACTGATGGCATGGGTTTTAACCAAATGTGATGTATGTAATCTTTACATAAATAAATAAAATTATTATATTCACGCCGGGTTGACAAAACAGGGCTACTACAATATCAAAGTTAGAATTTGTCTGTAACTATTAATTTCGAAGGTATTTGCTGAATGGATTTCAAAGAAATTTCGTTTGTAGGGAGAGTATAGAATGGCAAAACGAAATGAACATGTTTAAAACGGATCTAAAAAGCAGGGTTGCCACAATATAAGGAAAAATAATTTCTGATTTCAAAGCGAATATATTAGTATACGATTATACTACGGCGAATTTGACGAAAAGCACTTCTGTACCACGGGAAACCCGTGTACATCCCTACTTGTTCTAAACTATAGATTTTCTTTATTGGGAGAATTAACGGTCAGCTTCTGCAATTCATTCTTATATCCTATCTCGTTGATATTTATGGAGAAGTGTTGTGTACGCATATTTTCTCTTTCTTAAAGGGGTCTTTTCATCCGGGGAGAACGAAAGCGTGTCTTTCAGGAATCATCATCGCTTAAAGATCTTCTCTCATAAAATTCTTTTTAAAAAACGCACCGCACTATCAAACTCGGTTTCATGCGCCGTGGTAATGTTTGAGACTCACTCCGCTTAAAAATTCCGCCTCCAGCATAAGTTAATTCTCTCTCCGTTTTCCGAGCATATTTAAAAAGGAAAAACTTTCAACTAGTTTTGCGGCGGAGTGACTCCTAGACTTTACCGTAGTACAAGTAAAACACGAACCTCCTCCCCTCCCCCGGAGAAATGACGTAATTCATCGGAGGACATTGTAGCTATTAAATCCTCTGCCCTCGACCTATTCTCCAATTCCCTTCTCTCTATCCCCTGTTCCATCGCCCTCTCCCTTAACTCTTGGGCCGCTCAATCATTTCTCTATTTATCCCCTTATGAGAGATGATCAAGTGGTCTGGACCTTCTCTCCATCTCCCTCTCTCTCTCCCGGTAATTGCTGTGGCAATAACGGCCGGTTGAGTTAGCGTTCTCCCCTCATTACCGCAGTCGTATTTTTCCGTTTTTTTTCGTAGCGGGATTTGTTTTTCTTTTTTTTAATGAATACTCGGTCTGGTGCGGACGCAGACTTCTTATTTCTCGTTTGCTCTTTTCGTGCCTTCAAAGGAGAGATCTGTGTCGCGCTTTTCCTAGCGTTGATTTAGGTTTTCTTTTTCTCTCTCTTTCTCTCTGGGGTTTTTTAATTAATCATTTTATCCCTGCCATTTCGACGCGAAGGAGAATGGATTTTTTTCAATCGCGAGGCAATTACTAATGAAGGTTCTTTGGAATTAAATATGTCCTCATAAGTCGTTATGCTGCTTAGATTTACTCAGGTTTACGCTCTTTTTCGTACGTAATTGTACTTCGATTCGTGAATGCATCGATGTAGAACTCTCAGTAACTCTTGTGTTATTTTAGATGACTAGAAATTGGACAATTTCTTTAAGTTAAAAGGGGTTCCAGTTGTTGATACGTGCGCCATTATTATTTCGTAAAACTATATGAAATGAGAATTCTTCTCACCTTTTTTCACAAACTACATGATTTTATTTATGAAAATTATAAAAAAATTCAAGAACAAGCATTTAAAAAATACTTGTCTCATGTTTCTCCAATAGCCACAACTAGGTTGTAAAAAACCATCAGCCATAAGACGATCTCAATAATTCCCTGTTGAATTATGAAAATTATAACAAATAAAATCCAGCAGTATTTCTATTTAGCTCGATTCCAAAACTTGATGTTGATTACATTAAAACAGACCTTGAACAAATATTGATAATGTAGCCATGAAGCGGTTGAGTGAACTAAATTCGGATTTCTGCTACAAAGAAGCCTTCTTCGATGATAACTTCACTTGTCATTTACGTTTATTCTTTATAAAAAGAACTCCGCGTATGGTTGATAAATTACACATCGGGTTAACTAAGTCGATTTACGTCGCTTGAAATTAATTTTGTATGTAGGATTTAAGAAATAGGGTGACCTAGTAAATTCATTTTTGAAGTCTAATTAAGTGTAGAAAAACTTTTTATTGCAAAAATTATTATGTCAACTGAAAATAGCATTGTTATCTAAATTATTTTTATGTAGCTCGTGGAACATATTTGGCCGCACATCCAATTAGAATAGAATAGAAGTCAAGTTTAACTTTCAAGTCGATAATTTCCTTTTGGGCTCGATGAATAGCATACCTGCATGAATTTATCCTTATATTTCTATCAGATATCTCATATTTTGTCAGTTAACGATGACAGGGTAATTCTTTGCAGTCGTATGAATCGGGTTTCGGTAATTCCTGCTTAAATCTTTTTAAAACGTATCAACTTTTTTAATAGCTGATTTATTTTCTAATAATAATTTGATATTTTTGGTTATTTTCCGCGCTGTTTGCCATAACTGCTATTTGCCATTATTTCGTATACCACACTATTTCAGCTGCTTTCATCCATAGTAAATAATTCTTGTATATTTGCTTAAACTTTATAACTAAAAAATATAAAGTTACATGGCACGAAATGCTTTCAGTTTTCGTCAACACGTGATTACGAATTTTATTTTAGATAGTCTCGTAACTTCGCGAATACTCTTTTAATGTACTTTTTAAACTTGCCCGACCTCTATTTCAGTAAATGAACAATTGACACGGAATTTCCAGAATAAATTTTTGAATTTATCATATATTAAGGCTTATTTAAATGTTTAGGAAAATCGCACTTATCCCTCTCGTTTACGTGACAGCGTACTCGTAGTAATGATGCAAACAGCGTAATTTAATTAGTGAAACGCTTAGTGCAGTTTCAGCGAAAGACACCAAAATAATGTCATTGTCTCGTTCGGATTCGCATTTTTTTTAAATTACCTTTCGTCCCATCGCTAACGCATGCACGAGCGGAATATCGCCTTTTATTTGTTTGTACGAAAATTTAATATTCCGTTTTAATGGGATGCGCAAACTTGGGATTTTAACTGCAGTTATTAAATTAACCTGCCGTGAAATAGTGAGATGCACGCGCATCGCTTAAAGTGACCCAAGCGAGCTTTATTTTTGTTTTTCAGTTTTTTTCGGCAATGAAAATTAACTTTGGATGGAGTTATCCCGTTGTGTGTGTGTGTGCCTTTGTCGCGCTGCCGTATCCCGGAACTCGAGCTAAATTGGACGTGGTGTTCGCCAATAGGATAGGTCAACCGTGAACGTGTCGCGTAGCAACAGGAGTGCTGCGCATCCCTTCATAGTTGATGCACGTTAAAATAATCATAGGTCTACAAACTTTTAGGGAACTCGAATTCTCTACGACGGCCTGATCGTGCTCCTATATCTTCTGTATTCCGCTCGGAAATTATCTGGATTCATCCATTAGCTTTTTAATATAATAGTTGGCTATTCAAAATTGCTAAAAGCTATAATTCACGGATATATTATTGAAAGAGTATTTTCCACTTTTTTACACTTTTTGATTGTAAAAGATATATTTTTCGTTAATTTTTTCATCGTGTAAACCAATTTCTCATCCATCTATGCTTTATACAAACATTCAGTTGTTTATGGACATATATTAACAACATGATTAATTTACCATGGCTACATATAATGTATTTGTTTTTAAATGCAAACACTCATGCATTCCATTCCAGGAGTGAAGTTTAAATGTAGTAGTTTGGAAAAAGATTTAGTTTACGAACTGGTTTCCAAAAATAAGGTAGTCGAAGTATATTTTAGATAGAATTGATGCGTTGAAGATTTACAATGAACCTGAGAAAACTGAGAGAAAATATTCAACGGAAGAGCGGGAATAAGAAAAATTGCGAGTAAAAATGTATTGACTATATATTTTGATTATATATAAGAAACGGAGATGAAAACTAGTTCAGTAATAATTGTTCCTAGAAGAAAATTATAGCGACAGGAGATTTCCCAATCACCAAAGATTTTACTTTAAAAACTATTCTTGTACACTTATTAACCGAAAAACAATTCTCACGGCCTTTTTTTACGCCTACGTGTGTATTACCAACATTTTTCCGAGTATGATGTGGACGTAAGGTGCTAAACGTAGCGTACCAGTATCCGTTCCATTTTGTCCTCCGGGTGGCGATAATTTCAAAAGCCTTCGAGACGTCTGCCCGTGAACGATCCCTTACCCGGTTGCCAGGCGAGCATCATGTGGCACGGACGGAAGCATCCCCTTTAATCGAAGGGGCCGGAAAATCGTTAAAATTCGCGGAATATATGAAGTTTTTCCCGCGTATGATATCGACTTCGTACCCTCCGTCCGAGTTTCGCAATCGATATTTTCCGTCTATATGGCGAGCAGCGCGGAACGACCGTAACTGGGAAACGCGGGCTCGAAAGCGACGTTTATTTTTTTCCTAAGCGACGATTTTGGACGAAATTTAATTACGAGTATCGCGTTCGAGATTGGCTAGCGTCGGCCGAAACGTTTCGCGTTCTCCTATTTGCTCTCGCCACAATGAAATGCACCTTAATTGCCTCTGCGTCGCGTGGTTCCCTTCAAAATTTGATTGGAATCGCTCCGAAATACGAAAGTAACTTCGTTCGAGGCGTTTAGTCAACTATTTATTTTTCGAGTCCGCGATCTGATGGGAATAGAAAACAAATTGATCCCTGCCGTTATCATTCGATTTCTCTCTCGCGCGCGCCGTGTTTATCGTTAAATGTGAACGCCTCTTCGTTTGTTTACTGTCAAAGAGGCATAGAATAGCTTTTAACCGTAAAGGTTAATAAGTAATGCCTGGTTTGTTGTAAAACTATTAAAGGTCGTTTACATACAAAATGGAGTGAAAGGCAGGGAGATTTAAGTGCGTTTTTCTAGCCTAAAAAGGTCACGGTTTCTACTCCATTCTTCGTCGTTAAATCATGATTAAATGCTGTTGAGCTAACCTATAATCGAGGCATCTGACATGGCCATAAGTCGAACCCGACAGTTTGTTTGTGGAATGCTGATAAAAAAATTACTGGAAATATATTCATAAATTTAACGATAACAGTGATACGTGATGTTTATCGTTTCTCTAAATAGATAGTTAAACTCAGGTTTTTTATGCTCAGTTCCGAATCGAGTTGTGACAAAAAAGTACACGAATCGGTCTCTTTAAACAAAATGGCCGAACCTAAACTCCCGACTGCCATTACGAAATGACAATTGACGGAGTGACACATCCAGACACCCTTTCGGGCCCTTAAAACTTGTACACGTGCTGTTGAAACAGAAAGAGAGAGAAAAGAAGGTGGGAAGTCTCAAGGTGTCTGGATTCCGAGAGGAGAGGTAGAGTGGGGGGAAGAGGGAGAAATGGAAGGGAGAATATTGAAAAGTTGGAAGGATGCAGAGAGAGAGAGAGTCGGGTATGGAAAGGGTGGCGGGGCGTGAGAGTGCGTGAGTGCGCGCCAAGGCATGTATAAGCAGAAGAGATGCGTGAAGAATGAGGGAGGGAGAGTGAGGGAGTTACGTAAAGTGCAATGTGTGGAGTAGGGGGGTTGAGGAAGGAATTCGATAGTAGACGATACATTTTCATATCAAAATTTTATTTATTTTATATTGGCTTCGTGCATATAAACGCGTAAATTCCTACTGAAATAAACATGCGTGTGCGCGAAAATATAAAAAATGGTAATTTTTATACGTGAGGCAATTTCGTCTTCAACCATCAGTGTGTTTGCGTGCGTATCTTAAAATCTTTTTTAAAGCGAATCATATTGATTTCATAAAAGTTTCTAAATTGTTCACTGGATATGAAGACAGCTAGACATGCAGGGTGATAGAAAATTACCCTTTCAAGAGCACACCAATGGTATTATTTTAAGATTTGAAAGTGCTTATGCGCACGTCCGCAAATATACGGTTTCATAATATTAGAAATTGGAATGTTTCTCACGTCCTGAATATATATAGTAGGCCTAGCCTAATGGAATAAAAAAGAATTACCTTAGCAAACTTGGTTCTCCATTATTATAATGTATATGTATAATGAACCGCTAATGAAAGGAATAAACGTACCTCAAAACGCTAAGTTTTGTCCAACATATCTAATTTTTCTCTATTGTAATGATTCGGGCAATTTTTATAATTGGCAAAGCTCCGATAAATTGTTTACTATGAATTATATCGTGGGAACTCAGCAGGATATATTTGACGCCATTTATTTGTAGCGATTCAGTAGCTGTTTTCTTGTCATAAGAATTGCTAATAGTATAAGAAAGATACTAATTTATGTTTGATACTTGTGGTATGCAGATGTTTAATAATTCTGGGATGTAGATCATCGGAATATTTTTTACATCAAAAGAGTGAGCATAATTACTTAGTATTTCAGGGAAAAGTCAGGCGTCGTGGAAAAAGGTGCCTCTGAAGCACAGTTCTCTGCCGCATGAGACTGAGAAGAACGCTCCAAACGCACGCAAAACTTCCCGCGGATTTTATTCATGCCACGGGTAACGTATTGTTACACTTGGGTTGACTTTCTCTGAACTGGTGCAAGTGCAGTAGAAGAGGATGCGGAAACCGCCGAGTGGGTCTGTGACGCTACGTTGATTAAAATCCCGAATCCCGCAAGAGCGTTTCGCCTCGACTTGCGACGAATGCAAACCAAGGGAATTCAAATCGCATCCTCGGGACTGAAGGAAAGATTTACACTCGAAAACCGCAGCGAAAATGTCGTTTAAAAGTTTTCTTATTCGATTTTTATTATTAATTACCAAGCGGGGTAGTTCACGGAGTGCAGTGTAGGAGCATATACTATTTTTTAAATATATATTAAATACCAATAAAAATAAATAATACATGACTATAATTGTTTACTTCATTGCAAAATTTCTTTTCGCGTCAGTTTCTGGGTGACTTTGAATAGCGATATAATCCTCTGACGGCGAGAGGTATAACTTCGCAATGACTAGTGTTCCTATCATCTTACGGAATCATTAGAATTCATAGATAACGATCTAGATTAGGTCTAGATTTTTTCGGCATAGCGTTTATAACCATACATAAATGGAAATAAATTTTCTTCTATCCAGGAAAAGGACGGAAGATAGAAATGTATTTATAGACGCAGTTACCGGAATGAAAGCAGCGATTTACATAGCTAATTGAGAAAGTGGGTGAAATTACATACTGCACTGTGAAATCGAGACATGAAAAATCTCATCAATCACCACGCCGAATTCATAAATTTGATAAACTACAAAAAATATATTCATTTTCAAAAATATTGTTAAAAAATAGTGCATTTATAAAAACCCAGATAAAGATAAGTCGATGTCAAGGATAGAGCGTGTGACGTAGAACGAACTCAAAGTACACGCGGAGAAATATGTATATTGTTAATTGGCAGATATAGGAAAACGTAGAAAATAGGTGAAGCTAGAGTTGGGGTGGGTGAGTAGAAAAGGGAGTTGGAGAGAGAGAGAGAGAGTAAGAAGTGAAAGGGAGTGAGAACGGAAAAAGGGTAGGTAGAAAGGCTGATTCAGAAATGTAAAGAAAATTAGGAGAGATTGAGAAATTGGAGGACAGCGAAAGAAAGTGCATGGGGGAGTAGATGAGAGACAAAGAAATAAAAGGAGAAAATTAAAAGAGATGGGAAAAGTGGAGAGAGAGAAATTTAGAGGAAAAGAGTGAGAAAGCGGAAGAGGATGTAGACATTATGCTGCGCCAGTGACCGAGGAGGGTCTTGATAAGTGAGGGGGAGGAATAAAAAAAGGGGGAGTAGGTGAAAGGCAGCGCGATATGGCGTGTCGGAAAGCGAGGGTAGAGGAGAGGTAGAGAGACGGAAAGAGGGCGCGGAGAAAGCACGGACGAGGTAGAGAGAGAGAGAGAGTTTGGAGCGGAGAGGAAATGTGGAGTGGTGGTTCGGGGTGCGTATCACTGGAGTGGTAGGGAGAGTGGAACGAAGAGCGAAGGGTTGGCGGGTAACTGAAGGTGGTGGAGCGCGTAATTGATTCGCTAATGCGTCGGCAGATGGAGGGAGGGTCGCGTGGAGGTTTTTGGATGAGTTGTGGGTTGGGTGGATGCGGAAGGTCGAGGCTCATGTGTAAAAGGGCGAGGGTAGAGAGACGGGGAGAAGAGAAAGTGGAAGAGAGAGAGGAGAAAGCAGGATGTGGAGGTAGAGAGATAAGAGGGAGAGATGATGAGAAAGTTAGCTGTAAGCGAAAAGAGGTTAAGTAGTCGAAAAAGTAGAGGGAGGGAGGGAGAGATGTGGAGTGAGAAGAATAATGAGGAAGAGCCAAGCTTAAGGAGGAGATGGATTGGAGATAAGAGGAAGATAAGAAAAGGAGAACCTAGGTGAGAAATGGGGGATTATGGGTAGATTATAATAAATAAGAGGGACAGAGTGTGTCCGTTGAAATCTCTGGAAAGTAAAAGCTAAGGTCCTGTCTCTTTTGTAATCGGTCAGGAACGAAATCACTTAGCTGAAGCTCAATTGAAATGGCACTAGCAAAATTTAATATTGATATTTTTTTGTACTTGAGTAGGAATTTCTATTGCTTCGTTAGATCTGTTCTCGCTATTATTATAAAATGGGAGTGAAAATGTATTCATCGAAGTTGACAAAAATTATGCTAGGATAACTACGAGGAAATAACGGTCATAAATTAGCCTTTTTATTACATTCCACTGTGAAACTTCCTTAAAATGACGTTCGGAACCGAGTGAATGATGGATTGCGCATTTATTCCGCTGTGCATTTTTGTCAACAACCTGCCATCATTGTAACTCTATAGACACAACGAAACCAAAGATTGCAGTAATATTATAGTACGATACTCATGCTATACTTTTTGCACAAGATAAAATTATGCAAAGCATTGGTTTCGATTTATAAATCTACAATCTTAACTAGTTTCTTGTTTGCTTTTCTTTCCTCCCCACTTATTTCCTATATATCGTGTTTTGGTTAGAAATATTTTCTCCTCGAGAGGGCTTATTAATCGAAAATGTAATATAATTTAGTCATCTTGCATATGGTACATTTACCAATCATTAGTAAAACTTTTTCACCAATCTTTGTTTTTGTTAAATGTGTCTTCTCTCATGTTATGAACCAATTAAAGGAAGCATCTGAAATTTCGAAGTGTAAATACAGTGTAATAATATCAGCGACCATTAGAGATGGTAAGGCTTTTCTGTGTTTTTATTTATTGGGTGACATTAAAGTTAAGGGTGCGTGTTTAACGTTTTTATCGATTATTTGGATAGAATCGCGTAAATATATGCATGAAAATTTATTCATGGATGTATTTTATCTTATTGCCTTCTTATTCTCCATGACGGCATCTTTGCCTCAATATGGAATTACAAAAATTGCTATTCCAAACCAAATTTCTCCTTAATAACGTTTGGATGCCTTCTTTTAACGATCATTGATGATTACTTATTAATTCTTTTGGTTATTTATCCGTCGAATTTTATCGTCTGCAAGTTTCAATTTTACCCGTCACGCCTTGTAAATTGCTTCGCATGGTGTGAGAAAGAGAGTCTAATGCTATACTTTTACGCCAGTTGCCTTTCCACGATTACCATATAATTCCTGGAAACGCCCTTTTCGGAAAAACCGGAGCGATATGAGTATCCCGTAAGACACGAAAAAGCGGAGTTAAACATGAATGGACTCATTTGGAATTCTAAAGAAATTCCACGGCTATTTTAATTCGGTTTCGTATATAATTATCCCCATTCGAATTGTATCGGTAAAAAATCGTTCTGAAAGTTTTTTGCGTAAAAACAATTGTTGAAAATTCGAAATTTAACTTTGAGGTGTGCTTGTCAGCGCGCGCGGGATTGAATTACGGACATTTTTGGAAAACCAGTCAAGCTAAAATGGGAAAAAACAATGGAAAAGAGAATGGATGAATTTTGTACGTATTTTTTATGCAATTGGAGAAAAAAATTGACACTTGAAAGGGTTTCCAGTCAAAAGTTTTATCTTATACTCTCTATTTCAGTCGATATACCAGCGCAAGTTCCAACCGTTGAGTTGAACTGAATTCGTCAAAAAAATGTGATTAAAACTGTTCAAAAATTTCCGTCACATTTGAAAAAAGTGTTCGTATTTTAAACAAAGGAGTTATTCGATATGATTTATCTCATATTATTTTATTCCATTAATGATGTATTTCTGAGGCATGATTTCGAAAGTATTGTTGTTTCGTGGTATTATTTTATTTTTGGGAATATACCTACAGTACCAAGCGAAATATATTTCAGATTCTCTAAATCCATGTTCTTATTCACATCAAAACTTGATGGATTTACAAGCCATAATTATTTTCTTCAAGCGTGTAGAGCGAGTCAGAATCTAGGCAAAATAAACTTTTTCAAGCCCCTTTTTGTAAATAAACACAAAGAAAGTTATGACCGTTTATTGGCGTTTATCGTTTATCATGTACAGATTGATTGGACTAATAAGTAAATTACTTACCTATGTAAATCTCGTGTCAGTGTCAAAAAGTCCAAAAAATCACTGAATTCGAATTACTCTATGAAATTGTACGTTTTAAATTTTTCGTGATCCGATTTGAGAAGGCTTAAGAACAATTACGAGAGGTAGAAATGACAAAAATGCTAATACATAAACTCTTTCGGGAGATAGAGTTTGCTCAACAATGTATACGCATCCAAGTTTCTTTCGAGCATTAGAGTTGAGCAAGAATTGTATCGGCGTTTTCTCTTTTCAATCTTCTCTTCACTTCTAGCCTTATCTATTCTCATACGACCCGTGGCTTAACCCTCTTTCTTTCCTTTGTTACCTTTTTTGCTGTACTTATCTTGACCTGAACTCCCTGCGATATTTTTTGTGGATTAACGAGGAATGTACAATATTGCACGTATTCAGTTTCTTCTTCTTTCAACAAATCATCAATCATCATCATCAATCACCATCAAACTCTTAATAAAAGCCTTAATCTGTTGGTTGGAACGCTATATAAGATTTCCCATAGGAGGGATCTTAAATATACCTCTTTCACACTTGCAGAATTATTTTATTTTGCAAAATTAAATTATAAGTAATTGACGCACGATCTTCGGATAAGAACCATTTTAAAGGAAATTAAATGAAGATTCCTGTTCTTATCTTATCGTAAATTTTTGTTTTCGAATCGAATTCGCTCACATTAAGCACAAATATTCGAAAATTTGTCAGAATTTTGCATTTTTACTGAAACGTTTCCTTGGCGATCAACAGATTTGTTGTTCATACAGAAAATCAACATATTTGGTAAGTTCATAATAGCTAATTTTTTTCGGAACAAAACGTTAAAGATGTTGTTAACTTAGTTAAAAAAATGTATACTCGTATTGTCTTACTATTAAATATAAAAAAATATATTAAAGTGAAAACCTTTCCATCTATCTTATCTAATGTTCGTATAAGTGTCAGATTTAGCTCATTTCTTTCCAATATAGTTGAATATATTAAGTTTCAATTTTCCCGTTGATTTTCAACGGGCATTTACACTAGTTACTATAATAAAAGCCTTGATGTGTTTTTATATAACACTGACGCCATCAGTGGCACTTTTGAACGCGTTTTAACAAACTTCCCGATTAGGTGGAAGCTTGAAATTTCGTAGGAATGTTTGATTCAGATATAAAAATTAAATGAAATAAATAAGACCCGGGATCAACTCCAGGGGGGGGGGCGATTTCCATCTCCCGTAAGTTAACACGTAAAATGCGTCTTTTTAAAGTGCAGGCTTTTATTCTTTTGGAAATTCATATTAGAAAGACTTGGCTTACGATTTTCGAATTTGAACTGTTTTAGGAAAATTAATGAAGTTTCTTATTCTATTCATCTTTTTCCGTCTACCGTTCGAAATCTCTCATATTAAACATTTGAGTCATATATATTATTGGGAAAATATCGGCTTTTAAGCGGGATTTTGCCTTGCTGACCACGTCATTGTTAAACTTCAAGAATCAATTTTTGTCTCAAGCCGCATACGTGTAATGTATACGAGTGCATAGATTGCCTTAAATTATAATAGGATTTTTCGCGACATTACGTAATCCTAATGGGACTGGGGTTTAGTTTTGCTTATCTAAACGACTATATAGATGTCGAGGAGAGAGAGAGGGGTATGTGTGGAGGGAGATAGGAAGGAAGGGATATAGAATGGAAGGTACATAGAGAGTAAGGGAGGTATAGAATTAGAAAAGGATGGGAGAAAATAGATAAAGAGGTAGACGGAGAAAAAGAGGGAGAGTTATGGATTGTGACAGGAGGGAATTAGAGAGGCGTGAGGAAAGAGAGGGAGGGGAGGAAAGATAAAGAAATGGAGGGAGGAAGAGAGGGACGGCGAGAGGGAGGGAGGAAATATTATTATTTCTTCGTCATATTACGGGCAATACACTAGTTATAAATATCCGCCAAGTAGCGCATTCCGCTATGTGATTTATGCTGAAGGACTTATAATCAGAATATTAATTTGAAGCGATTTAAGAAAACTATATGAAATTTTCATTTAATTTCTTCAAGTCCTATGATATATGAACGCGAGAGAATCGTATTTTCCATCCTTAACGTATGAAAAATAATTCAAACAATCCGTGGTTCAAACACTAATATATATACGTGTATGTATACACACACCAAATCGTATATTTGGGCATAAACGTCTCCCACACAGTATAAATGTAGCCAAAGTTGTAAAAATTTATCCAACGCAATTTATTTCCAACGAATTTTAACAGTTTCTTTCTCTTTGCTTATTTTTTTATAAGTCGTGGAGTTAAAATCAATTTTATGCATGTTAATTCCGGATTTTAGTGTGTTTTCCCTCTCTCACTCGCCCTCATACCTACCAATTTCCCGTTTTTCCTTTTCTGCCATTCCTCTTAATTTCTCCCCACTTCACTTCCTCCTCTCATCCCTATATTCTTAACTCCCCTCTTCCCTACTCTTTCTACCCTCAACCCACCTAGTCGCCTACTCTCTCCCCTCCCACCTCCCCTTCCCTCTTACTCTTCTCTTCCTGGTCCTCCCTCCACCTCTACTCTTCGTATCTTTCTCCCTCATCTCACTCCCTACTTTTTCTCTTCTCTCTCCCCCCTACCCCTCCATCGTTATCATCTCGCTCCTTCCTTGCCCCCTCTCCCCTCACTCCCTCTCCCCTCCTCTGACACCCCCTCCACTCTTTTTTCCCCATACCCCCTTACTCCCTCCTCACCTCCTCCCCACTCCTCTGCGATATCCCTTCCGTGGCCATAGCTTTCGGGTCGCCATATATTTCTTTATCATTTTATCACACGGTTTTTTCCGAAATCCAAGTTGATGTGTACATAGTCTTGCTCCCTATGCAAATGGCCGAAATTAATTCCATGAATCATTCACGGCCTTTCTCCCATTCCCTCACTCTCTCTACGTCTCTGTCTCCCCATTCTCCTCCGAACACACCCTCAATCTTCTTTTGTTTTGCTTTTCGCCCGAAAGGAGCTTTTCCCGCCCCGTCGTTATTTTTTTTAGTTCGCGGAATCGCGGTTGTTTTTTTGTTAAATGTAACGGCGCTGTTTTTCTTTTTATTCTGGGCACTGTGCGTTCTTTTGGACGTCGAAATTTTTCATCCTGCCCTGACCATTAGGGCGTTATCGTAATCGGGCGCGGGAAAAAGTACTTTTTTTTAGCTATTCGTGTTTTTTTCTGGAATGAATCGGGCCCTAGTCGAGTTACACCAGGTAATTGTTGCGCGCAGAGCGGCGTTTTTAATGCTCCTAGATTATTATTTGGAGGAAAGATCGTTGCTAGGGAAGGTCATGTCCGTTTCTCACTACACCTTTTTTCCACTAAGATAGGTTAATCTGGGATTTTCCGGGAGTTATTTCATCCAATTAATATTTCTCGTAGTTAAAAGTTTTCACAATTTTTCCCACGAAATAAAATTTTGAAGTTTGAATTTTTAACCGCGAAATATATGCTTATCACGTCTTCAAATAGCGTGCCTAACAAGGCAGTACAGAAGCTGATCACAAGTGCGATAAAAATGAAGAAAATATTGTTTCCCGGAACTTGAAGAATATTTGGCGTAGTTTCGTATGCCTTCATTGGTTTGTTTGAGCATCTGAAGGAAATTTTTTCAAATGGTTGCATACATTGCTATTAATTTCCAGTTTAAATTGAATACCCTTTTTTCTGAAGTTTTCTATGTGAATACAACCGCAATTTATAGTTAATATGCGCAGTCGTTATAGTTGTGTAATGTAGATTTATCTAAATGATTCAGCAATAGCACTGTAATTTAACGGAAGATTAGTGTAGCAAATGCTTAAAATTTAAGCTAGAATCGTACCAAAAGAGTCATTACTGATCAGAAAGTTTCGTAATTTCTGATATGCTATTCTAAATATCTGGCTGGTATTCTAATTTAGAGTTTGGTCGAATTCTCCGAGAAGCTGTATAAACCGTAGATTTCTCTAACTCTACCTAACTCAGGAAATCTGCACTGAAGACTAGTCGAAATCGCTCGGAAAAAGACGTTTCTGCTAGCAAAAAAAAACTCACAGTTGCCCGGACAATCCAGACAGCATACTTGTATTACCTCCATTAAATTGTTCTTTCCTTGGGAAATTATATTTAACCATTTTAAATGTCTGCTAATGTGTATTTTATATGGAAATCGAGAAGTGTCTTAGTCGTAGAAAATTGTTGTACCCACCGAGAAGGAGGTCGCCCGACCCCCCGTTTGTGTGGTTTGAGGAGACCGCGCAAAATCAGCCTTCCGTCCTTCGGAAGGGACGTTAAGCCGTTGGTCCCCTTGGTGCTCTTCGTTAAAAGTAGGTTAATGCCGGCACCCCTTGTGAATATGTTCGGTGTGGGAGCTATGGCTATAATAATCAAAGAGGTTGATACACACCCCACTGAGAAGGTTCATTGAACCCATGACAGAGGGAAACATGAACCACTGTCATTATGGAGAGATCTTTTTACTGAATTTTTTGACGTAGTGAGATAACGGCATCATTCTAATCAGAAAATCGTGCCGCGGGTGGAACCATCGCATGGACGTATAGAGATTTCAATGGCTGCGTCGCACTGGAATGTTCTTTTCCTAGTTTTTTTTTCTAAAGATCCCATTCCAATGCATTGGTAGTCTGCAGCCTAAAGGCCTAAAAATACAAAGAAAGATCTTCCGACTAGAAATGCGTCGCGTCGTTTAATTTACTAAAGTCCGTCCCGACGAATCGACCAACTTCGTTCGATCTATCGATTTTCCTCGTTTCGGTCGTTCCGCGCGAACTTTTTTGGAGTCGTCCCTCTGAAAGAGGTTTTTTACGCTAGTAGGTGCTCCCATTTTCTCGGTGATTGCTCGCCCGAGGAATGAACCCGATTCCATTCATCGTAGAGGTCGTTATTATAGATGAAACCCGTAACCGACCTTCTCTAATAAAAAAATTCCTCGAAAATTTTCTACTTTGGGAAAACACATTTCAAAAGATGAGTGACCCGAGAGAGGCGTAGGCGACGGTAACTTCGAAATGTTTGAGGGAAGGAAATTAACGCACCCTCGGGGAACTAGGATTAGGGTCATAAATTCGATTTTGCGTAACGGGAGCCCACCTGTGGCCCCAGGGGCTCGATTTTCCAGCTGCTTGTTAATCTCTTGTGTGCAATTCCGGAGTCATAAAGCCCTCGGCGATGTGGAGGGGTATATCCTGCCTTAAAAACTCCTTCGTTACCACGGCGAGCTCTTTGATTGTTCGGATCGGAGGATGGGCAAACTTTTAAACCTGTCGGTCTATTTGTTTTTTGGTGACGTCATCCGTATTTCCAACTCGTATTTTCTTCTCCATTTTTGTCCGACTTGCTCGCTTCGGCGACGTTTGCCTTTTGTTTCAGTTTTTCCGTCGTGCATGGAAACAAAATTTTTTTCTCGATGATCATTTGTTTGGCGTTCCCCTTTAGAGTTCCGATTTAATTGTTAGGGCATCGGATTACGCTCGTTTCCGCGGAAAAATCTAAAATTGACGTGGAGAGAGCAGTATGTTTGCGAAAGAAATTTAATTTCAGGTTTTGTTTGTGATTGGGCTGTGCCTTATTGTTTGAAATATCAATATATATGGGCTAAAACAACTTTGTCTCGAATTAAAATACATTACGCTATCGGAAAGCCATATGTTAGAGCGGAGGTTCTCAACCTGTGGTTTGCGTTAGTAATTGAAAATCGAAGTAAAAATCTAGCAGAAAATTTGATAAAACCGATATTTTACCCGCCACCCAAAAGGATTAGTAATCAAAATCCGATAATAAGAACCCAACAACGGAAGTATGCATATTAGTGTTCCGTTGTTATATTACTTTCTGGTTGGTATGTAGTCTATGAATGAGAACAGTTTAAGAAATGCTGCGTTGGCTAGTTTTACACTTTTATATTCGGGTGAATGGGAAATGGAGTGTCATTTCCTGCGTTTTGATTATGTATGTTGTTATACGATGTATGTTTAGAACAAAAATTGCCTTCATTATGCCATTTTACCTGTGATGTTTATCTTAAAAAATAGGCTATACTCTTGACAATTGTCTGTAACTAATTATGTTAGTGCATCCATACCTAACGATGGCTGTTTCCAGAGACATTTTTGGATTAGACAAACTAAAAAATGTTGGGAGATCCAGATAAAGGGAAAATACTAGTTGATTTAACTAAATGTTTTATGTATTTTCTCATAACTGCTTTGTAAGAGCAGTAGCTAACATTTTAGTTCAAATTTTGTAATTGTAATATCTATTTTATTTTTAAAGTGTAGAACGAATAAATTCATACAATAAAAAGACCAAAAACCGATAACCCTGAGACTTGAGGTTGTCGGTTATTAAATATTTCAGATTTATGGGCTATATGTTTACGCCTATATGAAGGGTGACCGAAAATTAATAGGACTAAATTTTTATCTACAGAATCAGGGCAGATAGTTGTCCACTGCAAGTTGTAACATGTCGCTATATGTCTCGTGCATTATCAGCTCAGTAGGCGTCTTACATATTCTTGTCAGTTTTTATACAACGCTCATTAAGTAAAGTGGCATACCCATCATGAATTTACGAATAGAGCTATGATATAAAATAATCTTTTGTGTGCGGTTGACAAAACAAGTGCAGAACGTTTAAAATGGTCCAAAGTGCATTCAACGAGAGTTGTCTCGCTGTAGAGTGTTTTGGTGGCATAAGTGATTTTCTGTGGGATGTGAATGAATGAATAATGAACCCCGCGGTGGTATACCGTCCAAAGATGATGTGAACCAAAAATCAATCTCATTCATGAAATGATAATGAGTAACTGTCGTATCAGCTTGAGAAAAATATTCACTACTGTGGGCATTCGTTATGGAGTAGATCACGGTATTGTCCATGATAATTTAGATTGCAGGAAGATGACAGCCAAGCAAATAAGCTGCAATCAAAAAGTTTCCGGACGGTCATAATATAAAACATTGGCTTGCCGCAGGTGATATTGAATGTTGTCCCCTTCAAAGTAATCCCCTTGGGTAACGATACAGCGATTCCAGTGCCTTTTCAACTTCGCGAAGCACTCCTGGAACTTCTTTTTGTGAATATTGTCGTGCGTGTCCTGCGACTCGGCCTGAATCTCCTCCACGTCATCAAATCCGCGTCCTTGGAGAACTTTTTTCAAATTTGGGAAGAGGAAATAATCGCACCGAGCAAGGCCAGGAGAGTACGGAGGATGGGGAACAGCTGTCATGTTGTTTTTAGCCAGGAACTGTTGCGATGCCCACTTGCCTGGACGTTTCCACTGATGGCCTCCCTCAGTCGTTTCAGAACTTTAGTGTAATAATGTTGGTTTATTGTCTGGCCTTGTGGAACGAATTCCCTGGGCACAATCCCTTCCATGTCAAAAAACACAATGAGTATGCACATCACATTGCTCTTGACCTGTCGTTCTTTCTTGGATCTTACGGAGTTTGCACTTTTCAACTGTGATGATTGTTGTTTCGTTTAGGGATCATAACCATATACCCAAATTTCGTCGCCTGTAATGATCTTAGAAAGAAAGTATGGGTTGTTTTCAAGGCTCTCTTGAAGGTTCCGACAACCGTTCACGCGATGGTTTTTTTGGTCTTGTGTCAACAGCCGATGGACGAATTTTGCCGCAATGCGCCTCATGTGCGAAACGTCGGTGAGAATGCTTTGAACAGATCCGTAGGAGATACCAAGACTTTTAGAAATGTCGAGAATGCTTTGCCGGCGTTCCTCGTGGATGGCTTCACGCACTTTTTCGATGTTTTCATCATTTTTGCTTGTTGAAGGACGACCGGAACGCTCAGAGTCCTCAACTGATGTTTGTCCATTTTTGAAACGTGAATACCGCTCGTATGGTTGGGTTCTACCCATGGCGTCTTCACCAATGCTTGATTAAGCATTCCAAGGGTCTCAAATGCTGATTTCCCAAGTTTGTAACAAAATTTCACACAAACAAGTTGTTCTTTCAAAGAAGTCATTTTTAACACCTTCAAACTTGGAAGACAACTTCACATTGAAGTATACTACGCATCCTAAGTTGCGCAGCTACGTGGAACAAACGAGTGGCGCGCCATGCGGCCAGTCCGGGAACTTTTTGATTGCATGTATGTACCGAAAATCGTGAACTATCACCAAAAAAATCAAGCAACAATTTGCATTAACTCCTAGATAAGGTCTACCTTGATATTTTGATTGCGACCATACTACTATTTTTACACAAAAAAATTGTAAATGCTTTTGCCGCCACAGCGCAGGTTTTGCTCTGCTGGATAGTCCTCGCATGTGTTTGTATGAAAGCCCCTGCGGCCAATAGATATCAACATACTCTAGTTTTTCCCATAAATATATGCCCCCAAAGGAACACCAAATATTCCCCCAATCTGATCATCATATAGTTTGCCCCTGGTAGGTAAACCACCAAGCATACTTTAAATGACTTCCTAATTGTATGCCACCCATCTTATACAAATTTGTACCTACACACCAAATGCCCCTGGTTTTATGCCTCCAAACTTACACTCTTCTTCCCCATCTTACCCTCATCTTCCCCATCTTACCCTAATGTTCCCCTAAAACGTGTCCCACCAAAAAATTCGTTGTTTACGTTAACGGTTTTCGTAAGCGAGCGGGGACTAAATATGTGCGCGGAGGAAGAACGCGCGGCGTGGGTTGTAATGCGGTAGCCCCACTATATTACTCAGCCACTCTTGCCAATCTAGCGAATTTTTAGCTAGATCTAGCGACTTGGGGTTCAAACTAGAGCATAAAAAGGCCACAGCGAATAACTACGAATCTAGCGAATCGATTTGACAATCTACATAATTCTAGCGACTGGCTATAATTGCGCCGTATATCTGCACTCATACGAATACAAAAATAAGTTACATGATAATAATACCATAGTAACAGTAAATGAAGGTATTTCATTTTCATCAAATTCATGCAACAACACACGTCATCAAGTAGCAACAATAATTCCTCTAGCTAAAACATGATTTATATATCGGCCTTTCAATTATTCTTCAGGAGAAAATACAACTGTTAGTTTTTCGTTATACGTGTATTTCCCCATCTCTGTTGTACTGTATACTATCCGTAGTAATTTTCGACTTACGTAAGTTTCGAATTACGTAACCGGTACCTGAATGCATTTCTTACGTAACCCGGGGAGTGTCTATATTATAAATCGATAATTTCTCTGGACAATTTGACTAACGTTTAAAAAGTCGAATTTTCAAAACTAATTTTTCGCTATTTTTTGTCATCCAATAAAAATATAAAAATCATTAAAAAATAAATTTATATTTTGATGCATTTTGTCTCCGTAATCAGTAGTGCAAGAGACATGAAGAAAAAAAATTAATGAATTAAAAATTTCCTGTCTCTTATGAGAAGCACTCAAAACCTAGCGGTCGCTCAGACCTCATGTCACTGCTATTGTTGCAAAAATTTCACGTCACTGGTTGAGAGTTAAACTAACTTATCCCTAAAACTACCCTCAGAATTAAGCCAAAGGCCTCCTGGTTTTACACCACCCAACGTACTTTCGACTACCCCTGAATCATAAGACCATGCGCACACCGTTTGCCCCTTACACTTATACCACCCAACCTATAGACTTGGCCATGGATCTCAAGTAGCACCTGTACCTGTAGCTTCACCAGTACAATCCTGAGCTGATCCTCAAGTAGCCAGTGGAAACGACCAGGAAGTCCGCTGCCCCATGGCTTATCCACCTTAATTATTTGGACTAGTATCCTGTGATTTTTTCTCTTAACGGAAGTTAAAAAATAGAGAGATATCCGCTTTGAGTCCGATAATGAGGTAAACCAGTGGTCGGCAACCTATGACCCGCGGGTCATTGAGTGACCCGCCATAACGATTTTGGTGACCCACAAAGGTAAACATGTTTAGAAGGGTTTATCTTTTGAGAATAAAAGAGTAATTCAGTTAGTAAATCTAGCTTATGTAAACATCCAGGAATTATTTTTCTTTTCATTAGAAGTTTTCAATCAACCCATCGCATTTTCCAAAAACCGTTAAAAAAAGGTTGCCGAACACTGGGCTAAACAATGCTGTTGCGGGTATATTCAATAAACTATCAAAGACTGGATTTTCACCTCTGCTATAAATAGAGAATAAGATGGAATAAGTGCATTACGGCGGAAGGAGAGTATTTGAAGGGCAGGAAATAAAATAAATAATAGCAAGTTGTTGTAATTAAGTCCTGTTACTTACCAATCACCCTTCGTTTATTTGCGTGTGTATTTTTTTCTTTCCTCTTCTTCTTGAGATCAACAATGATTATGTTACCAATGCAGTACTTGCACATTTCCGAACAGAATGATTTTTCCCAACTTTCAGAATAATTCTGAGAAATTCTTCGTAGTAGAAAGAGAATGATGATTTCTTTGCAACGTTGCTCAAGTGGTTATCTATAGTTTTTCTGTTTCATATTCGTACACAGAAAAATAGCCAAGTTTTACAATGCACGTCCAAGCAGCCAAATCACAAAGAATACTGAGCGGCGTGACTTGGAAACCGCGGTTCATCACTGTAACTGAGCGATTAGTCACAGTAGAAGTAGAGTTGAGGAGTAATTGCAGTAACTGTTATTTAGTCAAAGTGACTAACGGGGAACTGTAACCGGTAACAGATATGCGCGGGAAGTAACAGGTATGGGAGTCACATTTCAGTCACCGCTTTTGTCACTGCAGGCTCGGTGGAACATGAGAAGGGACGCAGTCCCTACTCCAACCCACCCGAGTCCTGACTTGGTCCCAACAGTTTCAAGTGTACCAACGGTCCAAATGGTTTCAATTGACGCCGCTGTGCTGCGCTTAGGCGATCCCCCGCCAGCTCAAGATCAATGCAATGAAAAAGTCACCGGTGACTCAGGTAACAGGTACGAGTCACAGATATTTGTTTGTCACTGGAACAGTTTGTCACTGTGACAGAAAAAAAGTCACTCCCCAACTCTAAGTAATTACACATCCAGCGTGGAATTATAAATAATATGGAACTCGCACGGAATTTTTCAATGGAATATTTTTTAAATGGATTGTTCTCGGATAATACTGGTTTTTTAATTTGGAATTTGTACTGTACTTTTATGTCTAATGAAATAATCTTTATTCAAATCTGGTGGGCTTTCATAATCCAAGAAGTTGATGAGCCATAAATACAAACCAACAAAACCGAACCTGGTGGCGATTTTTGTTGCCCTTTAGTTATGAATCATATTTTATTCAATTAATAAAATCTTATCAATAATAATATCTATAATAAATTCAATCAAATATTACTCAATTGTTCTCCAGGTGTGTCATTTTTCGGATTATAATGCAGATGGTTGTCACGGGACTATTAGTCTCCCTAAACAACTTGTGGTTTTTGCATCACTCCGAGTAATTTATCAAAAATGACATTCCCGTTCCGAGCGCGGAAATTTTTTGTCATTTTTATCGTCGTATCGATACAGATCCCCGCGCGCACTAACGACAACGACAATCTAAAAATAAACGACGGCAGACCTATGCGACGGAGGATCCTGCCTATGGGGACGTCGTGAGTGCGGTGTATCGAAGCGTTTCATTTGTTTCGTACTCCTTCCCTAGGGTGGGCGATGATGAAGTCGTGGAGAGTCGTTTCGGCTGACTTCACGCGGTCGCGTAGGAATTACTAGGTCACCTGTATGGAGTTTGGAACGGATTCCTTCCCGAGCCCGAAGGGAGGGCTCGAACTCACGTCGGAAATGCCTCTATCGCACACCAAAGTGTTTCGTGCCTAAATTCCTCTGCTTCATGCTTACCTCGTACTTTATGCGAATTGCGATCATGTACAGTAACGTTATGGCGCAAAGGGTTTCCAAAAGTCCTTTTACCTCCAGGTGTTAAGATGAGTAGCGCGTTATATTTATTTTATTTATCGCTATATTTCTTTTTATATTTATTGTTATATTTGCTGTTATATATGTGGTTTATTTAGCCATCACAGTTATTTATAAAAATCAAGAATATCAATATGGTGTTCCCGTAAGTCCCTTTACCCTTGTGTGTAGTGAGATGCAATTGCGATTTTATGTATGTTTTTTCCTCGCTTTTTTCATAATGAGGGCGAGTGAGAAAATTTCTTTTGGAATAGAGGAGTTGGTTTAGTTTTTGCTACTCATTCTTAACAACTATGGGTAAAAGAACTTTTGTTTATCGCCGCACATGGATTTGTATTTTAACTATGCTGCTTTTTTTAATTTATTCTTCGCCCTCGGTTCCCTTGATTAGTTTATGTTCGTGAAAAATACACATTTAGAAATAGATTTTTATATTCGTTCTTTTGCGAAGAAATTTAATGACTCGAAAATCTAATTTGAAAGAATCACATCCTGTGACGCGAAATGGTTTTTATGTCTACTCTAGAAAATGTTCTTGAAGAAATGGTCAGGAGGTATATAGAATTTTTTCAGAAGAGAGAAGCTTGACTAATTAGGCAGAGGCAGATGAAATCATTTACTCGAATTTTGAAGCATAGCATAGTAGATAAGATGTCAGGAAAGAGAATAAGAGTGTAAAAAGTGTGAAAATAATTTGGATTTTGAATAGTTTAAGAGATTGGAATTATTGCTATAATATGAATACACGGACTGCAGATAGCTTTCGGTGAACACTGAATCCAGAACCTACTTAAAAAATAGAATGCTTAAAATGAATTTGGAGCTTTCTTCCGTTAAATTAACTAAATGTAAATGATAGCGACGGATCAAAATTATATAATTATAAATTAGATACTAATGCCGAAATAATTTTAAAGAAATTTTAAAAAGGTATGTGCGCCATCATTATGACATTTTTATAAAAATATAACTTTGCATTCACTAACATTCTCACAGAAAAACAGTTCAAAAAATAAATTCCTCAAGACTTTCTTCTTTCCCTAAGAATCCAAGTTATCTTTATTTTAGAGATTTCCTGCCGTTGAAAAGTTCGTCTTGATTGTTTGAGGCATAAGGTGTCAAGAAGAGAGGTTATAAATTTACAGCTTGTTAGTGAACTGATTAATTGTTCGCTCGACATGAAGACTGGCGTGTTTCTCGGTACAATAATGCTGAAAAGAGCTCGTTTTCGGTTTGTTTTCCCCACTTAATTGATGGCAAGACGGATGCTATAATGTTTTTAGAGAGATGGTAATTTCGGAAGACGACTCGTTTTTACAGAGGAATTCCAATCAATTACATATATCGTTGAAATTTTTTAAGTCATGCAATTCTTTAGAAATATGGATAGCATTTTCTTAATCTTACTCCTGAGAAGCCTATTTTTATATAGGAACCCTGAACTTCACTTGTTAATTATTGATAGCTAATATTATGCTGGTTCGTGAGGAAGTTAAAAGAAGAATCTCCCGTTTTTGATTCAATACAATTATGGCGGATATCTTTCCCTTTCTTGTATTCATGAAGTAAATATTAAAGTTAAATCAATGTGTACTTAGGTCAATTTCTTACGATATCCCGATTTATTTGAAAATTTAAAGTAATTTTAATTTTTCCAATGATTTGAGTGAAAGTGAAAATTTTGGTTATGGCGAAATATAAGAACTAAATTCTCGAATTCTCGAAAACGTTCAATTTAAATTGAAACCCAAGCTCTTTAATTACTCATGAATGATTTCAAACATTATCCTCTTATGAATTTCCGTTTATCAACGAGCATATTTTTGAGCTGCCAAACCGTGTACATTATCGATAACGAGTCTCTTCCCTGGCCTATCTCCCCTCAAAGTGTAAATTGAAAAGCTGTTTCTTATTTAATTCTCGCCCTCTTTCGAATTATCAGATTATAAACTCAACCGCGCCTAACCTCATGAATGTGAATGGTCCGGTCTTTGCGATTAAATTTCTCTTTCGCCGCAACGTCAAAAGGACGGTTAATTTTCAATGCACGGAAGTCGTTTCTTCCGCACGACTTAAACGGGTCGACCGAAACGGGGGCGAAATTTAAAGCGATCCAAACCTAGCCTTTTTTTGTTTCGTCAGGAGATCTCACCCTCTTTAATCTCGCGCGTAAATCATTCGAAATTAATTTACGTAGTGATCGAGAGTGAAGAAATGATAAAATTCGTTTTCACTTTCGCCGTAGCTCTTTTTATGGCGAATCGAATTTCGTGGTCCGACACGTATGTCCACTAAGCTACCGGGACTTCCGATACCGCCTGGCTGTTATACTTTTCGGTTAAGGCTTCCTCGGGGTAGGCGGGCGTGAGAATGTGGAAAAAAGGGGTGGGGGCGAAAGAAAGAGGTTGCCTAGGGTTAGGTTTTGGGATGGAGGAAGGGGTACGAAAGGGTGCGTTGTGGTTGGGGATAGAGATGGGAGGCGGGGTAAGAGAAGAAAGCACATCCTCCCGAGGAGGCGCACTCACCATGAATGTTAACGAGGGAAATGGGAAGAAGAGAGAAAATTTCGGCTTCGAAGAACGTTTGGACGGGAAAGATAGTGGGAAGGCAGGGAAAGGGGAGGGGAAGTAAAAATTGGGGTTTTGTAAAGGAATGGGATAGATGTGCAGGTCGGGAGAGTGGGTTTTTGGATGGGGAGAGAGAGAATTTCTAGGGTTATGGGGGGAAAGACGGTGGGAGAACAGTGCGTGCGGTTTTAGGGACTCCTTTCCTCCCTGAAGCGTATCTCATGGGATGTTGGGAAGAGAAGAAGTTGAGTTTCACAATGCCTGACTTCTCACGCTGTATCTCTCTCCACTCTCTCTTTCTCTCTTAGCAAATTTTGCAGTTCGAACGTCGCGGTGACAGAATATTCTCTCCTCGGAATCCTTCTCTTCACATCTCTCGCTCGAGAGAGGGAGAGAAAAGCCCTCAGCACTCGTCTTGATTAATTATAGTTCGCGTTTTTTCCCGCCCCCAGCTTCGGAAGCGTTGTATTCGCCAGCCTCCCTGCGATGCTTCGCAGTCAGTTTCCTTTAATCCGCGTTGCAAATGTTCTTTTCCCCGCCTGTTTGATAGGTCTGTTTATTTTTTTTCCTCTTGTCGCGTGGAGGGTGGTTGGTTGGTGGTGGAGCGCGTGTTTTGATTGTTCGCACTGTTCTTTTCTCTTTTCGTGGGAGATTACCCCTTGAGGATTTCGGTAAGTGACGGAGGAGTTATTTTTATAAGTTTATTTAAATTTATTTAAAATCAAGTTGATCCTTAGTTTTGAAGTTAAATGGTCGAGCATTTTGTCGTATTTTAAAAACGCGCAGTCACGATTGGACGAAATAGCAGCTAATATTTTGGTTGCTAATGGTGAACGTGAGAAATATCATTGGAATGATAAAGTTGCATATTGATTTTCGTTGATGCTGAAGCAAGTAAGATGATAAACACTTTTATGCCGTTGTGTGCTATATTTCTAAATAAATTTCCAAAAGTGTATTCATGACGCCTCTATTTAAATATTTGTCGAAAATATTTCTTCTCCCTTTTGTGAAAGTTTTGTCTTTTTACTCTAATTTCTCACGCTCGCATGTCTTTGGTCTCCCGCCATCTTTTTAATCTCCTCCTATTTAAAAATAACCCTGGCGACTAAATGGCCGACATAACTTCCACCATCCCGCGACGAATGCAGAAGCTTAATTCGACTCATTTCCGACTAATAGATGTCGCTAGCATGTAACCGAACAAGCAGTCAGATGTTTTTCCGTGGTTAGTTTTTATTTTATTTCGTGGTTTATTTTTTGGTAGGACAGACTCGTTTGTATATTCGGTGAAGTAATTGCGTTTTCTTTACAAACTTTGGACGACAAAAAACAACAACTTGACGCTTTTTCAGGTCAAAATAGTCGCTTTTGAGTTTTTTTTCTTCGAACAATGCGTCTTGCAGTTTAATTCAATTAAGGAAAAGCGACCCGCAGTTTTACATAGGGTGGGCAAAGCGCAGCTCGGAGGATCATCAATCCATTTGATTAGTTTTGGGCATTATATCAAAGTAGTCTCATCTAAATTTGCAAAACTTTCCTCGTCCAAAGTGAATCACTCGGCCAAATTGAAATTCTACTCCATTAGCGTAAATGAAAAACGCGTGAAACAGTCGCCGCGTTAAACCGACATAAAAACGTCACATTCGAGCACTGGACGTCATAAATATCCATTTGATGAATTGGTTATTTGTCTCGTTTCCGTAATACGGTCGAGTGAATTTTATCTACGTAGTATCCTTCCTCAGTGGCTATTCAGAAATCATGATCCAAAAAAAGGAAGTTGCAAAAATAATTCGTTATATTTTCGTTTGTGGAATTATCTCCGAGGGCGGCTATTTTTTTGCTGAAATGTTCCTCGGGTTCAATCGATCATTTTATAGGTACAGAAGATACCTATATATTTGATGTTCATATTGGTAATTTATTTTTAAATCGTAAAGGCCTTTTTAGATATTTTAATGTCTGATTAATTTGTACTATGAGCTCAGTTTGGCAGTCATTTTATTGTATTCTAAGCTCCCGATAATTTTATTTATTTTAAATATATATATATTAAATTTTACTGTGGGGAACCTTATCGTTTTTACGTTCTGAGCAATTAGTTGTACTATTTCTATTGAATTCTTATGTACGGTGTATCACTTTTTTTAGGGTTATTTACCAGCGAAGCTATAATAACGGAACGCCTTATGAACACGTCACCTCTGTCAATCCGCATGTTCAGTCTCCGAAAGTACTGGGCGAATTATTATTAAATTAAGTATTAGTGATCCTTATTAAAATTTATTGCCAAATTACAATTTTCAACTGCTGTCAATTAAATATTCCAATTTATATAAACAATTAAATAAACGTATACTCGTATCTCGTTAATTGGCCTTCGTCAATCAACAATTAAATTCCATATTTTTCCCTCCCTAACTCTTGTATGATGTGTAAGGTATCGATTAAAGCATTTATTCGGATAGAGGGCAACATTTACCACTAAAAAGTCCGTGGCTCCGTATAATTACGACTTATAGTTTCGTGGATAAAAAAACCAAGAAACGCCCAATCTTTCCATACCGTTTTTTACGTATTTCCCATAAAGAGCGCCTTTGAAATCTCTGTGTACTCCATTTACGGAGTATAGTTTTCCTGCTTGCAATTTACCGGAGTGCAGATTTTAGTCCTATGGAATTACTCATATCCGATATATTTTTCTAAATTCTCCATAAGTTTTTCAGTCAATCCCTAAGTTATCTATATCACCATGCATACGTTGAACTTGCCCCAAAAAAGAATTATCGGGCTCACCTTGTGATTAAAATCAAATTGACACAATAAATCGATAAACACAGAAATCTTGGGAAGACCAGATGCATATTTCGGCTACCAATCAGTCTTCATCAGTAGTGATTGATCGATAGTAGATTCAGAATGAGTGATGATGAGACACCGATGATGCGGCTTCTTTGTAGCCGAAATGTGCACTTGGTTTACTCAAATTTTTATATGGCTATTGAGGAGGCACACTTATCCATAAGCTCACTAATTAATTTTAAATTCCGGGCATGGGATTTTGTTGCCCGAGTATTTCGACCAAAAAAAGACTATCCTAGTAGTTCGCTACGGAATGTTGTTTTTGTTTCGAAAAACACCTCCGGTTAAAAGGCCGTTCCAAACTTGACGGTTCCGGTCTTCTCAAAACCGTATCCCAGTTCCGTTTCGCTTAAAGAGTTTCTGACCAGTGGAGAGTTTCAAGTCGGAATAGGAGATTGCCTTTGCCGCAAACATTTTCGCCAAAGTGACCTCGGATTCGCCCGAAGAGAAGTCGACCAAGACGTTTGGAATTGAGGAAGTTGGACTAGAAATGATATCTCACTGAAACGAGGACGATTAGCGTGGACCGTCTCCTTGGGAACGGTCGAGAGATTGGGCGACTGATGGCGGCGAGAATGAAGAAATGAGTGGTTTTACATGGGAGGAAAGAGGGAAAAGATTTCTCCAAAACTTAGCGTGGTTCGAGTCCGATATTCTATTGACGAAAAGAGTGAAATTCTTTCGTTAAGTTCCATCAACGTTTGAAATGTTATATTTTTCCTACAGAGATTTTACAAATGTAAATCCTTACTTCGACCTCGTTTTTCATTCGTGCAAGACTTCTAAACTGTTTTAACTTTTGTTTCGACATTATGCACATATTACTGTAAGTGCGTTGACAATCATCCTAGCTTACGTTACCATGTTATTTACGTTTAAATTACCCTTATGCTCCCTTAAGAGAAAAAATTCTCCATTGTCTTTGTGAAAGTTAAATAATCTATATTACTGACCAATTGGTATAAAAAATATTTGTTTTATTTAATCAACTTTATAAGACGTTCCTATTGCCCGTATTTGACTACTTGAATGAAGATAAATGCTTATGAATACATTAATTAAGAATAACAGCTTGGGTCAGTTTTGCTTGACAAAGTTGAAGGGTTCTATACGAGTTCTCTGGAAGATAATCATTGAAGTGAAGGATAAAATACGACTGCTCAAAAATTTATAGACCATTCAAATTGAGTTAATAACTGTACAGGCGTAAATTGGATGGAATATCACTCTATACGCATTTATACATTAATATTGGACGCGTCGAAATCTAAATAGAATCTTATTGTCAATATATCTTCGTTTATCTTCTTAATTATATAGGACTCAATTAAAATAGAAGAATTCGGTCATATCGTAGACTTTTTGTTGACATACACTACATTTTCTTTTTGATTCTTTTGCTTTTATAGTGTTAGTGAAAATATGGTGAAAATACACTTTTTCTTTCTTTGGTACTCAAATTAAATAACTTGCAAAAGTAAACGATCGATGGGTTGAATTGTTGTACGTTCATACTGCATTAGTCAATGACATTGTGCCCTCGATTATGCCGCTGCGAGTCATAAGGCGTGTGGCCGCGTCTCTCCCAAAATCCGCGATATTGCCTGGGAACACTGTACCCTAATTCGATACCTAGACGTTTGCTTTCTTTTATGTCGACCATTAAACGGAGACCGGGAAGTCGTCTGATTATTTGTTTATCCACGCTTCTTTCGCAGAGGGCGGCGGTGGCGCTGGGACGTCCAAGAAGAAGACGACGTTCGCTCGGTTCCTCCGCGGACTCAAGACTCACCGAAAAGAGAAAGGTGCCACTCCGACGACGTCCCAAGCTTCCACGGTCATCTCGTCGCCATCTTCCGCTTCCGTATCTCCGCGTCACGGCGTCCAAGCGGGTCAAAGGCCGAACATAGTTCCCGCAACGCTTCTGAGGGTGAGTACGCATTTCTTGTCATTGTAACGAAGTGAAAGCGGCACGCACTACTGTCGTAACTTTGCGTACGTAATCCATATTCAGAGAGTGAGCAAATTTTTAGAGATTTCAAGGAGCTATCATATATATAAATATTTATCAAGTCTCCGTCCGTTCGTTCGTCACGTTTTTATTGGGCCCTTCCAGTTGGTATTAATTGCTGAAATTAATTGATCATAGGTTATTACCCAGAAAAATGGAAAATTTCGGAAAGGTTCCCGATTCTATTCCAGGAACCTTTTCTTTTCCCCCATTTGATTGTAGATTATTTTCAGTTTGCTTTTTAAAATAGGTTGAAATCGAGATAAGAACTCAAGACTTAATCCTTTGTACCGACAATAGAATTAAATTTATTTTTCTTGCTAAGAACATTGGAATCCAGAAATAATATATGAATCCGAAAGAACGGCAATTTTTCACGATTTTAACAATGAGAAATTTTCGCCACATAATGTCTTGTTTATGTTATTTTAGTCTACTTTTATTAAGATGTTCAATGTCCGGCAATTTTCCTGACTCTAACCAAAATTTAAAGTCATAAAGGTATACTAATAACAGTTGCATTAACCCATATTGGCAATGAGCAATGGATTTGTTTATTTGCGTTGGTATTTTAAATTGTCACTCGGCTAAGGTCTAACATCTTGAACACTTTTAATTTAACGCGTAATTCATGCCCACTCGTCATTTTCGATGGGCCCAGGCGCTCATAAATATATCCTTAGTTGCTAAACTAACATTTAAATTTAAACTACGCTGATGCGCTGCGTGATCAGTATACTTAGGTTATTGATTGAGAAATTTGTACGAATATATACTTATTTTCGCGTAATCGTGTAAGTACTCTCTCAATATTTTCTCATCACATGAGTTGCATATAGATCGAAGTTTATGGAAAATTTCGAGGATGCTTTAAATTAATCTATTTGCATTTATAATGAAGTCGAATGCCTCCGAGAAAATGAAATACGAAACGCTTTCTCAATGAATTTTAATGCTTTCTTTTGCACCTTTGCTCCCTCGGAGAGTACGTGTGATGATTCTTAAAGTTCCTTCCCGAAGATATCTGAATCGAAAATCTACGCGTATTCCGGATTAAAAATAAGCGGTGGCGAAACTTCTTTTAATATTCCCCGGCGCTTCGAAGTTCGAACTTTTTCATTACATGCCCGTGGGTTTCGTTTCGAAAATGTTCAATTCTTTATGGAATTAATGTATCGCGTTTACCGTAGGGTTCAATATTTTTCTGAGTAAATTTAAAAAGGTTTTGCCGATAGTCTTTTTTAAATTTCTCTGTATTTTAATACTCTAGGTTATATATATATATATATATATATATATATATATATATATATATATATATATATATTACCGTATTGTCTCGAATATGACGCGATGTTTTTTTAATGAAATTTTAAAAGTAGCCCCCTCGTCATATTCGAGTACTAGTGATTTTAAAAGATTATAAAATCGTGTTTCGAAAAATCACCGTACATTTCGCACATCTGTTTACGAGATACAATATACTTGTTACATTATAGACACATTAGGCGTATGTTACATTGTACTTGAAAAGCGTCCGAAGCGAGAATAGATCGAGTTCAATCGTCGGCTGAACCCCTCCATAGTCATTGAATTGAAGCTATAAGTGCGTCGGCGTATTCTTTGTAACTAATAATTAGCGAGTTTTTAGCCATCCGTTATTTTAACATTGGGTGACAAAAAGGGTGTTGATCATGTTGAGAAAAGGGGTCCTTCCAAATCCCAGGTTAACAGAGGAATCCGACGAAGTTATCACATGGATTTTAAAATAGCCGTAGCTAAATCGGTGTTATTAAAATCCACCGGAATTGAGAAATCAAGGAAAACTGTTATGCTTGCAGTCACGGCAGACGGGCGAAAACTGACTCCCTACGTAATTTTTAATCGTAAAAGGATGCCAAAGGAAAAGATACCGTCAGGTGCAATCTTTCAAGCGCAGGAGAAGTGAAGGATGAACGAGGAACTTGTGTTAGATTGGCTGAAGGTCGTTTGGGGTCGCGTTATATTCGAGGTTTAGTTTTTTCTTGAAAAGCTTTCCAAAAATCTTAGGATCGCGTTATATTCGAGGTCGCTTTATATTCGGGACAATACGGTACTATACGTGTGTCATGCTAATTAATTAAGTTTTCATAAATTTCATAAATATTGACTGCGCAAAACTATTTGGTTGAATAATAAGTACTTAATAATCAAAAGATTGTAAATTTATATATCTGAGGTATCTCCAATAGCCACAACAAGGTTATAGCATTCTTAGCAAGTAGAATGTAATGATGCTACGCATCAATGTTTGGATCAGATATTTAACTTTGAAACTTTTATTTGTGAAAGTCAGTTTTATTTGGATTTATTGACGAGAAATGCCGTCAAGTTAAGGTTAGCGCCGTAAAGTCCTAATGAATTTTCTTAATCATTTGATGCGATAAATTTTGTCAATTACTAAATAGAAGTATTTTATATACACCTTATTGCTATATTTGATGTTTACTACACACAAAGAATTTTATGACTATTGCAGATACGTGATTTATCAGTTGGATTCCGGGTGTAAAGTGATAGTTATTTTTAGAATAGATTAGAATTTTGAGCGGATTTAAAGGGTCGCATTTAATTCCATATATATTAAGTATATTAAGTTTTTCAGCCGAAGTTAAATCCTTTTTTTCTTGCCACATTAAATAAATGTATTTTTTGGAAAAATAAAAGCGCCCAAGAGTATCCAAAATAAATTCTATTTTGATTTACCCCTCGCTCTCTTTTTTATTATTCCAAGGAAAGCGGATTTGTATTTGGGATTTTCGAGAGTGCGGAAAATCGGTTAATTCGATCGCGTGATGAAATTTAGAGGACTAGAAAGTGTGCTTTTTAGTATTTTGCAAACGTGACTCGCGCGTGAACTCACGCACGTTCGCTCTCGGTATTTTTCTTAAATAAATATTAGGCGATCGACGCGAAATAAGAAAATCTTTGGTAGAAGGTTTTTTTTTTGTTAAAGAAATTTTCGTGACAAACTTAATCCAGTGTGATTTTAATGTAGCTACGTGCTACTTCAAGTCTATGTATAAATAGTTTTTCAGTAGAGAAATTTCTCTAGGTCGCCAGTAGTATTATTAACGTAAGGTGGGGGAGACCGTCTCGTGAAGATTCGTCCCTCTGCGGATTCCCGTCACGCGGGAGCGTAATTGCGCGGCCATTTTATCCGTTTTACGCGTACCACACGGTCTCCTCCAATCCCGAGACTTTTACCGTCCGCGATTTTTTTTCCTCTCAGTTCAGACCGGTCGCGACCTCTATTAGGGTGCGCCCACGCGCCTCCCCTTCTCCACTCGCGAAAATCTCTTCGGAATTTCCATTTTTCGGTAAATTTAATAATAGAATTTTCTCTCCCTTATTTCCTCGCTTCGTCTAATCTACTCCGCCCTCTTCAATCCGCCCCCCCCCCTCTCTCTCTGTATCCGATTAAACTTGCGATCGAAATCCAACTTTCCAGAATATTCTTCCGTCTTCCGAACATTTTCCCTTTTGTTTTTTTCTCTGTCTCTCATCAGGAGTATTTTTTCCCAAACTCTGTACCGAGAAACAGGTGCGCTGCCGCAAAATCGCAGGTGTGTCTTGCAATTTTCGAGAAAGGTAAAAGAATGGCTGAATAAATTTGTACTTACGGAAGCAAATTTCTTAGTTTGGCTATCTGTCGTTGGAAGATTTCTTCCGGCATTTTTTAATCAAAAGTTAATCCGATGAGTAAAGAAAAATCTCTACTCCTATGTCGTTTTGAATTCTTTGCACCGGGAAGGTGTGGTGGGAAATTTAGATACCTTCCGGACCGAAATATTTGGAAAACTTGGAGCTAGAGTAATTTTCTTTACAGCCTCTCTCGTAACTCATGTTATCGTGGCAAACTCATTCATGCAGAGCCACTCCGAAAATTATGATAAAATCAAAACAAAAAAATATTTGGAAATGAAAACTTAAAAACCTGAAGATGATGAATAGATTGAAACGCGGGTGGTATTGAAATTTTAAAACTTATGGAGAATACAATGTTATCATTTTATTTGTTCATCATGGAACAGTTCCACAAGATTACACCCACCACCGTAAATTTTATTAGGGGGATAATATAGATTAATTTCAGAGTAAACCAGAATTGTCAATCGTTTTGAATCGTAAGTCCTCCATTGACTCGCATCAATATTAAATGCATATAAGTAGAGAAAATTAATACATGATTAAATGATTAGTCAACTGTTAGGTACAATATTCCAGAAAGCTTTTGACCTCGCGGATTATTAACATTGAAAACATCGATTGAGTTTCGTTAAAACAAGGTACTTATGAAATTAAAATATTTTTGTGATAAAATTGGAATGCGAGCTCCTGAAACTCATAATTAAGTCAGCCAGTTTGACATTCGTGTTCTAAAAGAAATGAATAGTTGCAGACGATAGAGGTCAGTAATTTATATGAGGATTAGTGAAGATTAGGTCTTGTAAGGGAAAATAAATGGAAGCTGTCTTTGTGCACACTCTTTCCAGAATACTGTATCAGGAGCTCTAATAGTAAAAACCATTTTCAAAAAATTTAATGCTAATATAATTTTTATTGAAAAATACGCTCTGGCATTAAAAAGAGTGCCAATGAATTTAAGCGTATTTTTCATTTAGAAATTGGGATACGTCGCCTTAATATTTCTTGTCACAATCTAGCATATGGAAAGAATTAATCTATATCAAGCAGTTTGACGTGAAATTCAATTTGAATGTGTTAGATTATCGGCTAGATCACACGGGGATAGATTGGTAGTTTACAAAGTTTTTAACGAAAACACCGGATTGGTCACGAGTGGAAAATGGGACTAAAAAGCTCATTTTATACCAAATGCGAGGTGCTTCGTTTGCTCCTACGAATCAAAGACGCGTTCGGTACATCGCTTCTCTCTTTGATGGATTGCTTCGTGAAATTATTCCATTGATCTCGATTCATTCCTCTGTTTCAAAGCTCTCGACCGTGTAATGTGCGCTAGCGTGATATAAACACATTTACTGACCTAGAAAAGAGCTTAAGAACTCGAGAACGTCCGTTTTTTAAAGCTCTTCTTCATGGCGAACTCCAAACAAACGAGTTTGACGCGCGCGATAGCATTCGACCGTTTCCTTTATTTTCCCCGCTTTTTGTTTAAATCCCGAAACGGCGACAATTACATTAAAATGTACTAATGTAACTGATTTCTAAATATCTATTCGATCACATGGCAGCGATTTAATTCCCTCAACGGGCGTCCGTATTCAATTACGCTGCGAGACAATTTCCATTCAAATCCGCGCAATTCAATCACATATGCGAGACGTCCTAATACGTCCATTGACACGTAATCACCCTTCATACAGTTTCCGTGTTTTATTTTTTCTCCCGAAAAAATCGACGAAAGGTGTTAGGAAGGGAATGGATGTCGCATAATATCTTGTGTGTGACGTAAATGGCGTATGGATATATACCTGCGAAATCGATTGGAATAGGATGTCAAAGGATTTTTAAATGGAAATACAAAGAGAGAGAGAGAGAGAAGGGTGTTCTGGGATTACAACTTTGATGGAACGGTATAGGCTTCAGAGATGAATATGAAATTCCGCGGATTCGACAATGGATAGGTTTAAAAGATACGCGAGGCGTGTAAATGTGGTCTCGAATGCTGTAAATGAGACGGCTTGATGGGATTTTAAAGGAGTCGATATGGGAATCTGACGGATTTGTCGGGATTTCGTCCGTTGAATTAGCGCGTGATATGTATAATACGTTTTTTTTGTCTAAATCAGTATTTCAGTGTGGTTTCACAGAGAGGAGAAGTATGATTACGTAAGCGAATGCTGTACTGAATATCATGTACATTAGGGCAGGGGTCGGCAACCAACGGCACGTGCGGCCCTCGAGAACGCTTTATGCGGCCCGCAAAGCTGCAATGAAAAAGTGATCAGGAAAATTTCTCATGGGCAATTTTATAATTTTTGAGTAAAATTATGGTCTCAAAGCCTGTTCTGGTGAAGTTTTAACGCTAGTAAATTACGTAGGCTTGATTTCGTTCGGATGAAATCACAGAATCTCTAGAAAACTTCTGATTTATTCGCTCATCCGGCCCGCCGAGGCCTTCTTAACACCCAATGCGGCCCTCCGAAATATTCACAACTGCAAATGTGGCCCGCCATGCAGAAAAGGTTACCGACCCCTGCATTAGGGTCTCAAAGTACGCAAACTCAGAGTACGCGACCCCGCTCATACGCGATTGACCCCCTGAGTTTTTTTGGTGAATTTTACCGCAATCATGGGTCTTAAGAGGAAAATTAGTGGTGGTGCTAGTGGCGTCGAAAGTGAGAAGAAGAAGAAAGCTCATACTGTGAGAACTTTTGAAGAAAAAGACAAGATTAAGAGGTGGCGTCTCAAACTCTGAGGTTGCGCGGCGGTTCACATGAACGAATCTTCCGTGCGTTCTATTAAAATCCGTGAAAGGAAAATACGGAAAACAGTGGGAGAAAGTGCATCAGCGTGCACGGTTTATAGGAGTTCACGTAGTTTTACCTTAGTAAATGTACAATAGTTTTCTATAGGGGCACCCCAACTTAAGCGAATTCGCACTTAGCAGGAACCTAACCCTCGCGTACTTTGAGACACAACTGTAAACACATATACATATCTATTATTTGAAATGTCGTAACGTAGCTGTGAAATCACCACATCTCATGACATTCCCCATATGTACCTGTAATATTTCTGCGAATTTCAAATAGGTTAAATGATAATGAATATTTTAAGGAACTGCGAGAAAATTCTAAAGACTTTACAAAGAGCAGAAATAAGCTAAAATTGTAGCCTTCTGATATTGGATCTAGCCCCGAAGCGCTAACAATTAAGAAAATAAAAGGAGCGTAAAGTGTTAACAATAGTCGCCGGTAAGTGATGTAGTTGTGGCAGCTAAAAATTTAGGTTTTAAAATATCTCTTCAACAATTAAATTAAAATTCCTACGACTTTTATTCCAGTAGTTTTACATTCATAAAATATTAAAGGAAATATTAAATAAATAGAATATCTCCTTAACAATGCGTTCTGCAAAAAATATTTCAAACAAAAGGTATAGAGAATAACATTATCTATGAAGTTTATAATAAACAACATTTACATTTATGAAGATCTAAAAGAGGTATTTTCCAAAAACCAAAATATGACTAGAGTTAACATCTACTTCCGGTTAAGAGATTGTTGCCCAAACCTAATCAGCTCTTTATTATATAGTACTCTTTCTAAATATAAAATTTGGCATTTATACAACTGTAAATTTTTGAGTTTGAGCACCCATAAAATCCTATCACATACAGACTGACACACACAGACATCATCGAGAAAATAGTCAAAACGTGTTCAGGGGACCTTAAAGCATGTATTTCCGTTGAAATCTCGAATTCGATTTTTCCATGAAAACAATACTTTCTCTATACTTCGTATATGGAAAAGGTAAAAATCTCTGGATTGAAGGTAACGCAATACTAAAATATTTGTACTATGTTTTTTACTCGACGCTTTAAAAATCTCTTCCGAAAAGAATCGTTCGTAATTTTTAAAATGCGTGTTAAGATTAAGTTGGGCGAATTAAATGGTCGAGACGAATTGGAGCACAGGGGAGACTGGATTAGGAATTTTCTCAGACCGTACGGAGACAAATGGTGTCGGCGATATTATTTATTTGCGGGCGTAATAAAACGGCACGATTGAAAGGAGATTCGAGAGTTCTATTCGTGAGTAAGACGGAAAATAAAGAATAGGAAGGATTTTTGAAAGGTTAGATAGGTGGTGAAATAGAGATAGAGCGTCTGTGTGCGCGGCAAAGCTCTGTTAAACTATCCCGATGCGAGAGAGGTGCGAATAATATCGATAAGAATTCGCTCGATCCTCAGGAATGGTGGGGACAGGTTTTAGGTCGCGAATAAAAAGGAGAGAAAGGGCCGAAAGGGACGATAAGGGGAAAGATACGCGAGGAATAATAGGCGAGGGTTTGTGTCGAAGAGAAGTTAAGCATTTGAGAATTTGGGAGAAACGGAGAAGGATTAAGCGGTTCAAGAAGATGACTGCGAAAGGTAAATTGACTAGACGTTAAGTTAATTTTTCACACCCAGGAAATTTACGATGCTAATATTAATATTATTACTTTGTAATGTATAAACTGTTTTCAATCGACTTGGCAATACGTATATTATTGAATAAGATGGCTTTCTGTCCTTGTGGAATTATATATAAATGTAATATTCTGCCAATAATTTATTTGTTTTATTTAGTGAGACAAAGTTCAAATATGGTATTTTTATGCTGTATAATGTGGATGTCACCTCGCTATCGGTGACGATTTTAAAAATATCGGATAACATCTTTGAGCCTCTCAAATAAACTCCGCAGCGGTATAGTTTTCATCCTTTTTTAAGGAAAACATTATGGAAATGTTAATATTCTTAAAAAATAATTAAAACCACTATGATTCCACATTTGACGGGGTTCAAATAAGCATGATCGATTTTGCATGGTGAGAGGAAAGGAACATCGGCATTCTGGTTCATGCTTCGCTTTTGTAATCTGTTCTACGAAAATTATCATATTTAATAACTCCGGGACAACTTTTAAGCGCAGTCATTAATGAGATCGGCTTCAGTGGTAATGATCCCATTAGGTATTTATAACGAGATTATAGAGATACTGCGGAAATTAATTTCTGGAAATTTACCGTAACATGAGCCTTGTAGGATTTAAATCAACGTCTGCTTCCCGGAGACCAAGTTCGGAAACGATCCTCTGATAGAAGCTCATTAAATTACGGTCTATTATTGAAAGGGGAAAGTTATCCTTAGTTTGGATTCATCTATAACGGCGGTGCGCACCCCTTGGGTCGCGACCCCTTTTGGGGTCGCGGATGTCTTTCTGGGGGTTACCAAAAATGTTAACTTTGACAAAGAAATCGACTAATATTTATGGAATCATATTGACGTCTGTGGGTAATATTTTCAAACAGTATGAATGAGAGTCTTTGTAAAATATATTCTAGTGTAGATTTCCACGATTTAGAAGTAGAAATGTCAAGATAATTACTAAATAAATGTCAAAATTTGCGATGTGAAATGCTGTCAGCCATTTTACTTGCGTGGATTGTTGTTGGTGGATGAGATTTGTTCATATAATAAAACTATTTAATGCTTGCTTTTTAGTGAAATTTTTATTGAAAAGGTAAATATTATTGAATTCAAATAAGATGTTTTGAATTATTTTATCGTAAAATTTGTCAGTTCATATGAACTTTTAAAAAATTAACGCTTTTTCATCTGCGGATAACGTGAATTTTTATGCTCATAGCCGTTTTACAAACCAATGGAAATAGTTTGTTCAACGGAGGATTTAGGTGGGATAGCAAGCAAGAAAGTTACCAAACTATTTTCGGGGTCGCGACATAAGTGGAATAAATTATGGAGATCGTGGTTGAAAAAAAGATTGCGCGCCGCTGATATAGGACATGAACTAATTATGGCAACAGTAGACTAATATTTTCCCTTTTGCGATATTAATATACGAATGTCTAGGGAAAAGTGGTGGTTAGTATCTCTAGCTCTCAATCTGATCCACAAATATTTGTTATCACTGTTAAGCTCATTGTACGAGGCCGTCAATGAGCGTATATGAGCTCGTTAAAAATAATGAAAGAGATGAAAACTTATACCATTAATAATTACAATTTTGTAGATACTTTTCTGTGAATCGCCCAAGTGTCACTCGGGAGTTTTATTTTTCACAGAATCGAGATAATAAAATCAATCCGTCACTCCGTCTTTCTTACACGTTTGCGGAAATTTAAAATTTACTCGCACTATCGGGTTTATGAAATAGCTATTTTTGCTATAGAGTTAAATTTAGGGGTGTACTCCGCAAGAAAAATGTTCCCAGTACGGGACGCACCCTGACGTTGGGCTGCTTAACTTTCAAACTGTATGTATAATGCAAGGCTGTTGAATGAAATTTTGCTTCATAATAAATATTAATTGCTGATTTTAAATTTTATATTGCTATTAATAACGTAATATCAAATACATATTTCTAATTACCAAGATAATAATGGCCAGGCAACTGGATTATATGGTTGGAACTCTCTTGGTTTTCGTGTATTGTTAAATATGTCAGCGTGATAAAAGAGTTTTAATATTTTGATGTAAATGATTCAGTAAAATATTATTCATGTCAATTTAAACTTGTTAATTTTCAAATAATATATATTTATTTGCATTAACGGTATTTTATGGCTTAAATTTGAGTGGTTTACTAAAGTGTTACATCACTTGAAGCCCATATTCCATGCTAAATATACTACTATTCTCCTCCCACCTTGTGAAAAAATATATTGAATATAAAACGATTTTCAATTTAAACTTTTCTATTTCGTTAGATTGAGAATTAAATATTCTTCCGTGACGTTGTTATCAGATTTTGGCGATCGGCTATTGTTTTTGGTCAACAACTTGGGTTTTAAAATCTGAAAAAGTACATACAAACAAAAGGAAACAAAATATTTGCTTCCTTTAGCGTTGTCTAAAAGGACTAAAATATAACCGTTTCATTTTTCGTCCCGTAAAAAAAGGTCGTGACGATTTTATGAAAAGATTTGAAGCAGTCGTCAAATAAATCCAGAGAGAAAGAGAGTGGGAATGGAATAATGGGCCGAAATGATAATTATTCGTTTATGACTTGTCGTAAGGGTCTAATTTCATGCCGAAAATCTTAGAGCAATTAAAGGCAATAAGAATTACAAGGAATTAATTACCATAAAGTGGAAATTTCCTTCTCGTCGCGGCAAAGGAGTCGGATGAAAAGAGATTACTTCGCTCCTCTCCTTTCGGAAAAACGTCCTTGACATTTGGCATACATTTTTTTAGGCAGAGTCCAAACGACTCGAGAATTACTCTCCTTTTTAAGGGACATATTATAATTGCCATATCCGCGTCTTTTTCTGTCTTCTGTTAGCCAGAGCGCCGTCGCATTGAAAACATCCGAGTTTCTTCTTTTTGAAGGGGAAAAATTACGTTTCGGAAGTGAAAATGGAAAAAAATAGGTTTTGGTATTAATTTTTCCATCTCCTTTTGTGTGACCTCCTAATTATTCGATATTAACTTAAAATTTTATGCACTCGACCATACGTGCATCCCTTGGTTAACGCCTTGCGCTATCTGGTGTCGCGACTGAATAATATTTGTTAAACAAGATGAAAGGACACTCGACCATACGTGCATGACTTGGTTAATGCCTTGCGCTATCTGGTGTCGCGACTGGATAATATTTGTTAAACAAGTTGAAAGGACACTCGACCATACGTACATGCCTTGGTTAACGCCTTGCGCTATCTGGTGTCGCGACTGAATAATATTTGTTAAACAAGATGAAAGGACACTCGACCATACGTGCATGACTTGGTTAATGCCTTGCGCTATCTGGTGTCGCGACTGGATAATATTTGTTAAACAAGTTGAAAGGACACTCGACCATACGTACATGCCTTGGTTAACGCCTTGCGCTATCTGGTGTCGCGACTGAATAATATTTGTTAAACAAGATGAAAGGAAAGAACCTTATGCGTAAGCTGGGATTATTGCGTAAATCGAAAATAAATTTTCGTTGTTGGATCCAAATTTAGTCAAAAATTTGCGTAAGTTAACTATTATTGAGTCGTAAATACTGTATTTTAATAGGTTTACTTTATCGGTGCAATTTCATGTTCGCTGTAAAAAATAACCACTTTTTTGCCACTCTAATTAATGGTTAATTTAATTAAGGTCCCGATTATAGCCTGTCATTAGGAAAAGAATAGCAAATGAACCTCTGGTGCTTAATACGATTTATTGTATGTACACACAAATTTCAGTATATTGTGGCCGAGTTTACTGCTAAATTGCTGGAATACTTTCCAGAAATATTATTTTGTTGACTGGGGCTAATTCATTCCGTCTCCCATTAAAACCCTAGCGATACCATTAATGCCTAACAAGACTATTTATCGTATTTTCGGAAAGGATAAAACTAAACGCGATGGCACATAATGTTTGTACAATGTTTGGACTCGGAACGCATTGGCTAATTTTCCCGAAATAAAAGTCGCCACGCGCATATATCTTCTTCCCGCGCAAAGAAAAATCAGTCCTTCCTGATAAGGGATACACAGGACGCTGTCACCAGAACGCAGGAAGGGTGCGACAGAAGACCCTTAATTTTATTCTTGGTACAGAAACGAGAAAAAAACGGCGACAGGGCGAAGCGAAAATAAAAGAGCTATCGTTCTACTAATAAAAGAAAATCGCGCTATCAGGCGGAAATAATGAAAAACAAAGGAATTCGGAGGGGCGCAGCGTTTAACTTATGCACTCCTCCCCTGAAATCGGTGGAGGAGAAACTACTACTGACTGTCTAGCGTATCACGTGGTGGCCTGCTACAGCTCCCTATCCCCCTCCCTTTCTACCACCTCCTCCCCCCTTTCCACCACCTCCTCCCCCTTTCTACCCCCTCCTCCCCCATTTCTACTCCCTCCTTCCCGAAAATCCTTTATTTTCATTTCCAACCAAAAACCTCGCGGATCAGTCTCTGCGCCTATTTCATTTTGTTTTATTTTGAGGAAAATGAGTAAAAAAAAAGGAGGAGGCTTTATTTTTAAACGAAACTGATAAAAGTCCCCGGAGGCCGTTAATATTATTAAGATAATCTCGAAAAGGGAGAGAGATAGGAAGAGAGAGAGAAGGGGAATGAGAGAAGCCAAGCAAAGGGGGAGGTAAATATTCGCGACGGATCTCCCTTGGGAAAGAACGTGGAAGAGGAGAGGGCATAATAAAACAGAGACGTTTAAGCTTTTAACAATTATAAGAGGAGGAAACTAGAAGAGGTTAGCGAATCGTCACGCGTGCGTGGATGCGTTAGTCACGTGCGTTTGTTTGATCCCGGATCGTCGCGCGAGTAATGAACACACGCGCGCATAAGCGATTGAAGAATTAAAACCGGAGAGAAGGAAGGAGCAACGTGCGGGAGTGGTTGTCTCGAAAAAAAACTCGCCTGGTAGCGGAGAGATATGGAGGTAGTTACAAAGAGAGAGAGAGAAAGGGTTTGTGAGTGAGGTTCCTCTCTTTCTCACTCTCTTATGCCGCTACCGAAAGCTGAGGCATAATTTCCAAGGGCACCCGCACTACTTCTCACTATAAAAAGACCATAGTGCGTACAAGCATACACGCATTCTTCTGCCATTAAATTTCAGGACGGATCGAGGGAGATATGGAGTTAGAGAGGTCTGGAGAGAGAGATAAGAAGATGAAGATGAGAGGGCTGAAGAAAGAGGTGTATAGAGAGGAATTGAGTGAAAGGGGCGGAGGGAAAGAGGGGCCGGAGGGAGAGACGGAGAAAAGGAGCTTTATTCTTCTTCGGCCCCCTCGCGGTTTGGCGGGCGGCAACTTAAGAGTACTGCCATGACGCCGCACTCTCCAACCTTTAACCCTCCTCCATCTCTTCCCTCCCTCCCTCCTCTCTCCCTCCTCCCTCCCTCCTCTCCTCCCTCCTCCTCCCTCCCTCCTCCTCCCTCCCTCCTCCTCCCTCCCTCCTCTTCTCCGTCCTTCCTCTCCTCTCTCCCTTCTCTCCTCTCTCCCTCTTCTCCCTCCCTCTTCTCCTCTCTCCCTCTTCTCATCTCTCCCTATTCTCCTCCCTCCCTCCTCTCTCTGCCTCTCTCCCTCTCCTTCCTCCCTCCTCTCCTCCCTCCCTCCTCTCCTCCCTCCCTCCTCTCCTCCCTTTCTCCTCTCCTTCCTTTCTCCTCTCCTCCCTCTCTCCTCTCCCTCCCTCTCCTCCATACATATGTTTGTATTTATGAATGTTTTTTTCTCTCTGTTTCTCATATTATTGATTTTTTTTCTTTTCCTTCTCCTGAACTATTTAGGAATTTTCGCGATTTTTACACCTCTCTTCTCTTCGTAGGTGTTTTCCGCAGTGGGAATTTTTCTGTGTTAAAACATAACCGATACACAGTTTTTTATGACCCACAAAACTAACATTCTTTGGTAATGCTCTGTTATCTACTAACAAATATATTAACTTGTAATTAATTTGTATTTTGTTAAAATCTGTATGTAATTAACTCCTCTTATTTTGTAAATATTGTAATTACTTGACGAAAGGGTTAAATGTAAGAAGGGACTACATAGTCTCAATTTCGCCCTAATAAAGTCGTTTGTCTGTCTGTCTGTCTGTCTCCCTCCTCTCCCTCCCTCCTCTCCTCCCTCGCATCCTCCCTCCTCCCCTCCCTTTCTCCTCTCCTTCCTTTCTCCTCTCCTCCCTCCCTCCTCCCCTCCCTTTCTCCTCTCCTTCCTTTCTCCTCTCCTCCCTCTCTCCTCTCCCTCCCTCTCCTCCCTCCCCTCCTCCCTCCTCTCCTCCCTCCCTCCCCTCCCTCCTCCCTCCCTTCTCTTCTTCTCCCCTCCTCCGTTTTGGAGAACAACCGCTTCTTCCTCTCTCCACAACCCAGATCTCCCTTACTTCTGTGGGATCCCCACCAATTACAAGGCGGAGTCAATATGAAGAGTGTCTCAATCAATTTTATTCTGTTGGGAAAATAGTAAAAGGAGGCGGGAGAGTGAGAGAGGGAGAAAAAGAAGGAAAGTGGGAAAATTCGAATCGGTTGTTTTTCCTTTCGAAGTCTTTCAACATAAAATAAATAAACGAAGAGGCCGTAAAGGTATTAAGCAGCTTGGTGGGTTGGGAGAAAGGAAGAAATGGGAGAGAGTAGAGGAAAAGTCGAGGAGGGTGAGATGGAGGAGGTGGAAGGTAGGAAGGACAGGGGGGCGGTCGGAACAGGTCGGGACGCCCTTATGAGCTTGCGGTAACGTAGTTAACGTGGAAGTTTTAGAGGGCGCTCCGATGGGAAGAGAAAGGTTTTAAACTTTTGTTTCTAAAACGCGTCGTAATTTGGAAGTTAAATCCTCGCGGAAAATGTTTTTTTTCCTGTAAACGGAGGTCGGTAGCAGAGAGAAGTTTGGTTGGTGTGCGTGCGTGATCTCGGAGGGAGATATCGTTGGCGGTTTTCATATTTTCGTTATTCGTGTTTTTCGTCGTCTCGCTAGTTTTTTGCTTTCGCTCGATTTAAAAAGTCGTATTTTCCTTTAAAGTCCTCGTTTAGTTTGGTTTTGCGGGTATTTTAATGCTCCTGCGCGTGATTGTTTCCGCTTTTATTTGCCCCGGATGAATCGCGCGATTTTTTTCCTTTTGACATTTGCACCGAAATGGCTGATGATTTCTACCGAGATACATTTCGCCCGTTAACTAATCTTTAAAAAATTGACCAGCTTCTTGGTATTTTCTCGCTTACTTGTTTTACAAAAAACAGTATTTGAACCTATCAAATATTGCAAAACTGATACGCTGAAATGTCACCAAGGACTGATTTTGGTTCACAATTTCTATGTGATACTTAAAATAATGCCATTAAGTTTTAGTAATTACGATATTTTTCTCTCACTTACACCATCAACGTATGTTTTTAATCAGCGAGTGCCACCAAAATTAAAGTGTCCATTAGCAAATTATAGTGTCAGTCAGTAAGGCCTTTTACAGTATAACTATTTGAAAATGTTTACAATTTTCTTTAGGATGAAAATATGGATACAATATTTTTTTTTCTACGTAAGCGTAAATTAGTGCGTCGGATGTTAGTTGTCTAATTTTAAAATATTGGTAAAGTTAAATGCATTCTAATTTTTTATGTATGAATTATTTAATATGCTAATAACGTAATGAGTTTAGCGGAAAAGTTGTTAGCAAAATCATCGTGATTTTTACGGATGTTATCTTAATAGAGCCAAAATTGATCCACCAACAAAATCCCTACTTCCTTTTAATTGTTAAGGCAGTTGCAATACTAACTAAAGTAAGAATTACAGCGCATTACGCTATCAGGATCTTAACCATTGCATCTTCAATCACCAACGGTATTACATAAACGATATTTTTAAAAGTAAATTATTTAGTTTGATAGCAGAAAGGTTGTTGGACCATATCTTGAACTTCCAAGAGCCTTTCCCTCAAATAGGTCGAGAAGGAAACTTATTGCGGAACTATTTACTGTCCAATCGTGTATTCATTTTATATATATATATATATATATATATATATATATATATATATATATATATATATATATATATATGGGCTTGCGTCCAATCTAACTTTTCTTTAAGATGTCACAGTAAACTTTTCCGCAAGACTGTTACGTTGCTGAAACGAATATTCCCTCGAACACATTTGGTCGTAAACATGATTCGGACCGGGAAAAATTCCGAATTTTTGCATTGGATGAAAGAGGGTTAAGAACGATTCATGTGAAAATAAAAATATTTAAGCTGTTATAGTCTCATAAATTTTTGGGCAATCCTCGGTACGGTCAAGGATAGTAAAATAGATTATTCACAATGACAAGGCAATATCAGGAGTTGACGCGGAGACAAAGGATCTAGCGAGCACTTAATCAACTGGCGCGGACGTCCAAGAGGAAAAGAAATCTGGAGATTAATCTTTCTTTCTGCAGCTATTATTCAGCTCTCTGTCTCGCTGTCAACCCCTCGATCCCTCTTGATATGTATAAATATCCGGGTAAATCGTTCGAGCTTTTCGTCTTGTCACAGTTTGTTTAAGATAAATCGAAATCCTGAACATTTATCGACGAAAACTTCGAATTGAAAGGGTATCAAATCAGATTATTTTTAAAAAGTCACAAAGCCTTTCTCGTCCATGTACTCTTTATTTGGACTTCGTTCTTTCTTTTTTTAAACCATGCGCCAATTGGGCGTATTTTATGAAGTAGCGTGTGGCCGTAAATTTTAAGCTAGCTAGTTTCGCAGCGTATTGCTCGCACGCAGTGTATGAATTGATTATTTCGTTAATGTTGCCGTCACTGGGTGTTTATCGTGCCCGGCTATCTTCGTGAGTTGGCAAATTCATTAATTGTGCGGGAACGCAATTAGCGGAATTTATGGACCTCGATAATGCGCTTTTACATCTCCTTCCCTTTCGGTTATTATGGGGGCGATTAATTTTAAAACGCTGAAACATTCTCCGTTAATAGGCCCCACAACAAACGACCGCGTCATAAATACTTTAGCTGACAAAAAAAGTAGTTAGTTAGTTATGTTGGGATTCCTTAAATATGTATGCCATTATCGAGCTCGTCTTAGAGCTGAAAAAGTTCAGGAACGAGCACTTAAAAAATACTTGTCTCAGGTATCTCCAGTAGCCACAAGAAGATTGTTTTAGAATAATTTTCATTGAATTACCACTGAAGGCGGTTGCTTTGTAGCCGAAATGAGTATCTGGTTTTTTATAACTTTGGTGTGGCTTTTGGAGATACCTGAGACAAGTATTTTTACTTTCTCTATGTACGAATTATAGATAAAGTGTTGTTTTAGTGCAAAAAATCGAATTCGAGATTTCAACAGAAATACATGTTTTAAGGTTCCTTGAACGAGTTTTGCATATTTTCTCGATGATGTCTGTGTGGGTGTCTCTGTGGCCGGAATGTTTGGGCGCTATAACTCAAAAACTAATAATCCAATCAGCATAAAATTTCATATTTAGCATTTGTATTAGAAGGTCAAGAACTGATTAGATTTTAGCTCAACTCGGTCGACCACAAGCGGATGTTTATTCTTTTGTCCGTTTTTTGACATATTTGCTTTAATATTTGATGAATGTAATAAAGTATTGAAATAAAGGTTATAGGAAATTTAATTTTATACAGCGTTTGTTCGAAACCTCTTCCCATATAATGTATTATTTAAAACAGGGATGGCCAACTCAAAAGTTACCTAAAGGACACTTTTTCGAAATTTACAGGACGGCGGGCTAGGTTTTCTAAATATATCTCATAAGTCTATATATAATATAATATATAAAGATAAATAAAAATGTACATATATAAATATAAATAAAAATGTACTGACAAAATAATTTCGTGCCGGACCGAATGATCTGGCGGGCCGGATGCGGTCCGCGGACAGCCCTTTCGCCATCTCTGCTTTAAAAGATATTTTTATAACTAATTTTTTATCTGCCACCACCACACCACCTACCAGGGAATATTCTAAACACTTTACGCTTAGTTACGTCTTAGTAACGCTCCTTTTTATTTTCTTAATTGTTGGAGCTTCGGGGCTCTATTCAATATCAGAAGGCTACAGTTTGAGTTTATTTTTGTATTTGTAAAGTTTACATTTTTATCGCAGTTTCTTAAAATATTTATTATCATTTAACCTATTTGGAATTTTTAGAAATCTTACAGGTATGGAGAAGGTGATCAGATTTGTTAAATGCTTGTTCTTGAATTAGTGACATGGAATTGATGGCATTTTACGTTTTGTAATCTAATATTGATAAATTACCATGTACTACAAGTTCGAAGTATAACTCATTTGTACATACTGCGTTATTTAAAATAGTTTTAAGGTGCGCTTAATTTATTTAAAATTTCGGTCAAGTAAATTGTAGGCAATTTTGAAAGCGTCCTGTCCAAAATTCTACCTGTCGTGCGTCTTATTCAAATTAAATGTTCCCTAAAATAAATCATTTCTATAGTTTTTTGCTTTGCTTATTGATAATCGTTACTTAAACGTACATCTTGGTAATACATTTTCCAATAATTTCTCTTCGCGCGAGTCAATCACAGTACCTAATATTTTTGTCGATACGCCGCATTCTTTAGGAATATCTTCTATAGCGAAGTATGTATTTCATTCTAGATTTGTATTTTTTATTATCAGATCCATTTTTATGATTATATGTACAAAAAAAAATTGAGCAATCGATTGCGTGGACATTTTCAACTTTTTGTCAGTTCACATACATGCCCCAGCAACGGATTTTAGGATGTGACTTTCATTCAACTTCGAAAAATGTTTTATTTTCATTCCCAATCCATACTTTTCACCAAAAGTCCTCTCCGCATCATCGTCCGACCAGCTTATCGAAATCCATTGCGTTATCTCGAAGCGAACAAGAATCCGACCGTTTTTTGTTTTGTTCTCTTACTCTCTTATTTTTTAACCACGGGTGTTTCCTCGTAATTCTTCCCGATAGCTGCGCGCGTGTGTGCGTTCGTGTGCAGGCAGAAATGTTTTTTTATTTCTGTGGCATTCTTTTATTTTTTCTCCTCCCAGACAATTCATCGTATCGTAAATCCCGGATGCGCTTCTCGAAGTGAGGAATGGGGAAGAGGAGGTGGTTGTGGAGAGGAGAGAGAAGTGGCATGAATTTTTTTTGTTTTTTCTCCTTTATTCTTCTCGTTAATTACTGGCGAAAAAATTATGTCCCGAGTGCGCGTCGTGTTTCGTCGAAATTAACTCAATCCCCCCCCTCTCTCCCACTCCCGGGCCGAAAATCATTTTTAAAATGTTTTTTTCTTTTTTATCCCTCTCGAACCTTGTGTATTCCTTCGCGCAATTAGTTTTTTCTGCATATTCTTCCATCGTCCTTTTTTTAACTTACGAAGGAAGAAAATGGTCGATTATTCTTTCTCTCCGTTTCTTAATTAATGATTAATTGCTTCTTTCCAAGTCCTTAGCAGGTTATTTTTTCTCTCTTATGCTCCTAAAAACTTTACTACTCGAATTTTTAAAGCGTCGGCCGAACATAATTTTAATGACGAAAAGTTTGGCGTAAAACTTAAGACGCCTCGGAGAAGGTATAGTTTCTTTTTTTTTTAATTAAAAGGAAATTAAGCTGCGAATATCAAATGCCGAAATTTCTTCGCGCGTTGTGAAATGTTTTTCGAGCAATCGCGAAGATTATTTTGCCATTGCCGTTAAATATTTATTAGAAATGGTTTCTCCGCCATTCAGAATTTATTAATACAGTTTAAATCAGTGCTGTCAAACGAAAAAAAACCATTTGTTACGTTTTTCGTTACAGACAAAAAAAGCGATTTCGTTTTCCATTTCGTCTTTCGTTACGCTAAAATCTACATTTCGTTTTCTGTTACGTTTAACGTTATAACGAAATAATTAAATTTAGTTACTCTTTTATTTTTGTTTTTTTATGTTTTTCAGGTTACCTCTCCACCTTAAATACGTGCTTCTCATTTAGAATACTAATTTATTGGCACTTCTAAATATATGCTACAGATCAGGAACGTTTTTAAGATTTTATAGTATTCGACACATTTTTAGTTTTTGATGATCATGTATGAAAATTCAGATTTTCATATTGAAAAATTGATATTCAAGTTAATAAAATTAACACATATTTAATACTAAAATATTAGTGTTGTAACGGTTATTCTCTATATTAGAATTTTTATAGGCAACACAAAAAGTACACTGAGAACCCAGAGACCCGTAAAAGATAATAAAAGGAACCCGTCGGTCGGTTGCACCGATTGTAACTCGGACAACATGCTCCTGCTACAGACCTAAAATTTGGTAGAATGATCGGTCATCAGATAAAACTAATCTCTCTTCGCTTGCTCCAGCGCGCTCGTGATCTCTTGATCACTCACCACGTTTAAGCATCGGAACTGTCTCTCTCGCTCCCGCTATAACTAAAAGACGTTTAATATTATGTCGCGAACGCCGTATCTCAACGTCTCGTGTAATATATTTATATATTAGTTTTTAGTACTTTTTATTTTGCGTTTGAATAGAAATACATGTTAAAATTGAAACATGTTCTTCTAAAATGGCTAGCTTCTACTTGCACTTTCTTACGTGGAATTTAAATAAATACTTTCGATAAGCAAAATTCTATCACAAAATTGTAATCTTTATTTCTTTTCGCAGAAAATGCTATAAATCCCGCGCCAATAACGATTTCCTTCTTTTAACACTTAAAGAAAAAGGCACTGCATGGTGGATTTCGCATTTCTTATGTAAAATGAATGAAAGGAAAATTTCTGGATTCGAACTCGCGCCTTCAAATATCAGAAAAAAAATTTCCTCAACAGGTCGTCCTCAGGGGTCAAAGATATCCACCAAATACCATGAAAATCGGTCAGTCGGTTCAAAAGTTAATAGGGGGACAGAAAGACTGAACGACGAAACAATAAGCCTATTTTCCATTCTGGAAAGTCCTGTAAAATGCAGGAATCGTGCATTGAATCAATGCTTTTTCAGAGCATTATTTTGATGCTAGCTTTGAAAACTATAATGACCAAAATTGCCCCTATTTACGGTAAGAACAAGAAATATGAAAAAGTTTGAAATAAAAAACGGGATGGAGGAATGGGAAGAAATAAAGAGGAAATGGATAGGGGAAGAGAGAGGGGGAAGAAAGAGCATGGGGAGGGAAACACAAGTGTGATGTAAACTGAGGGAGGAGTAAGACTACAGGAGAAAGACGTGTGGGTTAGAGAGAAATGGATAACGAGCCGAAGCGTAAAAGTTTAGACGTATGAGGTTTCATACATTAGAATTAAATTTAAAAATATATTAAAATTTATGGGCACTAGCTTGCAATTAAGGGATAAGAAAATAAAATAACTTTCGATTAGGCGCTGCTGAGTTTATCCTAATTCATTATAAAATCAGATACTCCCTTCCTATGCAGATGGTGGACATTGCTGTCTTCAGAATCGAACCCAGTACCCAATGGTATATAAAACGGCATTTTTTAATATAATGACGAAGAAAGCCGTCAAACTAAATTACTTGATTTAATTAATACTTAACAAAATATAAACTTGAAATATATATATATATATATATATGAAAATGGGACTTACTTCTTCAACACTGAATGAACTTCGTTTCTCTTACGGCTGGCGAAAAGTGTCCCTGTGACCGTCTTCGGTAATTTGAAATAAACTGAAATTGTATTAAGCTTTGATTATTCTTCATTTTCAGGGAACAATAACTATCCACTGTTACTATAAACGTATCATAATAATAATAATAGATATGAAGCAGTTGGAGATTCACTTCGACCTTTTTCAAATACCTTGTTAAGTTAGACTGACGAACAGTGGATAGAATTCGAGATTGGAGGGGATGATGGAATTGGAACTTGCAGAGCATCGATCTTTAAAAGAGGAAAACCCCACTCCGGTGTAATATCTAAAAGAATGTTTTCAAAGTACGAGGCACTGTGGGGGAGGATAGAGAATGGTAGAGATCCTTAACTACAAGCGACACATTTATTGAAGCTTCCTTCCTCATCCTCCGCGCTCCTTATCTTGTGCTTCCTGGAGAGGGATTAACATCATTCCTTTCACATATGGAAGGAAAACCCAAAGTACAATTGGTAGTGTTCAGGATAGCGGCAATACTGGCCCAGCGGGGGACAAGCAAGACTGAGATTTTAGGACACTTTCCCTTGCTCAAGACACGTCGCCTGGGACGAGTGCCACTAGAAAATAACTCTTTACTCTTTATTTTTTCGTTTTCGTTGCTTTTTCCGTTACAGCTATTTGAAAAATTTCGTTAACGTTTTTCGTTACGTTCATCCAAAATAATTCCGTCATTTCGTTATTTCGTTACGTTACGCGTAACGTTTTCCAGCACTGGTTTAAATGCATTTATAGTTAAATTTGTTTGTCACGTTCATGTTCGCGTTTTACGCAAAAAAAAACACCGGGATACACGCGAATTTTTTTAAAAGAATGCATTTCTTGATAGTTTCCGGATAATTTGAGGCACTTCCAAGTCTGTAATATAGCGGATGTAGCTCGGACGTGATGGATTTTTCTTTTTTGAAAAAAAATGTAGGCGCTATGACACCATCCAAACGAACTAAAAGTAAGACTTTTTGAGTGACGATGATATAGGACCCTTACTACCCCTCCCTCTCCAACCCCACGCAGCCCCACTTTGTCGAATAAAAAATATCTTAGGGTCTTCCCCCATTTCCAGCCCCCCTGTCCTCCTCATACCCCGGGTATGAGATAGATTGCCTGGCTGATTAATATCTTCATTGGCCCGATCGTCGACGTCCCAGGAGTCAACCCTGTCCATCAGCCGTCTTTTTTTACACCGAAGGAAAATACCTCGACCTCATACCATCGCCTCACCGTCTCTTTAAAAGAGAGAGTTTCTTTCTCGCATGAAAAAATAACGTTAAAGTTTGAGATTGAAAGGTAACGGGTGATGATCACGGGCCGTAAAAAAAGTGCGCCAAATAAAATTTACTACGAGAGATAGGGTAAGACAGAGAAAAAGGGTGGAGAGAGGAGATGGCGATAAAAAAACGAACGTGATAGTAATGTACGTCGTAATTTAAGAGAAGAGAGAGGGAGAAGATAAAAAAAACCTAAAAATTTTCTCAAAAAAATACCGGGGAGATCCTATTATAAATCACCGATGATAATAAGGGACAAAGTGTCGTGGGATGAGGGAGATGAAAATTGGAACGAGAAGGGAGAGAGAGGGAGAAATGAGAGAGAGGGAGAAGGGAGAGAGATGGAGAAGGGAGAGAGAGGGATAGGAGGATGAAGAAAGACAAGAGACGTTGAAAGTGGAGAATGGGATGGAGTGATCGGGGAAGGAGGAAGGGAAAGTTGAGGGAAGAGAAAGAGAGAGTTGGGGAAGAGAAAGTAAGCGAGAGAGGAGACGGGGGAGAGAGGAGTGAAGAGGAGGGGAGAGAGTGGGGAGGCAGAAAGAGGAGGAAAGGGAGAGGGAACTGGGAATGGGGAGGGAGAAAGATAAGGGAGTTAGAAGGAAGGCAGGGATGAAACAGGCAGAGAGGGTACGTGAGGCGTTTGGGGAGGCGAGGGACTGAAAATTGGGGTATGGGGAGGGTTTAAAGAATGGCTGGTGAATAGGAAATGAGGTTAAGACTTTTTAAAAAGGAACAGAGGCGGTTAATACGCAACAATGGAGAGTTGAAAAGGGGAGAATTTGGGGCGAGAGGGAAGGTGGGGTAAAGTGGGTATTGGAGTGAATTTCGGAGATCGGAGAGAAGATTTTTCTTACCTTTTTAAGGGCCGGTGGTTTTAGAATTCCGAGAGCGTCGTCGATAATGATTTATTCTCTTCCCCTTTAAAGTGGCCTGACATATGGATGGAGGATTGCCTGGCTCCACGTGGTGGAATCGAATTGATTCCGATGCATTTCGAAGTGTATTTCCAATTGCCCCGATCATTTGGTATTCATTAGGTTCGGTCATATGTGCGTTAGCCGGATGTTGCATCGATATGCTTTTGAGAGTGCTTCTGTCTAATTGTCGTACGGTAATTAAAGGCTGCTATTCATTTGCAATCAGGTAGCCGGTCGCTCTCAAATTCATATTTTGATCTATAACAAACGATTGGTACATTAATGTTGAGTTCAAATCAAATATAATTAGGGAAATTTCGAGCCAAATTAGCTGGCTAAGGTCGATGGCTCGCATCAAATGATATGGGTGATTTACTGTAATTACGCTGTTCGCTAAACCATGTGTGTTCAGTAATCAGATACGCGGTAGAGGTCGTCACTGATAATACACCGGATGACTGTTGTAATTTAACGAAAAAATCGTCAAATTTCCGTTAATCTACTAATTTTTTGACGTAAATATGTGCTTCGTGGAAAGGTTTTAACTTAAATTCTATGTAACCAGGCAGGCTGGACTATTAAGAGTTTCTGGCAAGCAGGACATACTGCTATGACCAGAAATAGAACTCGGGTCTTTTACTTAAGGGCGGAAGGATTAGTCTGCTTGGGTAGTGGGGTGGTAGCTCGAGATCGATTCCCAGTCCAGCAACGTATTAGGCATATGCGGTTTAATAGTATGTTTTCTGTCTAAAAGAGCAAATTTCGTGCATACGTATATTTATTTCTGAGTTACAAGTGCTTTTACGATCCGGTTTAACAAGTTCTCAGATACCAAATAATTAAATACTACGGTATTATTGGATTTTTCCGATTTTTAGCCATATAGATATATACGCCTATACGAAGGGTGAGCGGCAATTATCAGGACTGAATTTTTATCTCCAGAATCAGGCCAGATAGTTGTTCACTGCAAGTTGTAATACGTATATCACTTCATGCCTCATGCGTTACCTGCTCATTAGGCGTCTTGCATATTCTTGTCAGTTTCTATGCAACGCTCATAGAGTGAAGTGTTGATTAACATACCCATCGTGGATTTACGAACGAAGAATATATTGTTTGCGTTTGGCGAAACAGGTACAGAACATTTCAAATGACCAAAAGTGAATTCAGTGAGGGTTGTATCGCCGTAGAGTGTTTGAGTGGCAATGATTTTTTGAGACCTATGAATGAATGGGTAATGAATCCCGCAGGGGAAGGGTCTAGGACGTTTTTCCGCCGCCCTTTCGCCGCGAATGACGTTTCGCCGCGGCCGTTTCTCCGCAAGGTGTTATTTCGAAATTTGTGCAAGGAAGAATAAAGTTGCAATTTTCAATAATTTGGATGTATAATAAGTACTTCAAAATCTTGTTAATGATTGGTAGGCTTAAAGAAATATTTTATCTCGGAAATGTGGATTATAGGGACAAAATTAATGAACAAGCGTAATATAAAGGCAGAGATCTCGCGTGACAACTTAATATCACCATAGTAATACAAGGTGTACCCGGTAGGATCACTTCGATAGAATATGCTAGATCGAACGTAGTACCGAGATTCCTTATTCCTTGAAGTAGGAGAATTGTGAAAATTGACAGACACATAGATTCTAAATTATTATTTTGGATTCACTTGCATTAGCGGCCAGGTTTCGGCGCGTGACCTGATTAATGTGCTCTGTGGAATTAATCCAAGGTAGTAATTATGAATTTCTGTTGAGAATAATTTTGAAACGAGAAAAAAGTCTGCTATGACCGGGAATCGAACCCGGGTCTTCCACTTGCCGGGCGGATATTCTACCACCGAACTATCATAGCAGATCAATTTTCTCGTTTCTTAACGTGGATGTTATCTTGGTTGGAACGTAACTAGCCAAGCTAGTATCAAACTGCCCCAACGGATGTCCTCCAAGAGATACATCGGAGAAAACTCCTCCCTCTCAAATGGTGAGATTGCCAAGCAAGAAATTGATGGAATAAAGTGATCCGAAGATCCTATGCAGACAGGCATAAACTGTAAAGTTGGGAATAATTTTAAAACGAGAAAAAAGTCTGCTATGACCGGGAATCGAACCCGGGTCTTCCACTTGCCGGGCGGATATTCTACCACTGAACTATCGTGGCAGATCAATTTTCTCGTTTCTGAACGTGGATATTATCTTGGTTGGGACGGAACTAGCCAAGCTAGTATCAATTTTTCTCGTGCTGTTATGGTTTTGAATATATGTATAAACTATAAATATTAAATATCCTTGAAAGTTATGCGAAAAGTTCGACAAAAATGTGTAAAAAAATTTATTATTTTTTGTATGTGCAGTCATGAATTTTATATCTATAAAACACGTCTTGATTACGTTTTAATGTGTTGCACGCCTCTTTCATACAAAATTTCTTTGGCATCGGTTTGACCAGTCCCTAAATAAATTCATGAAAACCTAAAAAAATTAATTTGCAATAGTGGCATCCCTGCTGCCTCGATGCGGCCCTAATATAACATATATTCACGTATTTATTAGAAGATTATATTTAACAAATTTAGTTGAAACTTTTTGGGCAAACAATGTTCACCTCTTTTCCATTTACAATATTACTGTATCACTGTCAAGAATAAATGCCAATATTTCCTTCTGCTTCATGAGATCATAAATGGTTAGGTTATCAACTTCTCCCATTTTTCACAGTAATTCACGCACATTTTCCAAAATAAAACGGGCAGGATGCTTTCCCTTTATAAAATTATTACTCATCCGTACTCATAAAAGTCTGATGTGAACACCACATGACTTTCTCCATAACTGTAATATTTCTAAAAATAATCTAATGTGGCCACCACATGATTTTCTCCATACCTGTAATTTTTCTAAAAATTCCAAATAGGTTGCATAATAATAAATATTTTTAAAAACTGCGAGAAATTTTTAGACTTTACAAAGAACAAACCATATCCTTCTGATATTTGATATAGCCATAAAGCTCCAACAATTAAGAAAAGAAAAAGGAACGTTACTTAGACGTAACTAAGCGTCAATTGTTAACAATAGTCGTCGGTAGGTGGCGTGGTGGTGGCAGCTAAAAATACAAGATATCTCATAGAAATTCATTATATGGAAAAATGTTTCAAACAAAGATTGTAGTAAATTAAATTCCCTACAACTTTTATTCCGATACATGTTTGAATTTATCAAGTAATAAAGAAAATATTTCAAAATAACGGATAAGTGACAAGAGTAAACACCCACTTCCGGTTGACCGATTTTTACCAAAAACTAATCAGTTCTTGTGACTTTCATAAAAATGTTAAATATAAAATGTCGCGTTGACCTGATTAATGGTTTTTGAGTTAGAGCACCCACAATAAAGCGATCACACACACACGGACACATCGAGAAAATGGTCAAAACGTGTTCAGGGGACTCAAACATGTACATATTTCCTTTGAAATCTCGAATTCCATTTTTTTCATGAAAACAATACTTTCCCCTATACTACGTATATGGAGAAAGTATGAATTGCAAAAAATTTAAAATGGCCTTATAACGCAATACAGGGCCAAAAAGTAGAATTACAAATAAAACTGAGTAGCGTGTCTCGGAGACAGCTGTTACTCACAGAATAGGTCCTGCGTCGAATTTAAATGAATTAATTTTCCGCGAATAGCGCGGAATTTTTTTAATGAAATATCTTTCAAATGTTTTGTTTTCGGATGATTTTGGTTTTTGGACTTTATATGGTAAAATCTATATTCTATAATTTTTTATATTTGGAAAATGCCGCAATTTTATTGAAAACAGAGCATTCTTTTTTACTACTTTGTTTTCGAATTATTTAACCTTTTCAGACATCTCTCTGAAATATAATAAATTAACGCCAGTTTATTTACGCTTTTCCTATTGTATTGTTTCTGAAATATTTCAACATGTGAAAATATTCGGAATTTTCAAGTATACTTTTTGAAGGGGCTTAAGCGGAATTTTTGAAAAACAAGAAGTTGAATTTGGCACGGTTTCTAGGTTCTCTGGCGTAGTTTATCATTGAAACCTATTAACGAATGTTAAAATGATTAAACTCACCGATTCCCAGATTGACTGAATTCCATTGTTTGGCCAAGTTAAAAATAATACATGTATTAGCATAGATTTCTGGTATTTTTATCCCATTTGTAATTGTTTCCGAAGGCCATATTGCTAGATCTTTTGTGTAGGGAATGTTGTCATATCTGGAGTAGGCACCGTAATTAAGCATTCATCGATTGCTTCAAGGATTTATTTCTTCAGATTTTCGCCATCGTTAATGAGAAATCGGATAATTAAGGAACGGGAAGAAAGGGAAGGAGAGAGAGCTTTGTCGAAAATAATTACACGAAAGAATTGAAGTGAGGCTATTGATCGAAATTTCGACTCTTGGCCGAAGGACTTCTAAAGGCAGAAGAAGATAAGGGAGAAGAATTGACGTCGGAGGAAAAAGGATGAGACCCTTTCACTCGTGGCAATTGTTTGGCGGATATAAAATAACAAGCGCCCGAAATAAGTAAGCGAAGAAATGATTGTTCATCGATCAATGATTTTTAGAACGCCCTAAATTAAAAATAATAAAGTCTTTTGTTCCGAAAAGTCCTTTTGTTCCTACAGCACCCTCTTGCTTGCACTTCTTATAAACCTCTTTATTGTAATAAATCAACCGTTATTTTTTTAAATATTTATCTCGTATTATTTAAAGATATTATTTTTCTTTTTTCATTATTTTTCTAAACGCATGTTTTCTTTCAAAAAATTATCAAACTTGAATCAGGAACATTTATCAATGTAGTATACATAACGGTTTAAACGTAATAAACATTAAGCGAAGCGACGCCTTCTGTCAAATCAGCAAGCCTGAATCACCACTGACGAGCAGTTAATGTCAAAGAGCAAACAAATATACTATGCCTTTTGGGTGTAGCAAGAGTTAGGTTCGTATTTCGAGGGAAAAACAATTTGCAATTTTTCGTTTAAAATATTTTTATCAGGCAGTTGGTTTTCCGAAGCATTTCGAGACTTGAGAAATGTATAAAGAAATTAAATTAAAACGTGTAGAAAATTAGGGTTACAGCGATGGTACATTTACTTATCAGACATATCTCTCTCTACATTGCTTATGTCGATTAGCAGTTTTTACGCTTTGCTTTGTTAATGCATTCGAACAAGTTCTTGGCTAGAGAGTTCCTAAGTATCAAAATAATTCAAAATCTAAGAATTTTTCTTGGGAAGGAAATACAATGGCATGAAAAGAATTTAACGGTTGTACGAGAGTATTTGTATAATCAATCAAAGAATTTCTAAGTAAATTATTGATCTTACTTTTTGGTTATCAATGTATTATGTAGGAATAAAATGGTTTAGGAAACTAGAGGCGCAATTTAGTGCCAGCCAATGCTGAACACTGCTACTTTGCAGCTGAAATGCGCATACGGGTTTCTCGGCCGTATCATGACTGCATGAGATCCCTTGATTATCAATTAACAATAGGATCGTTCGTGGTTGTAGAAAATTTTTCCTTTTTGTATTCCGTAAATTTTTTGCTCGAATGTAAAACGAATAAATATCTGTGGATTACCAAAGATGGACATGGGTAATTTGGTCTGAAAACTAGGACGCTCTAACATGAATTTTAAAATTAATAACCCGAGCCTACTTCGTAAAATGTGAATTTTAATATCCTCCGTAACGTTATTAGTACCGAGGATCTGTGAGAGCTCAGTTACGTCCCGTACAATTTCATGCTTTTTTTTAATGCCTTAACGACCTCGTTCATTGCTAGTAACGTCCGAAGCAAATGGGATTTAGCATAAATTATCCGAGTAATTCAACGGCTATGTGCATCAAGAAGAGTGCGAAATAAAAAATTGTTAAATGAACGTCAATTTTGCAGGAGATTGTCATTCTGGTGACTCAACCTTGCATTTATAGGGCCTCTGAAGAGTTGCTACCCATTTTAATTAATTCATTGCATATAAAGTGAATATATTAATCTTCGGTCGACCTGTTTATAACGTTGTCTAAGGTCTAGGTTATTTTCTATCCTTTAATGTGATTGTATCTCTCAAGTTCGTTGACATAATCAAAGTTGATATTCAGATAGAATTAAATGAAAACGTGTCGTTTGAGACAATTGTTGAGGTATTAAATATTATAAATGTTAAAGTATGCGGAAGAAAAGATTCTTTGAATTTATTGTATTTTTTGTAGAAATTTAAATATTAAGATACGTCTGCTTGTCAGTGAAATGGGACGAGGTCAACATTATTAAAGTTAAATGACAGCGTAACTACCTATTGTAGCAGAGAGCTAGTGAAGATATGGAAATGAAATCCCATCCAGAATGGTATCATTAATTCAAAGAATGTTATCAGTCCGAGAATTAAATTACTTAGTTGGAATATTTTATAAATACAAACTAACGTACTTAGGTACTGCTTGATTCCATGAAATTGCGCCTGAGATAGGCGAATCGAACAAATTGCCTTTGCCTTTTTTCATACATTATCCGAGTATTTTTAGGATAAAAATATTTTGTTGTATGCTACAGGCAAAACTTGAAGCAATTTAAGTCATTTCGCCATGGAAATTGCTCTCTCCTTTTAAAAAGAATGTTAGTACATGTAAAGGAAATTCGATGGCGAAATAGAGTGGAAGAAATAATATTGAAGGTCACAAATGAATGAACATAGGAAGAAGAAAGACGAGATGGCAAAGATAAAGGAGTATATCAGGTTTATAGCGAGGGAAGAGAAAGGTATATTTAGCAGAACGAATACATCCAAGATGGGGATCGAGATAAGGGAATTACGCAACAGAACTTTGTATAATAGGAAGAAATAACGAACTAGGAAGTTTTGTGGGGCAGAAATGGTTAGCGGAACATGATACGGAGAACGGAAGCGAGGATGCGGTAGATACAAGGAAAAGAATTCGGCGAAGGGTTGAGGGAAGGAGAAAGAGAATAGTGAGCGACACGACGGAGAGAGAGGAAGAGGAGGAGGTGGAGGAGAAAAAGTGCGGAGGAGCGATATGATAAGGGAATTACAGACGTGGATGGATGGAGACGCCCGAGGAGTATGGAGAAACATGCGAGAGAGAGAAATATGTGAGAGATCAATGCTGAGATATAAGAACTAGACAGAAGTACCATACACTATGAGCTACCAAACTTATATTGTAAGTAAAAATTAGTGGTAAGTGTACGATATTTGTCTATAGTTTTTCTTAATCATGGATTACCAATTAGTTAAGGCCAGCACCTTGCAGTTCAATGTAGATCCCATTGAAAAAATATTCAATACAAGGAGATACTGGTAAATCAATATTGCTGAGAGTGGTATCATCGAGAACGAGTGTCTTCCATTCCTAACATAATCTATGTAATCTATATACGAGGGTAAGTCAGAAAGGAAAGGGATTTTTTAATTTCTTGCTCGGTTGGATGGTAACCCTGCTCGTACTCATACCGCTGGTTTAGTGTAGTGTCAGTTATTGTGTCGTAGCGCTATGTAAGCAGGTTATTATTCTGTGTGTCGTAGTCAACCGTTAAAGATGGAAGCTCCATTGTCGATTTGCACAAAAGAAGAAATGCGGAAAGTGATTCGATCCTTGCTTGCAGAAGGTGTTAAACCTGTGGAAATTATTCGTCGAATGCAGACTCAATACGGGGATAATTGTTTATTGTCGCAGTAAAATTTACGAGTGGATAGATCACGGGAAGAACTTCTGTGTGCGATGAGGAGAGATCAGGAAGGCCGTCACCCTCAAGGACTGAGAAAAATATTCAAGTCGTTGAAAGAATGGTACGAGAAAACAGACGAATCAGAGGATGGCATTGTGGAGGCTTTAAACATCAGTCATGGTACAGCTTAATCCATCTTGCACGAGACGCTAAATTTTCAAAAAGCGTGTGCAAGGTGAGTCCCTAGACAATTCTCCGCGCAGCATAAGGCTTGATGTTTGGAAGTCTCACGTGCCCATTTGACACATAATCACCGTAAGGGAGATGCATTTTTAGAGCGAATAGTCGCCACAGATGAAACTTGGGTGCATCATTACGAGCCGGAGAGTAAAGCTCAGTGTTTGGCTTGAAAACACCCGCCATCACACATGGTTAAGAAATTCAAAAGTCAACCATCAGCCGGTAAGATTATGCTTACACTTTTTGGGGATACGAAAGGTGCGATTTTGGTTCATTTTACTTCAAAGAGTGAAACCGTTAACAGTCAGAATTATTGTGATGTGTTACGAATGAAAATGAAGCCCATGATCAGATCCAAACGCCATGGGAAACCTCGAAAGGGCATCATCTTGTTGCATGACAACCGCCGTCCTCATACGGCCAATCGGACGGTCGAAACAGTAAATGAGTTGGAATTTGAATTTATGGAGCACCTGCCATACAGCCCAGATCTCTCTCCCAGTGATTTCCATATGTTTGGCCTAATGAAAGAAGCACTAAAAGGAAGAAGATTTTCATCCGATTAAGAAGTCATTGGCGAGGTGCAAAACTGGTTAAAGACGCAACAAAAGAAACTTTCTTTCTAACAGAAATAAAAAACTTGTGAAACGCTGGAACTGGTGCGCTGAAGTCGAGGGGGTTTATATTGAAAAGTAATATTAGTTTCGTTTCTGTATATTTAAAATAAATGTGCTTTTTTTGAAGAGTCCCTTTACTTTTTGACTTACCCTCGTGTGTATATATATATATATATATATATATATATATATATAAAATATCTTAATGGGAGATTTCTTTTCTCCAACCTTCTCCAAAATCCCAAAACATCAAATCCTTTGATAGTGCATCTCCATCTCTATCCTACTTTGCATCACACTTCCCTTTAAAAGAATTATATATGGAGGTCAGCATCCGGCTGATTTCTACTTTGTGATCAGGAAAACTCCAACAATCACAATAAGCGGTTGGGTAAACCAAATGTGCGTTTCGCCTTCAAATCAGCCGCATTAATGGTGGATCTCCAATGTTGATCTTAAATAATTACGGTTTCTTTTCTTCTTAGAAGCACGATGAGTGAGTCATAAGTTGAATTCTAGCCAAAATGCTTAACTGATTATCTCAAACGTTTTGCGGCGTTTGGAATTATGCTGACAGTCGAACATACTCCTCATTCTTTCGTCCTAGCATCTTACTTTTCTCCTACTCTTCGCTTATCTCCTTCCCATAAATCTCCACCCATCTTCATCCCTCTGATCATTTCTTTGATCTCCCTTAGAAAATCCTTATTCCGCAAGCTCTCCTGTTTTCCCCTCTATATTCCCTCCTCTAACTTTCCATCTCATCCTTTCCCGCTCTTTTACTCTCACTCCTCCTGCTCTCCCACTTCTACCTCCATACTCGCCTCCTTCCAACTCTCCCTCAACCTCCTTCCGCTACTCTCTTATTCTATTCCACCACCCTTTCCTCGCTCCTCCGACTCTCTTCCTCTCTCACCCCCTTCCCCTCCCTCCCTCCCATAGTAGAGAATGGGTGAAGTGCAGCGGATTTTTTGGCGCTGGGGTAATTCCAGAAGTTCCATTTTCTCAATGTGTGCGCACTGCAGAGGATTTCTGTTCCTTCCGTACTCCTTAAAAAAAGGCGTGTAAGGATATCCAACCCATGCCTCTCTCTTCTGCTATGTCGGTTCAACTAATTATCATCCATTGAATGGAAGAAGTTGGAGGAAGGATCTTCTATTCTTTTTTATCTTATCAACTTTCGCGTATCTTCATCGAAGGAAACTGGTTAGTCAAATTCGGAAAGGTTGATATGCTATCAAAAAGTGTGTTGAACTATGCGAAGGAGTAGTTAATGGAGTTTTTTATTATTCCCTTCCTCGTCCAGTTTTTTGTACCCTGAGAATGAACATTTAAATGTTTATAAAAAGACGTATGTCTGTTTGTATGTGTATTTTCCTTTATGTTATCATTGTTTGGGAATTTTTATTTTAATTTACTTTCTCAATAACCGTTAGTTGTATTTCCCGTTGAATTCGTGAAAAAATCTCTTTAAAGTAGGCGCTGGTTTTTTAATGTTTTCATTTGCTTTCCAATGAATGGAACAAAAACTCCGTTTCGACCCTCTTGCACGTATACTTTAAACTCATCGCGGTCATTTTGGCTATTGTTAAAAGAACAAGTCAGAAGGTTTCTCTGTGTGGGGAAACAACGTGCATTTGCCCATTTCTACGTTCATATCCACAATTTACACAATTGCAGCTAGTAATATAATCCGTATTAATTACTACTGCATGCATCATATCCTCCCGATTAGTTCGGCAAGTCATGGCGGATTATTTAGGTCATCCTTCGCCATTCAGTTTGCTGCCGTTCCAATGTCCCTTCAGTTTAATTAAATTTTGACAACCTTTTAGCTCATGAAAGGTTTTATTAGGTCCATAATGATACGGTAACGATACATTCATCTCCATTGTATTTGAAACTGTTAAAGACTTCCTGCGCCTGTCACTTAATACCCAATAACACCAAAAGAAAGCATTTCCTCTTATTGAAAAACCGTAATAATCGGTAATCGATCTGAATATCTTTATTGGTCAACATCGACAGTTTTAAAGTAAAAGGGAGCGTTTTTAAAGCCTTATGGACCTTAACTAGAAGTGAGACACAACATGACCTGAAAATAATATATCTGCGCTTTAATGTATACCGCTATTCGTTCTATACTGTTAAAATGTAACTTCAAAATGAAAGGCGTTGCTTAAATTCCAAAAAATAATTTTCTCTCTCGCGTTCTTGCTGCTCTACTTTGGGATGGTTTTTTTTTTAATTCAACTGGCATCGCACGAAAGCGACGCTGATAAAAAACAGTTTCAGTCGCAATGCTCCATTAAATTAAAACAAATCGAGGCACTGACTTATGCTTGTCTTCTTCCGCCTGTTTGCATTTTTATCCCTGGTCTCTATAGGAACCATGACATATTAACTGGTTTACTCTTATGCCTTTTCCATTTTCGGTATGGTGTGCGGGATTTGCGTTTAGTTGCGTATTTATTACCAGTTCAACATCTGCAGACTGTCCTTTTGAATTAAAGCCTCAATAATGTATGTCATAAACTCTGAGCTTTATATGAATGAAAACGGAAATCTTTTTCTCAAGGTGATATCTAAACTATTAAATTTTTTTTTATTTTCTCTAACTAACGCGATGAATATTATGGAGTTTCTTTTCAACGTTAAGCTTCGTTCCGTCCGTTCGTTCTGGGCTTCTATGTACGGATCTTCATAAAATATGGTATTTAGGACTTATGGCCAAAGACAATAGCAAATATGGTTCACATCACTTCATTAGGGGTGCCACTTGACTGGAAAGAAAAACGAACCTTGCCTCATATCTCGTAAAATATTAGTTATATCAAAAACGTTTTCCAATAAAATTTGTAGAACTAGCCAAATAGAATATTTCTTTTCCTTTACATTTTTATCGTAGGAATATCCGTTTTCAAGAAAATCAAACACTAAAGCCGTAATTCGATTTAAACTTCGAAAATTTATGCACTGATACCTATATGTTGTCTACGAAAACAATCTTCGTTGTAATTGAAGTAAATAAAATCTGCTATAATTAAGAAAATGCGTTAAATTTCTTTACGTGTGCAAGCGGCATTTTATAAGCGGGAGAGACGGATTATCTGCGACGAAGAGAAGAATGTAAACGTAAATATTACAATATTTATCTCAGATGAGCTATGTTCAAAATAATTGTCGAATTTTTTTTATTAATCACAACCCTTGAGAAACTCAATCGATGAATAAAAACTCAATATTTTCCTGGCATCGTTTCTGATTTAGTCATACTAAAATTACGCAAATGCGTTTATTAATTCACCAACTTAGGGAAGAGAAGAAATATTTAGCGGACAGAGAGACGTAGTCTAGCCGTGGTGTTTAGCTGTTTTATAGCGTGCGTTCGTTCAGATTATATCTTTTAGTTCCACGTACTCCACCGCACGAAACGCGCCTATTTGTGATACACTGCATACGCTGCTTCTAGCTTGTTTCGTGTTGGATTGTAAGTTTTTCCCTCGTTGATTGCGATCCTCGTAAACAAAAACAAATCTCATCGGGAAGCGACTCCACCCTTTGAAAAGCCTCCGCATTTCGGCTTCGCTCAAATCCTCGCGCTCTCTTCATTTTTCTGCGAAATTGAATCTCCTGCGACGCTCAATCTTTTACTCAAAAAGATCCGTCATCCGACACCAGTGCGAGTGCGAAACTTATGCTCTTCCCGAATCCGCTTCGCTTTCCTCCTCCCCTCCCTCCACCGTTCTCCTTTCTCCTTCCCGACCCTCCCCCCTCCTTCCTCCCTCCTTCCCACTCCACTTTTCTTCAAATCCCAGCCAAACCTAGCATTTGCCCCGAGTCTCGGCAACTCCTCCTTTAAAATCCTTACTCACTCACTCCCTTTCTCTCCCTCCCTGCGGGGAGAAGGCTCCTTACCGATTCTTCACTCCCTCCGCCCCACCCCCGCCCTTAACTCCATCCCACCTAACTATCAACCGGGGCTGACATATCTACTCCTCCTCCCCCACCCCGCCTTCAAACCACTCTGTTCTCAACTTGGTTCCCTGTGGGAGTTGGGCGTGGGGAGGAGAGGAGAAAGAAAGGGAGAGAGAGGGAGGGAGAGCGAGGAGGGGTCCAAGAAGGCAAGTTAACCGTGGCTTGTTCCTTGGCCTGGTCTCTTGGGAGTCTTGGTATTGAGGCGGAGGAAACTCAATCCAGTGTTCCCTCGAGGGAGGGGGGTTCCCGAAAAGGGAGGGGCGTGTGTGAGGGAAGGAGGTTGCGGAGGAGGTGCGGGGGAGGAGGGAGAGAAGAAGAAAAGGAGGGAGCCTTCACCACATCTTCTCAAACCCTTATGCACCGTCGTATTTCTTTCCTTTTTCCCCTCCATCCTCGATAGAACTAAACCTGCCTTTCTTTTTTTAGTTTTCGTTTACTTTTTTGCCTCCGCAAGACTGCCGCTTCCCTAATAATTCATGTCGGTGGTTCCAACAGCTCAACTTTGACTTGAGATCTGAAAGAGTGTTGCAAGTGTTTCGAAGTGATCAATTTCGACGCTGACCACCTAACTCTCTCTCCCACTCCATATTTCTCACTTCCTCCTTTCTCTCCCATTCTATTAATATTTTCTCCTTCTTCTTTCTCTCTCTCTCTCTTTCCCTTCCTTTCTCTCCTCCCTTTTATCTTCCCTTTCCTCTTTATTTTTGTATTGTTTTTATATTTTTTCTATTGTTTATATTTTTTGTTGTTTAAATGTTTTTTTCCTATTTTTTATATTATTTTTATTGTATTATTTTATTTATGTATTTTATATCATTTCCTGCTTTCTTATAATATGCATGCCCCAACAACATTCTCTATATTCATTCATTGTAAATATTTCATGTATATTTTATCTCATTCTGTATACTTTATATTTCTTGTTTACATTACGTTATTACCTTTACGTGTACTTTTTTATGACGGTATATAATTACGCTGTATATACGAACTTTCCCACTGTACATACTCCTTTCTGTTTAATGTTGTAGTTTTGTATTATCATATGTACACTATCTAGGGTTTTCGCAGGTTTTTCACACCCCCCTTCTTAGTGGGTGTTTTCCTGCGTGGGTTTTACTAGGGAGGACATGCCTATATTCAGTTCAAATCTGTATTCAATTTTATCATTTTACTTTGTATGATTTAGGTACATAATGTTTATATAATGTATTTTGTTATACCTTATTTTATTCTTGTTCTTGTATGTATTATATTGACGAAGGTTTAAATGTAAGAATGGACCTTATGGTCTAAATTTCGCCCGAACAAAGACGATTATCTATCTATCTATCTCCTTTCTTCTTTCCCTATCTCCATTCCTCTTCTCCTTTCTTTTTCTACTTTGTCTTTTCCATCCCTCTATTCTCTTGTCATTTCTCTCCGTGCTTTTTATTTCTCATTTTCTCCTTTCCTTCTCTCTCTCTCCTTTATATCGGTCGTTTCTCTCCTTTCCCTCCCTTCCTTCTCCCTTTCCTCTATCTTCTTTCTCTCGCATCTCTCCCTCCTTTTCCTCTCGTTTCTCACCTTTCTCGTATCACTTCTTTTTCTTCCTAGTTTATCTATATCATTCTCCTCGCTCCTTTCTTTCTGCTTCCTATTTCTGTTCATCCTCCTTTGTTCTACTCCTTTCCCGGCTCTTATCTCTTTCTATCTCCTCATGAGAAACATATCTCGTCTCTCTGTGTTTCGAGCACATATTGCGAAATTTATCAATCTTTTTATAAAGAGAGGCCTACTCCAGTGGATAACCAGTGGGAGGGATACATTACAGAACTCGTGCATGCATACGAAAACACTCATATATTTATGTGTACGGAGAAGTGATTGAGGTGGATTTTGAAAATTATTTTCATGCGTGCCTTTCTCCGCGGCGGATCCAAAATGATAAGGGATATATATTCATACATACATATAGTTATTGTGTGTTTACGGAAGAGGAAAGAGAAATAGGATAAATGGATTGCAACAAGTTGTTGGGAAGAGGAAGCCGAGTGAATACTCACCAATAAGATGTCTTCAAGTTGGCGAGCTGCTGGGGGTATCGACGTGGCACACGTAAAACACTCACAAAAACACGGAAGCTTTCGGGGGCGATCCCTTCATCAGCAAAAAAGAGAGACAACTGATGGAAGTGACACTAGGTGGAGGCATGGAGGTGGAAGGGTAGTGTGGAGAGGCCGGGAATTGGAGGAGGATACGGAGGGAGTTTATTTATTTCTCTGTGCGCCTTTGGGATTCCTTCTTTTTTTCTTCAGATGGATCTCTTCCTTCGTTTCCTATATTTATTTACGAGTTCCGCGTGGCTCGCATTTGAAACCTGTTATCAGAAAGGGATAAACAACTAGAAGGGTTAAGAGGAGAGAAAAAAAATTTGGAATAGTAAAAGAAAGATGTTCTTCCCACGAGATTGAGTTGAAAGATTGCTGATATACGAGGCTTGTAGGGAAAAGCCCGAATCACTCGGTGGGTTAATGGTTTTAAGATTGTTTATTTGTCTGAAAACATACACGAGTGCCCATTGTGATTTAGTTTGTAATTTTATCGAAAAATGTTCCTTCTTTATTATTAAACGGCAAAATCTAAATAATTTCTCGAATTGTGAAATTATTCGTAATGGACAAATTAAATTATGCCCGATGGTCAATGTCAGGCAATTCCATAATAGAGCTTTACATTTTCTGGTAATTTACGTGGAATTCTCTCATAAAATAGTGCGATGGAAATATACATGTATATATATCCAATTTTCTATTTGTGAAAGGCTAAATAGGAGCACTCCGAAAAAATTCATTTGAATCGCGAGCTAATTTGACGGCGATGGTGCTTTTGTTATCCATTCATTCAATCTCATTAGTTCTCCGAAAAAAGAAATTATTAACTAACCCGCTACCCGTATCCCTAATTTATTTTAGAAATAACACCTCCATTTAATTTTCACGTTAATTATTTTATAGAATGTTTACGACCGGTATATTTTCGAAAAATATGATAAAGGAACGAATTTAATCGCAAAATCCAGGAGCGTAATTCAAATTCTCCGAGCTTAATGAATTTTTATGTCGCGCTAAAAAACCTCCTGCGTTTTTTCGTCTTTGTTTTTTTATTCTTTGTTCCTTCCCGACACGTTAAAAGCATGGGAGATTTTAGAAACAGCCTCGTTGTCTAAATCAGCGCCCTTTCTTCTAATTAGGGCGATAACATCCCGATAAATATGCACCACTTCGACTAAGGGAACAAACAAAAGAACGACACTTCTGTATTTCGTGCGAGGCATCCGCCCTACTTTCTCGGCCACTGATATGGCCTCTATAGATATCTCTCCTCTCCCATCCAACCCTAAATTTCGCAGCCTTTTCAATCCCATGATCCTCCAGTCAGGCATGTCTTTTGTTCCCCGTGAACCTCCGTCGGCGTCGCTGGGATCTCCGACACGAAATCCCATGATCCTCTGGGCCGTGCGCTCCTCATCCCCTGTTCACGTCATTCTGTCTCTCTCTCTTTCTCTTCTTCCATCACGGTATACTACATTTATTCGAGGGTCTACTCCCTCCTCGCAAACGCGAAAGCGGTGGCGAATTGTTAGCTTTCAAAGTTTCGGCCGCTTTACCCCTGAAATTCATACGACCGCGCCAGACGTTCACGCCCGTCCAGGTTGCATATACTCCATCGACTGCGCCTCGGTCCTCGCGCGGAGTTCAACGTTCGCCTTTTGTTTCCCGCGTAACGCCCCGAATCCTTTGGGGTGCATCGGTTTCGGATTACGCGTATCGGTTGAAGTCGTGGATCCGATGGGAGACGTCCTGATGGTTCGTTCGTTCCTCGGCATTCTTCTCTCCGTTTACAGATTTCATGGGTAGATTATATTCAATGAAGTTTTTCCAAAAAATTGCGACGTTTCCGTTATTCTCACGTTTTATATTATTAATGAGTGTTGTTAATAGAATTATAATCATTTAACACTGTGGTTTAATGCGTATCCTTATTTTTAAATTATTTCATCTTTTATAACGTTTTTTTTATCCTTTCATGCTTTAATAATCTTCAGTTAACGAATTTTCCTCTGAGTTATCTATGAATTTTAATTTAGCTTTTAGTGAAATTTATTTGACTAAATTGGATTTTATTTCGCTCCTTTATCTCTTGGCATAGCATTTATTATGAGCAAATGGTATCAGCAATATCAAGCTGAGTTTTTTAGCGAATTAATGCCTATAAATACATAGTAATTTTTGCATATATATATATATATATATATATATATATATATATATATATATATATATATAAAATAATACATAATATCCTTATTCTGTACGTTGGTCCGCCGGAACGCTCTATAGAAATCCCCATAAGAGAACACTTAACAGTACCTTTTTTTCAATTGCAGGTTTTTTTTTCTTTTGCAAAATTAAATTGGAAGTAATTGACCTACGATCTTCGGACCTAGGCCATTTTAAAGAAAAATAAACATTAATTCTTATTCTTATCGTCGACTTTTGCCTTCGGTTCGAAATCGCTCAAGTTATACGTTTAAATCATATTTATTGGAAAATTTTAAGCTTTTTAAAGACATGTTCTCTTCCCTACCATGTCATTGTTAAACCTCGAGATTGTATTGTCGTCCTTATAATATATGCGTAGGGAAAGTGTGTTTTGAATGCTTTAGTACGAGAGAGAGAAGGCGCCCGAATTATTTATAATTAAACTCGTGTTTTTCATTAATTTCATTTCAGTTAACTTCCTATTGAAAGTTTTGGTAATTAACTATTTTTATAGTTATTGTCATAGTTGTTTTGCCGTGCATCTTATAATTAACCTGAGTTATAAATTCGCATCGCATATATGAATCACGCAAAAAGCCATTCCTTAACATGCAGACCTTTTTCGTTTACATTGTAAAATATTTCAAGGATGAGGTATTTAGACATTTGAGAAGGAGTTAGTTATGCGAAGAGAAGAATTTAAATCTCATTCATAAATCTCCATAAATTACGTTTTAATACGATTTTTCACGTTTTCTCGCCTTTTGTTTATATTGGACCACTGTTGTCCCAATTGTTGAATTTTATTCTTGGACTCATAATAAATGCACCAATTTAGTGCTTTAACATGGGTCAGGTATATAACTTATTTACTGAATCTATTATGTAATTAGAGGGAAGAAGGAAAAGAGAATGGAAATGAGCAGTAATTGAGAAAGAGGAAGAGGACGTAGCATTTGTATAGGATTAAAAGAAGCTGCAGTACAAAAATAACAATAATAAATTATAATTGATTATAAAAGATGTTATACTATTGAATCATGCGCCATTGCCAAATGGTGGGAATTTATAAAACTAAATATAGGTAACGTAATTTTCAATGGATTTCTTTAACTAATAATACAGCAAATATTTCTAACCGAATTTCAAATAGAAGTGAAAAAATAACATTTTATGACTTTTATTTAAATTTCTTTAACTAAAGTGATTTTTCTGGAAAATTTTCAGAACTAATATCAGGGGTCGGCAACCTTTTCTGTATGGTGGGCCACATTTGCAGTTCTGAATGTTTCGGAGGGCCGCATTGGGAGTCAAGAAAGCCTTTGAGGGCCGGATGAGCGAATAAATCAGAAGTTTTCTAGAGATTCTGTGTTTTCATATGAACGATATCTAGTCTACGTAATTTACTAGCATTAAAACTTAACCAGAAAAGGCTTTGAGACTATAATTTTACTCAAAAAATATAAAATTGCCCATGAAAAAATTTCCTCATCCCTTCTTCATTACAGCTTTGCGGGCCGCATAAAGCGTTCTATAGGGCCGCACGTGGCCCGCGGGCCGTAGGTTGCCGACCCCTGACTAATATAGTTAAAAGAAAAGTGCTATCTTAAAATATAGGTAAAATCATTGCATTTCATGTAGGTATTTAGTTAATAGTAAATAAGTTACTAAACATTTTTCCTTTGATGGTAAATTGACTGTTCGGTCACATTTTATCTTGTATTTTACGAGTTAATAAGAGTAAAATAATTCATTTATTAAGTTAAATTTAATAGATTTTAAATAACTTTTAATTTGCTCAAATATTTCAAATAAATTTCAGCTACTTCTTTATGCATTATATCTTATTATTTCGATGTTCATCTTATTTTCATAAAATATTTGGATAACCACTTGACCTTTCTACTAATAATTACTTAAACAGTATAATTAAAACAAAGATAACTTTCAAAAACACTGATTTGATTGTGCATAAAAGCCAAACCAGATCATAGCATATCTTACTGATTTTTCATATCGAAATCATATATATTTGGAATACTTGTATGATAATCCCGTCATATTTGACGGGCAATTACGCTCGTGTGTGTATATACACACACACAAACACACACACACACACACACACATATATATATATATATATATATGTATGTGTGTGTGTGTGTGTGTATATACACACACACAGAACGTTTTTCCAAGGTTAATTTATAGAGAAGTATTGTGAAATATAAAATTGTAAATACTTCATTATTCATGTCTCCACTCCACGATGCTAAACTTCTTTTGATTCATTTTCTTTGTATAACAGCATTATAGCTCTTACCGTTTTATCTACAATCTTATTTGAAACAGAGGTCATTTACTACACATTTCCTCTTAAAGAGATTTTAGGATTGGAATGGCTATTAAAATATATTGCAATCGGACGTCAATGAATTTACTGAACTAATTTCCAGGCAAATGGATCCATTAATTCACTTCGCTATCTTCCTCCATTTCGTTTCACATTCACTGCTGTTTTTTTATCCATCAGAAACATAAACGAGTGCCCTATTTACGTTTTTGAAATATTGATTATCGTTTTTATTTTATTTTCTTATCCTCCAACGGACAATTTGCGATGAATGGAAAAATATTTATATGATTAGCATATTTCGTTTTGGAGGCTATACGCCTCTTTTAGACTTAATTTTTCACTCTGTTACTATGTTTCTCTTCTCCTCCACTTACTTACTTACTTAACTTATCTTCTCTCTTCCTTCCAAGCTGCTATCACGAGGTATTTCAAAAAATAACAAATATATCGGTACAGGCAAGGTCGATGTAAAATTTTAAACAATGCTTTTCGAGAGGACTTCCCGACCACAATATGAAGACACAGATGTGCAAAAATAAACAGCCGATGAGTAATGGGTTAAAAACAAAACGGTACTACGCCATGGTCGCAGGAAGGTGTTTATTTTTTAAATTGTAGCACCACGACCTTCCACTTAAAAATGAAGATTAATAGTTATCATTCTCCATTAGTCTCCGTTAGTGTGGTCAGCTATCCGGGTTGCCGTTCCAGTGCTCCGCACTCGCCTACCATTAACGCTCTTACTGTCCTCGCTCCATCCCTTATCTATCCCCTTCTCCATTTATCTTTCCCCCCTAATCTAGTCCCTCCCCCCTTTATCTAGCCCCCCTTTATCTAGCCCCTCCCCCGTTATCTATCTTCTCCCCCTTTATCTAGCCTCCCCTTTGTCTAGCCCCCTTTGTCTAGCCCCTCCACCTTTATCTAGCCCCTCCCACTTTATCTATCCCCTCCCCCTTTATCTATCCACTCCCCCCTTTATCTATCCCCCTTTATCTATCCCCTCCCCCTTTATCTATCCCCTCCCCCCTTAATCTAGCCCATCCCCCCTAATCTAGCCCCTCCCCCCTTTATATAGCCCCTCTCCCCTTTATATAGCCCCTCTCCCCTTTATCTATCCCCCCTCTTATCTATCCCCTCCTCCTTTATCTAGCCCCTCCCCCCTTTATCTAGCCTCTCCCCCTTTATCTAGCCCCTCCCCCCTTTATCTAGCCTCTCCCCCTTTATCTAGCCCCTCCCCCTTTATCTAGCACCTCCCCCCTTTATCTAGCCCCTCCCCCCTTTAGCTAGCACCTCACCCCTTTATCTAGCCCCTCCCCCTTTATTTAGCATCTCCCCCCTTTATGTAGCACCTCCCCCCTCCTTTCCTCCACTCGCTGTCTCGCACTCGGTCTTACTTAAGAGCAGAATTTTCATTGCCACTTGCCAACGCGGAAATCGGAGTAATAATAGCGATTAAAGAAATAAAAAGAAACATCGACCGGATTAATTGAAACTTCTACTTAATCCAGAGGTTTTTTCTCTTCCCAGTCGGTTCAAAGAATCGTTAATCATAATTTCGGTAAATGATGGTGAAAAAACTCCTAGGACTCGAAAAAATGCAGACTAAAGCTCTTTTTGTAAACTTTACCGTGCTTCTCGTGGTTCGGTCTAATGACAGTTTTTGATGCAGTCGAGTACATTCCGTTCAGAAAGAGAAGTTGATAAATGAAGAAAAAGGTAAAGATCTAAAAGGTGGAAGATTTTTGTAAATTCAATAGGTCGTGCTCGCCGATTACGACTATTAGCTCTAAATAAAATAATTGCTTAATCTGAAGAGTTAAGTTTATTGAGGGATTTTTTTCCGTATATATGTACTTCGCCATTTTGTTTTATATGGACATCATTCAACTCTCCAAGGTGGAAATAAATTTATATTTTCACCTTCAATTTATTGACTTCATTACGAAAAATTACCGCCAATGTCCAATTCATTACCTTGTACTGTAGCACGGTTTATTGGTATCGCGGTTTGATTTATAAATTACTTTAAAACTGTAGAGCTACAATTTATTTCTTTGTATGATTAATTAGGCACCATACAAACCTCATCCGAAAGCTTATCAATGGAGAATGAATAACATTTGTCATATTTGCTGATGTTTTATTAATTTAAATACTGCCTATGCAATAAACCAGGGGATAATAATTTTACGTTAACATTTATCTTCCTTTTTCTAATAGCTTTTATTTAAAAATTATTAAGCGGATTATTCGATCCCTGATATCCCAAATGTATAAAAAACATTGCTGTTAAATTCAATTAAAATTATCGTCTAATTGTTAGTTGTATAAATAAGCATTGTCTTTGTAGAGGATATTATTCTCCGAAAGGTCGCAAGGACATTAAGTTGATAAATTAAAATGATAGAGGTACCATTTTAACATCTGTAGAATGTTCATTATGTATAAAACATGTTTATTGTACAAGTGACACCAGATATATTATTCGTCCGAATTAACCACAATTTATGTATATCCCAGTCCTCGGGTGGAAGTATAATTTTGTATTTCCAGCAGTTTAATTAAAACCCTGGTCTGAAAATTGAAATGGCTCCACGGCAAAAAAAACCGTATATAAATTCAAGAAAATCAAGATGTCAAAGCATTTATTATTTTCGCGCGAAGAGTTATTTTGTAGAAAAATAAGAGGGAAATATTTGCATGTTTTTTTAACATGCGGAAGGATCAAATTATGTTGGGTTGTTTGTTTTACGGCTTTGGGACAAATTGTTGTCCAAATTTCAAAATGTCCTAAATAATTAGATGAGACCAAACATATTGTTGCTGCAACGAAAACAATGGTTTCTGAATGCAAGTTTGTTATTCATCATCATTTTTTGGAGATGACAAGAAAGTGTCAAGCGCTTTTTGTTCTAGTTGACGTATCTCTTTAGTTTCATAAACAATTATTCCAGAAATTTTATGTGAGGTTGATTTAAAATGATACAATACCAGGGGATACTCATTCCGTGCGAGAATTCTTATCCTGACAATTTTACTTGACCACCAGCTTTTATTTTATAAAATTTATTAGCTTGTAAATTTTAACGCTCGCATTTAAATAAAGAATTATAGTTCAGGTGCTGGCCTTCGATGAATGATTAAGTTTGGGAGATGCTTGATATTTGAATAGAATTTTTTTTAATTAAACGTTCTCGCGTTATTTTCCGAAACATTATTTTTATGCGCCCTCTTAACTAACATCTCTAAACCATTAAATCTCTCCACGCTTTCTTTCGAAATTTTGCCGGCGAATAAATTAGCCGAATGTTTTACTCTTGACGCGCGCCTGAATTTCGCGGCATCCGATTCCTTTAATGCTGTCCATCATACGAGCTTCAGATAACTCGACGGACGCCTTATCATCTAATACCCACTCGGCGCGAATTCGTAGCTATTCCGCGGATGAAGCGTGTTCCGACTCATCAATTACAATCCGTCGTATTTCTCCGATTCCTTTGTTTCTCATAAAAGGGGTAATCAAAGCGCACATAGGTCTTAGATACGAAACTAGTTCTCCCTCTTGCGTGTTTTGCACGGTTTGCCTCACTCACCCTTTTGATCCTGGTCCGTATTTTCGGATGGTTTGGAGAACATGGGCGCCTGCGGTGCAGAAATTAACGTTTACGGACTTTCCGTGAGTAGAAAATAGGAATAATCAGTCAAGCAAAAATTAATTAATTGCTGTAGCCTCCGGAGGCTAGTTTTTCTGTGTACTATATAGCTTGTGTTTATAATTCATAGTCGCGGCCTTACTCCACTTCGTAATTACTTCCCTTATAATTTCAAACTGGAATAGATTGCCATGCAATTAACCGAATGTTATGAAAGGATATATCTATCTCAATACATCCAGAGAGAGACATATCTGTCGTAGACTAAATAACACGACCCATCTTATTAATATACTACTAAATAATACCTGAATTTTTCTTCTTTTTAATCAGTCATAAATTTTATATTTTAGACAGGTACTATTTGCAAGATTCAGAGCCGGGACGATATTTTCGCGCCCCAGGCAAGGTTTGATAATTACGCCCCTATACTAATGATAGCATACAATACCTAATTTTAGCTCTCAAAACTAGTTTATTTGCTGTATAGAGGTAAAATAAAATATATAAAATATTTTTAGTATAAAACTTTGCATTTAATAGATCAATTTGTCATTTCCCGCGCCCCAAAGTGTTCTGCACCCTAGGCGGGTTTCTCGCTCGCTTAGGCCTTGTTCCAGCTCTGGCAAGATTGTATATTAAATGTAATGCCATAATTGATCCGCCGTTGAAATTTGTCTCTTTAATCATTTCTCTAAGCACAGTATTTCATGCCAAATGATTTTACAATTAGTACGAAGCAAGAAAACTAAAAACAACGCGTACTACAGCCGATTAAATCCATTTACACTCCTAAATTGTTTAATGTTATCGTGCCTATCATTTTAGTGTTTTAATCAAACGAAAATCATCGCTTCGATTTCTAGCCGTCCTTGATATTGCTTCTTTGCCAGATCAATAGCGGTAATTCATAAACAGAGTACATAAATTTTTATAGCTTTTAAATATACGGCGCCCTAAAAACGACGCCTCGCTTCCTTGCTACGCGGCTACGATCATATTTCTCCCTCGCTATAATTTCAAAAAGAAAAAGTCGGCGATGCAGTCAATCAAACGAGTATTTTTACAGAGGTTTTGTCGAGAGAAATAACTTTCCGCCGAGTAGCGGAAATAACCGATAAAGGAATAAAAGAAGCCCGAGGGCAGAGAGCGGCGTAATAAAGACGAACTTCTTCCTCGAGTTTATACGCGCGCCAAGGAGAAAGTGATTCTTCCTCTTTTTTTATATTTATCTTATTTTTTCCGGAAAAAAACGGAGAGTACGAGAAGGGGGAGTGTTGGGAGGATGGAAGAGGAGAAGAATGAGTGAAAATCCCGGGTGCTCTGAAAACCCAAGCGATTTGAAGTGCTCCGAGATGGAGAAATAGGGAGGAAGGGATTTAGGAGAGGGAAGTAGAAGAGGAGGAGAGAAAGGAAAGAGGGGAAGGAGAGAGAGTGTGGAGGGAGTGAAAGGAGAGAGACTGAGGAGAGAGTGGTAGAAGAGATGGAGCGGAGAGAGGAAGCGAAGGAGTGGGAGGAGAAGGAGAGGAAGCGACGGCGAAAGTGATGAGAGAGAGAATAAAAGAAGACAAATAGAAAAGGATGTTTGAAGAGAAGGAAAAGTGGGAGATGAAGAGAGTAGGATAAAGGGGGACAGAAGGAGAGTTTTGAGAGAAGAGAACATTTTTAAAGGGAGATGAGAGAGTAGGATAATTTGAGAGAGAGAGAGAGATGAATATAGAGTAGTGAGAGCGTACGGAAGAAAGGTATAGAGAGGGAGATGATGACTGGGCCCGAGAGAGTAAGAGAGACCGTGAGAGCGAGAGAGAAAGACAGACGGAAAGCAAGAGAGAAAGATAGACGGAAAGCGAGAGAGAGAGAGAAAGGCAAGCAATAAAAGCAATACTCGGGGCCCAATAAAGATCTTGAATCAAGGAACTACACCCCTAACCTCCCCTCCCATCGCTTCCCCCACCTCCCCTGCTCTTTCCCTCCATCTCTATCGCCCCGCCTTCCATTCCTTAACCCCGTCATGCCTTCTCTCAGCCGTCTCCCCCTCATCCAGGGTGGGAGGGGAATTCCCCGACCCCTTCAAAAGCGCCGCAGCCACCATCGCATCCACTTTCCTCCTCTTCCCTGGGCAGTTCGGCGGACCTTTGGGATCGCAGGACATAGAGCATCGGCAAACCCTCCCCAGCGGATATATTCCCGGTCTTGAAATTTCAATTACGTCCTCCTCTGGCGATCCAATTGCACCTCCTACTCACTTAAGAGGAGTGGATAGAGCATCCACTCCTTATGTTCCACTTCTATTACCTCTTACTCCATCTCTATTCTCTCTCGTTCTCTCCTTTATTCCGTATCTAACTTGCTCTGTTTGTCCTTTCTAGTCTGCGACTTTGTATCTTATCTATTCATCTCGTGTCCCTTTTGGGATTCTTCTCTTTCCGTCGTGTTAAATCTTTTTTCCTTCTTTGTTTCTCTTTTCTTCGATTTGTTTCTCATTTTATTACCGACTTTTGCTTCTTTCTTTTATTCTCTCCGTCTTCATTTGAAATGTTTTATTTTCGAAAAATCTTTTTAATTCCTTTTATAAGGATAATATCTATGAAATATTAGTTTTCACGCATTAGGATTCGCAGCACAGTTCATATTATCCCGCGAGGGCGCTGATTGTCGAAATTTAAAAAATCATATTTATACGAAATTTTCTATTCTCTAGGAATCTAGCTTTCAAGGACTGAGTCTCTAAATTTTATTGGATTCTTGGAAAGGGAAAAACCCAAAGAATTTTATTGAGCAGGCCTTGAAAATTCTTTTTTATGGGGGATACAGAAATAAAAAAAATGTGAAATTTCACTGATTTGAATTTAAAATGGAATTTCGAATTGCTATTTCGCTACTGAAACGAAATTCCACTAATTTTAAGTTACGGATCACCTAGCGCATTTTGATGTTTATGGTTTGTGAGTCTTTGAATGTTATTACTTTTTACAGAACATAACTTTCCTTTTAATTCAAGGAAAACAGACACTCTTGATTCGAAGGGAGTAATTCTATTTCCATGTCTCTATCTTCTTTCATCTATCTTATATATCTATAAAAGCAAGTGTTAGTATATATTTATGTATGTGTGTGATTCTATAACTCGAGAACTACAGAACGTAGAAGCAAGAGAAAGGTATCATTTTAATCGCAATGCAGAGAAAGGTGGTGTAGTAAGGTTTTTAAACCGATTTGATTGACCCTTTTAATTTTTTTAAATATTTTCTCTTCTAATTTTTTTCATTTGAATAATATGGGAATGAATGTAGACAAATTTTAATTTGGACTTTAAAATTACTTCTAGCCCTACTACGAGTTTCATACGAACCCAGGAACGCAGAAATGAATGAAGTTTTGTTTTCCTGCCGTCGAATTTCAAGTACGGACCTTAGATTTCCTAAATTACACTTTTAACAGCAAAATTTCGACATTTTTTAATCGAAAACTTATGGTCGTCATGCATATCCAATTGTTGCCGACTTCTTGAACTAGGAAAACCAGGTATGCGACTTTGTTATTTTTATCATGGTAACGTAAATAAACAAACTTCTGTCAATAGCAGTGTTGGTATTGTGAGATAAAGATTAACGCAAGGTATACATGATAGCGACTTCGTAAATGCAGAGGCATATTTTTAAGGTGTATTGTGCGAAAATTGCGGAAAAAGTAGAGAAAAATGTAAAAATTTTGAATTTAAAATAACTTCAATATAAAAACTATACAGTTCAAAACATTTTCCAGCATCAAAATAATTAATATTTTATTAAGTTAGGGTGTAACATTATTAACAAAGTATCAAAAAATTCTGAAAGTTACTCAGTAATTTAAAAAATTGTGTTTAGTTTCGAAAATTAGCGTTTATTAACGGGAGTCGCATATCAAATTCGCAAGATTGGCTCTCAGAAAGTTCATTATCTTGGCCAGTGAACGCAACTCACTCCTGGTGTGCATATCTTTTGCTGAAAATGCAGTCTCATGTCTGCGATGGGTCTTCGCTGGTGTTGAAATCGCGAGCTGAAATTCTTCAACGGGAAATTCCCCTGGCCCAAACGTATACCCTTAATTATTTAATCGAATTGTGCCAGTGAAGATAACTTGACTTAAATTAGCAAGAAAATGTGATGTATAATTCAAATAAAGCCCACTCGGGCCTTCATGGAGAAATTCCTGTTTTTCATAGATTCCCTCTTCACTGTCATAATTTGAAGTTTTTTTGTTAAAAGAATCTTTGCTAAATTTCATATATTGTATTAATACAGGACTGTTATGTAATAGAAGGATGAATGATTAACACTCAAATATAATTTTCTTATCAATATTGAATCAGGAACCCGAACAACGTTGAATTGATTCAAATAACTTGCAACTTCTTCGTATTTAAAGTGTTTCTGTGTACTCGGCATTGATTATTTCTTCTTAACCTTAAACCCGAGCAACGTCCGGGTACTTCTGCTAGCATTATTATAAGCACTCCTTATTCCTCTACGAACCTGTCTCAGGATCCTTACATTATTTCCTCTCGTTCTTTCATTGTTTCCGAATATCTTCTCCCACTGTTTTGTAGTCCGCTTTTAGTGTCTCGATATTATTTATGTCTTCCTTTGATATCTTTCATCTCTCCCGTTTTATTTATTACGCAATCTTAGCCACCTCTCTATCACTCTCTATAGGCTATCTGTCCGTAGGCAGATCCTTGATTTTTATAGATTAAAAGTTCTCCACGCGTTCCTGTTTTCTGCAGTCTTCTTATTCCTTGACAGCTCTCTTTTCCTCTTCAAGTCATCTAGGATTTTTTTCTTACACGTATTTCCCATCAGGTAATGTCCTATCCAATTCGCCTTCATCTTATGCGCAATATTCTCTTTCTCCCATTCTTCTTAATACTTCCTCGCCTTTCATATTTTCTGCCTATATTGTATTCAGAATTCTTCTCCATGGCGAAAAGTCGAAGCTTTCCCAATTATTTTATATTATTTTTCCGTAGTAGTCTCTGCTCCATACCAGGCGAGATTCCAAACAACATTATATCGATTGCTTCGGTATATCTTCGTTCATTTCGCCCGTTAGTAGAAACTTCTTTCTTGTCAAAGAGACTTTTGATTTCGATATTCTAGTCTTTATTTCATCGGTGCATTTTGCATCTCCTATTATGATACTCCCAACGTATCATTTTCTTTTTCGTATTTAAAGCGCGATTTTTACTCTTTTCCTTCGTTCTTGTTTTCACGTATTCCTGCCATTTTCCTTTGGTATTTATTCCATCTTGTCTCCTCCTCTTTCGAGACCTTAATGTTTCTCGGTCCAATTTCAATTTACTCTCTCTTCCCCGCATCCTATCACTTTCACTCCAATTCGCACGCGAGTGAAACACTCCTCCGCCGGCGTCGATTAGAGATAAGCAGTCCAACGAAGCAGAAGCGGCGTCTTACGTCTTTCCTCCATTATTCCACAAATGGCGCCCATATCAGAGTCAATGCCAAGCTGTTCGCTTCCAAGCTTAGTAAGTAATTCAGTTATAGAAACGAGAATATTCTATCTCAATTTTTTTGTTACTATCCGTTGCGACTCGACGTGACTCGCCTCGGATTAAAGAATGGACGATTAATGGGCGTCGTAGTAATACTGTCGCCTACCCATTTTACCTATCTACTCCATCTAAAATATAACAACATATCGGAGGAAACTGCTCGCATAAAACTCAGCGTGGATGTATTATTTGGTCGTGGTCGCTCCCAATTTATTCTTCATACCGACCTTCTCCTTCGATCCCAAACCCTTTTTGGGTAATATTTCGTGCAGTCGGGTGCCATAATTCAACGGTCTGATATCGTCTTAGGCAATCGGAAAGAAGGAATTCTGCGGTCCTTAAACGTAACCCTTCTCCTCGAGTCCCTTAGCGGGACATTCGTCTCTCTGCTGTTTACTTACCCTTTCCCAGGGTCTCCCCACCCCCAACTACTCCCTTCTCATCCCTCTTCCCCCCATTTGCACCACTCTTCTCCCCTCTCCCACCCTGCCCACCCCTCCCGAGAATCTCTTCTTTCCCTCAACTCTGCCCGTACTCATAATGCCCGTATCTTTCTCTATTTAGAATAAAATGAAACGAAACCCTTATCGCATTATGTATGTCTTATTATATCCGCTTTGGCATTATGTATTTACATCTCTCGGAGATTGTTCCGTCATCTTGCCCTTACCTTTCTCTTTTACTTTCTCCTTACAGCTGACCTCTTTCTGTTCTCTTCCCTCCTACAACGATCGTTTATTTTGTCCATTCTTGGTCTCTTTTTGTTTATTTCCCGTTCTCTTCGTGTGATAAGTTGACTCCGAATTTCCCTTTATTTATGTTTAACCATTATTCGGTCTTTCTCTGTCCACCTGTTTCTTTTTCTTCGCCGTCCACCCTGCAGTTCCTGTTATCTCTCCTTTCTCCGTCCGGCTTACTAATATATGCATCCTTGATCATATATTTTACCTTATTAAGTCCACCTTTTGTCCTGAAAGTTGAAATTGAATGACGGTGATTTTGTTATGGATATTATGTTTTTACCTCCTACTTTTATGATACCTCAAAGTTTTACTCGATTTTCCTACCAAAATACATTAAAATTTGGCCAATATTTCTATTGATCTAAGGAAATGTGATTCCTCAATGTACAGAACAACAGCAATTACCGTCTCAGTAAGTTAGCCTTACGTTGTTTAGATTAATTTTCTTCCGCGGCAGATGCTTTTGATTCCGTGTAAGGAAACTCAATATTGTTTAGTTACAAACTAATGTTGCATGTCGTAAAATCTTTACTTGGGCTTCAATAAGTATTTCTTATGGTGCTGGTTGGCTCCATAATATCGATAGTTTATGTAGCATTTCGTCTGAGCATAAATTAAAACTCACGCACTCGATGAAATTTATATTTGTTTAATGTTTTTATCATAATATTTAGCTGAATTTTGGTAACTTGTATTGATTATTTTATTAAATCACCCGAGGAAAGATCTGAAAGACAATTTTCCCTTTTTTAATAAATACCACCAAGAGCATTCTTCCAGAGAACGTATGCATATATAACTAAATGAGAAACGACTTTTTGGTTTTGCTGAAGGCAATAATAGAAATTGTTATGATACGAATGGAGATTTTCCCTCCAGGGTGGAAATTTGGACCTGAGGGAAGTAGAAGGTTGGGAGTTTCCACTTCGTTAGGTAAATCCCTGCGACTTTTAAACCCGCTAAATCGCATGTTTTCCCTTGTTCTCCGTATCCAGCTCTCCCTTACTTCCTCTCCCACTTCCTCCCTCCCTCCGCCCTCTTCCATATTTCCCATGTCTCCCACTCATTTCTCTCTTTCAGAATTCTTCCCTCTCCAAGTTTGTTCGCGTGAGGCTGCTTCTCGATCCATTCATAAAACATTCCTTCTTTTTCCCCATCCCCTCTCCTCTCCCCTTTCTATTCTTTATCCTCCTCTCATTTCTTCCCCTTCCTCAACTCGTTCTTTTTTCCACTCCTCTCTTCCCTATTTACCCAAACATGTTTTCTCGAAAAAAACAACCATCTTCGCATCCCTGGTTGCTTCACCCATATTCCCCGAGTGTCTCAGAATCTTCCTCCTGCCCGTATCTCTTCTTTTCTATTATCCTGCCTTCCTCTCCTTTTTATTTTCCTTTCCTCTTTCTCCTCATCTCTTCGCATAGTGCTTTTCTCTCTCTCTTCTCTCTATTCTCCATCTGATCCCTATCTTCTCTCTCTCTCTTCTTTCTACCTCCTCTTTTCATCTCTCTTTACATTTCTCAGCTCCTCATTCTCTTCTCACCTTCCCCTCCCTCTTTTTTTTCCCTTATCCTTCTTCCTTTTCCTGACTTTTTTATCGTTTATTCCGCTTTCCATGTCTCTTTCTCTGTTACATCTAGATTTTCCCTTTTCTCATTGTACCTTTCTGTCTTATTCCCATCCTTTTTCATTGATCTATTCTCATTTTGTCTTTCCTCCCTTCTCCCCTGTTTTATTTTTGTCCCTTCCTGTCTTCATTTCTCCCCTTCCATTTTATCCTCCGCGTCCTCTCGCTATTTCTCCATACATTACGCACCTTCATTTTTCATATCGTCGCATTCGTGTTAGTTTCCTCTGGCTATCCCTTTTATCTCATTCCATCTCCACCCAGTTTCGTTGTCTAGTCTTTTTTGTCTCATAGTGCGGGTGAATTGCATTTCTATTTCTAGCAAACTCTTCGCCTTCTTTATGCAGTATTATTGTTTGGAATGAATAGTTTTCATGCGGTCTTGAAGGTTACGAGAATGTCTCAAGGCTTCAAGGTCTCGAGCATTAATTTTAATTTGGTATTGTACCATTTTTCAGGATTCCGAAGAACTTACCGGCATACGCCGATATCTTTTATGATGAGAATTTGTTTGAATGAGCTTTTACTCATTTTATTCGTATATTCAGCATAATTATTTTTCGTGAATCTTATATAGTACGAAGTCCCAAATCCGGCTATCTCGGAACTTGTAGGTTTATGGATTTTTTCCTGCTTTTGGGTTATATATGAACACATACGTGTAGCTCATTCATGGATTATCAAAGTCCATATGGAGTGAGGAAACTTAATAATGCATTAAAAATTAGAATAAATGTTTTATTGAATTATCAATTCTTCTTCTCCGTTTATGAAGTAAAATATGCTGGCAACGGCTATGATGATAAATTATTTTTCTGCGTCAGAGGTGGAGATTCTAACAATTTCATTTTTGATAGAGAAAGTTTTTCGCGCAACCTTCGGTAGGTTTTTTGAGAATGTCACGTAATGTTAGTATTTTTTCGTATACTATTTGTGCTTTCTGAAATAATTTGAGTAAATTTGTTGGTCGCAACTTTTTAATGGAAAATTTTGTAAAATGTTCGGATTTCGTATCATTCAGGATTTTGGAGAACCGGATTTTGGTCTTTGTGATGTATTTGTTTAATATTTTTTATGGCTTTACGAAAAAGGAAATCTGTCCTTAATGGCACTCGACAGGTGAATCCCGGTATTTCTTTTAAACCTTTCGCAGCGGACGAAAAAGCCTCGTTATAAGAAAAGAAATCGGGATTATTTCGTCTTTAAAATCTTCCAATCAAACTGTAAGAATAGCGAGAAAATGTTAGCTTATCTGAGTTAGATTTCTTAGTTGGATGTGAAAATAGAATTCATTTCTTATCGTTCCAGTTTCTTTTCTTTCTGGTCTGCAATTGACAATCTATTTCCATAGGTTAAATCTGAATATTATATAAATATATGTTGTTTTAGAGATTTTCTGTCATAAGAAGACATTGTTAATAAAATAAGTCTTGAATCGTCTTATCACAGCAGAAGTGAATTAACGTCAAATAATGCGAATTCAAACTACTGAGACTCGATGAATGGAAATGGAAGGACACAAAAAGTATTTTATTTGTATAAAAGTATCGATCTTGTTCGTATTTTAGGCGTCGTCATTGAACATTTCTGCATTAGTGTATTCCAGAAATTGTATGACAAAGATCACTGTTGTGGAATTACCAAAAAGATTTATTTCAACATTGAACGGATATAATGGTATTAATGTATTTAAATTAACCTGTATCCCACTGTAGCTTTATATGGCTTAAGAGATTGCGACGCGGACTAATGCATTTGCGCTTTCAAGTCGAAACCCAAAAGATAGAGGCTTCAATCCCAGAAATTTCCTCTTGATAAGATCTTTTCCCTCGGGCTTCTTACCTTGAACCTCCGGATTCAATTACGCAAGTGCAAAATCTCTGTATGAGCGAGTAATTTTTGCAAGCGGCAATGCAGCGATTCCAAATCTGCCTTTCATTTTCTCTTCCCCTCAATCTCATTATAAGACTCCCATTGTCTCCCTCCGCTCTTCCTTCTTTTCACTTATCCCCATTTTACCACTTTTCTTATTTTCTCTTCCTCACTTTCTGCTAATTCTCCGCACGTTTTTTCCTCTCTTTCGACTCCCTCTTTGCTCGTTTACTTCTTATCTTAACCTATTTCCTCCCTCCCCGTGTCTACTGCTTTCCTTGTATCCTCATTCCTTTTGTTCTATCTTCATCTTTTTCCCCTCACTCCTTAAGTCTGTCGATTTCCTTCCTCCCTCTCCTCTCCACGCTTTTCTCTCTCCTTTTCCTATCTTCCATCTACGTTTATTCTCTCCTATTTCCTTCTCTTCCAATTCCTTTCTATTTCTCCTCTTTCGTCTCCCCTTTCCCTCTCCTCTCTCTCCTTTCCCTCTCCTCTCTCTCTTCCCTCTCTTCTCTCTCCTTTCCCTCTCCTCTCTCTCCTTTCCCTCTCCTCTCTCTCTCTCCTTTCCCTCTCATCTCTCTCTCCTTTCCCTCTCTCTCTCTCTCCTTTCCCTCTCCTTTCTCTCTTCCCTCTCCTTTCCCTCTCCTCTCTCTCCTTTCCCTCTCCTCTCTCTCTCCTTTCCCTCTCTCCTCTCCTTTCCCTCTTCTCTCTCCTTTCCCTCTCTTCTCTCTCCTTTCCCTCTCTTCTCTCTCCTTTCCCTCTCCTCTCTCTCTTCCCTCTCTTCTCTCTCCTTTCCCTCTCCTCTCTCTCCTTTCCCTCTCCTCTCTCTCCTTTCCCTCTCCTCTCTCTCTCTCTTCCCTCTCATCTCTCTCTCCTTTCCCTCTCATCTCTCTCTCCTTTCCCTCTCCTTTCTCTCTTCCCTCTCTTCTCTCTCCTTTCCCTCTCTTCTCTCTCCTTTCCCTCTCTTCTCTCTCCTTTCCCTCTCTTCTCTCTCCTTTCCCTCTCCTCTCTCTCCTTTCCCTCTCTTCTCTCTCATTTCCCTCTCTTCTCTCTCCTTTCCCTCTCTTCTCTCTCCTTTCCCTCTCCTCTCTCCTTTCCCTCTTTTCTCTCTCCTTTCCCTCTCTTCTCTCTCCTTTCCCTCTCTTCTCTCTCCTTTCCCTCTCCTCTCTCTCCTTTCCCTCTCCTCTCTCCTTTCCCTCTCCTCTCTCTCTTCCCTCTCCTCTCTCTCTTCCCTCTCCTCTCTCTCCTTTCCCTCTCTTCTCTCTCCTTTCCCTCTCCTCTCCTGTCCCTCTCCTCTCTCTCCTTTCCCTCTCCTCTCCTTTCCCTTTCCTTTCCCTCTCCTCTCTCTCCTTTCCCTCTATTCTCTCCTTTCCCTCTCTTCTCTCTCCTTTCCCTCTCCTCTATCTCTTCCCTCTCCTCTCTCTCCTTTCCCTCTCTTCTCTCTCCTTTCCCTCTCTTCTCTCTCCTTCCCTCTCCTCTCCTTTCCCTTTCCTTTCCCTCTCCTCTCTCTCCTTTCCCTCTATTCTCTCCTTTCCCTCTCCTCTCTATCCTTTCCCTCTCCTCTCTCTCCTTTCCCTCTCTTCTCTCTCCTTTCCCTCTCCTCTCCTTTCCCTCTTCTCTCTCCTTTCCCTCTCTTCTCTCTCCTTTCCCTCTCTTCTCTCTCCTTTCCCTCTCTTCTCTCTCCTTTCCCTCTCCTCTCTCCTTTCCCTCTCCTCTCTCTCCTTTCCCTCTCCTCTCTCTCTCTCTCTCTTCCCTCTCTTCTCTCTCCTTTCCCTCTCTTCTCTCTCCTTTCCCTCTCTTCTCTCTCCTTTCCCTCTTCTCTCTCCTTTCCCTCTCTTCTCTCTCCTTTCCCTCTCTTCTCTCTCTTCCCTCTCTTCTCTCTCTTCCCTCTCTTCTCTCTCCTTTCCCTCTCATCTCTCTCTCCTTTCCCTCTCATCTCTCTCTCTCCTTTCCCTCTCATCTCTCTCTCCTTTCCCTCTCATCTCTCTCTCCTTTCCCTCTCCTTTCTCTCTTCCCTCTCTTCTCTCTCCTTTCCCTCTCTTCTCTCTCCTTTCCCTCTCCTCTCTCTCCTTTCCCTCTCTTCTCTCTCCTTTCCCTCTCCTCTCCTTTCCCTCTCCTTTCTCTCTTCCCTCTCTTCTCTCTCCTTTCCCTCTCATCTCTCTCTCCTTTCCCTCTCATCTCTCTCTCCTTTCCCTCTCCTTTCTCTCTTCCCTCTCTTCTCTCTCCTTTCCCTCTCTTCTCTCTCCTTTCCCTCTCATCTCTCTCTCCTTTCCCTCTCCTTTCTCTCTTCCCTCTCTTCTCTCTCCTTTCCCTCTCTTCTCTCTCCTTTCCCTCTCTTCTCTCTCCTTTCCCTCTCTTCTCTCTCCTTTCCCTCTCCTTTCTCTCTCCCTTATATTCTTTCGTGTCTCCATTCCCCATTCTTCGCCCCTCCACCCTCACGCGTGTCTAGGGATTGATAAGGGTTCGCATAGCCAACCGCTTTGATAGCGCTTCCTCCCAGACCCCGGATCACGTGACCTCTCGAGCACCCAATCTCCATCCGCCACGCGCTTCCTCTTCTCTCTCCCTTCCATCCTTTATAAACCTTTTCAGCTCTTCTCCTCCTCCTGCTGCTTCCCACACGCCGCCGACTCTTTTCCTTTGTCTCCTTCTTCTTACCACTGTGTCTTCGCTCGCAGCTTCTTTGCTCCTCCTTATGTTCGCGCTCATTTTCGTTTATTCCTGTCATTCCCGCTCCCTCTTCATTTCTTATCGTGTGTGCTTTACGGTTGCGTTATCTCGTTTCTCCCGCTTCGTCTCTGTGCTGTGTATCATCTCTCTTCTCCCTTTGACGTTGACGCTCTCCACTTGCCTCGGCTTATGAAACGCGTGATATATTCGTCGACGTATGCATTTATATAGAATTTTCTTGTCTGTGTGATTATTTATTTATTTGTGTTTGCATACTTGCACACGTTTATGCGCAAAATGTTTCTAATTAGGCATTTATTAATTTATTTGTGACTGCATTGGTTAATAAATCGCATTAAGTTTGCGTATTAATAATCGTATCGTACAAAATTACCGCAACTTCGAATATTTTATCTTCGGGTTTATTTCTTTATATCACGGTACTTGCATGCACGCCACCTGCTTTAATGTCTCTTAACTTTCATTAGCGTTAACCTTTCCATTCTTCGTCTCATTTCCTTTCATTAGTCTCGTTTCATTTACTGTATCTCTTCCTTCTCTTTACGTATTCCTGTCATTTTCCGGCCTTTTTTCCATCTCATTATAACATCGCCTGTAATGTTTTTTCTATTCCTATTAGATTCTTGGTTTTTTTATCACGGCATTTTCTCGGCGATGGAAGATCGATCGATTCCAGCACTCCATGATGCTTTTACTAAGGTTATAGCGTAAAATGCGGATATTTCAGCTACAAAAATTACACGCGTACGCCCAATCTATATGGGACAATTAAGCACCGACCCACCCTTACAGCCTCAATCCCATTATCACTGGCGCCTAACATCCTGAGGATTTCCCTGAGGGATTTTCTCTCCGGCCATCGTCGGTGGCGACGTCGTTGGGATACGGAGATGAATCGGTTTCCCTCGGTGCGTGCGCGACTAAGAGAGATAACAAGTGACTGATATATCGGCTGGCAAGGTACGGATAGAGGTATTAAGTCGTTCGAACGCCCGTATAAATGGCACGAGACATGATATCTTCACGTGACATCTAATATATAGGATTAAGCAGAAATGGTGGCAGTATCGAACATTTTCGTTTGACTTTACGGTTATGTTTGTACTTTCAGTTCCTTTTTGTCTAAGTTTTCTGACGCCCTTTTCCAAGTTTTCTTCGCTGTTTTAACGCTTATTCTTCACTCCCATAAACATATGCGAGTTTTATCTTTCTCTCTTTATATATATATATTTTTATATGTTTATATGCTAGCGAATTATGTAGCTATTCTTTCTCTGATTCAATATTTTGAAGCATTATTCCTCTTTCCTCACTCCGATTGCCTAATATTTGTATCCGCCTCTTTTCCATTCTCGTTTCTCTCGTGCTTTCTCCCTTTCACTTCGTCTCCTCATGTCTTTCGAACGTTGGAGAAGAAGCGTTTTCCTTTTCTTTCTTCACTCCCTCCTTCGTGCCTCGAACTCTTCCGTCATCCTGAATAAGTTCCCGAGTTAGTCTCTCCGACGTATACATCTTACTTCCGACTATTTTTCTATCACGATTGTATATGGGTTTGATGTTTATATTCAACGTTTGCTTGCTTAGAGAAAGAGGGAGGGAGGGGAGGGTTTTATTTTTGCTTTTCAGTTTCGAGATGAATGTGAGTGGAATTATGTGCGTTCGTCTTTTGCCAGCGTATGTAAATTCTGAACCGAGCACGTATTTCTCGTTCCTGACATTTATTTATTTTTCTCCGTTTCCGTAAAACAGACGGGAGAGACTTATTTTTTATCTTTCCCAGAATTCATCGGAAATGATATTTTCGGCGGAGTTATTTTAAAGTCTGGTTCCGATCATGCGTTCGGGCTTCGGAAATAAATAAATTCTTTCTTTTTATTTCGAGCCAAAATCCGCCGTCTGTTATTAATTCCGTTCCTGAAGAGGGGAAACCCGTTTTTTTTTAATTTTCCCCTTTATCTTGCAAGCGTATGACATTTTTTCCATTTTACTTTCCCTCGTTTACATTTTCGACTAAAAAGCAATGCTGTTACTTTTTCAGCCGTCTGTTCTTCGTCCAGGATAATCTTAATCATTTATTTTCCTACGTCGTTTTTCATCGATTCTGTTGCCGTTGTTGCATTCCTTTTTCGATAATAGTTTCAGCAACCTCGGCTTTCGAGTAACTTTTAAGGGTTCAACGATTAATATTAGCGTTTGCTAGAGAGTGCACAGTAACAACCCAACAGAAAGATAAGTATGCTGAAAAGGATACCTCTCTTGTACTCAAATAATCATCACTTCAGTCTCGTCGTCATGTGTCATTACTCGTAAGTGATTAGGAGAGACGACTACGAGTTCATTACTAAACTCTAATGCAGTATGTGTGAAAATGTCATTACAAAGCATGCGTGATAAGCATCAAAACTTGAGTAATAAAGTGTGCACAAGGAAAAAGCCGGAATGACGACTTCATTTAAATAACTTTATTTTATTCCACAAGAATGTATTTTCCAGCTTGATGATGACGCAAATGCTCAAATCTATTTTGTATTTTGAACAAACTTTTTTTATGTTGAAAGTTTTGTTGCTGTTGTTTTTCCTTTCTCTCCACAATTTAATTACTTCGAGTATAGGTTTTCCCAATTAATTCCATTATTTAGATGACAGTATTTTATGACCACATTTAATGCAAAAAATGTGAAATTTTCAGCGTCAGAATCCATTTTGGCTTCACATGACGTGGAAAATCCCGTTGCGGGCCGCAATTTTTCTATTCGTTAACGGGATATATGTCCTTTTGATGATTTAACCATGGTGTACTCTTAAAGGCGTGAAATATCTGGTTTATGACGTGCTCTACTACACCTCGTTGAGTGTTCCTTCGATTGGTGTCGCCTCGATCCATCTCTATCTCAGCGTCGTTATGAAACATCCGAATTAGCGTCGGTGGTTTCGCAGAGCATTCCGCAACGTCTTATCGCTATTTTTAATGCACCTCAGGGCCACGGAAACCGCCATTTGATATTTTTTTAATGCCATTTCGCCGATAAAAATAAGATGTTCATCGAATTCGGCAAAGAGATTATCATAATGTTTGTCTACAGCTATCGTTATACTGTGATAGTTTTCATTCAGTTCTCAGTTCGCCTATCTCCTTGAAATTTTCAACTCTTTTGCCTGTTTCAGCAAAAACATTTTATCGGAATAATATAAGGAGCTCGTAGTCGGTTCTAAATCCTTCAATTAAACGGCTTTATCTTTCTGTTAGAAAAAGCTGTGGCTTTTCTTAGTGGTAGGAACTTGTATATTTTGAAAACCCGAATTTAAAGAAAAACAAATGGCACCAGTACAGACATTTATACTACAAGTTTCAGCTCTCGATCGTTGACGGTTTCGCCACAATGTCATTTTAAGCAAGTGCACAAACAGTTGGCCAGAAAGACGCAAAGGTGAAATTATAAGCGCATTACAGAACGTGCTAAAATGCACTGATTAAAGAAGTGAACCTCCGCAAAAACTTATTCAGCGTTCGCAGAAAATGTACTCAAAATCTTTTTTTTTTAAATTCAGCAATTTAAATATTCATATCTCACTTAAAAACACTTATAAGCACAATTTCAGTGAATAGTAGGGTATTTATTTATTTTTGTTACCTTCGTTTTGTTTATCGTTGCCAAGATATTGCTTAAACTTCCTAACAGCGTCGAAATACAGCGTTTGAACAGACGGGACGCGAAATTATAATCCCAGTCAATCATATGCAATTACGCGAAACCGGCAACAATGCAAATCGTCTGACAATGACAGATTTTCGCGTGAAAATATGCCAAATTTTCGCGTTAAAACAATTTTTGGACCGATCGTGTTATAAAATCGAAGGCAGAAAAATTAAATTTATTTCTTTTAGGTGTTCTTTGTTTGAAGTTCCGAACTTTCAAAATGATATTAAGTAATTTTATAATGCAAATGAGTAATATAACACTCTCATATCCGCAGTGTGGCGGATGGCGATGAAACTATACTTAGCCCCTTTTTTTTAGTTTTTTTGCATTTTAGCCTACTTTACAGAATGGAAATAGGCTTATAGTTTTGTCGTTGTGTCTGTCTGTCTGCCTGCCCTTTCCCCCCCCCCCCTCTATTAACTTTGGAATCAATAGATCGATTTTCATGGAACTTGGTGAAAATCTCTTGCTACATTAGCCGAGCTCCCGAGGATAGTTTTTGTTACGAATATTGAAGTACCGGGTTCGATTCCAGGAACTATTCTTCCCATTTGATTTACATGGAAAATCTCAAATCCATCGTTCAGGGTAATTTTCTCTTGCACATTAAAATGTCTTAGAGTTGTAATATCGGAGCGGGTTTTATACTATTCTCTGAGGAAAGGATTGGGGATTCTAATTTTTATCGTAGAATTTTGTTTATCGATTGTATTTCTTAGAATTTCGCGCAAATACTGGCGATTTTGCAGTTTTTATCACTCATTACGAGAGTGTTGCCATAGCAACAACTATTGTTGGACTCAGATTCGGTATATTCTAATACGTACACGCGTTATTTTTGCCGGACAAATACGCGTGATCAATTCAATATTTCGTTGGAATATATTTGTAGTATTTTATAACGCTAAATTATGAAATTTGGGAACACAAAGAGCTACATATCCGCAATGACTTTAAAGCTATTAAAGCCAATATAAGTATTAAATAAATGATTAAATGGAAAGTAGGCATCATAAGTTCTGTTTGAATAATCTTGTTTTCACTATTGTGGCTGATTGTTGAAAATGCTAAATTTAGATATAAATAAAATTTCAAAGAAGTTCTTGATTCTTCAGTATTGATAAATAATGGTAGATTACCTGAATATTATGTCGACGTGACTCACCCCTTTCCCGCATACAAAGGAGAGGCGAAAATTCAATTTTTTTATGAGTAAATTAATTTCCGGGTCCCTCATTAAAAAGCTCATGCTCCAGGTGGTATATTTCTTTGTTTTTTTTAATTTAAAAGACAAAATTAGTGTCAGATTAAACCAAAGCATTATTTGTTCCTGAATTTTCAATCCTCATGCGGCTCAATGTGTATCATATTTGCTCAGTTGCAGGCAGATTCTACTGGTCCTCGCCAATTTTACCCAGGATCAGGTCTATTTTTCGAATTTTGTGAAAATCCTCCCATGCGAATATTTAGGACAAAGGCTCATGTTCTCTTTTTGCTGCGAGCAATTTTATCCGATTGCAGTATTTCGATGACTTTGGCAGGTACTTGCACACACTTTATTTTGTTTAAAATCAGTCGAGTGGTTAATCCCCAGCGAATCGTTCCAATTGAACCTGCTCCAACTCCTAAAAAAATTAAAAACTAGCGATATTTTTATGAAACAAATCCAAATGCTTGAAACGTGTGAACTTGAAATTTACAACTGTTCATTCTGGATTGCGTTTTATCTTTGCACGTGGATATTTTACCATGAAGAATCAATTACATCGAAATTAAATGGGAAAGTAAACTAGCTCTTCTTGAACGATGGTTTTATCATTGTTTTAATTGTTCCCAAAAATTTGTTTTCATTGTTATTAAATCGTTCTCATTCCGCCTCGTACCCAACATTAAACCAACGACCCGGTTTCCAGAGCAACGACTAATAGCGTAGGGATATCGTAGAGACGGAGAAGGGAAACTTCCTCCGAAAAAGGATGCGAACCCTATTTCCTCGGGAAAATTTTAATGTCCGCATCGCGCATTATCCCCGAAACATTTCGTTCTGAGAGGAAATCGCATCAAATGCTTTTCTAATGCCCTCCTAGAGATCTCGCCGGATTCATTCCGTTCTGTTTATTATTTTCTTCCCACACACGGAAAGAACTTTTTCCATCGACGGCACATAACTCACGGGAGAAAGTGCTACAGAGGTAGTAAAAAAAGAGGGCGCTGTAATGTGCCTTTGTGTGTTCATTGAAGAAAGCTTGAACGATGGAGAAATTTAGGGAAAAGGTTCTTGATAAAAAGCGGTCCCAAGGGTTTTTGAAGAAGGGTGAAGAAGTGTGGAAGGTAGTAGAGGAAAGGGGGAGTGCGTGGGGAAGAATATGAGGAAGGTAGGGGGGGGAGGAAGAGGTTTATAGAGTGATCGGAATGACAGGAGAAATGTCGGTCGGGTTAGAATATGGTGGGCACAGAGGCATGGAACGGGTTAAGATAGGTATTTGGTATAGTAATCCTCTTTATTAGAGCTGGATTGAGACTTGTTAAGTCACTTATTTTGCCCGAATATTTGTCATGCACAAATTGCGATTTAATAAGTGTAATAAAACAAAATTAACGTGCTTCATAGAATACAGAATTAAATGAAAAAGAATTTTGTGAGGAAAAATGTTGTTAAATTCATGCAAGAAGAAGGAGTTTAAATTTTGCATAATCTGCTCGTAACGTGGAAAATGATACAATTATACACATCTTACTTCTTGCATGCATTATACACGCGCGTAATACAAAATGGAGAGAGCGATGAAATGGGGGAGCAAATGGAGGGAGAAGGAGTTTAGCGATAGGGGCAAGGGAATCGGAGGGAGGGAGGGATAATGGAGAAACGGCGATTTCATCGTAATATGGTGTCTCTCGTACATATTCGAAAGCGTGCTTCGCGGAAGACTGTCTATACTTTCGCCTCTTTTAGGCAACGGGAATTGTTATTTGTCTACGCTTTTTTTTGAAGCGCCGGAAAGCATAAAATCGTTATCTGGTTACTTTATTTTTTCGAATTCCGTCGTCCCCATGGAGTCCATGGGTATTATAAATGGTTGGATAGAGAGGGGGGGGGGAACTTCTCGTGCGGAAAAATCGAGCGTCGAAATATATACAGTGGACTTCATTCCACATTTCGGATTATTAAAATTTTCCCTCGCTATTTCTGTTTACCTTATCGTTCCTGTCACAGATGGAAATAACGGTTTTTTTTCGAAACATTTCTTAGGATTTTGAAAAATAAAAAAGGGTTTCGAATTTATTCATCCCTTGGCTTCGATCGTGCAAAATATAATCGATGAAATGAAGTAGCGGCTATTAACACCTCCAGTGGAAATAAATTCCGTGCGACTTACCTCTTTTTTCGCGTTTCGAAAGTAATATCAGAAATCACGTGTGTCAAACAGCCCGCCAAACCATAAATTAAGGCCATCTAAATCAATTTGATTCTATTGTAAAAACGTAAAAAACTACCTAGAGATTATAATTTTTAACACACAAGCTAAAGAAAAACGAATCATGTCATTATTTATGAAGCCAGTAAGCACCAACGCCATTGAAAATTCTTATTATAGGCAGTTTATACAATCATGTCATAATTATAAAAAAATGTGCGATCATTAGTTTTTAGTAAAATGTATACCAATCTGAGTCATTTGTTTCAACTAAATGCTTAGTGTCGTTCATATCGCCTGCGACCCGCCACTCATTTCGAAATTATATATTTGGTCTACATGTAACTCGAGATCCCTGGCCTAGAGCGTAGTTCAGAGTAGATCAACATCTTTAAGATATCTTTATATTTTCGGACTCGATTTCAGTGTTCCTCCGGCAGAGAGATGCCTAATCAACCTGTGGGTCGTCATTCACAAAGGATTCTCATTCCGTCCATTTGATGCATAGATCCTTCATTAAATATCTTTCGGCATAAATTATCGTAATCCTTTTTGGGCCGTCGTCCCGGTCTCCTCGAATGGTGCCTATTCCTCCTCCTTCCCTCCTTTCACAGACTTCATTTCCCGAAAGTGCCTTCTGAGTCTTCCAACCCACTTATTCCAGGTCGTCGGTCTCTCCCACATGAGTCGTGCACTTTTTTGTTCTTGATTTTACAACGGACTTCGCTGGAGATAGTACGACCAAGCGTTTATTACTTTTCGAGCGCAATGGTAATTCTCTAAATTTGATTTATTACCTTTTATTTAAAATATATCGCGACGTAAAAAATATTTTTTACGCGGAAGTCTTGCGGTTGGAGTGTTACGTATTTTTGTACGAGTGTTTTTAGTGAATAAGTAAATATTGATATAATAAAATGTACTTGTTTGTCGCGATTTTTCGCACTGTAATATTCATTCTCCCGTTTTATTAAAATAATTTTAATTTAACATGGATTGGTAATTGTTTGTTTGCTTGTAAGTATTGAAAAGCATATCATAGGAGGAACATTCGTTCGAATTTGCCTTTTTCCACTGTCAACTGTTTTTATTTGAGGGGGATCACTATTTCCCGTAAAATATTCATGGGAGAATGCAGTTAAGAATCCAGCTAGGTTCTGTGCTCGCATTTATATCTAATATTTGCAAACGTTTTTAAAATGGAATGGTTTAATAATTACGCAAATGTAATATTCATGTTTAAAACGCGAGATTTAAGACAGTATAACCGTTTTATATGCATTTTAATTAAAATTATGAAATTTCAGTCATTAAAAATCTGTTACCAATGTATCATTTGTTTTAAGTTCAAATGGGCGCAGTTGTTCCCGTCGTGTTTCGGTCAAGTGAGCGAAAAAATTATCACTTTTAGAATTTTCTCCACCATATCAGCCAGTAATTATGAAGCATGTTACGAGAATAACAACTAAGGAGCGATTCTTCATCTTGGCGACACTTTCGCCTTTCATATAGTTTCATTGTATCAAAATTCGGCCAATTGGAAAGGAAAAAGATTTCGTCGGATCCTTTATCATCTCCCTCCCTTCTCCATTTCCCCTTCCTCCCTCCACTCCAGCCATTCCACCTCCCCCTTCCCTTCTCGACCCGCTTACCATATTCCTTTTATTTCGCTTTAAATCGCTCATTAGAGAAACGAGGCTACCCTCTTCCCCTCGCCCCATTGAAAGGCTTACCTATTTTTTTTATAACGATCGGCGATCGATCAGTGAGGGGATCAAGATAGGATCGGCCCCGACTCGTATCTCAAGCGGAGAGTCAAGTACCTACGCTGCAAAAAAGAACACGGGGTCTGAAAATTCCCGAAATTACCAGCTGCACATTTCGGTCCCGTGCACTATTGCCTGATTAAACCCTTTTTCCGGAAGGATGCGGGGAGTGTGAGGTGGTCCCGGAGAAGGGATTGCGAGAAAGGTAGAAAAAAGAATCTTTTCTTTTCCTGCTCGCGGGGATATCGAGAGGGGAGTTTTTTTCGGAGGGAGGGAGGGAGGAGGGGTGGGCTTGGAGGTAGAGTAAACGAGAAGGGTGGAGTAGGTAAAGAGGGGCAGGGGAGGGGTTACACGTTCGATTGAGAGAGGAACGATTTTAGAAAGGTGGAAAAAGGGGGAAAGGGAGTTGGAGGAGGTTTCATTAATCGGCTTCAATAGACTAGGGATGAGAGAGGGTACAAACGCGTCAGCTTCGTAAGTGCTTTATGAATTCAGAAGTGCGCTGAGCAATGAAGGAACGGTCCATTTGGTCGGAGATTAGATTCGGCTTCTGTCTCTCTCTCACACACACTCATTCTCTCTCTCTCACACACACTCATTCTCTCTCTCTCACACACACTCACTCTTTCTCTTTTTCCCTTTTATTCAATGGATATGGACGAATATGAGGCGTACTTACGTGGCGTTTCTTTTTTTCTAAAAGCGGGAAAGTTATATATTATTCATTAGGAGTTTTATTTTTAATCCTTTTGAAACGTGGAAATTCATCGGTATCTCTTTTTTTTACAAAAAACGGATGTTGTTGCGGATATTAAAAGAAAAGCGAGTACATTTTGTTTTGGATGAGTAGTTACCGTGTTTTCTAAGTTAGGCGGCAATTTATATAAGGGACGGATTTCAGGAGGTGATAAGATCGTCACGGTGTGTTGATATGACCGGACGCCAAGCTGACATAGTCAAGAATATTTGTTGGCTTTTTAGTATTAATTTTTGCGCGTGTGATTCTCGTGTAACACCTGTGGAAAAATAATAATCGTTGCGATGCTTTGTTTAATTTTTATTTTTTGTACCAATCCGCCGTCTTCTATTCGATCTATTTGTGGCTAATTCTGTATCGCTCTTTGAGTTACCCTTAATTACCCACAATGACGAACATCTTCTAGCTGAATGAGTGTATGATTAATTCAATGGTTTTTGAAGCTATATTAGTTTCCTGTGAGATACTTACCTCGCTTGCTTTGTTTTTAAATAACTCGAATTTGGATTTTGCTCATCATGAGGACTTCTTTCTCGTTTGACACTCACATTTTACTCTGAAATAAGGCATATTTTTGCGGATGGCGGTGGATAGCATATTTTCCTTAGCAATCCACAGTCGCAGGGTTGTAAAACACGACGGGAGATGCGAAATTGCTTAGATGGGATTTCCAAGAGAATTATTGTGTAAGCGTAATAGAAATTTAGATGACCATTATTTAACGGATACAAATAAACAAATTTTGTTAGCTCCAGTAAATATCATAGGTTTTTACTTTCTGTTTTGTAAACATGATGCCCAGGCCCCGACGTTAACATTACGTAGACGTGAAGTATTTGCCCATTTAAACTTCAGTTATCCGTGCTCTTGTCTCGTAGGTAGGGACACCGGACGGAGCGCTAGAAACTACGGCAGTGCTGCCACCTGTCGGCGAACCGCTGGACTACGACCGTCTCCACTACCTACAGGTTAACGGAGGCGCGGCTTGCGTCGGCGTGGGTACGTCATCGGGCATCGTACCAACTAGCTTCGAGGAAACTATCCAGAGGGTGAGTGAGGAAATATCTAGCTGAACAGCGGAAAGAATGATACTGGAAATTTATTCCCTTTTAATTAGTCACAAAGAAGCAAAATCTTAAGAGTAAAAACTTGAATAAGTCACTGCTTTCTGCTCATGTTTACTCCAGACATTAATACTGATATAAATTTTGTAACGTGAACGATGATGCCGAAGAATCATGCGACTTTTGTCCTTCTGATTTATAAAGGGATGTGTCAGTTTTACTTACCTTTGTGATAGTATAAGATTTGCCTTATTCTATTACATACTAATTTATACCACTTTTTAAAAGTTGGAAAATCAAGATCATATATATGATCTTTATTATTTGCCATTTTATTTAATTGTCAACCCATTCACGCATCCCAGTTATCGCCTATTCAGCATGTGATAGCTCGGAGTTTTAACTATTTGTAACATTATACTGATGCATTGTTTTAAAATTAGCAAATTAGGGCAGTAACTTGCCGAATTTACTCAAAGCGCGGGGGATTTTATCTAACTGAAGTATGGCTTTAACTTAATTTCCGATCCGATGATAAACCTATGCACGTTTTATGCAATCAAGTATGGATAAAGTTCAACAAGGAACTGCCGAGTTCGTCTTATGGCTGAAAAAATTCAACAAGGTTATAAAAAACCAGATTCTTTTAGAATCTATTTTCAATGAATTACCACTGAAGGCGGCTTCTTAGTATTCGAAATGCGCAACTGATTTTTTTATAACTTTGTTGTAGGTATTGGAGACAAGTATTTTTTAAGTACTTGTCGTTGAATATGGATAAAGTGAAGAGTCCTTTCTTTCTTTAACCTCTTCGTTTTGATTCCAATCTCCCCTCCACCCTCAAAAGCACTCAATTCCAACCCTTCCGGGTAGATTGCGATACTGGCGGTAATTCCTCCCTTCCTCAAACATCTCAAGAATTGACTGTTTTCGCGTAAGAAAGGGACGCGTACCATTTTTTCCCTGCATCCCCGACGGCTTGTTCAACCCCTAAAAATTCCAAACCCAAACCAACCCTTCCGGCAAAACCCTCGGAAAAAAGCCATCCCAGGACCCGCACGCACCCTCCCTTGTATCCACCCACCCACTCTAACAATTTGCATGCAAAGTAATCTGACGAACCAATCCCTGTAGGGGTTGTGACGGTAGATAGGGAGAGATGGTAAGGAGGAAAAGGGTTTTTTTCGTCGCTGCGAGGATTTCGAGGGGATTCGAGACGGTGGGGGTGCGTATCCGGGATTATTCAGACGGAGAAAGGAATGGGTTGGCCGAATGTTTTAAAGGCGGAATGGAAAGAGAGAGTGGGGAAGGGATGAAGTGGATGGGGTTGGAAGGGGGAGGGCGACCACGCGAATTCCAAGGGTCGGGAAAAGGAATTACGGGCTGGAAGATAAGATGTATTTTTTCTATATATTCCCATCTCTCTCTCCATTGCTTCCTTACCCTGCGTCGGCAGAAATGTTTCCTGGGACGCGAACGTCTATATATCTCTATCCTTCTCTAGTTTTCTCTCTCACCCTATTCCCTAGCCTCCTTCTGTCTTCCTTCGTCTCTTTACCTTCTCTCTTTCATTTTGCATCATATTTTTTCAGTTCTTTTCTATAAAAGCTGTGTGAGGGTTTTTCACATTCTCCCTTTTTCTCGTGGCTGTTTTCCTCCATGAGTTTTACTGAATATTAAGAGATTCATGGATATGACTTTTACCGCCGAAATTAACGAGTCTTTCAGTTGCTTCTTGTTCATATTTTAAAAATATATTATTCTAATTAACGTTTTGAATTTCAATTTGTTTGTTTTGTGATATTCTTCATTTTTATGATTATTGATTGAGATTTGAGTGTAGGAAGAGGCTCTCCAGCCAAGTCCGCGCCAAAATAAAGGTGCAAATCAATCGTTAAATCTCTACGTACAGGTAACTCTCGTTCAACGAATGTTCGCTTTAACGAATGAATTGAATTTTATAGCTTTACTTTTCGGCGAAAATTCTGTTCACTTTAACGAATTAAATAACATGTATCTAATTCTGATCGAAGATACTCGGATGTTTGCGAGAGCTCTTTGGGTCACAAAGACCATATTGTTTACCCTTGGATTCTTCGTATGTTCACATTATCACGCATTTTTCCTATCGCCTGAATTTCTTGAGAGGCTTAATATGGCGTCACCGAACGTGCTGTTTGTTACTCAATATATATTTACAAATATCCACTTAGACTTGAAGAACCTCTTGTGTACCGATAAGGAGGAAGTTCACTACACAGTCTTTCCCACAGCCATTCTATACTTCAGTCTGTGACTTGGATTGACTACGTTAGGTCGCATTCGTTTTCTCGCGGTTCATACTTAATCGTTACATCACGAGGATTTGTTTTCAATCCATTGCTGTGGCCACATTTATCGTACTTTCTCGTAATTTTCTCATAATTGTTCAACTTTTTGTTAATTATTTTTCTGGAGATGTTTAAATCACGAGGAATTTTTAATTCTTTTTTGACGGTGTTGGGAGCTTCTGTTTTTCATGCAAAAGTTTAATTTTCTCGTATCATACAATAGATGGCACTGTACATACTTCTATGTTCGATTGTTGTTGCTTCGGTTTTCCAGTTGATCCAATATTGTACTTACTTAGACAGACATTTTAATAGCTAAGAATTATAAATTAGAGAATAAAAAATCTTTTGTCTGGAACGCATCTGTAGTTTTAAAGGGGAAGTCAACGGAAAAATCACGATCGTTCAATGAATTTCAGTTCTGCGAACGCTTTTCAGGAACGCATGTCGTTCGTTGAACGAGAGTAGCCTGTATTTATTTCTGTCACCCTATTTCTCTTTCTCTTCTATTTCCCTTCTCTTCCCCTATATTCCTTCTCATTAATATACCTCTGTCTTATATTTTGTCCTTTTTCACTATATCTCCTGCCTCCTGTCTTTCCTATTTTTACTTGCTCCATATACGAAGTATAGAGAAAGTATCGTTTTCATGAAAAAATAGAATTCGAGATTTTCAACTGAAATACATGTTTTAAGGTTCCCTGTACACGTTTCGACTATTTTCTCGATGACTGTGTCTATCTGTGTGTCTGTGGCCGGACTTTTGTGGGTGCTCTAACTCAAAAACTATTAAACAGGTCAACGCGAAATTTTATATTTGACATTTAAAGGTACAAAAACTGATTAGTTTTTATTAAAATCGGTCAACCGGAAGTGAGTGTTTACTCTTGTTACATCCGTTTTTTATATTTGCTTTAATATTTGATGAATGTAAAAAGTATTGTAATAAAAGTTGTAAGAATTTAATTTTCTACAACGTTTGTTCGAAACATTTTCCCATTGTTTAAGAGACATCTTAAAAACTAATTTTTTAGCTGCCACCACCACACCACCTACCAGTGACTATTGTAAACACTTTATGCTTAGTTACATCTTTAGTTACGCTCCATTTTATTTTCTCAACTAGCGACGACCCTTCAAAAATGACGGAATGATAATAGAAATCTCAAAATAGAATTTCGAGTGTCTGAAAATTTTCTTTTGAAAAACAAAGTGAATGAAAAAACTTCTTTTTTAATCTCTCAAACTAAAACTTCTTTAATTGTTTTGTATTGTTTATTTTTGGCAAAACCTGTTTGAAGATTTAATGATTAGTGTAACAGCTGTTTTAAAACGACGTTTTTTGTGAATGGAATTAATTTTCCATGATATGGTGTGTTGTGAACTTGGGCTCTTAAATTATCGACGATAAGAATAAGAATCTTTGTTTATTTTCCTTTCAAATGGCTTCTTTCCAATGATCATAGGTCAGTTACTCCTCATTTGATTTTGCAAAAGAAGAAAAGCCTGCTGGTCGAAAAATCGATTTCTACGGGTTATGTTATGGGGAATGTATCACCAGCCATGGACTCGAAGTCTGGACGTTTTTCGTAAATCTTTCGTGGTCAGAGCATTTTTACTTATGAGCAGACCATTTCCGCCAAATTTCATTGTTATGTATACATATTTGATCACGTTATTCGTCGTTTAATGTATTTTTACCACAAGTTACGCACGAACGGACGAACGAACCTGGGATTTTATTATATTTGGATTGTAGGAGCTTCGTAGATATATCCATTATCAGTAGACTACGGTTGGAGTTTATTTCTGTTCTTTGTCAAGTCTAAATTTTTCTCGCAGTTCCTTAAAATATTTATTATCATTTAACCTATTTGGAATTTTTAGAAGTATTACAGATATGGAGAAAGTGGCCACGTCAGATTTTTTTTTCTGAGTATGAAGGTAGTCTATATAACGACGGAGTATGAAGTTTATTATATTTTCCTCCTTGCTCTCCTTTTCGTCTCAATTATCTTCCTTCAGCTCCATCCAATCTGATTTTTTCCCCTCTCAGAGTAGTTTTTCTTTATTCCAACTTCTTAGATGTATCTAAATATACCCACCATCTCGCCTCAATAATACTATTTTATACATAGTTTTCTGTATCTTTCTCCTATCATATAGCCCTCAATTTTTCGCTTCTTACTCTCTCTCCCTCTTCTCTCGCCCTTCCTCCTTTCCTTCTCTCTTCCTTCTCTCTCCCTCCTCTCTCTTCCTTCCTCCTCTCTCTCTTTCGCCCTAAATAAAGTTGTTTGTCTGTCTGTCCTCTCCCCCTTCCTCCATAATATTTTGAAGACCTCTGATGGTGCTCCGTATAGACCTGAATACATGTTCCTTGAACTCCTAGGTGCTGATAGTAAAATATTACTCGCAGTATTCTATAAGCCTCCCAAAACGGCCTATTTGAACGAAGACCTTGAGACTGCTTTAACTACCTTCCTGACTATCCACAAAAGCATTGTGATCTATGGTGATTTTAACTGTGACATGCTGAGGCAGTCAATCTCCTTTACTGTTGCAACCTTTCCCTAGTCCCATTCCTGCCAAGTCACAAATTAGTTAATAGCCGTACTTTTATTGATTTATTTACTGTTGACTACTTGATTAGGGTCAGCACCCTGTCCTCTTCTTATACGAGCACGACTTAATATATATTAATTATCAGTTCAAAGTCCACATTAACCAGCCAAAAGAAATGCGCTTCCGAGTTTATGCGCATCTCGATAAAAATGAACTTCAAGCTCATATCGGGAGTTCAAATTGATCTGAATTCACTCAGCTGATAAAAATTTAAATATTTAATTATATCATTCATCAATCACTCGATACTTATGTTCTCTTAAAAATATTTACACCCAAGCGCTACCCAGCTCCGTGAATTACGAGCGATTTACGTAGTATGATGAAACAAAGAGACCGTCTACGTCAAAGTCACAGACGATCTAAAATTCCCGCTCTATTTTTTAGAATACAAAACTCTTCGTAACAGAGTCCAGCAATTGCTTCGTAACGCCAAGCATAAGTACTATTAGGCGTGTTTTACAGATAAATGGGATGCCAAGTCTACCTGGCAGGAAATTTGACGTCTGGGTCTTGGTAAAAACGACCGTAATCCTCCGAGTGTCAATTTTCCTCTTGATGACCTTAATACGTATTTCCTAAAGCAGCCATTCACATACCAAAGGTCGAGGATCGTAAGACATCTACTGGCTCTTAATCCGTGACAGATAAGTTAAACACTATTCTGAACACTGTATCACGGGGTAGTTTTAACTCTGAAAGACTTTATTTCCCTCACTGTACGCACAACATGGTTCATCAATACATTAACACGATAAAATCCAATGCTTCTGGAATTGATAATGTTAATATCAAAGACATTAAAATCATGCTCCCAGTTGTTATGATATTAGACATTTATAATTGTTCATTGAACTATTCAACTTTCCCAGCCCTCTGGAAATCCACACTGATTCGCCCTATTATGAAAACTAGCAATCTCAAAGAAATGTCCGACTATCGGCCCATAGCACTTCTTTGCGCCATTTCCAAACCATTAGAGCGCCTGGTTTATAATGCTACAATCGAGCATCTATCTCGGAAAAATTTCTTGGATAAATACCAATCAGGCTTCCGTAAAGGATATAGCACTCAATCTGCTCTATTTAAAGTTACTGATGGCATTTGGCTTTCCATTGATCAAAGATAAATAACGATGTTGGTCCTATTCGACTTAAGTAAGGCTTTCGACTCGTATACCACGAGAAACTGCTACTTCGCTTGAGCGGGCTTGAATTTTCCAAATCGGCTTTGTCTTGGTTCCGTTCATATTTCTCTGATCGACAGCAGGCGGTTAAAAGCACGGATGGTCAAATATCAAGCTTCTTATCTGTTAACTGTGGTGTTCCACAAGGGTCCGTACTCGGGCCACTATTGTTCTCAATATATATCCAAGACCTTCCTAATTAAATCCGAAACTGTAAATACCATTTTTATGCCTATGATCTACAAATTTATCTGGATTGTTACCCTAGAGATATATATATAACGCTAGGCAAAATAAATGAAGATATAACTTCCATCTGTAATTGGGCAACCGAAATTTTACTGAGGTTGAGTCCTACCAAGACTAAATCTATAATCATTGGTAGTGCTAAGTACGTAAATCGTTTAATGATTGATAACTTACCAAAAGTAATGGTTCAAAACGTGGAAATAGAATATTTATGTATCGTAACTAGTCTTGGAGTGACACTCAACAGAACATTGACGCGGAATGATCACTTTAGCTTCATTTTTAATAGATTTAACAGAACGTTCATCAACTACAACATTTCAATAGCCTTATTCCCACTACCCTCCGGCAGGCTTGTTAGTATGTTAGTGTTTCCGCATATAGATTACTGCTACTCTGAGCTTTCAAAAGACCTTAACCTAAAATTTTAGAGAGTGCAGAACTCAGGTATGCGGTTTATTTTTAATATTGGCTTTGATGAGCATGTAATACCATTTTACGACAAATTAAAATGGCTAAAAGTTCAACAAAGACGAGAACTGCAAAAGGCAAAGTTTACTTATAAACTCATTAAAACTAATTTACCTCTTTATCTACACGCTTAAATCGCTGTACGGAAAAATTAAACATCCCACATTATCGAACCGTTAAATATAGTCACTCGCATCATGTCACTTCCTGTAAACTGTGGAACTCCTTACCCAATACCATAAAAAATTCTGTTAATGAAACAGTTTAAATAAAGAATGAGACATTATCTACTAATAAATTGTATAAGGATATAAAACTTACCTATTATTTTTTGTAACAGCAATTATCATTTGTTTTTTGTGTTTTTGTATAGAAATATTGTTAATTATTTATGCATACTTGTTCTTTAATGTACTAGAAACTACTTTCTTTTGTTTATTGTTCCCAACCTGTTTGGATATATTGTACAAAACTGTGTATAAGTTGTATGTTCCATGGGACTATCCGGTCCCAGAACAATTAATTCTATTCTATTCTCCTTTCCTCCTCTCTCTCCCTTCCTCCTCTCTCTCCCTTCCTTCTCTCTCTCTCTCCCTTCCTCCTCTCTCTCCCTTCCTCTTCTCTCTCCCTTCCTCTTCTCTCTCCCTTCCTCCTCTCTCCCTTCCTCCTCTCTCCCTTCCTCCTCTCTCCCTTCCTCCTCTCTCCCTTCCTCCTCTCTCCCTTCCTCCTCTCTCTCTCTCTCTCTCTCTTGCTGTTACACGGAAGTTATTCTTGTCTCAGTCTCCCTCTAGCAATGAAACATATCTTCCTATCGATTTCTCCCTCCTACCCTCACTCTCCCGCTTTCTCTCCTTCCCTATATCCATCTCCGCTTCCTTTTGTGAGTACGCATTCCTCGCGAATTCAAGGATTTTATTATGTGTTAAGGATTTTTCGGAATCTCGCATAACTCCATCCTTTACCGCCTTTAAGTCGCAAAGATCAAGTGGAAGTGCGTCGATGTCATATCCGGAGTTGCGGAGGGTTTTAGGTTTGAAGTTTCAGAGCATGGTATCTTATTTTTCTCTTTTGGGACAAATACCGCAAACGAGTCAAAAAATTGTTTCTTTTTAAATCGTGATACGATATGTTAAGGTTTTTGCTTATTTTTTTATATTTTGGATATTTTCCAAACCTCATTCTATGAGGATTATATATTCATTAATTCGATTTATCTGGATTTACTCGTATTTTCCCGTTTGATACACTGATTTTCAGTACCCTAAAAATGGTTGTCGTCTGATAGGATATAAGTTTTTCAGATTTTAGAAGCAACTTAATCATTTAACATTCGATGGGATCGACCCCTCTTTTCCTAAGGTGGAAGGTGTAAACCGAATTTGCTGGAAATTTTTTTTGGTACCGTTTCTTTGGGGAGGTTATCAGTTTGAACATGCTATTATTTGTTCGGATAGTTCGTGGATTATTCACTATTGCTTCAATTGGGGTCATTCTTCTTGCTCCATTGTTGCTAGCAGTTGGATTGATGCCCTTTAATACTTTACTACAACAACAACGGTTTAGCGTAATTAGCTGTTGGAGGTGTCACTCGGTGAAATTTACCCATGGCGTGTAATTTAAAATTACCATTTTTCTATGTTTTTTATTAGCTTATTCTGGGAAATGGCGAACCAATCATATATATGTTTTTTCACGTAACATAATGGAATATAAATTCGTTTAAATCAGCGTAGGACCAGAATATTATAAATAGGAATCCACGAAAGAACCTTTGCTATTTTTCCCTCGTTTAGAGGACTTTTTTTATTCGTTTATAACCTTCCGCGTTATCTCGGACTTAATTTGGAGCGTTTTAAAGGGTTTTATTTTTTACTCTCTTTCTGTACCACGTCATAACTTTAACATCGCGTGTAATCTCGTGGATATTTTTTACTTCGCTTTTTTCTTTCTTTCGACTATGAAGTTCCTTTTTATTCACTCTGGTGCTGTCATTTTTCTGTCAGACTAAGATGATAAATTCGTTATAAAAGCAACAGAAATTAATTTACGTCTTTCAAGCATACTTTTCTCTGTTAGGTTTTTTTCCGGAAAAAACTGTAGGCTTTGTCAAGACACTGGATTTTTTTACTGTCGAAGGAAATATTTTTCTTTCCGTGGAAATGTGCCCATATTTTTTTAATATCTATATTACCTCGTTGAGTTGTAATGTCGTGACAAAAACAATGATTTTTTTATTCTTATCATCATCATCTGTCTTTGACTTCCAATCCATAGAAGTATGTTAAATGGTGATTATTTTAAGGTGGTATTTATATAATAAAATTGTATAGAGAGGAAAGTAGGCGGATTCGTTCTTTACAAAACTACTTGTTTTATTTACCTGCTAATGAGAACCGTTTATCCCAGAGGTGGCCAACCGGCTGCTCAGGAGCCGCATGCGGCTCTTTGAGACTTTATATGCGACTCTTTTGAAACTTTGGTTGCCTTACATAAGTATGCCATAATTTTTCGATTATAATGTGTAGGGGAATTGTTGAAGTCCAAGATTGCCAAAAGTTCCAGTAAATAAAAGAGTTTTTGTCTTATTAGTAGTGTTATTATAAGTTACAACGGCTAAATTACGTGATAAATGTTGTTAACCAACTCATTATACTTTACTGCGGCTCTTTGGTGATGTCCATTACAATATTTTGGCACCTGCTCAGGTCCAGATTGGCCATCCCTGGTTTAGCTGGTTTAAGATTGATTTTCATATCTGCTTTTGACTTTCGTAAATTTATCGCGGCAGAAATTCAAGGCTTATTATTTTCACTGTGATTTTTTAAATTTCATAATTTGTGAAGAATCGTATTATTTTCGCTTTTATTTTCAGAATTTTGTACAGAAACATTTATTATGTTAACACTTAAGACGATGAATTTCATATTGTAATTTGATGGAGGTATTTTCGACTGAATTAACTTGAGTAGTTTTGTTGCGAGTCGCTTTATTGTATTCCGTTATTTAAATAACTATTTTCCACGTAGAAATAATGCTGTCTATGAATGATTCCCCGTTTGTTTTTCCTTCTGACTTGAGAGCCCTCTGGCGACGTTTTGTCGCTATTTTCACCGACCAAAGTATCCCTCCGCCCTCTCTCTCTCTCCCCCTCGTAGTTCCAGGAATCTAATCCAACCTCACTTCCTTCCTTTCGTCGCCGAAGAGCCGTCCAACCGTGAAACCTCGATCGCCTCACGGCGCCAATCACTGACATAGTCGCTGACCTCGACTTCCTCCCTCGTGACCACGTGACCGTGACGCGAAACAAAACCCCTTTCTGCCGATTTCACATCTTCCCACCGCTCACATACAGAGGACAACATTGAGGGGAAAAAATAATCGACTCTCTCTTTTGCTCTCTTTGTTCCCTCCACCTTCATACATTAACACACCTATAACTCTGTCTCCTCTGCTGGCGTCTCATCTATTTTTAGCCTTTCGATTTACGATATTTTGACGTAATCTGTCGATAGGGATCGTAAAATTAGGGTTGGTGAGTATATTGGAAAGGAAGACTGATCGTGCCAAACATAGGCATGAAGAAAAGTAGGGAAAATCGAGTGTATCGCAAACTAAGGTTTTATGCGTGGAATTTATGCCTGAACTGTTTGTGTACGAGACATGGTCGAGGTATAAAATATAGAAAATCCTTTGTTGGATGAATGAAAGGCAGAAATGTAATTTAAATTAAATAAATTATGGCCAGTCGTTAAACCGAATAGGTTAAGCTTGTTTTATGCCAGATTAATTGAATGGTTAATTCATATTGACTTTCTTTAAAATTTTCTTTTTTATATACCTTTGCTCAACCTATAATCTCAATTTTGATGAATTTACTATAGGCTGACAAAAATGAAGCCAAGAGCGCTTTTTTTATAAAAAAGCAGGCAAAAAAATTTCAGCGAAATTTGTGAGGCATGGAAAAGTTGATGGAGGGAAAGGGTACAGAGATTTGGAGCAGTTAAACGAAATGGGATTATTTTGGCATGAAGAAGTGGGTTTTCAATATTACACAGGCGCACATACATCGATTTGCTCATTTTCAATAGTAGTAGTATTCACCTGCGGTCTCAAAGCTTGATTAAAAGTAACTCTGATTATTTAGATATAAAAATATCAATCTGAGGGGGGATCGGTAATAATTTTTTAAATCTTGAATAGTAGTCTGAATATATTAATCCAAGAGGTTGGTTAGCCAGAAGTACAATATAATAGCAGCCTGAATCTTGTTTAGATAATCAAATTTTATCCGCATTACTTATTTATTTATATTTATTTGTAATTAAAAAGTCTATTTTTTGTTTGAACGATGCCAAAATACTTCCCAACTGCCCAGAAAATTTTTGGTCGTTGTATATTTTCCTTATCGTAAGAGAAACACACGGCTCGCTTAGCGGGCTTATAAAATTTACGCTTATCCGCCGGCGCTCGATTAGAAGTTCGACTCACAATCTCTCTTTCTATTCCTCTTTCCGCAGCACTGCGCTTCTGGGCCTTAATCCTAACACACCCCGCGGCCTAATAACACGTGGGCAAGTCAATACCCACCTCGGGCCGGTAAAAAAAGACACCGTACGTCTCGCAAGCCACCTGCATCTTCCCTTTCTTAGTACCGCTCCATCCAATCCCCCCTCTCCCTCACTCTTAACCTTTACTCAAACCGCTCTTCTTTTTCCCACAGTTTCGCCTCCTGTCGTAGGTTATTTTTCTCTCCGCTCCCCTTTCTCTCCGCGCCTCTGTCTTACCCTTCTCTCTCTCTCGGCTCCCCCTCACACCCAATATCAGGGATGCCAACCAGTGAAAATGATTTTTACGGACAATATGGAAAAAAATACGGACAACACAACTTTTTACGGATATTTTTTGCGTGATATTAAGATTTCTCAAAAAGACAAGTGAACGATATTCAATGCTGTCATTCATACATCGCAACAGAAACGTTATTCACGTTGGTTTAGCGCACTTATTTGGCTTAGGGAAACAGGAAATTTCGGATGTGTTCAGTAAAAATTCTTTTTTCATGTTCTTAATTTGTGCCTATTAAAAAAGAAAGATCCCTTTACTTTTAAAAATATAAGAATATGAATATATATGAGAATATATAGGATAAACATATTTTTTAAATCAGCGGTATTCAACCTAAATATGCATATCCCTGGGGATACGCGAGATCTTTCAAAGAGATACGATATTAAGAATATCTAATGTAAAAAATAGCGAAGTAAAATCTAATAATTATCTCATGCTTAAAATATATGTAAATCATATAATTAAGTAGTACATATATATTTGTAGGCTCTACACAATAATGGCCTAGTTTTTTAACTTAAAAATATATTAGAGGACACTAATTTAGTCAAAAAGATTTTTAGGGGTACGCCGACTAAAAAGGTTTAATACCACTGCTTTAAACCTTTGGAAATTTCTTAGCATTTTTACGGACATCTAAATATTTTACGGACCTTACGGACACATCCAATTTTCGCTCTTTTTTACGGACGGTTGGCAACCCTGCCCTATATCCCTCCCTCTCCTACCTTCTCCACCTCCCTATGCCCGTTTTCCTCTCCACCTCCCTCTCAACCTGTCTATTTCCCCTCTTTCCACCTCCCTCTCTGTCCGTTGCAAGCGTCTCTCTCCGATGCTTGTGTGTTTTTATCCTCTTTTTCTCTCTCCCTCTTTCCCTCCCTCTCTCGTGCAAACTGACCCACTTCCTCTATCCGATTTCATCTTCTTTCATTCTCTCCGTGAAGTGCGACCTCCCGCGTGGTCCTTCCGGGGATCAAAAGTCCCGCCCCGGAGAGATAGAGAGTGGAGGAAGTATAACGCAAAGAAAAAAGGACAGAAACAAAAGAGGACTCCGGATCTCAGCTTGTTTCTGGTTTTTTGCGTGCTTCTTGCCCCGATAATGGCGTCGTCTTGGGAATGAATTTCGCTGGCCTGGTTATTTACGCTGGTCGGTGGTCTTTTTCGCCGTGTTGAGAAGATTGCGGGGTCATTAGGGAAGCAATATTTGCTATTGTAGGTTAGGCTGTGAAGGATCCTCTAATGAGCATTGTTAATTGGTCCCTAATACAGAGGTGAGTTAGTCGCGAACTGTTTTTTCCAATTTCAATGTCTGAGGTCAAAAAAATCTTGGGCGGAGTTATAGGAGTTGTCAAAATGCAAAGTCTATTACAATATCTATTTACAAAAAGAAATAATAGATGTGGGTTTCTTGATAATAATAATTCCCTTTTTCAATTGCGGAACAAAATTTAGTTTTTGTTTACATAGATACAAATAAGTTGTTGATTTTTCTTTCAAGCCTATTTTTGTGTTGCGTTAAGTTGTCCAAAGGAAATGGTCTCTAAAAACTATGCTAGTAACTTTAATGAACGTTTAATATTATCATTGTATAATGATAAAGATATAATTGAATTAATAACATTTATTTTCCAATTTTCGAAAATCGTTGACATATTTGTTTTTTTAGATTGCTATTTTGAATTAAAGCTTACCTGAGGCATACGGGTAATTTCACCAGTTAGTATACATTAATACAGTCAAACGTCGCTTATACAAAAACACTTAATGAAAGCGTGCATAAGAATATGTGCTCTTGAATGTCTTGCGAAAGCTTATGTGCTTCAATTGGTCATTTAGATAATTACAATAAACGTGACAAAGATAAAATATTATTACTCTGTATGTGAGGCAGTGATTTATTTAAGGTAAATTGCGAAAAATGCATGATGAAGTAATTTGACGTTTAATTTGCAGTTTAGTTTTTATAATAAATCCGGTAATTGCGATCCTCTTTATTGTTAACAGTCTAAATGTATATCCCTCGTAGTTTGTAGTAACAACGTTTTACTGCATGTAAATACCTATTTAGATTCACGCGTTAATAACTGTAAACCTACATAAATAAGTGCATGTAAATGTATAATACATGTATACATGCTTATGTAAGTACCTATATTCATGCATACAAATTGAGACATCCTCTCGCGACTTAATCCCAACTTCGCTGAAATGTCGTTTTCATTTCATTTACATTTTCCTGGCGACGAGTCTTGTGGTTTATTGACGCATAAAGGAAAGTAATGAGAGGGAATCTGCGAAACGAATGAAAATTTTAGCATTCACCTTCCTTCGCGGGTTGGTGCTCATAACGCCGTGTCTCGTGGTGCTTTCTCTTGAGACTCGTCTAAAAAAATAAGGGGAATGGTCACATCTCTTCGCTTTCCCGCACTCCTCCGTCACCGCTTGAGCACACCGATCGGAGATTCCTGGATCCCGTCTGCTTCCGACGGAATACCTCGACCGTATTATGTACATATATACTTTTCAGACGAAAATTTGCCGTTTAATTGCTCCCCGTGCTTGGACGGCATAAATAACGCGTCCGTCGTCGTTAACCCTCTCTTTTCATTGGAGAGGGGGAAGTGGCGAGAAAAAAGTGTATTTCGCGCCGAAAGACGAGCGCGCCACGCTCGTCAGCTGTTTTTTCTTCCCTTCGCGTAGTTTCGCCTTCGAATATCCCTACACGTCTTGCAATCACCTCCTCCTACTCATTGGGTTTTTTAACATTTTTTTTCAAATCCTCCGGTTCTCGGCGAAATTCTTGATTAAACGTCTTCCTCACAACCGGTGTCGCCTTTCTCATATGGCCAACTCTGTCGACCCCCTTTGCATAGGAGGTAACGTGATACCCTTGGGCCGGGAGGTTAGGGTATGGAGGGGAATTACAGATCAAGCAGGCAGGTGTCTCCAGTTCTCTCTCCCTCTTTTCCTCTCCCCCTCTCTCTCTCCCTTCTCTCTCTCTCTCTCTCTCCTCTCTCTCCCTCCCTCTCTCTCCCTCCCTCTCTCTCCCTCCCTCTCTCTCCCGTAAACGAGGCATCCTGAAACTTCTCTGCCTAACCTCTCCCCGTTTCCTTCTCTCTTCCCTTCGAATCCTTTTCCTAATTTACCCACACCCCCGCACTTATACTCTCCTTACCAATTCCTCCTTGCCATATTTCTCTCAATTCTTCCTTCTCCCTCTGCATTTCTCCCTTCTTATAGACTATAACTCCATATCTATACCTACCCACCTACCTTCCTTCACATATTTCCTCCCTTTCCCCTCATTTCGTCTTTCTTATTTTACATAAACTCCATCTAAGTACGTTCCTAACTCGTATATATTCCCGTTCTCATTCGTCCTACATATCTTTCCTTTCATCCCCTCCCTTCACTATCTCCTTTCCTATACTCCCTTTCTCTCTCCAGTGTCTTTCTCGTTCTATCTACCTTTGCCTCTCGTGTTCTTCCTTCTCTATCTTCCCTCTTTCTCTATGCCTCCCATCTATCTCCCTTCCTATTTCCCTCCTTTCTCTCCCTCTCCTTCCCTCTATCTCCCTGTCTCCTTCCCTCTTTATCCCTCGGTATCCTTCCCTCTGTCTCCCTCCCTATCCTTTCCTCTATCTCCCTTTGTCTCCTTCCCTCTTTCTCCCTCCGTATCCTTCCCTCTGTCTCCTCCACTCTGTCTCCTTCCCTCTGTATCCCTCCCTATCCTTCCCTATTTCTCCCTACCTATCCTTCCCTATTTCTCCCTCCCTCTTCTTCCCTCTGTCTCCCTCCCATTTTCTTTTGTCTATCTCCCTTATCCGCTCTCTTTTCCACCCTCTCTCCCAAATCCTTCTCATTCAAATTCAATCTCACGTTTTCTCCTTCCTTTTTTCCATATATTTTCCTCTCTCAGATCCTTCATTCTTCTTCTCACTTCCTACCTCTTGTTACACTTACACTATCCTCATTTATCCTCTCCTAGTTCATCCCCACCCTGCCTCCCTTCTTGGCACTTCACTTCTCTCTCTCCCGCTCACCCGCTTTTTCTTCCAACTCCTTCCAAATTCCTCCTCTACCTCTCCAACTCCCATTCAACCCCGTCCTAGTCTAGTGTCTTGCCCTCCATCTTCGCTGGAACAGACTCCTCGTCCTTCTGTCATTATTCGTCCCTCGCCTGTTTCTTATTTTTTTTTCTTTGCATTCTCTGTCGTGTCGTTGATCCCACTTCACGGCGATGTTCCCGGTTATTTCCGTTCCAGGCGTATCCTTCAGCTCTTCTCTTCGCTTCATGTTTTTATTTCAACTTGCTCGAAAAGTTGGCGAAGATTTTTTTGAGCGGTATTTGTTCTTATTTGAGGCGTTTCTGAAAAGTTTTAAAGTTTGTTTAAATGGTTATTTGGCTCTTTTTTTAATTTTACTTGTTGGAGACGCTGTTTGAAAAATTGTCGCCCTTTTTTATTTCAAATCTCGCGATCTTCATGTTAAGATTAAAAATGGAAGATAAAAACCTTCCGCTCGTTCGTGTGAGTGCAGGCTTTTTTTAAGATTCTTTCCTCTTTAAGACGCGCGTCAACGTTAGACTGTCTAAATATCTGCTAAATGTTTGGGAAACATTTCAGCTTTTCCAAAGAGACGTCTTGGTAAAAGCGTTCTTTTTTATGGTGGTGTATATGGCATTTTTTCCTTAAGAGTCTGCATAAATTACAGAAAATTGTTTGTTTCTCGTAATTGGCAGTAGTCGAATATATTCTAGCACAGCGCTTCCCAAACTGTGATTCACGTATCAATGGTGCTACGTGGAACTTTTTGAGTGATAGGCGAGAAGTATTAAAACTGCTGGGGATAACCCTATTTTTTGTTATTTTGTGCAAATAAATTTATTTTACTTCTTTCTGTATATTTTATAGTTTTCTTTCTTCATTTTTAATACTGGCATGACTTTTACGCCACATTAAAAAAGTTCATTATTAAATTTCTATCTCATGTTTTCGATGTAGGTGGTATAGAAAGTCGTACATATTATTGTGAGTGGTACGCGAAAAAAACGTTTGGGAACCACTGTTTTAGCACCGAAGCCAAGTCTTTCACTGGCTGACACCTGAAGAAAATTTGCACGACATCTTAAATCATTGAAAAGATTTCTAAATTATTTACATTTTCAAAGGAATTTTACATTGTTTTCAATCTTAATACTTGTTAGAACTACTCCGCTTTACATTGAGTTTGTTTTAACGTTTAAGAATGTCTCTTCGTGACCGTTACTGGCATAATGAATTTAACAGTGACACCCGTTTGAATATTGAAAATATTTGCCCGACATTGTTCTACTGTATTAAATTTAAACATAGAAAAGATACATTTTTATCTGTTAGCATAGCTTCCTTAAAAAATATTCTTTGGTTTATCCGAAACAATTAATTATTCAAAATCCTTAAAAATGACTTTCTCTTCCCTTAAAATCAGTGTTGATTCTTTTTTCTCCGTAGTTGGAAGGCATATCAATTCTCACATGTTCGTTAACGTCCTGAATTATTACCGCGGTTTGCGCTGAGTAAATTTTTCATCGCTGCTCGTCTGTTAAGAGAGAACTTTTGTGCACTCAAATTCCCAAAAGGACCGCCTTAATCACTCATTAAATCATTAATTTGCCAACTCTTTTCTTTCTGTCCCCCGTCACCTCCCCTCCTTCCTCTCCGCTACCCTCTTCCGCTCTCAGTCCGTAAATCATTTCGGTCAGCTCCCGTAAGTATTGCATTTAACTTCATTGCCACGAGACGTTATCAGTCTCTCATGGAAAAGCGGAAGCCGCTTTTATTCATTGCAAGCGTCCATGAGAAAGATCTTTTAGATTTTGCAAGAGTTTGGAATTCATTCTCGAATAAAGAGTCCAGTGCGTTTTTAAGTTCTAACTTCTACGAGCGTCATATCATTTATTCATGTTCCTTATTTAGTATAGGGAAGGTTGTGGCTAGTGTTTTTCAAATGAGAAGCCTACCAATTAGATCATATGTTTTTTAATGTTTATTTAACGAAAATCTGTCTATAAATGTGTGCGCAATTGTTTGTGTCGTCTTCTTTTACGTGTTGCCCTTCAACAAATTGTCGCCAAGTTTATTTTGTAAGGCTCGGTAATGAAGTGTAGGTTTACGAATTAGAAATATTCTTTTGATTTTGTAATGCGCCTGAAGCCCCTTCCGTTATTTATTTTCGATGAATTGAAAATCAGATTTAAGTATAAAAACGATAATCTCCTGGGATCTTAAGTAAATTAATGGCGCCTATTAATGCCAATGATATTAATTATAATGCCTAGAAAGACCTGTGATGTTGATATGAACGAGTTCTATCGATTGATCATTTTTTTATTGTTATTGTAACATTTTTTCAATATAGGTCAATAATTTCTCGTGAATATTTATATTTATTTAACAACTTGAAAACTGCAGTCCTACTTTAATAGGTACCACTCTAAGATTCGCATCATCACCATTAGTATTGAAACGATAACACCGTAACCGCATGCCTCATAGATCCGTTTAAGTAAGCTCTATATCCCTCGGTCGTTTGCTTTATCGACCATGAGAGCGTGTATATATTTATCGCCATCCGGTAACCTGAAGCCGTGAGTTAAGGACCCGGTTATCTTCGTAAAACTGCTGCGTCGGATACGAAGAGGAAAAAAATGCATCCGCGCCTCTGATAAAAAATACTCCCCATCGTTCGGTCGCATAACCGTAACCATTTCTCTCTCACCTCTCTCTCACTCTTCTCTCTCTCCTCTCCGTCTCTCCTCTCCGTCTCTCCTCTCCGTCTCTCTTTGACGATCTCCGTTTATTCCGAGGGCGCTAGCTTTGCGTGTTCGTCCACCATTTCGACGCCTTCTCGCGTCATACAAGACGGGTACTCGTAGGGGGTGAAATACCTACCCCTTCTCGAGTCCACCGTTTTCTGGTCTCCTTCTTCATCTTTCTACTTTGCGGATACGCTTAAGTCCGCGCCTTGTATCACGCAAAAAACAGAAGGAATAGGGAGAAAGAAAATATTTCCGAAGCATCCCCGCCTCAAAAACCGGAACGAGTTTATATAGACTGTGATGCGGAATGGAAAGGTTCTTCATAAATTTTTTGCGAGGGGTTGGGTGGAAGGAAAGAGGTTTTTGGGGGGAGACACGGTTGGAGGAGGAGGGCCGCGCGCTCTGTTCCAGGGAAGGGGTGTCTTTATAATAGGGAGATTGGAGGGAGAATTGAAGGAGTGGGGAGAGTGGTGAAGTGAGGAGAAAAGGGGATTTGTGAGGAAGAATTGAGGAGGTATGAGAAGGCGAGGGAGAGGAACGGGAAGAGTGGGGAATGTGGGGATGAAATGAGGGTGAAAATAGCGAATGGAGGTAGCGTGTAGATGAAGGGAGAGGCGGAGGTCACGAGGAAGAAGAGTTTTAGGGGCAGGAAGTGGAGAGAATAATGAGAGGAGTGGTATGAGAATGGAAAGGGAGTAGGGATGAGCACGAGGAGGATGATGCAGAGAAAATAGTGTGGAGGGGTGAGAAAGAGGGGGCAGAAGTGAGAGTCTGCGGGAGAAATAAGAGTAGGAGTAGAGTGAAGAATGAGGGTGAATGAATGAATGAATTAAGTTTATTGTTCCGGGACTAGGTCCCATTAAACTTAGTAACAAGTGCGTTACATAATTGGCGTATACTCGCATCTCAGTACTGAATGCGGAAACAAAACATATTATAACATGTAAGGTAACTTTACCCAATATGGCCTAGCTAAGCTTTATTAATTTTTTTAGCATCTTTCCCGAATGCCGAAAGTAAAACTAATATTATGTACTCTTAGTTTATTTAAGTAAACAAAAAAATGTTACAACTATAACGCTTCAACATGGAATTACTGGTTAGCATTTTTGCAAAACCTTGCTGTTAGGCCATATTAGGAACATATGATCTCAATATGGCCTATTGGGTTATTGTTCAAAAAATAAGAGAACAAGAATCTGAAATATTTATCAAGTACTTGTATCAAAATTCTAATGCTTGATTGCTCAAAAATGGTTACAATAAATTGTCGGTAGGCAAAAATAACTAAGAAATGAGAAAATAAAAGTCAAGATTCTAATTTTACACAGGTCAAAATTAATATAACATGAATAATTTCGGGAACAAAAAATGGAATGGACGGATATTAAATATCATGTAGTAAGTGGTTGAAGAGTTTCATTTTAAAAATATACAATGAAGAGGAACATTTTACACGGGGAGAGATTGTGAGAGATGTTGAGGCGAATGATAAGAGAGGGCGCGGCCATGTTAGTAGGGAGGGAATGAGGTAGAGGGTGGAAGGAGGTGGGGTGAGAGGGAAGAGTCGAAGGGAGGATCTTGGGAGAGAGCAAAGAGGAGGAGCGGAGAGATTCTTCGTCCGTATAACGAATTCTTCAAGACCCGACTCAATTCTGCTCCTGACCGCTCACATCCTCTCCTACTCCCTCATATATCCCCCCCAAATACCAGAATTCCCCCTTTCTGACTCCGTGCGCCATCCACGTGCACATCCCCGGGGGGTGTGAGGGGAAGGAGGGTAATAGGGAAAGGGGAGGAAATGGCCTGTCAAATTTTTACATCCTACGACAACCGAAGTTGCGAAGTGGGAAGAATAATATTATTGGGGAGGGTGGTGTGGGCGGGAGAAAAATGAAGGGGAACATACCAAACCCTCTTAGTCGGCGTTTTCTCTTTCGTCGTTCTTTTTTTATGCCCCTACCCCATAAAGTCTTATGCATCTCGAACGGTCTTGAGACCCCGTCGGCGAAAATTTAAGGCGTCCTGTGGTATGAAGGAAGGTAAGGGGAGGGTGCGTACGAAGTTGAAGGAAGAGGGGTCCACTCACGCTGCCTTGTGGTACGCTGTAGGATGATAGGAAAACGGGGGTGAGGGTGAAATTGTTGCGGCCACGGGTGGGAAGGAGAGGGGTTCGGAATCCTGGGAAGGGGCGGCTCGTAAGGGGAGCCCGGGGCTGAAAGGGGGATGAAGGGTTTTTGGTTAAGTTAGGTTGTCGGGGAGTTGTGTGGTGTCTGGATGGGAGAGCCGATTCTGTGCGGGTGGAAGAATTTTTTTCTTTTATCTCCTTGGGGTGGAAAAGTTTCTTTTAGAGGGTTGAAGGAGAGAGTGTGGATTGGGTGGGGTTTGTTGATTCGGTTTTTGTTGGTCAACACGAGATTTTGATCTGATGGAAGGGGGAAGTGTCGGGCGGAAATGTCGAAGCACGCTCAATGGAAGTTGATTGTGTGATTGGTGGGGTGAATAGGGGAATTACCTGAGATACAGAATTATGTGCGACGAAAGGAATTTGTACTCTGAAAGTTACAATGGCGTGTTTGTATTCATATTCGTCGATTTAATCAGCTCGTTTCGAATTTTTTTTTTCGGTGTAAAAAAGTTACGCTCTATACTCTTATTACACGTTTTCTTAGACCATTTAGAATTTCGATTTCGCTACACTGCGGAATATGAAAAAGAAGGTCTTTAACACTAGGATTATCGGACTTGATTAGTCCCTGCGGACTTCATTTGTTTGGGTGGTTTTAGATTTTTCTGTATTCTATTTCAGTGCCGGACGTATATATTTAGTGGCTTTTCGTTAAATTTGACTGATCTGTATCCTATCAGTGGGAAAATGGGTACAGTAATGTCCATAAAATATCATTATTGCTCGAAAAACTTTATTGTAACATTAAAAATATTATTATTGATATGTAACACTTTAATTTTTTCAAATTTTCACTAAAACAAAACGTAAGTAAAATTCTACTTCAGTAATACATTTAAAATAAAATCAGGTTGTTACAGCCCTTCAAGAAAAAAAATATTCCACACTATGTCAAGGAATATAAACAACAAAAAAACTCTTCCATCGAAGCGCATAATTATGATAATGATTCTAAAGTACAAGGTAAGTGTAGTTTCAGCTAAAGAATAATGTGTAATTAAGTGTATCTACATGAGTTCAGTAACGTCAAAACAATTGAATCAAAGTTTGTACAAGAATTGATGTTAGATAGAAATTAACTCCTTAACCGTAAAATTCAAAATTAGAGACACGCAATGAAAAAGGGGGAGGAAAGGAAGGAAATGGCAAAAGACAATAAAAATTATAAACTTACAGGTTTAGGAGTTGTTACTCCACGCCAGGGACCTGATGTCACTTACACATTCACTCACTCAATCGCACAAGCACTAATCCTAAAGGTGGAAAGGAAACGGGACCGGGTTTGCGAGAAATTACTCTGCGCCAGGGACTCCAAAAAATCACACCGTTGCTAGGCTTGTGAGTCAGTACGACCGCGACAGGGACCTACTAAGCAACCACAAACATACGCACACGTACACGCCAAGAGGTAAAGGGAAAAAGGGGGGGAAGGAAAGGGGAAATAATACTAGGTTTACGGGAGATTAAACCACGCCAGGGACCTAGTCTCGCACACAACGGCCTGTAGGTTTATGTGCCTTCCGGCAACGACAGGTACCTAACAGACGAAACAATCACGCACGCAAGCACTCGAATACACGCACACAATATCTCTAAAGATGAGGTAAACGTACTAACACTGAAATTCTAGTTTCGTTCGATGTTGTGTCCCTTTTTCCCAGCGTACCAATAGAAGTAACACTAAATTTCCTTGAAACCTGGCTCAAAGAACAAAACTTACCACAAAAATCAGTCGATGAACACGTCCTATTAACACGCCTTTGCATGAAACAAAATGTCTTCCAAATAAACAATAACATATACCAGCAAAACCAGGGCACAACAATGGGAAGTTCTGTCACCATTCCGTTCAAATTTATTCATGATTAATTTTGAAAAACACTGCAAAACCACATTCACATACTTCCCTAAAACTTGGTTTAGATACCTTGGCGACATATTCGCGGTTTTTGACACATCAAAATACAACATCACTAACTTCCTTCAAGAACTAAACGACCAATATTACTCGATTAAATTCACACTCGAAAAAGAAAACACACTACCCTTCTTAGACTTATTATTAACAAAACACAACAACAAGTTAAAATTCAATATTTACCGAAAACCAACACACACTGGTAGATATATCCCATCTAATTCCAATCATCACATCTCACATAAATTGGCCCCTTTTCATTCCATGATCAATAGACTTCTTCGTGTGTCTCTCTCCCCATCTGATTACCGTAAAGAACTCACACACATTAAAAACTGTGCAAAAGGCAGCGGATACGACACCGAAATGATCTAAAACATCCTACGTAAACATAAACATAGGCTCCAAGTAAAAACGCACACAACACTAACTGACACTTCCCCCACAGACACAAAATACATTAAAATCCCCTTCGCATCTGGGCCCACCAACAAACTACACAGCATCTTCTCAAAATTCAATTATAAGACAGTATTTGTTAACGACAATAAACTCTCCAATTTATTACCCAACCCAAAAGACACAATTCATTCTTTACACAAATCCGGCGTATTAATTATATTGTGGAGGATGCGACAAAATATATATTGGACAAACAAAACGTAAGATAGAACCACGCTTCAAAGAACACATAACGTTAAAAAAGGGAAATGGAGACTACGGTGTACAGATTGGAATTAAAATTTAAAACTCCTTAACCGTAAATTTACCCAGAGGGCACTCACATGTCAATAAGAAATAAGGAAAATTAAAATTATACTTACAAGTTTGCAGGACGATGATGGCCTACAGGGACCTGTTGTCAAAAACTAGCCTAAAAAAAGAAAAAGAAAACACACACGCACAAGCACTCTGGAAATCTCTAGATACGTATTTCGGGAGCTATGCTCCCATCTTCAGTAGCTGAAGTCGTATGAATTGTTTGTGTTTGGTCTTGTGTATTTATGTGTTCCGGGTAAAAGTGAAAGGAGGGCAGAGGGGTGGGGGAATTCTTAACGGTTAGCGAGTAGAGGGGTGAGTAAGGGATAGGTCCGCGGTCGTTATTCATAACCGTCTCTTTGAATTTGTTAATGAAAATACTCTCGTAAGCGTCTAGTTTCCAGTCGGTTTGTGTTGATTTTAAGAGAGACATGTTTTCGATTTTAATTGGGTGATTGTTTTCCTGTATGTGTATTGCGACGCTAGACCTGTTAAATCTATTGTGTTTGAAGTGTGCAAGGTGTTCTTTGAACCTGGTTTCTAGCTTCCGTTTAGTTTGCCCTATGTAGACTTTCTCGCAGTCTGTGCAAGCGATTTTGTATATGCCGGATCTTTGTAGAGTCGGGATCGTGTCTTTTGGATTGTGTAGTAAGTTGGAGAGTTTGTTTTCATTCACAGGTACTGCTTTAAGGTTCTGTTTTGAGAAGATGTTTGATAAACCGTTTGTGATGCCTGGGACGAAGGGGATTTTTACGTATTTTGGTTTTTTGGGGGGCGTGCTTGTGAGAGTAATCTGTTTTTTCAAAGAAAGACTGCGCTTGTGTTTGTGTAAAATATTCTCTATCATCTGAGGGTCGTAACCATTGATTTTAGCGCATTTTTTGATATATTTTAATTCTGTGAGGAAATCAACTTTAGAAAGAGGAACCTGTAAGAGTCTATGTACCATTGAGTGGAATGGTGCTAATTTATGTGAAATATGGTGGTTGGAATCAGAGGGAATGTACGTGTCTGTGTGTGTGGGTTTGCGGTAAATCCCGAACTTGATTTGGTTGTTTTCTCTTTTTACGAGAAGGTCAAGAAATGGCAATGTATTTTGTTTTTCAACTTCATGTGTAAATTTAATGGAAGGATATTGATCGTTTAGTTGCTGTAGAAAATCAGTTATGTTATTATTGGAGGTATCGAAAATCGCGAAAATATCGTCAACGTATCTTAGCCATAAGCGTGGGAAGTATTTGAAAGTGTTTTTGCATAGTTTCTCGAAGTTAACCATGAATAGGTTGGCTAAGAAAGGTGAAAGGGAGTTTCCCATTGTTGTACCGTAATTTTGTTGGTAGAACTTGTTGTTAACTTGAAAGAAATTTTGGTTCATGCATAAGCGTGTTAGTCGTACTAATTCATCTACTGTTTTTAATGGTAAGTTTTGATCGGTGAGCCATTCTTCGAGGAATTGTAATGTTTCATTGATGGGAACGCTAGGAAAGAGAGAAGAAACATCAAAAGAAACTAAAATTTCACTGTCCTGTAGTATTATGTCTTTAACTTCGTTAATAAAATGAGGACTGTTTTTTATATTTGAATCATGTTTGATAGGAAATATAAAAAAAATATATAAAATATAAAAAACAGTCCTCATTTTATTAACGAAGTTAAAGACATAATACTACAGGACAGTGAAATTTTAGTTTCTTTTGATGTTTCTTCTCTCTTTCCTAGCGTTCCCATCAATGAAACATTACAATTCCTCGAAGAATGGCTCACCGATCAAAACTTACCATTAAAAACAGTAGATGAATTAGTACGACTAACACGCTTATGCATGAACCAAAATTTCTTTCAAGTTAACAACAAGTTCTACCAACAAAATTACGGTACAACAATGGGAAACTCCCTTTCACCTTTCTTAGCCAACCTATTCATGGTTAACTTCGAGAAACTATGCAAAAACACTTTCAAATACTTCCCACGCTTATGGCTAAGATACGTTGACGATATTTTCGCGATTTTCGATACCTCCAATAATAACATAACTGATTTTCTACAGCAACTAAACGATCAATATCCTTCCATTAAATTTACACATGAAGTTGAAAAACAAAATACATTGCCATTTCTTGACCTTCTCGTAAAAAGAGAAAACAACCAAATCAAGTTCGGGATTTACCGCAAACCCACACACACAGACACGTACATTCCCTCTGATTCCAACCACCATATTTCACATAAATTAGCACCATTCCACTCAATGGTACATAGACTCTTACAGGTTCCTCTTTCTAAAGTTGATTTCCTCACAGAATTAAAATATATCAAAAAATGCGCTAAAATCAATGGTTACGACCCTCAGATGATAGAGAATATTTTACACAAACACAAGCGCAGTCTTTCTTTGAAAAAACAGATTACTCTCACAAGCACGCCCCCCAAAAAACCAAAATACGTAAAAATCCCCTTCGTCCCAGGCATCACAAACGGTTTATCAAACATCTTCTCAAAACAGAACCTTAAAGCAGTACCTGTGAATGAAAACAAACTCTCCAACTTACTACACAATCCAAAAGACACGATCCCGACTCTACAAAGATCCGGCATATACAAAATCGCTTGCACAGACTGCGAGAAAGTCTACATAGGGCAAACTAAACGGAAGCTAGAAACCAGGTTCAAAGAACACCTTGCACACTTCAAACACAATAGATTTAACAGGTCTAGCGTCGCAATACACATACAGGAAAACAATCACCCAATTAAAATCGAAAACATGTCTCTCTTAAAATCAACACAAACCGACTGGAAACTAGACGCTTACGAGAGTATTTTCATTAACAAATTCAAAGAGACGGTTATGAATAACGACCGCGGACCTATCCCTTACTCACCCCTCTACTCGCTAACCGTTAAGAATTCCCCCACCCCTCTGCCCTCCTTTCACTTTTACCCGGAACACATAAATACACAAGACCAAACACAAACAATTCATACGACTTCAGCTACTGAAGATGGGAGCATAGCTCCCGAAATACGTATCTAGAGATTTCCAGAGTGCTTGTGCGTGTGTGTTTTCTTTTTCTTTTTTTAGGCTAGTTTTTGACAACAGGTCCCTGTAGGCCATCATCGTCCTGCAAACTTGTAAGTATAATTTTAATTTTCCTTATTTCTTATTGACGTGTGAGTGCCCTCTGGGTAAATTTACGGTTAAGGAGTTTTAAATTTTAATTCCAAAGAACACATAGCTCATTTTAAACACAACAGATTAAACAACTCTAGTGTAGCAACACATATCCCAGAACACCACCATCCAATCACGATATAAAACCTAACGCTTGTAAAATATGTAACGAACCAATACAAACTAGACGCATACGAAAGCATGCACATAAACAGAAACAAAAATTCCGTTACGAATAACGACCGCGGCCCGATCCCCCTTTCACCTCTCTCGCTCTATACTTCAGCACATACACATATAAATACCGCCTACAACACTCCCACCCCTCATTACACATCAGCTACTGATGATGAGAGCATTGCTCTCGAAATACGTATTTAGTGCGTTTACCTCATCTTTAGAGATCTTGTGTGCGTGTATTAGAGTGCTTGCGGGCGTGATTGTTTCGTCTGTTAGGTCCCTGTCGCTGCCAGAAGGCACTAGGTCCGTGGCGTGGTTTAATCTCCCGTAAACCTAGTATTATTTCCCCTTTCCTTCCCCCTTTATTTTTTCCCTTTACCTCTTGGCGTGTGCGTGTGGCTGTGGTTGCTTAGTAGGTCCCTGTCGCGGTCGTACTGACTCACAAACTTTCTAGCAACGGTGTGATCTTTTTGGGGTCCCTGGCGCAGAGTAATTTCTCGCAAACTCGGTCCCGTTTCCTTTCCACCTTTAGGATTAGTGCTTGTACGATTGAGTGAGTGAATGTGTGAGTAACATCAGGTCCCTGGCGTGGAGTAACAACCCCTAAACCTGTAAGTTAATAATTTCTATTGTCTTTTGCCATTTCCTTCCTTTCTTCCCCCCTTTTTCATTGTGTCTCTAATTTTTGAATTTTACGGTTAAGGAGTTAATTTCTATTTAACCATATTATTTCAACAAACAAAACACTCCAGATCCGGTGTTAAGTGAACGCATGTCAACATTGTAGTGATAAATAGTGGGAAATCTCTTTTCAGTTGTTGATGAAATATTCATTTCATTGTATCGGCAGAAGAAGAGTTTCGTTGTAATGAAATGTTTAGGCTTATTTATGTAGCTTTTGGCAAAAATAGTAATCTCATATTGAACGAGAAATCACCAAAAACGCGTGCAAAGGTGCGAATTAGGAAAATGCATTCGGACTTTCTCCTCTACAATTTCTTCTCACAGCCTTCAAAATAAAAAAACTCAAAGATATCATTGGGACTGAAACTTTTGCAAACAAGCCAGCAAACATTTGGAATAGGGTAGGAGAATAGGAATGGATCTCCAAGTCCGATTTTCCCTGCCCTGAATAAACAACGTCGAAAAACAAACAAATCTTTCCTCCCGTTTCTTATTCTAGGAGAGAAAATGAACCTCCAAACTCCTATTCAACTTTTTTCCTTCTCTCTCTCTCTCTCTCTTAAAGCAATCGGTTCTCATGGCGATCGTCTATTCCGTCGGCCATTTTGGAATTCATCCTCTGCTTCCGGTAGCAACATTTTAAGTGACCGAAAGATATTTTCATTTATTCCGACGTTTTTATTATTATCATTTTCGAAGGAAAAATTATCCTTCAAGTAAAGAAATGAAGTGGTCTCTAAAAATATAGGCAAAAGAGGAAAAAAGAAGGCAATGTAATTCAATGTTCCTGTAGGTAAATAAAAAATTGAGGAAGTATCTCTGGGTAGGATGGTAGCAGTGAGTTAGAAGGCGTTATAGTTTTTCGTCCTTAAAAATAAAAAGGGGCTGGATAAATTCGTTCTCTAGGATAGGGGGAGCTAGGAAGGAACTCGAAGATTTTCTTTGTTTTTTTATTTTTAAGTGAAATGTGGAAAGAAGACATTTGTATCATATATATATGTGTGTGTGTGTGTGCGCGCGCGCGCGTGTCTGTGTGCGTGCATTTGTGTGTTACGGGACGTAATCGGGAAATGTGTGCATTTACCGGTAAATGTAAGCTTAAGTTTCCAGAAATACGTATTATCCGTACATTTCCCGGTAAATGTGCTCTTTTACCGATGTGCCTTGGTAAATGTGGAAATAAGTAATAATGAGAAATGCTACACTTTCATGATTACTTTAATTTATAACAAAAATCATCGAGGATTCGGCTCCACTGATATATATTAAGAAGAACGCTTCCCAACCCGAGGGGGAGAGACAGTAAACTTGAGGAGGAACCAAAACACTTCGACTAACTTACCCAACCCGGTGGGGCCGAGTAAAATTTTCCTTTATGTTGAAATTTAGTTTAGTTGTGCATATTTACCTGGAAATTTACACATTTACCGGACAACGCGCATTTACCGTACTTCTAAACTGCAACAGTGGTTCGCGACGCCGCCATGTTTTGGCCTGTGTTGCAAAGTTGATTTACATTTTACCAGTGTCTCTAGGTCAGAGGTGCGCAAACTGGGGGGCGCGAATCGCCACATACAGTGGCTAAAAAGTATACACATCATTTTGAATGCGTTCTCTACTCAAGAGATTTAAAAAACTACATTGTAGAACCTAGCTTCTCCCGCTTTTCAAACAACTACATTGTAGAACCTATCTTCTTGCGAACATAATTATAGGTCTATTTTATCGAGGCGAGAGTATTTTCCCGTTGGGAATGCTGCGGTCTCAGTTACAAACATTCTATCTAAACGAGTGCATTATCCTGCGTACGTTTTCTTCAACCATTTGGTATATTACTATATAGAATAAGTATCATTATTTTTGCCCTGAATATGGATAAATAGGTTGTGAAGTGTGGTGCATAATGTCGTGCTAATGATGAAGGCTCATCTGAGGACTACGCTACCGAAAATAAAATACAAAATATATGTGACAAACGAGTAACAGACGAGACAAGGAAAGCAAGAGGATACTCAAATCGTAAAATAAGAAAATGCAAAGAGGAATTTATAAAATTTGGGTTTTCTTGGATTGAGGTTAACGATGAACAGAGACCCCAGTGCGTTATTTGTTCTGAGGTTTTGGCTAACGGCAGCATGAAACCACAGAAACTCTCGTCATTTGAGCAGTGGGCATAAACAGTATATGAAGAAAGATATAGCCTTCTTTAAACGCCATGAACAATCAATGGAAGTAAGTGTAAATGCAATTAGCCAGTACATAACACCGTCATCAAAGGCTCAGAGGGCATCTTTCGAAGTTTCTCATATTATAGCAAAGACAATGAAGACATTATATTGGAGAAACAGTTATAAAAATGTGTGAAATAATGCATGGTAACTCTTATGCTGAAGCTTTAAAGACCATACCTTTGTCGCGTGATACCGTGAAAAGGCGTATTCTTGACATATCAAATAAAAGTAAAGCGCAACTTTTGGTGCGAATTCAACAAAGCGCAAAATTTGCAATCCAGTTGGATGAAAGTACCGATATCGCCAACAGCACAAAATCTCGTTTTTGTCAGATACTGCCACGGGGGTGAAATCTTTGAAGATATGTTGTCCTGCAAATCACTTCATGAACATGCCACAGGAGAAAACATATTTCAACTCTTAGATGATTTTCTAATGAAAATAATCTGTTATGGTCTAAATGTGTAGGTGTGTGCACAGATGGTGCAGCAGCAATGTGGGATAATAGAAAGAATTTAAGAGCTAAAGTATTCAATATCGCACCTCATGTGAAGTTCGCGCACTGTATTATTGCACCGTCAAGCTCTCTTTGCAAAGAAACTACCGACTGAATTGGATGAAGTTCTTCAAGATGTGATAAAAATAGTTAATTATGCAGTGCAGATTATTTAGCATTTTTTGTAATGAAATGGGCTCGCAATATGATAACCTTCTTTGGCATACCGAAGTCAAATGGCTTTCCCGAGGAAAGATTCTTCGTCGTGTTTTTGAGCTTAAGGACGAACTTCAACTTTTCCTTTTGGAGCATAAGAATACTTGGACTGAAAAATTCCACAGTGAGAAATGGCTCCCATTTCTGTGCTATCTTTCCGATATTTTAGAAAAAGTAAATGACTTGAATTCATCATTACAAGGAAGGAATACTAATATTTTACGAATGAGTGATAGGATATCTGCATTTTTATCCAAACTTACTATGTGGAAACATAAATACGAAAAAGGATCTTGTGAAATGTTTCCTTGTCTCAGCGAATTAATTGAAAATTCCAAAATTAATAGAAGAGAGATTGTTACTGTCACATTAACACAACCTGAAATTTTACCTAATGATATTTCAGAAAAGTTCCTCGGCATTCAAGCAGAAGATCTCAATTGGATCATAAATCCTTTTGATGGGAATTTTAAAACTTCCCGAGTCATAATTGCCGATCATGAGAAGTTAATAGATTTAGCAAATGATTCTCTTTTAAAAATTGAATTTGAAAAGAAAACTCTTGCGGAGTTTTGGATAGCAATAAGGGAAGAATATCAAGATATTTCTGAAAAAGCTATAGATGTGCTTTTACCATTTGTCAACATATCTTTGTGAAGCAACATTCACCAAATTAACGTTATTGAAGAACAAACAACGTTCACGCTTGAATGTGGAACCAGAACTCCGAGTAGCTGTGTCTGAAATTGCTCCCATGATGGATGTACTTGCAGCTGGTAAGGCTCATCAGTCTCATTAAGTAAGTACCTTCTTACTCATCTATTAAGTTTCAAATATATATTTATTAGAATAAAGTTTACCGTTAACGTTTCATCTTTTGCGTATATTAAAACGCCTTTAGCCTCTGAATATATTTTTGTATGTAATGTCAAAATTACAGTAAAACAAATTCCGATTAAAATGGGTGGGGGGCGCCACCGTTTTCGTGGATGAAAAGGGGGGCGTGACCTGAAAGGTTTTGCGCAACGCTGCTCTAGGTAAATGTGTACATTTCCCCAATCCAATCGGTAGAAGTATGTTATACTTACATTTACCGAACTTGGTGATAAATGTGCACATTAACCGGGAAATGTATACATTTACCGTGGCATATATACCAAGTTGGATTTAGATATGGGGCAGCATTGCGCATTTATATAAACTAGTGGTATATAAATATATATATATTTATTTATTTATTTAAACTTCGTCGTTGATATAACTCAGTCATGGCGCTCTAATAGCCAAGGGTAGGAATTATTTTTTCACAAATTTCCGCCATCACTTCTATCGTTTTTATTTTCCTATGGCTTTCTTTTAGAATCATGACAACGAGCGTTAAAAAATTAGCAGTTGGTAAAGAAAATATTGCTCTCATACGCGGATATTAACCAACAAGAATCGGTGACCGCATAACAACCTTATTGCTATTTCTGTTGAAATAAATCAGCTTCCTCGGGAACTCGTTTTATTAATTAATAATTAATTAAATCAGAAATTGATGGAAATAATAGGAAACTATGCAGAATGGCATAACCTGTAATTTTGGGAATACCTTTGAAACAAAAAATTCTGGCTTTGGCAATCTCACTATTTGAGAGGGAGGGGTTTTCTTCGACGTTCTCTTGGAGGATGTCCTTTGGGGCTGGTTGATACTAACTTGGCTAGCCCGGACCCAACTAAGAAAAACACCCGCGTTCAGGAACAGGAAAGATTATCTGCTACGGGAGTTCAGTGGTAGAATATCCGCCCGGCCAATGGAAGATCCGGGTTCGAATCCCGGTCATAGCATAATTTTTTCTGTTTAAAAGTTATTTCCTAAATTAATTAAATATTAATAATTATTAATACTCGTATATCAATAATTTTCTCGCTATTTGTTTCATTTTGTTCTCGGAATAAACTTTCTTAAAAAATTTGTGAAAGTAAACAATTGATAAATGATTATATGCTTTACAGCCTAAACACATAAGTGATTACATTCATTACCATTTCAAATTTGGCCAATGAATACAATTTTTTCAATAAGTATATGATCTTCCTTAGGGGTATTTTGCTGGTTCTTCACTCTGTTAAACATGCCCATGTAATTGTTTAATACTTGTTGCGCTTTGCTTACCATCCATTCTGTGGCAAAAATACAGAGAAAACACTAATAAATTCATATGCTTAAATGCTTAAAAAATACAAGGAAATTTAGAATTTAAATGTAATGTCTGCCAATCATTAAATTAGTCCCAATATCCTACCCAAGATTTGACTAAATCTAATTAGTCGAGTTAAAAATGTTAGAACGGCTTCGAAAATAATATTTTTCCTACTTACACAATGCCTCATTTTCCATGAAATTAGGTCGTTGAAAACTTAATAACTTGGCGCGAGAATCTGTTGTGTAGCAATTGTTTGGTCTTCTTTGTATGGAAAGTACGCACACATCCACTTATATTTATTGCACGTTCGGATGGAGACATTTTCAAGAAAGGGCGTCCTTCTCGCGTAAGAGAGGGATAGAAACATAGAGATATTAAATTACACCAAACTGCTCCGGAAAACTTCATTAAGTTCTCGCTCGCTGCATCACGTGAGTAGCATCTCAGTCTCTTTCGCTCTCTATATCTCTATCTAGCTCCTCGCCGTAGTCTAAATCCACGCTCGTGAAAATCAACACCGCTTCCTCGAGTCCAACGGACTTCTTTGTTTAAAAAAAAAGAAGTCTTTCCCGGAAACGCGAGAAAAAAAGAGAGAGAAGAAAAGGAAGTAGGCGAGAAGATATCGTGTGACCTACTCCGAGAGTATAAATCCGCCCCAAGAATTTCCCTCTAGAAATGACTCGAGTTGAGAAGCGGTGGCGCGCCGAAATAAAAAGGCGATGACTTTTTTATTTCCGCCTGATAGATGGCACCATCCACAAACACACACACCCTCTCTCGACTTGGGGTCATTGGGAAACCAAAGCACGGCCGACCCCCTTGCTTCCTCCACACCCTTCTTTTTCCCTCGAAATATACGCTACCTTGCAGTTTGTCTAGCGAGTGTGTGAGAGGGAAGAATTGTGACGATGTTGAGATCGTGCCTTGGGATTGAGAAAATGATGGGAATGGTACGTCTTTTTTCGAAGAGGGAAGGGCGAAGGGGAGTGGAGGACTGGAATAAGTCGGTTTTGAGGGATGGTTTGAGGCAAGTCTCGAAGTCTGTGGATTTATTTTTAAGATAAGGGTTGAAAAAGTTTTTCTAACTGTAAGTGGCATTTCTGTCGATGAATCTTACACCTACCGCATTGGGATGCTCTCTCACGAAGAAGAAAAGGAAATGATTTATTTTTTTAACGACCATCCTCTCCGGTAATTGCTCATTTCGTTGTGGCGCGTTACGTGTTAAACACGAGCCCTTGGGTGTTGAGTCGACTGCCCTATATTTTCGGTTCTTTTTTTGTCAAATGCTGATCGCTGCCTCCAGATATGACAGAATCTAATGTAATTCCTTTGTATAGTCCAATTCTTTTGTGATTATTTAGCATGAGGTTGAATCTAGGCTAGTTCCTCCTTTGCGATTTAAGTATTTTATGATATTTCTATCGAATATTTGAGTCCCTTTGGAAAGAATTCGGTTCATGTTTAATTATATTTTTGTTTTAAAATATCGCTTTTACTTCATTTTAAATGACGAAGAATCGTGATTTTTATTTATATATTATGAATCTTGTAATACTAACTAAAATTAAGGCAATAAAGCTAAGGTGTCACTTAAATTCAAAATGAGTTAACCTTCGATATTAACTTGTGTTTCCATTGGTCGATCAGTATAAAGCAAGGAAGATGCATACATGACAATAAGGGTAGCTTAATTTACAAAAGTTCATCATTATAATTTTCTAAATTATTGTATGGAAATGCAGACATTAATTTTGCTTCTTATAAATTCGTCTCACTACCGCAAACGCATGATGAAGTCACGTAGGAATTAAATCCTTTAATTTGCGTTCACTTCTAAAATTTTCTGAACAATTTGCTCATTTATGATATTCATTGTTAAATCTTCCTGGCACCTTGCACTCGGTGAAACCAAATAATCAGTAAAATATTTCCTCGAGTTAGTTAAAAATCAAAGCGTCATATTTGGGTCAGCGCTAAATTGGCTGGATTAGATTCTAATTCATGTACTTGGTGTGAATTACTCATTGAAGCCACTTCATTGGATTACTTATGAGAAACATCGAGTGATGAAGGTGCGTGTTGCTTGCTCGTTTGTTTTACGGGTTGGCCTAATTGCGAGTTTTGCTGCCGTGCGAGTTGCATAACTTAACGGGGAAAATGGAAGTGCTAGGCTATTTTTCTATAGGGGAGCAACAGAGGCGTTTGGCATGTATTTCCTAGACCCCATCGTGTTTTTTTTACTATATCTAATATTAAGCTCGGAAGCCTTAATGATAATTCGGACACATTCAGAAGTTATTTTTCTCTCATGTATTTTTTTGTTTAATTCTACTAAAGACCCTTTTCTCGTGTATGATTCCTCCAGAATTTTAATAGATTCATCGTAAATACTCTTGGTAATTGGATAACTATTATTTTGAAAGTATCTGGAGATTATTCAGGTCTGGTGCTCAAAATATTTTTTAATTTCTATGACGACTGTAAGCAAAGAGGCAGTCAGGTTCTGAAAGATATAAATATGATCAGCATTTTCGTGAAAAATAATATCGTATTGTTCTGTGTGGGATTTTGTCATATTCCTTATAATTCATCGGTGTAAGTACTTCTTGACTCACAGTTTCGCAGTCCGAGCGACGAAGGATTTTGGCGCCTGTTTAACTAGTATCCAAATGATAATTTTATATGCACTGCCAAGGCGTAGTTTACGAGGGTAACAAAGAAAATGGCTCCCGCGTGGTAGTGGGTTTTTCAACAAATGCTCGGTCGTACAGCTTTAATGGAACGAGCAAAAAAGCGTGTAACGAGGCATCGACGCTTTAGAACGATAAATTCGACACCGGAGATACTTTCCGGCGAGTACTTTAGGAGTAGCGCCATGGAAAGACATGCACCGTGGGGTTTTTATGGCGAAAGACTTATCGCGCGAGGAACACAACTTGCGCCACGGTTCCGCTCTGCCCCCGCTCTCACCCCCTCCTCTTCGTCTTCCTTTTATTGTTGCGCCGAGGCGCTAAACACACCACCTTTAGTCCTTGGGCCGACCATATCGAAAGAGCTGCAGTTCCGCCGATGCCTTTTTCGACAGATCGAAAAGAGGTCGAAAAAAATATCGATCGTCTGTTTTTCTTACTTTTTCGTGTGTATAAAAAGTAAAAGACTTTTCACATCGTAAGATACCAGCGCTACATTCTCTCGCTTTTCTCTTATTCTATTTCTCCGCTCACCTTCTTCCTTGCCTGAATTCTACCAGTTCGCAGGGTTACGATAACTCCTGGCTGATATAGCCGTTGACGTTTTCGGGGGACCGGTGTCTGGGATATTCCTTTGCACGTGTGTGTGTGTTTATGGCTGTTTCGAATCGCGTCGTCTTTCAACAAAAATAAGTCATGTTGTCGCTTCCTCACCTCGCTTTTCCTATCCCTCTCCGTAGCTCTCTCCTTCCTTTTTATGCATGTATTCCTTATCTACACTTCTCGCCATACTTTTTTACATTCAATGTAGCTTTCGATATGTGAATAGTAGAGGAATACTAGAGTAACTCAGTTGGTCCATGCAGCAATAACCAATAAGGAAGTTTAAAATATAATAGGAGAGAGAAGCATTAAATTGATAAGGCTGATGCAGGAAAAAAGGGTGAATGAGATTTTAAAAGACGACAGATTGTTGAAAGAAGCCATACAAGAGAGGTCGACAGGAAAAAGTACAAAATCTGATGTGGTCACCACGTGACTTGCTCCATACCTGTAATATTTGTAAAAATTCCAAATAGGTTACATAATAATAAATATTTTAAGAAACTGCGAAAAATATTTTAGACTTTACAAAGAATAGAAATAAACTTCTAATATTGGATATAGCTACAAAGCTCCAACAATTAATAAAAGAAAAAGGAGCGTTACTAAGACCTAACTAAGCATCAATTTTTAATAATAGTCGCTGGTAGGCGGCGTGGTGGTGGCAGCTAAAAATATAAGATATCTCTTAAAAAATGCATTATATGGAAAAATATTTCACACAAAGGTTGTAGAAAATTAAATTTCCTACAACTTATATTCCAATACATTTTTACATTTATCAAATATTAAAGCAAATATTTCAAAATCTCTATCTATATAAAACTCAACCTGGCTGGCTGGGAGTCTGCCGTTTCCTTCAAATATTTCTCGCTCAATATCTTCGGATCTATTAAGCATAAAGAGTTGAAATTTTCACAATCGTTAAACCCCCATGAGGTGGTCCCTAGAAAAATAAATTATCCCGGAAATAGTTCCGGATAAGTTTACACGGGATTTTCGATTTTTCAAGGTGCAAAATTATTTCTTTTATTCATCAAAATACGTAAATATCGATCAGTTTTCTCCATTTTTGCTTTATTCGACGGCTAAAACTATAAAATATCTTATTCTTGCAATGTTTAGATGTTATACGGAGGAATTTTTATCAGAAATACGCATTTCTTTTTGAATATTTATCGCTTTTTCGTACTCATTCCGGGTGTTGTCAAGGCACTGTTGCCTCTGATTGAATTGGCGTCTATTAAACTTTCAAATAGACAAAAAAATTACGTTATTCGCTTCGCGCTTTTTATGAAGCATCGAAATTATTGTTGTAGGAACGTCAAACGTAATAGATTGCAACTTAATTAATTGCAGATAAGTTTGATTTTATGGTTCAACCGTGTGTATTGCAGGCAAAAATTTTGCATTTTTTGTACTTTTGAGTGTTACATTTGTGCCAAAGTTGAGGAATAAATCCAGGTTAGATTTTTATTTTAGATTTTAGCCCACGTAACTTAACCATCCTAGTATTATAAACGAAAGGTAAAGTATGATGATATATTACTATTTTAGATTTTTTTCAGACAGCCTCCGGTATCTGTGTTTTATTTCGTTCTCGGACTTCTTTTTCACTTATGTTATTTTAACCTTCAACAAAATAAATACTGTGCCGCTTTAATATCCCCAGCTTGTAACGGATAGATGACAAGAGTAAACACCCACATCCGGTTGACCGATTTTTACCAAAACCTAATCGGTTCTTCTGACATTTATAAAAATGTTAAATATAAAATTTCGCGTTGACCTGATTAATAGTTTTTGAGTTAGAGCACCCACAAAAAATCTGTCACATACACACACACACAGAGAGACATCGAGAAAATGGTCAAAACGTGTTCAGGGGACTTCAAAACGTGTATTTCCTTTGAAATCTCGAAATCGATGAAAACAATACTTTCCCCTATACTACGTATGGAGAAAGTAAAAATGGGTATTTGAATAGTTTATTAGAAGGCGATTGTTGTGAGAATATGATAGATGAAGTAGACCGAGAGTTTGGAGCAGAAATCTATGAACGAGTAGAGTTCATGTTAAAATTTTCCATGCTTGTTCAGATAAATTCGTGATAAAAGTTCTCGCAGGTAGACGTTTACACTATCTTTACGTAATGCAGTTCTAAACGAAGGGAAGATTAGAAGTATGTATTTCGTGCGAATTACTTATTTATCTTCCTAGTTACAAATATATTAGCTTTTCCCGAAGAGGAAAATTTTTGTTTTTGAGGTCTTTCCGATCGATTAACTCGATGGAGGATTTCGTCAGTTTATACGACGCGAGTTGTCAAAAAGTCACTCGGCGAGTATAAAATGACGGCTTTAAGTTGATCGATGGCTTCCTCGACGTCAAATCGCTATCCGGGTCTTTTTTCTCTCTCTCCCTCATTTTTCCCCCGCCCACCCAAAGAACAATGGCGGGAAATCGTTTCCCGTCTAGGAAAAAAATCGTGAAATTTCGGGAATTTGCGAGCGTGGCTTTTGCGCCCAAGTGATTAGTCGTTTTAGTAAATTCGTTGAGGTGCTGCGTAAATGCGTATTTTATTTGATTATAGTAGTAACGCTGGATGAAGATTCTTAATGAAGGAAAATTCCGAATTTTGGCGTAAAAAAGAAATGAGAAGTGGCTCCCAGAGGCCGAAGCGTTGCATATTCATAGGGAATTGGAGAAGCAATCATCAAATCAAGACGAAGGTGATAGAGGCTGATAAGTAACTATGGAGGACTACTCAGGCGGTAATGCGTCTGATTCGATGTTAATTTCACGCAGATAATGTCGCATAAATGTGGGCGGAAAAATCCATTGTAGATTTTTCTTTTCTTTTTTCGTAAGAAGATGATGGCCGATGCAGAGAACAAATGATATTTGTAAGCATATATTTAAAACTTTTATGCAATATATAACAAGGGGCATTGCTTCGTATATTTACTTTTGATGCCATATTTAGAAATATTTAACCAATTTTAATTGTAACTATAGATAATATGGTAAATTCTGTGTTAATGCAAGGTAAGCATAGATAAAATTTTAAAAATAAATGCAATTTATAATCGCGAAAACTACGAACGTTAAAAATATATTACTTTAATAAAATCCAAGTGGAGTTGTAAAAAAAAGTCGATTTTAAAGGGTTATAGTCTCTTAGTGCCTTTTTAGCTATTGTCGACGTTTTTTAATGCTGGGTTCAGTCAAGGAAATTCGACTTAAGGATCTTTCGAAAGTTCGTTCACTGCAAAGAACGTAACATACGCTGCATCTTTCTCGCGTTCAAAACTCTTCCTTTTCACTTGAACTGCAGTCGGAGGTTGTTTCCGGAGTCTTTTTGCGAAACCGTCAGAGCGAGGAGCGTGAGTCTCTCTCCGAGTATACTTTTATGGTGAGTGAAAGTAAGAATCAAGTTTTTATTTCGTTCGCACGAGTAGTTTTGGCCCTGTTTCCGTTCGGTCTAGCGCGCATATCAATTAAAGAAGGTAGTATTCATGACCTTTAATGGGTTAACGAGCAAGAAATTTGCAATAACCGTAAGTTAAGGACAAAAGTTTACGTGAATTATTCCATGTTTGCGTTTCTGCCGTTTATAGAAAATGTTATTTTTGAAACACTTGAACAAAGGTGCATGATTGCTCGCCGCGAATAGACGTCATTCTTCTAGAAGTTGGAATTTGTATTATTATTTGCACTAAAAGCATTACTAACTTCTTAGTAATACAATCTGTGAAATGAGATCGGGATTCATATTCTTGAAAATACATTTTTTAGGGAATTCCTGTGTACATAAAACCGTTGAGTACAGCAGATATGAATTTATGGCTTTAAGAGTTGCCTATCTCATCTTTTGGATTCATAATGTAAGTCAAGATCCATTTATCATTTTGCATAGGACTGGTTAGCTGTAATCAGGAACTTCTTTATGGTAAAATTACATTCTTCGTAATGATGTATTTTTTACTATAATGATGATAGTCAATCAGCAATTTCGAGTAAATTATTTGAGGTAAAGATATATTGGTGTCGAATGAAGAACTATTTATGTTACTTGCATAACCATAAAACGGCTCCGGGGCAATTTTCCATCGCGTCGAATCCAACGAAACATCCATAGTGAAATGTCCTTTTTTTCTAGTTTCGCTGACATTTAAGATGCTCGAAAGTGACAGAATGAAGTCACGTTTCCTTTTCACGGATATATTCGTGAGTGAGCTTTAAAGATTGTCCATCGCACTTTCATCCAGCGATTCCTCCCCTCTCCCCAGTCTCGTTCACTCCTTCCCTCTCTCTCCTCCTATCCAATCGTTATTTCTGCCTCCTTTTCTATCTCCCGTCTGCTCTAACATCCCCCGTCTACTCAAACACATCCCTCCTCGCAAAGACCATCCCATTTACTCACGCAGAGAGATGGAGAGAAAAAGAGAGACGGTCTCTTCACTCCCTCCTCCTCCTCCCACGCTCTCTTCCCCTTTCCTTCACACACATACACATTCTCTCTTTTCCTTGCCGGTGTTTGAACGCCGCCCCACGGGGGCCGTACGGCCGCGTGATGCATGGCCTTAGGGGGAGGACGAGAGGAGGATGTGGGGGCGAGAAAGTGGGGAAGAGAAGTAGAGGGAGGAGTGTGTTTTCGGGCGGGTAGTGGGGCAAAGGGGCGGGAGGCGGAGATGGGGTCGGAATGGAGGCAAGAGATGAGAGAGGAAGACGATGGAATAGGTCGGAGGCAAAATAGGAGTTGGCGGAGAGGAGTAATGTAGGGAGCGTGTGTATGTGGATGTTAGTGTGTAGATGTGTGCGTGTAAAAGAATTTCAATACGTATGTGTAAGATGGAAGAAAGAGTTTCAGTGGAAGAAAGAGGAAGGGAATTACAAACTTCGACGGAAATAGATATAATGCCTTCAATCGAAAGTCATGAAAATTGTTCCTCTTGCTTAAGTTTTATTTCGATTCTTATCTCTCGCGTAGAGATGTGTAACGAAGATAAGACGAAAAAAAGAAACTCGTAGTACATACGTTTTAGGTTTTTTGTTGTTCGTTTACAGGGGACTCCACTTTTTATATTTTTTCCCTTCTGTTTGTTTATTTTAAGAGTGTGAGATGAGCTGAGAAACTGTTTGTCATGGCTTTTTAAGAGGATCGATTTTATTATTTTTCTTCTTTTCAATTGAAAAGGATCTCTTTTGTCTGCTTGGCCGAGGTCTGATGGTCTGTTGGTTGGCTGTTTGTTTTTGAAATTCGAACGATCGTTGGTTTTGCCATTATTTATCGCTTTGTCCTTTCCTCGGCATTTTATGCAGGGAACTATCCTGTTAGGATGTGTTTTGGTTTGGAGGGTCTTTGGTTTTGAGATAGACACCCGGCTCGCCTCCGCGAAATGCTCGCGAATGTTGATTCTGCAGGAACTATCCTAATGAATAATAGCCACGATACCTTATCATAACACTCTCGCGGCCGGCGAGAAAGGGTAAACATTCAGAATGTGCATCCGTACGAGAGTGGGGTGCAGTCAAAGGCGAATAACTGTTTGCATCAGATGCTAGGGTCTGGAAAGGTATAGCGCGGTGCCTGATTTTTCTCTATTCCGTGAAATGAAATATGATACGGACTACCGAAGCGCCTCTAATGGGCAAAAGGAAAATTAGAAAAAAAACATCAGCTCGTTAGGGTTCTCTTTACCGTGAGGTTTCTAGGAAATATTCCGAGAATGATTCGTGTTTAATTAAAGTTCTCGAATCGGCGAGAACTAACACAGGAGGACGCGTAAAATACTTATATTCGTTCGCAGTGAATAAATATTGGTAGGAGGAAGGTATCGGAACTTTTTAACTCGTTTATGATTTCTAAGACGGAATGAATGGATTAATTAATGGAGCGGCGGCGGATTCGCCGTTGCGTACCTTTCGCGTTTCTCGTCTCTGGAAAATTCGAGAAAAGTTTCAGGAAAAATTATAATTTTGTTTTCCGGCCGTTACGAATGAAAGCACAATGTGGTACTTTCGTCTTTGGACGAATTCGTTTTTCTTTCAACGGAAAGTAATACCACTTAAGGGATTGATGATTAAGTTCTCGGATGAAATCATACCCCTCTGGAAAAGTTTAATGAATAAATCAAAATGTCTTCATGGGTAAGTTTTTGAGTATGCGTAAATTATTTTGCCACACTTTAAACATGTGCTAACGAATGATTCTCAAAGTTTTTTTTTAACAATCGCGTTATACATTTTTGAAAATTTTTTAACGCGTTAGTATGAATCCTATATATAAATTTTGTAGTGTAGCTGCAAGCGTGCGTCTCACCGATGTAGAAATTTATGCTATATAGAAATGAAGACGAAATATCAGCAGCGCAAAATTCAACATTGGACAATATGCAGAATTTACGTATGCATGCAGGTTCTATATATTTAAAATAGACCATGCAAAGGTTCAAGAACAAATTATCCATATGGCTCAAATTATATTTGTGACGTAATTGCTGAAAATAGAAGGTTTAGATCTTATTTATAAGTTGTTCACTCAGACGCGTTTATTGCTTTCTTTGACAATATAAAATCTGTATTTATCGTGTATCGGTTTATTTGCTTTCAAAGCTGAATTGACTGAATTGTCAAAAACTCAGCGAATGAGAATATTGAATTCTCCCATCCTTGGGAAAACTTTTAACAATTACCGAGGATCTTCATTTTCTTCTCTTAAGCTCTCATAAATATCATGTATTATAGGAAGAAACCCTTTCATTTGCTGCCAATTCTCCTTTCGATAAGGTTAAAACGATTGCACGGACGAGTGAGCCGAGTGTCGCAACCATGACGTAATGCCTCTGTAATCGAATTTCTCACAATCCCCTTTTTCCCGCTTTGCAGTGACGCTCATCGGTGGAGGCCGGAACGAACACGACAAGATTTTTTTCATCTCCCAATTTAAAAACTCTCCCCTTCCTATTCGCCTCGAGCTCATTTATTTTTCTTCCTCCCTCCTCTTAAAATTAAAACAGTTAATTCCGCTAATTCCTTACTTATCTCTGTCAAAATATTCGTACGAGCGGAGAGAGAATAAATACAAAAGGTTCTTCCCAGAAATGGTCGTAAGTTCTCCCCTTATTAGCTCTTTAACTGGTTTTTTCAATGCATTAATTATATGAAAAGTGGTCAGTAGTTGAATCGGTGCATCAAGATGAAGTATCATTAACTCTTTTTTCTGGTCCGTGCTGTTTTATTAATTTTTGCTATCGAATACTTGTGATAGCAACTTTTCTTTGGATCTACCTACGTGGAAAGATCGACTACGTGTATTATAACAGAAGCAATAAATAGTGGAGGAGAAGGGAGGCAAATATTTATTTAAATTTAGAAGGGCTGGAGCAGCCGTTTGTGAGCCATTTCATATATTTACGCATCTCGAATTTCCAGTGGGATTTAACGACGGTCACTCTTTAAAAGTTATATCAGTATTAATGGATTGAAATTTTTATGCGTAGCGTAGTATTTTATAGAATGATATTTGCAGTTGGAGAAAAGAGGTTGTTCCAAGAATATAAGCTTTTGAGATGTGGTCATAAAGATGGAATAGAATACCTGCAGAATTGAGGAGAAAATTTTATTTGGAAAATCTGTAAGTTTGATATTCTTACATACTTGTATCACTCTTTCTCAAACCGTAGGTCATGCAACGATCTCGGGAATTTTTCAAAAATATCTATCTAAAAATTAAATAATATCCTCACTTATTCCATTATCCCATTAGGTTTTTTCTGTCTCTTCCGATTCCTACTCTCTTATCTCTTATTGTTAGTACAAGATGTTTTTAATAATCCTTTCGGGAGTCTTGAACAGTTTCTTCAGACATGCGGTTAGCACTAATACTTTTCTAGATCAAATCCCTTTTCCTCTATTGACAGCGCTCTAACTACGCACTATATCTATAGAGTTTTTATTTTGTTTTATTCTTCCATCAAAAACTAGCAGCTAAAATAATGCTTTTACATTATACTTAAACCATATTCACAATTACGTTTAAAACTATCGTGATATAAACACTGTATACCGTTTAACAAGTACTCTTCTAAAATATTCCACTTTATTGGCGGTGAAAAGCTTTCCGTAAGGCAGTTTGTCGAGCTGTTTTGTTTTACGTTAACGATTTGACGTCATTAAAAGGACCCTTTGCCTTTCATTTAGCCTGTAGTCCGATAAATCGAAAGGATGTTTGCCTTTAAGCTCCAGACCGTTAACTACGAAAGTTATCTAAGCCGTATTGAATTTCGATTATTTTAAAGATTCGGGAGTCGGTTGAAGACTCAAATATTCATTCGAGCCAACTGTACTTCCGCACAATGGAATTTTTTACAAGAAACGTTCGCCTACTTTCAGAAGTTTACAGCGTTCCTCTTAATGATTTAACTGCTAAAAAAAATGTTTCTTTTCTTTTAGGATCATATTCCTTCTCATAATGATTGCATCAAGGAATCGAATCATTCATTTCATCGGTATTTCTGTGTTTTTTCCGCCGCTGAAGCGTTCTCGGGGATATTTCATCCATTCCCTTTTGAATCCCTTTTGTACTCGCCTCTGTATTGTTTTCGGTCAACTCGTCTCACCCTTTTTCGTGAAGCAGACCCATGGCGCCCTCGGGCTTAAGGCATTCTCGGCGTATAGATGGCTGTAGAGTAGCGAGACGCCCCAAACCCTCTTTCTCTCACCCTCCATTCAACCGCCAGAAATTAAGCAACTTTTGCTTCGAAACCTGAAAAGTCGGGAAACGCTCAGTGTTTGGAGAGAGAGAGACAGGGTAAAAATAAAAACTTTTTCCATCGCGCTCACGAAGAGAATGGGGTTTTTATTTACATATACATTCGTTACTTAGCAAGTTTTTGTTTATGCCAGGAGAAATTGAAGAGAGCTAGGATTCCGTGTGTCAGAAATATATTTCAGGAGGATTTTGATATTGAGTTTAAAACGGACGAATTGCTGGGGGAAAATATGAAAGACTAAAGAATGAGATATCTGAAGCGAGGTTGTGTGTGGGTGTAGCATAGGTGGCGAGTCGTTGTGAGGCTTGAGTTTTCAAAAAAATAAGTGTATTTTTATATTTTATAAATTCCAGAGGGGCAATAAAATGTCGGGCTACCCTTCCATCTAGCTGAGAAATGCGAAAACGAAATTAATTGTCGGCTTCAGTAATCTTTTTTGGTGGCGAGATGAGTCGGTGGGGGCATCATTTTTTTATTCTCCCCCCGCAGAATCCAATTCCGTGGGACGGGGAAAGGTGATGTAATGAAAATGGGTTGGTTGGATAAATCTGTAGAAAGAGATATTCATTTCTCGAGCTTTCGAGACGAGGCGATGAAAATTTGTTGGCGGTTTAAGTTGATATCCGCGATTTAGTGAATAATAAAATAAAGTCAATTTTTTTAAGAGTTTAGTCGTCATGGCGGGAAAATGTTTTTCTAGCGTAGTGGACGTCGTGTTCTTTTTATCCCGCGTTCATTTGAATTTAGATTGAGCGCTAAACGGTTTGTGGTGATATTTGAAAGGTGTTTAAAGGTGCTACACGGTTGTACGTAAAGGTGTGCTTAAACTGGAAAAATACGAAACGGGAAGGTGTTGAGGTATTTTGTGGTTTTCTGAATCTTTTTAAAAATTACTTGCTTACGTTATTACGCCTGCCTACTCTGTTGGAATGTTTATACGATGTGTTTTTTTTCTTTTTTATTTTCACTAGATCATTTTCTTGATGGGTAGGTTATGAATTTTCCAAATAGTCCAGTTCTTTCTTTTTTAATCGAAATCTAAAAAATTGAAACTATATCTTAACAGATCTATGATGCTTAAGAAATTCTCAAATAAATATTTAGCTTCAGCTTATGGATTGGATCCAATAAATTATCTAATTAACTACAGTGATCGATTAATTAAAAAAAGAAAAAATGCTAGACACAGAGGAGTTATTTTTGTAATGCACGATCAGCAAACTATCGTTCATGACTGTTGCTTTTTATCTTAAGTGCGCACCGTATCAGCTTATCTTATGGCTTAGGGGTCAGTTACGTTATCTAAAACTAGAGAACTAATAAAAACTAATGTTGATATGTGCAATTTCGGTAGCACTTTGCCGTTTGATGAAAGCCTTTCATCCTAAGGAACGGGAAGATTCGACTTAATCATTTCTAAGGAATTTCTCCAAAATAATTCTTATATATATATATATACAAGTTTGGCTAAAATAATTTTAAAACTATGCTAAAAAGTACGTAACGGTCGCTAAATTCATAAATTCTGAGATCGAAGCTCAGAAAAAAATATTAAGACTACCGTTTGGTATTTTATTCGGATGCATAAATGAAGAGGTTATGGAATTTTAAGGAATGTAGGAAGAACGGAGTAAAGTTTATAGATTAATAGATTCAGTGATAATATAGAAGAAGGTCAGGAAAAATATCTGACGGTACTTGTCGACCGTGTTTGGAGAACGGATGAACAAACACAGGACGATCTCGTGAGATAGAGACAGGCTGTGTAGACACAGGCGGAAGGAAGACGTTAAAGAGAACGAACGGGAGCAGCGGATGTCATGGTATCCTTTAAAAATAACCGAGAAAAGGGGGAAAATGATGTAGAGAAAGAAGGGAGATAAACTTGAAAAAGTCGACCCGAAGATCGGGTGGGATTAACAACTCCGAAAAGAAGACGTAGGGATATGGATATATCTCACGAATCAAATTCCGCCTACTCAGGAATTCCAGATCGCGAGAGAAAACATATTTCTAATATATATAGTGCCGTAACTAGGGTATGGCGAAAGTGGCATTTGGCTTAGGCGCCGCTTGCAAAAGGCGTCAAACGTTCCCACAAAAATGCCAAAAGTTTATTTTTCCATAAATAAATATTAATTTAATACTCAAATATTTAAGTTATTGTTAATAAAAACGCTAATATTCTTTATGAAAGTTTAGAAAAATCATATTCTACGTAAACAAGGCGTTTCCTTAAAATTTTACCATAGGTGCCATATCTTCCAGTTATGCTTCTGCGTGTGTGTGTGTATATATATATATATATATGAGGTATCTGGATATTTCATCGTATAGGAGCTATCTTTCATAAAAATTTATCGACGAAACTTTATCAGTTTACCGAAAGTTTATTAAGAGTCTGAGTTACGTCGTTTTGGTTCGAGTCATATTTTCCATTGTCGTATTTGATAAACATTGCATGGTATTTATTAATCCTCCGATCTTCAATGATGCAAGTGGATTATTGCTTTCTAATACTATTCATCGAGGTTAATTTTTCATAGGATCGCCATTTTGATTAGAAACTACTTATTGTACTGTATATACCAGGAGTGGCCAAACCGCGGCTCTCGAACCGCATGCGGCTCTTTTAAATTTACACTCAGAGGCGTGTCAACGTTTTTCACTAAAGTGCACAATGTCGTAGTGTGACCTGAAACGCGTTGGGAATGCCTAAGGGACATGTGTTAAATCGGAGTTGCCTCCGATATAGATCTTGCTTTACTGTTCGTAAATTTATGAACACCGTATGTGCCATGCGGCTATCGAACTTCTGAAGATTATTGAATGCGGCTCGCAGGGTAAGAAAGTTTGGCCGCTCCTGATATATATACTATACTTCGGTAGTCTTTCGTGGGCTTAAGCTCGTATTTTTATTATATTACGTTAATTTGATTATATTAGTATATCATATTAAATTAATTTATACTACAGTAATTATATTACGTTAATTTGATTGTATTAGTATATCATATTAAATTAATTTATACTACAGTAATTTTATTACGTTAATTATATTAATTGAATTATGTTACATTAATTCATAATATATCTGTAGAATTTACGTCGCAGTTACCAGTACTTTTTTCCATATTCTCTTCCCGTCCAGTAACATTTTTGTAAAGAAAAGAGGGCCCATGTCAAGAAGTAGCTCTTAAGGCTGTCCTGATTTTGTTACTGATGATTGAATGGACTAATGTTAGCAAGTCGATTCAATAATCAAACTCAACGAATGAGCAATTCTTTTGTCAACGCTCGAAGCGGCGTAGCATAGAATTTTCTTCGGATTTCCGCGTTTCGAGGTCGCGCAATCGGAAACTCCGCGAACTCCGAATTCGCATCACCATGAATTGTGCTTATCCCACGATGCGGCGAACCCATTTACCATACGAGTTACGCGAGAGTTCAAGAAACGCCGTTTCATCGCCTCCAGCTCGGAAGACGGCAGTTTTGGAAACTCGGGCGTCTTTCAGCGTTGTTGAATGACGAGCGCTGCCCGGGGTTCGAAGCTCCGGTTCGGAAGTTTCCGGGGAGGAAAACCACTCGTAATTCATGAGTGAATGAATATTCTGCGGGGAAGGGTGGGGTGGCGAAGGAAACGGAGGTATATGTGTGTGTTGTGCAAAGAGCAGTCTTATGGTTCGAAGCAGTAAAGAGAAATTGCATTCCCTTTACACCCTCGCCATTAAAAGTGTCTGGCTCCTCACTCGAGTGATGAAGGAAACAAAAACTATACTAAAACGTTCCGGATGTGTGTACGTGTATTTTAGGGCAGCGCCCCCTTCGCCCCTCCCGAGGGGCGGGAATGCGCCGCTAAACGACTGAAGAGCTTTTATGCCGCCTGGTGGAGATATTCGTTGACTGGTGCGTTTTATCCGCAATCTCTATAATGCGGATAGTTCTGCTGTAAATTTCCATTATAAATTCGCGTCTGTTGAACTTATGCCCCGCAGTGAGTGATAGTTTACGTTTACCATCCTACTCTCAAGTTTAGCATCAACCATCGCTTCTTTATTTTGTCAATTTGTTGTCCCTGAATTACATTTTATCTCAGAACGAAGTTCTTTGTATCAAGTTCCTTTAGAGTAATTAGAAAATCGTTTGAAATGTTTTCGCATTCCATCTTATACTGTATGTGTATTTTAAGCATAACGCTATGTATATTGTCTATTTTCGTGTTTTATAGCCGCTGCTCTATGTCAGTATAGCTTTCTATTAACTCATATTTCAACCAACTTCTCTCGTATTTGATTCATTTCGTGTCGTGGAAAGTTTCATGTATCTGTTTATCCGCAAGACATGTATGTTTGAATACATGAAAACAGCTGTGAGAAGGACATAAAAGTCTTGCAGGAAAAATCGTATCGCCATTCTCTTCAAAGATTGTTTGTTTCGTCCAAAAAATTCTTGTTTTATTTTTACGTGAGTAAAGCTAACTTGGTTCCTTATCTGAGGGAGCATGTTTGTCTTCTTCTTTTGGAGTAGCTTGGATATAATAATTCACTCCTGGAGCGTTTCTTCCATATTTCAATCGTATATGAAACAACGATGGAGCATTTGCCTGTTTCGCTTCAGAGGGATTTTGGTAATTATTCGTTTTTTAATCAGAAAGAGGTCTTAAAATATTTATGGGAACAAAATTCAATGAACGGAGTTTCTCCTTTTTACTGTTTTGCATTCTGGTATATAATTATGGCTCGTAATTTTTCGGTATCATATCACACGCTTGTTTAAAATTAATAAAAAAGACTATAAACTTACAGCTTTCCTTTAGGTTTTTGTATCCATTAAGATCTAATCTTTATCCATTCTTTTCTTTGCAGTTGAAAGTCCAAGAGGCGATGAGGAAAAAGGAGAGATTTCACAAGGAACACGAGGAGGTGAGTAAATGGCCACTGCAAACAAATGCCACTATTCCCATGAGGTATTGTTGCGGATTGTTGAAGCCAGTGATCCCCTAAGTAATTCTCTCTAAGAGAAATTTTCAGTATGCTGCGAGAATTTTCGTGCATCAAACAAACACTGAAAGGAAACGATCAAGTTTTCTTTAGAACGTAGCATAATTTTAATTTTTTAATATAATTTTTTAACCGTCCTTGTTTTATATTTTAATTATTTTCTAATTCATAAGATCCTCTCAACCGAAAGGTGCGAAATGACCCTTGGCATTTATTTATTTTTCTGATAGTTATTAAGGCTCGGCCATAAATTTTTATGATCTAAATTTTAAAAACTTCCATCTACTCCAGACCGATCATAAATTCTACTACAGAAAACGTGAAGCGACGCAGACAGCCGTGTATGACTTGGGTCATAATCACATCAAAGTGATGCGCTCGTAATACCAGCTTTATGTAAAAAAATATTGCAGTGAGTGAGTTTACATCGTTGTTTGTGGACTATTTTTAGCTCTGTTTTATTAACATTTTATATCTTATAGTCACTGCTGGAAAGAATGACATAAATTATTTCTCTCTAATATCACGGAAACTTCTATCGCACTCCAGAACCAGAAATTCTTTCCAGATGCCGAAAAGGTCGTCCATGATTCCGTCTTCTTAAAACGTCTCCAGACTCATAATTTTCCGAAGCGCTTTTCCACTTGTCATCGATATCAAATTCATTATACATTTCGCGAGCTCCAAGAAGTCCATGATCGACCCGTCCTCGGATATATCATTTTTACGTTCTTTGAAATTCCCTCTGAGATATGTCCTTGTCAGCCTATAAAACTTCAATTCGAGAGACTTTAGGAAATAGCGATCCGTTTCCTAATTACGTCACGAGGGGATTTATGAAAATCTGCGCTTTGATTAGGCTAAGGTGCGTTCTCCGTACCTCCTTTGGTACGTGTAAACTTTTCAACGATGAATTGTGTCCCCAAATATTATTCTGATATATTACTTTAGTTCACGGGTCTGACCAGATAGCGAAACATGGAGTTGGCGTAGTATTCGTGCGAGAGCTTTTGTGATTCTCGCCACTTCCCAATTATGTCATAAAACTAGGTACTTCGCAGGTTTTTTTAATTCATTAGATACTTCCTTTGTGGCCAATCTCTCTTTATTAATTTTGTTATGAATCATATGATTTGTATACTACAGATAATAACGACCCAAGAACGCTTACATGATAAGATTTCACTAATGACGTTTGAGAATGTCCTGAAGTATTCAGATTTGCTTTTTTTCTTTCTTACAACTTTGAGTCGAGCTGAAATATTTAATGATTTTTAATGCTAAGAGACCGATCCGTACCCGTTATAACGCGAAAAAGTGTAAAGCAAAACCGTGCAATTCGAGAGATGATCGCAGTATTTATCTTTTGAGTAATATGCGTAATACGCCGATACCTTTCGTCAGCGCCGCCCCTAGAGAGGCGCGGGGTTCGGAGGAAATCGACTCGTGCAGGACCCTGTTAACATTAGCCACCAATTTCAACTTGAGCTTTACTTGCGATGATATCGAAGCGCGTGACCCCCAAAGTGCGGTCGCCCCGATCCGCCCCACCCTATATTTCTCATATACCCTTTGCAATTGGGCTCCTTTAGCTCCGGGTGAGGTGCGACTGGATATATCCAACTCCGCATTTATAAATCCTGCAAAGGTATAACTGTGTGTGGGTATAAGCATATTTTCATAAATTCTTGCTCCAATCTTTTGGCCGTAGAATCTTGCGTCTTTTTCTCTCTCGTTCTTTCTTCCCGTCATTTCCATCCTTCCTTCTCTTTCCCTTCTGATTCTGAATACGCCCTTCATATGTAAAAAGAAGGGAGAGGAACTGCTACCCTTGTACAAGGCCACCTCGTTAGTCTTTCGTTCGAATTCGATTGTCTAAAAAAGTTCCCGAGATCGGAAATCTTTCAGTAGATTGGATCGGAAAGACGTTCTTGCTGACGCTTTGCCAATTTCGCGGGTAAAAAGAAATTTAAAAAAGTATTCCGGGCGTAATGCGAATCCTCTTCTCCCCCTCTCGTTCTGTCCACTTCCTTCTCCGTTTTTCTCTTTCGTATCCCCTCCAGGAAACGCCGTTTGCAAATTGTGACGTGGGTAAAAATCAAGTCGGGAAAAATGCGAAGCTCTTTATTTACCAACGAACCGACGCGTGGCTTAAAGGATTGGAGCGCTTTGGCGTCGAAATGGTCTCATCGAAGATCAGTCCGAGACGATTTCCCCAAGTGCTTTTCGAAGTAACCAATCGAACGCCGATCCAAACGAGTTTTTAAAAAATATCCGTCGTCGTCTCCAATTAAGGTATTTTTCGGAGAGATCGAATGCTGAGTTCGATGTACTTCGCCTCCTCACAAAAACTCACGGAGAGGAACCAAATGAATTTTTACATCCTTCATAAATTATTTTTTTGTCCGATTTGGATTTATTTTTCCGAGTTATAGGGACTCGTGTAAAAGTAATTCCCCGGATGCATGGATGGTTGATATTTTCCGGGAAACCTAACTTAGAAAAAAGTGGAAAAACTTCACGGCGTTCGTTGCGATACAAATCGTCCAAGTGATATGCGTCGCTTTCTTTTGGGTTGATCGTTCGTTGATTATGGTTTATTTCATCGATTGTTTAATAAATACTTATCGAGCTCGTCTTATGGCTATGAAGAGAATCGCGTAATAAGTACTTAATAATCAATCTGAAAAAATGAGTACTTACTCAGGTTCTCCGATATCCATAAAAAGATTATGAAAAACCATATGCGCATTTCATCTTCCAGGTAGCCATCATCAGTTGTATTCGCCGATAGTAGATTGTGCCAATATTTATGAGAGCGATGATTAATGGATCAGTGATTAGTTGATTGATGTTTAATAGATCATGCGAATAGTTCCGTTCGACGTAGTGTTCATATATTAAATTTATAAGTAATTTTCTGTCATTATATTATTAAGACACTTGTATAGTTACTGTGTGCGTATACACTCCATCTGCAAGTCGATATCAATATGAGTTTTAATATCCAAAATAAACTCCGTATCGGTCATTGCGCGTATAAAGGAATAAATTTGAATTTCCGAGTTGCAACACACCTCTAGATTCGATCGCGATTCTAATTTTCATAAATCTTGGATGATTTCAAACAGTGCTCACGTAGCTCTTCTGGCAAGTGTGCGTTTGTGTGTCCTAGCTTTGAATTCATTACGGCGTCGCTTGGTTTATGAATAATGCAAAAACTTGCCAAACTTCCGCGCCGAAGTTTCCTTCTCTCGGGTATATTTTCCTTCCAGCTCTCGATACAACTACGTAACAATCTGGAGGCAGCGCACATCGCGAAGAAATGTTGTTTTAACGCACAATGACATATCTCCCATCTTTTTTAAGGCGTCCTTCTGTATCGAAGTGTATTCTGCCCTAGTATATAGCTTGCGAATATAAGTGCATGGAGGATTCCCGAGTTGAAATATAAAATGTTGCTACTGCTGAATTCTTAAAGTGATGGCTATTATACTTTTCAGACTATTTTCTTCAGCCACTTCGAACTCTGCTTCGATTTCCTCATTCATTTCATACGCTCCCCAAAGTGGGTCCGTGACAGCAAGCGTTCCGATGCTATGCATTTTTTAAGTTGGAGTTGAGATGCAAAATTGGCATATTTGTTTACCTGAGGCCAAATATGTTGTTTATTTTTTGCTACATAGGGGATTTTAATCTTATAACTTAATTTTAAAACCCGAGCTGTGCCAAAACTAAATTTCCGGGCGTAAGATTTTACATATAATGGATACTTGAATCATTCGCAAAATTAAGCTCATTGCCGTAAGTACTAACAAATTTGATTTAAGCCACAATAAAATAACTTTCTACATTGAAAAATATATTCAACGCATGGTTGCAGATTATTTGATTATTTAATGGCAGTTCAAACGTCTTTCCTTAATAAGCCGAATCGTAAATTTCGTTTAGCATTGGATTTTTTCATTTTACCACGAAAAACATGAGCAACATGAAACTTTATGCGTAATTGAGTTTAGTTTTTATTAGGATTTTTTAACTCTATGTTAAATAATAATTTATTAATCACTTTAAGAAGTTTTGTTTCTTTAGTAGATCCTTATTTACGATTTGTTTCATTATTTCCGAGAAACAGAAAATGAATATTTACTGGCATTACAATTTGTTCTTAAAATGTTACATGATTATACATTTGAACTATAAATTTCGATGTTAAAATATTTTTTAATTCAGTTGAAAATGGTGTATTTCATAGCTTTCAAAATGTGTTATTTGGGTTGCATAATATGCCGGATAACCTTCACCTGTCCAATATTTCTGAGAAAGTGGATCTATTCAAGCCATACTCTTCGAAAATACACCCGGTGTCAAAAATTCTTCTGCTACATATTACGTATCTCGTATATATATTTAAGAGCTCCACAAGTAAGGAGCTCAATTTGCCATTCGCTTCGAGTAGCGCCTCTGAAGGGAAAAATGTGAAACATCCAGCTTCTAACGATTCACAGGCAGAAGTTGCTAGTAAAATTACATGCGAAGATATTCCATGTAATAAAAGTTTTTCTTTGCGGAGTTGGCCTCTTTAGGTTGTTTTATTTCAGAAAAACAGGCTGATAAAATCCTTTAATAATATATCCGTGCTCCCTCACGTTACTTTGACTTGCGCCTTAGCCATTAGCTTTAATAAGTTTAAAATCCATGATAAAAAGGATCAAACGTAAGAACAAAGGTTTTAGCGTCAAATAGGATAAAAGGAGCGAAAGATGCTAGCTTAAATTCAAATAATGACCAAGCGATTCAGCTTGGGAGATGGAAACTGAAATATCTCTTCTTCTAACGCTTTGTTTTCAGCGAAGAACGCTTGATTAAATTTTAAACGGCCTACTGGATAATAAGGCAATATTGTTGAAATTTGCTATAAAACCTCAAATTCCGATCTTTTTTCGACGGCACTAAATCCTGAACTTTATCCAGACTATTCTTAATCTTAATAAAGCTCTTGTGTAACATCCGATAAAATTTTTTTCGGCTAAGTATATAACCCCCAAAATTTAAAGGTATTTACCCGCGCGAGTTTGCATGGCAAGTATCAGTAAAAAACACATTTCGCGTAAATGCTCTCCGTCCATCGAGGTAACGGCAAGGTATCGGATGAAACACTTGGATGGCGTGCTTTCCCTCTCACTCCGGCTCATGATCCGTTGTTTTCGGGTATGGTACCTCTCTCTCCTCTATTGTTCGCGTCGACGTCCCTTTTCAACTCTCTCGCGATGGGACGTCATAAAAGATTCCCCCCTGTCCGTCCGAAGGAGGCGGTCTCTCCCAAAATCACTCCATCTCCCACTTGCCCACCTTCCCTTCTCCCCGCGTGGCAGCGCGTTAGACACGTTTGCGAGGGAAAAAGGGAATCTGTCTCCCATTGTGAGATGGGAATAATCTCTCCATCCCCTGCTCTACGCCTCTCCCACTCCCACCCTCAACCGACGGGCATAAGTGATTCCGCCCGTGCGTGCGGAGCGGGAACGCACCCGCTACATCCCCACCCTACCTCTCACTCTACTCCTGCGAAATCCCCCCCTCTCTCCCTCCCTCTCTCTCTCCTCTTCGATCTCCTCCTCCCATCTCTACTTCTTTTTCCCTTCATCCGGCAGTCAGGCCTCGCCTGCGCGATCTCGAATCCAATTCTCATCCAGGAGAAATAAAAAATGGAGAACGGGGGTTTTCCATTCCATCTTTGGGTCATTTCTTTACGTTCCGCTCTCACATTCTCCTCTCCCTTTCCACCCTCCTTTCCTTTCTCCGTTTCCCACTTTCTTTTTCACGAAAACATTGTGGTTTCCTCTATTTTTTCTTCCTACTCTCATTCATCTCCCCGTGTTCTACGAGTCGCGCGCTCATATGATACATACATATAAAATTTATATATTTATAGGCTTGCACATGCATATATGATTCTGAGATGTATAATGCCCCAAAGAACGTTGATCAAAGTGACAAATTGGTTTGTCTACCATGAGCCATATTAAAATGCAACTTCAATATGCCCTGCACTCATCCAATGTTAATCTTATGATGATAGGTTCCTTGCCTATAATGTAATCTGTTTGAAAGGAATTCTTTCGCACTGTTAACTATGAGCCTGTATTGTTTTAGCTACCTGTACGTGAATCACACTTTTAGCATATCGTGTATGACAGGGATGGCGAATGATTTTTGTGTCAACTACCAGAAATTACAAGCTTACGCGTACCAAGTAAAATCTCACGCGTGTCACTTATTCGCCATCTCTGGTGTATGATATTGTTAAAGTTTTTGAGGAAATTGTATATGTAGTGCTTAACAGAATATTTTTTTCCTAGTCTTATGCGTTCGTTAGTAATTAGGAAATCGCACGTGGTTATGTACTGCATCCGATGTGCATAACAGGAGGGATGTACATAATTTATCAAGATTCTTGCATCAGAAACACCCATACAAGAGTAAATTTTCAAATTTTGTCTTATGTTTCCCTGCACTAACGCAATTAAAAAATCCATTTGTAAAAGAGTAGAAAAATTTCTCTGCACTTTTGAGATGATCAACTACAGTGAATATTGAAGAAATAAAGTGTCGCACATAAAGAATTATATTTCTTTGCGTATGTGGATGTGTGTATATGCACGTACATAAAAAATATCTATTATATAAAGCTACTTGTGCCTCAACTCTTAGGTACTTCTAGAAGGGCTAGAAATCTGAAAGTTGACAAGTTAGTAGGTCGAGTGGAACAACCGATGAGAAAAATCGAAAATCACAAAAAAGTTAATATTGCAATATTCCATAAGAAACTAATGAAATTCAGTGCAAGGCTTTCTTAAAATGCATTTTTAAATTACTTAAAATTGGGATAACATTCAAGAAAAGAGCAGTTGTCTAGCTGACAGAATGGAGTTCTTAATTTTTTAAGGCAGAATTCAAATGCTTACCAAATTAGTGTAAATATCTGCTTTAATTCGGAAAATCCCCCTCTCTCACCCCCCTCCCCCCTCTCTCTCTCTCTGTCCCTCCCCCTCCTCCCCTCTCTCTCTGTCCCTCCCCCCTCCCTCCCTCTCTCTCCCCCTCCCTCTTTTCCCCTCCTCTCACCCTCCCTCTCCCTCTATCCCCTTCCCTCTCTCTCCCCTTCCCTCTCTCTCCCCTCCCTCTAGCCCCTTCCCTCTCTCTCTCCCCCTCCCTCTCTCTCCCCCTCACTCCCCCTCACTCTCTCCCTCTCTCTCCCCCTCTCTCTCCCCCCCTCTCTCTCTCTCCCCCCCCTCTCTCTCTCTCTCTCCCCCTCTCTCTCCCTCTCTCTCCCTCCCCCTCTCTCTCTCTCCCTCCCCCTCTCTCTCTCCCTCCCCCTCTCTCTCTCCCTCCCTTCTCCCCTCACCCTCCCCTTCCATATCCCTCCCTCCCCTTCCCTATCCCTCCCTCCCTATCCCTCCCCCCTCCTCTCTCTTCCTCCCTCCCCATCCCTCCCTCTCTCTCATTCCCTCCCTCTCTCTTCCCATCCTCTCGCTCCCTCTCTCCCTCCCTTTCTCGCTTCCTCTCTCGCTCTCTCGTTCCCTTTCTCGATCCCACTCTTTCTCTGTCTCTCTCTTTCTCATAGACACCCTCCTCTCTTCTCTCGAGCAAAATTGAATACGCTGAATTCCCGACATTGTATATACTGTCGTTGAAATTATGTTCTCTCTCTCCCGCGCTTCCCCCTTTCTTCCTGCCCTCTATCTTCGACCGTCATCTCTTTTCTTTAGGATTGATGGCCATATTAACCGCGCGTTGCACGGTCGTTGCCCTCAGGGAAGCGTACGGATTCCTCTCCTTATGTCTGTGCGTGCGTGCGTGTCTTTAATTCGATTGCTCGATTTTTCGCGTTCGATCACCGCGGTTCCCGAAGAGGCTGAACTTGCCGGAGGTGGAAGCAATTGTGACTCCATTCTACTTATTGACAGATTTGATTTCACGAATGATTTTTATTTCTTATGCATGTGACGTTCTTCGTATAGCGCTGCTAACATCTATAATATGTGCGCTTTCTTTCTATTTTGCTCACAATAATTCAAATCGGAGCGTATTATTTTTCTAAATTAATACTCGTGATTCTTTATAATGCTGTCTATTTTTATCATATATGCTTGAAAATGTTTGAGTATTATCTTAATAGAGGCTTAAAAGTTATGTGCTATTGGTCATTAAAAGTTAGTCGGAAAAACCAGATGAGTATATCGGATACAAAGCAACCGTCGTCAGTGGTTATTGGTCGATCGTATTTACAAATTTTTACCGACATTATCATGGAAATTGGAGAAAAAGTTTTTCGATTTGATATCAGCCCTAAGGTGAGCTCGATTATTTTACCTCTAGACATTAAGTCGAACTTCTTTAACTCGAATGAAAATGGCGTATATTAGTCATTGGCTGACGATTTTGTTACCTCAACAACATGTATGCAGTTTTCTCTAATTTGCGAAGTCCTATCTAAAACCTAAGTTGACTGAAACCTTTTAACTGGACCCAGAAATGACGTTGACTTCTTCTCAAATAGGATGAATTATTTATTTATTAGGTGTGTCTTCCTCTCGCTAACATTATCCTGAGTATTTAGGCAGCACCTCCTCCAAGGCAGTAAAACTCAATTTACGCGGACTTCCTCCATGCACGCGAATGTTTGTGTGTGTGCATTTCTGGCTAATCAACCTCTTGGATTATTATAGTCGCGCGAATGTTTCCTTTCTTGTTCGAAGTATAAGAAGAGTGAAATGCAACCAAGAAAAAGGTGTTCAAAGTTTCCCAGCTGAAGATAAAAAGGACAGTTTTGGCCATACTGGATTTGGAAGATGCATGGAGAATGAGAAGCGAACGTGACTCTTAAGAATCGTTACAAATTCCGAAAGCGTAGGAAGAGAGGAAAGAGGAATATGTATGGGAGATGGAAAGACATGGCTTGGACTCAGAACCCCAAAGAGAAGATAGATTGTCGAAAATGTCTATGATGTGAAACCGGAATTTTGAACACCAAAGTTGGATGGATGGATTTCTTTACGATCTCTGCCACGAAGAGTAGACAAGCTGAATGCTACATTTTTCTGAGTTCTTTATAAAAATTAAAAGACAATGGATGCTGATGATCGTGAAGTGCCGTAAACGACTAAGTGACAGGGAGAAGGAAAGTAAGAGTAATCGCTTTTAATAAACGATAATCTGAAAATGTATTAATTTTCAGTCGATGTTGTTTTATGTGTTGACCAAATTGCAAATCTGAAATTGCATACTATATGCAGGGCCGTCCCGAGGCTCCGTGACTGGGAGAACCTCCCGCTTCGATGTCATTTCAAGGAAAGTCTTAAGTTTACTTGGTGGTTGTCAAGGGGGTCCCGCACCCCTATAGGGTTGGCCCTGACTTTATGCATGTTTGCGTACAAATGTAAATAGTTGTTGCCGTAGAAATTAAATTTTTAATTGCTGTAGATGTGAGAACACTTGTTTTTTCGGTGTCCATGCAAGCATTTGTTTCGGAATGAATTTAGATAAACTCAGAAAAGAAAAGCTTCGATTTTTTGGTCATGCGCTTGCTCTAGAATCGATTTCATGTCTTAATTACGATCTATGAATTATGAAGAAAAAACTGGCAATCTTATGTAAAACTATCATCGAAAAGCTGCATGTATCGTGACATTGTATCATTGGAAACCATATAAATATTTACGTTTGCTTACAAAATGTGTCTATTGTTGTGAAGATAATTCTTTTAAGAATTGGCCCATTCGAAAAATTGCACGAAAGAAACGATGTGCGAGATAAATCAATTTTATCTATGAGACGGTTGAAAAAAATGTAATACATGATATTTTTTAAGAATACATGCATAAACCTCGGGAGTTTATCACGCACTGAGCTACAAGGCAAGCTATAAGAGACGGGAAGCTGATTTTATTCGAAGTAGATTTATATAAGCTTTTGGAGCGTGTATGCAGTTACTTTACATCCAGTCTAAACGAATGTGGTTAAGTTCACAAATACGCGCGAATTGGCTTTCGGAAGTTATGCCTAGGAGCTTTTGGTTGCACTCATCTCGTGAGGCAGTATAAAAACGCAGACATGATTTTTTTACTCTCAAATCTCTCCGGGCTATTTCTCCGCGAAGACACGGATACATGCATGCTCGCGTCAGAGAACTTGAGTTTACTTTCCCCTTCACGGAAAATATCCTCCTCGTAAAGTCTTCCTTTCGTCTCATTCCATGTATGAATTATCACCCCGTAATACATTTATCCTCCCTCTCCTCTCACCGTCATCTCCAGCCTTAATAAGGTCCTCTCCCATGTCTCTTCCTCACTCTTTATCCTCCTTTCGCTACCGCTTCCTACTCTCATTTACCCATCCCGACTCTCTCTATAATATCGCGTAAAGATGCTCACTCACTCATTCTCTCAATCCCAAACTCCTACGGAAACCTCCAATTTGGCTCCGCGGGCTAACTCGATGCTGGGAAAATGAGCGAAAGGAGATGGGATGTTTCCAGGAATGAGGTGGAGGGAGAGGGAAGTGGAGAGAGAGGGAGAGAAGTGAAGAGAGAGGGGGAAGTGGAGAGAGAGAGGGGGAAGTGGAGAGAGAGGGGGGAAGTGGAGATAGAGGTAAGTGGAGGAAGAGAGAGAGGGAAGTGGAGGAAGAGAGAGAGGGAAGTGGAGGGAGAGAGCGAGGGAAGTGGAGGGAGAGGGGGAAGTGTAGAGAGAGAGAGGAGGGGAAGTGGAGAGAGAGGGCAAGATCGAGGAGTTGGGTGAGGAAAGAAAAGCGAGAGGTTAAGAAGTCTGAGGGAAGATTACCCCCGCTATGAAGGAATATATAGCTTACAGAGGCAGAAACAGGGCCAAGGAGGAAATGGAAGCCAAATGTAATTATTTCATTAAGGTCGAGTCGCGCTGCCTCTAAATCAACCCTCGAAACATTAAAAATTCACTTTAAAGTTATTTTCGTCGATTGTATAAACAAAGCGTATTCCGAAATTAAGGAATGCTCGCATTTGTATCATGGTGCTTTTATAGAGGTTTAAGCTATGGTGAAAGTTAACAAAGATTTTTTTTAGATGTTAATGGATTTATAATAGAACTAGAATCGTTCTCTCTTTGTCATACGGGAATTCTAATACGGAGGTTTCTTCGAAAACAATAAACCGCTGTAAATTTTAATTGGCTGTTTTACAAAAGTGAAAAAAGTTGTTTCCAGTGTATTTTTTTAATATGTGAAAATGAATAAAGCCTCCTAATCTGTATTTTGCTTTTAAAGCTCGATGTTAGATTTGCCGTTTTAACAATATTAAATATTTCATATAGGAGCCATTTTAAAACGACCGCAGTAAATAAGAGCACCGCGACGTAGCGAAATAAATATAGAAATAATTTATTCCGAAAAAGTTTTCCTTTGAAGTGATAGGAAAATGTATTTAAAATAACGTTTTCACCGCTTGAATCGTAAAAGGCTGAGTTTTTTAGTTTACAGCGGCCATCGAACGCGCCCAAATTTGGTAGTTTTTTTATCCGTTTCGATGTGAAGGGGAACGAGGCGTTACTTTTCTCCGAGCCCAGGTGCAAGTTTTCCTTCGTTTACGGGATTTGGGCGCGAAGCAGTCTTCGGTAATTCTCGAATTTTCATCTCTGATTAAATTCTATAATTGCTGCATCGCAGATCGTGTGAGTACCAGGGGGATGGAAATGTTTTTTATTGCTCTCACCAAACCATATTCGTGTCAACCGGTGTAGAAATGTACTTATGTAATTGCACGTTTGGCTCTTTCTTGGATTTCTGTCTTCGAAACCATAAGTTTTAATCGTGCTCTCGCTGAATTTTTTGTGGCAAATTTTGTACTGTCTCCGAATAAATTTTCTTTTCGGTGCTTCACATATCATGTAAGAGTTTTTGATATATGAAGTAAATTGAATTTACTAGAGCAACGCCGGATATTTCGTTTGGTTCACAATGAGTAACGACTGGATCGAAAATCCTTTCTTAACAAGAGAGGAAAGATGCACGCATCATGCGTGCATGCATGCGAGGCAGAGGCGTTCTTTACAATTTATGCAATCATGTCAAAAATATAAATATTAATGGCTTAGTATAATATCTAAGAACTGAAAGATGATATGCCAGTAGCGTTGCCAAGGAAATGTAGAATTTTTGATTCACCGATTTATTTCCTAATCAGTTGTAATTAATAAAACAATCGAAAATTTTTCAAAAAATACCTCAATCGAATAGTAGTAATATAATCTTAAAGTTCACTTTCATTCCTTCGTCGTAAAATTACCCATTTATTTTCACTTACAAACGCTGTGTATACATAAAGAAAATAGACGTATTTACGCACATTTCTTAATCGTAGATTATCCATTTCCCTTCATTTACCAAATGTTGCCTGTACACGAAAGAAAATTAACCCTAGAATCACAACCGGGAGTAAATTTTACTCCCTTCGTCAAGAAAACTTTAGTTTCTCGTTCTTCTGCAAGACCAACCTGTTTATACAGGGTGATCATTTTTAATGAGAACCCACAGAAAATTAAATAACTTCGAGTAAAAGAGTGTTAGAGACATGAAACTTAAAAGTGACAGTTTTTATTGTCTGCATGATGTCGCCATTTGTCGACAGCCTGCAACATTACGAATGCGCATGCACAGTGAAAGCAATAAACAAACATGGCATCCAATGTAGAGGAGCGAGTGTTTATGGTGGAACGTTACCTCAAATCAGAGTCGTTTAAAACTACTCAGGGTTGTCGGCAATTTCGATGTTGCCAGGCACCAACGAAATCTATGATATGGAAGCTTTTGAAAATTTTCAGGGAGACAGGAAATGTGAATGTTGTGAGCAGTGCCGTAACTAGGGTATGGCGAAGGTGGCATTTTCCATAGGCTCCGCCTGTTAAAGGCTCCGAATGTTCCAGCAAAAAATGCCAAAATTATATTTTCCCATAAATAAGTATTAATTTAATGCTCAAATGTTAAATTTACGTTTAATAAAATGCTACTATTCTCTATTAAAGTGCAGGAAAAATAAATAATAATAAGGAAAAATAAACATTCTCAATAACTTAGATGTTTCCTTCAATGTTGCCATAGGCGCCATATCTCCCAGGTACGTCTCTGGTTGTGAGTCATGTTCACTCATTGACTGTTCTGACTGAGAATCGTCGTTTAGCACAGGTTAGTGAGAGCCACCAGGCTCGTCAGATTTGTCGCCGTTAGACCTTTTTCCGTGGGGTTTTATCAAATACAATGCCTACAAAAGCAATCCACGCAATTTGGATTAATTGAAAACCAATATATCCCACATCATTTCCAACACCACACACATCACGCTGAAGGCAGTTTCTTCGAGCATGCTTCGTTGTGCTCGGTTATGTATGCAACATGCTGGTGGTCATTTTCAACGTTATTTGTGACAATGTAAGTAATGTCAGACAATAAAGGTTATTACTTCTAAATTTCATGTCTCTAGCACTCTTTTACTCGAAGTTATAAAAATTTTCATGAGTTATCATTTAAAATGATCACCCTGTATTTATGTTCTTAATCCATTGCAAATGAAATTATCCGTATTTTCATTTTTAAAGCCTTTTTTTAAACATAGGGGTAAATTTTACTCCAGGTTGTGAATTAGCGCATACTTTTTTGGGTTGTGATTCTAAGATTTAATGTACATAAATAGGCAGATGTTGTTTACTTCAGTTGCCACGAAGATTGTTTTCGTTGACAACAATTAAAAAACATGGAAAAACATTTCTAAGTTCAAAGTTATTACGATTTTCTCGTTTTATTTTCTTGAAATCGGTAACTCCTTCGACAAAGTTGCACTAAATAAAACGTGCTATTTGACTAGTTCTACAAATTCCGTCTGAAGACTTTTTTGTTATAAGTAACATTTTACGAGATATAAGGAAAATTTCATTCTTTGTCACTAGTAAAGTGGCACTCCCTATTAGGCTACGTGAACCATTTATATCTTTTTCTTATTTTCTTTGCCCTTGTGTCCTAAATACCAAATTTCATGAATATCCTCCCAGTAGTTTAGCAGATGAAACATCTGGACGGACGGACGAGCGGACACGACCTAACCATAAGGCGTTCTTTTTTAACTTTTTGTAAAGAACGCCTAAAAAAAAGTCGGTCATGATTCGGAACGACCGATAAATTCTATCATTCCTAAAATAATGTTCAAAAAGTGGAGCGACGAAAAGCGTGAAAACGGGCCAACCGAGAAAGATATAGAAAGAGAAAGGCTATTGAGAGAAAAAGTCTTCATTTCGCTGAGATGTAGACGTCGTTACTCCTTGCTAAAGTAGCCTATAGATATGTCGAGGTAGAAGGCGAACAAGAGGTTAAGAAAGATTAAAAAGGAGTGAGAAAGAGATGAAGTTGACCATAAAAATGCATACACTAAGAAATAAGAGGTGTAATAGACGGCAGTGGAGACGAAGGATTAATTCGGGAGGAAAAAAGAAAGGATAGAGAGACGGAAGGAGGTAAGATTAAAGGGAGAGACGGATAGAGAGAGGAGAAGAGGATGGATAGGGAGAGAGGAAATAAATCTAGCCGTAATGGGGAGAGTAAGGCGATAGCGGGGGTATGGGATTGGGATGGGAGGGAGACGGGTGAGGGCGTTTGAGGATTATGAAGGGCCGTGGGGGGGGGGAGGGGGAAGGATGGGGAGGCGGAGTTTGATGGCGCGGTAGGAAGTTGAGAGGGGGACCTTAAAAGAGGTTATGTCTAAGGAGGACGTGGTTTGCGGAGGAGTGGAAGGTTTCGGTGGGTGGTTTCCTTGAGGGGTCCAATGGATGGATTGGTTCCGAAGGCAAAGAGAGAGAGAGGGAGCTGAAGGGAGGAGGGAAGGAATTTTACCTCAATCCGATTTCCTCTTCTCAGTCCTCTCTTCACCCCCTCCGTACTTGCTTCTCGTTGCTGCCTCTCTCTTCATCCCGCCCCGCTTACTCCTCCACTCGCTTCTCTCTTCCTTATTCTTCCCAATTTTTTATTCTCGCTACTTGCTCTTTCGTTTGACGAAGCCTCTATTTTCCTTCTATCCCTATTTCACACCCTCTTTCTTTTTCCTCTCTTTCGCCGCTTCTTCCTCTATTCCCTTTTCATTCTTACCCTTTTTTCTCTTCTCTTCTTTTTTTTTATTTTTTCCTCTTGTTCTTCCTTCTCTCTATATCTTCCTTCTCTATGCACGTACTTGTATATTTGTCTACCATATAATTTGATTCTTCTTTTTGTTCCTGTATGTTTTAACTAGGGTATAATTGTTTTATCATTCTATGTTTTCTTTACTTATTTTTCTCGATTCTGAAAAGGAATTTAGAATATAATTTCCATGAATCACCACTGAAGGCGACTGCAATGTAGCCGAAATACGCATCTGGTTTTTCATGACCTTGTTATGACTACGGGAGAACCTAAGACAAGTACTTGATTTTTCAATTTTTGGTGCTCAAGTGCTTAATCTTGAATTTGTTTTCGTCCATAAGAAAATTATCATAATAAAACCTTTAATTTGAAATTTTAACCCTAAAATCCTTTAGACTTGATTTTCATTTATATTTCATAATCTCTAGATAACTTTCCGATTTAACTCAAATCAAGCGCGCCGAAGCAATGACAACTTCTAATGCGGCCCGCCGAAGCATTCGCAACCATCGATGTGGCCCGCCATACAGAAAATGTCGCCCACCCCTGCTCTGGTGAATATTGTCAGTAGGTCTCGTAGGTTGTTTACGTCCCCTTCTTGTGTTTTTCTGCGGTGATGTTTTTCCTAAGTTGTATTTAGTGTGTTTCTCCTAAGTTTTGCCCCAAAATATCTTTTCTTTTTCATTTCCAACTTTACGACGAGTGTTAAAATTGTTTTGAGATATTTTCTTGACATAGGGTTAAATTGGAGAAGAGACTTACTAGTCTCAATCTCGTCTTACTAAAGACATCTACCGATCCTTGCTTTTCGTTACTTCCTCTTTCTACTCTATCTTCTTCCCACTTTGTTCGTTTTCCATTCATCTTCGCCTTTCGTTTCCTCCTTTTTGCCCTCCCATTCAACATTCTCACTTCCTTTCTTCACTTATTTTCTTCACTTCTTTTCCCTCTATTCCTGCTTCCCTCTCTTCCATAATTCTTTTTCCCCATTTTTCTCTCTTCCTCCCACCACTTCAATCCTTCCCCCTTCTTACAAATATTCTCTTCCTTTTCTCCACCTCCGTTCTTATCCATCCTTTGCCTCCTCTCCCTCTCTCTCCTTTCAGTGGTGTAAGAGCAGTCTGCATTTCCTCCGGTTGTAGGGATGTTGGGTGGAGGGAGAAGGGATAGGTTAGTATGGAGCGATGTAGATGGGGTACTAACTGTGAACCGGGAAACCTTTTTTATGATCTCGGGGTGTTTGTCAGTTCCTGGAAGAAAATCCAGAGGGTTCTGTGCACTTCGTGTTCAACATCAGTTTCTGAAGTGGAGCGGGTCGGAAGAAGGGATGGAGGCAAGATTGGAGAAGGAAGGAAGGAGTCGACCTCAAGGCATTCTCTCTCCTTTTACTCTTCTTAAACACATGCATACTTATGTACAAACACACGCAGATATGTGTATGCATGTGCGTGCGCGCGCGTATTCTCTCTCATTTGGTCTTGTGCTCTGCCTCCTTTTCGTGTCGTCTCGAGATTCTGAATAAACATTACCTTCGCAGGCAATCCTTTTGTTATCTTTACAACTCGTCTTTCCGAGGTTTTTTGAACTTGTCGGAATATTTGGTCCTTTTTATTTTGCGCTTTTCTATAGAATAACAATGTTATTTGATCGCCTAGTGAAAGTTTCCAAGCGGCAATGAATCTCAAGGGAAGTGCCCCGGAGTTTGTTTTTACTTCATTGCTTTCAATCTCGGCGACGGCTTTAAGCAGCATGTTTGTCGGTAATGTGCTGGATGTCATGTGATGGTATTGAAAAAATCAGTAGTTTTTCGGTTGTATTGCTTTCTAGGTGTGTTCATTTATGTTGCTATAATGTATAATGTGTCTACGTAAAACAAATCATGTCCCTCCTGCATTAGAGGATTTGTTGACTGAGTTGCATAAACTCGAGGATGTGTAATCTTTTGAGGCCAACGCTGTAAAACGTCTATGATACGCTTGATTTTTATCAAATGACTCGTTTAATGGAGAAAATGTCTTATTATATTTGTTACCGAGAGAGCTGCACTTCCAATCACTGGTCAAAGAACAGATCTTCATAGATATGTAATAATTTTTATTGCAGGTTCAACATGGATAAATCAACCAAGTGACACCTAACGATACTTTCTAGCTTATTAACTCGTTATAAATTTATTTTGATTACGAAAATACTAAACGAAAAACGTTCAAAAATCACGAATTTCCTTAATTGGGTATTTACCATAAATTTAATAATGTTTTCATTATATACCAAATTCACGCGGAATCAACGAAGATAGATATTTCTACAATGTTTTCCCTTTATAGAGAGAATGAGTAAATAATTATGAAAGATAAACGTATACAGGCGTGAATTGATAAATAAAATAAACGTCTGGCAAATATTTTGAAATACACTGCCTGGTTTATTAAAATTGTAATACCAAAACGGATAGAAATGCCATTTTTAAAGCCCGAAAACGTTTTCTACTTGCTAGAATTATTGCATTCTTCCAAAAGATGCTTTGCTTTTCCTTTGCGATTTCTGTTCTTAGCTCCATAATATGTATTAAGTTATGGCAGTGGTTGGCAACCTATGACCCGCAGGTCAATGAGTGGCCCGCTATCACGATTTGGATGACCCACAAAGGTTAAGAAGGGTTTACGTTTTGAAAATAAAAGAGTAATTCAATTGCTAAATATCATTATATATAGACGTTCCTTACAGAGGAGGAGGATATAACATATAGGAGGATACTAATGTTTAGGCACTTCCAGATGAGCTGGAGATTCGAAATTTTTTTCTTAGGTAGGATTTTGTAAAAAACCGACTACAAGAAACGAAAATCTTGAAAAAGTGCCACAATGCGGCCACTAAAAATTTGCAATTGTTTAAACAAATTTTCTAGGTTTATGTATTTCCGAATGTGTTACGGAGCTGAAATTTTTTTTAGAGGTAGGATTTGTAAATAAACGAAATAAAGATTATAGAAATTTTGATATTTTAATTTGTTGGGCAGTTAAAAATTCTTAAAGTTTAAAAAAATAGGTAAATGTTTAGATACTACGGTGCGAGTTAGGGACCTGAAATTTTAAAGATATTTGGAACATTGTCTATATAAACGATTAAACATTTCAATGTATCCATGAAATCTTTATTGCGGCCGTTAAAAATTAATTAATCTTAAACAATTAAAAAAATGTTATTTCACCTCTAAAAGTGCTACAAATTTAAAATTTGGCAGAAATGTGTGGCATTCTTAACTCAATGTGGAAAAAGTATAATATTGATAAAATTGTAAAAATTAGCGATTGTTTTACTCCATTATTGTTCCATAAGGAAAAAAGGAAATCGGTCCCGAGGAGAAATCTTTTGAATTAAAGAAATATTTCCCATGATGAAATATGTCTCTGAAAAATTAATGTTTTTTCAAGGTGAGATGAGATGCTTGCAGTATGCAAGCACCTTCTACTAGTAGCTTATATAAACATCCAGGTTTGATTCTTCTTTTCATTCAATCTTTTAATTGACCAATCGCATTTCCCCAAAACCTTTAATTGACCCGACATCAGAAAAGGTTGCCGACCACTGAGTTATGTTGCATTTGACTGAACCTACGGAATTTTCTATATACGTGGTATATAATGCGCGCGCGCACACACACACACACATATATAGTATAGGTAAAAAAATCCCAAATATCAGACGTCACGTGATTTAAGGAGAGTGAAGGATAAAGGGGCAGCGTGAAGATAGAATGGTGAGGTGAGGGAAAAAAAGGATGGGTGATGGGGAGGGGAGCGTGCAATTACGCAGTTGGTGGAGGCCTCCCCACCATCGCATTTAGCAACCTTGGCGTGGTCAATAGACTAAATCACCCATATATGATCTGTAAGGTATAGATTAAAAATTTTATTCGAATGGAGGACAAAATTTCCTTCAATAAAGTACCTACGATTAATATTTTTCGAGATAAAAATTTTTAATACGTAATAATCGTTTAAAATGCGTATAGCAATCGAAAATTCTATTCCCTTGCACTTATATGTTGTCAGGTAGAGAATAAAAAATTAATCCATACGGTTGATATAATTTGTTACAAAATTATTGCAAAATTTTGTAACTACGACAAATAGTTTCCTAGATAGAAATTATAAAACTTGAATGTACAAATGGGGTAAAAACAACCCCTAAAAATTAAAAATTTTGAACAAGCCATTGAATGGTAATTTGAAAGCGCCGCATTCTAAGCAAAAAGAGCCGCATACGGCTCGCGAGCCGCGAATATATACACATATAATATTACAGTAATGTCTGTTTCTCGGTAAATGTGCACTTTTACCGATGTGCCTTGGTAAATGTGGAAATAAGTAAGAATGAGAAATACTACACTTTATTAATTACGTTAATTTATAACAAAAATCATCGAGGTTGCGACTCCACTGGTATATACTAAGATGAACGCTTTCCAACCCGAAGGAGGAACACAGTGAACGTGAGGAGAAACCAAAAACTCTTCGACTACAAAAGTAGTTTGTGCTGCCATTCTGCAAGCTTTTCATCTCACTTTGAAAAACTTTCATTTTTCAGAGGGATATTTCATCATAGGAAATATATTTTTTAATTCAAAAGATTTCTTCTCTGCGCCCATTTTCTTATTTTCCTTATGGAGCAATAATAGGGAAAAACAATCACTAAAATTTACAATTTTCAGAATATTATATTTTTTCCACATTGACTTAATAATGTGACACATTTAGGCCAAATTTTAAAGTTGTAGCAGCTTTAAAAGTGAATTAACATTTATCTAATTGTTTAAAATTTAAAAATATTTAACGGCCGCACTAAAAATTTCATTGAGATATTGAAATGTTTATTCGTTCACATACACTAAGCTCTAAATAACTTTAAAATTTCATCTCCCTAGCTTGAACCGCAGTAATTAAACATTTATGTATTTGTTTAAACTTTAAGAATTTTTAACTGCCAAACAAATTAAACTATCAAAATTTCTATAATCTTTATTTCGTCTTTTTACAAATTCTATGTATAAAAAATTTCAGGTCCGTAGCTCATTCGTAAATACATAAACCTTGAAAATTTGTTTAAACAATTGCAAATTTTTAGCGGCCGCATTGTTGAACTTTTTCATAAATTTTCGTTTTTCTAATCGGTTTTGCACATAATCGTACCCACACAATACATTTCGATTCTGCTGCTTATTTGGAAGTGCCTAAACATTAGTATCCTCCTATATGTACGTTATATGTTAATCCTCCTCTGTAAGGAACGTCTATATATAATGATGTGAGAAGGAGATAGATAGCGAGCTCCGAAATTTTTCCTTTCGAATTGATAAAAGCCGCCTCACAATGCCATCCCTTGCATTCTTTTCTTCGTCATTCCTCTTGGGAATATGCATGCCATTCCTACGCAGAGAGCACTGTTCCTGGAACCTTTCCCTTTTTTCATTTTTTCCTCCTTTTTCGATCCCATTGCGTTCCATCACTTCATTTTTCTCTCTCCCAGGAATGGAGATGTAAGTTGATGGAGTCACTCTATCCTTCCCCTTTCTTCTCCTCCTCCTTCCTTACCCTTGTCCCTTATTTTGCTCAGGGTCGTTCCTCCCTCCCATCTGTCCACTCGCTCGAGTGTAAACACCTTTCTTCCTCTCCAAGAACTCTCACCAAAAGCCATACATTGCCATTACCCCTCCCCCCTCCCTCCACCTCCCATTTTCCTCTTCCTATTCTTGGATCCTTTTTTCCCACGCCCTACTTCGTTCTCTCTCTCTCTCTCCTCGCCACTCCAAATTCCTATATCTCTTAACTTGTTCTCTTACCCTCTTTGTCCCTCTCTTTTTTCGCCCGGTCCTTTCTCTCTCGCTTCCGGTCCATTTATTCTTTTTGTGGTTTCAACTTCTTTTTGTTCGTTTCAATGGTGTTTTTTATTAAGTCTCGCGGTTATTTTTTTAATGTGTGCGTTTAATATAAGGCAGATGCGCGCGCGCAAAAAATTTGCATTATTAAATACGTTTGAATCTATTCAAGGCCATGAGAGAATGTTTCCTGCTGCCGAAAGAATGGTTTCTTTTACTATTTTGTTAAATTTATATGGGCATAGAGAAAGTCCAAAAATATGTGAACAAATCAGAAAAATAGGCTTTCGCATATTGTTACCGTATCTGCTCTTGTCTTTAAACCAATCGAATTACCGCATGCATTTATTTGTGTAAATCGTCGAAATTAAGATAATTTTACATGTTCACTTTAATTTTTGAGATAACTCATATATTTTCGGTTAGATTTCTGTACAGTGATGGGGCACCTTGCAGCAAATGCTATTATCTATAATGGTTCTGTGAAAGGTGGACAAATATTGGAATGCATCGAAATGGATTTTAATAATGCACACAACCACCATTATTTGAGAAGCGACTTTCAATTTAACCAGAATTCCCTAAGCATGCATTGTACTTCTTTGTAAATAAAAAATAAAAAGAAATTCCCTGCGAGGAATTTGCTACGAGATTCGTTAATATTATAATTAAGTGAAATAAATTTAATGATGATGATTAATGCATATTTGCATAGGTTTTACAGGAGATGTTTACAAGTAGTGTGAGAAAGGAAATTTTAAACCGAAAATGGTTGTTTTCTTTAAAAACGTTATATACAAGGTACATTCTGCTAAAAAGCCCACTTAGTTCCTTGTTACTTTAAAGATTCATACTATCAAAATGCTTTCACATGTTCTTGAGAAGAACACGCAAGTCAGCGCTTCGTCCTTCGGAAGGGACGTTAAGCAGTTGGCCCGGTAAAGAGTAGGCTAATGCCGGCACCGGGTTTCTCTCTTTCCTTCTGTGTGTGGGTCCTGTGGAAAAGGAGTTATGGCTATAATAGCCCTAGGGGCTGATTAGCCGGAAAAACAAATAAAGCCTTTTACATTTTCAATTATGCTAGCCATTTCGCGGCCAAGATAGTTATTGGGTGTTGAAAAATAGGGAAATTTTGGGACTATAGGAAATGTAGGAAAGGGCTACGGGCTTGTTTATCAAATCGACATTGTAAGGCAGAGGCGAATAGTTTCGAGTCATTGCATGCTAGAGGCGAGAAGCGGAAGAAGCCATTTATTTAGAAATTTATTCGTCCACCGGAAAACTTCGGTCAGTTTCCAATACGGTTTAAGGAACGTGTTCGGAATTGTTTCATAAATTTTGTAACTGAAGTCCAATATTTAGCTTCGCCGTTAAAGTTCAGTTTTGTCCACATCGGATAATTTAGACTTGCTACTTCGCTCGAAGCCACAATTTTGGACTTGGTAACATTTTCACCGGTCCTAAAATCATAGGCAGTGAGAAATTTAATCATCTTGATTTTCTATTGCATTCCGACTACAGTTGAGAGCACCGAGTAATTTACCATGCTGGCGTTTTCATTAAGACATGTCGTATATGGAATTAATTGGATTTGAACTGTATGCAAATTATTTTTCCGCCACCTACTAGGATTGAACATTACTGTCACACTTAGCAATCGCTCCATGTCTATAATTTTAGGTTAAGTAGTGTTCTCATAATCCTTTACATATTCCACAACCTTCTCCGTTGATTTCTTGTCATTCCTCTTTCGCCTTCGAATATTCTTTCAATCACGTCTTTTACAATTCAGTATCATCTCATTAAATTTCCGATGCGGTCCATCCTCCTCTATTTTATCAGTTCCATTCCAATTCCTCGTAGTACTTCCTATTGTATTACTTGATCCGTCTTTCATATTTTAGGCATTCTTCTCTGCACCCATATTACCAACTTTCTGAATGTACTACATCATTATTCGTAATCGTCCATTTTCTCTCACCATACATGGCAATTTCAACAAATTCTTAGTTCTTTAGGCTTGAAAGTATGGTTGTGGTATGATAATTTTTATAATACGCATCTCACATTTCCATTTTTATTTTTCACTTATAGTTCTTATTTTTTTCTGTCTCCCTTCTCACTTTCATCTCTTCCTCTTTTAGTTTATTTCCACTTTCCTTTATCCTTCTCAAATCCCTTTCCCTTGATCCCTTAACCTCTTTCCTTGCTTTCGTTCCTTGGTCTCTCCCCCCGCATTCCTTCCTTTCTCCGTCACTCCACTTACATTAATGCTTCATCTCATTCTTTTTTCGATTCAATATCCTTCCGCATCTCTCTTCCCGTCTCTCTCTTTCGCCTTTATATCCGCCTCTGCTCCTTTTGCATCCGTTTTATTGACCCTCTCCCATCTCCTTATCTGCCTACGCCCCTCCCTTTTATGTCCTTGCCTCCATATACCGAATCCGCTCCATCGCCACCTCCAGCCTTTCCCAACCCTCAAGCTTGTTCCAACCTTCTCCTTGATGCCTGGCTTTTTCTCGGTTCTCTTTCCCTCCCTCTCCCCATCCCTCTTTCCTTTCCTCTCTCCCTTCCTACATCTCTTCCTCGGTCATAGAACGCTGAGTTATTAAGAACGTAACGTGCACCTGGGGAGAGTTTCCACCGTCTCATCACCCCTTTTTTTTCTCAACTCCGAACCCACACAGTTCCCACCATTCACTCCTACTATATATATATATATATATATATATATATATATATATATATATATATATATATATATATATATATATATAACACAATCTTTCCCCAACTCAAACTCTCATTCCCTACCTCCCGTCCTATTTCTGTCTCGATCTCTTCACATTTTACTCTATCTAGTCTTCTTTCTTTATCACACCCCTTATTTTATCTTATCGTCCTCATCTATTGCTGCTTATTTTTCTCTTCATCATTTTACATCTTCCTATACTTTTCTTTATCTCTCACTCTTCCCTTTATTTATATATCTCTCTGTAACTTCGTCTGAATTTCTCTTTCTTTGCGTCTCTTCGAACCTTTTCACTCTCCCTATTCACTTTTCTATCCACACTCTCACTTATCTCCATTCCTTTCCTTGTATTTCTCTACCTCCCTCTTTCTCTCCCCTTGCTCTTACTTCCCATTTCTCATCCTTTTTTTCCTTTCCTTTCTTTCTCTCCCTCTCCAAGATTATCTCTATCGTCTCCTCATCTCTATATCTTTTACCTCTATATCTGTATATACTCTATTCTTTCCATTTCTTTCTCTCTAACTCATTCTCTTCTCCTCCGTCCTGCTACCTGCCCTTCTCTCTCTCTCTCACTCTACCCTTTTCCAACCTTATAACCCTCCCATACCCTCATCTTATTTTCCTTCTTTCTTCCTTCCCCTCATAACCATATAACATTCATCCGAAGCGATTCATTTTTCTTCTCCACCCCTCTCTCCCTCCCCCCCCCCTCTATCCTTATCTCTCCTTTTCATCTCCTCCCCAAGACTTTCCTTATTCTTTCGTCTCTCGTGGGCTTCTTTTTCATTCCACCTACCCCCTCCTCCCCCATAGCGTCCCTCTCTTCTTCCTTCTTCTCTTTCCCTCTGAAACTTTTGAGCGAGATGAAAAATAAAAATTGCCAAGAGACATGTGTTTGTTCTGCTTACGAATGTTTCGGTGCACTGCGGTATTTCGGTTTTTTTTTCGTTCTCTCTTTTTCTCCCTTTCTGTGCCAGCGTCACAATCGCGCGCGTCAGGCATAAAATGTTTTTTGAAGAAGCAGGACGAAAATTAATTCGGTGCATTCTTGCCTCGAATTCCGCCTACCTTTTGACCAATCGCGCGCCCCCGGGGGTTAGAAGCGCGTGCTTATGTGTTTTTCAGACAGCGGTTTTAAAAAGTTTCTTGGAAATGCAGAGTAGAAACGGAGACATTTGATACGTTATCTCCCGCCGTCATCTTTTTGTCTAAAATGGTATATTTTAAGCCGAGGAGTTGTCGTAAAAATCAGATTTGTCTCAATAAAATGAGCCATTGTGTAGCAGCACACATTTTGCATGCCTATATGCATTATTGATCACGATCCCTCCTAAGTCTGTCTAAAATTGATAAAAGTACAGAATTATTTTGTACCCTTATAGAAATTTCAATATACGAGTAAAATGGAAAAAATAAATATTGTAGTTTTGATATGGCCTAACGTGAAGTACCAATTACATTTGTTTATGTTAACATTTAACAGGTTCAAACTTCGGAATTTTTGCCTTCGAAAATATAATTTTAAATCCGCGAAGATGTTAATTTTTTATGTCCGCCTTATGACAACGTGTGAGGGAAGAGCAAATTATATTAGGCGTTTTTTTTTACTTTCCCCATATACGTAGTAAAGGGGAAAGTATTGTATTCATGAAAAAATCGACTTCGCGATTTCAACGGAACTACACGTTTTGAGGTCTCCTGAACACGTTTTGACCATTTTCTCGATGATGTCTCTCTCTCTCTGTGCGTGCGTGCGCGCGTGTGTGCGTGGATGTGTGGGTGTGTGCGCGCGTGCGTGGGTGGGTGGGTGTGTGCGTGCGCGCGCGTTTGTTTCTTAGTATGTGTATATGATAAATTTTTGTGGGTGCTCTAATTAAAAAACTATTAATCAGGTCAACGCGAAATTTTATATTTAAGATTTTTATAAAAGCCAGAATAACTGATTAGTTTTTGGTAAAAATCGGCCAACCGATTTACTCTTGTCACTTATCCGTTATTTTAAAATATTTGCTTTAATATTTGATAAATGTAAAAATGTATCGCAATAAAAGTTGTAGCAATTTAATTTTCTACATCATTTGTTTGAAACATGTTTCCATCTAATTCATTGTTGAAGAGATATCTTATATTTTTAGCTGCCACCACCACGCCACCTACCGACGACTATTGTCAACAATTCACGCTTAGTTACGTCTTAGTAACGCTCGTTTTTTCTTTTCTTAATTGTTGGAGCTTTGTGGCTATATCCAATATCCGAAGTCTATGGTTTGAGTTTATTTCTGTTCTTTGTAAAGTCTGAAATTTTCTCGGTTTCTTAAAATATTTATTATTATGTAACCTATTTGGAATTTTGAGAAATATTACTGATATGTAGAAAGTCATGTGGTGGCCACATCAGATTATCTTGTTTCATGATTATGACATCATCATAATATTACACCTTTGGTTGATATCGACGGCCTCATAATATTGTCTGTAAATTCCTTTTAAAAACAGTATATCAATGCTATTTAATAAGTTTCCCATTTAAAAGCGGTGGACTCGTTTCCGTGGCAGTTGATATTTCTCATTGCTAAAATTCGGAAAGTTTCCCATCGTTTTTTATTAAAAACAATTTTTTCTCTCATTCGAAACAAGGATTTGAAATATGTTTCAAAAAATGTAAACCTCAGTTTTTCAGCTACGGAACTGTTCATGTCCCGAGATCCTATCTTAATTTTAAATAATTTAAAAATGCAAATTTATATTACCCTGCTCCGATTTCACGCTTTTCATATGGGGATAGAAATTAAACCAAGGGGTTGGAAAAATACGTCTATTACTCCTCTGCAACTGATCCAAGATCCACTTAATTTATTCCATGTCTAGACGTCATGTTGACCAACCTATCCTATTTTGCCTCTCCATGTTGCAGGACTCCAGATCTATTGCCCGAACAGACAAACGGACGGACAGGCAAACCGAATACATAAGCGATTTTTACAAAAGCCTCAAATACTTTTAAATTTATCATGTAGCAAATAGAACGTACGTTACGCTGAATGGTTGGTGGATCCCCTTTTAATAAATCTAAATAATCACCTTAAGGGAAAAATCTTTTTATTGGTTTCAGCTAGTAAAAAATCAGAACGCGAACGTTTTCGTGGCATAGAAAAAATCCATGATTTATTCATTACGACGCATATCAAACTAGCAATTCGGGCTTACCTCTCTTAAGATGCCAACGACAGACCTCGCTTTTCAAGTGCAGCCATCTGCCACCGACGGCAGCACGGATCTTCTGCCTTTTTCCTCTCCTGAGAAAGGTAACTCCCTAATTTGCGGATTCAAATTACCGCCGGTACTTTGAAATATTTCAAAGAAAGGCAAATTCTTTGTTTTACCTTCATCCTTTGAAGAATGCATCTTCTTGTAAACCAAATCCTCTTCTTCCATTTTGGATTTCTCAAAAATTTCCACCACGGAAATGACGGTTTTTCTCGAAAATGGATTCGCGTCAAAGAAGATTCGGCGCCCTGCTTTTATGGCGGGCATCCCAGAAATTCTTTGCACCTTGAGGGTTTGCATCCTTATTAGAATAATTGAGGCGGGCCTTATGTCAATTGAAATTTGGATAGGAACGTGGGAGAAATCTTCTTTGAAACAATGGGAAAATGATAAATGAAAGTGATGCGAAAGAGAGGAATTTTCCTTTGAATCCAGGATCTGGAATTTCAATCACTTTATTTTTTCTACGACATGATTATCTTGTTCCGAGTTACGAAGAACGGAAATTTACATATGGGCATGCTATTGAAGTATAATTCCTCTAAAAGTTTTGGCGGAAACGAAACCATATTTGTTACGGAAGGCTCTTTGCATTACCAATTGACGATTTCTTTAATAGGTGCGGCAAAAAAATCTATGTAATGACGATGACTCGGATTAAATTGTGCTGATAATGTCGTACTGGTTTTTCTCCATAGATTAAAATCGAATGAAATAGTTTTATCGGTAGTTCTTTTGTTCTGCTTAAAACTTCAGGTAACCACAGATCAAAAAGGTAAAATTACGATTTACACATACTTAAACTATTTAGAGGTTTTAATCTCCCACCTTACTTCGTTCCTAATTATCATTAAATATTGATTTTAATGCGCATTTTAGATTTTTGACGCGAAGTATCCGAGTCCTCCTTTGCTACCAGTTTTCAGATAATCTGTAAAAACGTAAAAATTTACCCAGAATATGCCAAAGATTGATCTGTTTGCGGTAATCATTCCTCCGCTTGCGAAAATAAACGTTTCTTAACTTTTCAGATAACATTAATCTTGATTGTTCGATATATTATTTCGTCGACGTTTCGAAACATAATTGAACTACACCAATGTTCGACGCTGCCAAAATATTTGGTAGTATTATTTAAAATTTTAAAATTTAAGAAACGAATTAAACTATGCCTGAGCTCTTGTTTTTATTTTGATTCATGGGCAAACTTATTGTTTGACGTTATATTAATTTTCTTTCGTTCTCCGAGTTGATGCTGTGCACGTTAAAATTTTCAATAGTTCAGTTTCGTAACTTTTCATAAATCATACTTTTTAAGGGTCGTGGATATCCATCTTGTTGTTAGCTCGCCCCATTTGAGTTAATCGTTTTACATTCGCATTATTTTCATCCGTCCACTCTAGGCGACCACCAGCGTTGCGAAATTACACCTTTCTTTCTCCTCTTGAAAGCGTGCGCTTTTTTTTTCACTTTTCTGCGGAACAACGACGTAATTTCCGACGACATCACCTGCGGGCATTTTCTAAAAGTCAGGCAGTTAGATCAACGGCTTCGAACTCAAAGCAGAAAAAATCCGCTTTTCTGCGGGGCCCTCTACGGTTAGTTCTGCCATTTTTTTGCTTGCTTTCGAAGTTTTAGAACTGCCTTGAAGTACGTACCTAGCCGGAACTCTATCGCTTTCTCGGAAAGTATATTAACCGAAGAGGAACAAGTAGTGGTTCCGTCTACGCTCGCGCCATTTTTGTCGAAACCTATTCTCAAAGAGGGCGCCGTGACCCTTTCGTCGCGGCGTCTTTTCGCCTTTCCTTTTTTCGGCTGCTGCAGTAGCGATGCAACGGAGACGACTCCCGTTGGCGGGGGTTGCCCTTTGAAAATAAAGGCGGTCCGAAGTGCAGCAACGGATCAATATTGTCACACCTCTCCTCTTCGCCAAATAAAAGGGTATTATTTAAAAGAGAGGGGACGTATGAATTAGGTATGAGGCGCTGAAAAAACATTACGTTGTCGTTGTTATTTTCTCTCTCTTTATCGCGTCTCTGGGAAAATTCGGTTTGGTTGCAAACCCGGCGTCTTCGTTTAATGAATTATATTTTTTTTATTTCAAAGCGTCGTCTAAATTTTTGGAAAGTATTTTTGCTCTTTGAGTGATTTCGCGTGAGTGATATCCCGAAGGGGCTTGATGTTCGAGCATATTCGCTCTAATTTCTCATGAAGGGATCGCGTAAAACACCCTCGATCCTTGAGTTTCCTCGGGGCTTTTCCCCGTGTTTAAGATGTCGGCTGAAGTTATCCTGTGGATTTTGTCGATTTCCAAGAATGGCTTTAGAATTTTCGTGTCGGTAATTTTCTCAGTAGGTGTAATTCCCTCGGGCTCCTTTCCGTAACGATATGCTTGTAATACGGTGACCAATTATCTTTAGGAATGAAGCTATTAAAAGTCATTACCGATTCCATGTTTCGGTTCTTGTTCTTACCCTTGCCTTTGACGTCCCGTGAATATTCGTCGGAGCACTTGATTGTTTCACAAGCAGTGGCGTACCGTACTATTTGCGAACCAGTGCAACGAACTGTGGCTCCCAGTCTAGGGGTACTCTAGAAGAAAGAAGCATTTCAAAAAAATATATTTGTATTTTGTCAAATTAATTTTTTGTAACTATTTATTTTCTGTAACTTTTTTTAACCATTCTAACTCTTATTTCGAGGTATCCCCAAGGTCATCGTAATTTTTTCATATTTCGGGAGAGCGCAAAATTTGATAGTTTTTAATTATCGCAATATTTCTGGCGATATTCGTCACAATAATTTTAAATTATTTGCTACCACCGTATTGTATTGAAAGTTGCATTTTATTGATGGATAGTTAGTTGATTTCTCATTGCGGGGTTTTTTGTACAAAAAATTGATGTGGTCGCCAGGACTTGGCCCATACCCGTAACATTTCTAAGAATTTCGAATAGGTTAAATGATAATAAATATTTAAAGGAACTGCGAGAAAAATTCAAAGACCGTACAGAGAACAGACATAATCTTATACCGTAGCCTTCTGATATCGGATATAGACACGAATCTCCAACAATTAAGAAAATAAAAAGGAGCGTTACTAAGACGTAAACAAGTGTTTACAAAAGTCGCCTATTGGCGGTATGGTGGTGGTAGCTACAACATATAATTTTTAAAATACCTTTTAAACAATCCATTCCATGGAAAATGTTTCGAACAAAAGTTTATTCACTTTCCTACAACTTTTACTCCAATAATTTTTTACGTTGATCAAATATTAAAGCAAACATTTGAAAGAAATGTATAAGTGACTAGAGTAAACACCCACTTTCGGTCGACCGATGTTAACCAAAAACGAAACAATTCATATCCCTTCAATACAAATACCAAATGTAAAATTTCACGTTGGTCTGATTAATAGTTTTTGAGTTAGAGCGCCCGCAAAGTTCCTATCTCACAAACACAGACACCATCTATAAAATGGTCAAAACGTGTTCAGAGGACCTCAAAACATATATTTCCGTTGAAATCTTGAAATTGATTTTTCACGAAAACAATACTTTCTTCAGTGGAGAAAGTAAAAAAATAATAATATGACGCGCCAATGTTCACAAGGAAAATTTTCATTTCACTTTTCCAGCGTTAATGCTTGCTTTTGCGTATTTTGCAGACGATTCATTCAATAAATTTGCCTTCTGTCATCTAAATACATATAATCAAGAAATCTTAATAAAACCGAAATTAATTCCTTCCAAGTTAATTTTTCCATTTATTTATCTTTTTGAGTCTAAATTATTATTTCTTTTTACCGCCATTGTTTTGAAATACAGTCTTTGATTCTAGTCCACTGAAGTTTGGACATTTAATGAAAGCCTAAAAAACTGTATTCCTACTCGACCAAACCAAAAATTACTCTTTAAGAATTTTTTACTTGTCGAAAACAATCTTTCGGCAGCTGTAAAATTCTGTTTCGTCATTGCTTTCTTTCGCGGAATGAGAAAACTTGGTCAAGTCTTTTCGGAGAATTTTATGCAGGAAAATTAATATACAGAATATAACCAGAAAGAACGGAACAGGCAAGGGAAGTGACTTCCCCTCAGTACAAAGGTTTAATGTGCAAGAATCGGAAAATCTCATTTTTCCTTTTAGTTGAAAAGATATTTCCATTTCTGGAAAGGGGCATTTTCTCCCTCAATTTCGAGTTTTGATCGTGTTTAAACCAATGATGAAGTTTCTCTTATTTAGTAATATCAGGTTTAATTTTACACTGTAGTTTGTAAGACATGATTCGTGCGAAAGTTTAATTTCCTAAGTTTTGATCTAAAAATTATTTCTCCCCTTTATTGCGCTGAATTTATTTTGCCTTTCCTGACAACATTTTCAGTCGTACAATTTCTGTATTACCTTAAAAGTTCAAGTTATAATTTTTTTTATATGTTACCATTCAAAAAAACTTCGTCGTAATACCGTATTCACTCACGCAACTGCACCATCTAAACTAGGAGGAAAAAAATATTATTTTTTCTGTTATAATAACTTTCATGCGATAGGGGGAAACCGCATATTTGCCCCACCCTTGTTTTAGAGTTAAAAATCGTGCAAAAAAGTGGGGCAATTACGCGAGTAAATACGGTAATTCTCTTGATACAACGACAGAGAGAAAAGAAATAGATGCAGATTCACATTCTAAACCTTATTTCATAACAGATCCATAATCAATATATGGGCGTTGCGGAGCTAAATGTCATTGCCCGAATAGGTAATTTTCCACTATGAATCGTTCCAACAACAGTGATTGCGTTAGAGGTTGAGGTACCATTCCCCTTCGCAAAGTTCTCCACTTTAAAAGTTTTGCTAGCTCGCTCTTGCACTTCACGAAGCGTTAAACTCAAAAAGAAATCTTTCTCTTGAGCCCAGGAAAGATCTCGACGATAATTCCTTTTCCGGACATCTCTCTTTAAAAAAAAAAACTCTTTCGAAAAAATAGTTATCTATCCCACACACGCGGATGTTTATCGCAAAGACCGCCTCTCTCAGTGTTTCTTATCGATTTAAGAAACCACTTGGCCCATTCGACGCTAGCCATCTTATCCGCGTAGTCTCCCTCTGGTAGGAAGGTACGTTGACCCGTCCATGCCGCGATGAGATGTTATGCTCGTTGACCTGCAAGACGAGACTTCTCTATATGACGCTGCTGTCTTGATCTCATAGAAAGTGTACTACGAGAGCCTCTTACTTAAAGAGCGGGGCTTCATTATCCTCGCACCGCCTTTGAACAACTTCCGAGTGAGAAGGAAGGTCTGAGACAGAACGCGGTTCGTCATTCATCATGAGTTTTAAGACCGTGTCATCGGTTTAACACGACGGGTGGATGCTTTTTCTTCCCCGGTTCAGTACCTTTATTTCGGGAATCTCTCATTTTAGACATCCTTTTTATGAAAATTACTCCTTTTTTCAGTGCGCGTAGATGATCCTGAAATTTTTCTTTAGGACACGATGAAATATTTTGCTTATTTCTTTAAATGGAGATTGCATTGATGAGAGATTTCGGAATTAATTTAATAAACATGTTGTGTGACCTTGAGCTGGAATGTCTCCTGATCTTATACTTTTATTCATTTGATCTTCAAACCGTGAATGCATCGGCAATATCATTATAAACGCCACAAAAATGTTAAATAGTCACAATAAATCAGTGATAATTGCTGTTGGTCTGTACCTATTTTATTTTTATTCTGCGCGAATAACAGAAACAGCTGGTCAAAACTACCTATCAGTTAGACTTCACTTATGTGTTCCATCCAATTATTGTAGGGCGGGGTTACGAACTACTCAGAATCTCTGAAGACCGAAGTTAATGTTAACATGTAAAATCTTTTGACTTTCTCGAAGAAAGCTCCTAAATCTAAAAACGTCTTGGAGGGTATCCTCTGCATAGAAAATCCTTTTATCTCTGATCCGAGCTTCCAAAACAAACTTCGTTACTACTATGTTCTAAAAGCTTTTCAGTATTATTTTATTTTCGCCGTCGCTATTCATTTATAGAAGCGTGAAATGAATTATATAAATTTCGTTATCCAAACAAAACTTCGAGCTCGACAGCTATTCTTAATCAAGGATAAATTATGCTTTTGGTATAAATAATGTTGTCTTTAAATGGAACGGCTCTGTCTGCCTATGTGGTATTCCATTACGAATAAATTTGTTTCTGGTTGTTTTATCTTTTATTTGTTAATCGATGGGATATTAAAGCATTTATGTCGGCGAAAATAACACCTAACTTCAGTAACAAGTATTCAAACGCGAAAAGAAATAAAAGCCATGTTAGGCTCGTAAAAATTTATCGTCTCTCCGATACTTTGGTTAAATTCAACATTTATATCGAGTGATACGGCTTCTTTTTTTCTTTTTTGCTGGAACCTAATCCCTTTCTTTCTCCCCGGGTCCATGACGAACCTCTGAAATTTTTAAAAACGTCGAATTTTTTCACGCGATCCCTACCAAAAGATCCCAACCAAAAAAAAACGAAATTTTTCCTTCGAAATTCCATTTCCTCGACTCTCTTTTTTTATATTTCCGAGCGCGCGAAACAGTACCTGCTCATCTCCCCTTTGGCAGTTATGGGCGGCACTCATTTTCTATCCAAACCCATTCTTAGAAAAAGCGAAGAGGAGAGAGAGAGAAGTTGCTCTCGAAAAGCTCCCTTCAATTTTTCATTCGACGTTCTTTTTTTTCGGAGGATTCTTTCCTCCGAGCTTTCCACTCCTTGTCTTTCTTCGAAGAGGAGATGATTATCTCATACGTACATTTTTCAAGGAGATGTGACAACATAAATATTCAGGCGGCCGAGTTCGCCTTTCGCGTCTCCTTTTTTTGTTTCTCTTTTTCCCTCAACTCCTGTATTTTTTGTTTTTATCGTCTCGCTTCGTTTGAAGGAGGCGATACAAAGATGGCACACACACACATATACACGTGTTTCGTTACCTCCAGCCGGATTGGACGCCAAGCCCGGAATGTTTTGATATTTTCTCCGTTTGCGCCTAAAAATATTGTCGCCTTTATTTTTCTCTTCTGGGCGGGAAAAAGTTTTTCAAAGTTTTGAGGCGCTATGGAGACAAAGGATCCTTTCTCTCTCCTCGGACCTCGTTCTTATTTCCTCTCCCCTCTCTGGTTGTACTTTCTCCAGCATTCGTTTTCGAACCGTCTCCGCCGATTCTCTTTTGTCTTTAGCATTTTTCCGCCGAAAATTTCCTCCTGACGCGAAACTTTATCTCGCAAAGCCTTTTTGTGAAAGGTATTGGTAGTGAGAAAACGATATCGGCTTGTATCTTCACGAAGGCGTTTGAAAGCGTATAGGAGTGGTGATAAAGAAGGTATAATATGGATCGAAAGACGGGGTAGAGTGAATAAGAAAGAGGTAGATGGCGAAAGAAAGAAAGAGATATTGAGCAAGGGTTATATCTAGTAGACGATGGGTGAGAGAAATGAAGTAGGGGAGAGAAGAATATGTTGGTAGATATATCATATATATAGATATATCATGTGATAGATTTAGAGAAAAGGGAGAGAGATAGGAATGACGGATGAGATGTGAAAGTGAGGGAGAGTTCTTTGTGTATATATATAAATAGAAGATAATAACTAAAATATAAAGTGATTAAATTATTAATTTGAATACTCTCCGCTCCCGAATAAGTGGCAAACCCCATTCTACTGGTAAGCCAAATGAAAAAAAATCTTATGTGGCCACCACATGACTTTCTCGGTACCTGTAATATTTCTAAAAATTCCAAATAGGTTAAATGATAATAAATATTTTAAGGAACTGCAAGAAAAATTTAGACTTGACAAAGAACTGAAATAAGCTCAAACCGTAGCCTTCTGATATTGGATATAGCCACGAAGCTCCAACAATTAAGACTATAAAGGAGCTTTACCAAGACGTAACTAAGCGTCAACTGTTAACAACGGCCGTCGGTAGATGGCGTGGTGGTGGCAGCTAAAAATATAAGATATCTTTTACACAACGCATTATATGGGAAAATGTTTCAAACGAAGGTTGTAGAAAATTAAATTTCCTACAACTTTTATTCCAATACATTTTACATATATCAAATATGAAAGCAAATATTTCAAAATAACGGATAAGTGAAGAGTAAACACATTTTCGGTTGACCGATCTTTATCAAACACTAACCAACTTTTGTGACTTTCATAAAAATGTTAAATATAAATTTTGTGTTGACTTAATTAATAGTTTCTGATACTCAAAGATGTCTCAAAAAACTTTTGGCGTCAACTGAAGGAAAGTTAAAACTCCAGCCAAAAACAAGTGGTATTAGCCCGATGCATTTCGCCCACTAAGTGGGCATTTTCAAGGGCGATGTTCCTTCGACAGCGACCAGGGTCGACTGTGGTCGCTGTCGAAGGAACATCGCCCTTGAAAATGCCCACTTAGTGGGCGAAATGCATCGGGCTAATACCACTTGTTTTTGGCTGTAGTTTTAACTTTCCTTCAATAGTTTCTGAGTTAGAGCACCCACAAAAAACTGTCACACACACACACAGAAACATCATCGAGAAAATGGTCAAAATGTGTTCAGGAGACCTCAAAACTTGTATATCAGTTGAAATCTCGAAATCGATTTTTTTTTCATAAAAACAATACTTTCCCCTATACTACGTACGGAGAAAGTAAAAATATTGCTGTTTAAACCTTTTACCAGTTCAACTACAGGGATTATATTCATAATAGTATCTTTTTATATTTCATATTCACTTGGATATCCTTTGCTCCGTAACTTCTGCAGCATTTTTAATGAATTTGTAGTTGGCTTCTGGCAATAGAAAATACATTTTGGTTCGATATCTGTGAGCAAGACACGCGCCCTGATTTTCTAAAGAAATGTTTTGGAAAAAAGGTACGTTTGATGCACATAAATGAAAACTAATGTTATAAAATATACATAACAAAAATCACTACGGTGATGGAAAAAATTGTCCGTAATAAGCTAAGAAAGTTTTTCAAAAATAAACTATTGCGTAGTTTGTGTTAATTATCAGAAATTATGTACATGAAAACACCATGGTGCGTATAAGCTAGGGTATGTTATCATTCATTTATTTATTTGGAAGAGAAAAATAAAGAAGAAGTGAAAGAATGACGGAGGAAAGGGGAGAGAAGAGAGAAATAGAAAGAATGAGAAAGACAGTAAGGGAGAGAGGAGGTTAAGAGACAAGAGATAAAGGTAGGAGAGATGGAGGGATGAGGGAGAGAAAGGGCGAGGGTGAGAGGATTGTGAAAGAGAAGATCTTTAGGGAGAAGAGACATGGAGGGAAGTAGTGCGAACAAGAGCGTGCAGCGGTTGTTTCTCTGAAATGTTGCACGCGGGATCTCTTCTTCGCTCATTCCATTTTTTATTCCTCTTTCAGACCTACCATCAACCTCCTTTGCCACCTCCCACACACCTCTCTCTCCTCTTCTCTCTCTCTCCCTCGCTCCCTTATCTCCATCCCGACGAGTCCTCTCCTTAGCGGAGACCTCTACTGAAATTTTAAAGCCTTGTGCGCGCACACACACACGTCGCTTTGGAATCGTATGCAAAGAACTCTTGGTCTGCCTCTTCCCCTCTTCCTCCCGCCATCTTCTGGACCCCTATGAAATATCTCGCACTCCTAAGGTAGAAAAAAGCGAAATTATTTTCTCCCCTAACATTACCCTTCTATCTATCTCTCTCTCTCTCTCTAGCTATGAAAAAACTTACTTCACTCCCATTGCTATAGATTTCTGACATTCTATACTTTTTTCTCGCAGATCATACGTTTTTAGATAAATTTGTGAGGAAATGTCAAAGACGCGAGCATCTCGTTTGTGTTTTAAGTCAGGTGCTTCCCATGCGTTCGACACCAGCCTCGCGTGGCGAATAGGCCGTATTCATGCGGCGAATCGATGACTTCATCAGTTATACTACCCATTTCTTCTAATTTTCAAACCATTCGAAATGTACGTTTTCTGGTGTGTGGGGGGTTTTCCATAATCAACAATTTGGAATCTAATGTTAACCATATTTTGGTTTTATCTCCTATTTAGGAGGTCAATGGAATGGAAAAATATTTCTTGCATGTCAATATTTCAATGCTACTGGGGTTTAGCGCGTAAGGTGTCAATCTCGATGGATGTCGGTTTACAATTTCAAATCTAGTTTTAAAATATTGCACCTCCCGTTGCGTATATTTCGTATGATGTTGCGAATATTGATGGCCTGATCGCTACAAGTTTTGGGAGTGTCGACATCCTATTGGACTCCCATTTTAAGATGCATAAGCGTCCAATAAAACATCCTTTTTGACGTTTTTATGAAAACTTGTTAACCGCGTAAGCCACATGTATGTTAACTTATTTTGTACAATAAAAAGGATTGTCGGCTTCATATCTCTTCGTTTTCTTTATTTCATTTTTTCTTCCTATTTATTTTATCATCAATTTCCATTTTCTTTCTTCATCTTTCTGTTCGTTCTCGCAGCGTTTTCCCGTTTCTCCCTTTTCGTCAGTTTTATTTTTCAGTTATTCCTATTTTGCTTTCTTATCTTATTTTTTTTTTAATTTCATCTATCTTATTCAACACTTCCGTAAATTCCAGTTTCGTGTCTCCTTTTATGTATGATCTTCTTAATTAAAATATGATGCCATCATCTGAATGCAGCTCCTCGTCGCATTACATACGCACCTATACATGCACGTACACCTACACACACACACACACACACATATACATATATATATATATATATATATATATATATATATATATATATACACACACGTAAATTTAAGCTTTGTTTTTCTTTTTTGTGATTTTTCATCGTGTCCTTCTTCGCTCTATGCATTTCTCTTTTTATCGTTCTTTTCTTCCTTCTAAACCTTACCCTCATATTAACTCCTTTCCTTCGCTTACTTTTATTCTCTTCTCTTTTACCTCGGAGCTTATTTCACTTTTCTTTGTCATATAATTTTTTCCTTCTTCTGTCACTCTTTCATTTGCCACTCTTTATTGTTTCTCTAATTCTTTTTTAGTTTAAACTCATTCTTTCTGTCTCTAATTTTTTAAGGTTCAGTTATTTCTCAAAAATTTCTTTTTTGTCACCCTTTCACACATTCTTTTTGACGCTGAAACCTTCTCCTTTTCGACTAGTGTTTTACCTCAAGCGAAAAATCTCAACCTTTTAACGATGCCTTCTTTCGAAATACTCGCACCCTTCCAACAAAAAAAAATATTTTCTTAGTTCGGTAAAAAATACGCGTTTCTTAGTACTTAGCGGGCCGAAATGATGTTGCCTCTGACAGTCTCAGCTCTCGGTTTTCTCCGCGAGTTTCACTCACCTGCCTCCTATCGTTCTCGAGGCGTACTACACGTATAAATGTGTACATTAATCTCCATCTCCCCAGGCTGAGGCCGCCACCGCACGTTCCAAGAAAATGCGCTCGCTACGCTCGGGAGATTGACCCTGAAAGCCGCGTTTTATTTTCCCTTCGCCGCTCGTAATTTGTTTTTCTTCGTCATTCGTTTCGCGAACGATTCTGTTCTTTCCTATAGTTCATCTTGTAGCCGGGAGGCGTGTATGGGTAAGTCATTCTCGTAAGTTTCGAGTGTGTCGCGGGACGTCTCGTTGTTCGTTGTGTTGTTGTTATTGTTGTTGTTAAGGAGAGGTCGACTACGAAACCGCCTCGCCTTTTTTCTTCCCTCGTCCTCATTTCTTTTTCTTTTACTCTTTCTAGATCTTTTGAAAATGTCGTCCGAATCGTGGTTTTTTTCGAAAGTGTAAGACAGCGGAGTGCTCGTGGTTTTTATTCCTTTTGATCTTGTTCTTGTCCACCATAACCCCACTTGTTTCTCTTCACCTCGCCGCTGCATGTGTCTTTCCGACTCTCTTGTCTTTTTTAAAAAATTGAGGGTAATTACCTTCGGCGCGCGAATCTCGGTTGTTTTTATTTCTACTCCATCTTCTTCTTCCCATCACGTTCTTTTTTATTTTTCGGATCCCCTTCCTTCGCCCCCCTATGCCCAAGAGTACGGGATTTAATTAAAATAAATCTCTCGAAATGGGGGTCAACGGCTTTTACGTACTGTTTGATGGGTTGCTTTTCTAGTGGAACGAGAGTGCGCACTTGGCCATGATTAAGGACTCTTCAAAAATATAAAAAGTATGAACGTTAAGGGAAGATGCTGGAGGTGAGGCGTAACTCAGAAATTGAACTACTGTAAAAAGGAACGTGTTTTATATTATTATTAAGCGATCCGTTCGTAATTCCAGTTAAGGTGCCGTCGGGTTTGTACGTATATCGTGAAGGGTTTATAAAGGAGGGTAGTCACGTGACCTATCGAGATTTTTTTTTATTTTCAAATCGACAGAAATCACATATTAGCCAAAACTTATTGACAACTTTAAATTGGTAAATCGAGTGATACTTACGTGCCAGTCGCTTAATTTTACTATTCTTGTACAAGTACCATATTTATCAGGCCATCACACCCCTCCGAATGAGTCGAACACGTCATATTCTCAAGGAAGCCAAATGGAATGAATTTTATTAAATTAAGATTTCCTTCTTAGAAGTATCTTTCTTCGCTTCATATTCTCTTTCGTATTATTCGTTTCCTCCGCATTTTCCGCGCAGTGGCGACGGCCATCTATTTCAATAATGAGCTATATCTGTGATCCTGTCACGCTCATCACCACCAGCGATATAAGATCAAGGGGCTTCGGTCAAGCTGAGGGAGATAGTTAATGTTTGAAGGGGCGGTGAACGGGAGGAAATGTGAGGAGAGGGAGAGAGAGGAGGGAGAATGGGAATTGTTTAAATTTTAACACTTTATTCATATATACCGCTCATTTTTGACGGTCAATTACACTACTCTTGGAAACGAGAATAATATATATCGAAAGAAAATTTTGCGTTTGGCATTCGAGCAAATACAGTATGATCTATTCATAACTGAAACTCATCCGTCTATAGGGATTGGTCCGTGTACGGAGTCCATTTTCACGAAATGTCCAAACTACTTCTAAAAGTTCCATGGATTACTCGGAGAATTTCAGTTGATGGCTGGTGCGCTTCAAATTGTGGTTGTTTGTATGCGTGTATGCAATCATATGTTCCTGTTCTCTCATATGGTATGTGTTTGTGTTTACTTAAATGTGTTTAAGAAATAGAAGAAGAAAGAGCGAAATGCTTCAGAATCGTCATTGATGACCGTGAAATCAACAACTATTCTTCGTTTGCTTCTTTGCGTTTAAGGAAAATATTTCGCAATTTGGGATGTCTGACCCGAGGATCTAATCGCTGCATTAAAAGAAAAAATATCCTAGTTTTAGGGCACGCGATTGAAGAAAACTAGAGTGAGAACTCCTGTCGATTTGACTATTGTCATCCGAATCAACTGCGTTCTAACCTTTCTTTATCTCGCTCGTGGGATACAATCCGCACCTTACCGACCGTATTCCCATTTTCGAGCCTCAGAAAGCCGTCCGAACGCGATATTTCGCCATTTCGAGTTGGCACACGTATGCTTTTACTGTGATTACCGTTACTTCGCCGCCATAATAATAGTCGTTGACCGAGTTCTCGCGCGTTTCGTCGATTCTGAAAGACGTTAACCGATTTTAAACTTGGTCCGTGACCATTCAACCGATAACTTCTTTCTTGGAGTTCGTCGAGTTTTCCTCGCTGTCGAATCGTTGCAAATGTCTGTCCTCGTAATTAGTCTCTTTTCGTGCGAGTGATTCCAGAATCTCGAGCGCGAATAGCTTAATTCGTCGTAACGCAAGCTGTCCCTTTTTTCCCTCTCTTCATCCGTGGTTCGTACGTGGTGAGTGTCCTCGGTCTGCAGGCATCTGCAAGTAATTTAAGCGGCAAGAAAAAAATAAGGTACCTTTGACCCTTAGCGACGAGAAGAAGAAAGACGCATTTGACAACCTCTCCACGTAGTGTTGCGGGCGTTTAATTCCGATGAGGACACCATGTCGGGGAGGTCTCTACCCTGAGCATTACATTTTGTACACCCTGCATTCGCCAGCTATGGCGTTCATTTTTTATAGCCTTCGATCTAGTCGCTTTTTATCCTTATCAAGGAAAAACTAGGTTTTATTTTCCGATTAAGAGCCGGAAATTGTTAAGGGTTTGATTGAAGAAGGTTCACCGTTCACTTTACTTTTACTGCTAATCCTTTTAATTATTTTAACGTCGCACGTAGTTTGACTAGAGTAAAATGTCTTTTTGTTTTATCAATAAGAACTCAATTATAAAATATATCAAGGACGCTTTTGAATTATAGCAAAGCAAAACTCATAAGCCATAATCTTTTACGAGTGTATTTTATTGAAAGTTTGTGCTGTATTACTAATCGGGAAATTTTGAAACAAGTGTGTAGTTAAACCAAATTTTTAAAATTCTTTCAGTCTTTGTATCTCATTATATATTTTTTAAATAAAGTACGAATGATTCTGTAAGGTTATTTGGAGTTACATCAATAAAGATTGATTAATAAAATATTCTATGTAAATATATGTTATTATCATCGTTCTCTCATTTTTGTGTCGTATTTTTTAATTTTCTTTTATAGATCCTGAGGGATATAAGGCAAGGACTTCTAAGGGTTGGGCAAGGTCCCGCCGGCAGAGGAATGCTTTCTTCGGGTAAGCCTCAGCTAAAATTCTGGAGAATATTGATAAAAAACGTAATATTAAATCACTTTATATCATATTTGATAAACATTAGCCGACCCGTTCGCCACTTCATCTTTTAAAAATGGGGTAGAGGATAGTTCTGATAAATCTATTCACTTTACATTCAGTTTTTTCACAATCGCTGCGCACTGTTGGTAATCTCCGGTCGCAGTCGGTAGCGTATCCGATATGTCCAATTAAATTTTATTTTATTTTTTTAGAAATTATGACTAATCGGTACATATTTCAACAAATAAAAATATATTTAATTATATCCGTAAGCACTCGAATATGTTTTGTTGTTCCAAAAGTATTTTTTAAACATGTATGGCGACCTCAGAATGCGTGTCAAAAAACTGTAGATAATAAAAAATTGAATTGGGATTGGGATTGATGATATTGATTTCTACATATCAGTAAACGTGGAATGTAATGCTTAATTATCAGTGCTAACGTCTATCGCGAAAACGTTTTCTGTGCTTCAACGGCCTTCAAGCGCAGCAGGTAGCGTATTCAAAATATTTAAATAGACATAATATTGTGAATTCTAGATCCTAGAAAAATACATCAATTTTTTAAATTTGTGATTAAATATTGTTGTTAACTTTAATTCTCTATCTTTTGTATTATTTGTTTACGTAGGTAAAAGCTACGTCAGCCGTAGATTTTTTGTGAGTGCGTCATATACATCAAAATAAATTAAATTCTGAATAGTGTAGATTATACCGATAAATGTAAAAATATTTAGAAATGTTTCATTAAACCTGTTAACGCTGAATTCCTATCCCGTTTACTTTTGTTACAAATTACAACTAAAGCCTTTTGCGTCTTTCGATAGCCGGTGCTAACTCATTTGATGCATGTCAATAAAAATATTGAACAGTGGTAGGTCATAGCGAGGCATATAACGAGATTAGTAAATGTCTGCTTTGTATTACCTAAAATTCCACATTCCCTACAATGTTAATTTTCCTCAAATACGGTTTTCACCTTGGCCCCGTGATCGCTAGGCAGTAATTGGGCCGAATTTAAACAAACAGACAAGTAGGGGAATAATTTTTAATCGGGAGAAAAAAATCTGCCATGACCGGGAATCGAACCCGGATCTTCCACTTGCCGAAAGCTACCATTGAACTATCGTAGCAGACTAATTCTCCCGTTTCAGAACGCGGATGTTTTCTTAATTGGGTCCGGGCTAGCCAAGCTAGTATCTACCAGCCCCAACGGATGTCCTCCAAGAGGTACATGGAAGAAAACCCCTTCCCTCTCAATGGTGAGATTGTCTTAGTTATAATTTGGTGGAAAGAATGGATCATTCTGGAACGGGAGAATTAGTGTGCTGCGATATGTAGTTCAGTGGTAGAATATCCGCCGGGTAATTGGAAGACCCTGGTTCGATTCCCGCTCATGGCAGAATTTTTTTCCCGATTTCAAATTATTCTCACATTTCGGCCTATTGTCCTTCGCGAAGGGATCTTATGATCAATTCTTTCCACCAATTTATAGACAAGGACTTTTATTATAGAGATTGTATCTCTCTCTCTTTATTACCAGCTTTAGAACAATGACAAAATTAGTAAATTTCTACCGGGAGACAATGGACAATTCTCCATTTCCATGACAAAGGTGTATGACGATATGCTCTTACACAATTTAAATTCTCGATGAAACTTGAATCTATCGTAATAAAATATTTTAACTTCGGTTATATATTATACTAGCTTTAAGTACCCGAAGTTGCTCGGGCTTCTAATAACAGTTTATAGAAACTTAGAGCATCGCGATTTCTGACAATTTAAAAATCAAACTACGATATTATCATTAATTCATATTTTTTGTTCTTTTAATTCACATAAGTTAAAGAAAACAAATTGATATATGAGGACCCGCTGTATATCCATCTGTCTGTCTGTGCGGGGTGGTTGTCGGGGTTCCCGGGTACCCTATGTTACCCCTAGGGTCATAGGAAGTCACTTTGCAAAGTTTAGTCCCGATAGGTCAAAGGATGTGGGAATGTATAGGGAACAGACAGACAAACAGACATTTAATTTTATATATTAGATTAACTTATTTTTTCTCTCAGATGACACTTACATGTATGATGACGATGTTGTCGTGCACCGAAATCCAGCCTTGGAGCCCCACTGGTATGATGAACCTCCGTATGAAAGCGATCCAGAAGACTTTCTCATGGGAGATGCTGGCATCGGTGGTCTGGGACCCATCTACGGTGGCATACCTGGAGCGAATAACGGGAGGTGAGGAATGCATCGATGGCGCCTTTACTGCCAATCAAGTTGTGTATTATCGCGTAATATTTATGCGCAGGGAAATGTGCTCAATTTTGACATTACTAGAAGAATAATTCTTACCATTTTAACTTGTATACAGTGCGCTATGAAAACTTAGCCTTTTTCAAAAGAATTGTAGAAATTGGTAATTCTGTTGAATAATCACTAAACAGAAAAGTTATTGTTAATTTTAATCGATGGAAGTAATTGTTTTCTATGATTTCATTTTTATTTGTATGATACATATTTAGGCTTGATATAATTCGATTTAAATCGATAATTGTTGATAAACTATTTAAAATTCGACGAAAATGAATTGTCGTCAATATGTGTCGATTTTTCACCACTAGTGTCTACGAAATTATGCGCCATGATATTTAAATTTGCTTTACCACACTCAGTCCTAATTATTTTTATCACCAAACATCCAAAACGGAAAGGGAAAGACGGTATTTTTCATAACAGACGGCCACATAACATTCGGAATTCATTACACTTTGCTTTCAAATGTCGCTTATGTCACTATCTTAAGAACACGCACTGAGTTGCTGCCGAAAGAATCGGTTTTATTGCACTCGGTTTTCACCCTCGACCAGATTCGATAACCTTTACGCACTTTGAACTCCATTTACCGAAAAGTCAGGAGACATCTATTTTCTTCTGTGCGAGAAGATCTGCCTACCTCCTCCAACAGGCGAAAAAAAAGGTCTTTCCGAACTGAAAAACGAGTACCGATCGTCAGATGTCCTTATGGCATTTTCAAAAGCACCTTTTCATAAAATTTTTATAATTCATCCTCCAAGAGAGATAGCGCTTAGTTTCTTTTGTATTGCTGCCGGAGCATCGCACTTGGGTTTTTTACTACATTCATAGTCGTTTGTTACTCAACAAGGTAAGATTTTTTCATCAAAATATTCATTCATACATTTGGTTTGGTTGGTTGGTTTGGTTACGATATATTCAAAGCACATCAATTTTTTCACTACTGATCGCGATTTCATGAATAAGGGGCGCGAAGTAACGAGTAAAATATACTTTCAGATTTAATCCGAAAAATCAGCTGTTCCAGGTTGGTGCTCGAAGTCAAAAAACAACAGGTTCGCTAAAATTTAGAATACAGCAGACAAACCAGCACACAAGAAGTCTTATTTTTATTTATACGCCTTTACTTAAGTTTAATTAGAAGAAATTCGATTTATAAAAATTTTCTTGGTAAAAATCAATAAAATTTATTAAAATTAACGACGATATTCGTCGCCGATTTTTTTTTTAAATAAACGTCGATATTAATGACCATTTTTAGGCGCGTTTCGTTTCCACCTTGAGCGCCTATCGGCTTCTTTCTGTCCGTCCGTCCGTACGCATGTTCGTTATCGGCTTCTACCGAACTGTTTTTCATGAAATTTGATATTTAGAATTTATGGGCAAAGTCAATAAGATGATGACATAAATGTAAAGTTTTATTTTTAATATATACTTTTAGCTGAATTTAATTATAAGAATTCAATTTATAAAACTTTTCTGGATAAAAATCTATAAAATGTATTAAAATATACGTCGGTGTTCGTCGTCGATGTTTAGGAAAAATAAACGATATTAGTGGTCTCTTTTTAAAAAATACCAAGCCTAGTAAAATGTATTTAAATAAACCTCGATATAATATAATAAACATTGAAAATTACCAAGTCTATACATATGTTAAAATAATCAAATACGTGTTTGTTATTATGAAATCTTTTTCTGCTACGTACAATAGAATTTCAAAAGGTAACATTTTTATCCTTGATTCTATGCAACCGCGACAACACCCTGCCATTTTTGTACGTGCCAGGACCTAGGAATACTTACCGATTCGTTTACATATAGTGTGGAACTCCTATTATTGAAATCTCGATGGAAGACTAAAAAGATCGAGTTATCGAAGCTTCAAATTATGGGACTTCGTTTTAATGTATAAGTAAGTAGGGGCGGGAAAACTTCATTTTGCCGAAAAATCGAGATATAGACGTTGGATTTTTCGATTACGACTGTTCGTGTTATATAACTTCTTTTGTTTCATTATTTATTTGTTAGATGGCTAAATGATTTATATATTCCCCGGCTCAATCAAAATTTCACCTTGTGCAGTTTTTTCATTATTGAAAGCCTTTTCACGTGTCACCCTTTGTCATCACTGAGTGAAACCACGGGATATATTTCCCATCTCTCTATCCCTCCTGCTGTTGTTTTTTACCTCAATTCTCAAAAAACTGCACAATTCAGTTTGATTCTATTGTCAGATGCATGTAGACTGATAGTGGGCATGTTAACGTCATTACAAAAATCCATCGATAATGAAGATAACTCCAGGTACAATAAAGCGGTTGTGCCATGTCTACAGAATTTGAATTTATGTACGGTATTTTTCAAAATACATACTTATAACAAATATCTACTCATAACTTTCCTGTTGCGGCGCTTTTGCTCTAGCGCCTGGAGCAATTGCCCCGTTTGCCCCTTATTACAGTAATGACCACTATTAATATTCTTTTTCTTTGTCAAAGGGTTTGTTTCACCCTCAACTTGAGGCCCGACCAACACGGCCAAGGAGTCATATCCCTGCGTTCCGCCGGCGACATATCCCTTCCGAGGGAAGGCGGCCCTCCTGTCCTTCCTCCATGGATAGCAAGGTCAACGCTCTGCTCACGGGATGCGTGCGGTGGCCCTGGCCGGCGCCACGCCCTCCTCCTCCCTCACCAGCCGCCCCTCCCTCCCACTCCATCCCGAAGGGAGAGCGGAGACTATGCGGGATCGGATGTGCAGAGCGTGGCATCGACGCTGTCGGTGGAGACAAGCCGCTCGGAGCAAGAAGGCGCCTGTCTGCTATCACCCGCCCCTCACCTGAGGGGGAGTGCCAGGGGAGGGCATGGGGGTGCAGCAGGGCAGCACCACCAGAAGGGACTGGGAGGGGGAGATGCGAGGCGCCATAGGAAGAAGAAGTCAACCAGGGGAGGTGGAGGATATTCTGTAAGGGCCAAAGAATCGTTGTTGTGTGGTTTGCATGAAATTTACATGACGAAAATTTTTAATTTTTATAAACACAGAAAAACTCAACAGCATTTAATTCCACTTGTTTTAAAAATCCTGGATTAGTTCCTCAGATTCTCACCAACAATTAATTTATTGTCTATGATTGGCTTTGGTTAGTCTTTCTTATCTTTAAACAAATGGAAATACAGTAAAACTTCAATTATCCAACCTATATGTGGGGAAGGACTGTCGGATAAACAGAAAAGTCGGATAATTCATAAATGATGGAAACAAAGCCCATATAGTAACTTTATGTATTTATTTAAGTATTCCACACCATTTTACAGTTAAATTTAAAATATAAAATAATCTTATATTATATAGTAAAATATTATTAACAAAAATATTAATTAAATTATCAGTGGTCTCCCAAATGAATCAATCGTCAGTAGTGTTGTCACCTCATAAGAAGTTAAATTGGGAAGATTTTCTTCTAGGTTAAGAAATAACTTATGTGAACTGTGAAACCTGTTTTATTTATTGATTAGAAGGAATTTAATATTTAATCATAATTTTATTTTACTTGATTAAATAATTAGCGGTAATGTTCTCCCACTTGAATTATCTGTTGGGCAATCTCTCGTGTGGGCCAACTACCGAGGATCTCCCACGTGAACCGACTTTTGGTGGATGCAACCGACGTATGCTTCCCGATTATGGTTTGACTGCTCATCTGTTTTTTGGTCAGTTAAACCAAAAGTTAGATAAACAAGGGTCGCATAATCAAGGTTTTATGGCAATGCACACTAGGCAGGTTTGGAGCTTGGATGTTTATGTTTAAGGTCACATGATTATTCTGTTTTCTCACTAAACTCTTAAATGTCTCTAAATATCAAGATTAATTTCTACTATAGGACTAAGGAGCTGAAATTTAAAGTCTTGTTACTAGTAGTATTGTAGCCCTTATTGCCTGAAATGGCCAGGCAATCATTTTCGCCCTGAATTTTAATATAAGTGCACATTGTAAGTCCTTGATTTAGTGATATGGCCTGATTATGCTGTTTTTGTCCTCTACTTATTTGTAAATCTGAAATACCAAATCTCATCCAAATACGACTGACAGTAGGATATTTTATTTCAGATACAAGTTGCTTTGTCTTTTAAGAAAATTAAAATATTTTTTCACCAAGAATCATGGGCACTTCTGCATACTTTTTGATAGATTTTTCAATGAATTCATGAAGTAAATCTAGAGAATATTAAAAATATTAAGGCAAAGGTTTAACTGTGCAAAGAGGATTTTTCCATTTTCTTGCCTTTAAATATTTATGCTATGTTCACTTTTCTATAAGCCCATATAAATTAGTGTTAAATACATTTCCAAAATCATAATCTTTTCAATAAATTAGAAATTATCATAAAACATAAAGTAAATTTTTAAAATACTCGAACAGGAGATGAATTTTTATCAAAATGCTACTACCATATTATCTTTATAAAATAGCCATTTAAAGTGTTATCTGACTGTTAAAAACATAAGCATGTATGTATGACTACTGGCAATTCTGTTATTTTATCCCAAGCTAATTCCAAACCTTGATAATATCAAGGATAAGTCATGTTTATCTAATAAATCAGTAAGTCAGATATTGCTAAACCTGTTTAAGTTTTTCTTGAGTGACAAGAAATATTTCAAAAACTTCAATTTCCCAGAAATTATTATTTTCACAACTGTCAGAATATGAATACAAATTAAGGTTATTTTTCTAAGAGTAAAAAATTGTTCCTAACATTTTAAAAGGTTGTGTATCTTGAAAGATAGATCAAAATTCGTTTGCTAACCTATTGTGTTCCACTCAATGTATCAAACTTAATTTTTGCTCCTTTCTCTTAACAGAGTCGTAGCACTGCAAGTGTGAGTGCTGGTAGTGAAGAGGGTTTTTCAGCCAGTCACAGTTCGGACAATGAGGAGGAGAGGGAAGAGGATCAGGGAGCAGAGGCAGAAGGGGAGGAGGAGGGGGAGCATGAAGAAGGGGGAAGGGGTCTCGATGACGGTGACAGGGATAGCAGCCAACAGGTAACAAACCAGACTATTACTACTAGGAGTCCTACCCCTATGTGCTACATGTGCCAACCTCGCCCTATGCTCAATCTAGGGATTTCAGCCCTACGTGCCTCGCTAAGCTGAAAATAATTTTTAGGGATAGCTCTTATCAAGACATTTTTTCCATATTTTTTTTCTCCCATGTACCATTTCCAAAATAAAATTTTTGTAAATATTTTAAACATCCAACATTTTGTGTCAGGGTGGCAGGTGAAAATGAAAAGTTTGCCTGGAGTCTCCTAGTTTTATCTTTTTAGTCACAACAGTTATCACATCATCTCTCTGCCCAGAGATTGAAATTTTAACAATCAATTTCTTAGTGCAATGCTCTCATTAATAATTTGCTTATATCAACAATAATAATGTTGATTCCGTTATAAAATAGTATTAGTTCGAAAATTGGATGGTATGGTGACTGAAAGTGCCAGAGGGTGGAGAGGAGGGGAACCTTTAAGCCAGGGGTTGGCAACCTACAGCCCGCGGGCCACGTGCGGCCCTCGAGAACGATTTATGCGGCCCGCAAAGCTGTAATGAAAAAGTGATCAGAAAAATTTCTCATGGGCAATTTTTTATTTTTTGAGTAAAATTATTGTCTCAAATCCTTTTCTGGTGAAGTTTTAACGCTAGTAAATTACGTAGACTTGATTTCGTTCATATGAAATCACAGAATCTCTAAAAAACTTCTGATTTATTCGCTCATCCGGCCCGCCGAGGCTTTCTTGACTCCCAATGCGGCCCTCCGAAACATTCACAACTGCAAATGTGGCCCGCCATGCAGAAAAGGTTGCCGACCCCTGCTTTAAGCAGTGCACTGTATGCTGAAATCAGCAACAATGCGATTTCCCTTGATGACAAAAGATTAACTTGAAAAAAATGGGTAATTTTTGTGTTCAAATGAATCTGTGGTCTGATTCCACGTGTTTAAAAATTGATAGTAAGAATATGAATGGTCATTCTTTTAGGCATTGCTTGGTTCAAATTTCATATTCATACGACAATTCTAAATACAGTAGATCATTGACTACTCGGTGCCCTAGGGAGAAAGGGGTCGCCAGTTTCTCAAAAACGCCAGATAATCATATCAAAGTTTTTATAAATCTTATTTTTGAACATTCTTTTACGACATTGTGTTCAAGGTTTCAGAACGATTGCGTGGATATTGGATGATATAAACTACACAATTTAGTGATGATATGAATACGTTTTTGCCGGATCGCCGAAGAAGTGGTAAGCAGCGAAGGTTATTTGCCCTCGTAACCAAGCCATTACTTTGTCAGTATTTTAGCTAATTAGTTAAATTCAGATTACAGTAAAAGAATTTTTGATTACCAAATAAAGGTTACAAAAAATCGAACTACATGAATAACACTGATTGCTGAGAAATCCTCAAGAATAATGGGTACACAAATATTTCGAAGAAAGAAAATGCATGGAAGACAATAGCAAATGAATTTGTCGGAAAAAATGTGCAAGAAAAAGGTCATTAAAACCATTCACTAATTGTATGCAAGTGAGAGAAAAACTCCCATGGGATGGAAGAAGCCATATGTCAGGCATGTCAAACTGGCATTCCACAGACCGCATGTGGGCCTTTCTGTACCTTAGTGCGGCCCAAATGAGAATTTTTGTCTTGATCTAACTATTCAAGATTTCATATAAATACTTTAAACTTGAGAAAAGACTACAATATTTTTCCTTAGTTATTGAGGCTCAATAGTCTGCTGGTGTAATGTCTCAAAACTATTTTAATATATATGGAGTGATAATAAAATTGACATACAGGTTCCAGTGGGCTTGTCTATTTTTCGCCTTTATTCAATCTGTAAAAAAGTACCATAAAGTAATACCTGAACTCATGTTCTTATGTTTTAAGTAGTTGTTGGAGTAAAATATAGAATTGTTTCATTATCTTCACATTTGATGGAATATTTAGGATATAGTGACCATACGTCCCATTTTTAACAGGATTGCCCCCTTTTTGAGTTAAGTGTCCCATTGTCCCGCTAGAGATTAAACAGGATGCAAACAGTCCTGTTTTTCCTGATAGTGCCATTTTACACAAAAGTTACATGAAAAATTAATGTTACGCATGCATTTCACAGGTGGTACTTTTTTAATTATTTGATATTGGCAACAGAACAGGAAATATTCATTGACATGTGTTGGTAACGCACAACAGCAACTGCACTGTAATCTGATGCTGTCAAAGTGTCAATATATCATGCATGGTTGTCCCAAGAACATGAACGCTTGCACATGTGCTGTTAGTTAGGGTGACCATATGTCCCATTTTTGGCAGGACAGTCCCGTTATATGGCAATTTCCAACATCCATTGTTTTAGTCAAGAAAGTTAGTTTATTCCATTTTGAATAGTATAGCGAGTAAAATTCGGATTTTCTGACAGTATACCTGAATTTGCTCTTATCAATGTAGGATTCTCGATAATATGGAGCTTATCAAACACATCCTTTGAAGATATTGAACAGCATTTAGATGAATGACTATGCGAGAATAAGTATTGAGTCTATGACAGCACTGCTAATTGTACATGTGAACTGTGACATGATGTGCTTTCTATGATAAAATTATAAAAAATAAAAATGTACTGAAGAAAATAAGTTTGTTAGAGAAACATAAGTGGTAGAACAATAATTAATTCCAAACATTAAATAATTAAAGGTATTTCAGAAATAATTATTTTTGTGTTATATAAATCTAGTCTTGTCACTTATCAAGCTGTAATTCTAATCAACAAAAAAATAAAATTTTCAATGAAAAATAAATAAAAATATAGAACCTTGAAGATGTTGAGCTTTGGTCAGTATTCTGAATATTTCATATAATTTACAGAATTATTCAAATCCTTTCAAATGATGCAATGCTTGAAAAACTTCCATCTTTAAAAAATTGTCCAATTTTTTTCTCATGAATAATGATTGTAAATGTCCTGTTTTCACCTTGTTGGATTATGGTCACCCTAGTTTAGGAAGAAGTCATTGAAGTGCAAAATGGCTGCAAATTCAGTCAATAAAAGTTTTAAATGAAATCCATTCCATTACCTAATTCAATCTTGAGGAAAATTGAGAGTAACAGTGTTTGATAAAGAATACCTTAGTCTCACCGTCAGTATTTTGTTCTCATTTTTGTCATTATTTTGTAATAGTTATATTTCTGCCTTATTTCTTTTAGCAGTGGACAGAATAGGTTAAATCAAGTTAAAGAATGGAAAAAGGTCTTCTGTGCATTTACCTTAATTGTTATTAAATATAATCATATTAAAAATTTTTAAAAGGTGATGGTTGTTAGCATAGCTATGGTATTGTAAAAAAGAGATTCACTGGGCCATTTGGCTACATATTCTTCTTCTGAATTCCATGCATCTTCTTAACGATATTTGACACCAAAACTAAAGTACATCCAATTCCCGACTAACACGAATTCTACCAACACAATTTCAGTTGAACACGATTTTTAAAGTAGGGCTGGTTTTCGACTAACACGACTGGTCGTTTGGTTTAACACAATTTCTCCATGACTTCTCTACAATCATGTAAAAGGTCTAGAAAGCGGAAACGGAAACAAACTTTAGCCCTGCTCTTCATTAATTGCAGATGACAATGAGCCTATTATCATAACATCTAATCTAGAGGATGAATTTGACAATTTCTATGAGTCTAATGCTAAAGGTGAGGAATTTCATGGTTTTAAAACTGCAATGTAGAAAAATACCATTCTTGAATGTTTTTTAAAATTTCCTTTGAACATTTTTGTAATTTTCTATGGATCATTTGTTATCTTTTAAAAAATTATTTCATGTATTAAAACAAAGATATTTAATTCTTAGTTATTTGTTGTTTAAAATTATCATTTTACAAATCTTTTAAATAATGTCTGCTAAATAAATGGTGAACAATTGAACAACTGATTCAAAATGGTAGTCCTCTACATCAAAAAATACGCTGGAGTTTATGGTTCAAATTTTATTGGTGGTGGGATTAAGAAACCGAGAAAAGTTATATTGCTAGACCAAAAACTAGATTTACTTAAGTGCTATGACAACAATGAACGAAGACATGATATCGTTCATCATACAGGTCTTAATGAAGTAACTCTGCAAACCATCCACATTATCATCATTTCTTTACTGTAAAAATGAGTATGAAATATACATAAACAAATATAAAACACAAAGCATTAGCCTAAGTATAGTCATAATAAAGGAATAAAATTAAAAATGTTAATCAGGTTAGATGCTGGAACACATCCCTCCCTATTTACATTGCTTCTTATGAGAAACTTGTGTCCGACTAACACAATTTCACCTTACATGAAATTTTTATCATGTTAGTCGGGGACTGGGGGGTACCAGAATTACTTACTCTGAAAGTAAAAAATTATACGGTTTTGGTTGTGAATTTATGGTTTTAGAATTTGAAATATTAAAAAAATTAATATAAAAGATTTGCAGCCCTGTATTGTTTTCCAACAATGATGTAAGAGTTGTGAATTTTGGCATTTTTTTATAATTTGTCTTTCTTTCTGTTTGATTTTATAACTATTTCAGTTTTTCCAATTCATGCTGTTATGCCAAGCTTATGTAAAGTAATGGTACGTTATCAAATTATAGAATATCACCTGTGGAGTAGTCATGGCTACATGCCAACATTTATTTTTAGTATAATGATATTATGTGATGTTTTAACAATTATTGTCCTGTGAACGTTGGGAAATTTCTCGCATATTTCCATACAGGAATTTTCTGCCTATTTCCCAATCATCAAATTAGCTGCTCATTATTGAGATGATTATTTCCATGTTTTATTCAAAACTTGGATGATATGGGAGCTCAATTTTGTCTGTACTTGATCAAGATGTTTACCTCCATTTACTTTTCAAGACTTTAATCCTATGGGATATTTGTCTGAGGAAAGATTTCATGCTGTTTATTAGTTAAGTGGAAGAGGTGTGTCAATTTACATGCCATGTATATGCTTTAATATGCAATTTTATGCCAAAAAATGGAGATTGACATATATGCCAAATCAATTTATATGCCGTCATATACAGGGTAGTTTTATTGATTATCATTTGATACAATTAGTTAATGAAAAATATTATTTAATGTATGTATGGACAGAAGTAAAAATAGATTATCTTAGTGTTTCTTGGTAGGCTCCTATGCACCATATATGCTATTTAAGCATAGCTATGCAACTGTTGATCCCTTTTCTTTGGTTTGTTGCAGTTTAAAATCTGTCCTCATAATCACATAAATCAATATCATATATATATCCTTGCAATGTTAATCTGAAAAGGAGCTTTATTTTTCAAGGACTTGGCAATTGGGTGTGGTGGCAGCAGGATGGGTGCTTCATTAGTTGGCCGAATGAAAGGAATACGCCAAGGGGTGCAGCGAAAGATATCTCGTCTGCGTTCAACCCAGAGTGTGGATGAGAGTGTTGCTGAGGAAGAGGAAGGAAGGGATAGGGAGGGGAAGGATGGGATGCTGGTGAGTTGTCAAAGAGTAAGTTTTTCATATCAATTTCATATTTACTTTAAGTTTATAGCTGTATTAAGAGTATGAATTTCTGAAAGATTTGCGAAATATTCAGTTTTCATAAAACTAAAAATTTGAGGTAGCTAGCTCTGTTCAAAGTCTGTGTCAAGTGATGCAATAATGAGAAAATGGTTAAGTTATCCACACATAATTCAAGTGCAATCTACTTGATATTGGTGCTATTTCCTTTATTCTTTCTTAGAATTCATGGGTGTAACATTAAAAATACTGTATCAACCCAAAAGGAAGATGACTTCAAATTTAAAATGACCACATCAGAAATCAAGGTCTATTCAGGAAAAAACTTCGTAATATTAATTTTTAAAATAATATACAGTGGTAACTTTGTGCCATCCGCTAACATTGCCAGCATTACAGTAATGCACATTTTTTTCATTCCACAAAGTTTTTATAATGATGGATTTTATGCCAATTTCATTAACTTTAAAAACAATATATGATAAATAATCATTCATAGCAATATCTAGGTCATATTTAATACCCTTTTGACATTGACCTTAGGGAGGATCCTCCAGTATACTTGGAAGTGGATCATCTGCATCTGACCTCATCAAGGCTTCTTCAGCTGCTGGCTTTGGGTCGGTGTGTGGCAAAGGAATGCAAAGCAAGGAATGCAAGAGAGGACAAAGGTCATCAGGGAGCCCCTCTAGCAGGCACCAGTCACCTGTTCATAGTCAACCCTCTCCTGCACCAGAATCATCAAGACTCTCAAATGGATCTGCTGACAGTCTTCCAGCATCCAGCAGTGAGTTGCTTCTATGTTCTTAGCCATATTTTAAGTCATCCAAAGTAATTTTAAATTGATATAAATAAAAATAATTAAATCATTATTTAGTCACTGGTGCTATAATTTAATTTTGGTCTTGCTTGATTGTGGAGGTCTCTATTGTGTGCAATTATTTGAATACTTAAACATTTTAATTGTTAAGCTCATAGTGGATTAAATTCTGAATTGAAATTTTCAGACATCCATTAGATTAAAAAGCTATCTGGTGATAACCTTGGCCCAACATTCTTTTTAAGAACAACTAGGATATGTTGTGTGGGTAATTGATGCTACAATGTCATATAGTATTTCCTGCCTTCTTTAAGTGCAAACTTTAATTACACTAACTTGTTTCTCTCTACTGTCTCATATTATATTATCATTTCATAATTAGTTCAAGGTTGATAACACTGAGGAACAAGGTTTTTGGTTCTGAAAAAATAGGTGATCCAGATGTAGTTCGTAATGCAGATTACGAATCTGTTTTTAAACTTTTTCCTATCACATATATATTTTGAGATGTGACATTTCCAATTATAGTGAACAAACCCCGAAAAGAACATTCTAAACAAAAGAACATTCAGTACAAAACAAACAATCTCATTTTCTTTCCTTTTTTTGTTTTTGCAAACCATCTTGAATAGTGCCATTCTGTGTTTTCCAGTAGCAGCTGAAGGTGGTCAAGAAGTGTGCCAAGAAAAATAAAGTCTTTTGCTTTGCATTTTTCCACACCTGCTGAACAATTGCAGTCTCCACTTCCCTAAAGGAGCTCATTGAGTCACTACACCCCTCGGAATACAGAATGTATTTTTCTATTGTCCAATGTTGCACTCACTGCAGTGGATTTTGGCTGCACTGCACCCTCCTCCACATGTGCAAAGCCCATTTCTGTTCCTTTGGACTCCACACATGATTCATCCATCACATATGTCAGTAAAGCCTCATCAACTTCCACGTATTCTTCAAAGGATGTGTCAAGGTTCATGGTCTCCTGTAAACCCTCCAAAAATTCACTTTCACCTGCCACCTCATCATCATCACTTTCACAATCGAAGGAAAATCCCACACTCTAAAAACAATTTCTGATTGTTGAAGGCAAGACTTTCTTCCAGGCATCACACAGTAATATGTTCTATCTGAGTGTTGTTACATCACTGCAATCCACCATCTTGCGCAGCAGAAACTCGACTAACATTCTGCGGTAAAGCCTCTTCACAGACGAAATGACCCTCTGGTCTAGGGACTGCAATTTACTCGTGTAGTTCAGAGGGAAGAAAATGATTCTCACATTCCTCAAAGTTACTCCCTCCAAGTTATGGGGAGGGCATCTGTCGAGAAAGAAAGCTATTTTCCTAGGTCCCAATACCGGAATCAATTTGGCTTGTGCCTGCGAAAGCCAATTAAGCCAATCTAGGTCCTCATTTATGAAGGTCCGGACACACTTCCTCTATAGACCCTGCACAGCCACATTCAGAATGTCAGAACACTTCCCAAGATTTTTGACAGCATTAAGGATCGAATGTCAAATTGCCAGTCAACTTCCATCTTCTTCATCCTCTGGTCCACAGCTTTCAATATCTCTATTTTCTGCTTGATAGAAAATTGTCGCTGTTTGGTTCTATGATCAGTAGACATGACCTTTATAAATTAAAAATCGACGTTACTTTTAGGAAAACAACATAAAAGTGTTTAGGTTTCAATGAAAAGGAATAAGTACAAGGCACAAACTTTTCCTTAATCAACGAAAATATTGCCTGAAGCCATAGATTTATACCCAGTGAATGTACAGTAGTCCCTCTCCAACCACAGTAGACACATTCTTATAATTCTAATATATAATAAAGTTCTTCTATTATATATTTATTATCCTTAAAAATTCTATTTATTATATAAAATAAAGCAACAAAGAATTTAAGTATAGTAGAAATATAATGATCTCTCCCTTTTGAGGCCATTGTCCTGGCCTCATGGTCTTTATAGCAAAGCATCTATGTACGACTCCCTACCCCTGGCAACACTACTGTTTGTAAATCACCATAGGCCACCGGATGCACAGCTACAAAAAGAAAAATTTATTTAACAGGGTTAAAAATTGTGTCATAAAGAAAAATTAGGGGAATATATCTTAAATAATATTGGTGAATATGTAGGGTATTAATTTTTCGGGTTATACCGGATATTTTTCAGAGATCTCTTGAGCGATTTTTTTTTTCAAATTTGGATTAATTTCGAAAAAGAAATTAATTTTAAAAACCTTAACTGACAAAAATTGAATTTGGGTTCTAAATTTTATGTTCTTGTGTTCCGTAGGAGTTATTCACAGTGTAATGTTGCTCTATGCAATAAATTGTCCCGCGAGAACCACTTCAAGTTAATTTTTGCTTCTATTGGTTTTAACTGCTATATTAACACTCATGTGAGCTTTACCTTGTAGAATATTTATTAAAGAAACCACCTTTAATAGAAGAATTTGGTATTGTTAAGTTTTAGAATGACTCTGGCATCAAATATTCCAAATATTTATGAAAACCATAAAAATAAAAACTTAATTCCAATATATTTTAACTTCTACTTTATTTAACCCGATCTCAAAAGATTAATATAAACCCAATAATTCCCTTCAGAATGAATTTCATTTTTAAACCCGAAAAATCCAGGCCCTATTTAAAATAAGTTTTTATAGCCTGATTTTACTCTAAATTTCGAAAAATATTAAAAACTCGATTATCGTTCGAGTGAACATGTTGTTTTTAATTCGAAAAATTCAAAACCTCTATAAAAAGAATAGAATGTGTTCTTCTAACTTTTACTGATGATAATTATGATGGTGGTGGTCCACAGTCTCTGATTCTTCAATGTGAATCATCATATTTTATTGTTATTTTTCACTTTAAATTGGCAATCTTGCTGTATGTGAAATTATGAATAAATAAATAAATCATCATGTAAATCTAATGATGAGGATGGGGATCCTTGCTGAAGCATTGTGGCACCAGAAGCAACAGTATAGCTAGTGCATGAGGATTGAGTGATACTGGGAGTATGCATTTGCACTAGATAACTGATAATGGATGGCTGCTTCATTTTTTGATGTAGGGTCTTTTGAACCTCCTTATATGGTAAAAGTGATGTCTCTAGCTCTCTCTTGAACTTCAAGCTTTTTCAATAAATGGGTCAGAATGGTACACCAAATCAGAAAGATATCTGGCGGCTTGCATTATTTTATTTAACTGTGCAAGAGTGAATTTTGGTTTTTCCGTTTCTACCTCGTCGTCGTAGTTATATACTTTCACTTGTTTTTCCTTCACTTCGGTGAAGATAGTGTTTTGGCAAATGATTTAATAAAAATTATATGAGAAATCTGTAAAATAAACTAATTTTAAGTTAAGGGGTACAGATAATGTATACACAAATAATGTTATGAAAGCCATGGTGATTGGGGGCTATTACAGGATTTATTTCCAAAATACCAAATTGGAAAAGACAAACTATTACCAGAATATACAAACAAAATAAAAAATAGCTGTAATGAGGAGAGGAGATAGTAGCCAAGGGATGTTACCAAAATAACATGAGGATTAAATATTAATGCAAAGAACTACAAAGAGTAAACAGAGAAATGTAAATACATAATAGTACAATCAGACAGGAGCATCATTCTTTGCATGAGCTAATTACACTTAGTAGATCTTTCAGTCTCTTCAATAACATAACTTTTAATAATGACGATATTTGTTCATTATTGATGGCTGTGCAGAGAACTGTAGGTAATTAAGACTGTGGGCCACGTTTGATAAAATGTAAATTTAACATAAATTAAAAGGCCTGTGGATTTTCTCCATTATTGCGAGTGTTCAGTTTGGTCGAAACTATAGGTTTAACATAAAAGAGGTCCAACACTTAAAAAATAATTTAAACTATAAAATTTTGAAACAATACTTTTCTATCTGTATAGATTATATTTATCCCCTTTTTTATTAGACTGTGTTATCGAAATTCATACTGTGCACTTATGTAAGCAGTCAGAATGAAGAATTTGGAGCTGTTTTGCATACATTTAAGGGTGAGCTAGAGCAGTTTTGCATACTTTTAGGTGCGAGCCAGAAAACCATGGATATGGAAACCACGGTTGGAGAGGGACTACTGTATTCAAATGTAGGCAGAATCTAAAACGAACCAAATTTTCTTTCTTTCTTAACACTGGAATGGGGCATTTGGTCAAATTATTTATCATTATATAACATAGTAGCAAAATTATCAAGAAATTTTAATTCCTACATGCTTATCTTTATATTTTATGAAAAAATTTGTTATGTTAAAACATTTGTCTCGAGTTTTTGCAAAGGTTTTACAAAAATCAACTGCTGCTGTAAGTTTCAGCATTCAGATATAATAATTAAATTTTACACTTTTTTCTTTCACTTCAGAGATGCGTCTATATAGCCATTTCCAGTCTATTTTTTACTGTCAGCCAGAAAAGAATGATTAGGCAAAATTTATTTAATTTAGTAAAAGTAGGCAAAATTTGACAGGCATAAATTTTTATACAAAAATTCAGGCTTGAAAAATAGATTTCTACTTTGCCTAAAGCATAAGCACAGAAAAATTATAGACATTAGAAGTTCAGGAGACTATATTTTTAATGAAGATTATGTTTGGATACAATTGGATACTATTTTGAATCAAGATGGCGGACTGAACATTTCAAAATTGCAATGATTTTAACCAAATTTGACAGGATTCCAGATGTAATAATATATATATTGGGAAGTTGTTTTTCTAGCTGATCTTTCAGAAACAAAAAAAATAAATTATCCATTACTAAATCTCAGTACTTTTGGTTTCTTAGTAATAAAGCAAATAGAGTACACTTCCTGCTTTAATAAAAAAATGGAATCTGGCCACCCTGCATAAACCTAAAGCGAGATTAATGATTATTGCACTTCAGTTTACCACAACATTTGAGATTGAACCCAGGCCTACATCGTAGGAGCTAGGCACACTATCCTTTCAGCCATTCCCTTTCTTATCAACAATTGGACAATGAAGCCTATTAAGTTGCATTCAATGTTTTTGCATATTTTCGTGGCTGATTTATCAAACCCTGAGACACAGGTCAAGAGAATCCAAAATACTCGGATTTTGAACTACCCGGGTAATCGAGTACTTCTTTTATGAAATACCCGGGTACCCAGCGTAATTTAAAAAATATATAATTAAAAAATTCATTTATTTTTTATTCATGAAATAATATTTTAGAAATACAAGTCTATTTAAGGTATACATTTTTAAATTGTTTCGGATCTTAGTAATGAAGTTTGAAGCTACTGAGAACACTCTCGCTAGCTGTTGAAGTAGGTTGAATTGTTATCAAAGCTTGGAACAATTTTTCTGTGCAATATCCTCTTTTGCCATGATTTCCTTCACCCAATTTTAGCTCCTTGTCCATTGCTGATTTTGTTGAAGTTTCTTTAGGAATTGCCATAACAGATTGCATTTATTTCTGCATCTCACCGTAGACAGAACTAGCAGAACCTTCATTTTCTGTAGCTGGTTCTTCTTGCTCATTTTCATGTTCATCTCCACCAAACAACCTATCATATGTAACTTTTGCCAATGATTTGATTACATTTTTGAAGAATATGTAAAATAATTGTTAAAGTGGGAGTTAGGATAATTTCCACTTTGCAAAAAAAGCAACAACGACACAATATCTTTGTTTCGTCTTTCATCGATTCTTTTTTTTTTAAGGCATCCATCATTTCAGTAGCGAGATCCGTAAATTGCAGTCTTCTTTGCTTAACTCTTTGACAGCAAGCTCGACAGGTTGCAGAACTTCCGATATATTCTGTAAAACAGTTATATTTGTATCTTTAAATTTTTGCTGGCCAACCTCCATCAAAGTTATGCAATTATTCAATTTTAATAAATGATTTACCATAGGAATAACAGAGTTCCATCGAGTCTTGCAATAAAGTAACAATCGTAGTTTCTTGCCTTCTTGTGCCAGCACATGCTTTTCAAGAACACTTTCTTACAGCAGATTTTTTGAAAAATTTCATAATTTTTAGGTTCTCCACCAGAACTATACCAATGTCTCTACGGACTTGTGGAATTTCATTGATGCTCTCCGGTTCATAATTCAAATTGCCATGAACAAGAAACGTATCGATTACGGTATTACTGATATCCTCCTCATCCTGATCAGCGTAATCATCATCATCATGGAATTTTTTATCTTCATCATTCTCTTCTTTGTCATCAGTGAGAGGCTGGACTGTTTTCTTAAAAAACACATCAAAAACACCAAGATGGATTCCATGGTTGTAGCATTACTGAGACAATGCCGGAATATTCCTTCCATATTTTACCATTAATGCAGCTCCGTCTTGAGTTGATGCGACGACATCAGAATCCATATCGATTCCAAACTCATTAAGTCTTCCTTTGACTAGAGCTATGGTGGCATTAAAATCACAAGAACCTTCAATAGGAACCAGTCCAAGAATGAATGGTGACATTGCTGCTGAGTGGACTGTAACATTCATATATCTTCTGAGATTTACGTCACTCCATTTGTTGACAGTGAGGCTGAATCTCTTTCCAGATTTTTGTTGTTGCGATAAAGCTGCTTTCATTGCTTCCTTTTTTCGTCATAGAATTTCATAATGTATTTCATCACCGTTGTTTCGCTTTTAGGCATGTTGTAATTGCGACTTATTACAAAACCTCTAATTGCTTCAGATGACGTTATTCCTTTAATGCTAAATCCGTCCTTTGCAGCACATTTCGTTAATATTTCATTCAATGTTTCTCTTCTCACAAAATTCAATATTCCTTCCTGTTTTTGCTTTTTAGAAGATGTAGTAGGATCATCATTCATTTTGTCCATTTTTTTTCTTCAGCAGGGAAATGTTGTGGATTTTTAAGTGGTTGATCATCCCAGTAGTATTGGATCCTTGACATTGGATAGTGACTTGACATATATTGCATCTTGCCTCTGTTTTTCCCTTCTTTGTAAAATGTTCCCGTACTGGTGACTTGTTCGAAGACATTTTGGGGTATTATCTTTCTTGAACCTAAAATTTATAATTAATTAAAACAAATTATAATTGACATTATGAATTTATAGATTAAATTAAAATTTATTTCAACTAACTTTAATTGAAAAATTGTAAAATCACAGAAAAAATATTTAAACAAGTCAATTGAATTATTTTAATTGTTAAAAAGCTACGATGCAAGAAGAGTTCGTCCCTAACCTATTTTTTATTTCTGTGGCTGATCAATTCGAAGACTAGTTGATTCCTTCATTTGTACAGCATGAATGGGTGCAGTATATTTGTGATTTGCAAGAAAAAATATTTGTCACATCTAAACTTGGACTATAGAACACTTAAACAATGTATTTCTTTTCTCATTCGCCTAATTTCATGTACGTGTACGAGATAAAAATTCTCGATTGCGATTTGAACTCAGTATAATTACTTCATTACCTATAATTATTAAAATACTAGCTTAGCACAATGTAACTACACACCTTCGGGCAATATCATTTGCTAATAAAACTAGAACATAAAATGTCCAAAGTTTTTCATTGAAAGTCAATACAAGTACTGTGACAATGCATGAGTAAATAGATATTTTCAATTGAAATCATTGCTATAAAATCAATAGTTGTTTTCTAAGATGATAAACGAACCACTTAACATAGCAAAAACTACAAAATTTGAGACACTCACCCACACTTTCCTACTGTGAGACAGTTCTTCTATTATGGCTGATGTAACTACTGGGAGATGAATGATATAGATCACAGAAAATGTCAAGAGGAAGTAAATATCTGCCACAATCAGCTACCAGTAGCTAATTATGCAATTTACAACACAAATAATACACAAAATCATATAAGTACACTATATATACGAGCACTTTTACATTGTTTATTTCACAATACTGCGAGAGACTTTAAATGAGCTTAGCACCACTCGAACTCTTGCAGGAGAATGGTGGGGCCTTGGTCAAGGCAGTGCTAGCAGTCAAACATCAGCTGTCCATATGGTGTGGAGTGTAGAGCATCTACTATGTATTTTATTTGACATTCCACGTGGTCAACTCAATTCTGAGCTGCATCATTATGTTGCAACTAATTTGTTTCCAAGTGTCACACCTTTTTCATGTTTACCCCTCCTTGCAGCATACTTAAGGACCTTTTCTTCTGAAAAGGACTTCTACTCCTTAAATCACCCATAGACTTTGCCCATGCTCCTCTTTGTTTCCAAGTCCTCCGTTTCCGGAAATGGAGATGCATTTCCCGTCCCTAGCGCCTTCTTCCCAGCATCATAGTACGTTGGCATAGCCGGCCGCCCCCATTCTCCCTTGGATGTGCCACCAGGGACTGCCTGGTTAGGCGCCAGGAAGACCACCCATGGCATTTGCCTTGGGCATCCATGCTTCCTTTTATGACCCATGCACACACACAAAGGTTGGATATCCCTGTCATAGAGGGAAATCCCCAGCTTCAAGGATTCCATATCTCCCGTTATTGAGTAGGAATTGACGTCAGTTGTTTGTTTGCAAAATATGTGTACAGAGCTCAAGATTATCCTCGCCTCCAAGAGCGTAAACAAAATTCTCAATAGAGAATATGGAACTTGATACTCAGTCAAATAACCCGTGTAGTCGAGTACTCGAAAAAGGCTTCCGAATTCCGAGTACCCGGGTACTCGATACTCAAGCTTGGATTCTCTACACAGGTCTCCTTATTTTTGGTGTAGAATCACTTGATCGTATTTCATCAAATTCCATGAAGGTGGTGACCTCTCCTTGTTAATAACTTAAAATATACCTTCTTTGTAAAAATATCTGGCAATATCTGGGTAATATTTTTCATACTAATTTTTTTTAGGTTCCCAAACACAATGGACATCACCTAATGCCAGTTGCAGTCCCTCTGCGCCATTGGGTGAAGGACAGGGTGGAAATTGGAGCCCAGAGATAGTAGGCATGAGTGGCGCAAAAGCAAGGGCACTTGTTGACTACACACCAAGCCCATATGATACTGATGCTCTTAAATTTAAGGTATAATCTGAAATTATAACTCTTTAATTATAGCTTTTATCATTATTTAAATATTAATTATATAATCAATTTTTAAATTGCATCATTGCTGCAGAACAAATTTTAGCCTGGCTAATGCTGAATAATGTGTAATTCAACTCTATACCAATTTTTAATGCATAGTAATGCATTCCAAATCTTCTTAATATAACTTAAGGTTGATAAAATAATATAGCTAACTTCTAGCGAAATTCCCTAGATGCATATAACAAATCAACTAAAACATGATTTTGACTAGCAGGCAGGTGCAAGGCCCCTAGGTGATAGTGGTTTGACGACTCACAAATTCTGAAAACGTGCTTAAATTTTGTGGAAGAAAACAGGCTGTCAAATTCTTAATAATTTATTTACATATATAGTTACAATACATGTGGGTGTGCTTCTGTGGTATTTGTTAATCACAGCTTAATGTCTTCCTGTGGAACCCTTAGAAATAATTACTTTTTCTTTGATATCAATCAATTGAAACTGGTCTTCATCTTCTTTTGTTTGTAGATATAATGTGAGGGGCAAGACAAGCAGTTTTTCCATATGGAAGAATTTGTAACACTTTTCTGGCAAGAAAACTTAAAATCAATTTGGAGTAGGCCTTGCATATGGGTGCTAAAATATCCTATGCTTACAGCCCAGTTTTCGTGTTGCAGAGGAAGGATAGGCAACCCCCACTACAGAACAGTGGTTTACAATATAGCGAATTTCACCTCACATTCATGACTTAATTACAATTAAATACTTAAATATGCACAAAAATGATTCACTAACTCAAGTAAAAAATTAGGAATAAATATGTCATCATATAAAATGGGAATAGCGAAAGAAAATTCATAATAAAAAATTAATTATTTTTCCAATTGATAATAATATTATTAATTTTTCAACAGGATCAATAAAATGATTTCCATATCATAAAATTATGTTTTCGACAATACAACAAAAATTCCACCTTTAATTTAATTAAATAAAAATGCCCCACCTGGTGATGGAATTGTGAAAATTTTGCACCCACTTAAGCAGTTTTTAGTAGTTTCAGTTGACTAATACTTTCTTGTCACTCTCGTTACAGAAAGGAGACATAATCGACATTCTATCCATGAATGCCAGTGGGCTCTGGCGAGGACATCTCCAAGGAAGAGTTGGCACCTTTAAGTTTATCAATGTGGAGCCCCTGCTTGACTCCAGAGGCAGTCAGTGGAGGAGGGGAGGCAGGGGTACCAACACGAGTGGGGAAGAGGACTTGGGAGAGGGTCTCTTGCAGTGGGGAGATGGTGGGAGGCTTCAGCCAATGCATCATCCCTCAAGAATGCACACTCATCACCACCATCACCATCATCACCACCACAGAGGACGCAGGAGTGGTAAACGAGGAAGGCCGAGATCTGTTGAGGAACTCCTGCAGAGGATCAATCTAGAGGTTTGTACAGATTCAGATGAACAGTATGAATTGCAGTTAACAAGTTGCCTTCTGGACTTAAGTTACCCAAACTTCCCTTATTTCTCGGGTATTATTTATCAATGCTTTCATTGTGGTCACACCCAGATTGCCTTCAAATAACTCTAAATTTAGAGTAGCATCGATGGTTGTCCAATCATTCCTGTCCTCATCTGTTGGGATTTTGCCAACATTTCTATTATCGCTATTATTATTAACATAGTTGCTAACTTAATGACTGAAATGAATGTGTGCTCATTATATTACAATTAGTGAGGCTATTTTAAGGGAGAAGACAATTGAAATATCTTTGAAACTAAGCATAACTAATGATGATTTGATATATACAAGAGGGGGAGAGAGAGAGAAAGAAAGAGATCAGCTCAATATTCCAAAAATCTATCAGGGAAAGTAGGATATGCTTTTTGATTTTTCTAAAAAGAATCATTCCTTTGTATGCATGCCTATGTATGTCCTCTATTACTTCACTTTATCATCAATTTTCATGATAAACTTCAATTTTCTAATGTTTATCCATCAACCACCAAAAGCCCACCAGAATGAAAATTTAATATTAACTAAAGAACAAGAAAAAACTTTGGAAAACATTATTGTAAAACAGCATGAAGCATATACTTATAATGGCTTTAATAGCTTTAAAATCACTGCGGATGAGTTGCTGTTTGTGTTCTCAAGTTTCATAATTTAGCATTATAAAATATTACAAATACATTCAAATGAAAAACTAAATTGATCACACATATTTGTGTGGCAAAAATAACACATGTATGTGCATACTAGACCAATGGTCAGCAACCTATGACCCGCGGGTCAGAAGGTGACCCACAGTCGATCATCCCCCTGCAGGTCCAGACTGTCGAGAGCTCTAACACCAAACGCTGTAGGTTTAGAGCGCATGCATGTAACATCTGAGCTGATGCATGCGCAACCACTTTGCTTGCGTCGGCCACAACTAGCCTGACATGTACTAGTCGGCGCAAGTTATAGCCAAAGTTATCTCACTGTTTTTACTTATTTTCAGCATTTATTGAAGTTTTAAATAAGTAAGTACTTATTAGTAATTACTGAACTAGTTAAATTATGTAATCATGTGTTATAAAATTTAATTCTTAGAATATTTTTAGCCATGTCTGAAACGAAACCCAAGAAAACTAGGCAGTTTCAAGTTATATGGGAAGAAAAGTTTGGATGTATTCAAAGTAGAGAGTGAGTTGTGTGTACTCTGTGCAGTGAAAGTATAACTGGTTGCACATTCAACGTGGAGTGGCATTATTTAATGAAACACATCAGCTCACTGGGAAAATTGAGTGCAGAAGAAAAATTAGAATATATAAAAAGATCAGCATTCAACAAGATCGAGCTTTGTTGCATTGTTATGTATAGGCAAACAAGGTAAGCCTTTTGCGGATGGAGAATATCTGAAGAAAACTTTTGTGGATTGTGCTGAGGAACTTTTTAAGGATTTTCAAAACGAAACGGGCATATTAAATATAATTAACGAAATGCCTCTGTCTGCTCTCACTGTACAACGTAGGGTCGATGATAAGTACAAGTATATTGAAAAACAACTTAATTTCCAGTGATGTTATTAGCATTGCTCTTGATAAAAGCACGATCATAAATAATATAGCTCATCTGGCAATAGTTGCTTGTTATGGTGAAATCAATTCTCAAAAAATCCATGAGGAGTTGTATGTATTAACATCAATGATAGATACAACCCAAGGATCTGACATTTTCAACAGATTAATGTAATTTGTGGATTTTGGTGATGGAATAAAATTGGATTTAAAGAAAAAACTCTTCTGTAACAACAGATGGTGCGCCAGCCATGCTAGCAAAAAATATTGGATTTATAAAGTTATTAGAACATGAGATTGGTCGCCCAATTTTATTATTTCATAAAGAGAATTTGTGTGCTAAAGCATCTGCAAAACAACTAAATGAAGTTATGAGTGTTGTGGTGAAGATCATAAATATAATTGTAGCACGTTCAGCTTTAACACATAGGAGGTTTAAAGCTTTTTTGGAAGAAATTGGATCCGAATATGGCGATTTATTGCTACATTCTGAAGTTCATTGGCTGAGCAGGGGTAAAATTTTGAATAGGTTTATCGCTTGTATCAATGAAATTAAAATATTTTAAACTGAAACTGGCAAAATTTACTCACAACTCGACGACTGTATCTGGTTGATAAAACTTGGGCTGTTAAGTGATATTACAAATCATTTTAATGATTTTAATTTATGTCTTCAGGGAAATAAGCTCATTATTTTAAAAATATATGAATAATGGAAAAAATTTTGTAGCAAACTTATTTTATTCGAAAATTATATTAAAACATTGAAATTTGAAGTCCTTCCCAACAGTGAGAAGAAATGTATATAACAGAGAGAAACTAATTGAAAATTTAGACTTGAATTTTTTGAAAAATTATATCAGTAACATAAAAATAGAATTTGGAAATAGATTCCAAATTTTAAAAACACATGGTCCAATGTTTTCATTTATAATTAATCCCGATAAAACCAATGAAACTGATGTTACACATACACTTCAATACTTAGAATTTTTAGGAATTGATAATCTGTAGATGGAATTAATTGAGTATAAAAGTTCGACCTTGTGGATAACTAAGTTCAAAGAATTATGCCATGAATTCGAAAAAAATGACTCAGGTCAACTGCAAGTAATATCAGATTGTTGGGCATCTCTTCCAACAAAGTTTTGCAGTATGAAAAAAATTTCAATCGCTATTTTGTCCACATTTGGTTCTTCCTATATGTGTGAACAAATTTTCTCTCAAATAAAATAAACCCACTATGAAATAGGCTGACAGGAGACAATTCAGAATCGTGTGGTCAGCTAAAAGTAACAAAATACCAACCAGATTTAGAATCTCTTTCGAAAGAAGTTCAGCACCAAGGAAGCCATTAAAAATGAATTATTAAATGGATTATTAATACATGCATATAATAATGTAATTTAAAATAATGGATTCATAAATGATTGTTTATTATTTTTTTCATAATTTTCAGTACCGATTGACTGCTATGACCCATCAAAACAAACCGAAAACCAAGATTTGACCAACTGTAGAAAAAGGTTGCCAACCTCTGTACTAGACTATACCAAATCCAAGTCCAACAATAGTCGTTGAAATGGCAACACTATCATAATGGCTGATAAAACTGCAAAAAATGCCAGTATTTACGTGAAATGACCCATCAAAACAAACCAAAAACCAAGATTTGACCCACTGTAGAAAAAAGTTGCCAACCTCTGTACTAGACTATATCAAATCCAAGTCCAACAATAGTCGTTGAAATGGCAACACTGTCATAATGGCTGATAAAACTGCAAAAAATGCCAGTATTTACGTGAAATGACCCATCAAAACAAACCAAAAACCAAGATTTGACCCACTGTAGAAAAAAGTTGCCAACCTCTGTACTAGACTATATCAAATCCAAGTCCAACAATAGTCGTTGAAATGGCAACACTGTCATAATGGCTGATAAAACTGCAAAAAATGCCAGTATTTATGTAAAATTCAAAGAAATACAATCGATAAGCAAAATTCTACAATAAAAATTACAATTTCCATCCCTTTCCTTGGAGAATAGTGAAATCTCTCTCTGATATTAAAATTCTAAGATATTTTAATGTGCATGAGAAAATTACACTGCACGATGGATTTCAGATTTCCCATGTAAATCAAATGGGAAGGATAATTCCTGGAATCAAACCAAGGACTTTCAATCTTCATAACAAAAACTATCCTTGGGAGATCGGCTCCAGCAGCAAGAGATTTCCATAAGTTTCATGAAAATAAGTCTATTGGTTCAAAAGTTAATAGGGAGAACAGACAGACAGACACAACGATGAAGCTATAAGCTTATTTCCATTCTGGGAAGTAGGCTAAAATGCAATGGTGTTCATCATCATCATGCTGATCATCATGTGTAACTTTCAGTCACATATTAAAATTACTTAGAATTGTCGTATGAATGTGAGATTTGTACCAAACAATGCCTAAAAAAATGAAAATTGTTTCTTATCATCGATTTTTAAATATGCGTCGAATCGGTCCACTGATTTGTTTTGAACATGAAAATTCCACATATTTTTCGAGTTAATCTTTAATCGTCAAGAGAAATCGCGTTGCTGCTAATTTCACCATGCAGTGCACCACTTAAAGGTTCCCCTCCTCTACACCCTCCGGCGCTGTCAGTCTCCCTACCATCAAATTTTCAAACTATTACTATTTTATAATTAAATCAACATTGTTGTAGTTGATATAAAGAAATTATTAAAGAGAACATTGTGCTACGAAGTTAATCATTACAATTTGGAGCTCAGGACAGAGAGATGCTGTGATAACTGTTGTGATTAGAAGACAAGAAGGAAAAGTATACTCCATAAATGGAATACACAGAGATTTCAATGGTGTTCTTTATGGGAAATGTGCTTAAAATGATTTTGAAAAATTCAGCAGTTCTTGAATGTTTATCTCCAAAACTATAAGTTGTAATTATATGGCCCAAGCCCTTTCTGTGTTAAATGTTGTCCTCTATCCTAATAATTTTTTTAATCTATACCTAACGTATAATATAAGACCCTGGGAAAGAAAAATATGGTTTAATAATTGTTGTTTTCCGATAGAATTGTCATAGCGATCAATTTAAACAAAATATATGATATTATGCTTGGGATTTTTTCGAATTTTTATCTCCGAAACTATGTTATAATTTTGTGCTTGTGGACTTTTCAAATGTAATGGTTATCTTCCATCCAAATAAATTTTTTAAATTAAAATTGTAAATATTTTTAAAAAATATATTTTGGAAACGGTACGTCGGAGAAAAACTTGATGAACTAAATATATGCATCTTGATAAGAGCTATCCCAAAAAATTATTTTCATCTAAGCAAGGCATGTATCGCCGAAATCCCTAGAGCCCGCAGAGGGCGGGGTTGCAGCGCTGCTAGTATAGCAAAAAATGACACATTTTTTGGACTACAAAGATTTGATTTGATTACAAATAAAAAATGAGCTCAATGTAGAAATTACTCTTCATTCCCATTACAGTGTTACTGAAATAGTAAGGCATTTTGCGTCAGAATTAAAAAAGAAGCTTACATTGAAATTAGTTGTTGAAGAAAGAAAAATTTCAGTCATAATTGATGACTTGACAACACAGCTATATGCTGGTTCTAATTGTGTACATTAAACTAGTCATTGATGAGAGTGAATTGTTGATATTTGACTTCTTTGAACAACCAATCCACAGACACCACAAATGCACTCTTGAAATGTTTTGACTCGTATGGTATGACTGAAGCATATTTTCAGAAAAATCTTGTGCATTTTGCATCTGATGGCACAATTGCAATGCTGGGTAAGAAATCAGGTGTTGGTAAGCTACTACAAGATAAATTGAATCAATCAGGGGTAATAATTTGGCATTGTTTGAACCACCAGTTGGAATTAGCTGTTCATGATAGTATTGAGGACATGAATGAAATTAATCATTTTAAAAGTTTTGTTGATACAGTGTATGCCCTTTACAATCAATCTCCAAAAAAATTCTAACGAACTGAACACAAGAGCTTCATGCTTTAGTCTTCAGTTAACAAAAGATGGCCTAGTCTTGGATGTTCAGTGGGTTTCAAGCAGCTTTCGAACTATTAAATCAATTTGAATTGATTATCCCCCATTATTTCATCATTTTAAAGCTGCTGCTAATAGTACCAAAAGAATGACTAACAAGCAAAATAGGTTCACAGGTCTGTTCTAACACATAGAGTCTATTGAATTCCTGAATGACTCTAGCCTAATGTATGATGTTCTGGAAGAATTGGCAAATCGGTTGTTGCAACTACAAAAGCGGTTCTGCCGAATAACCAGAGCTGATAAGCTAATACAATGAATGATTTGCATTATTGCAACTTTAAAGGACAAACCTGGGAAGAAGGAATGAAAAACTATAGTTGCGTCTGAGAATATGTGTTACCAAGGAATCGTCTCAAACGATCATCAGCATAAGTCAATTGCAGTCCATAACAAGCATTATAGTTAACCTGGAATCATGCTGCTTTGCTACAACTGCATCTCATTGAAAATCAGAATATTTTGGCATTGAAGTAGAAAAATAGAAAGAGATTGTAAAAGATATTGAGGTTCTGAATCCAGAAACCTGTCCAGAAAATTTAGACTGTGGAGCAGAAAAGGACATTTGATATAGAGAAGAAAGAATTAAAAATATGTTCTTGCATTTGCGCCTTGGGAACAGCCATTCAATATTAAACAGTTTTCAGAATTTTTTCGATGGAGGAGGGCGAACTATTTCACCACATCTTGTTTGACTGAGAGATGCAATTAAGACAATGCCTTGTAGCTCCAGCGAATGCGAAAGAATGTTTATTGCGATGAACCTCCTCATCATATTGAAATTTCAATCAAAGCTTTTGCTTACAAACGTATCATCGCTTATGTTCATTAAAATAAATGGACATCCACTTCGAATGCAGTTCCATAGGTAAAATCATGGTCCTGAACATAATCAATGATCACACATCTAATGTAGAAAACATAGAACTCGGGAAATTATTTTGTTTTTTCAATACAGGCATACCTTACTTAGTGCAAGAGAGGCATTCCGAGACATCTGTGCGCTATCAGAATTTGCGCTAAAATAACAGTTTTTAACATAGCACTTAACCCTGTAGACTTTTACTCTTCAGAAATTTTACTATTTTTATCTTGCAAGTTATATAATGATAGGCGATTTTTACAACCTTTGTTTGATACATTTTTCCATATAATGCATTGTTTAAGAGATATCTTATATTTTTAGCTGCCACCACCACGCCACCTACTGAGGACTATTGTTAACAATTGACGCTTAGTTACATCTTAGTAACGCTCCTTTTTCTTTTCTTAATTGTCAATCGGAAGTAAATATTGACAACGATCCCAGAGCTAGCAACATGTAATTTGCCATATAAATATGGAGAAATTCATGTGTTGCCCACATCAGTTTATTTTAGGACTACACCCCTGTAAACATGACAGTAAACGTAAGAAGCATTTTTATTGATTGTGATATGCTAAATTAAAATAAATTATTGGAATTACTTTTGACTGATTTAATGTTTAAAACATAACTTGGTTCATTTAAAAATTTCTATTTCTTATTTTCATTAAGAAAATGTAGTAAGTTATTTGATAATCCACATAAATCCTTGGCTGATATGATAGTATTAATCACTTTTGTCAGAATATTGGTGAGAGATTTGGGATTGAGATTTCCACTTTTCCTATTGAGATAATAGATACAAAAAATACTTTGTGGAGTATCTACCAGAATTTTATTTTCAACTCTGTACAAAATGGATTACGTAACTTCTGATTTTTTTCTTTACAGGAACACATATCAGTTTTTGTCCTCAATGGATATGAAGATCTTGAGTTATTCAAGGATCTAGAAGAAGAAGATCTTGATTATCTCGGAATCTGTAATGCAGAACACCGTGCCAAAATACTTACCGCTGTTGAACTTCTTCATGACTATGACTGTGAGTTCTCTTTTCTTATTTATGAAATCTTAATAGGGCAAAATCTCATTGTAAGTACTGTGCACATGTGTATTTTCCACTATAAACTGAAAATATTTTTTATTAAAACAAGGCGCTTTCCTTAAGACTATTAATCACATTTTGTTTATTTTCTAGTTTATGTTTCTTAACTAAAACAGCATTTGTAAGTCACCAAAATAAATGCAAGTCAAGTTTTGAAAGACACAGTAATGTAAATTAGGTTATCCTGACAAACACATTGCACATTATTTATTTGCAGTAATTCACCAAGAATTCAACTATATTTATTTGTATTTATGTTTCATGAAGTTTGAAACATTTTGTTTTGGTATATATTTTGATCATGGCTAATTAATTATCTTTGCTGTTGGGCTCAGGGCCATTTTAAGGTCTTCGTAGGCCCTAGGCACTCGCATTCGGGGGCCCCACCCCACATCATATCAAACGTATTAAAATGCATCCATATTGATTCTAATTTTTTGCTGTTAAAGAAATTTTAAAGCATTTTTATAATTTTGCTTTTGAAATTATTTCAACAACACTGCAGCACTTATTCAAGCATCAAGAGCAAAATTTTTCTGAAATTGCAGTTTTAATAATATTACATTATTTCTTAAGAGTTGTAGAGTCATACCGGACATGCATGCGCAATGCTGTCACTGTAACGTGAACTAATGCATTTTGTGATTTACTCGTTTATGTGATGCATGTGCAGTACAGATCTATTCTTACAAGATTGCTAGCCGTCACCTTAATGAATTGAATTTTAAAGTGTTCACATACTCAAGTTATTGATAATACAAAATACAGTGCAAATTTATACAACTACAAGTGTTGTGTTAACCGCTGATTTCATTAAGTGAGTACATATTGTTAAATTGTAACTAAAGTATAATTCGATTATTCATTCATAACTGACACGAACAAAAGACATATAAACTTAGAGTTTCATTTTAATATTGTTTAAATCATTTTTTGTATTTTAAACAGACTTTATTTTTCATTTATTTAATCCCGCATATCTACATATTAACCGTATTTATAACCGAACCTAACATACATAAATATATCTTATCAAAAACCGATTCTTAAATTTACTGATGTTGACATAAAGTATAACGTCAATAACTCAACATTGTTTGTTTGATTTATTTATTCTAAATTCAATTTAATTTGCAGATACCTTTTATCTTTAGTTGAAAAAATGACAAATATAAGAGAAAACATGAGTCTGGAGAAACGACTATCTTCGCTTGCTCTACTTTCAACTGAAAGTTATATAATGCAGGAAATGACATTTAAAGACGTTATATGTGATTTTGGTAAAAAAAAGAGTCGCAAAGTTAACACAATTTGAGTTTTGTTAATTTTGTTTAGTATAATATAAACATTTCACTAAAGCATTATTATTTTTGATTTAGAAGTTTATTAAGAGTTGACACATGAAAAGTTTTCTAAAGACATTTAATTAAAAAGTTATTAATTTTGATTTTGCAGTTTCCTTTTCCTATTTTCGAGCCAGTCAAGTTTTTTTTTTCAGTTTTCAAACGTTTACGTAGGCCCTTGAAAAACTCGTTGGCCCTAGGCACCGTGCCTATTGCGCCTAATGGATAAAACGGCCCTGGTTGGGCTAATTAAATTAATTGCAAAAAAGGTGGCAAAGGGCCTTTGTAGTTTTGCTTCAGTAGCAGGCATCATAGTTTTTCAGTGAAACATTTCTGTGAAATAGTTTTACATTTACCATATATGCTGGTCTCCCAGATGACCCAGTGTCTTAAGCCGACCACAGTTTTTTTACTAAAAAATTCATTTTTTACATATGTTCGCTATTAAAGTCGAGTCACTTTTTCACTCAATAAATCTTATAATCAATAAAGTGGTCATGGCAAAATAATAATTCAGGGAAATTGCAGGATAATGTTAATAAATGCATATTATTTATGAGTAAAACTGATTTTATCAAAATTAATTTTTAATTTTCAGTATAAGTCATGGAGTACATAAAAGAATATTGAAACTGTAGATAAAAATTTAAACAGATTAGGGTAATTTAGAGATTGTGGATTTGCATTTATCTTTAAATATTTTGCTGTATTATAAGAAATTCTACCATTTCAACAATGAAGCAATTAATAACATTTTCTTGAATTGTTCAACATTACCAGCCCCAGGCAGTCCCTTATCAGACAGGGGAGATGAAGGCGATGGAAGAGATGGAGGGGAGAGAGGAGGAGAGGGAGACGATGAAGAGCCAGCATCAAGCACCGATGGATCTGCAAGCCATTCTTCTTCCTCTGCCTCATTCCACAGCAGGAGTCGTCACGCCCACCGTTCTCATTGCCCCTCTCAAACCGATAGGAGGCACCACCCTACCCAGCACCGACACCCTTCTCCCCCTCCACCATCCCCCCCCACTCCAGCTGGGCAGAGCGTATCAGGAGAGACAGAGGGCGAGGTCCCTAACGACTTAGATTGGGGAAGGCACCATTCATGGCGGCAGAGGAGGCAGCAGCAGCAAGCAATTTCTCCATCCGGTGCACCAGTGGCTGTGCAGGTGGCACGTCAGCAAGTCGGACAAGGAGGAGGGGGAGAACTTTACCTGCCAAACATTCCCGTGGGAGTGGACAGCGATGGTTGCACAAGGGTGGAAGGGGGCCCGTTGCCTGGGAGGTTGGCAGCCGTGATCGAAAGCGCGGGTGCAGAAGGGAGTCGCATGGGATGCGGAGGAGGAGGAGAGGCTGCCGGAGGTGTCGATTCGGGCAGTGGAGGACGATGCTTCAGTGAGAAATCGAGCGATTCCGGGATAAGTTCCAGTTCAAGGTCTCCGCCTGCACATCCTAGGAGGGGGGTGGGTGGAGAGGCGTCGTCTTCTTCGGGGAAGTCGGGAGGTGGGGGCATGTTGGGTCAAGGTGCAGATAGGAAGGGTATCCTGCGGTGAGACAACGTCGGAGGGGTGGTTTTTGAATCGATCGGACAGAGGATTGTTTCTTTGTCGAACGAGATTGTGTCGAGATTCTTGGATCTTCAGGGATGAGTCATACAGTGCATGGATGGGAAATTGCAGAACTGGTCATTATGTTTTGACGTCGATCGTTTTTTGCCAATGGATATCCCTCAAATCCTCCCAATTGTGATGATAATCTCATTGAGTCAAAGCCAGATTTGTCACTCAATTGAAATGTGTACCCTAAACCAAGGAGTATCTTGCCCTTATGTGTGATTTTCCATCCTCATAATCAACGTGTCCTGGCTTTTAACAATGTGCCATGTGGCTCACTTCCGGAATAACAGACTTCCTACCCTTAAATTAATTGTATAAATGTGTACAGCCATAAAAAAAAGTTTGAGGATGAATTCCTCAAACTTCGACCCTGGTCTGGTCACATCCCCATTGTATGTATTATAATGAAATTTGAAATTTGCTATCATGAGCTTGAGCTTTCTAGTGATGATAATTTGCGAGCAGAAAAAAGTGAACAACTTTCTTCTTAGTGTGAAGAATTATCTTTGCTTATTTCAGGTTAAGAGGACTGTTTTCATTGACTTAGGCAGCAGGAAATCTAGTTCATAATTTTTAGCAAAGAAAATCTCTCCCAAAAAATGTTGCATTCTCTCCTTCTTACTGCCATAGAGCATTGAAGGTCTCTGGATGATCACAAGGTTTGAAAAAATATTTAGACATATGACAAGTTTCTACAGAGGAGATATTACTTTTATTGAAATCTGTTTTGCATTATTTCATTTATTTCCCCATTTTAATTGATTTTAGCCGAGTTGATTTAAAAAAAATAATTTTTGAAGAAAGTGTTAAATACAGAAATTTAAGATTGTCTTATTTACTAATCCATTGATTTATTACTTTTGTTAATTTGCAGTTAAGAAGTTAAATTAATATGCTCTATATTGAATTGATATTGCTGCCACTTCATTTTGAAGATTTGTTTTCTCCTGGAAAAGTCATACTGGCAATAAAAAACAGTGTTCCAACCAAAAATTAATTGCCAAATTATAAAAAAATATACTTGGTAGTAGCATTCATTTGTTAGTATAATTTCTCTTGTTACATACCAGTTTACGAGTCAATTCTTCACGTATGGTCAGGAAAATATATATATACAATTATTTACTGTAGTAAATGGAAAAAACTTTTAATTTAATTATGCTTGTTGTAAGAAAAACCTGCTTTGTTATTATCAATAGATATAATTTTCATCATGGTGTGTCAGAAATCATATCACTTCCATCATTATATATAAACTGCCATTGCTGCTATTAAGAAAACGAGGTGATGCCACACAAATTTGTAATTATTTGAGTTTTACATAATTATGATAGTATTTCTAGTTATACCAAATGGTGGGATTCATTTCTGAATTTTTTACTAGCTTCATGCAGATTATTTGGTTTTAAATATTCTGAATCAAATCATTTTTGATCATTTTCATGAATGGATTATTCTGGTTAATCTCAGGACAACACACTAAGCCAATTAAGTTTGATGAAACACATTTTAACGAAACAATAGCTGCCATTGTATCAATTACAATTTTTAATAACAAATTTCTAATGGGATTATTTAAATAAATTTCTTGCCTCAAACATCTTGAATATGTTGTTTTTTATAAATTGTGATATGTCTGTGAAATATTTTTCAATACGGAGACATCTTTTATTATCTTTTTAAAGGGAATTTTATTATATCCTTGTCAAAATGTGAATGTTTTTTTCCGTGAGAGTTATTTTCTCATCCATGAAAAGCTAAAGGGAGTTTCATCCCATCTCATGCTCAGGTAGATGTGATCAATGAAAAAATAAAACTACTGCAATGCATTTCCCCGCCCTTGCGATTTGGTAAGCTACCATGTAAAAAGAAAACGTCGTCATAATTTTGCTTATGTCCACTGATAGAAATTTTTTGTTTGAATCCCCAAAGAATTATTTGTAAAGATATTGTAAATTTTATTAGCTGTACTTTATGACATAATATTGAATAAAAGGATTTGATTCATTTTTGCCCACTGAAATTGGGGATAGAATATGATGGCTAAAATTGATTAAGGTTTCACCATTCATTGCTATGACAATTGTAAAAATAAAGTTCCTACAATATGAAATGCGTTTTTCATTTTGGTCTACCTTGGTTTACTAATAATGTTAAAATACTGAAGTTCATTAATCTTTCCTGAAGAATTCTTGATAATTGATAAATATCAACTTTCCAGTTTTCTTCGGTCTAAATGGTCTTTGAAGGGAGAAGATAACTACATACTAATATCTACTTGGAAATTATCTGGAAAAGAATTATGAACCATGTTTCAAGAGTGCCAATTCTGGAAAACTTTTCTGAAATATTTCTTATCAGTAATTAATAGATAAAAATAAACTACCCTTGTCATTATTATACCCAGGATATCATGGAAAGGTAAAAATTTTAATCTGAATAATACTAGCTTGTCACATCAGTACTACAAAAGACAATGATACCTTCATCCATTATATATTTTGAAGTTTATTGGTTTTTGCAAAATAAAGACATACTTCCCTAATAGCTGCAGATACAACATTTTGAATAAACAATCCAACCACTGAAATTAGCTGAATGTGGTAATTTTTACATTAAAATATTTTATGTAAAAGTTTTATATAATATTTTCATTTATTTTTGAGCACCATTAAGATATACATAATAATAATAATTTTATTCATCCAAGTGATCTGTTAATACAAATATAGGATAAGTCAATGACATGACAATGCACATTCATATTTATTTACTTGAAGTTCATATTTGTTTTGTTATTTACATTTTAAGATATATTTTCACATATTACTTATTAAAATGGTAATATGATAAAGAATCAGAATTGATTGCTTGACATAACTGGCAAAAAATTTTGCAATAAAATATATTTTGAGTTTTATTATTTACTTTGATAATTATTTTGGACAACATTGTTTTGTTTACCGATGGAGAATGTTTCTGTTATCATTTGTTGTAGGATTCCTTTTTGGTGTATGCCATTATCATACAAGCAAGTTCAAGATCTAGTAAGGAACATATTTAGTGCTTTTGGAATAATTGCAAGGAAGCTAACATTCTGTACTTACAAAGTAAAAGTTTTAGATTATACTTTTTCGGTCGTTGTTACTCAACAATAAAACGGAATATAAAAAATTTTCATATCTGAATAATTAACCCTTTAATTCTATAACAATCACATTATTTTAATTTTTATTATTTTCACCAAATCAATGGTTCAAATAAGAAACTATGGCTAAAAAAAGTGGAAGATCATTCTCAGATTCAAATAAGATCAATTCCAAATTAACGGTTCTCACCAGAGCAGCAGAAAATGTCAGTCAAAGAAATAAAAGACTTAAAGAGCAAAGAGTGAGGCAGGCGATTGTCAGAGCAGCAAAAACTACTGACCAAAGGAATTTAAGACATGAAGAAGAAAGACTGAGACAAGGAAAAGAAACTAATGACCAAAGGGATTTACGACTTCAAGAACAAAGAAAGGGAACGATATCACAGAAGGTACAATATGAAACTTCTATAACAATTCTTTAATTTCAACCGAGATATAATATTTAACTTCTTCCTCCTTTAAATACTTATATGTACACTTTGCTTTCTCTTCAACTGAAGATTTGTATGCATCAATTAAGCCAATTATACTTATTAGATAATAACAATACTTCCCAACACACTTTTTATTGCCAAATTTGATTTCAAAGTGCAGGAACTCATTTTGTTTTGAAGGTTTCACTTTAAATATTCATGTTACAAATTAGACCCACAAAATCAGCCTTTGCATGGGATAACTTATGATTAAGCTAAATTAGAATATATCTTCAAATGTGTTTCCACAAGTGGCATCCCTAGTTTGCAATTTCTGCCCAAGGTTTTAATGTTTTTGAAATTCATGACCATGATTCCATCAATTGTTTATTATGATTATTTGATATAAAAATACAAAGTTGCCAAATTCGTTGATAAAGGATGCGGGAAAAAAATTAGTTATTTGGGCAAAAGATGGGAAGACAAGAAATATTGCATACCATTAAGCATTACTTTAAAAATTAAACTGGTTTCATTACTTGGTTTTATTCTCAAATCTTACTCAATATTTTTTGTCTTGACTTAAAAATCGGAGCAATGCCGGGTATCTTCAGCTAGTTATAATATATTTTGGTCAATGTCATTTTAATCTTTCATATGTATCCTAGAAGGAAAACTAGATTGGAAAAGGGAAAGAGGGAGGGAAAGGTTTCAGCTGATCATAGGCGTACCCAGGATTTTTGTTTGGGGGGGCCCACAATGGTAAACACTCATTTCCATGTTTACATTTTTATATGTAAACATGCACACACATGCATGTATTCACAAACAAACATATACATAGGCAGTGGTATATTTAGAATGAAACTCATTGATTTAGTGTACGAAAATACATATTTTTAACAACACATTTATTATCCTGTGGATAAAATATATTTAATTTAAAAATTACAACATTTATACCATTACAGCCAAAAGAAAATACGTTGATTTACAAATAAAAAAATAAGTTGTCATAAAAAATACAAGGTCCCCAGCTAGCGCCTATGCATAAATCAGCCTCTGCATATAGGCATTCATAAAAACATATAAAATGAAAAACAATGTTGGTTACAAATTTATCTGTTATTTAGAACAAAAATTCCCAGTTTCTCATAGAAATATGTATATTAACATTGAATTTGAATATAAATCTTTCGATTTTTCATATCATGAAATTAATATTTATAGGTTTTGTTTACTAACACATAAAATAAAAATTAATTGGGTAACACAATTACAATTTTATATTTAATCTTCGGTCTTTTTTTTGTAATTCATCTAATATGTCTTTGGGGAGCAATTCCATTTCCCTATAAATGTTGAGGAGCGCTAAACCATTCAGTCTTTCCTGTCCCATGAAATTACACAAGTACGTTTTCAATCTTCTTAACGTTGAAAATGTTCTCTCTGCTGTGCTAGTTGATACCGGCAGAGTTGCAAATATTTTTAATAAATAATGAATGTTTGGATATATATTTTGATTGCATTGCATTAATGCTTCTAATGCATTTGTAGGGGGTATCCTGTTTTCGTACCGTTTTTGCCAAAGCTTTAGTTCACTCTCTAAGACTGAATCGCATACTTCCACGGAATAAAATTTTGTTATCTACGTCTGATGGAGAACTGCATCCTTTTGGAAGGAGGCACATGAAGGATTTTAAAATACTTTTATGAGCCAAGAATCTCATCTCTAATTGTGTCACAAGACAATCCAAAAATGGAATAAACATAGATCGCCTGTAATAAACTTCCGCTGATTCAGTAGGAATATTATTTCTATTTTTTTGATATTTCAATATCCTCGGTATTGTAATTTCAACCCAAAAATCTCCTACTTTTTCTGTTGCCTCTTTGAAAATATTTGCAAAGTTTGTATCAGCGTTTTCTTGGATACATTTTAGAGCAGATGTTACATCTTCAACGAGATGTATTACGGAAATTAAGTCAATGTTTTCACTTTGTAATACTCTACTTAATGAATGAAATTTTATTGATTCCGTAGGTCTACATAGACATGGAATAGGTCATAATAAAACATAATATAGCACAGACAATACAATACAAAAAATTGAAATGAAAAACAGAGAAGACAATTAGCTGGTATTATTGTCACATTACAAATCTCTATCAGTCAAGTATTCAGAGACACTATAATAATTTTTACTTATTAGATGGCGCTTCAATCGCCTCTTGAAAGACAAGGTACAGGAGGTTGACTTAATCCTAGAGGGTAAGTTATTAAACATAATAGAGGCAGCATGGTGAGGTCCTTTTAGGGAAAGGGACAAGTGATACTCATTTAAATGAATGTTTAGTTTATTACGAGTATGGTGCGAGTGGTAGTTGGAATTTGTTGGGAAAAGGTGAGGGTGTTGTTTAACAAAAGTAGCACAGTTTAAAATATAGATTGAAGGGAGAGTTAATATATTAAGGGAGTGAAATAATGGCTTGCCAGGAGTTCGGTAAGGTAATTGCAACATTGCCTTGATAGCGTGCTTTTGTAAAGAAAAGACTTTGTTGGAGTAGCTGACATTGCCCCAAAATATGGTGCCATAGGACAGAAAAGAATGAATTTTAGCAAAATAGAAAAGTTTTAGGGTACTGATGGAGACAATGGGTGCCAATTTTCTTAGCATAAAAATGCCAGTGGCCACTTTTTTCATAACAGAATTAATATGGATTGACCAATCTAAGTCTTCACTAATGTGTATACCTAGAAATTTTACCGAGGTAGAACGTACAACGTTTGAATGGTCCATTTTTAGTAATGGACTGCAGGAAGGTGACTTTTTTGTGTGAAATTGAAGGTAAAGGGTTTTATTACTATTCACTTTAAGATTATTGGATTGACACCAGTGAAGCATGCTGTCCGCAGAAGAGTTTGAAATATTAATTAAATCAGGCAGATTTTTGGAGTGCAATACACATGATGTGTCATCTGCATATAATAGGAGTTTGCTATTAGCAATATTATGGGGAAGGTCATTCATGAATATAATGAATATAATACAGCTGTAATGGCAGCGTATAACTGTACAGTTTTTGTATACCATACAAAGACACCAAAAATTTTCCTTGGAATATTGCATTCTGAAGAATCTGTGCAGTAGATGAAGTGTCTTTGTCATCCAGTCACTTATTTCTTCGAGCGCTAAGTAAATTGGATCTAAAAGTTCCACCATTAGCATGACAGAATCATGACGCTCTATCCATCTAGTTGGGCACATCTGCTTCAATCATAGATGCCTACAATTGGAAATACACTCACTAATTTTTTTAAATAATATATTTAATCGCTTTGGAGTGTTAAAAAAAGTGTATGATTTTTCAATAATTCCTAAGCAATTCCTTATATCTTGATTATTTGCACTGTTTCCAATGGCTAAATTTAAACAATGCGAGGTGCAATGTACATATAATGCTTGTGGGAGCTGTTGTTGTATATGTGCCTGAACACCTTCAAATTTGCCAGTCATGGAAGCAGCACCATCATACCCCTGACCTCGAAGGTAGGAAATATCAATACCAAATTTAAGTAAACTATCTATAATGGTAGAAGCCAAACCTTTTCCACTAGTGTTGATAACTGGAACAAACTGTAAAAATTTCTCGCAAACTCTAATTTCCTTATCTACGTATCTTACACATAATGTCAATTGCTCAGTTGTTGAAATGTCTGTTGTTTCATCTGCTAAAATAGCAAAACATTTTGCATCATTTACTTCTTTAACAAGTTTTTTCAGAATCAAATCATTACAAATTTCTATTATTTGGTTCTGGATGTTGGTGCTTAAATAGGTACTGTTTCGCCCGCATTGTTTAAAGTGATTTTTTAAATCGGTGTCACCAGCTTCTAGCCTTGCTCTAAGGATTGCACGGAAATTACCTTCATTTTTCTCAGGCTTTTTATCAATGTTAAACTCTCCAGAATCCACATGACCTCGTAGTGCAATACCTTGCTGTCCAAATAACATTATAGTCATGATTATGGGTTCCAAGTGTTTCCGATTCTCAATAACTTGTTTCATTCTCATCGTATCGAGCTGTTTGTCGATAGGTATTCTTTTGCCTGTCATTATATCACATAGGTTTTCATAATAACATAATGAATTTGAATGATATAACGCTTTTTCATGAGCTTCAAATGTTTCAACTGCATGTTTCCAATTATTGTACCCACTTGATGCGAGTTGACCTAAAGGTTGAGATTTACTTTTACCAATTTCTTTTGGCGCGAATAAGCAACAATATTTACAAAAACATATGTCTAGTCTCGAATAAGCAAGCCACTCATATCTGTGCCACCATTGCAATTGAAATTTTCTTTTCTTTTCATTTTTTCAGTCATATATGGAAATGGAAAAAGATCATCTGGTCTCCACAAATTCTGTATAAAATCCACTTTATCTTCATTTATAAGTAAGCTCTTGTAAGCCGCGATATCTGATTTAAATAATGTTCCAGTAGTGTTATTCGATGCAGTCTGCAAGTCTTCACCCGTCTCGGGTGATTTTGATAGGACTATCCTGTTTTCCAATTTTGGTTTTTTGGTCAAATACTTGAATATCGTTCCTATTCCCGACTTTCTTTTATCATCCATTACCCCTGTAAATATTTTTTGAATAAATTATTTCTTATAATTGTAATACTTAGCATGAGAAAAATTAATGCTATTAACTTAAAACTTTTAATTTTACAATTTTAAGTGAACTTTTACCTCGTAAATGTAGTGGCCAAATGAGACTAACACTTTTTTCAATGAATAAGAACGGCTATTCCGTGGAAACGTGACACCTGGACACAGCTTACTGAAAATATGCACAAATTTTAACCTTTGAAATATATAATAGTTATATTTTCAAATAAAAATTTACAGTATTTATTTTTCAACAGTAATATGGAATAACATATTCGCGGGCAGAATAATAAATAATTGAAATTCATATTATCATAAAAAATAATTTGGCGTGTAATATATGTAATAAAAATAATCAATATAGAAAGATTTTTCCAATCTTTGAATCCAGAATTTGAAATTTTGTTTTTAAAATCAGAAAACAACTTGCAAAAGAAGCAGAAAACGCAGTCAAGTTTTTAAGAACAAACTAGCCAACGACGATCGATGAATTCACCATTTAAAAGTTTCCGGGTGTACAATTATACAGAAAAACGCCTATTACTCTCATTCACAGGAAAGTCAAAGTTACTATCCCTGTTTGGACCTTTATCAATTACAAAGACTAGCTGATTATCAATCAGAGGTATTGGCCACAGACCAATATCACTACAGTTAATTTTACATGATTCTGACTTTTCAAACCGAGTTTCTGTTAAGGATATAGATGAAGCTGATGTGAGTACTGGCAATTCTACTAACGGTGTTGTTTCAATGTGTTCTTCTAATAAATGAAATTACGATAACATTTTATTCAAGTTTTTATAAGTTTAATTCAAATTACTTTAATTGATGGAATGATATGATCCGAAGATCCTATGCAGACAGGCATAAGCTGTGAAAGTTGGAACAATTTTTGAAACGAGAAAAAAGTCTGCTATGAACCCGGCAAGTGGAAGACCCGGGTTCAATTCCCGGTCATAGCAGACTTTTTTCTCGTTTCAAAAATTGTTCCAACTTTCACAGCTTATGCCTGTCTGCATAGGATCTTCGGATCATATCATTCCATCAATTTCATGTTTGGCAATCTCACCATTTGAGAGGAAGGAGTTTCTTTCGACGATCCTCTTTGAGGACATCTGTCGGGGCAGTTTGATATTAGCTTGGCTAGTTCCCGTCCCACAAAGGAAAACATCCGTGTTCAGAAACGAGAGAAAATATGTTCTGCTACGATAGTTCAGGGGTAGAATATCCGCCCGGCAAGTGGAAGACCCGGGTTCAATTCCCGGTCATAGCAGACTTTTTTCACGTTTCAAAAATTGTTTCAAATTACTTTATCAAAATCATCCAGTTACATTACGGAAGGGCTTTCAGTCTCCTAAAGGACATTATTATTAACAACGAAAATTAAACAAAATTCCGCATCATAAAATAATTAGCTTTACTTACCAAATACTGCTAATTAGGTACTGTAAAAAGTGGCCGTTTTGGGAAAGTATCCGGGAAAAAGAATTTGTCGGCAACCAAGTACTTCCGAAGCTGTTCCCTTCGTCTGTAGAGAAACACTCGTGATTAACGTAAAATGTTGAGATCAAACCATGAAAATTAATTATTTCAGAAGAATATCTTAATCACCTTTGCGTATTTACAAACGAATTATCCAGTGTTCAGTCTAAACGAAACATACGAACTTGAACTATTGATGTTATTTCAAAGAGAAACCAAATGAGACTAATCCTCTCAAATAGTTTCCCTCTTTCAAAAAGGACTAGGAAACATTCCTACATCTGGAAACTATTAAAGGGGTCGTTTCCTTTGGCCCATTCGTGCGGAGAAAAGAGAAAGACCCAAGTAAGCGACCCGAGACCCTCTCCCTCCTCCTACGGTCAACGTTCGGTCGGAATATGGGAAGAGATAGTAAGATAAGCTTGAAGGAATGTGTGAGAAAAGAAACGCTTTTGGAATTTTGTGAAGAGCAAGTGTGGCAGAATTAATGATAATTCCATTTACTCGATCACTGTTATTTTTACAAGTCCTTATCTAGCACAGGTATGTAAGTACTAGCAGCGGCCTCTGTAACTGGCGGATCTCTTGGAATTGGCGGCCCTAGCTGGCCTATGCAAAGTCCAGCCCTGCCAGTAACTAATAAGAAATAGTAGTATTGGAAAAACAATGCTATTATATATTTTGAATTAAATGTCAATGTGAACATTGGGAACCTTCAGATTTTGTGGGATATAAGTTATTTTAACAGCAATATTCGTCACAAAAATTCTTAAAACATCGTGAAAATGTTCGTCAGCAAATTAGATTTTGCGAATGTCTTTCGTAAGAACTTTTTACGAAAATGTAATCGCATCCAAATATCGTAATCATTTGTGAGACAAATCGGCTAATTTTTGGAAAGTATTGCGGCATATAGAATCGAATAAAATTCCACTAAATCATTTGCTTCATATGAATTTTTACTTTCTCTATATACGTAGATAAAGAAAGTATTGTTGCCTTTTTCATTTCTCTCAATATATCTAAATTTCAAATGCAGTGTTTAAGCCACCAATACAGTTTATAAGCCACCTATACTGTTTTTAAGCCAGATATCTCCTTTTGTGAATCGAAGTAGAGTTAATACCATAATGGCATATTGCCATAATTTACAAGATATTCTTCGTTCGTGCTCACATAGTGTAAACGCACCTTTAAAAGCCGATCTATTGATCAATTCGACGTGTATTAAAAAATCTATGGCAGGAAAACAAACTTCCATTATTTAGGCGTACGTTGTTTCATGTCTCGAACACCTACGATGATTCTGTGATTTTAATATGCGAATAATTAATGTTCTACATTCAAATTTATTCCTTCTCGCATATAACGCAACGAATGTTGTTTAAATTGGTTGCCTAAATCCTCTTTCAAAACATGAATTGCCCAAATTTATTTTTGGGGGGGGCACGGGCCCGGTGCCCCCCCCCCCCCCCCTCGGTACGCCACTGCAGCTGATAGACGATTTGAAAGGGAAAGAGAGTTATCAAGATATGAAGAGGACAGCAGAAAATAGGAGTATATGGAGAACCAGGTTTAACCAAGAATAATCACGGACCTGTCTACGGACAGACTACCTATGATGATGATGTATCCTAACCTATTGCTTCTAATTTCATATAATATTGTTCATCATTATTATAATTTTTTGATAGGATTTCTGCAAAGTATTATTGTACATGTAAGAGCTTCCATAGCCATCCAGAGGAATTGAGGAAGGGTCAGAACAGAGAGGTGGTCTGCAAAGTAGGCTGCAGAGAGGCTCGAAGCAATAAAAAGAGTCCCTGTGGTTATTCAGAGGAATTGAAGGAAAGGCAGGGGAGAGAGGCAAGTTGCAAAGGAGGCTGCAGAGAGCTTCCATCATCATTCAGAGGAATTGGAGATGGGTAAGGAAAGAAAGACAGGCAGCAAAGGAAGCTGTAATTAAGCTAGCAGCAAAGGAGGCTTCAGAGAGGATTGCAGGGAAGGAGGCTGCAGAGAGGCTAGCTGCAAAGGAGGCTACAGAGAGGCTAGCTGCAAAGGAGGATGCAAGGAGAATTGAGGCAGGGAAATCTAAATTTGCTCATGTAGAAATAATGGATAGGAATGCTTCAACATCAGATGATGTTAAAATTAAGGTAAGGATACCCTCCATAATAATATTTATACATTAAAACATGTTATTGTTTGCTTCTGTAGTCTTGCTATCAAAAATTATATGGATTCACATAAATGAAACGACAACTTAAGTTGCCATTCTAAAAAATAATGAACAAATAGTTGTAAAATTATAAAATTCATGAGTTCATTAGAGTCCAAATACCAAGTCTTCATTAAAAATTTTAAATAAAAAAAATAATGTTGGGTTTAATGGGTTGCTTCATTGATGATGTATATATGAAACATTGCATAATAAGGTGGCATATAATGGAGAATTACTGTGCTAAAGAATATGGTTTCCTTATAATACCATATTTACTTGCATATAAGCTGCACTTTTTCCCCAAGATTTTCATCTCCAAAATGAGGATGTGGCTTATATGCGAGGAAACAAAATCGTTGAATCCAAAAATGTGAGATAATCGTTGAAATTCGTTATGACTTCGCTAAATCGCTGGGTGATTCAATGTGCAGTATGTGATGCTTAAAAACATAACATACCGTAAATACTCGTGTATAGTTCGAGTTTTTAAAACCAAATTTTTGTGCAAAAAATTGGAGATCGAACTATACACGAGTAATACTTTTGAGGGTTTAAAATCTCGGATCTAAAAAATTATCTTTTTAAAAATATCATAATAAAATCAAGATATTTTTTGGTCACACACCTCGCTGACTTAACATCTATAATATTGCTCCAAAACTTCCTATTTCTCTTTAATTTTATCGATTTTCATTATAATTATGCTGTTTTTCATTTTTTATTTTTCGAAGACTTATATACCTGTCCTGTATTATCTCGAAATTCTGATTTGATTGCGACCCAGTAGTATTTTTCATTATTTTTTTATACATTCTGTGGTGGGTTATAGTGCATTTTAACCAAAATTCGTAATGTAACCATTATACTGACCTTTTGTCGTCGTAATGTTGTTACGTGAAGCCTGTCTCATATTCACCGATTGTTTTCTTGATTTCTATGCATATCTTTCTTGAGTCTTATAACAACAGATGAGTTGGAATGATATCAATGTATAAAGTCACAAAGCTGAAGAATTAAAATGAGTTTATTTCATCTTGTTCAACTATCATTCATAACTTTTATTAAAGATTTTACGAGTAATATGCATTTATTAATTTTCATTATATAAGCTTAATTTTCGTCTAGTTGCTAGAAATTCCGCCACCATTCGTATGTCACATCTCGTAGTTAAAAAGTAATAAATATTTTTCTTCTCAAGATCTTGCAATAGGTTTACGATGTTTACAGTTTATTATTAATATAGTATTATTATGATACTAAAAGCTGTTGAAAACCAAGATCGTTCTATATACCTCGATTGTGAGCTTCGAGATATCGAAACGAAAAATGTCGATCCTGACGGAAATCTAGGGTAAAAGAGTAAGTAGAAAGCTAGGATCGAATTATACGCGAGATATATGAAAAAATCTAATTTTTTCGCCGAGAAATCGGAGGTCGAACTATACACGGAGTCAAACTATACACGAGTATATATGGTAATCACCAAACAAATAAGCGCTGCTTATTTTTGGAAACTTTTTCCCTAGACATGGCTTGAATATAGGCAACAATAAGAATAAGAAACGTTATTTACTTTTCTTTAAAGTGGTCCAGGTCCAAATATTGTAGGTTAATTATTTTTAATTAGCAAAAGAGCAAAAGTCTTCAAGTCAAAAAATCGATTTTTACGAGTTATCTTATGGGAAACAGAAATTATCTACTGGAGTCGAACCCGGGTCTTATTTGAGGATTTTTTCCATAACTAGCTTTTACTATAATAATCAAACAATCCCACCAAATTTCAACCTTCTACCTATTCGGAAAGTATGTTAAATAGCATTACAGTCAGTCGCATATAGTTCTTGGTCGAGCGTGAGGGACAAATGTAGCTTATTATTATAGATGAGCATTATTGCCTGTCAAATAGTACAGGTATGTGCAGATTAAGTATTAAAATTAAGGTATTTCCCATTCTTCCTCCCTCCTATTTCCCCCCCTTTCTTTCTCCCATTCTCTCTCCCTCCTATTTTCCCTCTCTCTTCCTCCTTCCCATTCTACACTGCTCTCTCCTTCCAATTCTTCTCCCTCTCTTCCTTCCATCATCCCTCTTCCTCCCTCCCATTCTCCCTCTTCCTCCCTCCCATTCTCCCTCTTCTTCCCTCCCATTCTCCCTTTTCCTCCCTCCCATTCTCCCTCTTCCTCCCTCCCATTCTCCCTCTTCCTCCCTCCCATTCTCCCTCTTCCTCCCTCCCATTCTTCCTCCCTCCCAATCTCCCTCTTCCTCCCTCCCATTCCCCCTCACTCTCCCCTCCAAAATGTGGATATCTTTCTCAGCGTGATATAGTAGGTAGATACAAATATTATGTACAAAATGAATATTTATTTGTTAAACATCATGTTAGACAAATTAATATTGCCAAAATTATTTTAATTCTCTGGAACGTACTATAATGTAAATTATATATTTTTTACTTTTCAGTCCATATAAAATAATGTTCCAATGAATTAAAATTTATAAATTTGTTCTTGTTTTGGACAAAAATAAAAAATGTGCCCAGCATTCGCCGAAAATGTAACCAAAATCTTTTTAAAAATTCAGTACTTTTAACCTCTATATCTGGCTTAGAAATCCTCATTAACACAATATCAATGAATAATAGAATATATATTTATGTTCATTACTGCCGTATTATTTATCGTAACCAAGATATTGTTTAAACTTCAAAATAGCATTGAAATTGAATTTGTGAACAGATGCGATGCCTAGTTAGCATACAATCATCATAAGAAATTACACAAAACCGGCAACAATCCAAATCACCATAACGACGGAAGATTTTCAAGTTCCACATTAAAAGCTAATTTGTGCACTGTTTCAACAAATATTCAAAATCAATGGCAAGAAAATGGAATTTTCGTTGTTTCATGTCTTGAATTCCTATGACGTTTTTTAATAAAATGATTAACATGCTGCACCCATCCCCGTATTAAACAAATGGAGAAAATAAACTTCAATGTGAGTGTTGAGCAGCGTAATATTTAAAAGTAGTGCTGCCGCGTAATTTCTGAAAGTTTGACCGAAAAAGAATGGAAAGTGTTGAGTTATATGCATTTTTGTTATTCTTGCAGTTGATCAACAGTGTGACCGGATTTCTTAGCTTATTATTTATAGAGATTAATAAAAGGCAATGTATGTGTGAGTGTGGAGAGCATATCTTGAAAACCGTGAAACTTAGAGACTTACAACTTGGTACACTTACTAATGGGATCATGAGGATGTGCACCTTGGGCCAGAATTTAGATTGGAAATGGACTGGAATGGAAACTGAAACTGTGCATTGTAAACTACATGTGGGTCTACATGTAAAGTGGGCATTATCTTCCGATTGTAACCAAATTTGGATTCGATCAACAAATTTTAGTAAAACTCCCCAATACCAAATTTCATCAAAATACGTCCATTACCAAACCCATTTACATTATTCATAAATGGCGACTATGTGCTATGACAAATTTCAAGCGAAGATAGTAGTGTACCCCAAATTCATAATTTAAATAAGTTTTAATAAAGGGTAGACAGCGAAAAAATATGGGCAAAATATTTTTGCGCCCCCCTCCCTCCCCAATCCCCAACATAAACACTAGCGAGGTTAATTGTTCTTTTTCCGTGTTCTGGAGCGATGGTTCCAATTTAATAATAATTAATCAATAATATTTTAAGTTTGATTTTAACAAATTAATGTTTAATTTCTCTACGATCGTTAACTAATAGCTTTCCAGTACAGTTCCAATCAAGCGAAATAGTCAACTTTGCTAATATCTTCTTAAGAACACTTTCATGACGGGGCAACAATTTAAATTACCAATAAAGTACAGTAAAACCTCGATTATCCGACCTTCGTTTATCCGACTTTCGGTTTAACTGACCAAAAAATAGATGAGCTGTTTAACCATAGTCGAAAATCGTATGTCGGTTGCATCCACCGAAAGTCGGTTCACGCGGGAGATCTTCGGGTGTCGGTTCACGCGAGAGATCATAACCGGTAATTATTTGATCGAGAAAAAAAATATGGCTAAATATTCATTTAAATACCTTATAATCAGTAAATAAAACAAATTTCGTAGTTAACAAGGTTTTACTGTAAGACGATTTAAGGCAAGAATTAAAAATATATTATTTTAATTCATTCTACGGTGTTTGGCGTTCCTAGAATCCCGAGGTGGTAAACGCGTTGCAATCATTTTTTGAATGCTTGGAAGCTATTGAAAACGTTGATTCGCTAATCAAATGGAAAAAGGAAAAGTTCATGGAACCGAAAAACTGCAACTGAAAATTCGATCGAAATCGGACGGGAAATGGAGCTGTAAAAAATGCGCGATTTTTTATCATAAAGCATGAAAAAATCATGTTCCGCCTGATATGGTAGCCTCTCAAACTCAGCTCACGAATCGGACAGATCCTTCTCCAAGGGAAGCACAAATAAAACTGATTTTAGGGCAGTTCTGTATTATTCTCATAAGAATACGACTGTCAATGTGGAAAGGCGAAGGGGTAATGAAGGCTGGTCTTTGGAAATGATCCTCCAAGACGATTTAAAATCATAATGGAGATTCTCATGACTGGTTAGGAGAGAAAATTCAAAAGAGAGACTAGGTATTGTATTCTTCCAATGAAAGAATTAGTGATGAACAATATTTGAATGATGTACTCCATGTCGAATTACACAGAGTTTCCAAATGCGTTCTTTGAGATTTCACAATGTTCTCAATATTTTTCTCTCAGATGAGAATTTAACGAGAAGCAAGCGAGGTACGTTGTAAAATACATGTTGGTCTTCATCTAAAGTAGCCGTAATTTTTGTCCAATTTTAACCAAAATTGGAATCGATCGATTAATTTTAGCAAAACTACCCAATACCAAATTTCACTTATACGTCCAGCGGTTGCCAAGTTTTAACATGTGGACGGACGGATGAACGGAAACGACCTCCCCTATATGCGTTCACTTCGTGCAAAGAACGCATTATAATGGTATATCTAGGAGAGGGAAGGGGTTTTTTCTTTAATTCTGGTTAAGTTTTTGTTTCATGATTTAATTTAATTTATTTTAAACAGCGATCAAGAATTAATTATTTTTATTGCGCAATTACATTTTTCCCACTTGTATCGTACGTGCGTTGATGTTTTCTGAACTGGGTAGAGAAAAGTTTCCGCGTTCACAGTGCCGGAAGAGAGGACGGGTCCCCTTAATCCTGGCCGTTTTTATGAAATCAGCGAACGAAGAAGAACTAACAATTGACTCTAGTAATGCGCACCTCGCATATCTTTCACTTTTAATTTTTTTCCGTCTCTATGGACTTCCTTGATGATTAACTTTTTTAAAATTGAGTTGTGAATTTTAACCCCCTTTCACTATTTTCTAGACACAGCAATGGAAGTGAAGGCCAGTAGCACTAAATAAATACCGTCACGGCATGCTACTCCTCGCGATAGCAGATATGACAATTAGAAGGGCAGACTTCCGAGAAAGCAATAATTACAAACCGGGACAAATTCTGTTTGCCCCTGGAGGGTGGCCAATTTACGGCAACCGATTACAGCTCAGTTGCTAATTCCGATAAATTGAGACTCTGGACACCGTCTTACGGAGTTCCACACGAATTCACAAACTGGAAAAAGGTTGTGTGTAATCAGTTAAGGAAAATCCTTCTACATTAAGGGAAATTCCTTACCCTGTCACATCCTCGCTATATCCACTATAACCTTTCTTCGCATCCCAATCTCAGATTTGACAGCGACATGAATTGGATCAACTCTTCGCTAAAAGGGAGATCTTACTCGAGCCGTGCGTTTCTAGGATGTGCATTGTACGTTCAATTCAATGGTGACTTCAATGCGGCATTCAACGGTTAACGACAGCCAGCCTGCCGTGCGCAACCCACGCAAAGGGTAATGCAGGGCCGCGACCTTCGCAGAAAAATGAGCGGTTCTTAAACCAGGGCTGTGGAGTCGGTGCACAAACCTCTGACTTCGACTCCGATTCCGACTCCTCTATTTTTATACTATCCGACTCCTTAAAAACGGAGTCGGAGTGATTAATTACAGAAACGTAGGATAAATGATAAATTAAAGAAACAGGATAATTCTTTAATAAAAATATGTGCAAAATTAGGAATAAATAGACCACAGAATATATTTATTTGAGCAAATAACCTGAACAAAATAATGCTGTCAGATGAAAATATACAATAAACTGTTACACACTTAATATTTTTAATAAATCTATGAAGAATTTGTCCTCAGAAAAAGAATAGCCTCAGTCAGATCCTCCTTCATGGATGCCCTCAAATCTGATCTAATAATTCTAAGAGCAGAGAACAACCTCTCAACACTAACTTGGGTTGGTAGTAAAGCAGTAACCACCAGGGCAACATCTCTGGCAATTTCAGGATATAAGGTAATGGCTTCTTGCACTGTTAGTTTTGATGAATGATCAAAATTTTCCACTTCTTTTAATGCAAGTGAGAAATTTAGCTGAAATTTATTCATTTTGTTTTCTTTGGGTTCGGAGGACTCCTTTTCTTTGCAGCGACACTTTGCACGTTCCCTGTGATTCAAATATTTTTCAAAATCAAGTTCATCCTCAGTTAATGAGGTGGAAGACATGGTAAATTCACCAACTTCTTTTTCCTCCTAACATTCCTGTATTCCATTCATCCTAACTGCTACCTCAAACAGAGCATCTTTCCCTTTAGTCAGCTGCTGATCATCCAACAGAATTCGGTGTATGGGGTCTACATAAACAGCTGCCAAAAAAAACATATTTTCTTATAATAGTGTCTCTCTTTGTTTCATTGAAGCAGCAATACCATCTGCAATTAACCCTACTCTTTTGGTCAGGCGAAATATCAAGTTCCTCCACTCCTTTAAGAAAATGCCAGGAGTTAAGTCCTCAGCTTGTAATTTTTGAGTCACTAGAATGGGTGATGAAGCAACTCTTCCAATTCTGTCACCTGTGTCCACTGACCTTCGTTTAGCATTACCTGAGGGTTGGCCATGTCCACAAGAAAGGGCTTTAGTTCAAGCAAGCGCTGGATCATTAAGTAGGTACTGCCCCAGCGTGTGGCTTGATCTATAATTGTCCCTTTTCCGGTGCGTCTCTTCAAAATGGAATCAACTTTAGGTGTTCTGGCAGCAGTAACTAATTTCCTCACCTTGCCAATCAGAGCAGCAGCATGTCCTTCTTGCAGACTCTCTCTTATTGCCAGCTGCTGTGTGTGCACAACACAGCGCATGTGATGAATTCGGGTAAGTGTTGAGGCAGCTTCAACAAGATCATCTAAAGAATCATTTTGTTGTTGTTGTTCTGTAAAAACTTCAGTTTGATCCACATTGGCAGGAGTGTGCTCTTCAATTTCAAACTTTCCTATTTCTCTGAATATGAAGTGTTCTTCTAGCTGTAGGTCACCTTCATTATCTGCATTCATTAGTTTAATTGCACTTATCATGTTTGAAGCATTGTCAGTTACAATACAAAGAACTTGTTCTTTTTTAAGTTCATAATCTTGCAGAACCTTTTCCACTAAGACCTGGAGAAACTCACTGCTATGATGAGCTTCAGTGTCTTTTACTGCCAGTGTCTTGGTAACTATTTCATTCTTCTCGCAAACAAATCGGACATTGATGGCAAAAAAAGTTCACTCTGTGGCGTGTGCAGGCATCCATTTTAAGGAATACAAAGCGTCCCTTGAGAGTCTTTTTAAGTTCCTCTTTTTGGTTAAGGGCTTATTCAATCACTAGATTTCTAATACTATTTCTTTCCAGAGAAACACCAAGTTTGCGAGCCATTTCTCCATTCAGACCTATAAAAGCTGGACTTGAAAATAATGATAAAGGAACACCATCCTTTGCAACAAGTTCTATGATATGTTTTTTTAATGTATCTGAGGTCATTGTTATTGTAACTTTGTCGCTGACAAAATATCTTGCAACTGATGACTGAGATGGTTTCTGATATTTTGCTTGGATGGAGCAGTTGGGCATTAGTTTCTTGCTTTTACTGTTATCGTTCTCATTCACAGCTTTGAATACTTCTGGATGAAAGCGCTGTAAATGTCTTTTTAGATTGGAAGCTCTCGTAGGAGAATTTTTATCGCTGCCTGAATATGCGCTGATCTTGGCATCACAGTATTTGTCTTCATCCAGGTCGTGTGTCATACAATGAAACACAAAATGTTTTCCATCTTGAGTTATGGTGAAATATTCAAATACAGTAGACTTCATGGGAAGCTTCTTTGACCTTTTGAATTTATATTTTTTTTTAATTTGTTAATGAAATTTATAAGTATTTTCTGAAAAAAGACAAAATTTTTAAATTATAAGTATAAAATGAAATATTTACGATATATTTTATCTATATTCTTAAATTACCCACCACTGTTTATGCAGGACAAAATTTGTAGTAAAACTCACTGTTTTAAATATAAAAGTAGGTAAAGTAATACTTCTAAATATGAATATGAGTTTCTACGAAAATAATAATAATAAATAACCTTTCAGAGGAGAGATGTTATCTCAGAATCAATAACAATAACTTCGCTAACAAAAGCAATGGCACGTAGTTCCTCTTTCCGCCCAGGCGCGGCACTAGTAGTGTGGGCCAGCCTAATAAGTTAAGTATTAAGTTTATAATAAAACATTGTTATAATATAATAATGAAAAAAGTTTTTATTTTGAAGCGAAGCGAGTCGGTAAATTTCTACCGACTCCGACTCTAACTCCACCCAAAATTGATTCAAACTCCGGCTCCACGACTCTGACTCCAACTCCACAGCCCTGTTCTTAACTATGTTTTATGCCCTGCTGATTCACCTCTTGCCTACGCGCAATGGGTCGAGGAGCGGTTGCAAGTCTACCTCAAAGTGTATATGGTTTTGTTTGAATGCCCAGTCAATTCGCTTCTCTTACAGCACAAATGAGTATCTCAGAGGTAGTGCAATAAATAACCGGGGAGGGAGGAGGGAAACCCGGTGCCGGCATTTGCCTGCTCTTACGTACACCAGGGGGACCAACAGCTTAACGTCCCTTCCGAAGGACGGAACAGCTGAATTTGCGCGGTCTCCTCAAACTACGCAAACAGGGGGCCGGCTGACCTTGAGAAAAATCCTACTCGCGCAGGATTCGTACCCGATGACTTTTTCAAGCATGATGACTTTTTCAAGCATGATGACTTTTTCAAGCATCGGGCGAGTAGCAGCCAGCGTCCTAACAGCTACACCACCGGCACCCCCAAGTGTATATGGTTTCGGAGCACGAACGGCTTATACCTAAGCTAGGTTTCTCTCCTCAACTGTTTTCGAAACGCGGGCAACTGTTTTTTTGCCGTGAAGTATTCACTCATCCCTCGTAAAGCGACGAGAAAGGTTCGGCTCAAGTATAGTCCCTCTGACGAAACGTTCCTGTGATTTTCATCCAAAGGATATGTTGATGACATCGGTGTACATAAATTATTAATTCATGTGAACTTAGGTAGCTCATGGCGTTTAATTTAGATGGAGTAAATCTTTAGGCAGAGTGTCATTTACAAGTGGTAGTTGGATTCCGCGGGCTGTATTCGCCTCTAACTGGAAACATCATAAATCATTTCGGAGCAACGTAATCGTAATTTGTACCCGATACTTAGTCGCAAAGACGAAAAGGTGTTTGGTGAGTACACATTTTATTATTAAAATTTGGCTGTTTTAGATGAATGCCGAGGTTTTATCAAGAATTCGTATCTGATTAATTTCATTGTAAAAAACTGTGGTTTGAAAACTTAATCTAAGATCAGTTTGGAGGTATTCTGTTAATAACCAAGTTTTGTAGTTGAAAGGCGCTGGCTGAAGAATAGTTCATTTTACCAGAGAAAACAAATATTTCTTATTATTTTCTTTCTAGGTTATAACGATATTTGGTAATGGCAGTCGATGACTGGCTCGGGAAAGCAGCCGAACTGATCCTCCGCGCCTTAGGCATTGTTCACTGTATACATCGCTGAATTTTCCCTTTTCATCATATCGTCGTTGTGTATTGCCAAATATTAAAAGTGCGAGCTGGTGATATATAAGATGTGATATTTCTCAATTTTAACATGCTTAAACATTGAAGTTTTTACTTGCATGTTTTATTTTATTTCTATGAAATTAATAACCGTATTTTAATTCCAAAATCAGTTTAAATCCATCCATCATTTTGTTATTGCCTAAATTTCTTTATGAACATTGATAATTTTATAAATATGACAAATGGTTGCTGTATAAATTTATTCTTACAGTTTGTTTCAGCTAAGACGCTAAGCTAGCTCGCTGCCGATGAAAGGTTCTTGAAACTAAAGGAAGAGGCAGGAACAAGAGTGGGAAGGAAAGGAGCGAAGGACGGAGCATCAACTGGGAAACTAACCTGCGGTGGATGAACGTCAAATGCCCATCGCGCCTTCCGGCTGCATCGGTGGGTTTTAATGGGTTTTTTTCTCCTTTTGTGAACTTCTCCGGTGTTTTTGCTTGAAGAGTGCACTCCCTCTTGACAAATTGTGTTGCACTGTAGGTATACAGCACCTCGACCTTTGTGAAACATCTATTTCAAAGAACTGCTTCTTGCAATATGTAGGATAGAAAACGTAACACAATTCTAGAACTGCGGATCTGAAATTTGGCATAATGATAGATAATTGGGTACAACCAATAGGAGATTGTTTCGTAAGATAAGCATGGTAATCATGTAAGGGTTTCATAAAATTGCATTTTTAAATTAGTAAAATTGATGTACGAACTCGGAGCACATACATTTCTATAACTGAAAGAATGAGGTTTACTTTTTTTAAAGAAAATGTAAAACCGAATTATCGTAAAAGAATTTTTTTACTGGGAAAGCGGGGGATTTTTTTCCTGTTTATAACATTGAAAAATATAAATTACCATGCAAACGAGTCCAATTCTTTTAATATAAATTAATAGACTATATTATCATACCGTTGATTTCAACCAACGATGTAAACATATGACGTCATAATCCTAACGCGAAATGTCTTATTTATTTAAAAACATTTTACTCCTTTCATTTATTGGTCAAAATCAGTTAATGAGAATATATTTCATATTTCAAATATTTAATAAATTCCCGTAAAATTAGTCTGAAAATATTAATTTCTATAACGTTTTTTAATAGTCTATGCACTATATGTTAATCTATACTATATAGCTGGTTCTTACTTATGATGTGTCAATGTCATCATTATATAAAGACGTTCCTTACAGAGGAGTTACATAAAACATATATATATGAGGATGCTAATATTTAGGCACTTCCAGAAAAGCGGCAGACTCGAAATTATTTTTGTAAGTAGTATTATGTGCAAAACCAACTAGAAAAAACGAAAATCTTGAAAAAGTTTAACAGTGCAGCAGCTAAAAATTCGAAATTGTTTAAACAAATTTTCAAGGTTTATGTATTTCCGAATGTGCTACGGAACTGAAATTTTTTGTTAAAATTGGTAAAAAAAAACGAAATAAGGATTATAAAAATTTTGATATTTTAATTTTTTGGTAATTAAAAATTCTTGAGGTTTAAACAAATAGGTAAATGTTTAGATACTACGGGGCAAAGTAGGGAGCAGAAATTTTAAAGTTATTTAGAGATTAGTCTATACAAACGAATAAACATTTCAGTGTATCCATGAAATTGTTATTGCGGCCGTTAAAAGTTATTTATATTTAAAAAATTAGATAAATGTTATTTCACTTCTAAATGTAAAATTTAAAATTTGGCAGAAATGTATGGCATTATTAACCGATTGTGGAAAAAGTATAATATTCTTAAAGTTGAAAATATTAGTAATTGTTTTACTCCATTATTCTTCCATAAGGAGAAAACTAAAATCGGTGCAGAGGAGAAATCTTTTGAATTAAAGAATTATTTTCAATGATGAAAAATCTCTCTGAAAAATGTTTTTTTTTTCAAGGTGAGATGAAATTCTTACAGTATGCACCTTCTACTAGTGTTTGTAAGTGTGTATCATTATATATAGACGTTCCATAGAGAGGAGGAGTAATATGTAACATAGTCTATATATAATAGATAACATATATGAGGATACTAATGTTTAGGCACTTCCAGAAAAGTGACTGACTCAAAATTTTTTGTCGGTAGGATTTTGCAAAACCAACTAGAAAAAACTGAAATCTTGAAAAAGTTCAAAAATCAGGCTGCTAAAAATTCAAACTTGTTTAAACAAATTTTCAAAGTTTTTGTATAACCGGATGAACTACGGAGCTGAAATTTTGTTTATACGTAGAATTTGTAAAAAAAACAATAGGGATTATACAAATTTTGATATTTTAATTTGTTTGACATTTAAAAATTCTTATAGTTTAAACAAATAGGTAAATGTCTAGATACTACCAGGCGAGATACGGAGCTGAAATTTTTAAGTAATTTAGATCTAGTCTGTATAAACGAATAAACATTTATATTGGACTAAAGGGAACTAAATGGATCAACACGGGTTGGATACAAAAAATTCGTTCTACTACACCTGAAAATCTGGAGTCGACTTATACACGAGAAATACGAAAAAGCAAAAAAATTTATGAAAAAGTCGGGGGTCGACCTATACACGGGATTGAATTATGCCGAGTGTATACGGTAGTTAAAGGCATGAACTGTATAGTAAAATAACTACAATTTTTAATACCAAGTAATAACACTCGTCTTTGCATGCATGTAGTTCAAAAATTGGGACAGTAGTGGGATTGACAGCACCAGGGGATGGAGAGGGGGTGAACCTCTAAGTGATATCCTAAATTTGTTCAAGGAGTAACAATGCAACTGTCCTTGACGACGGAAGATTTTGAACCCAAAAAATGTGAAATTTTTGTGTTCAACACAAATATATGGTCTGATTCAATGCGCATTTCAAAATCAATGGTAGGAAAGTGAATTTTCAATGTTTATGGCGTTGTTTGGTTCAAGTACCATATTCGTACAATGATTTTAAGTAAATTTAAAATGCAAAGCAAAATTGTTTCATCACTTCTCGTAATCATAAATCCTATATAAATTACAGAGATGAAGTGGGAGATACTGAGAGGGGATACAAAACCAAGATTCTATTTTATTCTATCAGTGATATTATTATTCTGGGAACAGTACTTTTATATGCTAAACCTACTGAGAGAAAAGCTTACAATTTAATTCGTTTTTTTTTCATATAAATCCAAGTTTTGAACATTTTGCAGGGTATTGAAAGTTAAATTTCTTTAGGATCTCTTTGACAGATTTTTCATACCTTCTGTAACACCATTTTCAAGTCATCCAATGATATTAAATTTCTTAAGTTATTTAAAACCTTACTTTGTGATCGTAATTGCCTATGGATATATTTATTATTAAATGCTCAAATTTTTACCTGCCACGTTACATGAAAATTTCCATTTATTTACTCAAATGGTATAAAATACCAACTTAGAGGTCTTAATTTGTGTAATGTATACTTAAGGTTTGAAAGTGTTATCAGATCAATTTTGTTCCCATAATTTGCTCTCAAATTTTCTGTGTATCACTAAATGACTCTCTCGACAAGTATCACAGTGAAATGTAGTTTTGCATTAGTTCCCTTTTTATTTAACTTCAGCGAGGGTGCACCATATAGTTCTTTCTGCAATCGAAAGTGTTGTGCAAGAATGGAAAAGGGCAACGAGGAGTGTTTGTAGACAACCGAACCTCGGCTATGAACGACGGTGGAGAATGTTTGTCACTGCTACTAATGTCTCGGTGAGTGTTAATTAATGTTATTTTCTCAAAGTTACCTTCATCTTCGTCGTGTTTTTAGGTGCTTTACATAAATAAGCATTTAGTAGGAAAAGGATAATATATTTAGTGCAAATGTGCAATCTACGATGATATTTTTTTAAAATATTAAATTTGCCCTGCCAGCAAGGCAATTGGAGTTTTGTCCTCTGCCTCTAACCTCACAGATGAAAAAAATATCCCTTCCCTCCTTCCTTTCTTCTCTTCCTCCTCGCCATTCCATCCCTCCTTCCCCCTTCTATCTTCCTTTTTCTTTTCCTGACTTTCAAAATGTTCTCTCAATGCCTTTTAACAAGAAATTTGCCTATAGGTCACATTACATAAATGTTACAATGAATTTACTGTATACTTTCATGTATTTTTGTTGGTATTATTCCTTCTGTGGAATAGCAATTCATACTCACTTCCTACTTGAGTACTAACTAGGCTTTGTAATTTTCAACATTTATTTTTCTTAGAATTTGACGATTAAAATCGATGATTATTTTTCCTAAAAATCGACGACGAATATCAATATATTTTAATACATTTTATTATACTTGGTAATTTTTGATGTTTATATTTCTTAAAACATTCGAGGATGAATATTAAAGTTTATTTTAATACATTTTATCAATAAAAATTACAAATTTGATTCTTCCAATAAAAATTTACTAAAACTTTGTATATGAAAATAAAACTTCTTGCATGCTGGATTTTTTGTTGCTCTCTAAACTTTGGTGAATGTGTTGTTGTTGACTTAGCCAGCCAACAGCTAATGTTTCAGAAAAACTCACAAGTAAATTTTAATCGTTAAATCACCTCACTTATTCATGAAATTGTGACCATTCAATAACAAAATTAATTTGATGTTAATATAATGCACAACCAAATATGTACATATATGAATATTTTGAAGAAAAAAATCCCATCCTGTAGAGTGATAAACAATGATGAGTGTACAAAAAAGCCCCGAGTACAAACATTGAACGATACTACAGCCTGGGACTCTCACTCGGAGAATGAAATGTGGGTATGGCTACCAAAAATAGAAATTTCATGACTGTGTTTTTGAAAATGCTATAGAGCAGGGCTCCAGAAAGATACTCATAGTAGTATATTTTTAACCTAACCAACCACGAGTGGATTTCGTTAAGCAGGGAGTAGGATTTAGTTATACTTTTAAGACCTGCTATAGGGACATTTGGCGATTGGTATTGCCTAATACAGTTTGAGAAAATCTTTCTTTTTGTATCTTGGAGGTTGTTGGCAGAAGTCATAAGACTTTTACAGTGCCCAGAGGATTCAGGGAGCTTGGGGCAAAGCAATTTCGGGGGCCCCATCAATAAAAAAGTTCCAATACTATAGTATTTGGAAATGTAAAAAATAACCAAATACCAAATACATTCAAAAATAAATTTTTAATAATTTGAAAATACACAAAACTGTGAAAACACATTTTCCAAACCTTTTTTGAAGAGAGTATTAAGAAGTGTAAGTGCAGAGGTTATATATGAAAAATGCCAATTTTCTTTTGTTTTTGACATTTGGTGCTAAAATATATTAAATTTGAGTGTGATAAAGCAAATTTAAAAATCCTGATGAATAATTTCATAGAAAATTTAGTAGTGAGAAGTGGAGACTTATCGACGATAATTCATTTTCATCAATTTTGAAATTTGTATGAATTCGATGTTTATCGAAATTTATCAATTTAAATCGAATCCTACCAAGCCTAGTCATAACACTCAATAATAAATTTCAGAAATAAAAAAATTTCATCTTCTAAATCACATTTGGTTAGTCAGACATTTTACAAATTTAGTGAGACAATAGCATGTTAATAAGGTACCCTATTACAGGTGCAACTTGATGGCAAACAAATTTAATTTTCAAATAACAAATCATGTATAGAAATATTCCTAGATATGCCATAATTAGCTGTTATCGAATATGATCAAACCAAATAAAATCTCCTCATAAATCTCCTCGATTTCATCTTCATGAGCTGATGTTGGCATATATACCTGGATTATTAGCATCTCTACTGAGACTGCTTTTATCTTTATTGCCATCAGTCTATCGTTCATTGCTATTATCTTTGCCATGCTTTTCATCATATCTTTCCAAAGTTCCAGAGCTACTCTCCTTTCCCCACTATTTTCTCCAGAGTAAACTACCATGAACTCTTCCGAGTCGAACTGTCCTTCTCCTTCCCATCTAGTTTAGCTCAGTCCTATAATGTCAACTCTATTTCTTCTCATTTCTTCTTTCAAGTTCTCTAGCTGTCCTGCCTTTCTCATAGTTCTTACGTTCCAAGTGCCTATTTGTAAATTACTTTCGACAAATTTTTTCCTCAAGGCAGTGCCCGCCCGGAGATCCGATTGGGGGACTATTTTACCTCCGGATTGTTTTACCTCGAGAAAACTCATATTGTCCAACCATATAATCATTACCAGGGATTGTAATGTGGTAGGTTCCCTCTTGCTTTCCATACCACAGCCGTTCAAATCGTCCCAATCACGCCTACAGCTGTATTGGATATAGACCCAGCAAACATCATTTGTTTTCGGCTTTATACCATACTGACAGTACTGCTGCCTACTGCCATGCACCAATGATAGTTTTTTTTAATAAAACCTCCATTTTCAGGGTATGAACCCTGGAACTTTGTAATGGGAAGCCAACCTGCTAACCACTACACCACCATTACACCAATATAGCAGCATATATAACAGGTTAACAACACCCAGGCCCAAACAGTCAATGACAAAATCATTAGTTGAGGAAATGTCTATATTTTACAATCATCAGTTACTAGAAAATCTTAGAGATTGACTATGGGTCATCACAAATTTTCCTATTCATTTTGATATTAAAAATTATTGCCAATATTCAAATTCTTTAGTCTTTTAAATAGCAGAATTTAATGATGCAGCTTTATTATATTTTAAAACCAATTGGTAGTTCACTTTTCATTCATAATATTATGCCATTTTTCCACTTTCGAATTCTAATAATATTTATTTGGAATCAGTTGTTTCTGTTTCATTCAAACTAAAGGTTAAATCTGCAAAATTATAAAACCTAAATAAGGATAGGTTCGTGGAAATAATAACACTTAAATGCTTTTAATGCATCATTTTAATCTACCATTTTTCATACAAACACATTATTCAAACATATACTTGTGTTTAAATGAAGTTAACACCTGGTGGAAAAAGATGTTTACATACTTGGTTCCAACAAAATAAAGCTAAAAGTATTACAGAATACTAGACAAATACTAGCATTTCAAAACTAAACCTGAAGAAGTTTACAAAATATACCATCATTACAACACTTAATTGCAAACTTCAATTTAACTAAAAATGAAAATATTTGAAAAAAATAGCCTTTTCTATAGTCAAATTACTTTTGGATACAATAACAGACATAAGAGATCGGCTTCTGCAAATCAGTATGCCACAGTAGACTGCCACTTAAGTACTACTAATCAATAGGATGTAATCATGGCAGAGTTTAACCTAAGTGCCTAAAAACTTAGTTTACAGTTGTCAACAGTGTAAATAAACCTCTTCTTTCTAATTCTTATCACAGGGGAAAATTGAATAAAATTGTTAACTATCAACACAAATATCACACCGTCTTTTTTGCAAGCAATTTTCAGAAATTCCATTCAAAACATTTGCCTATGAAAGATAAACATACATACTATTAGGGAATGAATCAGTTCAAAGACGTGACCAATTATATATCAACTTCATGAAAGCAAAAATCAGCGGTTTTTTTCAACTACAAAAATATTTATTATTAATGACAGAATACTTACATCTAGTAACCATTTCATATCCTAACCTGAACTTGTAATTCTTCACTATATATAATGTAATTGTAAACAAAACCTTATCTTAACATTTCTGTCCATTTGAAGACTGTAGAAATTGTTACTCAAAGAGATTTCAAAAATGCACCAATGCAAATTTCCAAGATCCTTTATATTCATTTTCAATAAACAACGCAATACAAAATTAGTAGTAATCTCAAGACGTTTCCTGTATTTTTTGACATTACATGAAATAGAAACATACACAATTCATCTTTATTTGGCACACAAAAAATTATTCATCACTTAAGCTTCTTATTTTTTGCCCTACAATTATAATGGGGAGGGGGGAATGAAAAAAGCATTACCAAGGTTATGAAATCTGCCACCCAAAAATTCTTAGAACTAGTTGCAACTGAAGGACCATTTAGATTACTTTGTTTCTTCATCCTTCTGCATTTAGAAATAAAAACATTGCTAGTGTAGTCATTAATATTAAAATCTTGTCCTAATAATTTACTTCGGTATTGGGAATCAACACTTTGATTTTCGGGTATTACTTGTATTATAATGGTAAGAAAGTTCTTACTTGAATAAGAACGATTGATATTCTTTTAATCTGTGACTCAAAGGAGTTTTTTTACCACCTATTATTATAAATGCTATACTTATATTTCTTCAACTATGTTTATTTTCTACAATGGTTTACAAAAAAACAAATGTTTTTTGAAGTGTAGTAAATTTTTGTGCAAATAACGGTTATTCAAAATCATTCAATCGACATTTTCCAGCCTTCTAAAATACAATATTCGGCATAGCACACCTAGTTTGGAAAAAAATCATTTCAATTGTTCGTGGACATTTCATGAATAAAAAATTACCATTAAAAAGGTTCTTTGAATATCAAAACAGATACATTGGTACCCAAAAACGGTTCAGTGAAAAAAATTTAGGCTACATATATGTATATATATATATTTATGTATAAGTGACTTGCTTTTTTTTGGCTATAAAATTTATTTTCTCTTCTACTAGCTTAATTATAGGAGCACCAACTATTATTTACCACAAAGAACCCAGTCAAATAGTAAAGCTGGCAATTATGACCCAACACAACAATGAAATATATTGATTTTTCTTATACATTTTTTGCATTATAACAGTCAAATTTTATTTAAGGCTTCAATTACCAGGTACTAGCATGGGTAACACTTACTACGTACAACTCGACAGAAAAATCGAATTCAATATATTTGAACAAAAAAATCAAAATTAAGCACACCCATAAGTGCCTCCATTAGGAAAGAATAAAGATAGAAATATGCATTCCTCCGACACATGCTATTGTGATTGATGATGGTTAAAGAAAGAAACTTTTAAAGGTCAAGGCTTCCTCCAGCGGTCATGTAAGGGATGGAATACTTAGGCCTAAGGATTTCAAATTCAGGAGGGACAGTACACTACTGCACAAATAACTCAGCAGATGGCACTGAGCAGATCCAGCCACTAGAGATGTTTTCCATCACTTCCGTTGGAAAAATGGTCCACAAGATTTGTACAAGGTCCAGACGCTACACCTATGCAAATAAGACTTAATGATCCAAAATGACCTGAAACAATAAGAAATTCCAATTTCAAAACATGCCCTTAAAACCGCAAACATTTGCCGAAATTTGAGATGAGGAAAAGGAGAGAGTAAGTAAAAACAGGGAGGTAAGGATGGAATGGGATGGAAGTGGAGAGAAGAGGGAGACCGGAGGGAGTTGGGAGATGGAAGGGAGGGAAGTTGGGAGGGGAGCGGGTGATGGGCGGGGGTTGGGAGATGGGAGGGAGTTGGGAGACATGAGGGTGTTGGGAATGGGAAAGGGAGATGGGAGAGAATTGTGAAGAGGAGGGGGCGATTGGAGGGAGGTTGGGGGGGAGAGGGAGGGCGGGAGAGAGTTCAGGGATGGGAAGGAGTTGGAAAAGTAAGAGTGAACCGGGTGGCAGTTCTGAGATTGGAGGGAATTGGGAAGGGGATATGGGGATGTGAGGGAGTTTGGAGGTATATTGGGAGGAGAGTGGGAGATTAAATGGAGTAGGGAGACAGGAGTGAGATGGAAGGTAGTTGAGAGATGGTAGTGAGATGGGAGTTCGGAAATGGCAGGGATGTTGGAATGGGAGAGGAGATTGTAGGGAGTTGGGAAGGGGAGAGGGAAATTGGAGGGATTTGGGAGACCAGAGGGAATCAGGAAGGGGAGAGGGAGTTGGGAGGGAGTTGGTAGATGGGATGAAGTTGCGAGATGGGAGGAAGTTGGGAGATGGAAGAGATTGGGAAGGGGAGAGGGAGGCAGGAGGGAATTTTGAGAGGGAGATGGTAGTGAATTGGGCAATGAAGGGGAGTGGGAGATGGGAGGCAGATGAAATGGAAGAGGGAGATGGGAAGGGAAGAGAGAGGCAGGAATGAGGGGAGTGTCAAGAGGTATTGGGAAGGGGGAAGAGGAGAGGGAGATGGGGTGAGGTTGGGAGGATGGGTAGGGGAGAGGGAGGGAATGGTGGAGGGCAAGAAGGGGAAAAGGGATTCGCCAGGGTGGGAGACTGGATGGAAGGTGGTGGGTGGGAGGTAAGGGTAGAGGTAGTTCAGGAGTGATGTCAAGTCTTAGGGTTAGAAGTGGAATGAAGTTATAGGATGTTTCGAGAGGGGGTGGTAAGCTGGAAGTTAGTTATGGAGGGATAGAATTAGAAGAGGAAATGGATAAAGAGGGAGGCAGGGATATATAGGGAGTGTGATAGATAGGGCAGGAGAGAAGAGGGGGATGGATAGGGAGGTAGGGCTTTACATGTAAGATCAATAACAACAATTTAATAAATATAATGACAGTACAATAGAAATACATAATATTAGAAAATAACAAAGTAATTGAAGTTTTTCAAGTTTTTTAGTTAAGACATGATCTTGGGAATAACGCCATTGTGAAATTATACTTATTGTTCCAGAGATCAGAGTTTTACTGGCATTTAGGGAATGTAAGATATTGTTTTTACAAATATATTATAAGAAGAGAAGTTTCCTGGATTAGTTTTGATTCCTCTGAAGAAGATTAAGCCATTAACATCTTCATGTAAGTACCACACGCTCACAAGTAACGATGCGCGATCCATTTTTGACATTTTTAAAAAATCAGATATCAAATTTATTCAACTGATGTTGTTACAAGCAAAGTATTGACTAAATGTGTTCCAAATAATTCAATTTAATTATGCTATTCCTCATTATTGTCCAATACTTTTGTACAATTTTCTTCTTACAATATAAGAAGCCTTGCTTTTTCAATAAAGAATAATTTCAGAAATAAATGTTGTAGTTATAGTATCACAATTTTCAATGCATGTAGGACTTTTTTGCTGCCAAAAAACAAACCTTGAACATGACAGTTTTTCTATGAGAAAATTTTAGAAGAAACACATGTAGTATTTGACAAATATGGCACATATAGGCATAGATCACTTTGAGTTTCTGAATGGATATAGATTTATTGAAGAAAGGACAATGTGAGAACATGGAAGAAATGCAAGGGGACAAAGGCAATGATTTTGTGAACTAGTATAGTTTTCTGGGGCAGGCAGATACACAGCCTCTGATGGCCATGAGTTTTAAAATAAAAAAATATGAAAATGTTAGTTTAAGTAAAAGGGAATATGGTACAAAAATGTGAATTGGAAGTGCTCAAAGGAACAAAGAGGAAAGATTATCAGGAGACTGTTACACAAACCTTAGAAAATATAGGTAGGCAAACAATAATTGAGGTCATCAGGATGATTATTAAAATGTGTATCATAGAAAGTGATATTAAAATTATAGAGAAAGTAATGTAACAGAAGGAGGTGATGGAAGCAGGATAATATGGAATGTGGAAGATAAATGTATAGAGTTAAACAATAAGAATAGGAGGGGAACTACAAAAGCGAGTGTGTTGTGGTTGTGACATTGAGTAGGTGCCAAGGAAAAAGAATAGACACACTGAATGGAAAAGTGAAAGTAAAATGGTAAATGAGAAGAGAAATGTTAAGAGATGGCCAGAGTATGAGATAAAGATAGAAGTGTATATGCAAAAGATTTGAAGCCAAAATCTATATTGAGATTGAGGGGGAGGAAGAGAACACTGTGACAGTGATGGATGAGAATATTTGGAAAACGGTTTGCAGATGCTAGTTATTATTTCCTTGGATGAAAAGACAAATGCATGAAAATTAATAGGAATAATATAAAAAAATTTAAGTGTAGGGATTTCCAGAAAAGAGGTTAGTGAAAACTCTGATATGGAGTGTAGCATTACATGTGCGCAAGACATGAACAATGAGAAAAGTTGATGTGAGCAGATTGGGCATTTGAGATGTATGATGTAGACAGGAGAAAAGTTTGGACTAAGAGAAAAACAAATGGTTTGAATACAGTAATGGAAGAAAGGAGGTTAATTAGAGTGACAAAGGAAAGTTAGAAGTAACAATTTACTCAAACTTTAAAAGGCTTGCTGAAAAAAGTAGGAAGAGGAAAGGAATTCTAGATGCATTACAAGATAGAGTAGATAGTGTCTTTCGATAGTATGAATTGGGTTGGATGAGTCAAAAAATCTAATAAAAGGTATAGTGACTATGATGATTATGCAAGAAGATAAATATCATGGATCATTTTCTAATTGAAAATTTTCAAGAGAAGAGGTAGCCTTACTAGAACAAAGGGAAAGAGATAAGAAATGGGTCCTTCAAATTTTGAGTGAAATTGTAGAGAGGGGGTAAAGAAGAAGATAAAATTAAGAAGCCTTAATGGAACAGATAGGGTGTCTAACACATTAGGGACTTGTAGCATATATCCTGATATTACTATTCAGTCAAGTATTTTTACCCTAGCATTTCTATCATCTATCATCATTCTAAGATTTCAAGACAAAAATAATAAGATGGCATTAATTACATATATGGGTGTGAGGAGAGACTGCCTTCTCTTTTCCTCTCCACTAAATTTCTGCCATCTTCCTTACTCTTCATAATCCTTTCTATTTCTTATTCTCCTATCTTCTTCTCTATCTCACTCTTCCGCTCTTTACCTACATTACTCCACATCCTTCAGCATTTCCATTCTCCTCCTAGCCAACCCCTCTCTTTAATTTGGTCAAAGAATACTTATGTTCTTAATAAATACAGTGCAGCCACTTGTGTCTTCATCTACACTTCCTTCCCTTGCTCTCATCCCACATCCTTTAGGTTTCATTTTAGCATTTAGCTTCTCTATCCCTGTTTATCTCTCTGTAGCTCTTCCTAAACATTTTCTCATCCCTTTCTCAATCACTCACTCCCCCTTCTCTCTATCTTTCTATCTCACTTCCCACCTCTCATTCTGTTTCTTTATATCCCAACTCCCCTTCACCCAAATCAACAAGTTTTTTTCTCTCTCCGTCTTTGTCTAATTCTCTTATTTCAGTGATCATACTTCTCTTCCCCTTATATGTAGACCCTTCATACTCTCTTCTTTCAGAATTTCTTCTTTCAGAATCTCTTCTGTCTAGATTTCTAACCTATAGACCTTCCTTAGGCCTTCTCTTCTGTTAGCAAGTTTGATACATACCTTTCAAGTGAGCTTTACATCTCTTATTTATGCTGTCCTGCCATCACTCCCTCATTGTTCAGGTTTTCTTCATTTCAGGATACTCTCCACCTTTAAATGTTACCAGTAAATGTTTACAGAAGGGAAAAGGCTGATTCACACTATAGGGATGCTCGTAGAATTTTGGCTAGTATTCAAATTTGAACGATCCTGTGGCACTGACCACACTCAGTTCTTCAGTAACAATTGAGCATTGAAATTTCACTTGTTAAAATTTTTTAAAAATATTAAATAATAGCAAGATTTGGCATTAATAGCATTGCTATTGGATCAAGCTGAGGTGGAAGAAAGATCTTCTCAATGAAGAATTACGACATTGAAAACACAAAGAATTCTTTTACTCTCTTCCTACAGTTTAGGAGATGATAATGCAACATTTTTTCATCATTTTCATGTGCCAATGAGTAAATTCAAGATTTTTCTTTTGAAAGTCGAGAAAGATCTAAAAAAAATCAAAATAAAACACCAAGGAAGAAACTATCTGTGCATTAGTTACTGTAACTGTTGTTAAACTTAACATAAATAAACAAATGCGCTCTGAAGGAGACGTGATGACTGGAAGGCAGGTCGAGAGAAGGGATGCTTATGTTTTACTCAAAAATCCTTTGGAGATTATCCTGCAATCACATGAGCATCCCTTGCCTTGAGCATCATCTTTAGTATGAACATTCCTATTTAACAACAGTGAAGAATATTTGCCGTGAGCACCCCTATAGTGTTTATCAGTCTTAATTAAAGTTAATAGGGAAAGGTAGAAGAAAGAATTCATACAAGGGATAAGGGAGAAGGTTAACAGAAAGAGCCATTGGATGAGACAGACAGGGTTGTATGAGTGACTCTAACACCCCTCAGCACTTCCTATCCCCTCCTCATCCCATTCGTCTCTACCGTTGCCAAAGAATACTTATGCAATACTCATAATAAATACAAAGTGCTCTCTTTCTCTCGGCAGCCACCTGTTTCTCCAATCGTTTTGTTTTTTACCCTATGCTTCCCATCTAATGGTTTATTTTCTCCCTCTCTAACATCCTGATATCTCTCTTTTGCTTCCTTTTTCTCATTCCACTCATCTTCATCTTCTCTAACCCTCTTTAGCTCTAGACTTCCTACATCTTTTCATCCCTTGACCAATCTGACACTCATCTCTCATCTTTATTCCACTTCCTTTCCCTTCCCTTCAACCAGTTCCTCTCTCTCGGCCTTTGTCTAATTCTCTCATCTCTCTTCTCCTCTCCAAAAACCCTCTCTCTCTCTCTCTCACACCCTTTATCCCCACATACTCTTCTACCAGAATCTTTTCCATGTCTACATTTCTAACCTTCCATAAGTAAACTCAACGGATAAAGTGGAATTATTTTATCAAGTGTTTTTGCTCCTTTTTTATCTATTCTCCCCTAAGTGTGTCATTTCCATCCACACTCCTTCCTTTGATCTTCACTTTTGTTAGCAAGTAAAGTTTCTTTTCAAGTTAGCTTTGCATCTCTTGCCATATAATGTTCTATTTATGCTGTCCTGCCATCATTTCCTACGTTTGGATTTTCTTCAATTCTAGGAAATCTACCCTTTTAAATGTTACCAGTAAACGTTTCTTTGAGCTATAAGATTATCTGATGTACAGGAAAAGTCATTCTAGAAATTAACTTATTTCATGCTCAAACTATGTTGACCAAACCATCCCAGTGGGGGTAAGTAGGACACAATATGGGTGATCATAAATAAAAAACAGAATCGTATGATGAGAAAAGAAACTAAAGTATACACAATTTTTTTTGCAGATGGAGTTCTGGGCTTATAAAATATGGAGAGAATCACATGGGAAGATATTGCCAATGAAATAATTATGGTTGCCAACTTCAGAAACCTGAAGAATTTAAGATTTGTTTTCTACGTTTTTGTTAAAACCTGAAAAATGTATGAACTAAAAAATAAAATGTTAAAAATTACCAAGGTGTCAAAAAATTAAAATGATAAAATGACCATAAATTATGCTTATTACATATGATGGAAATATAAATACATGTTAGTAAGATGAGAGCTGTAAACTAAAGAAGGGAATGTAGAAATAAAATCAAATGAAATGGCTTCTTAATTGTTACTTGGCAAGATTAGGAAATGCTGTAGAGAATTATACAAAAATAACAGGAAGATGGAGCCAAGTTGGCAATCTAGTGAAAATAATGTTTTCATGCCAACAAAACATTTGACTTGACATTCACATATTATAAACTTGTCTGTTCACAGATATGTTGAGATTCTACTGTAAGTTTTAGTTTTAGGCCTATAAGATAGCTCTTTTCATTCAAGCAGAAATAGTCTTAATTTGGGAATCCATTGTAACCTATCACAATATGCTGAGTTAACCAGTGCTGTGAACATGTTTATTTTATACTGAAGCCCATAAGTTATTTTAAATATTAATTAAATTGAAAAATAAGACAAAATGTGAAGTACTGAACTTTTAAGTATAAAACACAAGATAATGTTAAACATAAATCATATTAGCATAGAAATAAAAAGAGAAAATGACTCTCTCTTCATTTCTCAAAGAGCAATATTACCATAATTACTCGTTTACCACGTGCACCCCTATTGTTGGGCCAGTTCAGAGGGAAAAAAATAAATTCATGCTGGAGTAAGTTGACATCTGGAATTTTTAAAATAAGTTGGCCTCTTCACCGATTCCTCCTCCCTGAAACAAGTTTCACCTATGACTTCCAGCTGTACATTAACGAATTCTCAAGTGTGATAGAAAGAAAAAAGACAGCTTTAATTGTATTATTAGGATAATTAGTTAAATTTAAACGTCTGTTTTCAGGGTTAAATATTTTTCACAAAAGGTGGTCTCTAAACAAAACATAGGCTTCGTGCTGACCCTGATCCTTAACCCCAAATTTTTCATTTGATAAAGTTCTTCTCATTCCCGACTTTGCCATTTGCAAAGTTTCCTACTTATGGCAAGGGTATACTGGACTCATAAATTTCAAACAAAAATAAAACCCTAATATTTTATTTTATCGATTTCTGCATTGACTGCTTATGGTTTTCTCGTGAGCCTCTCAGTACTACATCAGGATCTGCTCTTTGAAAAACATTGATGTACATTTAACATGAGATAAGAAAGCTATCTAATTCAACTTAGAAGCACAACTCACCATCACTTCCAAACGGGAGGAAAGAGGGATTGGAATACTATGGCCACCCGAGAGTCTCTTCTCCACCTCGACGGATGAAGCAGGTTGAAAGGGGCTTCACAAAATGGGTGTCTGGCATGCCACAGTGAGGGCAAACCACTTCGTGGCTGTAGTCAGAAAAGAAGTTCAACCTCTGATGTGGATGCAATACGGCCTTTTCACAGCCATTGCACTTTAAAAGCAAAAGACAAAATTAATGAATCTTCTCCCTTATATGGTTTCTGAAAACTATGTAAGTAGTATATTAGCTTGTTTTATTATAAATACTTGTCATCAACACGAGTTCACTAATTTATTCTAGGAACAATTCTTAGAAAAAGAAATATTTTTAGTAGGAATTAAATCACAGAATACAATTTCTTTCATTTTCATTGATTACCACCAAAATTACTGTTTCCATTGCTAATTTTACAAACTTTTGCCTTTAAAAGCTCAGAAGTATAAACTAAAGAAACTGAAAACTTGAAGAAATAAATAATATTGTCTCATATACGTATATTAGGGTGGTCCTTATAATGGGGGAAAAAACGAACGTTTTATTTTGAATAGGAGCACCAGCCTATCTTGTTCCAATACTTAAAAAAATAATATCCCCAAAATTTGGTAAATTTTAGATGAAATTTAGAGGTTGCTACCAAAGTTTGAAACATTAAGTTTTCTTTATTTTAAACAAAATGCAATCCATTACAAAGCATATAAAATTTAGAGTTGGTAATTTCCATGCTACATTGTCACATGATGAACATAACAATACTGACACAGTGGTATATTAATTGTTTGTGGCAAGTGTTCCCTTCGTAAAGTCTGGATATCTCCTCCGATGATCGCTGACAACCTGCAGAAGAAATTGCTTTTGCTGTTCACCCTGGATGTGTAATCGATTGTATTCCTCGATCAGGGTAACTCTGCGTTCTGCCGTATCATTAATGCAATTGATGGACCTGATGCACTTTTCTGTGGCAATGTAGTTCCCATCAGAAGCCCAGATTTCGAGATCAAATTCTGTGAATTGTGAGTCAAGACCAAGTATGTCGAAAAACCTCAGTGTTGGCTGACACAAAATAGTCCAAATTTTTCTCCAAGATGCTATCCAGATCGACAGTCACTCTCTTTAAGTGGTCCTCATTACCATCATTTTGGAGAGCTTGAATCAATTTGGCTTTTGTATCTATTGATACTTTTTTATCAAAGAAAGCAAGGGCAACCAGCTCTTCACTGAGGAACCACAGATGACGAGCAAGCTTCTTCAGAGCAGCGTTGGCAACTATTGAGTTTGTAGTCTTGTACTGTTGGAGTTTCTTCAACAGCATCAGGTCATTTAAAGGTGCAGCAGTTGGAAGTGCAGCTTGAAACCATGCCTTCAAATAGAATCTCATAACAAAAATTGCTATGTCCCTTATCCCAGCTTTCTCATTTGTCTTCAATGGAAACTCCTTTGAACATCCACAGTTTGATAGCATAAATGGCTTTGGCCATCCAACGAGCCTTATGCATTGCACCAGGAGCAAGAAATCTAATTCCACAAGAAGGTTCACTCCCAAGAAAGGTGATAGATATTTCCAGGAATTTTCTGTAATCATCGCGAGGTTGCTGCTGGTTCAGTTGGTCTGTAGCAAAAGTGATTATATATCGACAACAACACTGGCAGTGAACTCATCATCAAGTGCAGTTCTGTATTCGGACTAATCCAGTGACACCCAATGAGCTTGAAATCGCTTGAAGATTAGTATTTCTGGGCTCGCTGATGGACTTACGATGACAGAGAAAACAGCTTCCAGTACCAGCTCCAATATGTGGTGCCTGCAGGGAATGTAGAGAAGGTTCTTGTCTAATTTCTGTTCAATCCAAAGACATGCTCCATTTTTTCTTCCAGTATTTGACGCAGTAGTGTCAAAACACATTCCTTTCACTTTCTCTGCTAGATTCCACAGTTCCTAAGTTTCAACAACAGCCTTGCCCATTTCCGATCCAGTTCTAGCCGCAATTTTTGGAACACCGAGTAGTTGTTCTACTCCATCACCTGTGACTAAAATAGGAAGACGATCAACTACTTCCTTTCCAGTAAGATCTGGCAGCAGCTTGCCATCCCAATGCACAACTAGCGGAACTGTTGGATTAAATTGAGAGATTATTTGTTTAGCTGTTGCTTCCCTTTGCTGAATGCGACTTACACAAATTGAGGAATGATTTACGATTGTTTATGAAGGTTCTATAATGTTCTGGACAGTTCTATATTGTTCCAAAAGACCTGATATGGACTATTACATAACACAAAGAGTGCTCCTGCAAGTGGACTTACGCAGGATTTCTGAGGGGTACATCTGAAAGGTTATATCTATTGCAGTATTGCGTAACATTGACCAATGGGTGCTGCATCACAATTTTCAATACTAAGTATCTACAATTCACAATTCCATTCGAATAAGTTTAAAATTTAAACTAATTTAAAAATGAGTGCACCTATGTTTAGCATTATGATATATTGCGATTTTTCAGTTCTTGGTAGCGACCCCTAAATATTATTCAAAACTAACCTAATTTTACCAAAATTATTTTTTTTCATAATGGAACAGATTCAAAACGTGCCCTTTCCAGTTTTCCAAAACTTAAAAATAAGGACCACCCTAACGTATATGTTTGTTCTCACCACACTCTTTGCCCCGAAATTAACTGTGTGCTTGGCAATTCACTACCATGGCTTGATGGTCATCACTTTTTGATCAGGATTTGTCTTAAACACTCTTCTAGCAGTTTTCTCTACTAAAGTAGTTTAGCATATATTTTAATGCCACTGGATGATATATAGTAATTTTTCTGGGACATAATGCTTAGTATTATTTGTGACATCAAGCTGTACATTGGAATGGATTTTAATCAAAATCCTTATAGCCATATTTGGGTAAATGAAATTTTGTTTCAAAATATCCAAGAATACCCTTAATTGTTGCACAATATCATTCATCTCTTCAGAGTATATATAATGAATGATAATATCCACAAATAAGAGATATCATTCGATTTAGTTTAACCGTCTAGTCTGTAGTAAGATTTTGGGTGGATTGCCGTGGAGGCATGATGTCATAGGGTAAGGTAGCTTAGCATACACTTTAATGTCACTGAACGCCATATAGTGATTTTTTGAGACATGGTTTATGCAGTATTATTTGTGACATCAGGCTCTACAAATGGATTTATTTTAATCAAATTCCTTGGAGCCATTTTTGAGTAAAGCAATTTTTTCTAAAAATCACCAACAATAAACTATCCTTTATTTTTGTGCAATATCATTTTTATCAAAAAAGGGTTTGCAAAAGATGATATATTGCATAAATATGAGATATCATTCGATTTTATGTATGCATTTGGGCCCTAGAACCACAAACAGACAGTCAAATGGCATGGCAAAAACCACTTTTATGGACTCTGAGACACCTAAAACGTGTATTTCCATCAAAATCTCAAAAAGTTGATTTTTTCACTATTACAATATTTTCTCAATACATATACTGCATATATGAGAAAGTAAAAATATGAAACTGGATTAAATTACACCGATCGCCCTCTTATCATAGTTTAGTGGATAGCATACGGCCTACAGGCCTTAGATTGCCTCTCCTAGTTCACAATATTAACTTACATTATTTCACCAATTGATCATGATAATCCACATGAGCCCTTAAGTGTTATTTTAAAGCACCACACCTACCTTGAGCCTGTTGGCGCAGCAAGGTGTGGCCGCAAAGATGTCGTACGAGTACATGGTGCCGAGGATAAGGGAAGAGCCATCCCAGGCCATGTTGCAATGGCGACAGCGCAACGGAGGCCAGCTCCCCTCGAGGCAACCCATGCATACCGCACTCAGGTACTGTGTAGAACCCTCCACGCGCACCTAGAAAATTATAGAAGATTCCCATCATTTACATGGCAAAACATAATCGCTATTGCATAGCCAAATCGACAAAGTTTTTAAATATATTCTATGTTATAATGTCTCATATTTTAAGCAATGTTATCATAGAAAAATAGTGAAATTGCTATGGATTAGTAAAATTTGCATTCGACTTCAGCTGAATTTAGATGTATGTATCTATATTTTGACCTACAAAAACATTGACAAGTGTACACAGAACCATCAAGCAAATGCAAATACTGATGTCTTGTGTGTTGTAAATGCGCAAAGGTGCTGCGCAGTGGACTTCATAAATTACAACAGAAATTTCGAAGAGTGTTAATGCGGAACGCTCAAGCAAAATTCGGAAAAAGATATTCAATTATTTTCAGCGTTAATGCGGAACAGCATTAATCAGGACAGCGTTAAATCTGGGAGTGGGTGTATCCATAGGCACCCTCCTCTAGACCCAAAAACCTCTCTCGGATGCACATCTACAAATAGAGTGTTGTTGTCAATTATATTAGTTTATAAACAAAACACTAAGACCCATCTAAATGCTTCCTCCTCGCTAAGCAATCTGGAATCCCACATCCAATCCATTATTACTGTCATGACAATCAAAGGAGAAGTTTAAAGTGAAAAGACAATCATACCACTCTACATTCACATAAAAAGAGTTTAGATTATCTGAATATAGCAGTTAAAATACATTTAAAGTAATTTTATGTGCAAAATATTAAAATGTTATTTAAGAAACCAGCTTAATAATCAAAAGCTGCCACACACCCTTGCAGTGGCTTGCAGGGTAAACTGTAGATGTAGATGTAAGGAAGCACTAACATAGCTATATACACACTAGGGCTAAGGGTGAACATGCGAAATGAATGAGTACTGGAATCTGATTTACTATTAGCATATTGTTATTTCTATATTGTTTCATAAAATAGATGTAAACCCTCTATTACTGTGTTTGCATAAACTCACAATCACAGACAACAATGGCACTAAGAAAATGAATTAATAACTCTTTTTAAGAAGAAGCCCATTTCAAATTTTATTTAAATAATTGGATATTTGGAGTTTGGATAATCTGAACTCTATACAGTTATAAAAGTTCACTGATCTAGTCTCATGAAGTACTTCTCTCTACCTTCATCCCAAAATGATCATCCACATTTAAAGAAGATAATGATGGAGCTGGTATGACATTCCAAAATATGGTTTACACGGTAGAAACCAAGTCACATGCGCTGTGGCATGCAGCTGTCCCTTACACAGTCATGTCAATTTGCCATGCATTTTATTAGTAGATCTGATATTTCTAAACAATCAACCTCAGATTTAGTACCCTTGAAAAATCACAAATGAAATTTTATGAGTAAATCTTCAGTGCATCAATCACATGAAAAAAGTACTTTATGACAACCTCAGTAAAGAGCAAATTGTAATGGGGTTGACTGTATTTTCCCTATGAATGCTGTGACACAAGCAAATATTTTTCATTCAGTTCTGCAACTGGGTTCAAATTTTCGAGCGTACAACATCCACAGAAGGATACAAATTCATTTTTACTTTTCTGAACTTTTTCCTGGGGCATTTGGTTGTGAACTCGTTTAATTTTATGAATGGTGACAGAAGTGCAGAATTAGTGACCTGCAGGCAGGATGACCCATGGCGTCGAGGGCTCAGGAAGAATGTCCCATCCAACAGGGGGTATCTATCGAACACAGGCATGGGTATATGGCAGATTAGGCAGGTGACCTTTGACATGTGCTGGGCAGCGAGAGTGGACAGGATGAAGCAGCGAGTGTCATCGTTCCCATGATTGCCTTCATCTTCCATCTGTAAGGAAATAAAAAGAATTATTTGCTAATAATTCGATGAACATTTTACAGACGAACTGAATAACGACAATTATAATAAAACATTTCTAGAGAGCATATGTTTCTAAAACTCGGATAAAAGTTTTTTTACAACTATGACATCCATTTCATATCTCGAAGATACTCAATAGAATCACACATCAGCTTCCACGTGGCTAAAACATGTTGATGTCAGTTTAACCTTTGACTACTTAGGTGGGGTGAGACACTACCTAAGTTATAGCGTCAAATCTTTTGTCAGCCTCGGTAGATGAGTGGTTTAGCATGTCTTGCTTCCAATGCTTCACCGGTTCGAATCAGAGTATGGAACCGAACCGAAAACCCAAAACGAAAAAAAAACGATATTTTTGGCCGGAGTGGAACCAAACCCGAATCTGTTATTTATTTCGTTCCTCTTTTTTCGGTTCCCATAAATTATATGAACAATCATTCGTTCTCTATATGAATTTTACTCATCTTCAGCCAATCTTTCCTATTTAGCTGTAGAATCGTTGTTTTTGTGCTAGGACGTATTCACTGTCGTTTGTTAATGGTTGTCATGTTTTTGTATATATTACGAGTTGTCGGTGCTTGCATACTGCAAGAACTTAAAAAAATCACCACACCAACATCTAAACTCGTAAATAAACCAACGCGACATCATTTGAACCACACAGAGCCCATTTAAATAAGACAATAGTTTTCATTTTCCCAGATATTAAGGCATCTATCCGGAATTTATAAATTCTTTGGCGATCGGCCCGCGTCCAAGTTTTCGAATTTCAAGGTCAGGTCGCCCTAACTATAACTATAACTAACTAACATCATTAAGGCAATAGCCTATATGTTGCACTAAAACTTATGTAAAATTAGGATACTTTGTGTGTTCTGATTATGGTGTCATCATCCGTGCCTTTTAGTACGTATCCGGATAAAAAATTAATTTAAAATGATCGTCATATGTATACGTCGTTGGCTGAAATCAAGTGGATTACAATGTAGTCGAAGCATTAAATCAATGCTCTTGAAGTATGGAAAATCAATTCTCATTGAAAGGTATTGGAGTCGTTGCTATGGTAGTTAATTGTTTTCATTGTTGAAAACCGAAAAACTTTTCATAATTTTACGATTAAAATCAACTTTTTACGCAAATTCAGCATGGATTTGAATTTTGCCTTCAAGAAAAATTAACTTCTTTCTTTCTTCCACAGTATGGTGCCTGTCCCGACTCTGTATCTTAATTTTAAATAATTTAAAAAAGAAATTTTATATAGCCTTGCACAGTTTTCAATGCTTTTCTTATGGATGTTTAAAATCGGACATTGGGGTAAAAAACACCCCTTAAATATAACAATTTCTGGAATTTCGGATTTTTCCTGAGGTTGTACCCAATGACCTATATTCATGCCAAATTTCAGCTGTGTAGCATTTCTGGAAGTACCTTAGGTTTTATATGATATATCCTATATCCTACATATGTAAGAAGCAACTATTTATAATGATACTAGCTGATATACCCGGAGTTCCCGGAAAAATTATGAATACATTTTAAAATTTTTAATAATTAAATTTAATCTGTTTTGTCTCGGTTGTCACTTTCTGCTGCTCTGTGGATATGCTATTATTTTAGAGATTTATTTATTTTGACCTGCACGTGCTCTATTTATTCAAGGCATTATGACTATTGTTTTGTTTGTTTCTAGTGTGATAAAAACTGTTGATCATTTTAAGACTTGAATCTTCCGGTTTTAATTAGCTAATGAAAGATTTAATTTATAATGTTGTTTTTTTATACCTGCCAGAAAAAAAATTAACGTATTTCCTAAATCTTTTAATTCGAGCCATTATGAATGCTGTTTTTTTTCTAGAGCAGGTGTCCGCAACCTTTTCAATGTGGCGAGCATCAAGTTACACCCAGCGAGCACCACTAGACTTCTATAAAATTGGATCATAAATAAAACGTCAAAGCGATTTAAAACGTCCTATGTACGTTTAGAAAGTAAACAACCGAAACGTTAAACTATTGGTACTACAAAAGGCGATTTTTAGCATCTTAAAACTGCACGGTAAGGCTGCCATAGAGTACGGCGGTGCTCGCGAACACAAGGTTGCGGACCCCTGATCTGGAGTGTTAAAAACTTTTGATCATTTGTTACTTGAATCTTCCGATTTTAGCTAATTAAAATCGAAATTGAGTCCCCTTGGAATGGGATGAAAACATGCATAAAAGAACGTCTTGCGAAGTTTGGTACTTTCGAAGACTTTCAATCAAGTATGAGATAAACATGATACAATCATTTTTATTGGACATTTCTTAAAAATTAAGAACAATCAAAGATTGATACATATTTTTATACATTACATAAAGTGAAGCCGATCGTTCTCGACTTCGTATGATATTTCTAAAACCCACATAATACATATTAATTGGATCTATTGCTGGGCTTAACGCTCCGCTTTTGAAATTATCTGCGACGCATGTGTGGCTAAAAGCTGTAAGTTGTGTTTATTTTATTTAATGGTTTTTAGTGACTTAAATTTCAACTGGTAATTAGGAACTATCTTGAAATTCTTCCAAAAAATTAAAGTCGGAGCGAAAAAACCGGTTCGGACCGGTTCATTGGTGGTTGCTGGAGCAAAACCGGAACCGAACTGAAATTTTGTGTTTTGAGTGAACCGGAGCGAACACATTTCGGTTCGAAGCCCTGGTTCCAATTGAGATCGTATTTAATATTTACGCTTCTTGTAAAAAAAATCTGTCAACGGCTGCTTATAGTTTAAAAATACATGATTACCCACCCGGCTTTTCACTAATCTTTTTTACCTTCCGCGAAAGAAAAATTTCATATTGTTTATGCCTTTTCAATTGCCACGGAAAATCAAATTGTAGATGTAGCAAAATCTGACAATAACTAAGCGATGTCGTCATAATTTCAACTCACTAATTAAAGTTTTAAAAAATAAAAAATTCTCAAGTTCTCAACGTAATTTTCTGCAAAGAACACAGCTAACCTGATTTGAATTACCCTATTTGATCCCCACTTCTTCCAATTAGATCCATTCCCTTTGAAAAGACGTTCCCCTATTTATTTACAATTATCCCTTCAAATATCATTCCCACGTGAATTACCATGCTCCTATAAAAAACAGCCATCCCGAGAATGAGAGCATGGGATTGAAAAATTCATTTAAAATAAACACACTTCACTCGTCTTCGCGGACCAAAAGACCCTTGAGGGCTGTTACAGCGATGGTTTTAATGTTCACTTTCATTCCCCCACCAGTGTACAACTGGCAGACGCTTAAAAATAAATCGGCCAAAGGCAAGGAAGGGAGCAAAGCGCGCCCGAGGAAGAAGGGGCGAGATGAAGGCGCCGAGATAAATAGCTCTGAGTAATCCAAGGACCGCGTGCAACGCTTTCACGCCTCGGGTCATCACGTCGGGCCACGGAGGAGGCACTCGAATGAAGCCCCTTGCGATCACGCCTCGCGGAGAAAAGGACCGAATCTCCAGCTTTCGCCCTCCTTTTCCTCCAGGATAAACAAAGAGGGCGACATCCTTCCTTTAATCCTCCTTTCGAATTCTAAAACCGGAGTTTCCGATAGAGCGATCGCGGGTCGCATGCGTGGACGACCTTCGTAATGACAACCAAATGAGTAACGCTTGGCGGAGCGAAACCGAATCTCGAGAACAACAACAGGAAGTTCGGAAAGGGGCGTGATACCAGCAAAAAAAGCCGGTAAAAAGGTGCGCGTCAGCGATTTTTTTATTTTTTTTGCGTGTTAACCGTCAAGGACATCGACAAAGGAGCTGCCTCCACGATTTATCGCTCCCTTCACGACCGAATTGATTAAATGACTCGATACAGCTGCATTCGCAAGTGCTAACAAGGATTGCTTTGTTCTCGAAAGAGTCAAATGAGTGGTCTTGTCATTCAGCGTCGAATATCATAAATAGGATAAAGGGGGGGAGGCAACAGCGACACTAACGTAAACAGCGACGTATAGAATTAGTTGACTGAATGGCTAGGAGTAGATGAATCGTGTTATACTTCTGCTCGTTTTGGTGCTGAAACTGAACCTGAACACAAGGAACGCACAGGATTCCATGTCATTCATGTCCCAAGAAAAATCATATATGTACATCGCTGGAAAATATATCCCAACAGACTTGAGAGTATTAGTTATAATATGATAACATGGATTTTCCTTTTGAGTTCAAAGCGACCGAAACACATATTTCTCGACGATCTAACGTGCCAATATCTGACAGTTAAAATAATACGATGCAAGCTGCTGCTTCGACAAAACGGGTGTTCGCGCACGTAACCGCTTACGTGGTCCCACCACACCGACCGCTATGAAGCAAATAAAGGGCGTCTAATTATAAACATCGCTTTGAGCTGCGATAGAATAGAAAGGGAAACTGAAGGCATTTGAAAATAACTGCGTTTTGAAACGAAAATCTTAAAAGCATTGCAGAGTCTGCTTGAAACCGGTGGATTCGTGAGTGCAGAGTCCATTCCGAAAACATTGCTGAATTGTTGCTGAACAAAGCCTTGGCAGAGAATCCAATGATGTTCCAATATAGCATACAACAGACATGGCCAAAGTGCAGCTCGCGAGCCTCATGCGGCGCTTTTGTACCCAATGTGCGGCTCGCGAAGGAATGTTACCCATATTTTCCCTGAATCAATTTTATCTTTACCTCCCGAAGGCACGTTTAAATATGCGCCAAATCTAAGCAACTTACTTTTCGAAGTTGCTAAAGAAAAAACAAGGTTTTTGCTAATTTCTTTCCTAAGTTTTCCTTGTGTTGCATTTTCAATCCATTATCACAGTTCTCGCTTGAGTACGGCTCTTAACATTTTTGAGAATGCAATGTGCGGCTCGCAGACTCAAATGTCTGTCCACCCCGGGTATAGTATAATGTGTTGTCTTCTCCCCGTGACCGAGAAGGGTGCTTCCAGTATACGTTTTTTCATGTGCATCTCTCCGACATCGCCAGAGGCTCTCCAAACAATGTGTCCACTGAGCTTCCCGAGACACCTAAATTCAGACCCCGACTTAACGCCTCCCTCTACAGTGCCAACCTCGCATGCCGCCCATGAGTCTTTGTGAACGGAATTTCCATTACATAGAGTAAGCATGTGCCTCATTTTACCGCCACCCCCGCTTCAGCGCCATGTCAGTGATAGAAAAATGGTGGCGCTAGATCGGGGGTTGTCTATAATTGCCACTCCTATCTTATTTTACCTATCCTCTTTCTCGAGTGAGTGAATCCGGTGGCGTGTGTGTATATACACACTCCCCAACTTATTCATAGCAATGGAGACTCATAAGTAAGAAATGTAAATAGCCTTTTAAAATGACTGGACAAGAAAGAGGAAGTGGCACACTCCGAGATGAGAGAATGTAGAGAGAGAGAATGAGAGTAAGAGTGAGTGTGAGATGAAGAAGGGGAGAAGGGATGATGATACGGTTGAAAGGAGGCGGAGAGAGGACGCTTAAGGCGCGCAGCCGCCATAAATTCCGAATAGAAGGGGACCGCATACTTTCCTGCAGACTTCACGGTCCCAATTTTGGCACCTCCCCTTTCTCCCTCACTCAGCTCCCTCACCAACCCCCTCCCCCCGACCCCCACTCTCGCATATTCTGCCTTCATTACATTTTCTTGGCGTGTTTTTTTAAGCTCGGGAGGCTTAATTATCCCTTCGCATGCGGAGGCTATTACGATCTCGAGCGTAATTAAATGATCGCGGACATTTTTTCCGTACGCCGGGTTACGGGCGAACTGGCAGTGAATTACATTCTCGTATCGTAACCTCGAAATTTTCCAAAATCCTGTGAAATTATTGATTATCTGAATTCAGATTTCTTGCCTGACTATCCTATATTAGCAGAAATATCTTGTACTCTTAATGAACTGGAAAGAAACTTAACTTTTAAGTATCATAAGTCGGTAAATTAATGCGCTTTGAGCAGAACGATGATAGTGAAAAACGGAATGTCAGCTCTCATCGATTAAATTGCGCCCTTAAATTTTATGATATCATACGTATTCAAGTATGAATATTTTACGAATGTCAGTCGATGTAAAATGGCAGTCTAAAATCAGAATTGTCGATCCCAAAGAAATAAAAGAATGCATAAAAATTCAGGCAAGAATTATTATGAGAATAACGTCTTATTCTCATCGAAAACTCCGACTAGAATTATTCCCTCCATCTTTTAGTAAACTCGTGAAACTGAGCTCTAGAATACCAGATGGAAAGCATAATTTCAACCGAGTCCAGGGCTTAATGCCAACCGCATTATAAATTCGAAAAGAAAAATGAAAGTATGGAAGCAACGAAAGATTTGTCAAGTGAGTTCGAACAATCATCATGGAAATTACAACACTATGACACAAAAATAAACCGTTAAAAAGATAAAATGCAGATTATAAATTAATGCAATCATTCCAATGCCGAGTAAAAAAATGTTAAATGAATCGAGGCAACAAAAGTTCAAATAAAAACAATAAAAAGCTTTTTAAAAAATGTTTCCAACGGATATCGCTGCTAAGGCGAACCGACGGATCCAACAAACGAAAGTGAACATTTCAGACAATCGCAGCAGGATGTTTCGTTCCGGCATCATAATACGATTAAAATTCCAACAAGTGTTACGGGAAACAAAAAACCGTCGGATGGCTACTGTAACTCACTCCGACTTATTTTTTTAAACCGCGTTCCGAGCTGTAAAATATACGTTTCTCTTTTCCTTTCGAGAGGTTAGCTAACAGGTTCCTTCGAAATAAAGCCAATCTTTCAAAGCTGCAGGAGATAGAGAGAAAAACAAAATGCACGGGGGACGAAGCTCGCGTGTTCTCGCGTTTTGGACATTTTCCAAACTCTGGAATTCCCTTGGTCGAACGCAGTCAGCAAAAAGCTTGAAAGAAAAAACTCCACGCCTTCCCGAACACCTTATAACCCATGCGGGCGAATGACACGGTCTGATCCGACAAGAAGAGCCCCTCGAGCAGCGGTTCTCAACTGAAAGTTTCATCGCGGACCGGTGTAATAACAAAAAGTTTACCGCGGACCGGTGTATTATCTGAATAATCCACCAAGGACCGGTAAAATCAATTTTAAACCACCAATCATTTGACAATGATACACTATGACGACTGAAAACACAAGCCTTTTATTAACCAGTGCTGCCCATTAAAGAACTTGTATGAGAAAAATGGAATATCACGGACCGGCCAATACTTGACCGCAGACCGGCAGTTGAGAAACGCTGCCCCAGAGGACGCTGACTGGTTGATGGAAATGCGTGTTTGCACTCTTTCAAGTGCATTCCAACCTGAATGCACACGACGATTCCGAGATCGGGCGGACGAACGAACTCTCACGAACGATGCTCGTTCGAAAACCTTAAAATTTGAAAGCGTCATGATCCAACCGGCTGCCAAGGTCAGAGAGTTCTAAATATAGCCACACAACACAGTTATCTATTCCCCGCTCGGTCAGACGTGAGGATAGCTTCCCCGTGAAATAAAATAGGATTGAGACGAGCTCGCTGACGATTGAAAAGATATTTACTAAATTCATTAGGACATCCAACCGGAATGTGCAGTTCGGCCAACTTAGATGGACCTGACGATTTTACTTTTAACAGATTCAACAGGTTATAAATTGCGTAGCGTTGGCTTTACGCGAATTCAGTGAATCCCAAAATCACATGTGCAAAAAAAGTATAATTTGTTCTATGTCTAACAATTTAACGATTAACTTCTTGAACAGATAATTTTCCATCAAGGGCCTTCATAATCGTTTTCTCTGGCAAGACCACATTTAAATTTATTATAATCTGCTTCAGATGAAATATTTCAATTAAGTCGTTAGGCCATCAGGTGCTCCGACCAAAAATATCCCCTTAAATAGATTTTTTGTATTCATGTTTTTTAAATAACTATGTGAATGTTTCCTGATCATACAAAATTTCGAAATACATTAACAAATACATGATCCCCTACGAGAAAACCAACATTTCTTCACACTTTTTATTGTTCCATGACGATCCTTCGCCGTAACTCCTTCCGATTTCCCCATATTATCGAAGAAAAATGTTCGGTGCTGCCATACTTTGCGTTTTGACCTTTTATTCCGTATATCAGGCATCCATTTAACCCTCATCAGTTCCTGGTTACTTTTCACTCGACAAATCGTTTTTGGCCAGTCCGTTTTCTCTATCCCGTTTCGCAAACGTGGACCATCTTCCTTGTTTTTTACTCCTTAACCCACATTTATCCGCCAAACCTAACAAAAAAAAAAGAATTTTTTTGGAATAGACAAAAACCGCAGCTTCCCAGCGTACAAAAGACTAATATAACTCTTAGGACTACAAATAAACCAACTGCCCGCGAGAAAGTCACCATGTTTATATTTACTTCGTATACCTGAATCGCCTCCAGCAACAAAGGTGCTATTCAAGCCAAATGAGCGCGGGCGTTGGAAACGAAACAACCTCGCATCGCATCAAAGACAGCCAAGACTTGAACAACATTGTCGCTATTTTATTATAGCGAATGGTTTCATTGTTTACTGTCTTAGCTTGCCAAATTGAAAGGAAACCTCGTCTAATCGGCGTAGTTACATAAAAAGGAGGTAAATAGGCAATTTTAAACAGAAACATTTCAAAAGACAATCGGATAATTACAAAAACTGAATCGAATGCGAGAAAAAATTCAGTCATTCTTGTACGATAATATTTTTGACCTTAAAATTCACTACATTGACAACACCTCCAACACGATTTCTCAATTTACTATCAATAATCGTTTTGTTTATCGAATGAGGAAAGAGCATGCAAGAAATAAAATGTCTCCTTGATTTTATACTAAGTTGATACCAAGAGTCACTACCAAAATTTGTCGACATTCTATTCATCATGCTTCTGTCCGAAGACAGGTTTTAACTGAATCGCTGCCTCCATTTCTCTCTCTCCCTAGAAGCCTCTTTTATATCTCTATAAGTATTATATCCCTGCTTTATATTATCTAATATTCCTATTCTTTTTCTCCCTCTTCCTCTTCTTCCACTAATTTTTCCTTCTAAGATCGTCCTTTGTAAACACTGTCTTCTCAATATGTGCCCTATCCAATTTGTTTTTCTTTTCCTTATTGTTTTTATTAGCATCCTTTCTTCTCCCACCATATCTTATACTTCTTCATTTCTCTTCCTCTCTGTCCATTTCACTTTCATCATTCTCCTCCATACCCACATCTCAAAACTTTCTAAATATTTTTCCTCCTTCCTCCTTACCGGCCACGTCTCTGCACCATAAAGAGCTATGCTGCATATGTAGCATTTTGCTAATTTCTTCCTTGTTTCTAGATTTATTTTCTTGCTTGTGAGAAGCTCCTTCTTCTCGATAAATGTTGCTTTTGCCATTGCAATCCTACTTCTGATGTCCTGTGTACTACTTCCATCCTGCGCTAAAATACTGCCAAGATATTTGAAACTACATACTTGTTCCAATTTTTGGCCATTTACCATTATATTTAATTCTTTATGTTCCTTTGAAACCACCATGACTTTCGTTTTTTCAGCATTGATATTCATTCCATATTGTTGACCAACCTCCACTAGTCTGTCTGTCATCCTCTGAAGCTCTTTCTCCTTCTGCTATTAATCCTTGATCATCTGCATATTTAATGGTGGTAATACTTTCACCTCCTATCTTAAATCCTTTCTCTTCCCTCAACGCTTCTTCTGTTATTGTTTCTGCATAAATATTAAATATCGCTGGTGAAATAGGACAACCCTGCCTCACTCCCCTCCCTATTGAAGTACTTTCTGTTTCTTCTCCTTCAACCCTGACTCTAATCTTTTGATCAAAGTAAAGGTTTTTAAGTAGTCTTTTATCTTTCCAATCTATGCCAATTTTGTTTAAAATACCCAGCATTTTATCCCATTTCACTCGGTCAAAAGCTTTCAACACCATCAATAAATGTGGTAAATATCCAAATTAGAGTCGAAATTATCAACGAGTACACGACCTCGTAAATAATATTGAGATTTCCGACTAAAAATAAACTGTTTACACGGCAGACGCGGATATTACGAATGACGTTGTATCTGACCCAGATCCTCGAATGCGTAAGAACCTCGGCCATTATCTCCTCCTGCATAACACACGACGACGGATTTTGACACTTAGGAGTGATTCATCGATAACATGGAAGCCCATGAGCGTGGAATGCTCAGTTTAAGATTTTATAGTTCTTAATTTTATAAGGGAAAATGATATCATGAAAATACCGCCAATAGATTGGACACTCGCACGGTTTTTTTGGAATTGCGAAAAATATAATTTTCCAAATTTTTGTTTCCATAAAACTGCGCTGTAAATAATAGCAATAACAAACAACATCGCTGATGTGGGAGGAATTATAAATCAGTAGAAAAATTCTGTCGTGACCGGGAATCGATTTCGGATCTTCCACATGGATATTCTACCACTAAAATTTCGCGGCTGTCTCCCTTTTCAGAACGTGGATATTTCCTTCGATTCCTGGTCATGGCAAACCTTCTCTAATTTCTATTTTCTAACACATTCGAACTTATGTCTATCCATTCTTTCCATCAATATCGTTAACAGTTTCGACACTAATATTCAAAACATTTAAAATAAACGTCATGAAACAACGCATAGCTTACAATTCATTTTGGAGTAAAATGTCACGCTTTTATGTATTTAATAATTATTGCGGAAAACATAAGCTGCATCGAAACTCGGCGTAAAGGCAGAAACTGCGCTCCAGTACGAGCAAAACAGTCTATTAACTTATTCAAGTCTGTCCTTAACTTTTATTTAGCCCTTCTCAGTCCACTTTAGGTGACAAGCCGGTCTCAAGGATGGGGTTTGTCGTACGCTTAATTTTGTTACGATCTCCTACGGTTTATTTCGGTCAATTAAAACAACATATTAATTACGCGAGCATATGCCCTTGGTGACTTTCACCGGTTAGACATTCGATCGCGGGCGATCGGTAAAACGTTTTTTCTCAATGCTAACTTTTGGTTCGACTGCATTTCTGCCTTCGCCTGGCGGACAAAAAAATTCGGCCATAAAAATGTACCGTAAGCGATTAAATATAATAGGTTTTAGAAAGACATTGTTCGACGCGTCCTAGATATAAAGCTTGTGTACAGTCTCCTCATAACATGATAGATCTTTTTCAAACAAAATTTCTCTTGCCTTATTATTTATTGCCACCACATAATTAATTTCGTACAAGCAAACCTACATCCGTATTATTTTCTTTCTTCTTAATGGTTCATTGCGGTTTGGTCCCAAATCTCTATTCAAAACTCTCTCGTGATATTTAATTATAAATACTTTCCAGTCACTTGGTACGGAATAAATTCCATTTTACGCCACATTTAAGTATGTTAAGGAACTTAAAGAATAATAACCATAAATTTAAACAACACAGCGGAAGGTGATACGAAAACAGATAGCGCGATTCTTATCGCTTTATACAACTGTTTATGGCCAAAGAGAATAAACATGAAAATCGTGTTTTCCGAGATTAATTCCGCGAGTCAATTGTCTTGTGACACGTTACCCCACAGTTGACTATGACAAAAGAAGATTTATCAGATTCGCTTCACCGAGTAAACACGGCGAACCCATTACAGTATCTCACGAAGAAACGACCGCTGATACGTCATACTTCCAATGCCTAGCAAAAATTTGTAAACAAGAGCTTTTCGAAAAGCATAAGATTTTCCTTATCAAGGCTCTATCTCTAGCGCAGGAAGGCGACATCGACGACGACAAGCTAATAGACAAACCATTCAATGATAATGAATTGGGACGACGTAATATTTAAATACGGGATAGGTAAAATATTAGCTACGTTAAAGTGCGTTTGAAGAGTACAAACAACAATTGCATCGTATTTTAAATTAGCTCATCTTCTGCTCAATCGTCGTTCTAATGAACTTGTGCCTGCGTGCTCCGAGTTTATGGGTAGTTGTGGAAACGCTAGCTATGATCAAAATGGGACCGAGGGATCAGGTGTTACACACAAAAGGAGAAGCACAATACCTCGAAAAACGTTCTCGTGTAGTTAAAATTTCCATTTTAAACTACTAAAAAACGCCAAAGATAATAATAAATAATTGTCAATAATTGGTATTTTTTATATCTGTATTAAGTTTGCGATTACCTATCCTTTATCTTTGCAAAATGATGTAGAATCTCATGTTTTATCGCCTACCGGAATATAATCAATCGGTCGAGATCAGCGGTTCTCAACCTTTTTTCTGTCGCGACACGCATGACGGTCGATGTTCACGTGCGCCACACACTGCGCATTACAATCCACCGAATTAAAAAAAGGAAGAGTAGTTTAAGCCTAAACAATGCTTTATTGTTTTTAAAATTGATGCAAGTGAAATACAAAAACTCTGCTCATCAAAATTTATTTTTTACAAGCCGTTACTAACATTTTCGGCGAAACACCTACCGGCCTTTCGCGAGACACCGCTGGTCTAGAAGACGCTCCTTCAAGCGCCGATGTCGGGTATGTTAGGAAAAATAAATAAATAAAAAAATGTTCAAAGTTACGAGCGATCGAATTGGAAATTTTTCAACAGAAACAAATACAATTTTAGTAAAAAGTTTTCCCGGTTCAATTCAGAATTAGCAAAAAAATTTCTAAAAATGGATTAATTCGCACAAGCGATTGGTAAACGTATGTATGTCCTCCGCAGCCTCCCCTAAGAATGAAGAAGACAATAATTTCAACGTCGGGCACTGGTTAAACTTGCGGCGCGAGATAGCGCCCACATGTTTACCCGCTAAAAAAATAAATATCGTCTTTGACATCTCAATGTCAAATAACCAATTTCGAAAATAAAAAACAAGGTATTATCTCTCTCACGCCGTCGCTTTTTCAGGAAAACGAAAACAACAGGATACAGAAATAAATTGTGGCTACGTTGATAGAATAAACCGATCTAAAGATCCTATGCAGACAGGCATAAGCTGTAATGTTGGGAATAATTTTGAATAATTTTTTTTTCTCGCTTCAAAATTATTCCCTGTGGCTACGTTGTTTGTTACGTCGGGAAAAGACGCGAGACGCTTTGCTCGCACCCCTTTAAAAGGTTTTTTTATGACGCTCAATCCAGCTAGACTGGGAAATTAACCGGCCTTTTCAAGGAGGGATGTCACTTCGTTAAAAGCCCCACCGAAAAGGGCAGTTGCTCGGTTCGTTCCGAAGGGCCCCTTTCCTTGGCGTAAAATCAACCCGGCGTTTTGTTCTTACCCGCACCGACAGGTAGGAAAATAGCCGACCAGATAAGGACTCCCCGACGTCTAATCTATGTGGCAACTGCACGTCTGGACTATGAGTTGGAAAAGAACGGGCCTTTGACTTTCCGTTGACTTTCGCGCGCACACCCACAAGATTTGAGGTTACGACTTTTCGAAGTAGAGATATAGAAGTGTATAAACAGCGACGTTATCCTTCTACAAGGGGAAAAACAATAAAGTGGGAAACTGAATCGCCGGAGAATCGCAAAACCGTCGTCCCCGTTTCGCGCAATGCCGAGTGACGCGGATTATGCAATCTTTATTTTTTTTAACTTTCAGCTATTTTTTTAAAGGAAGCGAAGATTATCTTATGCATTGGTTCCAAAGCTGAAGTCAACGACTGCTCATACAAGATAAGAGCGAAACATCTTTTCGAATCGCGTGATAAATAATGCGCACTGGTCGAAACATGACAGTACGAAAGAAATACTTGAATATGCTATTTCGTGCATCAAATTGACCACCACCATCGCGTAATAAATAGTTCTTAAGGAAAATAAAAGTATCAATACGAAAATCGGATTGCGCATTCGACCGTGCTTATCTTAACGAGAAGAATATCTACTCAAGCGGATTAGGGATATCCGGGGGGGCGGGGGAGAGAGAGGGACAACATTGATTTTCGTAGCCATTAGGGATATTGCCTGAAGAGGGCCTTCGGATTCCGTAACGGCATTAACCACCGATGCAGGAAAAATATCGATCGTAATATGTATTAGTGGCGTGAAATGTTTATCGCGTGAAATGTTTATAGCGTGAAATGTTTATCGTTAGAAAAAATGTATACTATCTTAATAAATCTTGCTCTATTGCTGATACGACCCGGATAGGCAATTTTAGTTCTAATACTTTCACAACATCGCCGAGTTTATAAACCGCTTTTATTACAGGTAGTCGGACTAAGTGATCCGGACAAAAAAGGTCGAAAGGAAAGTAAATTCCGAACTGTGTAACAGGAAGAAGACCGTAGATACTACTGGCGATTTGACGAAATGGAATGGGAAATTATAAAGTTGGAGACCTTTTACAATATATATGGTAGAAAGTACATCAAGCAATTGCAGCGAAGAAAAATAAATCACACGAAAGCTGTTTTATTATGATTATAAGGAGGCTCGTAAGTGTGGAAAATGATGATGATTCACTTCACACGATCCTCCCTGATGTTAAGACTTCATTAATCCCGTCCGCGCTAATTTATAAAATTACACCGACTCTTTACGATTTTGGAACATCATATTTCCACAGCTGAAAAAGATCGCGAAAGCCAAAAAATATCCATCTGGTCTTGCGACACGCAGCGGAGTCGAATACTTCGTGACAATTTCCTCCAAGGCTTAAAAACCCACGAACCAACACTCGGTATTCGACGTATACTTTTGTCAAGAAGATGGGTTCCGATTAATGTCCCGGAGGTAAAAAGAGACCGCGAACCGGAATTAAACGACCCTTTCTTTCCTATCGAACAAAACGATTTCCTCTCTCTCTCTCTCTCTTTGCCTGTCTCTTCTGTGAATACTTTTGGGCCCGCGAGATATTGAACGCGGTATTCTATTAAGAACCGCAACGGCTGTCTTCGCGAACGAAGGTTTACTCGACGCTATAGAAAGTCTAAAACACAAGAGAACTGCGGAACCGAGTAAAAGGCCCTTAAGGCGTCCAATGAATTAATTCCATTCGGTGAGGCAAAAACTTAATGATCTCTTCTTAAAAAGGAAAACTTTTAATTAAAAGATTAATCGAAATATAGTCGCTATGGAAAGTCTCGCTTTTGCCGAAGCTGAAGGAGACAGGTTTACTTTAATAGGAAGGTCTAAGCCAGGGGTTCTCAACCTTTTTGTAGAATTTCGCGGCATCCCAGCCTTCAAGCAACGTTTTCATATTTTCAAAAACGAGTATTAAAACCTTGGGACATATTTATTTGTATCACACCATAATCCATTTATTAGAGATAAAAGTAATGCCCTAGTTACCTGTGAACACATCCAAATCGTTGATTTATTTACAAAACTAATTTTATCGCGGCACCCAGGTTGGGAACCACTGGTCTAAGCAATGATAGACAAGGTTAGACACCTGATGACGGAAAGTTGACGAACGACTAATTGCTACGTAATTTAAAGATCCCAAAGCAGAAATTTTCGAATCTATATAAAATTTCAATTCATAGACAATAATAACAATAACAATAATAACACGTCTGCAGCAATTTCAATTAAAATATAGCAAGGAATTGCAAACAGCAACATAAAACTCAAAAATAGTGCCTGTAAAATATAACTCCATCTAAATACCGTGCAACAACTCATCAAATTGCTCGGTTGAATATGCATACGTATACCAACTGTATCTGATAATCCTCGCTTATTTCCTGGGGTTTTTCATAGTTAGTCCAAATAATCCTAACAAAAAATAAAATTCTGTATTGTAATGCCGAAATCGATTTCGCATATTTTATTATCTTCGCGGTCCAATTAATGTGCAAGTTTTTTTATAAAATGTCGTCAGCTAGCCCCTTCCAGGAATAATTCTTGAGACCAATCTAGAGTAATTTATAAGAGTAATTTAAATCTTCCAACAGTACCTAAGTTCGCACACCCTAGCTAGAGGTAACAAAAACACTTTTCGCAGCCATCCGACAATTTCGTCCTAGGTTGGCCACTTTCATGTTTGTAACATCTTCTAAGCATTACAAATACCACGCATCGATAAAATGTGCGAGCGGCCCAGTTACTTTCGTCATCACGACGCCAAATATTTCCAAGTAGTGAGTATTAATTTCGTCCACATAATACCTGTGAAATTATTGGCCCAAGAATTTTAATATTCTCGAAAAAACAAACAGATGATTTTAATATATTCGTCCTTCTATATTTAAACGTTTTATAACAAACTTCCTTCTTTGTAAGTTTTGAAAAAGAAAAAGGAATACTTGAGTCAGCAACCCAACAAAAATTTATTGAGAGACGTATACATGCACAGGAGATCTAACCTCGATAACTACAAGCTTATATTTTCCATCGAATTAATATAATTGATATTATATTCGTAAACTCCTAGTTCGAAAACTCGAATAAAGCTTCATTTATCTCGGTTTGACTATACAAACTATACAAAGTAAATAAAAACATACAAAATAATTATGACGTTGTAACACAAAAATAAAACAAAATGAAACGAATCAACCCTCATTACAATTTACCCATCATTTTTATTCAAGTAACGCCGACATAAAATCCATCTCACTTTCAAGGTTTTCCAACCGACTCGTCACGATAGAACGGCCGTACACATTATTTAAAATTACTCATCCATCCGAGAGAGCTACCGAATGCCATCACCGTGCTACCTCGCTTTAAAACCAAAAACCTCTTTACTCCGAATAAAAACAATTTACTATTTCTCCGTATCTATTAGCCCATAGCCAAAAGGGACAGAACACCCCCTTCGATGTGGTCTATAAAAGGAAACATATATAGGAGCAATCCTCAAATGGTTATACACAACGAGAGAGAAAGAGAGGAGCCGAGAAGTCTTCTCTCCAAAGATAACGCAAGTAAGCTCCACAAAGTCAAACCGCCCACGGGAAAGGCAAGCGAGAAGCGGATCGATCGCTATGACCTTGACAATGAAGTCCTCGTACGAGATGTAGGGGAAGAGAGAGGAGAGGGAGAGAGTGGAGAGGGTGAGAGAGGAGAGGGAGAGTGAGAGAGAGGAGAGGGAGAGAGAGGAGAGGGAGAGAGAGGAGAGGGAGAGAGTGGAGAGGGAGAGAGTGGAGAGGGAGAGAGTGGAGAGGGAGAGAGTGGAGAGGGAGAGAGTGGAGAGGGAGAGAGTGGAGAGGGAGAGAGTGGAGAGGGAGAGAGTGGAGAGGGAGACAGATGAGGGAGAGGGAGAGAGTGGAGAGGGAGAGAGTGGAGAGGGAGACAGATGAGGGAGAGGGAGAGAGGGGGGGGAGAGAGGAGAGGAGAGGGAGAGAGAGAGAGAGAGGGAGGAGAGAGAGAGGAGAGAGAGAGGGAGGAGAGAGAGAGGAGAGAGGGAGATAGAGAACAGAGAGAGAGGAGAGGAGGGAGAGAGAGGAGAGGGAGAGAGGTGCAGAAAGAGAGGTGGAGAGAGAGGTGGAGAAAGAGAGGTGGAGAAAGAGAGAGGTGGAGAGAGAGAGGTGGGGAGGTGGAGAGAGAGGTGGAGAGAGAGGTGGGGAGGTGGAGAGAGAGGTGGAGAGAGAGAGATGGAGAGAGAGGTGGAGAGAGAGAGGTGGAGAGAGAGAGAGAGGTGGAGAGAGAGAGGTGGAGAGAGATAGGTGGAGAGAGATAGGTGGAGAGAGAGAAGTGGAGAGAGAGAGAAGTGGAGAGAGAGAGAAGTGGAGAGAGAGAGAAGTGGAGAGAGAGAGAAGTGGAGAGAGAGAGAAGTGGAGAGAGAGAGAAGTGGAGAGAGAGAGAGAGAGAGAAGTAGAGAGAGAGAGAAGTGGAGAGAGAGAGAAGTGGAGAGAGAGAAGTGGAGAGAGAGAGAGAAGTGGAGAGAGAGAGAAGTGGAGAGAGAGAAGTGGAGAGAGAGAGAGAAGTGGAGAGAGAGAGAAGTGGAGAGAGAGAGAGAAGTGGAGAGAGAGAGAAGTGGAGAGAGAGAGAGAAGTGGAGAGAGAGAGAAGTGGAGAGAGAGTTGGAGAGATACTGAGAGATGTGGAAGAGGAAGAAAGAGGGATGGAGAATGTAGTAGGGGAAGGAGACGTAGTCGAAGAGGAGAGACGGATTACGGGAGACGACGGGGAAGAGATGCAGAGGGTTGATGGCAGGGGGAGGTTGGAGGGGGATGATGGGGAGGGGGAAGAAAGGGAAACTGAAGGCGGAGGAAGGGGTGAGCTGGGGCACGTTTGACCCGGGGAGATGAAGGTCAGAGGGGAGGAGGTAACGCAGGAACTTGTAAAGAGAGAGAGAGAGATGGCAGCTGCTCTACCGATTCTCTCTCTACATTCTCGTCTCTTTTTCGATTTGACACGCAAATGTGGAAGTTGGATAGCACCCTCCTCCCTCTCTCTTCCCCTCCCACTTCCTCGGCTTCATTCCCACGCAAGAACGTAAACCAAACACGAATACACCCCTTCATCGTAAAAAAAAAACATCTCGCCGTTTTTTCGCCTATGGGAGTAAAATCTTTTATTTGGACAGATAAACAAAAGGATACTTTTCGCCAACTCAGAAGCGGGGCGTTAAGTCGACGCCGAGCGTCCGTGAAAAGTCGTCAAAAGCAGAGAGATTACGAAGCTTTCACGCTCTCTGCTATCTCCTATCGATTTAACATATACGGGCCTTTTTCATCAACTCGCTCTCTGGATGGCGATAAGGTGAGAGAGACGCGAAGCAGATCGGGTGAAGGATTCTCTCCTTATTGCTCGATAAGACAGTGGAGAAGGGATTCGAACACGCGACATGGCGGACATCGAGTGCGTTCATTACCTTTTAACCCTTGAGGCAGGATGAAGACGGAGATCTAGAACCAACGACCTTTTCCTATCTGACCGGTGGTGAAGGTCATTAAAGACTGCTCACTGCAATACAAGCCGGGCCAAATTCGAACGCGGTGACCGTTATCTTATGCATTGTGAAACGAACACCTGATTTTTACGAGCATTCCTGAACTGAATGCGTCGAAGCAGGCTGAATTGGTTAATAGAGAACCAAGCGACACCCTTACGCAAATACTTCGCCTCCATTCAGTGGCGGATCCAGAAAAATTCAACAAGGGGGGGAGGGTGTTGCACGTAATACAATAGAAAAAATGTATAATTAGTATAATATGTTCCGGTAAATTTATACATATTAGCTGTACACGGTGTAACATACGCCGTTCTAGCAGATCTTAAAAGTTTAATTAAATATGAACGCATTTTATTTATTTATTCATATATTTCATTGTAAACACAACAATCTAGTTCTTCTCAGATGCAACAATTAATGAATCCAATGATCGAACTCTTGAGAGAGCAACATATAGTTGCCCGTGACTGAATACAGGTTTCGGAAGGTATAATAAGCAGATTCTGTCAAAAGTCTGTCCCAGTGACTTGTTGATGGTCATTGAAAAGGCTAAACGTATAGGAAACCGTCTTCTTTTGAATTTGAAACCCTAGTAAAACTTCATTTACACCCGCCATCCTGAAACAAAACAGCGGCCGTTTAATGTACATACTTGAATATGTACTGTATTTCGGAAACGGTACGCCAAAGAAAAAAAACTTCATAAACAAAAAGTATGCCTCTTGATAAGAGATGTATCGAAAAATTATGTTCATCTTATGGAGACGCAAAGCGCGCGGAGGGCGGGGTGGACGCGCGTAGGGGTAGCACCCCTAGTCGTTTAATACATTTACTATAAGTACTTGTTTATTTGCGGGTCAGATGACCGTGCTCCTGTGCCCCACTCCCCCTGGATCCGTCACTACCTCCATTGATGAAATGCGGGAGGCCACTGCTAAATAATTCTTTCGATAAAAATAACTTTTAATCCTGAGCCTTTCGTAATCATATGGCTTGCTTTTCCCATTTGATCACTGCATTACATAGTAATTAAAATAAATAATTGGAAGACAATTTTCAATCCTTGTTCAGTAATATTCTGCTCTCATTAAAATCTCATTCTCAGACGCATTTCGTACGAGTTCAGAACAACACTATTTCCTTCTGTAATGAAAAAGAAGGGTAAAACCTTCGATGGGACCCAGAAAGAGACAAACATCCGTTTCAAACGCTTTTCTTGCATTCTTTCGGGAGTTAGCGAACCTCCGCGAAGAAAAGGTCTGGAGACAAAATATTCCTTCCGTTTTCATTGACGAGAAAGGCCTCTCCGACCGAGGCGATTCGTTGGATTACACAAACGGCCTGCGATAGGCCCTCTCCGGCTGGTTCGTGGTGAGAAAGACTTAAGCCAAATCCAATTAGGATCGGAGAAACGTCCTACTTTCATCAAAGTCCGCGTCCCTGTACAAGCCAAACGACCATTTGGCAGCGTCTTCGTGGTAACGAAAAACAGCGGGAGCCTATCACAGATCCTCCCGTGGTGTGACAAATAGGCGTTCTTTCTAGGGTTACAATGCGGCTTCACACTCAATAGGCGACCTCGGAGATCTTGCGGTGCAATTATACGGAATAGAATTGCTAATTCACTTAAATAAATCGTTATCGTGAATCCTAGATCCATTATACGTTTGAGTGACCCATGTAAGTGGTAATTCACACGACTTATGATTTACAACCGAGGTCGCCTAATGAGTAGGTGAACTGCTCATATCCATTACTCAATTGTTTTATTAATTATTAATAAATTGAAAAATTAAATTGATATCACCAGGCCTGGACGAACCTGGTCCAAATCTCGGAGCAACTTTCAAAATCCAGGAACCAGAGTAGATTTCATTTGGAAACGAGGTTATACAAATCTGTAAGTATTACATATACACCATACATACGACGTAAAAATATTGCCCGCTTAGTGACTATGCTGAACTGATACAAAAAACAGAAAAATAAATTATCCGCTATACAATGTTTAGTCGCCAATGGCGCCAGGATGTCGAACTCTGGATGTACATACATAATTTATTTGAGCTAAGATCGATATTTTACATTGTCTAATCCACTTCTTACCACTATCATCCAGTGTCACAGCTGAAACGTTAAGCTTTTCGGCATACAAACTTGCCAAATTACGCCAGAGACAGATAACCGATTATATTTTTAACAACAAGTTGTCGAGAACATCACGTCTTTAAAAACCCAATTCGTTTGTGCGAAACACGAGTCGCTATCAACGACTGGTTTTCGATGACGCCGCCCTCTTAAAAAAAATGTCCCCGTAGGAACCCATAAAATTTTAATACAAAGCAACCCGATTTCATCAAGCCTACCATAGCGACAGAAGACTTTCCGCAAAAAAATATCTTGAGCTACCAAAGCAATATTTGCCTACGTGGCAAATTAATTTCTATGCTTACGATACATAGCACTAAAAAAATAATTTACAGATCTCAGCGTGAGGATCAAGTCAAAAAAATTATAAATGTAAATCCTACAGCCATAAAATGATTTTTAAATGGCGCGAGTTCTTCCACTACAATGCAGCCGTCATTGAAGGTCATTCGCCGAAAGCAGAACAGATTTCCGGATGGTATTCATTTGTCATCTATTTAAAAATATTTTACGAGGAAAATTTCGATTAATTTCCATATAATTCGACCGTTATTTATACTTTAGACGCACCTATATTTACTTCCCATAATTTATTCGGCGGATAATTTTCTATCAGTTTCTACACCCTCACAGTGAATTCCGCTTAATGCGATCACATTGGGATACATTCAAATGATCACATTAAGCTGCTGATAACAATAAGCGGCAAACTTTCTCAAAGTAGATATTGTTTTGGAATTCCGCGTTTGGTTACAATAACCGGCTGTTAACAATAACCAGTGAGGCACCTACTGGACATGTATTTAAAGTAATATCACGTTAAGAGCAAAGAAATTCACTTCAATCCACGCAATTTCGGAGGAAACGCTCGAAAGTTTTCCATTACGGAAAGAAAGGGGATGAAAAAGCATCGTGGATAGAGATACAGAGAATCAGCAAATATTTCTTTTTTTTCAAAAGCCCAATGGCCCAGGTAGTCCGAAACACTTTTTTGCACAGAAACGTCCGACCCAACAAAGGGACGCCATTGATTAAAATAAAAAAAAGCAAACCACACGCGCAGAGCGTAACGCGACGAAGCCAGTCGTCCGGATAAAGGAAGCGAGGAGAGCCTTTCTGTTTTAGAGGAGAACATAGAAAAGAAGGTATGGGAGTGGAGAGAGATGCAGGGTGAAGGAAGGATAGGAGAAAGATGGTAAGAGGGAGGTTGGAGAAGGGAGGGAAGAAACGAAAGAATGGGGAAAGGAGAGAGGGGGAAGGCGGGAGGAGGGACGGAGAGATGCAGGGAGAGACGAAAGAAGAGGGAAGGGAGGGAAGAGGGGAGAGAGGCGGGGAGAGAGGGGGAGAGAGGCGGGGAGAGAGGGGAAGAGGGTGGAGGGGGAAGAGGGTGGAGGGGGGAGAGGGTGGAGGGGGAGAGGGTGGAGGGGGGAGAGGGTGGAGGGGGAGAGGGTGGAGGGGGAGAGGGTGGAGGGGGAGAGGGTGGAGGGGGAGAGGGTGGAGGGGGAGAGGGTGGAGGGGGAGAGGGTGGAGGGGGAGAGGGTGGAGGGGGGAGAGGGTGGAGGGGGGAGAGATGGGGAGGGGAAGATATGGGGGAGGGGGAGAGATGGGGGAGGAGGGAGGGGGAGAGAGGGGGGGAGGGAGAGAGGGGGGAGGAGAGAGAAGGGGGTAGGGAATGTAAGAGAGATGGAAGGAGTGAGATAAAAAGAGAGATGGACGGAGAAAGAGGGAGGGGAGAGGGGGAAACAAGGAGAGAAATGGAGTGTGGGAAGATGTAAGGAGATGGTAATAAAGAGAGGGGAAGAAGAGTGAGAAAGGGGGGAGGAGAGATAAGGGAGATCGAAGTAGATGGGTGAGAAAGTTAGGCGAGGATAGCTAGAGTAAAACTAGAGGAAATTTGAGAGAGAAAAGGAATAAGAGAAAGGAGTGGGAGGAAGGGAAAATGAGGTGGAGAGATGCAGAATGAAATTGGAATATGTCCCAACCGACACATTCTTCCCTTTCCACGAATGGAGAACACCTGCCTCCCCTTCCCTCCCATTTCCTCTCTTTCTCCCTCTCCTTACCTCTCGCTTTCTCTCTTTCTCCTTGTCTCCCCTTCTCCTCATTCTTTTTCTCTCTCGCACACTCTAAACATCTCGCGAAGGTCATCCCATGTCCCCTCCCTACACGTGGCGAGAGGAGGCGGGAACCAAAGGAGGACCAAAAAGCCCTCTTCTTTCCTTTTCAATGAAACAAATTCAACGATCCATCGAGACCCCACTCACGCGTTAGCAGTTCCAGAAAAGTCACATTATCCTCATACATCGTACGTTCAGAAGGAGATCAGAAACGGGAAAAAAAAGCTTCAACTCTTCATAAAAATTGGAACGCGCGCGGCCACTTAGTTCACTTTAATATCACTGGACACAGCGCAGGAGGGCCTCTCGGAGGCACGGGCCACTACCAGATTTTCGGGCCCCTGGCCATAAGAAAACAAAATAAGACAATCGGTTAAAAAAATAGCGAAATGTGATGTGAATACTTTTTATTAAAAATACTCCTCGAACTTTTTTCTGTGCAAATGTACCAATTAATTGGGAAAATCGATTTTTCCTCCAATGTCACAGTCGATATTAAGCTCGACGAACCCGACCAAAGGCAAATTTGGCCCCCATCGTGCTTGAAGCCCGGGCCTAATTGTCCTCTGTTTGGTCCTGCCTACCTGTGGGAATTATGGCCCCTAAACGCACCATTTAGTTAGCTTATTTGAGATATATTTTTCCCCAACCAAAATAAAAATTGGGAAGAAAAATTTAGTTTATGATTAAACGATTAGCTCTTTAACGAGGATGACATTCCACAAAAAGATAATGGCGTAAAAAATATCGACATTTTCGTCTAAAATGAGGGATTTACAAAAGATTGATTTTTTATGTGAAAATTAACATGCTGGCCATAGTAAGGGAAATATGGTATCCAATACGGTCCTCGAAACGCCAGTTTTGATATTTCGCCCTGCAATACGATCTCTTTCTTCTACCCTCTTCAACTATAAGACCATGCAAATCCTTCAAGTGTCTCTCGCACTCCATCCTTCCCGCCCCTCCTTTCCTTTCGGCTCTTCCTTCCTTTCCTTTGCTTAAGACCTTCCTTCCAAACACGCTAACCATATAAAAAAAAAAACCCGGCGGTCGCGAGTCAGACAGCCAAATCGCCCCTCCCCCTATTCCCTCCCACGACTAGAAAACAGAGCACGTAGGATAATTCTCCTTGCGTTAGACGATTCGGGAAACGAGCTCCGTTTGAAAAAAGGCAATTTTCCCGAGATGGGATGCCTTCACTACCACAGCGAGCGAATCGGAGCTGTAAGACTTGGCAACGGTGTTAGTCTCCGTGTTTACATACCGCGTTTATTTTGCCTTCCTTCGTCGGCGCCAACAAATTACGCCAATTTCGACCAAATTCTCCGAGCCATCGCTTCGTCGCTCGTCTCGACCGTCTCCAAATTACACCAATTTAGACTTATTCTGCCACCGCAGTGAAAGCTTTTGTTGGTTCTTCCTAACCAGACAAAGGCAGTATCTCTCACGAGTCACATTGCCCTAAAATCAAAAAGTTACTCGAAACGAATGCTAACGTCGAAAACTCGAAGAAGATATTTCTTCCCGACATACGTACGTTACGTCATACATTTTTGATTATAATTTCACCAAAGCAACAAGTTACTAAACTTTATTTATTTTAAATAGCTCATAAACGCCTGTTGACGGTCTTTTGCAATAAGTTTTATAACGCTAACAAGGGCAAAAGGATAAAACCATACCCTGGGTAGGAAGCCGAGGCCTTCATTTTGATATATAATCCTTTTTGCATAAGCATAGCAACCGAGAAACGACAAATATCAATTTTTAACAGTTGAAGAGCATCTTCGTCTTTTTATCTTCGCCGATATCGCCATTGTACATCTTCAAACAGTGACCATTACTCAAGTATCCACATGAAAAGGCAAAACTGAAACCACACCGTTTTAAGCCCTCAAGCCGGTAGTATTTTGATCCCTGTTCGCCCCTCAAAGCGGTCATTTTAATGTATTTCGCCATCCTTGGTATTTGTTTATTTTAACGAAGAAATCGTAAAATCGTTTACCTATAGATGGCTCAGATATTTAAGTTTGAGTAAAGAGATGTCAGGATCCGTACACGTGCACGTCACGACTATTTTAACCCGCCATACCACTTTCCCGCGCATTTTCGATTTCTTCGTATATTTGGCTCCTGGCAGTAAGATTCGCTAGTGGCATCGTCTACTTTATATGTCTAAAGAATTAGTTGACGTCGTGCTAGTGACACGATAGTACGGGTCTGTGTGAAACTGGTCATTTTGCTACCTTTGCGGCCGATTCCCCGTCGTGTGCGTTACCTCGTCATTGAATTTTTCCGAATTTCTACGAATGTATAAGTGAGTTATTTGTTATTTTCTGATCTTGTTTACATGTTTATTACCCTTAAACGCTTTTGAATTCTATTACTCTTAGTTTAAACTAAAACGAAAGGAAACGTATTTTGGCTGTTTAAGGACATTACTGAGGAGCAAATGCCAAATCTGGAAGATAGTGATGATATCGCAGATATATAAATATCTTCATTTCCTTTTTAAATATATTATTACTAGTTTGTTTCGTAAACATGTTTTCACGAATACAATTTTTGCATTAATAAATTTCAATAACCAAGCTTTTGGCAATTGGTCTTTTCCCGAACGTGCGTGCCATGGTGTTAAAATGGTAGCGCGTCTTCATGTCGGTTGGCAACGGCGGGCGAGTCCCCAACTACGTCCAACGGGCCGGACTTCCCCACTAACAGCGCTCATGTTTGCGCTACACTTTTCATCAATCAACCTTATCGAATCCCTATTCCCGCGCGAGGCTTAACTCGTTTTAATTAAGACCGTCTATAAATACGCTACAAAGCAATTACGCCTCATTACCGAGCAAATGCCCGAACGTCCCCGTGGTGATCGGGCAGATGGCGCATATTTGCCGTATCGGTTCGAATTCTTTACGTTTTACTGCTCATCGGTCATATTCGTTTGCCTTCTCGCGGTCCTTTCTTCTTGAAATTAAACGCTGGCCGACAAAGGAATGTTTCGATTAGGCAAGTTATTTTAACTCCTGATTTCCACGTGGATGGATGTTCACTTGTTTTCGCAATGTATCAGTCAAACCTCTATTTAATACCTTCAGCAATCTGAATTCTCGTAAACATTATTCCCCGATTACAGCCTCGTTCGTTTTAGCAAGATATGATATTCAACGCCAGTTCACTGAATTTCTCCATCTTGACTCACGACCACAAGAATGTCTACAGACAAAACTAGATTTAGCGCCACCGTTCGTCCATCACTGACATTGGCGCTAAAGCGGAGGTAGCGGTAAACCGAGTTATGTGCTTGCTCTATGTAATTATAAGATAGAAGTTCTCTTCACGATTCATGGGCGGTATGCGGAGGTGGCACTATATAGGGGGGCGTTAATCAGGGTCTGACCGTATACTTCTTCAAAAAATCAGAAAGAAAAAATGTTTACTGTGGGCATGCGAATCTTCCCCATTATATAGCGGGAAGCCATAAAACTTGGGGCGCCATACTTACTCGATGTACTCGTTTTAACGAGAGAATAATATTTTGTAAAAGCTTAAAAAATGCACCCTGGAAATTTAAATAATACCACTACGGCTCTCAGGTTACGCACGTAAAGTATGAGTAACAAAACATATAATCAAACATTATTTGGTTAACTTAACCGCACATTATCAACCATCGTTAATACATAACAGTTACAAGGAATAAAAAGTGTCCCTCATTGAAATAAAAAGGGCATGAACTTTTACTATATGAAATCACATGAGAATCGCAACGTCGCAGAAGTCGGTTAATGCTATTTAACGTGATCAAAAAGAACTATATCAGGGAGGTCTCAATAATATTGAGACGACTTCCTTAACGGCACCTTCCCGTAGTTCGAGACAGCGCTTGTATAGGCGTATTTATAAGGACAATCGAAATCGCCGCAGCAATTGCGCGCCATTTCCGTTTCTATTGCCAATAATGAGTCTTATTTGGCGCATGCGCATACGGCAACTCCGTGGTTTAAATGTCACCGAGTACCCTGTATGAACTGGACTAAACCGTCCAAGAATTTTGTGAGACAGATTTTTTCCGTGAATATTAAATCTCTTCATTATCCTTTGCAGAATGGAAAATCATTGGTGGAGGAGATTGGTGGAGGAGGAGGTTGGCGGAGGAGGTGGTTGGTTGAGGAGGAGGTTGGTTGAGGAGGAGGTTGGTTGAGGAGGGGGTGGTGGAGGATGGGGTGGTGGAAGAGGATGGGGTGGTGGAAGAGGATGGGGTGGTGGAAGAGGATGGGGTGGTGGAAGAGGATGGGGTGGTGGAAGAGGATGGGATGGTGGAGGAGGATGGGGTGGCGGCGGAGGATGGGGTGGCGGCGGAGGATGGGGTGGCGGCGGAGGATGGGGTGGCGGCGGAGGATGGGGTGGCGGCGGAGGATGGAGTGGAGGCGGGGGAGGGGGGTGGATGGGGGGGGAGGGTTAAAGGGAGAGGGGGAAATGATAAAGGGGAAGGGAGATTAAAGGGGGAGGTTAAAGAGTAAGGAAGGAGGATAGGATAGAGGAGATAGAGGAGGAGATAGAGGGGGAGATGGTCGGGGTAAAGGGAGAGGAGAGGAAAGGATAACGGAGGAAGAGGGGATTAAAAGGTAAGGGCGATTAAAAGGAAAGGGGGATTAAAGGGAAAGGGGGAGATTAAAAGGAGGGAGTGAGATTAAAAGGAGGGAGTGAGATTAAAAGGAGAGAGTGAGATTAAAAGGAGAGAGGGAGTTTAATGGGGGAGGAGGTCGGAGAAGGGTAAAGGGGGAGGGGATCGGGTGAATAGGCAAGGGAGGAGAGTAATGAGAGGGGAAGAAATGAACGCGAAATTGAGATGAAGAGATGCACAGGGGAGGAATTCGAGAGGAAAGTGGGGATAAATTAGATAAGAGGATAAGGATGGGAAAGATGGGAAGAGAGGAGGGGAAAGAGGGAAATGGAACGGGAGGAAGGTGGGCAGGAGAAAAGTGGAAGGAATGGAGGAGGATATCAAACAACTGGCTTTCTGAAAGGTTGGAATCCTCAAAGGATCCATTTCGAATTTAGCCATTTGGGTTATTTCATCACCCTCTCTCACTTTTAATAAGATTCTCGCCAAGTACAGCATATGTTCATAAAGGACAGGAGAGTAGAAGGAGTCGTTGAGTGGAGTGAAAGGAGAGGTGTGGAAAAAAGAATAGACGGTAGAGAGAGAGGTGATAGTGAGAGGAAAGCATGGACCACTGATATCCCCCAGACAGATATATAAGACTGCACGATTAATAGACAGCACGACAAATAATCGGTCGACGATTACGGCAGCTATAATCGCGAAAACATTCCACGCAGAGACCTCTTTAATCGGAGAGGAAATAATAGTTTTAGTTGATCCGATTTAAATGAGAGGCGGGCAGAAACAGTCGAGAGAGAACGAAAGGTAAAGGTCGACGGAGGTCGCCGAAGGATATTATGCCAAAAGTAACAGCGAGTCGCTTCTGAGGAAGTTATCTCAAGAAAGGATGAAGATTAAGGGAAAGATTAAAGTGAAAGGGCGCGACAAGAGGAAGGGAATGACTTCTAATGGAAATAGTAGAGGTCGTTGATCCGCGAATCTGGTGAAGAAAAGTTCACTTGTTGATGCTCACGAAAAAGCCATAGAAAGTAGGGAGATAAAAGTTTTTTTTGTGAGAGCCAAGATCAAATAGTTCATTTTTATAACGTTATTTAAAATTTTTTAAAGTCGAACCTTATTTCCCAGAACGACTTCTTTCGATAGCACGAAGGAGATATTTACCCAAAGAATATTCCTCGAGGTGTAATCCATTGTCTTCATGTTTCCTGCATTATTCCAAGGTTAGAATAAGAGACGGTTGACATTGTATCTTCCCACGGACTTGGTCGAGGGATAGCCCGCGTGTATGACTCCCAATCCTAGGCTTCGAATCCTGACAGTTCGCTGTTTTCATAAAACCTTTTTTGCTTTTCTGATAGTCCACATTTCCGCCACCGGAAACTTGCTTTCAATACTAAATAATTTATTGCTAGTATGGGAAATGACATTCTGACGAAATTATTCATGCCGGAGAGAACCTTTAGTGCTGTGGTGCCTATTTGGTGCATTTAAAAATTTAATGATACGCTCGACCTCTTTTTCCCTCAACGCAACGCGCTTCGACGACCGCAAAATCTACGCGTTTCATATTTGTCGATCGGGTCGATGGGAGAGAGTGAGAGAGAGGTTGGCACCAGAGAGTAAGAGGGGGGAGGGGATCGGGTTGAGTGGCCTCTCGCTAATATGAACTCCAGTTCGAATCCGATAGGTGGGGGATGTTTACGGCCTAGTTCCTCATCGATTTCCACCCTCGCGTGTTTCCAGAAGGTTACGAATGTGTGGCAACCTGTCCTTCGGAAGGGACGTTAAACTTTAGGGGCCCATTCTGGTGCTCTGGCACCCGCTATCCGTCTCCGACGCTCTCCATACCCCTTGTTCCCCCACCACTCCTCCCCACACCATTTCCTCGCTCTCCCTGCCATGCGAATGTGTGTGAATGTGTCAGTAGGATCAAACGGCTGAAGCTCCAAAAAGCAACAAATCGATAACAGCGTTTTTATTTTCTATCCTCTAAATCACACGATGTTTACATTGCGCATCAAGTAAAACCAGTTTCTCCGCTAAATGGGTCTGTTTAGGCATCTATTTTTGAACGCTTGCATGTAAACACCCTCAAAAACGCATGCAATCGCTTACGAAAGCACGCATACTTTCTCGCCAAGAGAATAAGTGAAGATTGTCGAGTATATTTCGGGTCCGTTGCGCCCCCTGCCGTCCACCAATATGGAGAACTGCATGGTGAAATGAAGTTTTTGGTGGACACTGGATGCAAGGGAATGATTTCAAAATTCACTCTATGATTATTTATCATTTAGTCTAAAGCGGCTGTTTAGGGTAATATTTAGGATTATGCTGCAATTTTTTACAAATAATCAATTTTTTTGTAGGACAAAACATTTTTAACTTTTATTGAATCTCGAAATAAACATGGAAATGCTTAATGCTGATTATTGTGTGTAGATATTATATTGGAGACATGGTAAAATTAATTTTCTGTTTCTTGTAAATTAGCGGATAGGGTAAACAGAAAAAGAGTATCTTCTGGCGTATTTTGTAAAAGCTTAAAAAATGCACCCTGGAAATTTAAATAATACCACTACGGCTCTCAGGTTACGCACGTTAAGTATGAGTAACAAAACATATAATCAAACATTATTTGGTTAACTTAACCGCCCATTATCAACCATCGTTAATACATAACAGTTACAAGGAATAAAAAGTGTCCCTCATTGAAATAAAAAGGGCATGAACTTTTACTATATGAATTCACATGAGCAGAGGGAGGGAGAGAGGGGGGAGAGGGAGGGGAGAGGGGGAGAGGGAGGGGGAGGGGAGAGGGAGGGGGAGGGGAGAGGGGGGAGAGGGAGGGGGAGAGGGAGGGGGGAGAGGAAGGGGGGAGATGGGGAGGGGTAGAGAGGGGGGAGAGGAGGGGGGGGAGGGAGAGAGAGAGGAAGGGAGACAGACAGACAGACAAACGACTTTATTAGGGCGAAATTGAGACTATGTAGTCCCTTCTTACATTTAAGAGAGGGAGGGAGGGAGGGAGAGAGAGAGGGAGGGAGGGAGGGAGGGAGAGAGAGGGAGGGATGGATGGGGGGAGTGAGAGAGGGATGGACGGAGTGAGGGATGGAGGGAGTGAGAGAGGGGGAAGAGTGGGAAAGTGGGAATATTATTATTTATTTATTTTTATTACTTTATTTTTGACAAGAGGCTCATCATTGGAGAAAACAAGGATGAGAAAGAAATTCTCCCGGATCTCTATTTTGGCAAATTTTACACTGGCTCTTACTCAATAATTACAGCTGTTATTATTAATTTCTAAGTTCCCCGTCGAATTTCAACGGGCAATTACACTAAAAAAATAAAATAATTTGTGATTAACCATAATGAGTTACGATTACTTAAAATGTATGGTTTCAGTAGGATTACCAGTCTTACGACGGGTTTTTCAACCATACAGTAACTGACACCCGTCATATGACGGGCTATATATTAGTGGAAAAATAAACGGAATGCCATGAAGATTCCAGCCTGTTCCGCGATATAAACGGATATCCAATATTTATTCACTTGCAAGTAATTGATAATTGATAGATGAAGGGGATAGCGCCCCAAGACTTTGTCGCCCCAGGCAGCCGCTCTGCTCGGATGTTTCCGGTGCTTACCCATGTCATGGTGACGAGAGTTCGCTGGCAGCCGCGAGACGACCTCATCAACTCTGAATCGTGGTGCACGCAGAGCCGGAACAAGGGTTAGAGGCAAGCATGGCCTAGGAGGCAGCACGCTTAGGGGCACGACGATTGATAATTTGGACTTTTAAATGTGACGTTTTATATCATAAAATATTTTATTTTACGTCTATATTTTTAATAAACTACTGCTTCGAGAGGTAAAATTGTGTACTATAGTGGTGCCCAACCTTTAACCTATCGTGCGCCATATTTCCAATGCCCAAGTATTGTTTCGCCACTTAGTTCTTAGCACGCTATAAGTAAATATAAGAATACGATAAAAATATATCTTATCATTAATTCCAATTCCGCCAACTTGTCAATATCGGGTTGTAAATTTGTTGTTGCAAGTAGCAGCAGATTTTCCGGATTAGAGTCAATGAGACGTGACCGTTGCTTATTTTTGATAAGTTTCATGGATGAGAAAACTTGTTCACACGCGTATGAGCTTGCAAATCGACGGATGTAACGCTTAGCAAATTTTCTAATCTGTGGAAATTGCTTACGAGTCAACAAAATGGCTAATTTTTAGAAGTCGATCCATGTTGAGCCAAGAAGTGGGAATAGATTAGGATGCTTAGCATGTGTCGGGTGAAATTTTTCGGTACTCGAATCGTCGGACAGGACAAGGTTTCCTTACAATCACTCACCAACCAAACTCTTCGCTTTCAAACCCATTCATTCACTCAAAACACGCAAACAAAACCGATACTTCGACGTAAAATATAATAAAATTTTGAAATCATTGATTTAAATCCCTTATATATTTCAGCTGTAGAAAAACGAAATGATCGTATTAATTGTTTTAAGTGCCGTGCGCCACATTTGAGAGCCCTAAAAAGGCGCATGCGCCATTGGTTGGGCACCAATGGTGTACTGCATACTTTCATTAGGAAGGGGCGAAGTTTTCAAACCTTACCTGGGGCGTAGAAATATCTTTTTCCGGCTCTGTGTTCACGTCAAGTAGCACTCCAAATCATAGACCAAAACTGCGTTTAATCGGTAAGTCATTCAAATCCGTCCCTCAAGAGAGACTCCTTACTGACCGCGCAGACACAAGGCGATGGTGGAGCCACCGCATAGACTCGCAAAGAATCTTCCCATCGGAGATATACAAGGCACGATGCGTCGCCCGACACGAGGCTGAAAGCGATACGGCCATTCCTTAAGACGAAAGTTACGACCTCGGGGAGTTTTAACTAACGACTCGACACTCGGATAGCGCGGTTATATTGTTGCGATAGAAGCGCGCGATTCGATAACCATTGAACGTCGCCGACTCCACCCGGCGTCGCATCGACACGATAAAAGGATTGCCTCGTTACCGCTTGCAACTTCGCGGAAGAAGACCCTTGTCTTAATCCGATGTAAGCGTTATTGTATCACTTATGCGAGTGAGGGAGGAGGGGGAGAGGAGGAGAGGTAGGCGAGTAGAGGGAGTAAAGGGGAATAACCCCACCGACAAACTGATCAACTTCGTTTCGAAATCTCAGCTTAGCGGTCGCTATCTTCCTTTTCAAAGCGCGGAAGGGCTCCGTGTTTGGAAACGAGAGAGTCCCTAAAAAAAAGGTCCCATAAAACCTGAGGCACGAACAGTGGGGAGAAGACCAACTAATGTGAATTTACTTACACCCTCCTCCTACATTATCATTCTGCCCGTAACACAAACGCACACATTGAAATACACGCGCACCCTCTCCTTTATCTCTCTTTGCCGTTCTTCCGAGAAACCCGAACGTTAAATCTCGAAAGAATAACATTTTTTTAAACTAAGAGATGTTTCCGACGCGCAAAATCAGATTATAAAAACAAAAAAAACCTTCCTAGTGAATTCGCTTCTCGTGTGTTTACGAAGGTTTTTTTAATAATTCCATTTCCTCCTCCATCCCACCTCAAAACTCCCTCTCTCTCCTCGCCCGACATCCTGCGAACGTTTCTTCATAATTGGAAAATTACGAGCCATTTTTCCTCCACCGCCAAAGTTGAATACGAAAAAACAAGTGAGTTACGAAACTTTCGCGCAACCGTAACCACGAACTTCTTTTTTTCACTCCTCAAAAAATGCGACTCGGCCATCCGTTCGAGAAAGGGAAGCTACTTCGACACCTCCCCATTCCCAAAATAACGCACTCCGTATAGTTGAGAAGAGAAAAAATGGCACAAAAAACTAATGGGAACATTTCTCCGACATTTCCGCATGTAGTAGTGACCGCGAGAGGCCGGGTGCTACGATTTGTCATCGCAAACCTGTCTGTATCTAGGAATGCGAATGAAAGTGTACTAATTTCAATCTCTGAGGAATTCTGAGAAGAATGGACCAAAGCATTATAAAAAAAATCAAAAAATGTTAATAAAAAATACGTAAAAAATTAAGAAAAATTAATAACAGAATTTTAATAAGTGCTCATTCTACCTTCTCTTATTGTATGATATAATTTTCGTAAAATGTATTAGATGTTACCATATTTTTTTATTTTAATAGATAAAAAATGGGACTTCCCTGATAGATCAATGCACCGAGGGAACCCCATGACACGATCTATAGCCGTGAAAACCAGTTTTAAACTGTAATAAAAATCCAAAATCACTCAAGCCATTCTAGCCTTGCGAAAAGTTGGTTAACATTACATTCCACCTCTCTCCTTTGAGAGCCAATATCCGATGTCATACAATAAAACTATTTAAAAAACTATAGCAATATTTTTTACGACTCCACATCGATAAAATATTAACCGGCAGCATAACTCTAGCGCCTTTCAAAAACAAACCTTTGTTAACGCGTTTCTAAACACAAAGGGCCACGCACACTAACGAACGCGAGCGCGGGATCAATACTTCGAGGATAGAAAGGAACGACGCATTTGTCGCGAGGGCGCCCAATGGGTCAACCGACCAGATGCAGAAAATCGAAAGTGAATTCAAACAAAAATAGACGCACGGACAACAACGCGTAAGGAGAGTTGTTCCTCGTCAACACGATTCACGAGGTTCTCATTACCCCACTCCAAAAATCTCCCTCGAGTTCTCCTTCCCACCCATCCACCTCCCACAAGTCGGCTCGCGCCCACACGTGCGATATGACGTAATTCGACCGGGGTGAATGCCCTCAGGGGGCGTTCGCCCAAAAGGCTCGCATCGCAAAAAATAAAAGAATGGCAAAATGAGGCCAACAGCTATGGTCCGTAAACGGCAGGAGAAGAACGGGAGAGGGAGGAAGGGGATGGGTGGGTGGGGTGTCGGGTGGGATGGAATATCGGGTGGGATGGGGTGTCGGGTGGGATGGAATATCGGGTGGGATGGGGTGTCGGGTGGGATGGGGTGTCGGGTGGGATAGGGTGTTGGGTTGGGAAAAGACAAGGAGTTTGGGAAGTGGGGGACCAAAGGATGAGGGGAAGAAGGGGGAGCGAGTGCGGTTGGAGGTGACCGACCACCGAAAACCTTTCGTACGCCGGTGAAATAACACACGACTCGCGTGGAAAGAGAAAAAAAAGAAGCGCGACCGGCGTAAATAGTGAAATCGCGGATCGGCCGTCGAAGCTCGCTAAGAAGGAACGGCTTCGTGCTTATTTACAATTCGGTATCGGGGACGAAACGGTCACTGACTTTTGACGTTTCCACTAGAAGTCTTTCAATTCAAACACTTTTAACCTGGATTAACCGAAACTTCAAAAGAGGCAACGCGCTAACAACTACTTGTGCTAACAACTACTTGCGCTAACAACTACTTGTGCTAACCACTACTTGTACAACTTGATGGAGAAAATGCGAAAATTGCTCGATTTTGACATTAGATGTCGTTGCGTAGCTTCAAAAGATTTTCTCTGGCTCGCACGAAAGGTGTACATTGTAGCAGACAAGCATAAAGAAACTGAAACAAATAATACTGTTTCATATGTAAACAGGATCTTCAGTATTGTATTGCCCAATCGACATTAGAGTAAATTATAATCGTTCTACAGAGAATTATCGAGCTCGCCTCATGGCTGAAAAAATTCAAGATCAAGCACTTGAAAAGCAAAAGATTAAAGAAGTATTTATTATCTCGGGTATTTCCAATAGCCACAACAACGTTATGAAAAACCAAAGACACCTGAGGTAAGAAATATTTTAATCTTTTGATATTTAAGAGCTTGATCTTGAATTTTTATACTTGTTCTAATTCCTCAAGAGAATAATTTGCAAGCAAGGAAAATGTACGGCAGCCGCGTCATAAATTAGATGCATCGAACAGCTTTCTGTACGAATAAAACCAAAGTAACTTTCTGTAAAATGGTAGGCCTGCTTAAAAAAATACCGTTCTCAGTATCCATCCAAATGTGTAAAAATATATCAATGTTAAAAGTAAAACACAGACTGGAATATGCCGTAAATACGCCTTAGTATTGCATGGTAATAAAATTGTGAAATTTCTTTAAAATATGGTCGGCGATCAAGAACATCAGCATTCATGCAGACAAATCAACTTAAGCGATGCTACTGAGCGATTTTTTTCTCCCAACAAAAAAATGAAACTTGACGCTTGCCCCTCGCCTCACACGATTTAGAATTACACGTTTTCGGTTTAGCACGGTTTTATAATAGTCTAGCATTAAAACGCGAAATTGTTTCATTCAGAAGTTATAAGCAAGGATCGAGGATGTAATACTGAATACAATGTGAGTGAATTATTACGTGTTGACCTCAAGATGGCGCTCAAATTAAACCTCACGCCTATGGGAAAAATTACCTCCCTTTGCACGGTTTCGCAGTACACGGTTTTATAAAGGCACGCACGCACATACAGGCCAAGCGAAGGATGGGAATTCGTAATAATTTAGAATAAAAAACTAGGCATTTCATTTCAAGCTTCCAAAAACGAATAAGCCCATAAGCCAAAAAAAGCCGCCATCAAAATTTTTAAAAATATCAACAGTAATTTAGCAAGAGAAAATGCGCCTCTTTTAGAAAAAAGTGCTCAGTCTCATGCGGTCATTTACATCTTCGGGAGAGAGAGAAAGAGAGAAAACACTAAATGGAACAACAGTTTAAAAATAGATAACCGCGTTCTCACGGCACATCCTTAACGACTAATTTAACAGTCAGAACCCCAATTTTTGGAGCGGATGCAAACTCTAAAACTACCACCTTAAAACGTTTTTTATTAAATGGATAAGTTACTGGCAAATGGTCGCATAATTAAACCTTACCAGCCACAATAATCTCATTTGGGTATATTTTTAACGTCTCAAAAATCACTAATTACCAAAGAACCTAACGTAAAAATAACCAACAATGGGAAACGCCCGGACTACAAGTGATTCAAAACGGCAAGAAATTAATTCCTCCGATCCCGAATTCTTTTTCGACAGGACACAAAAAAATGACACTAAAATAAAAACAACAACGACGAGGAGGAGGAGAATTACGCCCCTCATTCCAAGCATTATACAACTTAAGGGAATTATCGAACCTCGACCCGCTCTCGAGAATTCGAACGCCGCTCGCCAACGGCGGACCTTGGGCACTGTTCCCACGCCCGATGTAAAAAAATAACTGACGCTTTCATCCAACCTTCGCCGCTCTCATAAGACTCTTAAAGCAGAAGAGACGGGATATTGGAATACTGGAGCGCCATTTCCCTCTTCCCCTCCCGCCCCTCTCTCTCTCTCTCGTCCTCCATGACACTTCCAAAGTGCCTTTGACGACAAAAAGCGAGAGCTATGTATAAACCACAGAGTACAGAAAGATGCTCTCGTCAAGGATGTCGCAGTAATCTTTTTTTTTTCATTGGACAACTTTTATAACCCTTTAGGGGGGCTTTTACGCATTAATGAAAGCATAGGAATGCGTTATAGTAATCGGAATGGAACTTTTCCATTCGTTCTTCACGAGTAACTTATTTATGTGCGAGAGAATCCAAGAAAGATTTTGCGCATAAAGCTGGCGTCATTTTTATCAATTTGGTTATAACGGCATCTTTTATCCATCTCTCAAATTTATTTTTATAAACATCGAATATTTCGTAAAAGTAAAAAATTTCGTAAAAGAGCAAAAAGAGAAAGTACGATTTTGCGATACTGATATTTTAGAAAATAACAGTAAATTAATATGGTCCAACGTAATTAATAAATTAATAATTGTGGACACTGTGGGAAGGGGGTATGGCAATGATGACGCTCCAGAGGTCAATTATGCCATTTTAAAGCGATGAATCCAGTTACACAATACATACTTTATACTAAGAGAAATATCTCGCTCTTCGCTTTGAAATACTATAATTTTCTCTTGATAACAGTAATTATTGCGGCCAAATCTTTAATGTCACATTATAACTAAATGCTTCAGCATAGGAATAATAAAGCATCAAAAATTTTATGAACCTTCAATTTTATCCTTTTTTGACTGGTTTTCTTTTACTTATTAGAATTGAAAAAAATCGTGGCTTCAAAATTCATCGAGGTATAAAAAAATGAGAAATTTGGGTAAAGAATGGGCTAGCGGTGTATGCTGCAAGAAGAATCCACGGAAAAATTGCACCTAAAAGTATCACAATGGAAAACAACCATTTTTAAAGGTCCTAGCAGTCTTATCTTTAGTGTTTTGGCCTGGCACGTTCTTGAAATAACCTCTTATCTCACGATAAAAAGTTTCCTCGACGACAGAGTTCGTCCTGCCGCTCGCGTCGAAAACAAATCAGCCTGGCCTATCTAGACAGCGTTGCTCTTAGTCATAACTAAACGCGATATTAAACATATAAACCCACCGACTACAAGCCGCGGCGATTTATACACCATTACCGTTGTGCTACCATTGGCGGCCCAACATATAGTGCTGGAACCGGTGACTCATTTAATTTTGACACATCACTAAGCTTTCTCGGCAAATAAACAAGATTAAAAAAATTAAGTTGGTAATTAATTGGAACTAGATATAAACACAAGAGAATGCATCGACAAGTAAACAAGCAGTTATTTTTCTGAGCGAATGCAAACAAAGCAAACATAAGACCGACATGATAACGCTCTGGCATGTTTTTTCCTAGGGTTACATTTCGCAGCTGTCTAAGAACACTACCAGCAGTAAAAGAATTCCAGACGGATTAATCAGGATCCTTAAAATAATGAACGAGGTTGATTAGCCAAAAATACAAACAAACGTACGGATTAATCGGACACACGCACCGCGTTCTTAGTATCGTGCGATTGCCGGCGATTACAAACACTCCCGCAAGGAAGTTCACAAACGAAAAACAAATGACTGCACCGACGCAGAAAAAATACTCAAATCCAATACACCGATCGGATAAAAGAACTTACGGAGATTACAGCACCGAAACTTCTCATCGCCAAAACGCCCGACATGCCTCATTATTAAAATGGGGCGAATCTTTCCAATTATAAAAATAAAAGAATTGCGCGTGCAAAACAAACGAATCTAACGCAAGTAAATAAGAACGCGAAAACCACAACCCACGCCTTGGAGTGAAACTATGCGCCGAAACGCAAATTCCCTTTGATTCATGCCTTTTCAAGGCCACCTCTCCGCCTCCAGAATGTGAGAGAATAGAGAACCGTCTGGTGCCGCCGCCATTTCGGAGCATTAATTACTGTTAGTTTACGTCTCAAGCGTTAATAATTTGATCACGCCGCACTTCTTCATCTCCTCGTTAAGTGCCACACACAATGCGACCAAAATGCGTTAAAAACAGAACAAAATGACTCACATATTCATAGTCAAATCGCATGCAACCTAAAAGATACTTTAGTTAGATCCGGTATCCGTCTTAAAAAAGTTACTGCATTTAAGATAAAAGCGTCACAACAGCCAAACGGGGCGATTGTTTTACGAAAGAGAGAGGATTTTAACTAGACGACGTTTACAAAACGTCCTATTCGAACTGCTCATTCTTTTCGTATGGCTATTGGAGTTATCTCCATTATCAGCTGCGACACCCTTCTCAAGAGCGACCACCAAATAAACAAACGCGTCTCGTAAATCCAGGGCGAGATGCTATCACACGCTGCAAGACCACCAAAGCCGCAACCGCAGCTGCACCAAAATATAGCCCAACCCTTCGTAAGGACGAAAATAAACGAAAGACTCGCGAAGAAACCGAAAACTCACGTGAGAAATCAAAACCGCCTACATGATTAAAACCATGGAAAATCGAACGGAAAACGTGATGTAACTCGGAAAATGAATCCGAGCGCCTTTATCGTTAGATTTAAATCCTCCGGGGCGTTTACGAGACCGTTAGCCGATAAATACGCCAACTATCGGCAAAAATCCCTCGCCCTTCGGCTGACAAAGTGGAGAGTTGGTTGGAGGGGATCCCGCGCGCACACCCTCCGAGGAGAATGGATGAGGCCCCGAAATGCGAAGGACACAGAGAGGGAGAGTTGGGGAGGTCCCGAAAAGAGGAGGAAAAGGTTCGAATCCAGAGAGAGAAAGCAGGGAGAGATGGAGGGGGAGAGATGGAGGGGGAGAGATGGAGGGGGAGAGATGGAGGGGGAGAGGTGGAGGGAAAGAGATGGAGGGAAAGAGATGGAGGGAAAGAGATGGAGGGGAAGAGATGGAGGGGAAGAGATGGAGGGGAAGAGATGGAGGGGAAGAGATGGAGGGGAAGAGATGGAGGGGAAGAGATGGAGGGGAAGAGATGGAGGGGAAGAGATGGAGGGGAAGAGATGGAGGGGAAGAGATGGAGGGGAAGAGATGGAGGGGAAGAGATGGAGGGGAAGAGATGGAGGGGAAGAGATGGAGGGGAAGAGATGGAGGGGAAGAGATGGAGGGGAAGAGATGGAGGGGAAGAGATGGAGTGAAAGAGGGGGGTACAAGGGAAGGTGGATTTAAAAGGTGTGGGGACAAGGTGGAGGGATAAAGAGAGGAAGGAAAAAAAGGGGAAAAGAGAAAGAAATATAAAATAGAGAAAACGGATATAAAAAGAGATGCAGGGAGGGGGGTGAAGGGAACGAAAAGGGGAAAGGCTGATAGGAAGGAGAAATGTTAGCGAAGGAGGGAGGGGAGAGGAGAGGGGTGGGGTTTTGGGCTTTTGGGGGAGGTTAGGAAAGAGAGGCATGTGCAGAGCGAGAGTAGGGTAGGAGGGCCAAGGACCGAGGAAGAGGTGGAGGGTAACTAAAACCGCGTCCTCTATCTACTACGCAGCAGCAGCGAAAGGGAGAACCGACGCGAGGAAGGAGAAAGGAAGAAGGGTGGCCTATATAGTTAAGAGGGGATGAGGAGAGAGTTTAGAGGGGATGAGGAGAGAGTTTAGAGGGGATGAGGAGAGAGGTTAGAGGGGATGAGGAGAGAGGTTAGAGGGGATGAGGAGAGAGGTTAGAGGGGATGAGGAGAGAGGTTCGAGGGGATGAGGAGAGAGGTTCGAGGGGATGAGGAGAGAGGTTAGAGGGGATGAGGAGAGAGGTTCGAGGGGATGAGGAGAGAGGTTCGAGGGGATGAGGAGAGAGGTTCGAGGGGATGAGGAGAGAGGTTCGAGGGGATGAGGAGAGAGGTTAGAGGGGATGAGGAGAGAGGTTCGAGGGGATGAGGAGAGGTTCGAGGGGATGAGGAGAGAGGTTCGAGGGGATGAGGAGAGAGGTTCGAGGGGGATGAGAGAGGTTAGAGGGGAGGAGAGAGGTTAGAGGGGGGGAGGGAGTTGTTAGAGGGGATGAGAGAGGTGAGGGAAGGAGTAGAGAAGGGATTATTATGGGAAAGGAAGTGCCCGAGGAGGGAGCCAGGCGATGGGTTATAAAGCTTTGGGGAAGAGAGCGATGAGTTGAATACACACGGGAACTAGCAGTTCGGAAATGAGTTGTTCGTATCGTCCCATCTCTTTTTCTCTCTCTCTCTGTGCCGCTAAGAGATGTACATAGCTGCCGTGCCCTACCTTACGTACGCTATGAGTATCGAGTAAAAGCATATATGTAAAACGTCGGTTGGATGAAATCGAGAATTTATGACGTACGTGACTCCTGTAACCCCGATTCACCTTGATCGTCCGCTGGAATCGGACCATAAAACGAGCTCGAAGATTCATTTCTGAATTACCATTTAGATAAAATATGACCACTCGAAATGAAAAATTCGAAAATTATTGGTCGAGCTCACTCTAATTGCACGAATCTAACAGATTATTAAGGCACCTTCTCGCATCATTAAAACTGTTGAAGAGACCCAAATGCGAAGTTCAGCTAAAAAGCAGCCGTCGTCAGGGATAATTCTTCTTCTTGATTCTACCAAGAACATAGCAGCCGAAACGAGTTTACTCAACCGTTATACGGCTACTAGATTTATCTAGAGGTGAGCAAAAAATGCGCATTTCGGCGTCCCGAGCAGAAACTCATCGATCGCCTATTTTAATGTTTACGGCTTCGGGAGAAATGTAAATCATCTATTAGACGCACGCCATAAGGTGAGTTTCATCAGTTATTTATTTTTTCAACAAAGATGGCCATTCGATCGATGTAGCGCGCTAGAAACAACGCGAATCGTAGCCTAGCGAGATAAGTACGGATTAAAAAAAAACGCTAAGATCTCTTTCCCTAAGGCGAAACCAAACACAAATACATTCAGAGAACAGAAGGTTATGAAAGACAGGTTAGGAAAAAAGGGGAAGGCGAAGAAGCGAAGCGGAAACGATATAGTGAGATAGCACATCCATAGACGAGAATTTCGAAAGAGAACTGACATATAAAGAAAGATGATAAAAAACGGCCTCGCAACACGAAACAGGCAAGCGAAAAACGAGGCTGAGAAAGACGAGAGGAAAGGGAACGAAAACGGGATACAGGCACACGGAAAGAGCGGCGTGATAAGGAATATTGCTCGAAACAGTTGAGCAACCGCCTTTGTCGGATGTTCGAGGACGGAGATCAAAGGAAAATAAAGCGGAGATAAATGAAAGAGGAAAAAACTGGAAAAGGGACAACACTGAGTAGAGACTTGTATCGAGAATTCGTCGATAAAAGGGGTGTGAGGGAAGGAAAGCGGTTGGAGTAGGGGAGGAGAGCCAAAAAGAATATGTACATGTGCGGAAGGGAAAGATGAGAGAATCTATGAAAGGCAGGAGGAAATACTGTAGAGAAAAGAGGAACGAAGAAAGTGGGAGAGGAAGAATAAAACAGGAGAAGTTTAAGGAGAGGGGAAAGAAGAGTAAGAAGGGGACGAGGGGAAAGGGTGTGTATTAGGCGAATCAGCCTCTTGGACTATTGTCGCCGAGGGGAAAGGGAGGCTGAGAGGAGAGAGGGAAGGAGAGTGAGGAAGCGGAAGAGAGGAAGAGCGAGGGAAGCAGAGAGGGAGAGGGAAGCAGAGAGAGAGGGAGAGGGAAGCAGAGAGAGAGGGAGAGGGAAGCAGAGAGAGAGGGAAGCAGAGAGAGAGGGAGGCATAGAGAAGGGAGAGTAAGTTGAGAGGAAAAGAGGAGAGGGAGGAAGCGAGGAGAGGGAGGAAGCGAGGAGAGGGAGGAAGCGAGCAGAGGGAGGAAGAGAGCAGAGGGAGGAAGAGAGGAGATGGAGGAAGCGAGGAGAGGGAGGAAGCGAGGAGAGGGAGGAAGCGAGGAGAGGGAGGAAGCGAGGAGAGGGAGGAAGCGAGGAGAGGGAGGAAGAGAGCAGAGGGAGGAAGAGAGGAGAGGGAGGAAGAGAGGAGAGGGAGGAAGAGAGGAGAGGGAGGAAGAGAGGAGAGGGAGGAAGAGAGGAGAGGGAGGAAGAGAGGAGAGGGAGGAAGAGAGGAGAGGGAGGAAGCGAGGAGAGGGAGGAAGAGAGCAGAGGGAGGAAGAGAGGAGAGGGAGGAAGAGAGGAGAGGGAGGAAGAGAGGAGAGGGAGGAAGAGAGGAGAGGGAGGAAGCGAGGAGAGGGAGGAAGAGAGCAGAGGGAGGAAGAGAGGAGAGGGAGGAAGAGAGGAGAGGGAGGAAGAGAGGAGAGGGAGGAAGAGAGGAGAGGGAGGAAGAGAGGAGGAAGAGAGGAGAGGAAGAGAGGGAGGAAGAGAGGAGAGGGAGGAGAGGGAGGAGGAGAGAGGGAGGAGAGGGAGGAGGAGAGGGAGGAGGAGAGGGAGGAGGAGAGGGAGGAGGAGAGGGAGGAGAGGGAGGAGGAGAGGGGAGGAGAGGGAGGAGGAGAGGGAGGAGGAGAGGGAGGAGGAGAGGGAGGAGGAGAGGGAGAAGGAGAGGGAGGAGGAGAAGAAGAAGAGAGGAGGAGAAGAAGAAGAGAGGAGGAAGAGGAGAAGAAGAGAGGAGGAAGAGAAGAAGAGAGGAGGAAGAGAAGAAGAGAGGAGGAAGAGAAGAGAGGAGAGGAAGAGAAGAGAGAGGAGGAAGAGAAGAGAGAGAAGAGAAGAGAGAGAGAGAAAAGAGAGGGAAAGGAGAAAAGAGAGGGAAAGGAGAGAAGAGAGGGAGATGAAGAGAGGGAAAGGAAGAGAGAGGGAGATGAAGAGAGGGAAAGGAAGAGAGGGGCGAGAGGAGATGGAGAGAGGGGAGGGAGAGAGAGGGGAGGGAGAGAGAGGGGAGGGGGAGAGAGAGGGGAGGGGGAGAGAGAGGGGAGGGGGGAGAGGGAGAGAGAGGGGAGGGGGGAGAGGGAGAGAGAGGGGAGGGGGAGAGAGGGAGAGAGAGGGGAGGGGGGAGAGGGAGAGAGAGGGGAGGGGGAGAGAGGGAGAGAGAGGGGAGGGGGGAGAGAGGGAGAGAGAGGGGAGGGGGAGAGGGGGAGGGGAGAGGGAAGGGGGGAAAGGGAAGGGGGGAGAGGGAAGGAGGGAGAGGGAAGGAGGGAGAGGGAAGGAGGGAGAGGGGGAGAGGGAAGGAGGGAGAGGGGGAGAGGGAAGGAGGGAGAGGGGGAGAGGGAAGGGGGAGAGGGAAGGAGGGAGAGGGGGAGAGGAGAGAGGGAGAGGGGGGGGATAGGAGAGGAGAGAGGGGAGATAGGAGAGGAGAGAGGGGGGATAGGAGAGGAGAGAGGGGGGAGAGGAGAGAGGGAGAGGAGACGAAGAGAGGAGATGGAGGATGAGAGATGGAGGATGAGAGAGGGAGGATGAAAGATGGAGGATGAGAGAGGGGAGGATGAGCGAGGGAGGATGAGAGAGGGAGGATGAGAGAGGGAGGATGAGAGAGGGAGGATGAGAGAATAGCGGGAGAATAAGAGGAGAGCGAGAGAATGAGAAGAGCGAGAGAATAAGAGAAGAGCGAGAGAATAAGAGAGCGAGAGAATGAGAAGAGCGGGAGAATAAGAGGAGAGCGGCAGAATAAGAGAGCGGCAGAATAAGAGAGCGGCAGAATAAGAGAGCGGGAGGATGAGGATAACGGGAGACAGCAGAGAGGGGAGAGAGAGATAGAGAGAGAAAGGGAGGCAGGAGAGGAAGAAATAGGAAATCAGCGAGGAAAGGATTGCTGACGAAGAGCATAGAGTGGGTACATAGAAATGGGTAGAAGGGAATGATGGAAGAGAGACGAGGGTCCTCGGAGGATATGAACGAGGGAGAGAGAGAGGGAGGGAGGGAGAGAGAGAGAGAGAGGGAGAGAGAGAGGGAGAGAGAGAGGGAGAGAGGGAGAGAGAGAGAGAGAGAGAGAGAGAGAGAGAGGAGAGAGGAGAGAGAGAGAGAGAGAGAGGAGAGAGAGAGAGAGAGAGGGAGAGAGAGGGAGAGATTCAAATGGGCAAATTTTAGCCGCCAGAAACCCTATCGATTGAGCGCCCAGAGCGGAAAATGCCTGGGAAAAGGTTTTTCACGCCCACGCGCCTTCTCTTAGACGTAGGTACCTTATTCATCCCATCTCTCCAGCGTCCTCCCCCGACCTGCACCCTCTTCCCTCCACCTCTTACCAACCTAACCTCGCCCTCCTTCACCCTTCTTTCTATTCCTCGAATCGCCCCTCCCGCAAAAAAAGTCGACTCCGCTTCCTAGAACTACAGGATAGAGAAGAAAAAAAACGAAAAAATATAGCGAATCCCCAAAACGTTATACGGAGACTTGCCTACCCGCCGCGAAAAGGGGACCTCCAGGGGCCTCCTTCCTACCTTCCTATCCTTCTCTACCACATCCCCTTCCCCTATCCCTCTTTCTCACCATCCTCCCCCCCTCTCCTACGAGTTCAGAAAAAAGTGCCCTTTTGGGAGAGGCCCGAGAAGGCGGATGCGAATCCAAAACGCGACGGAATGAAGGACGTTTTCTGCACAAAAGCTGTATTGCCTGCTTCCAACAGTCAGCACGCTGATACTGTATCAAAATCAACTCGAAACTTTTATTGAGTTCATTTATATCTATTATTTTTATAGGTCCCCAGTGTAATCTGATACCATAAACTGCACGGTGCAAAACTTTCTCCGATTAATAGCACCTTAATGTGTGCATTAGAAGTGCTCTAGAATTTCATGGTTCGGTCAGTTAATGGTTAAGAGGCCTCATTTAAGTAGCGTAAAGGTGGTAATATCTTAAATAAATTACGATTCGCCATAGCGTTACTACAAGGGAAATATGGGTACGGAAAGTGTAACTCGAAAAATGGGAACATTTTACATTTGGTGGCTGCAAATTTAAGGGAGTTGAAATGAAATGTCGCAGTTTGGAATCGAACTTCTACCTTCATGTGTGGAGGAGTGACGAGAAGAGAGATAACACATCTCTGGTTCGAGAACTGTTTAAACTTTCCCTCAGAAAACACTGCGAGAATAAAAATAACCGCTGGCGGGGGAATTGAAAATGGCGGATATTTTTTTGCGCGTCGAGAAGCATAGAAACGCGCTTTTTTTAAAAAGCCTTTCGACCGGGGGCACGCGAAACAACGGGTTGGGCGTCGAACGTCAGGTGGCAGGCGGACGAAAATCTAACGACTTAAATTTTGAACTCCTTTGGGAATTTTGTGATTACAAGGAATTAATTCAGCGGAAATCGCCATCCCTTTTGACGATAAGGATTAACAGAACCAAGTATTAGTTCCTAAACTAGACACATGCTTTATAGGTACGCGTCATCATGCGCTCTGTTTTAACGTACGTGTCGACTACCTGGAGAAGACGATATGATATTATCTCGACCGGGGGAATTCTCAATAAACGTCATCGTATATGGGTTAAATGGGCAAAACACATTATCGGTACATTTTCTTCGGATTAAATCGTCAACAGTTGGCGGAAGCTAGACAAAATCGATTTAATTTACCCATATACCGCCGTCCAACAACAAAGTTCAAGGGAGTAGTAAGGTAATCGATAATCTTCTTACATATAGTTTTCCAGTTCTGTCGTTCTGTCTGGTCGGTCTGTGTGAGACGCTTCGATTTGTCAAGGTTTATTTCCTTCAATCATTAAAATACGTAAATATGGATCGAATTTATCCGTTTTTGCTTTATTCGGCGGCCAGAACTACAAAATATCTTATTCTTGCGATGCTTAAATGTTACACGGAAGAATTTGACAGAAATACTCTTATCTTTTCAAAATTTTATGACCTTTTCGTACTCTTTCCGGATGTTGCCAAGGTGACCCGCATTGTTTTCTCCGATTGAATTAGTATCTAATAAGCCTTCAAATAAACGAAAGAATTACGGTATTCACTTCGCGGTTTTTATGAAGTATCGAATTTATAGTTGTAGCAACGTCAAACTTAATGGATTGCAAAGTTAATAATTGCAGATAATAATTATGTAATTATTCAGTCAACTGCGTGTGCGCTGTGGGCATTTTCAATGATCGACCAAAAGGAAAAAAAATCTTTTATTTAAATGCTGGAATGTTTAATAGCAATGTAATGCTATTCCCCATTTAACGATCACATCTATGTAAGAAGATTTATCTGCATAGCCGTCATTGGTAGCTTCATTCAAGTTTCGCTGTGTATGAATAACCTCACTTTAGTTTTAATTACACAACTGTTTTAATTAATTGACTTTTGCTATACGAGAAACGTAATGCACTTGGAATTCACACAGAGCTCCTTTCGGATTTTATCTAGGTGCACTTCCGCCATCCAACCTCCTAACTCCAGCAGGAAAAAGTATCTGACGCTATCACGCTTGCCAAAATAAAACATTTTTATCTATTCTTTCGAAAGAAATGTAACGATTAAAAACTTCCTTTCTGTTAAAAACGCCATCGCGCCGTCTGTTATGTGATACACGCACTGACATACATACATTTACACAAGGATAAAAGTAAATAACAAAAAATCTGATGTGGCCACCACATGACTTTCTCCATATCTGTAATATTTCTAAAATGCCCAAATAGGTTACATAATAATAAATATTTTAAGAAACTGCGAGAAAATTTTAGACTTTACAAAGAACAGACATAAACTCAAACCATAGCCCTCTGATATTGGATATAGCCACAAAGCTCCAACAATTAAGAAAAGAAAAAGGAGCGTTACTAATACGTAACTAAGCGTCAATTGTTAACAATGGTCATCGGTAGGTGACATGGTGGTGGCAGCTAAAAATATAAGATATATCTTAAACAATGCATTATATGGAAAAATGTTTCAAACAAAGGTAGTAGAAAATGTAATTTCCTATAACTTTTATTCCAATAAATTTTTCCATTTATCAAATATTAAAGCAAATATTTAAAAATAACGGATGTGACAAGAGTAAACACCCACCTCCAGTTGACTGATTTTTACCAAAAACTAAGTTCTTCTGACTTTTATAAAAATGTTAAATATAAAATTTCACCTTGACCTGATTAATAGTTTTTGAGTTAGAGCACCCACAAAAAGCTATCACATACATACATACATACACAAACAGAAATAATCGAGAAAATGGTCAAAACGTGGTCAGGGGACCACAAAACGTGTATTTCCGTTGAAATCTCGAGGTCGATTTTTTCATGAATACAATACTTTCCCCTATACTACGTACATGGAGAAAGTAAAAAAGGACTGCCGTCGAGCAATCAACAGAGCAAACCAAAAGCGCAAGCATCTTTATGGAAAAAGTTGAGAAACGACCGAATAAACCTAAGATTTCCTTATCATGGACTATCGAATAGAGGCGAGATGCTCAACCAGTGGTTCGCGCACCCCAGGAGGTACGCGAGATACTTCATTGCTCACTTGAAAATAACACTATGCCTTATAATGTCATAGCAGCTTGAAATTTTTTATAAAATTCTAAAAAAATAACAGGTCAGTAAATCTGGATCATAGCGCACACTTCTTTAATTTAATCTAGCAAAAATATGTTTTCTGTATCTGTAAATATACATTTAAAAGAAATGCGTATATTGGGTTTGTTGTATTTACTCCGAAGTAGGAGGTACTTGGTAAGAAAAGATTGGAAAACCATGGACTAGAGCATTCGACCATCCAAGTCTACACAGCATCAATCACAACTTGTCGATCGCTAATTATCTCTTCAATGAACCATCAACGTCCTTCATCCTCTCTGCAGCCATTATTTTCAATTATCGGGCCTTCGTCGAAGGGAGAGTGAAAATAGAGCACGACTATGAGTGTGTGTGTGTGTGTGTATATATATATATGTGTGTGTATATATATATATATATATATATATATATATATATATATATATATATATATGGATGTCAACAAGGTGTTGGGATGAGGAAACCCAGTGAGCACTCACCAATCAGACGACAGTTCTCTCTCTGTAGCTGAAGAAGGAGTAGTTCCGAAAGCTTTACGTTTGTGATGTTTCTGTGTTTTTGTGTTATTTTACGTGTGTCGCTTCGACATCCCCGGGGCCTCGCCAACCTGAAGTCGTCTGATTGGTGAGTGCTCACTGGGTTTCCTCATCCCAACACCTTGTTGACATCCATATATTCATTTTACCTTTCCTTTTCCGTAAGTTGTTATATATATATATACACACACACACTCATAGTCATATATATATATATATATATATATATATATATATATATATATATACGAGTATATTAAGATTCGAATCCTTAGGTTGGAATTCAGGATTCCATTCATTGTTAAGAAGATAGCGTGGTTATTGTAGCTGATATTCATCGTTTTTCGATAAAAAATGAATAAAACCCATTGAGTGAGAAACTAACGCTAGCCTAGCAAACCTCCAGGGAGAATAGTCCATCCTACCGTTTGCCGGGCCGCGATCTTTCGAAAGCATTCCATTAAGTCTTCCTCCTATCCTTACAACCGCTTCCTCTCCCAGAAATCCAATTCTTCTCGACCATTTCCCAAAAGAACATCGGAAAAGGAGAGGAAAAAACAACGCGCCGAAAGCATCGCAGACGGAAGCAATGGTAATGGAGCACGCCGCATACGATAAATAATTCGTGGAATACAATTCGAAGCCCTACTAGAAAAAGTTACGTTGTTATTTAGACATGGCCGAATCGGAGCCTAGGGTGAGGAAAATCGAGTTAAGCTGTAACAGTAAAAAAATAACAGTAAAAAAATAACATTAAAAAAAATATAGGTCATTGTTTTGAAAGGCACTCAAAAATAATTCGAACTCAATAGATATTCCAAATATATGTTACATTTACGTTTTCATTTCAACAACACTAACAAATGATCAGATGAGGCGTGTTCCTTTCGAATCTATATTTTAGGAGATATCTTTTTCTATTTGGCCTAAGGAACTTTTTTCGCTGAGAAGTCAGGGTGCAGAGAATTCAGGTTGTTTCAGTGACATAAAAGCTAGCTTACCATAGACTGACCCCATAAATAGAACTATGAACTCTTCTAGAAAAAAGATTTCCTAGACAATACGGAAAACATGCACTCTTAACACTTTTCTTAAACGCTTCGTATTCTTTAGGTATCAGATTATACGTGGCTCAGCGCTGTTTTCTTAATTGCTAGCAGAATACAACATTGGGAAGGACAGACTTGTAATAACGGTACAGCATATCTATGCCGGCTATAGAAACAAAGCTTCAAACAAAGTCTCTCCATATTATGTTATCAGATCTGTGTGGGGTACCAATAAAATTCCAATATAAGTTTCAATTCCCATAAACATAAGATGGTACGCGAACAATGCGTATAAACATGAATTCACCAATACGATTACGCAAAATGTTTGTAAAATTAAAAAATTATGTCATGATAATTTTACTAGTTTTTGGCTAAACAAAATATTCCCACCGGCATTCAATCTTACAAATTTAACCATTGATAAATGAACGTTAGAAAAAAGCGCAGACCGTTTCCGTTTCATAGATGTTTATTTTTTCTTCCAGACTGCTAGGCAACGCACTAATAACGAATGGATACGTTGACGTAGACCGAAGTGACTGTGTTTTATTTTTCAGTTGCATTCCTCGAGAGGAGCATAGGGAATTGCAGACGGAGTACACTTCCATTTGTAACGCGCGTTCGTAACAAAGTCATAAAAAATGCAGCAACCACAAAGAGATCCCGGTTTCTATTTTTGAAAAAGAATGGAAATGTAGACATAGACAACCCTCATAGACGGTATAGCCTCGCAGAATGATTGTCTGGATAGATGAGCCATTCAACACGCGTAACATCGCATTGCGAACTAACACACTTTTGGATGATTATGTGCATTCTTTAAAACAATAAAAAATTAGGGATAATTTTGAAACGAGAAAAAAGTCTGCTATGACCGGGAATCGAACCCAAGTCTTCGACTTGCCGGACGGATATTCTACCACTGAACTATCGTAGCAGATCAATTTTCTCGTTTCTTAACGCGGATGTTTTCTCGTTTCAAAATTATTCCCAACATTACAGCTTATGCCTGTCTGCATAGGATCTTGAGATCGCTTTATTCCATGAATAAAAAATTAGTCTAAAAACTAAATAGTTTAGAAAATATTTTTTTCGGTAGACTAAAATAGATATACGTATTGCAGCTAATACTAACAGTTTTTTTTTAACGCACTGAGAATTGATAAGCAAGAAACTAAAAACAAAACGCCAAAAAGCTAATGACAATATAATTTTAAAACTATGAATTTTTTCATTTTTAACTTTTGATTATAAGTTAATATTCAACCACATAATTCGTAAATTTAAATATTAATCGACTACAAAAATTAGTCGGTTCCAAGAATGGGCGTGAACTTCAAAATTCATTAAATATGTATAAGAAACTAAGACCAAAATCCATTCTTAGCTCAAGTAGCTACACCTGCACGCGGTGAATGCAATCAAAAACTTTTTCATTTGACTTTCAAACTCTCTCTCTTGTATTGCATTCGTAACTCTGCCGGTAATCAAAGCAAAGTACCTCAGCGTAAACTAGCCAAGAAAGCACGTCGAAACATATGCGAAAGATACACAATCGTATCCGTATCTCGAGAGAAGAGAGCGAACTTAAGGACGGTTAACATCCGAACGAGGGCGGAAAAAAAACCTCCACGAAAACAATGGAGAGATTAAAAACGCAACTGCATAAAGAAAATGTTTTCCCAAGCCCCAGAAGGGAGATAATCCCGCTTCTGACTCATCCGGCAGTGTTTTGCGTTAAGTAATTGATAACCCACCTCTTGTCACTCATCCGATCTCGAAGATAAAAATAGCACGGTGTAATAATATCATTTACCAATTCCTTCATACCCCGAAAGATCGCAATTACGTATAAAATTGACCCACAAAAGGGGAAAGAATGCACCGTGGTAGAGTTGGGAACAGGGTAAGGGAAGCCGGCAATAAAAAAAATAAAACGATAATAATAATTTAATACTGCTTTTTTAAAACGCGACGCCTTTACGGCACGTACTTAAAAGGGATTTACTTTATTCGTCCGCATTATTCGCCATTTTCGTCAGTTTCAGGCGTCTCTGGCCTTCCTCAATGCGTCGCCTTTTGCCTTAGCGCTTCTTCGTCCATTTATTCTTTCCACTACTCTCTTCTCCCTCCCTCTCTCTCTCCCTGTCTGTCTCCCTCTTTCTCTCTCTCCCTGTCTGTCTCTCTCTCTCACTGTCTGTCTCTCTCTCTCTCACTGTCTGTCTCCCTCTCTCTCCCTGTCTCTCTCTCTCCCTCTTTCTCTCTCTCCCTCTCTCTCTCTCTCTCTCCCTGTCTGTCTCCCCCCCTCTCTCTTTCTCTCCTTGTTTCTGTCTTTCCCTCTCTCCGTTTCTCTGTCTCCCTCTCCCTCCATTTTTGTCTCTCAATCTTTGTCTCTCCCTCTGTCTCTTCATCTGTCTCTTTCCAACTTTTCCCTCTCATATTTTGTCTATCTTCCATTCACCTTTTGATCACCGTTCAAAACTCTTCTCGTACCATAATTCAACTTTCGAAAGGTATAAATCATGTCTTTACCTACACGAATTTTATGGATAACATCTTCACCTTTTTTTCTTTCAAAGCGATCTTTCTCAGTGTTTCGAAGGACCGCATTGGAAGTTACCAAGAGATGCAACGGTGAAATCAGCGTTTAAACATTTTTTATAATAACAATAATTCGACTTTAAGAGCGACATTTAGACCATATAGCCCATCCTTACAAATAACCCAGCATGACGAACACAAACATCCATGCCCTCGGCGGGATTCGAACCCACGTCCTCAGTATCCGTCGGCAAATACTCGAAACCACAAATCTATCTAGGCCGACCGAAATTTAAATTAAATAAACGGCGCGATATAAATTGCACAAACTTGCTCATTTACGTATATAGGTTTGGTCGACTGTGTACGCTTATAAAAGAAAAAAGTTTATAAATCAAAATTAACCGTAGTTTAGCGTATATTTTAATGTCACTGGACGATATATAGTAATTTTTTGGAACATATGGCTTACTTAGTATTATTTGTGACACCAGGATGTACGATTGGATGGATTTTAATCAAAATCTATATAGCCATATTTAAGTAAATCAAATTTTGTTTCAAAATATAAAAATAAAATATCCTTAATTGTTGCGCAATATCGTTCATCTCTTCAGAGTATCTATTATGAATGATGTTATCTACAAATACGAGATTTCATTCGATTAATTTAACCGTCTAGGCTGTAGTAAGATTTTGGGAGGATTGCGGCTGAGGCGTGATAGATAAGATAGCTTAGCGTACATTGTAATGTCAATGGACGCCATATAGTGATTTTAAGAGATATGTGGGTTACGTAGTATTATTTGTGAGATCAGGCACTACAATTGGATTGACTTTAATCAAATTTTCTGGAGACATTTTTGAGGAAATAAAATATTTCTAAAAATCGCCAAGATTAAACTACCCTTTATTTTTGTGCAATATCATTTTTATCAAAAAAGGGTCTGCAAAAGATGATACATTGCATATGTACGAGATATCATTCGATTTTATGTACGCGTTTGGGCCCTAGAACCGCGAGCAGACCGACAGACAGACAGACCGACAGACGGGCAGACAGGCAAACGGTCGGACAGACAGACGGACAGACAGGCATATGGCATGGCGAAAACCACTTTTATGGATCCAGGGACACCTGAAACGTGTATTTCCATCAAAATCTCCAAGTCGATTTTTTTCACGATTACAATATGTACTTTCCCAATATACTACGTACGTATATGAGAAAGTAAAAATACGAAACTGTGTTAAATTACACCGATCGCCCTCTCGTCATAGTTTTTTGGATCGCATACGGCTTCTAGCTTACAATATTCAACTTACATAATTTAACCAATTAACTTTGTTATCGATTGCAAAAGAACATGAAAAACTTTATCATTCGAGATTAATTTCGGTCTTATTAAAATATAAGTATGAATGCGCATGCGTGCAATTACCGACCAAATTACTGCGAAGGTCACATCAAAAAGAATCACTTGAGGCAAGTGTATTTTATCCACTCACCTTGATGTGGTATGAGTTGAGCTTGTGACGTGGCAGTGAGTTGAAAGAGCTGAAGTCTTGACGACGCGAGAAGATCCCATTTCCACCGGAACCATGTCTGTAAAAAGAGAAAATGTTTAGAGAAGGTATCACCATTAGAACCCCTGACGCAACCATTGCATCAACAATGTTACTTCATCCCCTCGAAAATTTGCATTTAGACCATCATCACGCGAGGCAGAGAATTAAGTTTACCGCTAACAAAACCTTGACCAAAGTATGTATCTCATCTATATAAAAACGTTAGGTCGACTGAAAACAATTTTTATGTTCCGGATCTTGATTTTCATCTTATAAAAGGAAAAAATATCTAATAGCAGAGGCCGTAAAATCACGCTCTAACGCGTTTATTGCGCGTTTATCGTCTATGTTACGCTTATTCATCAAAAGCGAATTAAACAAGGGTCGGTGGATCTTTATATTAGTTCTGCAAAAAGTAGAAAATCATATGGAGCTGGATTTATTGGACAGTGTTGGTCAGCGTAAAAACTCGTTCGAGCAGTTCAAGAGAACGTCATCACATCTTTAAAAAAATTGTGGGATCAGCACTATTCTTGACGGAAGTTTGTGCAATCTAGCACAAGAAAGGGTAAGAAAGAGCACAATCACATCAACTGTTATAAAAAAAACTACTTAAAATGAGGGTATTGATCAGTTTTTGGCAGAGATGATGCATCTGAACCTTGACAATTTCCGCTTCAGCATATGAGAAAGTATTCTCGTCAAGTAAAAAGAATACTTTTTTCTCTCTCTCTCTCATGAATTAAACGTTACTTTTTAGGATGCATCTAATACACAACTAGGCCTAACACATCGTTAAATGCGTTACAGTTGACTTTGCATGAAAAAGGTGTTAACAAATCAAGTCTTCCCCAACGCTCCGAAGGACTTCAAATATTTACGAGCGCAAATATTATACTTATCATTACATGTTGCAAATTCGTTGAGGTGGGGTCAATAACAGAAACTGTGAAAAAAATTGAGCCCTAATCTAAAATAAACGCAGAGAAATTTTTCACGGACGAGTAAAATTTATTCATCTGTTTTAAAGATGAACAAAGAAATGTTAATGAGTTTATCGATAACTTTGTCGATCTTTCTAATTTTTCTCATATTATACAGTCAAAGTTAGCATCGTTGCCGTTTAGTCTCCAGCGATATATTGCAAGCCGTCAATCAGATTCTCGCATCTCTCTTTACAAAGATTTCAGCGTTTATATTATTTATTTTACTCTAAAATTTGAAAAGGCGGTGGAAAATACGATCAACTACAACACAGATACGGAGCAAGCCAAAGTCATCTCGCGTGCCACTTTGGCCATTGGGTGGAGACGACGAGCAAAATTTTTAGCGAAGGAAACGACCCGAATGAGACTGAAAACGTCGTCGACAGACCGGAAAGAGCGTCGGAATCGACATCGCGAAGGCGCGCGGAAACGATTCGCTGATTTTTTTACTCCTCCTCGGAAAAGATTTAGAGCCCCTTCTTCGCGCCCCCTCAACCTCCGCCTGCGGCAATCTCATTTTCGAGGTGAGTCAGCCGGATTTGAAGCCGGAGCGATCGATTTGTGCGTCCATCGGAGAAAAGGGATTTAAGGGGCACCCTCACCCGATCTCTAAGAGAAAGGAAGATTTCCATCTAAAATGACAAGTAAAATACATACTACAATTCGCCAATTGATGATCGAAACAACTCTTTTATCCATTACACGTTCCAGTGAACGATACTTATGCGAGTTTCTGCCATTAGGAAGCCTTACGCAGCAATAATTGACACTTAGGTTCATTTCACATAACCAGCGATCGGTGAATCACCACCGATGCAGGTTACTTTGCATCTGTAAACCTTAAATATGGCTACATGAGTTACGTGGATCATAAATATGTATTTCAGCAGTAAGATGTACTAGATAATTCATTATGAAAGTGATTCATCGGACTTAGGGTGGGCCGTGATTGCAACGAACCAAATTATCATTGACAATCCCCACTTACTGCTTGGGTTCATCTATTTAATTTCTATTTCTCTAATGTAGATCAATCCATTCCGCCTAAGCTTAAAAGAAGGTATAGCTAATCTCTTTAACTCGAACCTCAATTGGAAGACAAAAAAGTCGAACTGAAGACAATTCTTGTTGTCAATTTCTAGGGATACTCAAGTAAAGTAATATCTACTTTGAGATATAAAGTCTAGGTTGTATTTGTCAAAAATCGATATAAAAATTTACTCAGCCGCACCGTGAAATAAAATAAATACTTAACAAATTATTCCTCTGGAATCTTTTCAAAGATGTCGGAGATATGAGAGAAATGAAAAAGCTAAAGGTTTTGAGAAGTTCACACGTAAATTTTAAGATTTATGGGAGAAATATTTCATCATAGGCAGTGAAACGTTTAAATTTTGAATTTACAGAGACAATTTACATCATATCCTAATCGTTAAAATGATTACAAACTAAATTACAGAACCATTAAATCGGTCGATTTTTTGCGTAGGAATGGAAAAAAAAGAATTCCGCTATCTGCAAAGCCATTAGGTTTTCTGCGAAAAAAAGAAGCTCTTGAATTATCTCAAATCATGACATCCCACTACGAAGTTCTCTCGAGAAACACGAGCCAATTTCTCGTGATTGAACCTTCCCTACATACTTCCTTAAAATTTTTCTTCGTCATCATATTAGATTGCTTTACTTCTTGAATACTTTCCAAAAAGATAGCGCAATCGCCTCCATCACGACCGAGAACAGAACAGGGTAAGGACAGTTTGAAGGTTATAAACTCCGATAGAATCGATTATACTCGTAATTTCCCGTCATACGAGATGCACGCCAGACCGCATAAGAATCACTGTGACACTATCACTTCGAACGGAAGAGACGAGTGGGCGGCGATGGGAGGAAACCACTCTTCGACAATCGATACATCTCGATTTTCGCAAGTGCCTCTTATACTGATTAAAAAACGCCGACTTTGAACTTTCGCTTTTCGCTAGTAACAGAGATATATATATATATATATATATATATATATATATATATATATATATATATATATATATATATAAATTTCGTAAACAAGGGTTGGTGGAACAATTTAAGTTTAAGGCTAGGGTTCCAAGGACGGTGTTGTCGTGCAGCGCTATGCTCTTCTGCAATGCTTAAAATCGCGTTTATGAACACCGATGATTTAATTTGCCCCTAAACGTATTTAAGAACATTAAGAACAACCTTGACGTCGGTTTGATTTTATTTATGATCATTCCTAATTTTTTTAATTATAGCAACCATTACAACTTGGTGTTCACTACATTGAAAAGGTTGGCAACTCTTGCTTATAGGGTTTAAAGCGCTCTTTTAGTGCAAAACACTGAAAACCTTCTCATTTTACCTTTAGAAAACATCGACAAGAATGTTTATTCCGATACTGCATAAGAAATCGTATGGATTTATCGACTTTTATCGGAATCCATTATTTTTAACGAACGAGCGATTATCGGCGTGATTAAGAGAGATTGCTACACAAGAAATAAAGAAATGTTATTCACGTACGAAACTGCAAACACTCCAAATCTATCGCCTCGGTTTTGAAATAATGAAAGAAATCGCTATCTTAGAAGCATTGGTGGAGGCATACAGGTTTCCCTATTCTGCAGAATCGGGTTCAAACCTTGCTTTTGGTATTTTAAACCCACCATCCTAGAGCACAAAATCTAATCGACGCAAGCCTTTTTACCGAGTAAATAATAACTAGAAAAAATTAGAAAAGATCGTTTCGGCAATATTCAGAAGTCATTTTGGATTATTCGCCAAAAATATACATGCATACAAATTTATCGATAATCTAAAATGAGAAAGCATCGCACAATGCTAATGATTGTCCGGTATCAAGGGTAAAAATTAAATACAAAACGTTCATTAATAGCTTTTTCCACTGCTAGTACCAATCTAACAAATTTTTCCAATAAAGCTATTTCAGACAATATTATTCGCTAATAATAAACCGATTTCAAAATTGGCAGAACGGAGTAGAGAGAATTCGGTCATCGGATGAAGCTCATCACTCGGAGAATAATAGGATCTAACTCGAGACCACATCCCCGAAAGCGAGTAAATCATTCAGCATTCCTCCATTGTTTCTCCTTCCACGAAAGACCCGCGTAGGCACGAAAACAAGCGAGAGACGAACCGGAGCAAATTACATTTTCGCCGAATACCTACTTTCCGGTACCTTTTTTTTGCTACTCGGCTTATGGAACCGAAAAACACCTCAGCCTCCATATCATTCCGGTGATATTTATAGACTTCCATATATTTTTTCTCGTAGTGGTAATTCTGCGAAGATTTTATTAAATTTCCACTACGCCAAATATTCCCGTTGCTAAAAATGTTTTCTTAAAGTGAAATACGAATTAAGTTTCGATGTGACCACTTGACCTTTAAACGGAGAAAAAATTTACACGACTCACTTCCACCTTAATTATCATAATAATCACCGATCGCGGTGTTAAATTCGGTAAATAACGAACTTAAGTATTATAAAAAATGAAGTTTGGAAATGATTGGAGAGGTAGAGTGCGTCACAAAAATAAAAGACGAAAAGCTATATTTCCAACGCCTCTCCGGTCATATTTTTAAGAGATATTTTTATCAAACGCGCGTGTCGCATTCAGGGACACCCACTAAATTAATTTTCAGGTAGAGCGAAGCAACCCGGAAACGCCGATCGTGGCGCCACGAGTCCTCTATTTTCTCGAGCGGCGTTGCTACGGCAACGGAGGCGAACGCACAAAATTCTCCGAATCGGTAATAGGGTAAACGTACTGAGACGTTTTCCCAGATACGAAGCTAGTAGGGGATTCTTTTACCTCTATTCCGCAAGTTCCCTTCCCTGTAACACTACGCAGTGCAGCAAACCCCTCGGATTTTAAGTTCGCAACAAACGCTTCCATTATTCCAAGAAGACAGGCGTAGAAAGACAGAAAAATAACTCAGTTTTGATTCGTAGATAAGACTTGAAGTTTAGGTATTCTTTAAAAATCATGATAAATGAAATTCCTCCAAATATAAATTAAATTCTGTGACGTCAATTTAATACATGCAAAATCGGCTTAGGACCGTCAGGAAGAATTCACGATAAAATCCGAATTCGGCAAAACGACCAGGTGAGGATATTTATCGCGAAATGGGTAATATTGTAAATCGATAACACCCGGGCAAGATGAAATTCTGTTAACTCACCGGGATATAGCTCGTAAAAACTGGACGAATAGTTGCGAAAACAAATAATTTCATTATTTATTACGGGACGGCAAATAAAAACGCCAATATTATATTTTTTACGATACCTCCACGAAAAGTCAAATCGTTTCTTTTGTGACACGATACGTGAAAGAAAAGTTTTTCACACACTGAACGAAGATATAAAGTTAAAAATGGAAAACTGCTGGAATCTTAAATTAAATTTATTTATCTATTATTTTAAAAGACATTAAAGATAAACAAGAAAATATTTATCTAAGGATGATTTCATAAAATACTGCATCATTAAAAATGTTTAATAAAAGGGTTCTTCCAATAACGGGTAAAAACCACGCGTCTAAATACGAACTACTCCCCCCAATTAGGGGATTTCTCTAGGGGTTAAGTTGACAGAGGTTAAGTATGTTCCCCGGGCATTTCACTCTACCGCTGCATAATCTATTCGACGATAGGAGACAGAAAAAAAAGATCCCATCGGAATCCGTTTAACTAAGCTATTAGTGGATCTCTCCGGAATCCACCGCAAATGGAAACCGCTCCGATTAGCGCAGGCAATAAAACATTCCATAGTCTCGGAAGCGGATGCAACTCGTGAAGTTCCTGCTACGAATAGTTTCTTCCGCCTGACTGATGCGTTGGACGAATTCGGTCTCATTCCCAAGCGCACTCTAAAAAAAAAGAGTATGTATTACTGTGTGGAGAAATCCACCTTTTTTATCATATCTGTCGAAACCTCGCTCGAAACAGGATTTATTTTACTGCGTCTCGTCGGCCCGTAATTGGATAACCTTCGCCGTCCTGGTGGGAATTTTCTTATCGCAAAAAGAAAACGAAACCTTGAAATCCGTTTTATAAAGAAATTCGCGAAAAGTATTCCGGCGAAGTTTGCGCGAAAATATGACGCGAAAAACAGCAGACCTTCAAGGTTTAATCGCGAGGAATGCCAGTGCAAAAAAACTAGCCTCCGTAAATTTTCCGACCCCTCAAGCAACTGCAATATTGGATTACTTCAGCCTTCTTCGGAAGACCATCATGACATTACATAAAAAGGCCAAATTTTTTATTCTCCTTATTTATACCTCGTACAGAAATATCCAAACGCGCATATCTGCAGAAAAGCTATAAAACCGGAACACTATAAGCAAAACCTCTATCTCATGTGTTATATTATTCTAAAGATCCGTTAAATATAGCCACGTCCCGTTACTGCAAGTTACTCCAACTGAAACTTTTCAACTGAAATCTCCTACAACCGGAGTTTCCGAAAACTGGATTTTCCCACGATTGGAATATCCTACAATTGGAATTTCCTGCAACTAGAGCCTTCTGCGACTGGAATCTTCTACCACTACAATCTTCTATAATTGAAATTCCCTACAATGAAATTTCCTCTAATTCCGATATCCCATAGTTCTAAAGGCCATTATTTTCCTCCTAATGTTCCAACCGCAGAATCTTGCAACTGCTACAAAATAACTACGTCCATTTGAATATACTGAGAAAAAACTTATGTAAAAAACTATCGACATTTCTCGTGATAAACGCAAAGGTCGACATCTTTCCATCCTCACTCTCTCTTTTCCATAAGAAGAATGCACTTACAGCGTCATTTTGAAAGAGACCATGTCCGAAGAAGGCAAAGTCCTAAGGTTGTAAGGAACCCCAGGCCTCCGTCGAACGCTAGCATGGCTTCCCTGAGGCTCATGGAGAGTCGCCATTTATTTTTCGAGGGAATTTGATTCGTTCCCACCGCCGAAGAAGCCGGGCTGCACCGATGGAATGACAATACGGGGAAAAAATAATGCACCCCCGGGTTTACATAAAAGGATTCCCTCTTCAATTTCGCCGCCGAGGGAAACGACCAAACAACGTCGACCTTTTTTTTCACTGGAAAGACTTCATTCTCATAATGACGTCATAATATACTTATAAATCAGTCCATTAATATCATTATATATAGACGCTTCTTACAGAGGGTTATATATATATATATATATATATATATATATATATATATATATATATATATATACACACACTAGTAGAAGGTGCTTGCATACTGCAAGCATTTCATCTCACCTTGAAAAATCATTCATTTTTCAGACAGATATTTCATCATGAGAAATATTTCTTTAATTCTAAAGATTTCTCCTCTGGACAGGTTTTCGTTTTTTCATTGTGGAAAAATAATGGAGTAAAACTATCGCTAATTTTTGCAATTTTAGGAATATTATAATTTTCTCACATTGAGTTAATAATGCCACACATTTATGCCAAATTTTAAATTTATAGTAGAATTAGAAGTGATATTACATTTTTCTAATTGTTTAAATTTAAATAATTTTTAACGGACAACATAACAACTTTATGGATAAATTGAAATGTTTATTCGTTTACGTAGGCTAACCACTAAAAAATTAAAAAATTTCAGCTCCCTAACCTGCGGCGTAGTGTCTAAGCATCTACCAATTTGTTTAAACTTTAAGAATTTTTAACTGCCAAACAAAAAAAATATCAAAATTTCTATAACCCGATTTAGTTATTTTACAAATCCTACTTTTAAAAAAATTTCAGCTCCACAGCACATTCGAAAATACATAAATCTTGAAAATTTGTTTAAACAATTGCGAATTTTTAACGGCCGCATTGTTGCACTTTTTCATGATTTTCGTTTTTTCTGGTCGGTTTTGCACATAATCCTAACTAGGAAAAAAATTTCGAATCTCCAGCTCATCTGGAAGTGCCTAAACATTAGTATCCTCATATGTTATATCCTCCTCCTCTGTAAGAAATGTCTATATAGAATACTATTAGTTGGTGCTTGCATACTGCAAGCATTTCATCTCACATTAAAAGAACATTCATTTTTCAGACAGAAATTTCAACATTACAAATAGACTTTTAATTCTAAAGATTACAATTCTGCAGCGATTTTCGTTTTTCCCACATGTAAGAATAATAGTTTAAAACAATCTCCAAATGTCGCAATTTTAAAAATTTTACACTTTCTTCATTATAAGGTTCTAATGCTACACATTTTAGCCAAATTTTAAAGTTGTAGCACTTCTAGAAATTTACTATACTGTAAATAATTTGAAAATTTCAAATGTGTGGAATTAGTACCTTACATTGGATAAAGTATTATATTCTTAAAATTGCAAATTTAAGGAATTTTTTAAATCAAATATTTTTCAATAAAGAAAGATAGGAATTGGGAGCAGAGGTGAAATATTTTGAATTGAAAAAATATTTCTAATAATGTTTATCAGTGTGAGATGAAATGTTTAATTTTTCAGAGAGATATTTCATCATCGGAAATATTTCTTTAATTCATAAGATTTCTCCTCTGCACCAATTTTCGTTTTTTCCTCATGGAACCATAATGGAGTAAAACAATCACTAATTTTTGCAATTTTAGGAATATTATACTTTTGCCACATTGGGTTAATATGGCACAAATTTCTGCAAAATTTTAAATTCGTAGCACATTTAGAAGTGAAATAGCATTTAACTAATTGTTTAAATTTAAATAATTTTTAATAGCAATTTCATGGATACATTGAAATGTTTATTCGTTTACATATACTAAACTCTAAAAAACTTTCCTTAAAATTGTTATTGCGGCCGTTATAAATTTTTCAATACATAAAGAATTAGATAAATGTTTTTTAACTTTTAGATGTGATCAACTTCAAAATTTGGCAGAAATGTGTGGAAAAAGTATAATAATCTAAAATTTGCAAATTTTAGGGATTACTATACTCCAATATTGTTCCATAAGGAAAGAATGAAAATGGGTGCATAGGTGAAATGTTTGAATTAAAATTTTTTCTAAGAATTAAATATCTGTGAAAAATTAATGTGCTTTCCAAGGTGAGATGAAATGCTTGCAGAATGTAAGCACCAACTACTTGTATAACATATTGCTGGAACACAGGAGATTGCATATTTGCCATACATTACAATGAAATCTCTTTTTGATAAAAATAAAAACTTAACAACTTGTGCACTAAAATAAAATTTTGAAAAGTGTTATAACAAAAATAGATACATATACTACAATCAGAGTTGGGAAGTTCCAGTGCCGACCTTAAATTTTCGAACTGGTTCTGTTCTAGGTTCGGTTCCGAATGATAGAAGAAATGGTTCGATTCCGGTACGGTTCCTAGTTTTCAAAGAAATATGCTTTTTATTGATAAAATCTTACATGAAATACAACTTTTTAAATTGCGTTAAGATGTTATAAAAGTTTCTTATAACTAATGTGACTAAAAGTCATCTTTCTAAAAAAATCCCTTTTTTAATTCAAATTGTTTCCTCTCTCTTTTGAGTTTTTGTTCTTCTGTCCTCTTTTTTAGGTTCAACATATTTAAATTGCATTTTTACGCTTTTAATTTCTTTATTCATCCAAAGATGCTAATATATTTCAGTATAAATTATGTATTTAATATATTTCAGTATATTCCAAACGGTTGGCTATATAAATATCAGGCATTTTCAGGTGAACCTCTACTACAGGGGTGAACAATCTTTAGTTAATAGCCTACCACATTCGCAGTCATAGGACTCTCGGTGGGCCGTATTTAATTAAATAACCTCCGGATTCATCGGCCAACATTAAACTTAAATATGAAAATATTATTGAGATCCCTTTTCCATAGAATAACGCAACAAACATTAGAAACTCGAGAAAACGGGAGAATTTTATACCTTGGCGTGTTAAACATTTAAAAATTGTAATATCATACATGTATATTCTTAGAAATCTTGCCGTGGGCAGAATTAAACTGAGCAACGGGCCGGATCCGGCCCGCGGGCCGCACGTTGCCTACTCCTGTTCTACGAAATTGGTTGAAATAAAATTAAAGTTGAGTGATCTTAATTTGAAAACAACTAATAGTTTAAAATAAAATTTAGTAAATGATACTTAAATTAACTCAAGGGGATGTGAAATAAACCTACGATTAAGATTCAGTTTTAATTTATCGATTAAATCAAGATATTGGATTTATATTTTCGTCTTCCAAATCATAAACTTTTCTCGATTCATCGTCTTAAAAAATCATCTTTGATCAATTACACAACAAATTCAATTATTTAATAATATTCTTCCAATACATTTCTTTCTTTGGATTATGGATGATATTAAAATAGCAAGGATCGACTTCCAACTCATTATTCCGTTTTAAAGGGAACCGTTCCAGAACGGAAATTTTGACAACAATGTTCCGGTTTGGGTTCCGGTTCCGACTCAATTTTTCTGTTGCTGTTCCGGATCCAGGAACAGGAACCATTTTGGAACTATTCCTTGTTCCGTAACCGGAACTTTCCCATCTCTTTTAAAAATTTGGAAATATTTTGCCAAAATAACTTGGAAAATGATACATCTTCTCCGAATTAAGAAATGTAAGCTATCAGGAAAATTCAAATACATGGAAATTTAGAATTTTTAAATGTCTCGACATATAAAATGGTTTAATGATGCTGCGAACGCATGATATAAAAAATAAAAAATCATTCGTTTCTTGAAATAAAATTAACCTACCACATAATAATGAGCTAACAGATTTCAAATCCGTTATTTCAATAAAAATTATCGTCTCGCTTGGAGTAAGACGCTCATAAAAAATTTAAATTTCAAGTAAACAAGACCGTCGCGAACACGACCAACTGCATATAATAAATCTAGCGAGGTTATTGACTGGAATCAGCAACGATTTTCTTTACAAGCATGGCGTAAAACAGGCACGCGCAAATTACACGCTCCCGCGATTATTTCCGAGTTCCATAATTTCACAAATTCCACATAATCATTCCCGCAGTCGTAAATTCTAATGACATCTTTTTAACCGCATGGCCACCGGCAGCGATGCAAGAATATTCTCAGCCCGTTCTAGAGATCTTCAGTTCCTTTTTGTGCCAATTCCCGTCGGTTATGCCCAAACGACTTTCTAAAAGCATTGAAAACTGCAACGTACTCTGAAAAGCTCCAATTCCTTCCATTTAGATAAAAAAATTAAGGGCACCGACATTCCTTTTCATTTAGAATCTTACATACGTCCATAGACAACAAGCACTACCTGTAAAAATGAGTGATTCTAACTCACATAACTGTTGAAAATTCTTTCAGATTCTGTTATCGGCGAATACAACTGATGTAGGCTTCATGGTTGCCGAAATGAGGATATGGTTTTTCTTAACTCTTTAGGGTAATAGATGTTACATGGTTATTTTTCATTTTTTTAAAGCTCATTGTTTTAGTTTGTTTCTAGTCAAAATACGAGTTCGATAATTGTATATCGACATAATTTCTTTGGAAATGTAAAGATGGAATTCCCAATTTACGAAAAAAGATAGCTACGAAGCGCTCATTTGACACAATTTCGACGGAAAATATATTAGGAAGAACTAAGAAAACACGTCACAGCATCTAACGGAAATCTAACCCTTTTTCGATTTTTTCCTAAAATTAATAGGTATAATAGAAATTAAATTGGCAAAAGCCTTATAAAAGTGAGCTATTTCACGGACCAGAAATTTTCTTACAGTTCACTTCAAAATGCGCTATCACTGTTTCCGAAACATAAATTCGCCTTCGTTCCTACTTTTCATGCACATCTTGAAAGCTACATCAGTCAATAAAATCATCGTTGAGGAAACTGCGAGGGTAAGCTCGTATGCTAGCTAGCAATTAGATAACGGAGTGAGCGTATCCGAAGGTGAAAAATCGAAACCAGAAGATTGAACAACATTCTAACCGCATTCTAAGAAAGTGCAGTAAATCATTACCTACATTAAGTCTCTCTCTCTTTTTCAAATAAATAGAAAACAAGAAAGCGCTAGAAATACTAATTCGACTAAAAAACTCCACTGCCTTACACAACACACGACACTTGAAAAACAATTTCGCAACTACCTCGAACTGAGGTAAAAAATTATTAGATCTATTTCCGTTTAGGCGCCGAGACTCTTAATTCTCCTTTTTAACCTTTACGCCATATGTTGGTCATTGGCGGTAACTAATCAGGAATTCAGTTATTACTGGAATCAACGATCCGTAAACCAACGTCGACAACGGATTCTTCGCATTTTAAAAAATACGTCTGTCTGCATTGCCAGCATCAGTTATGAGGAAACTATACAATGCGATCGATCATTCATTATTTGATTTTCCAAGAGCGAGAAAAATAAGGTCTTATTTTGGAATAAATTAAGGGATAGGTTTAAAGAATTTGTGGAACATTACTATAATGCCTTCCGGCATTATTATCTTGCGCGGTGAGAGAAGATCCTCGCAAAGCTGCGCACGAAAGCTTTTAGCGTCGGCGCAAGCGAGGAATAGAGAAAGGCGGCGACGCGGCGAACTCGGCGCAACAGGCATCGGCTTCGGGTTGGAAGACGTTCAAAATACCCATTTGATGCGGAGGCCATTAACGAAATTTATACGCGCATTGACCGCTGAAAACATTCGCCCGCGCGAAAATAAGTGGAAGGATCGCCGAAGACGATGCCCGAGGTTGGACACCGTCGCACAACGAGCATTACTCTCTGTATTTTATTTTAGAATTTTCCGCGAACTCTGTTGTTTGACAAATATGATACTGAACACTATCCCGGGCGTTGACGCCAGTGCGTAAGAATGGACCAGCAAGATTTAGCATAGTCGGGAAATACTTGCAATTGGCTGGAGCAAGGACCGTAAGTGAATTCTACAAGATCTGTATTGAAGGAAGCAGGTAATCATCCTCTACAACTTATCACACGACAGGATTTTCAAAAAAGAAACGCCTACGACAAAAAATAAAAACTGCCAGGCAGACGACAAGACAAGCGAATTAAATTTGAATTCCCAGCCGATTCGCCTCTGTCCTACGCACAGTGGGTATCTCAGAGGTAGTGCAATGAATAGCCGGGGAAGGGAAGAGGGAAACCCGGTGCCGGCATTTGCCTGCTCTTACGAATAACACCAGGGGGGCCAACAGCTTAACGTCCCTTCCGAAGGACGGAACAGCTGAATTTGCGCGGTCTCCTCAAACCACACAAACAGGGGGCCGGGCGACCTTGGAAAAATCCTACTTGCGCAGGATTCGTACCCGATAACTTTTTCAAGCATCAGGCGAGTAGCAGCCAGCGTCCTCTAGACAAGCGAAGTGATAAGATAACGCTTTTGTTTCTAAGCGCACGTACCCAAAAATAAATGTCAGCCCGAAAAAAGTCTTTCCGAACCAGTGATAATAACAAAACATGCGAATGCTCCATCAACATCACAATTTCTCATTCTCCATGGAGTTACGTTTTATTTATTTCTTTATTGGGAGAAATTCTCATACAGCTTCGGATCTTCACCGAGGTCTTACAAAAACTCCAAACTTATTCCAGTACGATCGATCGATCGTGGGATGATGACACTGGCTCATCGAAGTCAGTTTCCGAAAGGAGAAGAACAGCAAATTAAAAAAATAACGAGGTGGCGAAATTTCGCCGACTCCGACACAACATGAAAAAAGCCCGATATACCAACGACTTTCAAGGCGCGCTAAACAAAGAGGTTTGCTTCTCCGGCCTTTATAATTTATTCCTCTCTCTAGCGGGAAAATCCGAAAAAGAACGAGCCATTTTCTCGACCAATATGTCCCCGTCGGCGCCTTAAATTTCAACGCAAACATTCGCATTCCTTTTAGAGGAATAACGCCCTCATAGAAAGGCGCGAACGAGCGCTCAACCGTTGACGGCTCTCGGGTTTATTTATCGCTCCTCGGAAATCTTTAAAGAGGCTGGTTATACGTATTTATTTATGAAACGGTTTGAAGAGAAAAACTCAAGTTCTATTACACGACGGCGGAAAGAGTCGTGACCTCAAAATTCGTAACGCTAGAGGAAGGTGGCGAAAGATCGATAGAAAGAGGTAGGGAATTACGTAAGGGTGTGAGGGAGAATGAGAAGAGAGGATTAGAGAAAGGATGTGAGAGAAGGAAAGAATACAGATTTAAAAATATGAGGCAGAATGAGGATGTATAGGATAAGAGAGAAGGAAACGGCAAAGAAAAACAGAAAACGGGAGGCATGTAAAATACAACGGAAGGATTAACAGCAAAGAGGGTAAAGGGGTAAAAAGAAAAAAGCATAACAAACTAGGAAAATAAATACGAAAGAAAAGGGGTACAGCCAGAAGGAAGAGAAAATAGAGAAAGAAAATAGAAAGCGGAAAGCAATAATGGAGAAAATGGGAAATGGGAGAAAAGGGGAAATGAGAGGAAAGAGGGAATAGAGAAAATAATAGAAAAAATAATAGAGAAAACAGAAAATAATAGAGAAAAAGAATAAAAGAAAAGAATATAGAAAAAGAATAAGAAAAGAATAGAGAAAAGGAATATAAGAAAAGAATAGAGAAAAAGGATACAAATAGAATTGAGAAAAATGATAAAGAGTAAAAGGATGGAGGAAAAGAATAAAGAAAGAAAAAGGAAAAAGAAAGTAAGAATGGAGAAGAAGAATACAGAAAAGGTATAGAGAAGGCTAGTGAAAAGGAAAAAGGCTAGAAAAGGGAAAATTGATAGTGAAGAAATATAGAGAGAAGAAAAGAAATAGATAAAAGAAATAGAGAAAATAAATAGAGAAAAGAAATAGAGAAAAGAAATAGAGAAAAGAAATAGAGAAAAGAAATAGAGAAAAGAAATAGAGAAAAGAAATAGACAAAATAAATAGACAAAATAAATAGACAAAAGAAATAGAGAAAAGAAATAGAGAAAATAAATAGACAAAAGAAATAGAGAAAATAAATAGAGAAAATAAATAGAGAAAATAAATAGAAAAAATAAATAGAGAAAAGAAATAGAGAAAATAATAGAAAAAGAATAGAGAGATGATAGAAAAAGGAAAACTAATGATAGAAAAATGTGATAGAAAAAATCATAAAGAATGGAGAAAGAGGACAAAGAAAAAGGAAAAGAAAATAGCTGAGAAATCTTGGGGAGGGGAAGTCTACCGATGATGACAACATTTTCTTCTTCTGTTTTCGTCCGCGTCGCGACAGACAAGAAGGGATTTTCTTCCTTTTGCTCTCGAGTAAGATTGCTCGCTGCGTTCGGTAAGACTTCGCTCCTCCCCATCTCCTTTTTCTTCCTTCCTTCCCCTCTTTCTCTCTCGCAAACTCAAACCGGTGATTTAATCATTTACTCGGAATACCGCGCAATATGGACGTGGTCTCCAAGGATCTCGTACGGCACTCAGGTCACGTAGTTCCCCGCTTCTCTCTTTCAGTGCTTTTTTCCGAAAAATCGTAAATGGGATTTTTTCCTCACTCGATCTGTCTAAGAAAAAACCGAGACATTTTGATACTTCGACATTGTGCGGTCGTCGTGACGTTTCTCGATGGATTACACGCCTTCCGATAAAGGACCCAAAATGGGTGTTTATGATCCAAAAGCGTGTGCACCAAACGTTAACTTTAACTTTTATAACGCGCTTTGTCTTCCCTTATTGTTCGATCCATACAATTTTGACGATAAATGTCTTGACGCGACAATTTTTCTACACGGTGCCTCAAATTTACAGTTTTTCTTAGGAAGAAGTAGTTTAATCCATGAACATGGATAAAATTAAAGCGTTTTTTTATGCGATCATACCTCTACATACTCGATCAATTTCGGAATTCTTGAGACGTTCCCTATTCGCCTCTTAAATCTCAAACTTTTCAATGGTATCAATGTGGAAATGTACGTTCAAAATTTCAGCCTTGCATCTTTTTTACCTTCGGAAATATTTAAAAAATTTAATGGGCTCCAATCCGACTCCATATCTTTTTCAAAACAAAAACAAGCGGCAGCAGCGCAGAAATCTACACTCCAAGTTTCAGCTCTCCGTCGTTTACGGTTTCGTAACAACTTGAATTTTAGCAAGCGCACGAACAGAGCCTAAGTGAAAGTAAAAGCGCATTTTTTTAAAACGCACTTAAAATACTACAAAATAGTCCAATCGCGTTTTAAATTTCTAAGAATAGTCATTCCGTAATTTATCTAATGGCTGGGTATTACGGTACACAGTGCAGTCCCTAATAACCCTCATTAACTACTTTGGCTCCATTACAGCGATCCTAATAATCCTAGGGGGAAAAACGACCCTCAATGTCATTCCCTCCTGCAGTAGGCAACGTATTTTGTATTCGTGGTCGTACATTTTGATCATTGCCGTAACTAGGGCGGGGCAAGCGGAGCATCTGCCCCGGGCGCAAATAAATAAGGGGCGCAAAAATTGTTACTGGCAAGTTGTCCGAGGTTGTATGGACAATAACAGGGGCGATTTCACTATTATACTTGTTCCAGACATTAAGTACGCATTGCAAGCCCCCTAAAAACCAACCAACTGATTTAAAGAACTATTTTTTCTTATATATTCCACTAAAACTACAGATATTTTACAATTACTGTAAAACTATTCACTTGTGGAAAGTTACCCTAATATATTTATTGCGCTTCACATATTCCTAACACTACCTGTAACAACAACAACATGTGAAAGCAGCTTTAGCAAACTGAAGTTAGTAAAGAATTATTTAAGATCCAGCATGGGTCAGCAAAGGGATTATCGGGGCTAATCTATTCTTTCTATAGAACATGCCACAGCAGAATATAAATTTGTTATGATGATGATGATGATGTTATTGATGAGTATGCTGCATTAAATTCACTCTTTAATACCTATTAAAATATTTACATTTTCTGTATTTAAATTATGTACGTATGCAATAATATTTATAAGTATGTATTTAAATGATATACATTTATAGTGAGAAATTATATCATTTGTAATTTATTTTCATTTATTAATTTTTCTCCCAAAATCTAAATTGTAAAAAAATATAGGCATTAGAGAATTTTTTATGAAGGGGGCGCATATTTAATAGTTTGCCCCAGGTGCTAAAATAGCTAGTTACGGCGCTGATTTTGATACATGCGGGAATAAATTGCTCAATTCGAAGAACGAGTTTTACGTTTTCTGCCATTTTGGATTCTTAAACCCTTATTATTACGTAGATGGAATAAATCTCGCCCATAATTACGGCAACGGCGGTGTAATTGCGACCCCGAAACATCGACGAGTATGACAAGGCTGTCTCCCGAGCGTAACTCGACACCGATGCGGAAATCCTTACGAGTTGATTAATTAAGTCGCCGAGAGGCGCTCTCGCACTTTGGCGTCATCTGACGTTCTCGGAGATCCGAGAGGAAGACAGGTGGAAGAGAACCATCACACGAACACCGCACACCCACCGAGTAATCATTAAGTTAAAATTTCCGGCCCGTTCCTTTAAAGGGCGAAAGTAATCTTTTAAATAATTTAAGAGAAATAATTGAAAGGAAATTTTACGTTCTATGAAATAAAATAATAACATAAAAAGCTCCAGAATAAAACAAGGTGGAAAAGTATACTCCATAAATGGAATACACAGAGATTTCAAAGGCGTTATTAATGGAAAATATGTATGAAACGGTATCGAATGATTGGGTGATTCTCGAACCTTTAGTCTCGGGGACTATCTTGTAGTAAATGTTGTTCTCTATCCGAATAGTTTTTTAAATCTATATCTCGCAGATCATATAAGAGAATGGGAGAGAAATATATATATATATGGATTTTTAATTGTTGTTTGCTGAGAGAACCGTCTTCGCGATCGATGTAAACAAAATATGCGATGTTTTGCTCGGGATTTTCTAGAATTTTTATCTTCAAAACTGTCTTAATTCTGTGGCCTCTTGGACTTTCTTGTAGTAAATGTTGTTCTCTATCCGAATAATTTTTTTAATCTAGACCTTACAGATCATATAAGAGCTAGGAAGATAAAAGTTTGATATTTCATTATTTCTTGACGGATGCCATTTAACGAGATACGAGTATAAGTTTATTAAAGTAATTATGTAAAGTGGAAGTTCTAATTGACGGATCCAGTTGAAAATCACAATTGGGCGATAAATTTTAATAAAGATATTAAATTAAAATCCGTCCAGCGGTTTAGGAGATGAAAGTTACGACGGACGGACCATAAGGCGGTCCGCTATTACCGCCTCGCTGGTAAAGAACGCCTAAAAATGAACACAGGCTTTCTTAAAAGAATTAGAAATCGTAAAGATTGAAGTCCGGTATTGAAATTAGATACCTTATTAGCCGGCTACGAAAAATTATAGCGCTAGAGATAAAATTTAAATTTTTTACTTTTTAACCCGCTCTTTTAAATTTGTTTGAAACAATTTTCTACTTTGAAAAGGACTTGATCAACTATTTCCGATCTTTACGAGAAACATGGCTGTAATTTAAACACTATTCTTTGTAGGTATCTACTTTATTGCCTGATAAATCACCAAAATGGAGGGTGATAAGTGTTTGCAATGAATAAAACTTATCCTAAGAAGGCACACATATACTGCCTCCGTTTCCCGAGACTCCTACTAGATTTGCAGAAAATCGAACCTATGCCCTACAATTGATCTCACCATTGTTCGCCCTCGCAAGACTATATTCCACAATAGTTAGGTGCTGACAATGCAGACTAAAAGAAACGACTTTCGTGTGAAGATATGCACCGAAACACCTGCAGCATCCGTAACGAATCGAAGACAATAGAATTACACCGGCGAAAAAACATTCGAAGTAGGGCGCAACCTTTCCCGCTTGATTTACAAATTGTTTACGCATTATTTCCGGTAACTCCACCAAATATTCTCTGCGCTGGCCCACTGCATAGTTCAGACGTTATGCTAAGTTCAAAAACTTTCTAGAGCCCTCTCCGTTACCGTTCGCCTTTTATATAAGGAAGATTCTCCTGGAAACGGAAAACCGTAAACGAGCGATAATCTCTCCAATCCCACCTCCAAAGATAAAATGACCAGATTCCCCAAAAGCCGATGCGGGCAAAAGAAACCGAAAGAAGCCTTTCAATGTGGGACAAATCTGGACCACCACTTGCTACAAAATTAATTTCAGATCTTTCAGAGAAATACTAAAGGTGCAAAAACGATTTGACTGCAATGCTGTAAATCGTAATGCGAAATGAGAGGAAAGTTGACTCAACAGAGAATCATAGCGCTCGTCCCATGACTTGAAAAGTATAGAAAGGTGTACTCCATGTCGGAGTACACATTTTCCAAATGCGTTCTTTGAGATCGCCAAACTTGAGTGAAACTGCCCAATACCAAATTTCATCAAAATACGTCCTGCGGTTCCAGAGTTGAAACCGCTACATTGTAAGCTACATGTAGTTCTTCATGTAAAGCGGTCGTAATTGTCGTACGATTTTAACCAAAATAGGAATCGGTATAACTTCCCAATACGAAATTTCATTCAAATACGACCAGCGATTCCCGAGTTAAAACGGAGGTACGTTGGAAACTATACATAGGTCTTCATGTAAAGTGGTCGTAATTATTGTCCGATTTTAACCAAAATTGGAACCGGTCGACAAATTTTAGTGTAACTCCCCATACCAAATTTCATCAAAATACGACCAGCGGTTCCCGAGTTTTAACATACAGACGGACGGATGGACGGAAACGACCTCCCATATATGCGTGCACTTTGTGCAAAGAACGCATAAAAAGTCACGAAATAAGTACACTTAAAAATCAAATAAAAAGTTTTTAAATATGTTATTGGTGAATACCACTGATGATGGCTCCCTGGTAGCCGAAATGCGCATATAGTGTTTTAATAAACTCTTTATGGCCACTGGAGATATCTGCGTAATACAAAAGTAACTGACGATTCGACTAAAATTGCAAAAACCAATAAAAAAAGCCATTCAAAAAATAACCTTGGTGAGAGCAGGGAAAAATCACTTGACATAATGAAAATTCAATCGCATTTCTTCTAGCCCGATTGGATTTCTTCGCATAAATTACAGCACGCTCGAAAGAATTATGCGGGATGAAAGGTACAATGCGGGACATTTTCCGGGAATTGTAGCACGCGGGTAGGAAGTCAAAATTATGGACTGCCCGGGACGTCTTGACTACCTTATAACATCACGACTTACTTCCGAAGGAGACAAGAGGTTCCGAGAACGCGCTATAGATGCGTAGCTTTTCATCTTGGCTAGCTTAATTCTCAGTAGCGAATAGAATTACTTTAGGTTCGACTTAGACCTGACGATTCCAGGTGTAATGCAGGCGAAGCGTAGCCAACGCGGTGGAACGTCCAGAGATAAATTGTACTGCTAAAATTGGTTTGCATTGGAAAACGTACGCGCGGTCTCACAAAAGTGGAAATAATATCTTAATTATTTTTAGCGTGCCATGGTTTTAATTGTCGTGTAAGAATTTGTTTATTACGATATGTAGGTTGCCCAGTCTGGCTATGCACACACTAAAAAGTGCGCCAAGTGGTCAAGGCGCGAGTGGTATCGGACAATTTTTCGTTGGAGATTTCTCTAGGAGCTGAAAAACTGCGTAAATATAAATTTCGATCATCTTCGAACGTACAATGCCAAAATAGAAAATACGCGAATCCCGCGTCATTAAACTGATAACTTTATTTTTAAATTGAAAGAAACTTTAGCGGTTCCTGACTCAACATCACCTGTACCCTTGATAATATGGAATACCACAAGGACATTTCAAATTAAAATGTTGTCTTGACAAATTCAATATAATTTGTACTAATAAAGTAACACTGAATTATCACCAAGGACAATTAATTGATGGTTGAAATACACATACAGCTATTGGGTAAGGCAGTTGGCCAGAACAATTATTTTATTTGGGATCGCTAATTTAGCTTGGAAGACAAGACAAAGCATCCGTGCGCAGGTAATACAGGAACACTAGATTCGCATTTTTCTGATTTTCGAAGCCATCGTTTTAAATCTTTTTTTATAACTATGACAACCATTACATTTCTGAGCTTCTGGGTTTTAAGAACCTCGCCAAAAACTGTAGTACAAACTTTCCCACGCTCAAAAGAATGCGACAGATTTAAAACTGCAGCGAAAACTAACGCCGATTTCCGACCTGATTCCACGTTGACTACATTTCAGCGGATATTCGACACCGAGAAAACCCTTCGCTGGATTATTTTTATTGCAGGCCGTGGCGGCTGCTGGCATAGGGCCATGGAGCCATTGCCCTACCAAAATTCACTGAAAGAAAAAAGCACTATAAATAATTGCTTTTGAACAGATTGATTTCCTTTTTGAGTCTGTAATAAATTTAATTTGTCGTGAAGCAGCACAATACTCCGGTCGGTAAGAGAATTTACGGGAAGAGTGGGCGGCGAGTCCGGCGGGGAGTTCCCCCTCCAACTTGCATCGCCGGGCCACCGCCTAGCTGGCTCGGTCACAAGTCGTGGAACGCATGCGCATTGCATGCTTTTCTCTCCCTCACCTACCCTCTCCCGCGCTTGAGTATAACGACTGATATCGACCGTTGGGGCCAAGTTAAGTTTGGCTCGGCCGGCCTTCAAGCTAGCAGTTTGATGTAGACTGGCGAGCGTAAATGTTTCAATTCTCCGCAATTAATACGATAAGTGCTTCATTAAAACAGCCGGTTTCATCTTTGACTTATGATGATAAACTCGAAATTAAGCGAATGGGAAGACCCCTCCCTAATTTGAATTTTAGTTAAAAAGCAACAGTGTGCCAACAAACAGGAAAGGTGTCGTAGATATAATGCCGATATTTATTCGAAGAACAATTGGCTGTGCGGGTGTGATGAAAAAAATGCGTTTTTTTGTTTTCCTTGTGTTATTTTCCAAGATGTCAGCTGGTCGAGGAACGGGATTTCGGACTTGGTACACATTTGGGAAAAAATGAGGGCTCACGAAAAATCTAAACAACATATGAACAATGTTTTGAGTTTATCGTTGCTGGGCAAAACAAATATTCAAAGTCAGTTTAACTCACAGTATCGGCTAGCTATATCTAAACAACGAACAAGTAGATAACAATAGGTACGTATTAAATTTGATTATAAATTGTATACGTTTTTCTGGGGCATTAGAGTTAGCATTGAGGTTGCATGATGCGGTTGAGTTACAAAATAAGGGAGTTTTCTGTGAGTTAATCCAGTTTAGTTCCGAGTTAGATAAAGACTTAAAAGTTAACCAATCAGCCAATAAGACGTGTTTAAAGGTATGTCTAAAACTATACAGAATGAGTTGCTGGAATGCATGTTATAAGTATACCAAGAAGAAGTTCGCAAAGAAATTCAAGAAGCAGACTGTGTAGCATTCATAGCTGACGAAACTACTGCCGTATCATGTCAATTTCAGTTAGTCTTTGTATTACGTTACATTGTAGGCGGAAAAAACGGTAGAAAGGTTCTGGAATTTCGTTGATCCTGACGGACATGATGCTCGTGCAATCGCAATTGTATTTTAAAACAACTCGACCCCCAAATTGGTGACAGTCCGAATAAACTTTAGCACAAAGTTTTGATTGATTGGTGCTTCTGTTATGAGTGGACGTTTAAACGGCGTTCAGAAACTGATAAAAGACAAGTATCCACTTGCTAATTTCGTCCACTGTTACGCCCACCAGCTGAATCTCATGTCTAACGCAGCGTCCATCAACCGCCAAACCCGTATCTTTTTTGCACATTTGTCTGGAATCGGTTCATTTTTTTCTAATTCGCTCCCAAGAAGAAAATTGTTGGATGACGTTGTACAGAGAAGATTGCCCCGGGTATCACAGACCAGATGGAATTTCAATACTCGTAGAGTCAGCACTGTTTATGAATATAGGAAAGAACTCATAACGGTTATGGAAATTATTGAAAACAGTGATGACAAAGTTGCAGTTTACTATAACTTAAGCAGGTGCATATAAACTTAGCCTGAAAGAAAATAACTTTGTCTCAAAAACGAATCACCGATCCAGTTAAAATACAGCAAGCGACGCAGCATTTCGAGAATAGCATACAGACAGTCAGAGACCAAGTTGATGAGATTACCGAACAGGTTGAAGTCGAGTTTGAAAATGAAGAGGAAGAAGTTCGACCAAAAATACCGCGGATCACTGACAGCAACTCTGCCTGCAGGAAGAGAGAAGGTCAAGAAGTTTATGACACCATAATCACAGAAATAAAAGATAGATTTCAATTTACTGGACACCTCGTGGCTACGAATCTATTTGTGGTCGAAGAATTTGATAATTACAGCAAAAAATTCCGACACGTATCTCAGTGAAATAATTGAAAAGTAATCCTTTTTTGGAAAAAAGAGACTGAAGAGTGAACTTCAAGTTTTTTAAGAAAGAGAGGAATTGAGAGCAGTTTCTGGTGCCGTACAATTTTTGTCGCTAATTTCGGGTGATGATTTGTGTGAAACATTTCAAGAGACAATAAAGCTTTTAAAAGTTTTGATCGCGATACCAATGTCGACATCATAAGCAGAACGGTGTTTTTCAATGATTAAAAGAATAAAGACTTTTCTTAGGAATAGTATGCTTTAGGCATGCTATCGTGTGAAAAAACTTTTGCAAATAACATAGCTCCAACAGAATAGTTATTGATTTATTTTCTAACGAGAAAGATCGCCCAATGGACTTTGTTTACCGCTCATTTTAGCTGCAAGACACTTTTTTCATCTACTCACTACTGCACATTTTTCGGTAAGTAAAAAATTAAATACTTTTTGTATTATAATTTTAGGTTTGTTGGCCCTACCAGTTGAAACAACCACCGGCCGCCAATGGTCCCACCGCATTCACAAGAGACCGTCGCCGAACTGGGAGAATTCGATGCAAAAAAAAAACAATTAGGCCCTTAATCATTCGACGTCTAGCGAGACGGCGAGGTACACGGCCTCTTTTACCGAGTATGTGACGCGACTGCTTATCGCTTCGAGAAAATCGCGTCTTCGAAAGCCGAAAGGATTATGAAGCTCGTCTCTTTTCAACGACTTCATCGCCCGATGGCAAACTGTGTCGACGGCATTCTGGATTTTGAGCGATGCTCTAATTTTTTTCTTCACAAAGAGTAATCGAAGACAGTTTTCTATTCCCTCAGCCATGAAGGAATCGACCCCTACCGTACTGTTAAGATTCGTAGTGGTGAAGACGAATTTTTATATACAAACAAGCGAAACAACCCGTCAGAAATGACGGAAACTATTCATTTACTATAATAATTTAAATTTTACATAATATTTAGTTAGCTGTATTTGCAAAAATCACAAATAAAAATTGTAACCTTAGCAAACATCGCGACATGGTGTTCTGGACTCTCGGATATACGGATTTACAGACCTGGACATTAATTATTATAATTTACCTTTAAGAGTCCGTTTAAACTATTGGATTAACTTAATCATCTATCATCTAAAATAATCAACAGTATTCACGTGACAATGGAGCGTTTAGACATCACCAGGTTATCTTATTATTTTTATACGTTTTAGCACTTGGAATTTGAATACAGTCAAAAACAGTTTGTCCATCACTAACTTAGGCGCTAAAGCGGGAGTGGTGGTAAATACAGGTACATATATGCTTGCTCTATGGACGCTATTTAGGGGGGCGCTAAATTGGGGTTTGACTGTATTATAAACACTGCAGAAAAGCTTTCATTCCGCTAAGTTATGAAAGAAACTTGATTAAATATGGAATGTCTTTTAATAAACAATAAAAATTTTTATTTTAGCTGCGTAGTGATCCTAACTCTTGTGGTAGTTAATCCGCTCATTATTTAACGATTCAAAACAAAAAACGAACAGTATTGAAACGCTCTTTCATACGATTTCTCCGATCTGTAGTTTCGACGCATTATTAAATTAATGCATTACTTCTAAATGAATTTGCCCTCCGATTTTCTGGATTCGTACTTAGCAAAAGTCCCTCCATAAAACAACGAGCAAAGTGACCGTAGTAAGTGAACACTATTTTTTCCTCTCCTCGCCACTAACGATGCCCTTCAAAAAAAAAGAAAATTATGTCTCCCATTCGACTTGAGTCATGTAACAAAGTCGCGAGTATGTTGGCCTCTCTATCTCTCTAGTCTCTCCCCCGTAACCTCCGAGACGAAATAAACAACGCAAAGAGAGTAGAGCAGGGAGGTTAAGTACGTACCTCCCACATTGGAGAACTGGGTCGGGTGGGATCTTGGAGGGAAGAAGATGATTTAAAAAGAAACGGGGGATGGGAAGCGAAGAGGTATGTGGAGGGGAGAGAGGGGCGTTGAACGGAGGCCGGATATGTCGGCCGCGATTGTGACCGCCGCGGCTGACGGAAGCGTGAGGCGGGGGCGGGAATAGAGAGAGGGGAGAAGGAAGTAAAGAGGGGGAGGAGAGAGTAAAGAGGGGAGAGGAGGAGGTAAAGAGGGGAGAGGAGGGAGTAAAGAGGGGAGAGGAGGGAGTAAAGAGGGGAGAGGAGGGAGTAAAGAGGGGAGAGGAGGGAGTAAAGAGGGGAGAGGAGGGAGTAAAGAGGGGAGAGGAGGGAGTAAAGAGGGGAGAGGAGGGAGTAAAGAGGGGAGAGGAGGGAGTAAAGAGGGGAGAGGAGGGAGTAAAGAGGGGAGAGGAGGGAGTAAAGAGGGGAGAGGAGGGAGTAAAGAGGGGAGAGGAGGGAGTAAAGAGGGAGGGAGGGGGAAGAGTAAGGAGAGTTATCTCCGCCTAAAAGAGCCCCGCGGTTCTCTCCTCTTTGTTCCTCTCCCTCTGCTTACGTGGACATGACAACTATAGGAAGGAGTACACAAAGGTCTCAAACACATTTAATGCGGCGACCTAATTGTCACGACATTACTGTTATATTCGAGCCGGCCAGAGTTGGCACCTGAAGAGCTGGTTGCCTATCCACCGATGGGTATGAGATGTTGTCAAATGCTGCTACGACCATCGGTTTACCCTAACCTGCTGAGTCACCGTTCATTACGCGTGTGGGACTAGCGAAACATGAGTTGTAAGAGAAAATGGCAACAGGGCACCGTTGCCATGGTAACGGCTTGCTCTTTACGCTGTCTCATTGGCTAAAGCTCTCTACACCCCGAGTTGGCATTTGACTGCTTTCGAGCAGCCAAGTGCCAACTCTGGCCGGCTCCAGGGGTGTAACTAATGTTGCCAGGTCCACCACAGCGAGGGGCCCAAAGGATCTGGGGGCCCGCGACACCGGCTCAGGGTCCGGGAGAGGATGCATCCGGTGCAAATAACCGGGGCCCGTGACTTACATGAGATACTTAAGAAGTGCCAGAACTCGAGCAGTCATGCATAAATATTTCTCACAAAATCTTATTATAAAGACAATGGATAGATAATGGAGAATTTGAAAAAATAAATTGCTGAATCTTAACAATTATATAATTATGGTGGTAGGAAGAGGCGGCAATGGGCTCGAGGGCAGGAGAAGCACCGGGGTCCAGGATTTCTCTCCCGGGCCCTGCACCGGCCCAGCATTGTTTACTAGTCATTACTGAAATTCTTATATTTTTCCACCCACTATAAACTAGCAGGCCGCTCAGCCTTATGAAGTTATATGCATATTATTCCTCCAGGGCCATCTGGATGACTGAAATGGAAGACAAAAGGGCCTTTTATGCATTAAGCGTGATAACAAAATAGGGTAGAAGGCTAGAACGGTAGAATCTAGTTGGTATGTATCGGTTGAAGTGTGAACACGTTATTCTGCGAGGATTATCGAAAAACCCTGGAATATTTTTCGGTCTCTTTGAAGAAGAAATATTCGAGTAATTTAGTAAGTAAAACACTACAATTTATTCTTTATTTTACGGCATTATAAAGTTTGCAAGGTATTATTCTTTATTCCGTATTGCTGCTGCTTGTGAAAGACCGAATCATGGGCGCCTATTACAAGCATCCCGACTTATGTGATTTCAGTGAAAAAATAAGTATTTAGTCATAATTGCTTATACATCACCGCAAAAGTTGGGATTCTTCAAAAATGATTAACAGAAAAGTTATATAAATTCTTGTTATTACATGAACAATCATAATCGCATTACTAGAACGCCATCGCCACAAGGCATGTTCCTACAGTCCCAGGTGGAAAATCGTCCCTGTAGACACCTGCATTTTAGAAAAAATACCAAATAAAAAACCAGGAAATCGAAAAATTCATAAGAGCAGGGCTGCTAAAGCTGCGACACGCGTTATGTTGACGTAATTTATCTTTTCCCGATAAGTTCCGCTCGTGGCTAATTTAAGTCCACTCTAAGGCCGTTTACACACGGTCCGACATTGTCGGTGTCGGACGAAGAGCGGTGTCAGGTTTCAAATGGATGTCGGTTTCGGATGCACTAAGATGCATTACTTGCTATGTTGCAATGTATTGCTTTCACAGAGTCTCCCATCCGATAAAAATATCGTTCCAAAGTAATGTGTGATTTGACACGGAACCGACATATCGGTATCGGAGACCACTCCACTTGAGTCATTTGGTCGTTGTGATTCCTCTGGGAAGGTTCGAAAGAATTTTAGCGTAGTTTGACTATAACCGAGACCGATAAGTTTGACTACTTCCCCCTTATAATGACGTAGTTTACTATTTCGCCGATAGGCTCAGCTCGTGGCTAGTTTATATTTTCCGGGGAATAACCAAGCAGTTTCCATTTTGTTTTCTTGGTGTCTCTTGAGTAGGTCTAGAAGTTGTTTTTGTGATCCCAATATGTCAAAGCAGGGAGTGAAGCGTTCTGTACAAGAAGAAGGTAAGACTTTTAATCCCGAATGGACTGAGAGGTACTTTTTTATTGAAATTAGTGGCCGTGCCTGTTGCCTTGTTTTCCAGGAAAAAATTGCAGTGGTTAAAAATTTAAAGTCGAAAGGCATTATTTATCAAAGCACAAAAGCTTACATAATTTACAAGAGGAAGGAAGGAAGAAGAAAATAACCGAGTTGCAAAACTCTCAGCAAAATTACATCAAGAAAGCCAAGGTGCAGAATGATGCCGTTGTATTTAATTTATTATTTAATCACTGAACAGATTGGGCGAGAGATGAAATCACACTTTGCGGGCGAGTTTGTGAAGAAATGCGGCAGAAGAGATTTTGGCCCCAGCTCTTCAAAAACGTCAGTCTCTCGCGGCAAACTGTCTGTAATATAATTTCAGACATGGCAGAATATTTGGAATTATCCCTGCGAGAAACTACTTCGAAATTCAAGTATTATTCGCTGGCGCTGGACGAATCGACTGACAGAACTAACACAGCACAGCTTGCAATTTTTATCCGAATCGTATCAGCTCATTTTCGTGTAACAGAGGAGGTTCTCTCATTGAAATTGATCCATGTAACAACCACTGGGAAGGACATGATGCATAATGTTGCATTTGCTCTCCAAGAAAACAATCTGGAGCTTGGTGGGGATCTCGACTGATGGCGCACCAGCTATGGTTGGAAAAAACCTCGGATTTGTTGGCCTTTTTAAGAAAAAATGCGAGAGCAAAATCTCGATCCTAGCTCTGTTTTCTTTTGCCATTGTCTGATTCACCAAGAGAATCTCTGTGCTCAATGTGCAAGTTTAAAACATATAATGTCTGTAGCGGTGTTGTATATTAACCTCAGCAAAAGTAAGGGGCTGAATTCTCGAGAATTTAAATCATGTTTGGTGGATCTTGAAGCAGAATTGGGAGATTTAGCATATTATTCTGAAGTATGTTGGCTAAGTTGAGCAAAAACCCTGAAACGTTTTTGGCTGCTTCGCAATGGAGTTTTTCATGGAGATGAAGAAACTCAGAGATCCAAAAAGGCTGTGGCACCTCGCTTTTCTAGTCGACATGTCACAATACCTGTCGGAGCTCAATTTGAAAATGCAAGGGCGTAATCAGCTCCTCACCACTCTCGTCTCACACGTCAAGGCATTTCAAACGAAGCTAAAACTGTGGGAGTGCCAACTTTCAAGCGGTCAAGATGTTCACTTTCTCACCTTGCACTCCCAACAGCCGAAATCTTACGTAAAATATGCAGAACAATGCTCCGTTCTTATTGAAGAATTTGAATACAGATTCCAATAAATCAAAAGTCATGAATCTGAACTCACTCTCTTCGCGAATCCCATCTCTGTAAGCGCAAATGAAGCCTCACCGGCAGTCCAGCTGGAACTCATTGAATTGCAAGAAAATTATTCACTTCGATCTAAATGTCATGATGTCTCACTGCTTGAATGTTATAAAACTCATTTGCCTCATAGTCAGTTCCCTGCCCTCAGAGATCATGCAATGAAAATTACTGCACTTTTTGGTACTACGTATACGTGCGAACAGTTTTTCTCGAAAGTGAATCAAGTAAAAAATAAATTTCGCTGCAGCTTGACTGATCGAAATCTGAGTAATCAGCTGCGTGTTGCCGCCTCAAGCCAACCGCCTAATGTCAAATACCTGAGCAGCAAATTGCAGACACACATCGCTCCAGGGTTTTATCCCAGGCCAGGTTCCTCTTCCACATCTTCCCAGTAAATATTTGCAGCGCAGGAAGTTCATTTAATTTAATATGTTCCCTTGTGGTAATTTTTTAAAAATAAATACGCAGGGAAGTGGATAAATTATGTATAATTTCGTTGGCAAACCAACTTGCTTGGTTTTCATTGCTCTGATTTGAGCTCCTCACCCTGTATTTTAAGCTTTCCAGCACATTTATCATTAAGATGGCAACTACTATAGGGTCGCGAAGTATCAGTGTGGCCCGCTCCCTGAAAAGCTTTAGCAGCCCTGTATAAGAGTAAAATTAGTTTATTAATTAATAAGACACCCTGCAACAATAATAATCATTTTACGTTATTATTTAGAATGGAGACTTTCCCAGCTCATTCAAATATACTTTCACGAGTACAATCTTCTATCATATCAATCAATTCATTTTGAATCGGTTTTCCGCAGTAATGAATGTGGGTTCCAGACGATATTATTCGACGTGCATGCTCATTCATAACCAAATATAATTTGCCTAGTAGTTCCACGAAACCTAGAAAATGACCATTATGCTGTTTAAATAATATATCTGAACATACACGAAAAGCTAAATTATTTATAGCCAATTATAATGTTACTGTATTAATTAAACTTTCTAGCACACTTCTCCAATGCTTCTTTCTTTCTTAAGAAGTGTTTGCATATCTTCATCTCAAGTTTTATTCTTGTTAAGCCGCAAATTCATTTCAAGCCACATTTTATGGCATTTCAAATGTTGAAGCGAGTTTTCATGTGATTTTAAACATTCACTAAGATGCTTCCAATCGCTCACTCCCTTCTTTGCTAAATTACTTCTACTTAATAGATCAAAGAGCTTACAGCAGAAGCAAAAAACTGCGTTTTTGCTCTCCGAATACATTAATCATCATCTTAAAAACGTTTCGCCATTGCTTATTTCCCTATAACGCATCTAAATAAAAAACTGCGATTACTAGATGTCGAAAAATTACAATTATTTCTCAAAGTAGACGGACAAATCATTATAATATGATCGAATTCAAGTGATAAATTATCAGACCAAAGGCTAATATCGCCATACCGCTTTGAAACGTTTGATATAAGATTAAAATCTTCCTTAACATTCACTTATTTTGTCTTACCAAAGAAATGTACCAAAAGAATGTTCTATTCGTCAAATATGCTATTCTTCTGTATCTTGTAAATAAAATTATATATTAAAAAGTACAATATATCATTTATATAAACATTTTCGAAGCGAGTGTAGAATAATTTTAGTATGGTTGTTTTGAAGGAGGCCCATTCGAAAATTTCGCGGGGGGGCCAAGAATTTGTATTTACGCCACTAGACGGCTCAACTAAAAGTAGGTAGGAGACGACCATTAGAATGATTAGAATATGTATGTACTACGAATTCATACCACAAATATCGCTCGCAGTATTTAATAGTGCTCTATAAAAAGCGGATCTCAAATGCGGTCAAGTAGCAATTTCAGCCGCACAAGTAATTTAACAATGGTTTTAGGAAAAAATTCAATATGATTTGCGAGTCATCGCAATTGGTTTGTGGAAGGACGTAAATATATTAGCGAGATAAAGTAAACTTTTAGTTATGAATGACGTTGCTCGTTGTTCTACATACTATAAATCCCCTCTGTAAGTAATATCGTTTTACCTAAATTTCAGCATAAGGAAATTAATTCCTAAAACAGCTTAATCTGCACAAAATATGTCTCCTATTTTAGGCAAGTATTTTGAATTTTTTAATTAATATTTTATTGACCTCAACTTCGATATTTAACTCCAACGAATAGAAATTTAGGTTTTTTCCAGAAAAATAGAGCCTTTCAAGGTTTATTCGCCCAACATTCGTTACAGGAAATTTCCATCACGGCGAAATAATTCATTTTCAGAAGTTGATCATAGCGACATTTCTACTGCATTTAGCATAGTATGGACGAGTATGACGACCCGATCGCCACAGCTTGGACGATCATCTAAAGCCCATTGGACACCGAGGTTGTACGCATTTTCCCATAATCCTACGGCTCATTTTGGAAACGGGGACGATTTTCACCATGGCGACCGAGTAATCCCTCCTAGCGGAGACACAAGATACACAAGGACGAAAATATCGAGGGAGAGAAAAAGGTAGTTGACCGGACCGGTATCACTTCTTTTCCTTTTTCATTCCCCTTTGTATATTTTTTCCTGCGCTTCCGTTTCTACCGACGGTCGCACATTCGCCACACCCTTAGTAATTTTCTTTATACCGCGAATCCGACCGCTTTTTCTTCGCGTCCTATTTTTGGAACGCGTCGAGAAGAACGCGGACATACCCGCTCGTCGACACGGGCCGAGAATTCCGTAAATAGCGAGGGAAAGTCGGAGATAAAACGCCTCCTCCCCTATCCACCACCAGAAGGGGAGGAATTATTCATTCACGTCAATCGAAGCCAAGCAAATTATTTATGGAGGAAAATTACCCGCCGCGGGATGTAGGGTTTTTTTTTAATTGCGGAGGCCGAGGGATATTTTTATACCCAAATTTTCATTGCGCAAATACGAAGCCATGAGATATTTTTATCCACGCCACGTTAAAAAAGCAATGATTCGTGATACCTGGTGTTTATTTTTGGTTTTGGGTGTGGCCCGGATTCGACACGAAGAGATTTTCAGCGGCAGTTATGCAATTTTTTTTGACAAACAAGACTGAAGCCGTCTCTCAATCGATACCTACAAGGCAATCGACATTTGCGAGGTAATATTGCACGATCTGGATTACAGACCAAGGTATGGCGACCTTTCAGTCACGGTGCGCTGTCAAACCGATGTCTCTAAAATAAAATGTCCAGACATGATGGCGTCTCTTTAAAAAAAAATTGTTTACGTCGAATGTACGGCAAAAAATTGGGCGTATTGGTTTCATTCTTTCTAGCTGAAGAATTCGGTTAATTTTTTGGTGGTTTTCTAAAGTTTCTCGGTAGGATAACAGCGCTTTAAGGCAGGGGTTACCAAAGACTTTATATACCTATGTGCGGGACTGACAGTTAATTTCAAAGTGATAGTTTTGGGATTTTTTTGCTTATATAAAAAGTACGTAGTACTCACGTTCTTGGAAAAATACTTAAGATTTCATAAATTATATATAACGATACCTCCTGGAGGCAAATATACGAATATGAATGTCTTAGAAATTGATGTAAGGCCTATATGGTCCGCGGGCCGCAATCAGGTATATGTGCGTAATTTATACGAGTCAACTTGCGATATGATTTACCAATACCTCAGCTATAGTTCTAATTATATTTACCTATTAACGCCCAAAAATAGTCTTTTCAAGATAACCGAAAATTCTCTCGTTTTACACCTATAACTTTAAGTTGAGTGAACCGATTCTTACCAACATTTAATCCTATTCGTCGCCTCGAAGTTCTACTTGTAGCGACACTATTTGTCGACGTTAAGTACAGAGATGGTGTGAGACGGTGTCGCGTTAATTTCTAGTTTAATCAAGTTCTTCTAACTCGCCACGGTATCACTACAGCCATGCTTTTAAGCCTTTTTAAATAGTTTCAACTATTACCAGTTCGATGATTCAGAGAGCTAAAGTAGAAGGAGCGAGTTATTTTTACTGCTCCACAAAAAGATTTGAAAATACACCGACCATAAAACATAATGAAACATACATTCCCAAAGAAACATTGAAATAACCACTGGCTCGTCGCAAAAAATTCCGAAATGATTTCGAACAAAGGAGATGCTTCTAAGTGCCTAATATCATTTATAAACCACAGCAATTTTATAAAAAGAATCTTGCGCTACGCTTCCCTAAAATCATCACACGAAATATTAAAAGGAGAAACAATAATTAAGCTAACTACGCTCTGTAAGTGGCTTGACCCATTTTGCCTCGCTACCTCTTGAATGCGAGTTTTTTTTATTCGCGAATCCCATGTAACCCTTTAAATTGCACTGCGGCCAACAGCAGTTATAACGGTCCCCACGTGTCTGACGCGATGCCGATAATATTAGCAGCGAGAACTGATTTTCAAAAATGGCTAACCTACATTTAACATGCATTTCCGTTTGAAATTTTAAAATTATATTTTTATTGCACATGCTGCTGCGCAAGTAACGCTATTACGAAACAACCGTGTCAAAACCTCTTCAGTTTCGTACTAAGCGCAGCCACCAAATTCCATCAAAATAGATGCATCCGATTATATCGTACACCACAAATGCTACGTGTCCCAAGACAAGTGATTCGGAGGTAATTTATTCACGGAGTTGACAACTTGAACAATACCAACGCACAAACTTTCTTCGGCCAAGAGAAAAGCCATTTGTCTAGGCTCTAGACATAGACGTGCGGAGACATACCTGAATTATACGCTCTTTTCCTACGCAAACACAAGAAGTCGACAGCTAAAAACTCCCAAACAAACGGCGACCCCGTTATGGACTCTCCAACACCTGCGCAAACACCAACGCCCTCGGTGAAGCAGACGTAAAACCGTCTACCCGTGAAGACGGCAACAACGCGACACGCTTAAACTCTTCAATTGTGCGACGAAAAACAAAAGAGGGATCGACTGGAGATAAAGGCCGTTGCTCATTCGAACTGTCCAGATGGTCAGCGAAGCGTCACGAACGAGGGCGAGCGAGGATATTTTATTTCGGCGTGTCCCCGTGCGTCCAAAACCGACAAGCGATGGCCACGCCGGATAAGAACAACCCCACAGCCATGCGCAACAGATCCGAATGCTCGCGGACTGTGCATTCGATTGTTTCGAAGACTCCCCATGCCATCACAACCCAAACCGCTACGGGACGGCGAGACAACCAGTTCTAAAAATAACTCGCGCGATGTCCGGTTTTCGGTTGGAACCGGTCGACTCATTCGGTCGTGGCGGCGGCGAGTACAGCTGCACTTCCATCATCGCCAACGGGGTGAAAGCCGCGAGTCGTTACCTCAAAAAAATGACTCGATAGATAAATCACCCGACGATCTGTGTCGGGATGTGCCGCTAATTTCACAATACCTGACGGATAAGGGCAGTACCGTAGCAAGGTAGAGGCGACCGCCCCGGGCGCCGAACCCAAGTGGCACCAACATGCCTGCTGCGAGTCGACATTTTTGCTATAAATATTTGGAAAAATACTATTACTATTGTTGAATTTTAATTTCCTCACATACGTTATCATATATCATATCGTACGTTATCCCATTTTTCTCATAGTGAAGCTATTATTTTTATGATTATCAAAATCGGGGACGGTGTCCTTACGTCTCGAACCGAAGGGGTCAAACAGTACCTATGTGATTATTTCACAGCCGAGCTTCATTGCTTAATTAATGCAATATTCTGTCCATGGTTGACATGTTGATAACTCCCCTTCATAATAAGTTCACTTACTGGATTTTTTTTATCCTTAACATTAATCACGAAGATTTCATTGCGATGTGTGTTTCAGTACAGAATAATCCGACACAAGAGCTTAATGGGACATTGTGAAGTTGAGAAACTTGCGATTTTTTAAACAAGAGAGAAAAAAATCTGTGTCGAAGTTGGAGAACGCCCGTTAATCGAGATATATATTTTACAAAGATTACAATTTCACGAATGCATAGCCGTGCAAATGGAAGCCATACGTATCTGACGCATGCAAAAGAATTTAGAGTAATAGGTGCATTTCTTCAGAAATTGATACATCGAGCGGTTATGTCAGCTGAAGTTACCTCGATTATCAAAACTCATGTTGCCATAAAACATTGTCTTTCTCAATTATAAACCGCCGATTGTTGTTAGTTAATTCCACAAAATTAATAAATGGTCGGATAACTGCCACTTGGGATGGTTGCTTTGATGATGAAATTTACTCAACAGTTTAATGGCAAAAGAGGTTACTTTGATTAACAATAAATGGTAATAATGGCAATTGACGTCTCCCTGTATGACAATCTACACAAGCAGTATCGCCGACCAAAGGCAATTTTGAAATCCGAGTAATTCGTCCGAGCAAGGATGTTTTTAAAAACTAACTGAAAACAAACCACTCCAAATTCACTAACAGAATTGCGTCCATTTCTATAGATATTCAAACTTCTGCGACACCATCCTTAAGAAAAAGCAGCAAATATTCGAAAGATTTTTTTATTTAAAAAAGAACAAGTGACCAAGTGGGAATCCTAATGTGAAATATGTTTTCGACTTATCGAAAAGACTACTTATTTTTCGATAATTAATTCGACCAAACGCATAATTTAAATTAAAATAACCTGCTCAAAATCAGACGAATACCGAAAATATTTCTTGATTAACCGTTCGAAAGAGAAAGGGGAATTCGCCTAATCCCCAGAATATACCTGTCAAATTTAAATTATATAGGCGACAAAAGAGAGGAACAACAACAATGGAAATGTACACTAGAAACTAGAAGCCTCGTTTATCGAAATGCATGAAATAAACAATGAAAAGAACCTCGATAACGTATCGCTGCAGTAAGGCAGCATTGTAATAAAATTCCTCGAGCGCCCAACATCAACCGTTTCCCGTCTTCGGGCCTCGTTCGCCATTTTCACGAGTGGCGCTACCGAACTCTCGACGTCCCCTATTAACCCTGTCGACCAATCACCGCCCGGGAATGCCCGCCCACGCATTTAAAACATCCCTTTTCCTATGCTCTTCAATCGTTTTTTTCACGTAATGCCCGGTTGGTTTCACACGACGAGGGAAAAATAAACAAAAGCTATCTGAGCACGGTATTTTTCCCGAAAAACACTCCCGCGCCACTAACGAACCGGAGAAAGCAGAAGTCGGACGGGGAAGATAAGTGACTCAAGCAGACGAAGACGGTTCATTATTGCTCTCGTTTGCAATCAACGAAAATTTATCGCGAGCCGAAGTCGGCAGAGGACGTTGGTGTCGTAAAAAAAAATTCGCGGGAGAGATAAGGAAAACATTTTTTCCCTCTACGCCACCAGCGGCACGATATGGTAGCTACATCCATCAACGAAGCGCAAGTGTCACGCAAGAGGGGAGAAAGACACGCATCTCAGTGAAAACAAACCGAAGCCTTAAAACTTTTTTTAAGAAAGTCTTATTTCGGCAGGAAATGGAAGAGAGATTTTTTTCTCTGGCTATGATGGAAGGAGAGAGAGAATGGTTTTTCAAAAAAGTCACGTTTAAAAGCCGTCTTTTTCCAACTTCCCGACTTTTGCACGAGGACGAAACGCGGAAAACTCACGTTTTCATTAAGAAAACTTCTTGAGTACCGGATATGCATAGAGATAAACACCGAGTCGAGTAGGCGGGTCTTCACGCATAAAAATTGGACTATCTTCCGTTTGAGTTAAAACAAAATGCATAGAGATAAACACCGAGTCGAGTAGGCGTCTTCACGCATGAAAATTGCACTACCTTCCGTTTGAGTTAAAACAAAACTATGACGATTCCAGGATTTACGCATACATTTTTATTACGCACAGAGTAATTTAAAAAATGTTAACACTCATGAGGTTTAATATTCTAATTTATTAGTTAGCATTTTTTGTGATGCAAAGTGCTTCATACAGTCTCGACTTGCTCTCCACGGATACCTGTGCGTGTATAAAAGCGATCGTTGCTTCCAGAACCCTAAGGCACATCTCTGGTGGTATTAATTGTACAACATATGTAAGTATCTCTTGGAGATCATTTAAGTCTCAATTCTTTGAACCATACATAAGTTCTTTAATCATACCCAGCAGCCAGAAATCACAGAGGTGTTAAACCTGGCAAACGAGCCGGCCATTTCAGAAAACCCATACGTGTTAATATTTTTTTGAATCACCCTGTATATGCCTGCAGATAAAATTAATAAAAGCTTTTAACGCGGAAGGAATGCTTTTTTAGGTTTACAGAAGCTTAAATAGCCTTAGGATACTATAGCACGTCGATGACCGATAGCAAAATAGTTTACTTGTTTACGGAAGATATGTGAGATTACAAGCATATTTTCAACGGCTCGAGCTACTTTCTTCAAGAGGATATACTCTTAATGTTCGTAATATATAATATTAAGCAATTCGAATTCCAATAGCTCCATTTTCGATATCGTAAATTAAAATGTTGCCAATCTAATTTTACTATCCTCATTCAGGCAGGTGTTTTTTTCATCAGGTCCCAAGACTTCATTTTTCCAGCATCCCGTGATAATTTCGATAGACAGAAGCTCGATAGCGTATGACCTAAAAGAAGTTACGTTTCCTTTTGCCTTAATGAGAGAAATCCAATTCAGTCATTAACTAGGTACTGAGGAACGTCAGATGAATCAAACCAACAGCCGGAAGGAATTTCTGGCTAAGGGAAACACAACAACAGCTGTTTTAATTTTGAAAATTGTTAATTCTAACAAATGCTTAGCCAAATGTTATCATATGAAGCCGTTTAACAAATTCATGGATGTCTTTTCATTAACCTAGAAAATATAGAAAAAATAGAATTTACAAAATTTTAAGGCGGTCGAAATTCTAAAAGGGACATAAGATTCGAAATGAAATTGCCACATTAGTTAAACATGTCACCTTATGTCCAAGTCTGACACAATCCGTGAGGTTGGCTGACTAGGTTCGTTCCTGAAAAATCGCCACCCCTATGACCCGAAATCAAATTCCCTAAGATGGAACACGTGCCGCGCCATTAGCGCCAAGGATAACTATCTAGATTAAATTAAACAAAACATCCACGACACTTGGGAGACGGGTGGCCCCGTACGCGATTCATACGACCTCTCTCTCTCTACTCCGTTCAATGCCACATTAGGGAGGTCCAGAGATAGAGACACACACGCACAGACACTGGTATGAGTTAAATGGGAGAGGGGATTGGCTTTGGGAGATGGACCACAAGTGGGGAGAGAGGGAGGCGGTGGGATTCGGTTTAGGGCAACGAAGGCCGTGCATTCGTGAATGTGGGCGGGGCGAAGCGAAGGGGGAGGGAGAGAAAAAGCATGACATATAGGTTTAGGTTAATCGAATCATAACGAAGGGAGGGGAAAAGAGATTGAAGGGGTAATGGACGTAGAGATTGAAAGGGGTGGGAGGTCACCGCAGAACATCCGAGGGGCATATTATGGTGATGTCAGTTTTTAAAGAGATGTACCAGGTTCTCTCTCTTCTTCCTCCGAAGAGAAACCTCCGACCATATCTTCCTCCAGCTCCTCCAATGGTTAAGGGACAATAAATTCATGAAATTTTACTTTTATTAACAACTAGCTGGAGTTACCCGGCTTCGCTCGAGAAAGTAGCTAATGATTTTTATTTCTCGGGGCCCCGCGCTGTCGGTGCCCCCAAATTTCTCAAATGTGTTATTCGGAGAAGAGGTTCACACGGAATTTTAACTACCACCTAAAGAAACCATTAAAAAATTTTAGTCAGGCTTGTGCTCGTGGGTGTATCTCAATGGCGAATCCATCATATAATCAAGGCAGACTGCTTTTCCAAGAATATTTGGCGTAATTGAGCAGTTTTATTAAAATAGAAATTATTCCGAGTGCACCATAAGCCCTGAATTTTCGTTCCCCATTCCTTAATTACGCAAGTGATGTTTACATCAACATTTAATAGTTTATCTATTGTATTGTAAAGTTTTATCATTAATGTAATTACGCATTCACGTCTTGCTTAATATCCACATGGACAGATGCACCGAAGCCTTTAAAGCAGCAATAAAATTATGTAGATTATGTCATTACTATTAGCCAAAACTTAAACAATAAACATCTTGGTTACCGAACAAATGTAAGTAGATGCATCGATTTATGTTGCGATAAATCTTACAATGTTAATGGTAAAAGATAACAATATTCCTTAAAATCATTTGACTCACATTAAAAGTATTCATAGACTATATTTAATCTATTTGAATCCTTTATCTTGGCATTGGCTATTCTTCTACGGCTCGCCACGGCGTGACTTTCCTTGCATTAATCTTTACCTGGCTATCTCCCTTTCAGGATTTATTTTGGTGAATGAATGTGAGGTCTGGTTCCTCATTTAGGCTTAATCATTTTAACCACGATAGTCTGTCCTCTTAGGCAAAAAGATCCGAATTTTTTTAAAGCAATGGCTTCGATAATTTCGTCCTAATATTCGGTAGGGAGGGAGGAGTGCTTTTACTCGTTTCGAGATACACTGAACTTTGCTACTACTCCCCTCCGTCCTACTAAAAGTTCAGATGTAGCCTCGCTACTTTTATATTGTTTCCTTATTACTCAATGTATTTCATGTCCCACGCCGCTATAACACTGTATTCGACAGGCGAGACGACGTATCTGAATAACTCAGCATGAGCGAAATTCTTAACCATAAAATTTAGTAAAGCAAAAAACACGCCGCTTACTTTGGCAAGGCACATCACCCTTATTATATGACGAACCAAATATAGTTTCATGAAAATCCATCTCTTTCTCATGTTACCACAAATTTATATTCGCAAAAACGATGAGCTAAAAATGAATAATGGAGTGACCCACATTTTATTCATTATGATACTCCCGCCCTACGAAAAGGACTTGTTGTACGTGTTCATTTTTGTTCCCATCATTAGTCTCATTGCAAAAGGCCGTTAATGGCAGTTTATGAGCTAGCTAAAATAAACGAAATTGAAATAAATTAACTGCACCCCCTGCAAACAGACAATACGGAAATCCAAAGCTAATAACTGGAATGGTGAAATAAAACATATAATAAGCTTCTTATCCCGAGCATCGAATCGCCTCAGGAAAAAGAAACAAAAATAAATCCAAGGTCGCAGAGGTCATAAAAATCGAAGCGAGAAAGACAAAGGTCGAAAATTTGTGTGTTTGTTATATGTATATATTGCCTATATGTGTGAATACGAAAGGAAAACCAGACGTTTAAATAACCCAATTATCCACTCAAGTAACTCAACATGGTAGTTACGTCAATGGGGTGGCAACGAGACCCGCCGCACAAGCGAAAGAGGGGATATAAATTCACAAGCGGTTTCGCAAACAATGCACGACCTTATCATGCTGGGAAGAGGTGAGTGGGAGAGGAAGAGGAGAAATCACCGCGGGTGGAGAAGGGGGCGCGAAAGTGCGGGGGGGAGTAGGAGGAAGCGGTCTCTTAAAATGATGCCTACCGGAACATTTCTAAGTAAAATGACGGACATCATTTTTCGATCGGACAGCTCCAAATCCCAGCCGTAGACGATAATAACTCCCAAGCTCCCGGGAAAATCGATCGAAGGTTTTCTATTTTTTTATTTAAAGGCGAAAACCCGTTACATTGGCCCTCGTGTAAAAAAAGAACCTCCCCCAACAGCTAGTTCGGAAGCACGTAAACCGGGAGATCTTCCTCTTTTCCCAGCAAGGTCAGCGCTAATCACCTCGATCGCGTAATGGATCTTACTTAATCGTTCCGTCATCCCGCGGTTACGCTCGACGAAGAGTTGAGTCACGAGAACACGCGTTTTATCCGATTTGCTGCCGCACTAAAAAATCGCCGTGAAATGTCATCGGTCACCGAAAACCGTCTCTTACGAACTCAATATTCCTGGTCAAATTTCCTTTCACCGCCCACCACCTAATACGTCACATTTTGCACCATTCGTGTAGTGCTGCCAATTTAGCCTATACATATATATATACATATATATATATATATATATATATATATATATATATATATATATATATATATATATATATATATACACATATATATATACACATATATATATACATATATATACATATATGTATAAATATATATAATTATACATATATACACACATCAATATATGTATATGTAATGGCAATCTTGCAGTCGGCATAAATTGAAGAAATTGCGCAAAAATTTGGCAACTTTTCAATTAAAAATAAACTTATTAAGCAATTTAAAAGAAAACGCGATGGTAAAAACAGGTTCACAAAATAAAGCAGCAAGAAGTGAGGCTATTGTAGAGAGATGACATGAAAATAGACTGAATTACCACAGAGATTACTCCTAAACTTATACTTTTAATATTTTGCATTCAATTTTCTCACGATAAAACAATTGGTTCTCACTGCCATAATTCTAAGACGCCCACTTAATATTCAATAGCGATAACTGTACTTCAACGGTATCCTTATCGGTTACAAACATATATTAGTGAAAGTGATGATTAATAAAAAACATTTCCTAAATAAATATCGTTTAACTATGACCAGCGACATATATAAATTACACTTCCTTCGAGACTAGCGATTTCCAGCTGCTGCTGCGACCGGACGAAGCGAAATTCGCGAATTGGTTTGGCAACACTGCCCTCGGCCCTCCCGATTCTTTAAGTGGCGATAGGCCGCCCCTGAAAACGCAACGGAGTTAGCGGAGTTTAACATAAATTGTGACCGGTTTTGGTGCCTCCGATTGCAAAATGTATGGCCGCGGACATACGATAAGGGCAATAAACAACGAGAGAACTAAAGAATGCACTCAACGCCCACAAAATAACGCTCTGAAACGCTCAAGTTGTCGAGAAATTTCCACCGACAGAACGGACGCACTCCAGATACATTATCTTAACGCCAGGGCAGACACTGACAACACGAAAATTTTTCGATGACTCTGCTTTTGAGGCCTGAAACGACCCACCATATGGTAACTCTCGCCGCCTAGAGACACACCGACGACAGAAAAAACACGTTGGAACGGTCCTCGGAATTAAGCGATAACGCGATTGTTCGAATGACGTTAACAAGCGACGATCACCATCATCGAGAAGGGCTACTCCCGTCGACAACAGATAACAGGACCGTTCGATGTATTTGTGTAATCGTTCCGAAAATAACTCTGGATTTACCAAGCACTCGGTCGATTCCGAGAAAATTTCGTTCGTTTCTTCGAATTCGGTTTCTACAAAGTAAATTTAGCTACCCGCCGAGACCGCGAGGGATGACAGCGATAAACATCTCGATTGTTTACAATATGGCGATAACCGACCAAACTCCCGCACACGTGCTTGTAAAGTTGCATAAAACGAGGGATGGGGGAGCGGAATTTACATAAATATTATTTCACGGTATTTCTACAATTCTCGACTAGGATTCGAAACGGAGATTGAAATTTTAGGGCATCTTTAAGAACCTTGATTGCATCTCCTTTCATTTTCGAGAGAGAGAGGTTTTTCATGATGGCTCTGTTACGGCATGGGGGGATATCGATTACGCGAGGCCAGCGGCGTGACCGTGAAAAAAACGCACCTTGATCTATCCGAGAAGAAATCGAACTTGGATTTCTTCTTGCCGCCGTGGCTCGGGGAGGCCGACGAAGAAGAAGCAGGAGGCGGCGAACCGGAAGCAGTGGAAGAAGAGAGGCTCCCAGCCCTCCCCCTCAACTCTCCAGCATTGTCCACGGTGGCTACGTGGTGATTACCGTGGTGCACCACGACGCCCAAGGCAGGCCTATTGTTCTGCCTGTTCCTCCTCCGCCTCCTCTTCTTCGTCTCTTCCGCACCCGCCCCTCCACCCCCACCCTCTTCCCCGTTATTGCCGCCACCACCTCCTCCTCCTCCGCCCACCAGCTGCTGCTGCTGTGTGGCGGGCGACACCCAATCCAGGTCCTTCTTCAGATGACCCCTCCCGCACCTACAACCGCAGGCCTTGAAGGCCAAATCGTAACCCTTGCGCGTCCAAAGGTTTTGTAGCCTCTGCCTCTCGGACCATCCCCTGGCCCTCCCGGTGCCCCTGAGGTGTTGGAGGACCCCCCTTTCCCATGCCTCGAAGCAGTCCCTGTGCATGAAAGACCCTAGGGGGCACTGCTCGTTGTTGCACGTCACCCTGACGGCGTCTTCGGAATTCGGGTCCACCTTCCGGGGCCTCTGCACCCCGGAGGCATCCTGAACGCCGTGGAGGCACCCGGTGGGCGCGCAGCATCGCGGTCCCATGCCCTCGTCCTCCCCGCCGTAACCGCCCCCGCCGTCGTAACCCACGCCCCCTCCCGCCTCCACGGCCGCATCGATCGCGGCTGCCAGGACGTCTCCTTGGCCGTGGCCGCCTCTCCCTCTCTGGGGCATGTCGCTCCGATTCCTACGCTTCTTCTTCTTCTTCCTCCTCCACCCCCACCGACGACCGTAACGTTACCGACACCGCCGCCGCGCGCCACCACACCTCTTCCGCGTCCGCCTCCTCGCCCGCAATCGTACGCATCCGTTCTACAAGGACGTTGGAGCGGAGAGCGCACTTCCCCCTCCGCCTCCTCCTACTCCCTTCCTCCTGTTGTTTTGTGTCCTGCGAGGTTTAGTCCAGGAGCGGAGGCGGCAGTGGGGGCAGAGCGGCCGCTGCTGGTTCTCTTGGAGGATGTGCAGCGATGCGGCGGCGCCGACCACTATGGCGGCGGCCGTGGAGAAAGACGTAGAGTGCGGGAGGGGAACCGCGCCGCCACTTTCACTGCCGCCGCACCCCCTCCGTATTCCGGGCGCAACCCGACCTTCCTCCACTCTCACTTTCTCTCTCCCTTCTATATATCTCCCTCTCTCTCTACCCCTCCGCTAAAACCCGCCCCTCCCGCCCTCTCTCCCTCCTTCCCTCCCTTCCTTCCTTCCTTTTGGGTTGAAATAAAAGAGAGGAACGCGTCGGGTGCGGTTCTTCTTCCTCTGCTTTTTAATTTCCCTCTCGGCTCCACACTACGTCGCGGATGCAATAAGAATGTCACTCCGGGCACACACGCCGCCGACCGAAAAACCCCACCACACACGCACACACTCACTAAAAAGGTCTCTTCGCGCCAAACTTCCTCTTCGCTAGTGAAATTTTTAACGATTATAAAGGATCCTCTCTCTCTCTCACTGCCGAATCGGGAGAGATAAACAAAGGGAGGAAAAAAGACAATCGAAATAAAGTCATGTATCCAAATATGTAAGAAAAATGCAAAAAGAACCCTCTCCTCACCTCCGTAGTCAAAAAGTACAGTATTTTTTCAACTCCTCACCGGTAATATTTTTTAATATCTCTCCTGGATCTCCTCTCTCAATATCCGAAACGTACAAGTTGCGTTGTTGATACGATGGCTTCCCTTCCTCACTGCGCCAAACTCGAGAGGAAACCACGCGAGCGACCAGTTCTTCAGGATCTCACCATACGCCTTCTCATCTCACACTGTTTGGGTTGTTCTCTCGCCGGTGCAATGGAAGAGAGGGAGGGGAAGGTTGGGAGGGGAAAGTTGAGAGGGGTGGTTGGGAGGGGAGGCGAGGGAGATGGAAGTTTCGGGACGGCGAGAGGGAGGGGAAAGGGCGCGTCTGTAATCCGGCGTCCGCCATTGGCGTTGGGACCATAACAAACCGTGGCACGTGACCCCGGCCGGAGGGGCGGATCGGAGGGGAGGGAAAAATGGGGGAGGGGAACGGTGTTGCGGAGAGCGCGCGGGCGGGAAGAGGGGGAAGTTGAGGGTTTACAAGGGACGCCATGAAGAAGAGTAGGAAGAAGAAGTAGCGAACGTTGAACGTTTACGGCGGAGGGGAAGAGGGAGAAGAATACGAGGATTTTTAAGAGGGAAAGAGGTGGAAATGGCGAGAAAGAAAGTGTGAGGTGTGTGATTGCGTGAATGTGTGCGTGTTGTGTGTGTGCGTGTATGTGTGTGCGTGTGTGCGCGGGTATGTGTGCGTGTGTGTACCAGAGTCGTTTGCTTTCCGACTCGGGAGAGGGAACGGTTAAGAACGAACGCTTCTACATTTTTCTGCATCGCGAGCTTTACAGCAGTAGAAAAGACTGGACCCAATGCGTTTTCCTTCCCCTCAGCCCCTCAGCTAATGTAAGATATAGAAAGCAGGGAACAAAACAAGAAGAAGCGTTTCGATCTTTCTCGAACCCTCCCTCATCTCTTTCCCCTCAGACTCGAGCCCATAATAGTACACTTGGTGTTTCTGAAATATTCCATTCCTCTTCCTCGAGTGAAGAACGCTTTGCTTTTCCGTGTCTTATCCGAGCGTGTTTTTTTAAGGACGTTAGGGTGGGTTCGTGAGAGCTGGGGACGCTGTAATGGCGCCTTGCACCGGGCCCAATCCAGAACACGTTGACGTCGTGTTCCCTCCTTTCTCACCAAGGGCAATGGGATCAAAAGGGTCTTATCCTTTTCGTTTCTAAGACAGCGAGCAGGATCGATGGCAGTAGGTGAGCGGTATGGATTAGTTAGGCGAACGACTCCCTCGAAAGTGTTTTTCGGACGTGGCGCGCGTTCGGACTGCGTTCGAAAATGCTCGGGCTCTGAGAGAATTTCACTCGCCTAGCCAAATCGGAAGGTGACGAACCGAGACGATCATCGTCTTGGCGTAGTTTTCCGGCGGCGAAGGATATGTCATCGGCTCTCTAAAATGGATCGCCCGTCCACGCGGTCCACATTTCAAAACCTTCGTCGCGAAGGGATTGCCTTGTTTACAAACAAACGTTTTTTATTGATTATATTTTCGGCCGTCTTCTCGCCCGTGGGTAGGAGGTCGCGTCGGGGAGATTTCGGCGTTCCGGACGGGGGCGGAGCCGCTGGAATAGAAGCGCGTCTGGCGGGGTCCCTGTCTTTTCCCCGGTGGCGGGTTTAGAATCCCCGACCTTCAGAAGCAAGAGATGTATTCCCCATGTAATACGTTAGTTTTGGGCGTCCTTTTATTCGTTAGGTGGTTATCGAAATACACGTTTAATGGGTATATGTTTCGTAGCGTGCTATTCGTGTGTGGCTTTTAAGTGCGGTGTCGTAGATGACGGATGGAACTGCGAGGGAGCATTCTCATGGATCACAGTTGATGCTTCGACATCTGCGTTGCAAAATGGAATGGACTAGGGAGCATAGATGATAATAAATGTTTTTCGGACTGAAACGAACAACCACTATGAGATTTGCATTGGCTGCTTTTGATAGCATGTAATGACATGATTTGTTTTACAGCAAGGGAACTTAAAATTGATCGTTCAAATCTCTGAATTGAACTTCGAAAAAGCAACATCGATGAAAAAAACATTTTCTATTTAAATCAATTTAGCTTGTGTTTACTTCCAATGGAAAGTATACAAAATGTTTTGAACAAAAAATCGACGAAACTCGGACAACACTTGAATTAGTCTATAAATTGGAAAAAGTTTGAAACATATAATGATGCTTTGATCGCTACGAATTTATGGAAAATTATGTTAGAGGAATATCAAGTTTGAATAGTCAAAAATTGACTATTTCTGGAACGGATACAAAGCCTACCGCTTCTAATTGTAGATAGAAATACTTGGACCGTGAAAGGAAGAAGGAAGTTTCCGTATTTCATAGCGACTGTCATGTTTAAATGTCGCGTTTTACGCAAACGAATTCAGTAAATGCATTGAATGATAAAGATTCTGTAAAGATTGAGAGGAATAATCGGAGAGAGACAATCTTATGAATTATATTTGTTCGTTTTTTTGCCTTTTTGCCTACACCAGGGACGGAACCAGAAACTTTCCAAGAGGGGAGGGGGTCGATAATCCCAATCCCTCCACCCTCTTGAATCCGATATTGCCGATGACTCTTTTTTCTGGAAATCTCTGCCCTAGTGAGAATCTCTTTGTCCTACGGACCTAATATGTGCGCATTATCACGGAATTTCGCGTTGGATGAAATTAAGTAGTATGCATCCATTGGAGAGCAAGGGGACATCTAGGGGGGGAGGGTCCGCTACACCTAATCCTTCACTTCCATTTTGTTTCTCTTAAATCAGTCTTGGACAAATCTGATCCATATCTAGTAGCCACTTTTATAATCCAGGGGCTAGGGATGATTTCATTGTGGCGCAATTTAGAAAAGGAGTTATTTATTACCTACTTTGTAACTCTTCTAAAATGACACAAAAATGTAGTCGCCACAATGCAATTTGTAGTAGACCCTGGCGAACGGGCGCCTGTTCGTACAGCTCTATCTAAAATGATTTACTAGTCGTTCTTTTCTCAAGTGCATTTTCTACTTATAGTGCATGAACAAAAGATAATGCAGACGAATAAAATAAATCCTATCATTGGTCGTTCGATTAGGCAACGCTGCGACTTCATCGATGTAATGGGTCACTCCTACAGGCGCCAGACAAATAGAAAGCCATCCTTAATCCACTTTGAAAAAACAAGGTCGCGGTTTCGAATCCCGTCATCGGCAACGATTATCACGATCATACGCGTAACGATTAACACGTTCGGCATAATCGACCCAAGTATCGTAATAGGAAAAAAAAAGTCATTTGAAAAAAGATTAATTTTTATATTCCGATTGTGGCAACCCCTTTGTCCTCATATTTCTTATTTCCCGTTTACGCCAACACGCGATAGTCGTCATCCTTTTTCTTCGAACCGGGATTTTCGGTTTGTTTTACAGACGCCGTCACTATCTCGCCATCCGAATTAATCGATGTGCGGTTCCAAGTTTTCTCCTTAGAAGGGAATGTCGAGGTCGAACCCTTTGGAAAAAGAAGAAGCAAAAAAAAAAACCACAACAGTAGACGGGGATGCGGCGTATTTACGGATGCGAGACGAAATTAAAGTTCCGAGCCGATTTCATAACAGCAGTAAAACTCCGCAGGCAGCCGCTTTTTTCCACGGTGAAGGTCACACTCTGTCCCACGCCGCCTCACCCACCTGCATCAAGTGTTGAGTATAGGGGTTTTCTCGCTCGACCCGTTTCTGCGCTCCGTCCCTACGATTTAGATTTCGCGATCACGCGAAGAGATATTCAATTATAATAGGTGCCAACTATGGGCTCGACTTGATGTAAGCGGCGCCGGAGGTGTTTTGATGAAAGCTACGCTTCGAAGGATCTCGCCGAGACGATCTGCGAAGGATTTCGCGGTGCTCGATTCTCTTTTCCGAACTGGAAGTTCGAGGACGCCATTTTTAAATCGATGTAATGGCACCGCGTCGCCACAAGCACATATCGTCACCTTCTACGACTCAGACGGGGCGTCGGAAGAAAGAGACACGTTAAAAATGACAGTGGTCGAATTTTATTAATTTCAAAAACTTTTAGTATAAGCTTTTGTTCCATACAATTTACTTTCTCGGGCATTTTTCTTTCAAGTAGATCTCCAAGGTTAAAACATACAACCTTTCCTGTTAACAATGTACTCTCCTCAGAAAGGTTTCCAAGCCGGTTAACAATTGGGGAGGGGCTTTATTGCAGTTTTCCTGTCCAAGCTCCGATCGCACTTCTTATGGCAGGTAAAGGTCGTCGCGATGGAATTTTTAACTTCCAAACTAATTAAAATATCAAAATTTGTATAATCCCTATTCCTTTTTTTTACAAATCCTACCTCTAAAAATATTTCAACTCCGTAGTACATTCGGAAATACATAAATCTTGAAAATTTGTTTAAACAATTGCAAATTTTTAGCGGGCGCATTGTTGCACTATTTCACGATTTTCGTTTTTTCCAGTCGGTTTTGCACAAAATCCTACCTAAGAAAAAAATTTCGAATCTCCAGCTCATCTGGAAGTGCCTAAACATTAGCATTAGTATTAGTATTACATCATCTCACCTTCAAAAACCATTCATTTTTCAGACATATTTCATCATTAAAATATTTTTTTAATTCTAAATATATCACCTCTGCAGCGATTTTCGTTTTTCCCTTATGTAAAAATAATAGATTAAAACAATCCCCAAACATTGCAAGTTTCAGAGTTTTGTACTTTCTCCATTATGGGGTACTAATGCTACACATTTCGGCCAAATTTTAAAGTTGTAGCTCTTCTACAAGTGAAATAATATTTTTCTAATTGTTTAAATTTTAAACATTTTTAACGGCCGCCGCAATATATTTATCGAGGTAATCAAATGTTTATTTCTGTAAATGCTTCACTCTGTAAATAACTTCAAAATTTCAGCTTCCTAGCTCAAACCGTAATGTCTAAGCATTTACCTATTTGTTTAAAATTTAAGAATTTTTACCTGCAAAACAAATTAAAATATCAAAATTTGTATAATCCCTATTTCGTTATTTTACAAATCCTACCTCTAAAAAGAATTTCAGCTCCGTAACACATTCGGAAATATATAAACCTTGAAAATTTGTTTAAACATTTGCGAATTTTTAGCGGCCGCATTGTTAAAAATTTTCAAGATTTTCGTTTTTTCCAGTCGGTTTTGCACAAAATTCTACCTAAGAAAAAAATTTCGAATCTCCAGCTCATCTGGAAGTGCCTAAACATTAGTATCCTCCTATATATATGTTATCATTATACCTTGACTCAAAATTACTGTTTACAGCCCACTCCCAACACGCCCTTCAAAAAGCAAAATTAGCTAAATCAATCCTCTCCTCATTACTAGGACCTCACAGCAAAATAAGCCTTACCGATAAAATGCGCCTCTACCTCCTCCTAATCCACCCACATCTTACTTACGGCAGTGAAATTTATTTAAACACTGCAAAGAAAAACAGAGCCAAAATAGAAAGTTTTCAATCATCCACCCTCCGCTTTATTGCCCAGCAATCCAAACTAGTACCCATCAGAGAACTACAACTTGCCCACAATATCCCACCACTTTTAGACTTTACTAAACTGCAAGCCCACAAATTCAACCGCCGGTTCAATCTTACCAATACCTTTCCTCCAAACCATATGGACCTATCACTCCGCCAAACGCCACAAATACCGGATGACGAAAGATATCCTTCAGCTTTAAATTCCTGGTACCACTATTAACCCCCAAATACCTCTTATCCCTTAACTTACTCCTATTTGTGCATAACCCCAATTTAATTTTTTATTTTTTTTTTAATGGTCCTGAAAAGGTCTCAAATCCATTAAAAACCTATATAAAGATGATCGCCGCCAAACCATTACAAAATTTTTCCCCTACCTTCTAATACCTGTATATACGCAAACTAAGCCTCACCACCATCATATATACCATACTCATTGTAAACATTTCCTGAAAAGGGTTGTTTTGTGACGCTCCCGATATAGATCTCTGCTCTCTACTCTCCTTTATTTTCATTTTTATTATTTTATTATATATATATGTGTGTGTGTGTGTGTATGTATGTGTATGTGTGTATGTATATATATATATATATGTGTGTGTGTGTGTGTGTGTGTGTGTGTGTGTATATACATCCCCGGGGCCTCGCCAACCTGAAGTCGTCTGATTGGTGAGTGCTCACTGGGTTTCCTCATCCCAACACCTTGTTGACATCCATATATCTATTTTACCTTTCCTTTTCCGTAAGTTGTTATATATATATATATATATATATATATATATATATATATATATATATATATATATATATATATATATTAGCAATTGCATACTTTATAATCAGTTAGTTTATTTTATAAGATATTTAATTACTTATTATATTTAGTTTAGTCTTAGAAAGAGAAAAAAAAATAATAATAACTATTGCCCATATTGTGCAAAAAGCTCTACCCAATTTAAAGCTGTTTTGCAAAAAAAAAAAGAAAAAAGGGGAAAAGTAAAGAAAAAATAGTAATAATAATATTATTATAAGAAATAAATAAATATATATATATATATATATAGCCAAAAATAAATAAATAAATAATAAAAATCAGGTAAAAAAGGAAAAATGCAAAATAAAAATAAAAAATAACAATAGCTAGCTGGTATCTTTTTGGCTTAACTACCTTACCAATGTACATATTTTCTATTTTTTTCATGTTTATTGTATCGTATTTATATTAATTAGTAGTTATAGTAATTTTAAACTTATAAGCAAATCACAAAAACCGCAAGGTATTAAAATGATGTAAATATAATTAACAACCCCCATTGTAATTGAGCACTTTCTGACCGGCCGGGAACGTGGGTGTTATCACGAGGGACGGCCTATATTTGCGGTATAACTACTTACCAAGCCAACGAAGAGAGAGAGTATAGACGCTCCTTACAGAGGAGGAGGAGGATATAACATACTACTAAAAGATGCTTGCATACTGTAAGCATTTCATCTCACCTTGAAAAAACATTAAGCTTTCGGAAAGATATTTCATCATGGGAAATATTTCTTTAATTCAAAAGATTTCTCCTCGGGACCGATTTTCGTGTTTTCCTTATGGAACAATAATGCAGTAAAACAATCGTTATTTTTGCAACTTTACTAATATTAGACTTTTTCACATTGGGTTAATAATGCCACACATTTCTGCAAAATTGTATATTTGTTGGACTGAACTGAAATAACATTTATCTAATTGTTTACATTTAAATAATTTTAACGGCCGCTATAGGAATTACATGGATACATTGAAATATTTATTCGTTTACATAGACCATACTCTAAATAACTTAAAAATTTCAGCTCTCTAACTCGCCCCATAGTATCTTAAAATTTACTTATTTAAATTTTAAAAATTTTTAATTGCCAAACAAATTAAAATATCAAAATTTCTATAATCCCTATTTCGTTTTTTACAAATATTACCCCTAAAAAAATTTCAGCTTCGTAGCTCATGCGGAAATACATAAACCTTGAAATTTTGTTTAAACAATTGCGATTTTATAGCGGCCGCATTGTTGCACTTTTTCAAGATTTAATTTAAACAAATGTAAAAATATTATTTCACTTCTAGAGGTACTACAACGTTGGGAGAAATGTGTAGTTTTAATACCCCATAATGGAGAAAGTATAAAATTCTTAAAATTGGAAAGTTTAGGATTGTGTAAATCTATTATTTTTACATAAGGGAAAAACGAAAATCGCTCCGGAGGTGAAATATTTAGAATTAAAGAAATATTTGTAATGATGAAATATGAAAAATGAATGTTTTTTTATGTTGAGATGATATGCTTGCAGAATGCAAGCACCAACTACTAGTGTGTTATATATTAGCGATTGTCTTACTCCATACATACTAATGTTTAGGCACTTCCAGATGAGCTGGAGATTCGAAATTTTTTCTTAGGCAGGATTTTGTGCATAACCGACTAGAAAAAAGGAAAAATCTTGAAAAAGTGCAACAATGAGGCCGCTAAAAATTCGCAATCGATTAAACAAATTTTCAAGGTTTATGTATTTCCGAATGTGCTACGGAGCTGAAAATTTTTTTAGAGAAAGTATTTGAAAAGAAACGAAATAGAGTTTAGGACCTTAAATTTTTAAATTATTTAGAGTTTAGTGTATATAAACGAATAAACATTTCAAAGTATCCGTGAAAATGTTACTGCGGACGTTAAAAATTTGTTATTTCCCTTCTAATTGTGCTATAAATTTCAAATTTGGCAGAAATGTGTGGCATTATTAACCCAATGTGAAAAAAGTATCCTAAAATTTCAAAAATTAGCGATTGTTCCATAAGGAAAAAACGAAAATCGGTCCCGAGGAGAAATATTTTGAATTAAAGAAATATTTCCCATGACGAAATATCTCTCTGAAAAATTAATGTTTTTTCAAGGTGAGATTAAATGCTTGCAGAATGCAAGCACCTTCTACTAGTATGTTATATGTTATTTGTTATATCCTCCTCTGTAATAAACGTCTATCATTATATATAGACGTTCCTTACAGAGGAGGAGGATATAACATACATATAGGAGGATACTAATGTTTAGGCACTTCCAGATGTGCTGGAGATTCGAAATTTTTTTCTTAGTTGGGATTTTGTGCAAAACCGACTAGAAAAAACGAAAATCTTCAAAAAGTGCAGCAATGCGGCCGCTAAAAATCATCAATTATTTAAAAAAATTCTCAAGGTTTATGTATTTCCGGCCGTTAAAAATGTTTAAAATTTAAACAATTGGAAAAATATTATTTCACTTCTAGAAGTACTACAACTTTAAAATTTGGCGGAAATGTGTAGCATTAGTACCCCATAATGGATAAAATATAAAATTCTTAAAATTGCAAAGTTTTGGGATTGTTTTAATCTATTATTTTTACATAAGGGAAAACCGAAACTTGCTCCGGAGGTGAAATATTATTTAGAATTTAAAAAATATTTGTAATGATGAAATATGAAAAATGAATGTTTTTTTGTGTTGAGATGATATGCTTGCAGAATGCAAGCACCAACTACTAGTGTGTTATATATTAGCGATTGTTTTACTCCATTATTGTTCCACAATGAATAAACGAAAATCGGTCCCGAGGAGAAATCTTTTGAATTAAAGAAATATTTCTGAAGATTAAATATCTCTCTGAAAAATTAATGTTTTTTAGGTGAGATTAAATGCTTGCAGTGTACAAGCACCTTCTACTGGTCTTTAATATATTTATTCCGTTTTAAATTAAAAATGAAATTTTAAGCTAATACGTATGCTAGTGCTAAAAATGAGACTAAACTCGTGGCATTGGTTCAGAGGGAACTCAGTTATAAAATTATTTGCAGAGAGATTTTTTCATAGATAATTAATTTTATATTTTTTAAATTGGACACTTTTATCATGGCACGACAAGTATGTAAAAAAGTAAATGGAAAAAATTAAACTACCAATGAACTTCAAAGTGCTGTGATATTTTCATTTGAAACCACCATGCCTTAAATAAAGATAAAATGAAATCTTAAGTGGTTTCAACTGGAGCCACCATGACTGAGGAGGCTAATCATAACATACTGTTTCTTTGTTATGGCCTGCCGGACGAATCGTCTCGGGATAAGCATGTGGCCTAGAGGCCGTATTTACATTTAAATTATTATCCTGCAGGCTGATAAAATATGGCATGGGTTTATCATTGCACCAACCTAAAATTCTAATGAAAAATCTCTATCAGCTTGTTTTATCGCGTCTGGAAAAAATTGGAATTTCAACCTCAGAAAATAAACCAAAGACAAGTTAGAATAATCGCAAACCACTAGTGAATTTCCACTAAAAGCAGCTACTACTTCGTAACTGTGCAACAGCCGCGAGAGTTCAGTAGCGGCCTAAGCTCGCCAACTCTAATCTCCAAAATAATTTTGGCATTTTTATAACTTTTACATAAATTAAAGTGTATTTAAATATATAAACTTAATTTTGGTAAGTTTTTAACGAATATAACGCGATTTATACTATGTTTGAGTGTTTTCTGTTAATATTTCTTAAAATTCCTGTTACTATTGTGTACCCCAAAGATATTTCCTAAATGCGCCGCTGTTATATTTGCTTATATAATTTGTTTATCCTAAGTAATTAACTTTGGAGAGCAGAGGAATAGTTTATCCCTTACTATAAAATAGGCAATTCATAAGAAACAAAATTCGACGGGAGAAGGAAGAGAATATTCTGCGATTGAAAAAATATCGGTTAATCACCTTTTGCAACCTTTATCTGAAAATTTTGTACTGTCTGTTTTCATCCCTCCGACTCCAATGACTTTTGAGACTTAATATTAAGGCACAGTGGTGATAATAGCTGCTGTGAATGCATCTTTCAATGACTTTAATCTGCATTGTGTGACTTTAAGTGTGAGAATATATAAATTTCCGAGTTTGAGTTTCTTAAAAAAAATAAACTCATTCTGTTTATCCAGCGTTTGACATAACCATTTCCTACGTTCAATCTTTATTTATTTAATTCAAACCTTATAAAATAATGCACGAGGTTTTTTTAAAGGTTGATATCTGGAAAATTTCTAAGCATTTTCAATGATTTACTACTAGTAGGCACCAGTCTGCACGCATCAGATCAACTTAAATATTTAGAATCGATTAAAATTTATTATTTTCCTCGCATAGCTTGCGTGTAAATTCCCTGCACGACGAAAGGGTAAAATATGTATCACGAACAAAATAATCGAAATTTAATTTCAAGCACGTTGTAAAATTCGTCGGAGCGATTGAAAACCTGCTAGTTACGTTATTAAAGGTTTTTAAAGATAATGACGAAGATGTCCGAGCGTTCTTACTTTGAATTGACCAATGCAACAAGATAATATCGTTTCTTGGGGAAAGGGCGGTGACATTCGGAGCTTTTGTTCTGAGTGAGGGGCGCCCAGGCGACTCAAAAGCCTGTGCCTCGGACTGCCTGGACAATCGGTATCCCTCCCGCAAAATTCCAACTACGCACAATTTTCCGCGTGCACGTTAACTTTTGGACGCCGCCCGTAGATGGAGTTATTTCGCCTTTTTTTAATGCGAGGCACGAGAGGGGGGCGTGAGGGGCGGAAAAAGGGCGAGGAGGGTGCAGGGGGGCACGGTGGGCTACACTCGGGTACGGTATTGATTATTCGCTCCAACGGCGAAATCCTCGCCAGTCACACGAAAGTAAGAATCACGGGGCGATCACGGGAAAGGGGAGGGGAAAGGAAATGGGGAAAGGAAATGGGGAGAGAAAGGGAGGGAAGGGGAGAGAAAGGGAGGGAAGGGGAGAGAAAGGGAGGGAAGGGGAGAGAAAGGGAGGGAAGGGGAGAGAAAGGGAGGGAAGGGGAGGGAAGGGGAGTGAGTGTCGTCTACTACGCCGATTCCTCAATCGGACTGACATGGGGTAAAAGAGAGAAACTTGCGTTACGCATCCTGTTCTTAAAGAGGATTAATGTCTCATAAGAAATTATTTGTATAAATACGCCAATCAAGTGGATGGTGAAAAATGATAACGAAAAAATTATCCTTAAAATACTCAGCTATCAAAACAATGGAAATATGCGAGGTTTAATTTTAATTAATTCTATTTGCAATGCGGAGTCAATTATCCGAACCTGATAAAAACGTAGACGCTAAAAATTCCATCCATACTAAGAATATGCACAGGTCTAAACCTGATTTACAAAATAAAAACCTGAAACGTTTCAAATCATTAATAAATGTGAGCTTTATAGAGAAGAAAAACATCAAATGGCAATGGGTAGACAGGAAAGGAGGTGGGGGGGGGGGCGCAAAGGATTTCTCATATATTTACTGTCTGTTTAACCATCCTAATCTTGAGACCTACAATATGCAGCAGCCAAATGCTAGCCCTCAATTGGCTAGGACGTATCGTTTGCGTCCATGTTTTTTCTTAAGATGGTATTATTAATAGTAATTGAATGTCCATTAGGTATTGTTTATAAACTGTAGTTGAACATAGGATAGAGGTGGGTGCGAAGATAGTTTTCTTAGGTGAGGGGGGACGCAACTATGTAATGTTTGGAAGCCGGTGCCTTATCGTGACACGGCAGAATTAACTACTCATGCCATTAAAATCTTGACCCTTGGTAAGACAGCAAATTATTTAAACCCACATTACTATTCTGCAATCCGACAAAGGAATTTTGCAGGGAGTGTCACTTCATCACCTCTACACCGCAAAAAACCATTGTTAGCCTGACTTACATTGAGAGAGAACCAGGATCAACCTGTTTTCTTTCGCACTGTGGTCGACTCTTGGGCACCCTGATAAAATTTCGCAGATCTTCAAATTAACCTAATGAAATGCTGGCAGTAAAATTAAAATTACAATATGATTACAGAAATAAAAAAGGCAAAGACGTGACCTTCCCGGTTAAAGACCCAATCAGAATCCAAACAATGATGGACAACCAAATATTAGAACAGGTTTCGCATTTTATCTATCTTGATTGCGATATCTCCGATGACAAATATTTAGACAATAATTCTGAAGATTTCGCGGAAGTCCATAGATATTTGAAAAATAATACCAAGAAAGAGACAGGTTCAAAGATTTATAAAACTATCAGTTTACCTACTCTAATTTTTGGAAGCGAAACATGGACACCAACAAAGAGAAATGATTTAGTTAACAGAAATTAAATTCTTACGCACTGCAAAGGCTTATTCTAGGGTGGATAGAAATCGGAACAATGATATAAGATAATACATAACCGACCTAGAGGAAAAAATAGAGAAAATAAATATAGATGGAGCAGATGTCCTATAGACGCAGTTTCTCCAACGGTGGGTCGCGACGTACTAAGGGGGCCGGGAGAGGATTTTAAGGGGGTCGCAAGCACTTTTCGCTAAGACAAGAGATTTTATTCTGGTTTTAAGAATACTGCAGGTTTTAATTTATCAACATGTTTTGCTCAGAAAGATCTGTAGCTTGTCAACAAACAAAATCTTTTTTAACAAATGGGTTATTTTTATGTAATAAAAACAAAAATAAATTATGCCTCAGGAGTGATTAGTTCTTCAAAAAATAATCTATACACCACATATTGCCTGAATGATTTTAATGCACATACGTTGTTGTAAATAAAATATTTTATAGTGCTAACCTTGTATTTATAAAGAGCACAAAATATAAAACTCTCTTATTATTAATTTCCTTACCATCGTCATCATTCTCCCTTGTATGGAGAAAAGCGGAGCGTTATTTTTTTTATTCTCGAATATTTTCTAGGGGTCGCGAACATCCGGACGGAGGGGTCGCCTGTCGAATCTGCCTGAGAACCGCTGCGTATAGAGCAGCGGTTCCCAACCTTATTCATCTCGCGAACCCCTTGAGGTAACCAATTTCTCGTCGCGAACCCCTTGGATTAACCTTTTATCTTCGCGAACCCCTTGAGTTGTAACAATTTTGGAGGCGAACCACTTATAATGGAGAGTAAATTTTATAAAAACAAATCTTTTTGGACGCGTTTAATTAATGAGAACGAAAAGTTTATGTGGCACGTATTATGTAAACGTTTACAATAAAATCAGAATCTCTGATATTGCCATACGTTTATAGTTAGAGCCCTGTAAAGTTCAAATATAATTCTTGAAGCGTAATAATTAATTGAAAATAAAACCATGCAACTAATTTGAAAGAAAATAAAACATTGATAAGAATTGTAGAACCAAGAAAGTGAAAAAGGCGCCATTACCAAATTTTCTCGCGAACATCTCAGATTTATTTCGCGAACCTCTAGGGGTACGCGAACCACCGGTTGGGAAACGCTGGTATAGCGAATGCCTGGAGAATTCCTGGAGATTCCCGGTAGAAAGATTTGCACTATCACCCAAAGATAAACGAGATAGAGGAAGATAGAGAAAGAAATGAGCACCGGAACAGACGAGTTAGCTTATCCATTAAAGTGAAGAAGAAGAAGAATAAATACCGACATAAAACAATAAAATCTTCGAATATTCGCAATCGACCTAATTAATACACTCCCTCCTCATTCTTTTCCTCGGTAGAGACTCGAAAGTAAGCTGTCTTATCATTAATACGCTTCCGGCTACAGCGAAATGTTTGATAAAAACCAAAGAAATTGACATTTTACCTACCAAAATAAAAAACACCCACATTTTATTATTAAAGAGCTTTAATTCAATTTCGCTTCTTTTTTGTCAATGTGGATCACCACGGAGTTAAGGCCATCACCCTCGATCTTAGACGAGTTTAACTGAAGACAAACGAAATCCCAAATCTTTTCGCTCTGTTGAGCGTAGGATAAAATAATACGAAATAAAACAAATGAGCAATGAACAATTTCCACTTAAATTTAATTGCAAATTGCGCTTGTTTATTTAATTCGGATTTTATAATGGATTTCCACAAAGTTGCGCCTGACTAATTCGAATTTAGAATGAAATAAACCAGCGGCGATCGCGTGACCACGGCTTAATGACGCATCTTTTGGCGCGCGCGCCAGTGACCGAGTGAGCGAGAGGAGAGCGCGCGAAAAGGGAGTGCAATTACCGCCTTCATCGCTCCGCGAGGGCATTCGGAGGAAGACGAGATGAATAGAGGCGCCGCGAGCTTTTTTTATCATACGCGTCGACGGAAAAAATGCGAGAGAATTCGGGCGAGAGAGAGAGAGAGAGAAAGAGAAGAAGGAAGTGGTAAGGGGACGTCCCGTCCTTGGAGAATCGCGTGCGATAGAGGCGACGCCTGATGAGTGCTCGTCCAACCTCTATTGAGGACGATTCTAATTTTATGGTACGCAGTAATTTCCGCTTACAAAAATAGCGTCGTGCAACGATGATTTAATTTAATTAACTAACGCGATTCATTTATAAGGAGACCCTCGCCATCGATCAAATTTCCCATTTCAAAAGAATTGAACGTATTATTCTAGCCTTGAAGTCAATTTAGGCATAGAGAGGAAGAGAGAAAGAGAGACTGAGAGCCTCTCAAAGACCCATAGATGGAAATAGTCGCGTGCGTCGACATCGTGGTAATATCCTGTGGTGGCGCATCAAAAGTTCGCAATTTTCGATCAAACTCAGGCTCACACGTTTAGGAATTGCGGCAGTGCACCAATGAAATTAATTAAACACCAAGGAGAATAACCAATTGCTCGTAATCCCCACCAGACCACATACAATTTCCCGACATAATTAGTATTGCCATTTTTTCACACACTCCTTTCAATTTTACATATTGCATTTGACTTTGAGAGTTGTTCGGCTTGCGCAAAAGTTCAGCACGTTTACAAAATCTTGCAGATACTTCAGTGATAAAGCGTTCATGTCACCTTGAAGAAAATCTATATAGACATATTTTCAAATTTAAAAAATCGGCGCAATATATATTGCACAAACTTTCTACTACTACGTAAGCATCTGGTTATGCTACACTTTCCTGACTGGAAGGAACTTTTACTGCTACAAAAACAACAAAACTGCGTGAAATTTCTTTTGTAGATAATGGTATTAATACACTGATTACCTCATATATGTGGAAATCAAACTTGATAAATAGTTATACCATACATAAATATAAAGTACTACTAGATGAAATTACCCGGCGTTGCTCGGGTTTTTAAGACAAAACAAAATTTATTGAGGAAGATTTGAGAATAAAACCAAGTAATGAAACCAGGTTAATTTTTATTGTAGTGTTTAATGGTAAGCAATATTTCTTGTCTTCCCATCTTTTGCCCAGATAAATAAATTTTTCCTGCATCCTTCATAGATAAATTTGGCGACTATTTTTTGTCAAATAATCATAATAAATAATCGATGGAATCACTTTTAAAATATAGTTATTTCACTCAAATTAAGTCCCATTGGAAGAAAATTCATGATATTATGCGGTCATGAATCTCAAAAACATTAAAAACTTGGGCAGGAATTGCAAGCTCTAGGGGATGTAACCAGTGGAAACACATTTGAAGATATATTCAAATTTAGCTTACCCATACGTTATCCCATGCATAGTCTGCTTTTGTGGGTCTAATTTGTCATGTGAATATTTTAAAGTCAAACCTACGAAACAAAATGAGTTCCTGGACTTCGAAACCGAATTTGGCGATAAAAAGTGTGTTGTTATGACATGGAAAGTGTTATTATAATCTAATAAGTATAATTGGCTTAATTGAGGCATACAAATGTTCAGTTGAAAGGAAGGCTAAATGTACATATAGATGTTCAATGGAGGAAGAGTTAACGATTGTAAATGTTGTTCTAAATTAAATAATTGTTATAGAAGTTTTCTTATTTTACCTTCTGAGATATCTTTCACTTGGCCAATCGTTAAAAATGCCCACAGCCCACACCCAGTTTACTGAATAATATTATAATTATCTGCAATTATTAACGTTGCAATCAATTAAGTTTGACGTTGCTGCAACAATAATTTCGATGGTTTATAAAAAGCGCGAAGCGAATAACGTAATTCTTTCGTCTATTTGAATGGTTAGTAGACGCTAATTGAACCGTAGGCAACAATGCGGGTCGCCTTGGCAACACCCGGAAAGAGTACGAAAAAGCCATAAAAGTTCACAAATAAATGCGTATTTCTGACAAATTCTTCCGTGTGACATCTAAGCATCGCAAGACTAAAATATTTTGTAGTTTTTGCCGTCGAATAAAGCAAAAACGGAGAAATTCGGTCCATATTTACGTATTTTAATGAATGAAGGGAAAAAAACCTTGCACCTTGAAAAATAGAAAATTCCGTGTATACGTATGGGAAAATGTAATCGCCTCCTGGAGTCGAATCCGGGAGTATTTTCCGGAATGTTTGATTTTTATAGGCACCAACTCATGGGAATTTAACGGTTTTGAATGTTTCAGCTCTTAATTCCATCGTAAAATGTCCAAAAGTACCGTGACAGACGGACACTTGAGAATGTATATGTCACGGTAAATGTGCGTAGTCCGGTAAATGTGTATATCGTATTTCCCGGTTAATGTGCACATTTACCACCAAGTTCGGTAAATGTAAGTATAACATACTTTTATTAAAAGTAAAATACTCCTTTAGCCAAACAATTAGAGGGTCGAAACACTCAATGCATTTCGCCCACAAGGTGGGCATCTTCAGGGACAATACCTGTCTCAACAGTGACTGGGAGTCGACTGCCCAGTCACTGTTGAGACAGATTTTGCCCCTGAAGATGCCCACCTTGTGGGCGAAATGCATTGGGTGTTGTAACCCTCTAATTGTTTCGCTAAAGGAGTACTTTACTTTTAATAATCTGAGCCAAAGTTATTGAGCTACCAACGATATAACATACTTTGACCGATTGGAATGGGGAAATGTACACATTTACCTAGAGACACTGGTATGTGGATAAACGACGCAACGCAGGCCACAACATGGCGGCGTCCCGAAAATCTGTTGCAGTTTAGAACGGTAATTGTGTAAATTTCCTGGTAAATGTGCACAACTAACTAAACTAAATTTGAACATGAAGGAAAATTTTACTCGACCCCACCGGGTTGGGTAAGTTAGTCGAAGTGTTTTTGGTTCCTCCTCACGTTCACTGTGTTCCCCCTCGGGTTGGGAAGCGTTCATCTTAATATATACCAGTGGAGCCGAACCCTCGATGATTTTTGTAATAAATGAACGAATTATTAAAGTGTAGCATTTCTCATTCTTATTTCCATATTTACCAAGGCACATCGGTAAAAGTGCACAATTACCAGGAAATGTAGGGACAATACGTATTTCTGGAAACTTAAACTTACATTTACCGAGCTTGGTGGTAAATGTGCACATTTACCGGTTAATGTACACATTTCCCATTTACGTACCTTTACCGTAACATATATATACTGATGTTTTTTACTCTAACACCTAATGTATTACACCATTTTGCTTAATAATGCCAATAATACCAAATTTAATAAAATTCACGAATTTATTAAAGTAACACATAAGCTAATACACAATTTTCGTTTGCCTATACTTTGATCTAGTGATTAGACTCAAGTCAAATGCTATAAAAACAGTTGAACGGTAATATGCTTTGAAAGAAAACGACACAAAAAAACATTTAAACGAAAAAATTGAATTCTGTCATCATGTAAAGTGAGTTAATATAGTTTCTACTACTACCTTTTCATTACTTCTGTAATCTACTTTAGAAATGTGCCAATGAGTCTCTGAATAACGTCACAAGTTATTCAATGAATCCATATACGCACACAGTAATGATTTTGCATGGTGAGAGAAGGAATTATGAGTTCAACTATGATAAATTTTATAAAGTGTGCTAAAGTTTTGCACATAACTTCTTTTGATATCCTTGGCATTCTTATGATTATCGGTCGCGTATCGACAACTTCTTATTCCTTTTGCAACACCAAGGGACGAACACCTAAAAATATGTGTGATTGCTGCAGTTTTGAGATGAAATTCCTCTCAATCCTCGAGTAGAGAAGAAGTAGTTTTGCCATTTCTACATTCGGTCATAGCGATCCTTTTCAGAATTTATATTGCAGAAGCGAGTATAAACAAATTATTCTCATTGTTCGTAGCAACGAGTATAAACAAAGTAAGTTTACTTCAATGTGAATTTGCACTAATGTGACCGTTTCTACGTTTCTTGAATAGATATTATTAGTAGTAAGTTGTTATTCATCGTAATTATAAATAATAGAAAGTTTTTAATTATCTTGAAACGTTTATATTTTTATTCCTTTACGTAATATGAATAGATAAATCTGTATCTTCATTAATGAAACAAAAGATATTCAAAGTATATAATCCAACATCTTACTACTTATATATCAAACATTACTACGTTTACCATTGAGTTGTCTACTTCTGTCTGCCATCTCTCAAATGTAAAAAGGCTAAAGCTTAGAATAAAAACTCCTGCGCCATTCAACGTCAGGTGGATGCTATGCAACTTTTTACGCCCATGCAAGTAGAAAGGTTATCATAATTATATTATAGTGTTTATTCATATTAAGTTATTAGTTATATAAAATTTGTTTATAAAATTCATTTTTATATTTCCACTCGTTATGATTATGGTATGGGTATAATAACGCTTGCTAGGTTTTCTTAATTTGGTGTCACAGGTTTTTTGCACCCTCCCCCTTCTATGTGCGTGTTTTCCCGCTGTGGGGTTTTTCCTAATGTGCCATTAGTCTGTTTCCCCTTAGTTTTTCCTCAAAAATATCCTTCCTCTTTCGTTTCCAACTCAGCTGTGTAATTCATGTTCAATTTATTTTATTGTTTGTGCACGATTCAGAGTAAGATGGTCGAAGAGACTCCTTGGTCTCTATCTCTCCATAATAAAGATCTTTTTCTATCCATCTCTCTTTTCTTACAAATGTTCACAATTCCCATCTCTTCCATCTTCGTCGCGTTTTCCTCTAACTCGAAAACTATGCTCGATTTTTACTTTCTTCTTAAAACCTGCTCTAATCATTGTATTTTCTTTAATTCCTGCAATTATCCTAGTGAATCAGTCTTAACTGCCTACATCATATTCTCTGATAAAACTTTCCTTAGTTGGAATTAATCTCGATGCTCCTGAATTTGCTTTATTTTCAGAGTAAATCCACTCGCTCACATGGTCACATCCATATTTACAACTGAACTCAGATCAAATTGAATTTTGATAATAATTGGAAATTTCAGATTCGGTACTGAAAAATGGTGAAATCATTCAAAAGCGGATGAGAAATTTTAATTAATAATTAATTAGTTGATGTCTGGCCAGGTTATCCTGCCACGGTAATTGGGTAGACCGTGCAGCCAGGGACCCAACGCCGAGTGCCAGGCGGCGGAAAATAACTTGACGACCCTAGGGGGCCAACGGCTTCGGGCGGATGAACCTCTTAGGGAGGGTGATGGTCCCTCAGGTGGAGGAAATGCCCCTGGAACCCATCTAGTAGCGTCTGTACCCCATGTTAGGAGCGGCCTCTCTAGACAGCGAAAGGCAACGGGAAACCACCGCTGGAATTATCCCATGTTATGGTGCGGAGGAGTTAGAAATATCATGGATTCTTCGCAAATTAAATATTCCGGAGTTAAAATAGTCTCCCGATAGGATCTCCGGGGGAGACAGTTTACGAAGAGTCTAGAGAATAAATCGAAGTCAAAGGAAGGAGGAAGATTAAGGTTAGGGACCTGGAATGTAAGGACGTTATTAAGAGCAGGAAAATTGTAAAATCTCAAGAGAGAGATGGAGATAAACAAGATGGACATTATTGGGATAAGCGAGGTGAGATGGGAGGGAAATGGTGAGTTGAGGAGTGACGATACCAAGTTGTACTACTCGTGGAATACCAGGGGGAGAAACGGGGTAGAAATGATAGTTAATAAGAAGATTGAACCGATTGTTACCAGGGTCATTTATGACAGTGATAGAATTATTGGACTGAAATTAAAAATGGAGCACCTGAACCTGCAAATATGCAGAACACTATTTATTAAATTTATTAGAAGTTAATATCCAAGAATATTTCTCGGTGGTGTCGGATGACAAACGGACGAGCTTGTAATTCTGAAAATTCAGTCTAAATGAATGAGTCTATTGTTTGTCGGGCATTCAATCCCAGCCGTTGTGGTTCGAGAATATCCTGAAACGTTTATTAGCGGAATATGAATGATGAAAGATTGGTATATTTATTTGTATTCAGTATTAATATTTATTCATTGTAACCAGCTCACAAACAAAATTAACGTTCTTTTTCAATGAGCGCAACAGTGATAACAAAGATATAAAACCAAGCAGTATTCCAATCTGCGACACCAGCATTGGGACGCGCCACCACTTAACCCGGGAAGGGCACGCTGGGGCACTGAATACAACACGGATTTATATTTTGTGCGTGAGAGATGGCTATGCATATTAACTTGTCACTATTAGAGTTCCTTTAGGGTCACTTAAAAATGACGTTGACAATTTTTTGTCTGTCATCACTCTTTTTTGTGCTTTCTGCAGCGTCAATGAATACCCCAGTGGACCAGAATCGTATGTTTTTAGCGATTTTCGACAATGCTGAAAAGCACTATTATCTTCGTGATGTCCGACCGTCCGTACGCATATATCAGGGAAGAATTGGCTGAACCGATTTCAACCAAATTTAGTACATAGATTCTTCACATAAATATAGGACCAAAATGGCATATTTCGACCAGATCGACTATGCAGGGGTGCCACAATTGAAAAATTAAACTTTTCGGTAATAATGAATTTGGAAGGAACCTATTTAAACGAAATTTAGAATGAAGGTGTGCAACATTAAAAAACAAAATCAACATTTTAAATGTAGCTATAGAAAACAGGGCTTCCACAATACAGTAATAAAAGCATTTCTTTTTACAAGTATTTGTGTTGAACTTAACATCAATTTTAACCAAATTTAAAATTTGCAATGCACACACACATACACACAAAACCATAGTAGAATATTTGGATCGATCAAACAAACGGGGGTGCCACCAGGCCCGGACATAGAGACCCAGGGCCCCTTTTTTGGTAATTTAGCAAAAAACAAACTACTTTTATTTTTTATTTATTTAACGTACTTTGAATTTAGACAATAGACAAGCAGACTTAGAAATGAAATAGACAAGTACCAACTATACTTTTTTACACATTATAATTTTTACATTTACAAGATTACATTGTCACGCGACGAACTTTCTTCTCTGCAAAGGAACGGATGACCTCACTATAGTCCACAGACTGCGTTATTTCTGACTCTATGTACAGCACAGAGAGTGAATTAAGCCTGTTCTCTTCTGTGGTAGATCTTAAATAATTCTTTACTCTCTTTAGCGCTGAAAACGACCGTTCTGCCGAACTGTTTGACCCTGGTGTACACAACAGCATCCGGAGCGCTATTCCCACGTTTGGATAAATTTCCAAAAAGCCTTTTTCCAGGATGTACTTGTATAGCTCCAGTGACGATAACCCTTTTCCCCCTGTAGCCTCAGCGGACAACAAATGAGCTCGCAGGTGCAGACACTCGGAATATTCTATCTTACGGGATTATTCTATAAAATCTTAAGACACTATACACTAGAAAATTCTATCACATTCTTTAGCTTCCGTCGCCAACACTACTCGTATCGTAACCTTAACTAACCTCAGCAAATTCGCGTGGAAGATAAAACCTTTGAGCTGCAAAATTGAAATTGATACAACTTTATAACACACACTTTCAACGCGAACTGACAAGTAGAGACAAGTTATAGAATGAAGTCAGGTGCGATGCAAAACAAACAAAGAACACAAACACAGTGTTGCCACTTGACTTGTCAAAAAATTAACTATGGTCAATTATTTTCTATTTCGTTCGGACAAATTGACATATTATTTTCCGTGTCCTGTGTCCTCAATATGTACCATTTCGGCCCCTGGTCGGGGCCCCCGCCGAGGTTGGGGCCCTAGGCAGCTGCCTAGTTTGCCTAGGCAGAAGTTCGCCGCTGGGTGCCATACTTACAAATTAAATTTTTTGAGTAATTACGGATTTGGAAGGAATTGCCTGAACAGATTTCAACTAAATTCTGTACATAAGATTTGTACAACATACCATAATGAAATCAAGAAGTTTAAAGCGGAGACAAAGAGCAGGGCTACCACAATAAAAAGTAAAATTATATCTTTACACGTATTTATAGAGAACAATCAGCATGAATTTGAATCCAATATGGTACATATAATCTTCATATAAATAAATAATCAAAATAGCATATTTTATCCGGGTCGACTGAACAGGGCTACCACAATATCAAAGATAGAAATTTTCTGTAACTATGAGTTTGAAAATCTTTAGGTGAACCGATTTCAAAAAGAAATTTCGCTTGTAGGGCGAAAATAGCATACAAAATGAAATGAATATGTTTCGAGCGTATCTATAAAGCAGGCCTACCACCCTATAAGGAAAAATAATTTTCTGATTTCAAAGCAAATACATTAATATATGATTACACTACGGCGAATTTGACGAAAAGCACTAATGTACCACGGGAAACCCGTGCACATCCAACTTGTTTTTCGCACCTGTTACAATGAACTTTATTATTCACCATAATTTTCAAATCCGACGAAAACTATAACTCCACCGATCAGATGTAGATCAGATCAGATGTAGATGTAGATTAGCACAAAATTCAACATTGAGACACGTTTTTATACATTGCATTGATCTTAAAACTATTGCTACGGATGCTGATATAGCTGTTTACCTCTCGGAGTGGATAATGTATTTTAAAAATTTTAAGATATATTCGTTATTAATGTTGTCTTTATGATATTAAAATATGTTTATAAACACATTTAACCAAAAAAAACTTTTAATATCACAATTTGATAGTATGTGGGTCCCCGGAAAGGATGGCTTCATAGACAAACCCACACAGCATTTGGCGTTTAAATTTGTTTCCCAGGTAATAAAATCGAAGAAATTATTGAAAGCAAGCAAACTTACAGTTGTAGGAACTTTGAGAAGAAACAAAAGAGAGATTCATGCAGATATGATCTCACTAAAGGGACGTCCAACTGAAACAAGTATTTTTGTTTTCGACAGACCTGACATGTAAACAAATAGCTTAAAGGATAATAAATATTTTAAGGAACTGCGAGAAAAATTTAAAGACTTTACAAAGAACAGAAATAGACTCATACCGTAGCCTTCTGATATCGGATATAACCAGGAATCTCCAACAATTAAGAGGATAAAATGGAGCGTTGCTAAGACGTAACTAAGCGTCAATTGTTAACAATAGTCGAATGAAATGGGAAAGATAGTTCCTGGAATCGAATCACGGACTTTCAATCTTCGCAACAAAAACGATCCTCGGTAGCTCGTCCACGGTAGCAAGAGATTTACACCGTGTCATGAAAATCGTAGTATTGTTTCAAAAGTTAATAGGGGAGACCGATAGACAAACGGACATAGAGACAAACACAACGAAGAAACCATAAGCTTATTATTTAGTAGGCTAAAAACGTATATAAGTGGAAATTAAAACGTTTTTTATTTTTTGCGTTCTTTTAAGAACTCGGGATCGATTTACTCAACAATATAATAAGTTTTGACAATACTATTCTATAGATGTTGGTCATCTAAATTGCAGTTGCAATCCAGATCTTTCCGCTCAAAAATCGTAATCTGAAATCTATGGTAACTACGAAGAAGACGACCCTATGGGTTTTTGTGTATGAATGAGGCGAGGAGCATTCTCCAACCTCTGAAAGACGTACAAGGTATCGCTAGTCGCTAGTCATTCGAGAAATTTCCTGAGCTCCCGGGTGTAAAATATTGCTATGAACGGCGGAAAAACGAATTCGATGCTCAGGTAATTTTAAAAAAAGGCGACATAAAATATTCTAGAAATGGAATTTAAAATTAAATTATAGGAATTACCAGTGAGAAAAGCCTTATATATATATATATATATATATATATATATATATATATATATATATATATATATATATATATATATACCAACTTACGGAAAAGGAAAGGTAAAATGAATATATGGATGTCAACAAGGTGTTGGGATGAGGAAACCCAGTGAGCACTCACCAATCAGACGACTTCAGGTTGGCGAGGCTCCGGGGATGTCGAAGCGACACACGTAAAATAACACAAAAACACAGAAACATCACAAACGTAAAGCTTTCGGAACTACTCCTTCTTCAGCTACAGAGAGAGAACGTTTCCTCATCCCAACACCTTGTTGACATCCATATATATATATATATATATATATATATATATATATATATATATATATATATATATATATATATAATGTAAGTTATGAAAGTCCAACTGTACATGACACCTTATTTTATTCGTTTCTTTGGAGCGATATTGCGGGTGGGAGAAGCATAGGATTACTCCGTTGGTCGATAGGGGCTGCGTGAACCACTTCGTTAGCCGTGAAACCCAACTATGAAGGCAGAAACTCCTAACAAAAGAACCCATTTTAGTATTACGATTGTTCGGCTGTCATACAATTCCCTAGAGAATTATCGAGCTCGCATTGTGGCTGAAAACAAATTCAAGATAAGCACTCGAGTATCAAAAATTGTAAAAATCAGTACTCATTTTAAGTATCTCCAATAGCCATAACAACGTTATGAAGAATTAGAGGCGCATTTCGGCTGAAATGCAGCCGTCTTCAGCGGTAGATTATTTTCTTTTTTATACTTTACTTTCGGCGAATCAAAACTGAAGACGACTGTTATTTAACCGAAATGTGCATCTTGCTTTTCATAGCCATGTTGAGGCTAAGAGATGAGTACTTATTTTTTCCAATTTTTGATATTTAAGTGCTTATTCTTGAATCAGTTGCAATATGTAAATGTATTTATTCCGATTTTATCGTCAGAACATGACCTGTTTTTATGCTGGTTTCCAAAGGAAACATAACCTTATGAAACGGTCCTGTGAGTGTGTGTCCCCTACTAACAACTTTTGCACCAATGGACCAATTTTCATGAAACTTAGTATGAGGTTCGTGCTGCCAGGGCCCACTTCCGGCTATATTTTATTTCGCGAATATTGAAGTCCCGGGTTCGATTCCAGGAACGTTTTTTCCCTATTTGTTTTACATAGGAGATCTCAAATCCATCGTGCGGAGATGTTTTCTTTAATACATTAAAATATTTTAAAATTGTAATATCGGAGAGAGGTTTGTACTGTTCTAAGGAGAAAAGAATGGCTATCACATACTGAAACATTTCCTCTCAGTATAAGTAACCAATTCGGGACGTCAAATTTAGGAAACCAGCCTGCATTAGTCCTGGCTTGGACTTCTTTTTCCTACTTGCAATATTTTATTGAGTAATAATGATTGTTACTACTATTATTAATAAAATCTTAGGCAGGTTAGAGGAGTGATTAATCCGATGTCATATAATTTTACATCACTAATACATCTGCTAATTTTATATAATTTATTTTCTCCGCAATATGTTGGGATTTTAATTAAACTGGTAGAATTACGTTCATAGATGAAAGAAATTGTATGGCGTCATCTATGAGGAATCCATAAATATTTATTGTGGAAAAATTATAATCTTGTACGGCTAAATATTCACAAGGATAATATTGAAAGTATGCCTGACACTTCATAAAAATGTTAATCTTTCTTACTTCTCCTTGGGAAAAATTGCTGGGACTTGCTATGCACTACCAGCTAGAATAGATTCCACTAACTGCAAAATTTTCGCAAATACACTATAACTAAAAAACTCTTGTGTGAAAATTTCTAATAAGTAGAAAATTATATTTTCCCAAGAGCTTTCTACCACAGAAAATGTTTTCGGAAAATATGGCAAACCCAAAATGTTTTTAAAATACTCGAACCGACAAAAGAAAAAAATTAACATTTTTAAGCAAACCGACATTTTCTTATTGGAAGTTTAAAACATGGTAGCTTATGAGTTTTAAAGTTGTCTCTAGAGGCAGGATGCAACTTGGAAAATGCTTCTGCAGTAAAGCGTTCATAAATTCATTGTTAGCAGTAAAGTCTAATGAATAGTAAAACACCTCCGAGTTTAAGTAGCTCCTTTCCCCCCCATATTTTCACAAAACTCCACTCAGACTTAAGTATCCACGTCTAAACCTTTGAGAGTAACAGTGTTGTTGTGGACGTGACTCGTAATAATTAGCGCTGATTACCGAGAACAGGGTGTCGTTGCGATTTCGCAATTGAACTTCTCTCAACCGTGGCGTTGTTGGGGGTGTATGCGCAAGTTCCCACAGAATCCCTAAGCATGTAGTCAATGCAGCTAACGCGACGCTTGGACTTGGCTTCCTTCCCGTGCTTTTGAACTTCACGCAGACATTTTTCTCAATTTTCACCCAGCGAAGAGATTTTTGCAAACAAGCAAAAAAGAGGGTCGCCTATTTTTCACGACGATTAAATGGGAAAATTGTGCACTAAAAAGGGAGATCAGCTATTCTGTAACGGCAAAAAAGTGTTTTCAAACGCAAAAAATATAATTACGTAGACAATTACATTCAAGGGTAAAAGAGTAATAGAGTAATTTCTTAACGTTTATGTGATATATCTTAGACTTTTTAATGATTAAATAAATGTTCTAGCTAAATCCAGAAGCCATAAAATGATTGAGCAAACCAATTACTCGACCTTTTTATGGCTACAGGCATTATATATATCATTGATAGGATCAAAGCCATAGAGTGATTTGGAAAATTCATTTTTCATTCATGTTATTTATTTTGTATTTTTATTTTTAAATAAATATCGTAAATATTGTAATTATTTTGCAAGTCATTTCTTAGGTCTGAAATGAACATTACGTTGGCTGTCTACCGATGACATATCTCTGACCAATTCCTGGCAGCATACCAATCATGGGCATAGCAAGAGAAGGAGAAAGGACCCGCCCCACCTCTACTCCACGAGATGTACGCCCATGAAATTAACCGGAGAACAGTGGCGCAGTTGCACCAGGGTCCTGTGAGTAGAGGGGCCTCACGGAGAGACCGGACACAGTGCGTGGGATTTTGTGGGGGTGGTCTACGAAAATTGTATGCCAGGGTCCCCGATTTTCTTAATCCGGCCTTGGGTTAAAATTATTCACGTCACCTGCCAATCACCGCCACCGAGATGAACTAAAAAAACACTTCTCATTCTTACCAATTGGTTCAAGATATGTACTTTGAAAGTGAGTAGAGGATATTTTACCGTTGGAAGATAGTGTATAACAAGTGATTATCATAGAATCCGAAGAAACGAGAATAATGACGGTGAAAAATACGACGCAACATTGTATGAAGCAGCTTGCACGATATAGTTCTCACTTAACAGATTGGAGAAACTCTTAAAAATGACCTTCGAATATTGCATCGGTTATATACTAGGCTTAAATTTGGCAACGCAGGGACTACAATTTACGGCCGGACACAAGCCAGAGAAAACAAGAATAAAAAGAAGGAAAGCATTTTGTCGATTGGCTTCAGAAAGCGAGAGTATGAGACAAAAAAAGCGCGAGTTCAACTCCTACCCGCCCGTACCTCGAATGCACCGTTTAGATCGATAGCAGACTCTTACGACGCAAAAAGGAGGAAGGAAAAAGGAGTGAGGGAGAAAGAGGGGAGCGAGAGGGAGGGAGTGAGGGAGAGATAGTGAGAGTGAGACAGAACGTAAGCAGCTTCACTTTCGGATGCATGTGGAACGTGAAAGGGAAAGGGCTCAAAAATGGCAACATCGCCTCGCCGGGGTGCAGTAGCAAGGCGTCAATAGTCGCCGCTGCAGCAGCTGCCATTAATGGAATCGGGTAAAAGCAGACGTCGCTAATGCAGCTAAATGCATACGAGGACGTCTAAAAAAATTGCAACGCTCTCCCTTTTTGCAAAAGCTTTGGACTTATACGGATATGGCTACGACGTTGTTTTTCAATCCCCTTCTAATCTGCCTCCATTTCGGAGAACCTGTAAAAAAAAGAAAAAAACAAGCGAGCCTATCCTTTTTCCCCTACTTTTTTCGTAGTTTAGCAGCAACCGAAACTTAAACGAGCTTTTTCGAGATACGAAAAACGAACAATTACTGCATTGACGAGAAAATATTACCGCTAATCGCGAGATCGCAGTCGCAGAGAGCGAAAGAGATTTATCTATAGATTAACAACATTGTTTGACGGGATGGGGTAGGGCCGATTATTTCGCTATATTTCCAACAGTACCGCGTTCGACGACTTTTTAACCTTTCTTATAAGCGTGACAATAACGGTTAACATTTTTAACGGTAATGATGAGACTAAATTTAATAATAATATAATGATGGGACTAAATTTAAAAAAGGACGATAATTCGAACCCCCGTAAAGCACGTTCTCCTTACAAACGACCAAAGTGCGATATCTGGAAAAACCGATCGAACCCAATTACAAACGATTTAGAAAAATTTGAACAGCGAAAAATTGTTTATTAGACCTGATAATAAAACTGCGGAAGAGAAATTCGGTCGTGGGGCGTACAAAGACAAATATTTAACATTTAACGGTAATACGGATGCTTAAAATTTTCATGGTTGAGCCAAGAAGAATGCCCCCTAAAAATTCAAAAATCAACGAAGATTAAAATTTAAAAATATTATGCGTTCATATTTCTTCAGAGGCGTAAACGTACGTGGATACACGAAAATTCGCTGAACTGCAAAAGGTAGAAAGTATGATTCATTTTAACATGGCAATTCGAGCATGTGTTATGCGGAATATTTTCACCTCGGATTATCGATAATCTACTGCCACACTTGCAAGAACGGCAGTTATTAGGATCTGCCATGCATAAAATGTGTTTTAAACATTTCAAGCACCTATTCAACGAACTGCAGACTCGCATTTATTTCGTAATTTGACGGAATTCTTTCCTTCAACACATCGCCATTTTGATAAAAATCACTTAAATATTTATAAGATGGCAGAAACTTTTTCCTCCAACATTGCCGAACTTATTCTGCGAGAGAAAACTATCGACTGGATGGTGTGGATTTGGCGGGAGGTTCGGGGAGAAGCTCCAATAAATACCAAAGAAGGGGATTTTTTTAGGTCGCCATCTTTAAATATGGCGGACCCAGACGATTTTTTTCCGCGCTGAATAATCGACATAGGAGAAATACAGTTTGCCTCTCAGAAAATTCCCTGGTGTTTCGAAGAATGGCAGATATTTGAGAGTTCATTAATCGAACGGTTTATTACGATTAGCTGAGAAATGAAGTATGATTTATTTTATTGTTTTTTTTTCGGAGGAACAGGAGTCGAGGTTTCATTGTTATTGGAACTAATAGATAATTCGGTGGCTAAATGATTGTTCGTCTTCATTCAGATCACGGATACAGGTCAACGCGTAGACTGCAAAATATTCAGTACCCGACTGAGAGACCATAGTGCAGGGGGGTGGCCAACATGGGCCTGAGCAGGAGCCACAACACTGCAGTGCACATCACCGAAGAGCCGCAGTAACATTTAATGAGCCGATATAAAATATTCAACACGTAATGTAGCTGCTGACGCATGTAATAATAATAATAATAACAAAACTTACTCTTTTATTTGGTGTGACTTCTGGTAATTTTTTAATTCGACAATTCCCTTACACATTATAATCGGAAAATTACAGCATATGTAATGCGGCCAAAGTTTTCAAGTGCATTGCATTGCGATTTCATTCCACTACCTTTTGAAAATGTCATCGCTGTTGAATTGATGCGATAAAGGCATTATGCTCGCAATACGTCTTGCGTTGTAGTAAGACACGAGCAAAAGTGATACTCTGTTTTTGCTGATATTATTCTTCTTCACGTGCGTCGTTCGATCCCTCACGGTATATTTATCAGGACCCGCGCAATACGTTTCGCCTCCACAGATATGACTCCGCCCATATTTCCCCGACGGCGAGCCACGTTGAAGATATCGAAGAGCCGCATGTGGCTCGCGAGCCGCGCGTTGGCCATGTCTGCTATAGTGCCTGAATTTCAACTAACGCCACCTTCTGCCAATTGCAATTTCGGACATGATGAAAAGGAAGAAAACTCCGCGATACTTCAAACCTCAGTAATGGTAAAGGCATTATCCGACGTCTGATTCATTTAGGACGCTTCAACATTTTAAAATATTTTCGGATGCAGTGCTATAAATAAATTAACCAGCTGTTTTATTGCGTGCTTTTTATTTGCATGTGGGTTGGTTAATGAAGAGCAGACGTGTAACCAGGTAGATTTTCTGAACGGTATGTGTAATATTTCACCAGTTGTGGATGTATGCATGCAATATACTTATGTTGGGAGAATTCCAACACCACCACAAAATATCTTTGAGGTTATTTTTTAAAACATGCTACTCTGTCAATTTCGTGTTAGGTTCATATAGTTATAGAAGAATGTGTATGCGTTAACGTGACAGTGAAATCTTTGACTTAAAGTCGTACAAACGTTTTTTTATTACATGTATTTTTTAAATTACTAATAAACTCAGGTACAGGTCTAAAAGCCTACAGGCGACGTTTTCCATTAACATTGTCTATTTAAGAAGTATTGCTGTTTTTAACGTAACTTCTGAATGATATTTCTAATTGTTCTCGTAATGTTCATGTCAAGTTTGCGATCACAGAATAGAATTATACTGAAAACTACTCTCCTCGCTGAAATTCCTTATCTTTACATTCCAAAGAGGGTCTCTTAGATACTTTGCTCAACAATCCATTAAGTGCATATATATTACACTACATTTATTGCACTTCTTACATAAAACGATAGTTCTGCTGAATATTTTCTTTTACTGGGCTAAAGGACATGATTAATTGGAAACGATTTAGCTATCCAAAAATTAAGTTATCGAGCACATCTAATGGATCGAATCAAATAAATGATAAAGATTACTCATGTAGCCACTAAACGATGACTCGAGCAATAACAAGAATTTAGAATACATTTTCGGTGAATTTCAATTTAATATAGTTACTGTTGCTGAAATGCTCATCATGCTAACCTTACCGTTTCATTGCTACAGGAGTTTTCCTAATATTTAATCATTTTCATTATCTCAATATTTTAGTCACCTCGAGGGAGGATAAGTTCGAATTTTGTAGGAAATTTTCCCAACTGTGATTCCTGATAGTGCATTTGTATTTGATTCTTAAATCTCAGAGGAATGGAATTTTTTGAGGAAACGAAACGTTCGGCGCGAAGATGTTTTGAAGCGGATTTAATGATCGTATATGCGACAACATAACGATATCAAGTTCTGACATGTTACACTAACTGCGAAAATAAAAATAAAACCGCGAGAATCACAATGAGAGTAGAAAAGTGTCGATAAAGATATTCCAAAATAATTCCGTAATTCTCGTTAAACCCTTCAACGCGGCGATATAAATTTCTTACCACGCTTCGATGACTACAAAAAAGTTTGTGTTACCTCGACAAGTTACACATGCTACACATAATGGGGTGAAAATACCCCATCGTAAAAACATTCCCTGACGGTAAAACCGAATGATTTTTTCAAACTACGCTTCGAGTTTACAATTCTTAAGAGCTCGATACAAAAAAATCCCCTAATGAAGAAACTCGAGGTTGTATTTTTTTTAAACGCGGCCATTCCTTTTGAGGCAGGCAATGAGGTAAGGAGGACGGGCACTCCAACCACCTTTTGTTCATCGTGTTCATTGTCCAAATCTTCCCGACTCCCTGTCGCTGTTCAATTGCCGATTAGGAGCCGAATCGTCGATATTTCTTCCATTCCATTGTTTCGTCAATCGCGATCCACAAATCACCGCGGGGGGGGGGGGGGGGGGGCAACTTTTTTAAGATTCAAACAGCATAAATGGCCGAGGTCGGGTTGGAAAATTACCTACCGCAGTTGACAGGATGATGTATAACCGAAATAAAACCATCTATTTAATGAGGGAAAGCGAACTTTTTACGATCGCTTAAATATTCCGCTTATCGATTAAAGCATTATTTTTATCTCGCTCGTCGGAGAAAAATTAATTTCCCTCCGCCGAGAGGAAAAATTTCAAGTTTTCCCTAGGAGCACACTGCAAATTTAGCATGCTTGAAAGTTAAAAAGCTCAACTGAAACTGTATATCTCAGAGCTTATTAGCAGACAAAAAATCAAGCAATAGAATTGCGAGACAACGACTAGGAAGGACTATAGGCGGGAAGAAATATCTTTTGGAATTATCGAAAATTATAATTACAAACGTTCGCTGGATGTAATTTCTACAAAATGAATAAACTCACCTCACGAATTGCACAGTTTTTCTTTATTCCGTTTTCATTTTGGCATGGTATTCTTTCGTAGAACTACCTCGATTTGTAGGCATTAAAAAATATGAACTTTGTCAGTTAGAAACGGGAATGATTCAAACAATGGTGTATAAAATGTAACTAAATTGCTCCATGTTGTGCTCAAATGTAACCCAATGTATCCCAAAGGGAAAACTTGACCCGCTTTGCATGATTTCGCTTTACACGGTCTTTTCCAGGAACTTGTATGCAGTGCAAGGGGTGGAGCAGGTGTACATAATGATAGATTATTATCGATTTGTTACCAGAAATATGATATCTTTTCCCACTACAATTTTTGGATTTTCAAAACTGAAAACGTCACTTCAAATAAAACGATATTAAGCAGTGAGGGATTCAAGGGGGAAGGGGCAATGGGGTGATCCTCCTCTCCCCTTGGATATCCTCATTACCCTCTACTAGGTGCATTCTTCAATTCATTCCGCGCAAAATTCCTTGTTTTTACGCCGCAGATTAGGTCCGTATAGCAGGGGAGAGAAAGATTCTGATACGGGTAGGGATTTACAGAATAAAGGATCATCAGCCATGGCGGACTCAAGAAGTGCGATGGAGATGATTGCTAGCCCCCCTCCTGGGAAATAACTGTTTCTCCCCCTTAATTTTTAGAATAAAAGGTTTTAGAAAATAATTTCAATAACCAAGATGATTTTTTGTAATTATGTGAAAATTCAAATTTTAAGGAAATTTTCGTCAAATTAATACTTAAGCAAAAATGGGAATGGTACGAATTTCCATTAAGAAAACACCCAACAATAAAAAGCTGTGCATATCGCTTAGCTTTCATTTTTCAGTATATAGCTTTCACTTAAGGCATGCATCTCTTCCCTTCCGGCAGACCATAAAATGTGGAGAGTAAAAATGTTCCAATTTTAAGTTAATTAAAAGCTCTGTCAATAGCGATTTTCTTCTCTATTACAAGATCGTACCTCACAAAAAATTAATGTTTAAGTCACCTATGTTTGTGTCACGCATTGTCAGTGTTAATGAAAAAGTTGGTGAAACGACTCTTACACTGACTACACTTTGATGGTCATTATTTTCACATGCGTACGTATTTAAACATTAAGCGGTTGATAACTGTTAATTTGAGAAGCTCAACCTTAGTTACTAGCAACAGATTTTAGCTTAGAAATATACCAAAGCCTTGAAGGATGTTTTAAATTTTTTTAAGAGATTGCTTTTTTGAAACAAACAACCGATCTACGGAGAATCCAACAACAGCGGTGAGATGAACGAATCTCATTAAATTTACAAAATTGTTATAAAGTAAATTCTAAGAAAAGGAACTACGTGAGAAGAATTTTCGGAATAATCTCGAAATACTTATGATTCACCGTGGATCTTTTCAGAAACACCAGAAATTTCCATGCCATGCGAACGACTCACTATGTCGAATATTCGAGAAACACTGAGAAGTATTTAAAAATATTCTTCTGCTTACAATTATTTAACAGGGAACACAGGACAATTACTAGAAAGCACCAGAAAATCTTAAAGCTACGACTAAACTTCTGCAGAACATTCAAGAAACTATAAATAACTTAGAAACGTATGAGAAATGCACGCATACATTCTAGCTAGTAAAATTATAGAGATGACTGGAAATTCTAAAAAACTAATGAATTATATATTATCCCTAAAATTTTAGTAGAACTATTTTCCTTACCCCTTTAAGATATTTTCCTTCTCAAGAATTTCTTAACTACTGATCCCTTGGAAAATTCTTAAATGGGTCGAGACTTTCTGCGTGTTCATATGTGCTACAACCTACAACTAAGGTCCGAAACCTGCTAATGTCAGTAAGCTTCGGTAGGATAATTCCGACAATAATCAATTAGATCTGGCTAATATCTTTTTAAAAATTCAGATTGTGTTTGACAATGAACGCTCAGCATTCATTAGATAAACATGGATCATAAATTACGCATCAGGCAGCCATTCGATAATAAAGCCCGGTCTAATTAGTTTCTGCATTTATGATACTCGGACTAATAACCAGTTTTAGGTTAGTTACTGCTAATAAACAGTAACTTCCCCACCGTTCACAGTCAATCACTCCAATCATCAGCGTAGTAATCTCCCAACACTAAATGATGAATCCGCAATAGGTTTCTTTGTCAGTTAATGTATGGAGGATAAGGGTTTTATATCGTCGCTGTCTAATTGGATTCTCGGCTTCTCCAGAGACCTCAAAGGGTTTGCGTTACGCCATTAGTAATTCCCCGAATTGTGATCCGGCCGTTTTTGTTGCCCGGGCAACGCCACTCACGTAGATGAAGGGCCTAGTGGCGCCGACGCCATTTTAATCGGAACGGTAGGGAGGGGGAGAGGGGGGGGGGAGGCGAGTTGGATGGTGAATTCGGTGTGACCGGAAACCCTAAACGTTTCTCGGAAAAAATATCTTTATTTAGAGCAAATATTAAAAAGGAGCTGCGGGACTTAACTTTCGGCGTCTGATAAATACTGTTTCATATTTTTTTTCCTCCTCAATTAAATAAAAAATTTTAATGTGCTTGCTTTGAATTAAAATATTCGTTTTGACCAAAAATACATTTCATCGAGTGTAGCCAATTAACAACTTGCGGAAATGACAAAAGCCGCATTTCAAAAGAAATGGGTCTCGAGAATCAGGAATTATTTATGCTGGGAAGGAGACCCATCCATCGGCGATTACGAATTCGCGTCAGTTTTGGGAGAGCAAAGGCAATAAATGTGAAACTATTCTGATTACAGTTTGTGAATATATTACAGATCCTATAAAGCAGACGCACTGTTCTCGTAGGAATGTGAAATGGGAAAAACGATACGCTTACTAAAGCACGTATTCATGCTCTTCCGAGAAAAACTCAATTGCAAGCTATTTTCCCCTCCGCTCGAAACGATTTGAAACTTGGCACTGAATATTCAAGAGTTAAGCAGAAGCAGCATATGCTCTTTACGATTCCGCTGAATTACAAACAAATAAATCTTGCACTATGGAGCTGAAGACGATTAGAAAATTATAAACTTCGATTATGAGGGCGTGGCGTGGAATAGAGGAAATAAATTGGCCGAGGAAGAAAACTAATGAGGAAGTGTTTAGTGAAGCTGATGATAACTTAAAACGAACGAAATTAAGTGTACGTGAGATGTTTTAAGAGAAAACTACGAGAGGAAAATAAACGCTGAAGAAGTCTACCGAAAAAATAAGAAGAATAAAGTACCGCCTATTGTCGAGCGAAATATTTCAATTCAATGAGAATTATACTCAGGATGATATAACTTCTACAAAAACATGAGATTAATTTAGGTTCTGTTAAATCGTTCATCCCCTATCGAAGTGCACAGAATAGAGACAGGCGGAATTTCAAACGCCACTTTTTCTGTCGAATTTTTTTAGCGATAACTGAACTTCATATCGTGTATTCAGTAGTATATGAAAAAGTAATAAGGAAATGAAGAGGAAGTAAAACAAGTGAGGAAGGAATTTCAGAGCAAATTACATAAGGCGCTTTTTTTCATTGACTGCTATCGTTCAAGCGGGGTAAAGAACAGCAGATGCGGTGTATTGCTGTAGCTGCCTGTACTTTTTAGAGACTTTTTTCGATTACTCCCCAGCAACTAATTTTAGAGCCACCACATTTATAAAATATTTCATTCATATATAGCCCAATCTAGCCTGAAAATTTGGCTTATCTAATTTGCAGGATTCCAGAGATATTGCGCTTACAGACAGACGGCCGGGCGGACGGACAGACAAACTGAACTTTTAAGTAATATACTTTTTAGAAAAAAGCACTAACAATAAGAAAGTGGCAGGCTTGAACTGAAGAGATCATAATAATAACATAGGAGGAATGTTTTTGAAAATTTTCATCGATAAAATGCCGCGACACTCTAAATTTTGGTTCGGCGGTCGAATTTTAACCACACAATTATTTTCAAAAAAGAATAAGTAGACAATTTATCGGAAACGCCTTTGCATTCATGTAGGCTGTATGAGGACCCGGTAGTGTTAACTTGAAGAAAAGTTATGGTGTCTGCTTTTTTAAAGGAAGAGATTCATCCTTGTCATTACCGTGGGGTGCCGGATAACTTGTCGGCCCACGCCACCAAACGCCACCCTACATATCGAGAAGAGAACTTCCGCCTCGCTACGGCCATCTTGGAATGTAGATATCGGTTGGTCATCCTTCATTCTGTCCACGTATCGTAGTCGTGATCGACAAATTGTTCGTTTTCCCACCGGTCTCGTAATCAAAAATCTCTCGGAATTTCGTGAGCACTCCATCCTAAACAGACGAATCGCCCACCTCAATCTCCATTCTCCTTGTATCGTTCGAGAAAGAGCTATAAGGGAACGAAATGTTAAATAATCCCCATCAAAATTATTTCGGATTGATCGATTCAAAAGACACATACTAATTGCATTATACCACTTAACTCTTCATTTTGACTATAAATCTTATCATTCTATCTAAGTCTTATCTTTGGCCATCTCATTCTCTCACCGCATATTTTCGTCAACGTACTTTGAAACATTTTTCTGTGTTTTTATGTTAGATGAGAGTAAAGATTAACGTCTCTGATCTGGTTAAAAATATGTTTTAAGGAAGTAAAAAAATGTCGTCGAAAGGCGCAGAGTATAGAACGATAAAAACAACGACAAAGCTGAAAACAACTTATTCCAAGAAAAAGAAAACTTTCTGTTATCCTAGTATTATACACAAAAGAAGGGGGGGGCAGGGGATAAAGATCAATAAGTCCAACTAGGCCAGAATTTACAAACCTGCAGCTCAAGAATGGGTCTTTTGCGGCAGGCCAATAGTTTTCAAAATAATATATAATCATGATATTTGTACATTATTATTATACTTTTCTATACTATTAGTGGATTAATGCACGTTGACAATGATTAATAATAATAATAATAATTAATAATAATTCATCGGCGCTATTTTTATTTGTGCGACATTTTGAATCGAATTATGTAATATGAGTAATTGCAGCACAGAAAAAAATTCTGACCGCTTTTACAGCGAAGTCCAACTTTTTCTTTTTCGAGACAAAACAGCTTAAATTTAAAGGAATGTTTCATTTGATTTTAAGTTTTTAATACTTACGATAGTTAATAACATAACATTTATGATGATTGCTGTAAGGATTTTCAGTTTTAATTTGAAACACGTTGCCATATTTTTAGGCTGGTTTCCAAAGGAAACACAGCCTTATGAAATGATCCTGTGTGGGTATGTTTGTGTCCCCTACTAACAACTTTTGCACCAATGGACCGATTTTCATGAAACTTGGTATGAGGCTCATACGGCCAGCATCAACCTCCGGGCTATATTTTATTTGGCAAAGATTGAAGTCCCGGGTTCGATTCCAGGAACGTTTTTTCCCTATTTGTTTTACATAGGAAATCTCAAATCCATCGTGCAGGGATGTTTTCTTTAATACTTAAAATATCTTAAAATTGTGATATTGTAGCGATGTTTGTACTGTTTTAAGGGGAAAAGGATGTAGATTATAATTCTTATCACCTAATCTTGATAATTGATCGTATTTTCTTGAAATTCTAGTAAAACATAGCCTTTCAGCGTTTTAAATCGTTTTTATCGGATTGTTGCCATGGAGACGATTATTACCGAACTCAGTTTGAACATAGACGAGTGAACAAATGGGTTATTTTCTTTTCCACTCAACTACTCTTCAGCAATGGACGGTTGATCCATACATATTAGCGTATAAACAGTAACATTCGTTTATTTTTAAATAATGCATGCAAAATATGTCAGAAAGATATTTTGACATTTTTTTAGTATTTTAATCCTGATAATGCTCTATTAATTTGTTTTCCAATTTTCTCTATCATTGATAAGCTATGAACTACACGTATCATTTATGGTATGAGAATTTCTTAGACCTTAGAATGAGTAACATACTGAAACATTTCCTGTCAATATAAGTAATCAATTCGGGACGTCAACTTTAGGAAACCAGCCTGCATTAGTCCTGGCTTAGACTTCTTGTTAGAGATATAATGTTTTGTTTGGAGATAAAAAATCTAGAACACATCATTGATGAATTTAAAAAAATAAATGGCCAAATGTCAAAAATAAAATTTACTGCTTTAATTTGTTACGTGTATTTCTTCATGAGTTTTATCCTTTTCAATTAATCACAATACATATAATATCTTTTATAACTTTATTATTTACTTTAATTTCTCTTTCATTTAATGCTGATAAACGCATGAAATTTTTCCTAAACAAAATACTCAGCTTCCAGGATTTAAATCGTTTTGGATAATAAATTGATGTCGGTATTCGGAATTACCTGATAATATTTGGACGTAAGCTTTTGATTGATCGCATAGAAAACCCTAGTCAAAATCACTGCTGGCAATAGCTTTTTGGTGACAAAGAACCTAGATGCTGTCAGAGATGAAATTTCGGGAATGGATAATTTGTTTATGAGGAAGAGATGGTGGGATGGGATTATAAAAACAAAAGAAAAGCACTTAGCTACCAGCCGATGTGTTCCTCTCTTTGACGAACACGTGGCAAAGACTGCTTGGACCGGAAACGATTCCGAGAAAGCATACGCCACTCGCACCGCATCGAGTAGTGCGCTCGAAATATTCATTCGGCACATGGCCACGTGTTACCAACCTAAATTACCACGGCGTTACATTGCCTCGCCAGCGCTTAAAATCTCTTTGCTAATGATTATTAGATATTAAATATTTTTCGATCGACAAATTAAGTTTGTATATAGAAAACATACCACGAGATCGGTTTTATTTAAAATATACATTTAAACAATATCGTAAAGTTCCCATACCTAATTTTGCATAGCTCTGATGAAATACTAATGCAGGGATACGTGTATTAATTTAGCTTTTAAAAAGGCTCCACTTTCACGGCTAGAAGGATTCTATTACTTTTTATAGGATGTGTAAATGGCATACGTACGGACATAACAATATTGCGTGAATCCCTGAAGAATTCAACCACAAAATAGTGGCCTTCGGCTATAATTTGCTGAAATTAGATTCTAATCATAGTTACTTATAACCAATAGTTACCACTTCCAAGTCAAGAAATGCTCAATTAATTTCAGTTGCTATAAGTTGTTTTTCTGAGAACGATTCAAATAATGATGAATACCATTTTGTTTTCAAAATGCATATTTCTTAGTTCGGTTATCAGCTAAACATATAATGAAATTAGAATGATTTGGATACGCTGCACTCTAGAAAAAGTCTTGTTGGAACGGACTTCTGGATTAGGCGCAACAGCCTCTCAATGCATTTGAAAAGTGTTCTTTTATATAATTCAATTGACAATTCATTGAAATCTCTCGTATAAAGTTAAATAATGGAGCCTAAAAATAAATGGTGATTATTTTGAGTGTGTATGCGGAACTGAAGTTTTGTAGAAATAGAGACAAATGATAAAATTTCCTAGTAAAAAGAACAACAAATAAACCGCAAATAATGGGTTATATCGATAATAAACCATCCGTTACTTATGGGTTGATGGAATGAAGCTATCTAAAGATCCTATGCAGACAGTAATAAGCTGAAAAATTGAAAATATTCTGCTATGACCGGGAATCGAACCCGGATCTCCTACTTGCAGGGCGGATATTCTATCACTGGACTTTGGTACAGACTCCCGTTTCTGAAGGCGGATGTTTTTTAGTTGGGGCCGAGCTAGCCAAACTAGTATCAACCAGCCTTCATAAACGGGAGAAACAGTCTGCTACAATAGCTCAGTGGTAGAACATCCATCCGGCAAGTGGAAGACCCATGTTCGATCCGGTCATAGCAAAATTCCTTCTCTTTTAAATATATTCCCGTTAACTGCGGAGATTAAATAAACGACATCTTAACATAAAAAATGTTTTAGAACAAGCAAGTACCAATTTTCATAATTTTCGGTAAATTAATATAGAAATAGAGTTTTACTGCGTTATATAAAACTAATAGACTTAAATGTTTCATCGATTTACTATAAAATTTAAACAATAAAGAATAAAACAACCAATGGTTTAAGTAATCGACTCGTAGGATAAGAAATTATTTTTAATAAAAAATGTCCCACTACATGTACGCAGATATTATTTTAAAAAAACAGTCGTAATTAAAATAATAATATGAAAACAAAACAGTCTGTAACTTTTATCACCGCCAAAAAAGAAAACAAACTCCGCGGATAAAATCTTCCAATTTTCATAATTGGGCACTCGAGGATTTTTCTCATTTTCCAAGTTCTCTCTTTAAACAATTCAATTTTCGCCAAAGAGTAACCTACGCTAACAAATTACATGGGTCTACTTATTAACATCAGAGAAAACCGCAACCGCTGGCTTAGTTCTGCTTAGGGAGAACGTGCGGATGAGGCCGACCACGCCGAAGCGAGTTAAGAATTCCCAACGCGATAACCAAGTGGGCAATTCGAAAATCTGCAGCCAAAAGAGGCTCATGCCAGGACCCGCAGCTTGGATAGCCTACTCGCTTGAAAATCAACCAACCGATGCACCGCCTTATGAGGCAAGAGATAAATTTTGCAGAAGAGAAAGCAATTCACGAGTGACATTTATATACCGCAGTATGCTACAGTCGTGTAGCAAGGAGAGGGCGTTGGCAAGAGTGTAGCATAGGATAATCATTATTTCGACCGATTAGTTTTTGTTTATTGGCTCCCTTTATTGCCCACTGCATAGATGTCATGGCATAAATGTTCGTCTCTCTTCGTTAAAACTTGCCCAAGTTGCAAAGGAATGGTTCGATTCAAGACCCCGTCTTCTTACGCCCCCGAGTCGTGCCTTTCTATACCACGCGATGTTACTTTACTGGTGATGAAAAAAACCATCCCAAAAGTCCCTCAACACCCAGTAATTAAGATTGTGTAGCGGAAATGAATTACACAATCCTCTCTTCAAAACGAAGTCTCGTCTCTCCACTTCACAATGAAAAAAGCGAGAATAAAAAAACACCAAATTTCAATTGAAGAATACTACACCATAAATATAAAAGATAAATATTCATATAAATAAATATTACGAACATAAGATGTTTTCTGTATGCTACTCAGTCTTAGCAGGAGGGGTAAAGGGACTTTTGGGACACCCTGCAGTTCCATACATCCAATAGTTAGATTGATACTGCTCATATAATGCATATTCGCATATCATACGGGGGATAACGTTTTATCAATCTATTGAAAAAATAACCCATGAATTTTTCTTCTAATAACGGTGCTGCTATCTATTCAAAGTTATATTTCTATGGACCAGATATGCACCTTTTAAGAAATTCAGCTCGGCTTTAAGAGAGTTTTCCATTCAAAACGGTTCCCACCAAAAATAATCCTCCGTGATATCCGAGAATTGTAATGTGAAAATACTCCTCTTGATTTGGCAACGAATCGTCGCCGCGCTTAAATTTGCGCGTGACTTCGGACATGCACCAACTGCAAATCATTGAAAGGGTGTCAATCCCGAGAAGAAATTCAATTTTCGTCGATCGTCACGATAGCCGTTTCGAACGAATCGCCCGCGGCGGCTAAATACAAAGAAGATAAAAATCCCAAGGCCGATACCGCGTACCGTATTCCTTTTCCCGTGCAGTTGGTGCGAGCGTCAAAACAGCAGACGCCTCTACGGGAGGTGTCTCGCCTCCGCATTCACCATTCTACGAGGGAGCTCAGCCGTGAAGTATTTTTGCGCAGGAAGTGTCTTCCCTTCGTCTGAGACAAGACAGGAGGAGGAAGAGGGATCCCTCCTTTCCTTCCGTCATTAAGTATTCTAAACGCATGGGGAGAATCGTCGCGCGGCCCGCTGGTGTCAATTGTTTCTTTTCAAGGTCAAAAGCGTCAACTCGAGGAAAAATAATTTAAAACTCGACAGGCAAGGATAGAATGGCGGGCGGTTTTTTTTTTCAAGACAACGGAGGGGATTTTTTGGTGTTTTAATTTCCGTAAACAGCATAGAGTTATTTCAAAAATCCGAATAATTTACGACGATTTTTTTACTATGCGACGAATGAGTCATATAACTGAGCAAGAGAGTACGCGATAGTATTTCTTTAGTGTACGACATGACCATTAAGAAAGTGAAGAAATCTCAAACATACGCAGCAGGTACATAGCTCCATATACTATAACACAAATTTCAGTAACTCAAAGAAGGTATTTTGCGGATGGTATTCATAACAGAAATTATGGAGGTTTTAACACCCAAAATTTCTACATCTAGAATATTTTTTCTTTTGTCTTCCTTAAAGTTTTGAACCAAAGGAATTCGTCTGTATTCTGCTGAAAAGTGAGTGGGGCGGCATTTTTCCCACAAGATGGATTCGTTTTTGCTAGTCATTTTCTAGCTGAACGCGGGAAGGTGAGATAGAACCAGAAGGTGAAAAGAAATCGAAGGCGAGAATGGCTGACGCCGTCACTTTGGTGATAACTTTCAGCCGGCATCACTTAAATGCGCTTTTTCCTTTTTAAGCATAGACATTGAGCATTATGCCGTCCACAAAAAGTTTCTTGAGTATATTTTGTCGTGGAGAATACTTAATACAATCTTGTTCTTCACTGGGAAATTATTAAGACAACATAATCGAGAAGGAATAAGATGAAAATGAGTGAAAAGAGGGGTGGCAGTGGCGGAGTGGTTAGAGCGTTTGCCTTCCACGCAGCGGTCCCAGGTTCGAATCCGGTCGAGATCGGATTTTTCAACCTGAGATCGTCCCGTCCCCAACTTGTGTGCTTTGAGGAGAGCGCGCAAGTCAGAGCTCCGTCCTTCGGAAGGGACGTTAAGCAGTTGGCTCCCTTGGTGCTCTTTGTAAAGAGTAGGCTAATGCCGGCACAGGGTTTCCCTTTTCCCTTGTGTGTGTGTGTGTGTGTGTGTCTGGTGTGAAAGGAGTATTGGCTATAGTAATCCAAGAGGTTGATTAGCCAGAAATTCCATAAAAAAGGAATGAAAAGAGAAGACGTCGATGAGCAGTGATAAAATAGAAAGCGATATGAAAAATGCAGAAACAGGGGAGATAAAGACAGTTGTTTAATTGTAATTAGTATAGCTTATTGGCGTTCAAGTTAAAGGAAATTGACTTTGTACTGTAAAAAAACACACATAGCTGCATACGACAGCTACATCTTACATGAAGTTCTAAAACACGGTTACAGGGCCAGCTGCAGAAATTTGACCGCCCAGTACTCAAGGATAAAGAAGCTTCCTTTTCCAAACGAAAAACAACAAAAAATTAAATCATATGAAAATATTTTTGTTTGATAGTTGAAGAAATAAAATTAATATTATTTACAATATAATAACAAATCAAATAAGAAAAAATTGAACAAAATATAATTAGAACTTCTATCTCTTCCATGAACAAGTAGTTAAAAAGATACTTGTCTCAGGTATCTCCAATAGACACAACAAGGTAAAAAGGTTAACTGAGGTAAGTATTAAGTGCTTGTTCTTGTATTTTTTCAGCCATAAGACGAGCTTGATAATTTCCTGTTGAGCTTCAATCTGTTTGAAAATCATTTGTTCCGATTTTATAAAAGCATACGAATGCGCTAATTCCAAACATTAATCGTTTCATATATGAATCTTATGCCGAATAGAAAGAACAGCTAACTAAACCAGAAAGCCGTCATTGATACAATGATGACCTTAATTTTTTTTGGTAGTTTAAGCATCTCTCTTGATGCTATAGGGATGGGAAAGGTTAATGATATGTTCATAGAGCCACAATAACATTAGGAAATACTACATTTAAATTATTATCATAAATGTTACAATACATCTTGCGGATTAATTATGTTGTCAATATATATGTAATCACTTTTACTTCACTACAGAATTCTCTTGCGTCAATATATATTATATTTTTTCGCCTCTCGGCCCTCCTTTGTTAAAAAGTTGGTTCTATTACAGTAATATAAGCTAATTCTGCAGCAGTTTATATAATTTTCTCAAAGACAGAATCTGAATGATACCTTACAACATATTTATTGTAATTTTGTTATGCTTTATATTATACGTTTCTCCTGGAGCCGGTCCTGTGTACTCATTACATACAGCAGCATAATACACATGCCTTCGTTTCATTTTTTTTCTGCTTTATCTTACTGCTCCATTAAAAAGTATTTTATATTAAATATTTACCCAAATTTCTTATTTCTTATGCAAATTCTGAAAATGAAGAAATAATTGAAGCAATTAAAATAGAAAAAAGCGTCCTTGCGCGGGTATTTCATAAACCTCAGAGAGCAAAAGATGATTAACTAAGGGCGCCCACAAAGATACATCGTCGAGTAAATATACATACAAAGTTTATCAGAGAACGTCAATAAAATGTCCCATAAGACCTATATTTTTCATGTGGAAGGATACGTAATACGACTGCTATTCATATTATAAAGTGTCGGATCGCTGCGAAATGGTTTTAATTTACGAAGCGCATTACCAAAGGAACGGTAGGAAGTAATGTATCTTTGACTAATGGTAATGGGAGGTGTAACGCAGTATTGATGGATATGCGGTACCCAACCAGCGCCACGCCCATGACGTAAATTTGGGTCTAGTTTCGACCCCCGCACTCTCGAGAGGAGATTCACTGTTGCGAGGTAAAACAATTCGCAATTTATATCTCAATCCAATTCACGCGCGGGAAAAGAATTTATGATCCAGGATTATTTGGATTTTAAATATATTTTGCTGACGCCTCAAACAGTTCACTTGTTTTCAGGAAGCGAGAAGAAATATCAAGAAGCTGGAAATAAACCTTTTAACACAATATGAAGAAGCGCGTTTTATTTATAGAGATTTAATTATAATTGTAGACTTAAAATCCTTTACAAACTTAGTAATATAATTATATGACAAAGTAATTTGTTCAAAGGTTAATTAAAAAAATACATTCATACTGTCACACCTGTTAAGTTTAGAATCTAATGATTATTGATTCATGATATGAACACACTGCACTATTAAAAAGCTCTCTTCAGACGCTCCCTGATTTGTCAAAAAAGGCCCCCCATGATGATCCCCGAACCCTAAAAAAAATTCTTCTGCATCGTTATAAATGGCATTGAAGATCGCACAGAAAAGTGAAAATATTTAATTTTATATCTATAACTGTTTGCTCAGAATCTTAATTTGAAAAATTTTAAAGCCCCCCCCCCCCCCCGTTCTCCTGACGTCCCATGATTTCTCCAAAAACTTTCACTGGCAGCGTAATAAACGACATCATAAATCACATGCACCGTGCAAATTTCTCTCATATCTTTTTCCGTTCACTTGGTATTTTAATTTAATTGATTGCACATACGGACAGACAGACAGAAATCATAAGTACGTTTATGAAATAAAACGCGCTAAAAAGAGCAATGCGTGTTGTCATTAGCAGGGCTCCACAAATTATGCCAAGTCCTACTCGCGAAACGAAAAATGCATTCGCCACCCTCAAAACTATAAATTAATAAAGGAATTAATTTGTAGCATAGTAATAATAATAACGTTGGATTGCTCTAAAAATTGTTTATTATCTTTTATTCTTATATTAAAAAAGGTATACAATTTTATTTTTCGTCAATTGTGTGCTTTTGACCCTTTGTACGAAGCAAAATTTTTCTCGAAAAATACCATCGATCAATAGCTCGTTCTGGCTTGCACAGATTAATTGGCGGCCCATTGATTGTTGTCATTAAGAGGTCATCTAAACTAGCATTCTGTAACGATGACTTATTCTTAAATTTTATTAAATTCATGGCACTGGAACCTCTCTCACATAATGCCGTTGCAGTTGGAATAACTGCTATTATAGATATCAACTTACTGAACTATTATTTTTAGAATATATTCTAGTTTCAATTTCTTACATAACACTTGAACTTCATATCATTCACTAAGAATATTTTCAATAACTTTTTCAAATGAGTCTTTTGATACCAGTTGATGAAAATGGCAAATGAGTGTGTTTATATCAGAATCACCGTAATCTCTTAGATCACTGCTGTACTTTTGCGACGGGCAAGTCTATTCTTAATAGCGGGGTAAAGTCTGTTTGAGCAGCGGAGAGCTAATTGCAATAACTTTCTCTATATCATTTCGAGTTCCGATGAGAAAATTATTATTGTGAATAGCTGACCGCCAGCTGGTAATATCAACTCGCTACTGACGAGCGGGCTACTGTATTTGTCGAGCCTTGGTCATTAATATGGTATTTTAATGATTGTTTAAGATCTATTAGCTGTAAATTTCCTTTAATACCAGAGTATATTTAATAAATTCCAAACAACAGGTAGGAGATAAACGCTCAATGATCGGAGATATGCAAATCTGACAAATCTCGCCATCTAAATTTAGTTATTTGTCTATAAACGCTTCATGCAACGAGTACATCTAGGTTTTCGAAAATACTGTATTTTCTTTACAAAGGATTCGAGTAAATGGGGCATGCGTAGGTTCATTCGGGTGCTCCAAGGCTATTTCAATTATCGGAAGATATGTCGATAAGTTTATTTATGCGAAATTTTTAAATATTTTAAAAATTTTGGCGACCCGAGCAGCCGCCCGGCTCGCCCGTAGTTCCGGCCGGCTCAGTGAATATTACAAAATTTCATTTAAATTCAAGTAAGATTTCGTACGTAAGCCAAAAGAACGGGGCCTCTCTCTTAATATATTCATTAATATAAGTTCTGAATGGCCGAAATACTTGGTAAACAATTTTGAACCAGTACTTTTTGCAGCGCTCAACCAAACAAAAAAATAATCACATCGTCTGCCAACCACCGGTGCATTTGAGCCGCCGTAATGTATTTCGTATAAACTTTAAATGCATATAAAAGTAATACCTTCATAAAAACGGTGTAGCCTTTTAAAAAGTTCGTTTTATGTATAATATAGCTGTTATGAGGCAAAGGAAGCTGGATTTTTGCCTCACTAAAACAGACGAAGAGGTGAAGGCCGACTGATGCTCTTAATCCTATTTATTACAACAATAATGCCGTAATTGGCGTCGCTTGTGTCGCCGCCGGATTGCGAACTTATTAATTAAAATTTCAACGGAGCGGCTATCGGCGGAAACTCTCCACGGCGGTTGTCATGCGAATTGAATAATAAAAGACGTCGTGAATCCGAAGAAGGACAGAGGGATTTATTTATAAACCAAAGAGACCTTGGCGCATCTATGAAGAGCGTCGAATTATGAAACAGAAACTGATCGTTAAAAGGATTCACGACAAGCCTATAATCTCATCCCCTATTATCCAATCCCGTACGGATTTTCACTGTGACAGCAGTAATTACATTTATGTTATCCTCTCGAATCGCGGTTAAAACAATATTCTGAACGGAAAATTCCCCTTTTTCATAGACACAATTTATAATTTTACGCATTAATCCTACGTATTTATACTATATTATTGAAAATTTCTAGGAAAATCGGCCAATATTAGTTACCGAGCAAAATGCGCAAGTGGTAAATGCTTGAAAATTTCGAGAGAGATTTTTTTGATTCCGTGCGACACAAAACCTCATCGAAATCGCTCAAATTCATCGCCCTTCGCCGACGCCGGAAAATTGAATTGAAAGACTTGATTAAATTTTTATGACACGCCGATAAAAATTTCCAATTAGGAACTCGTCATCGGATGGATGACAACGATGCGGGCGTAATTGATCGGCGGAAATACAAATTAAACTTAATTAATTCGAAGTTCTCGGAATATGAGCGCGCGATAAAGAAGCGTTAGAACGCACGAATACGCGTTTCGACATCGATTCAATTAAATATTCCCGAAATCTATTTAATTTCCGAATGAAATAATTCCGTACGATTTGCGTGCGTTTTAAAGGGAGGATCCGTTTGCGTTTATTCTACGGTCGCTAACGAACGGCGATATCGAATACGAGTTGGTTAAAAAAAACTCTCGTATGACGCCCACTATATCTTCCTACCTCCTACCCGCCGGAGTCACTTTCGCCCTTTGCCACTCACGAGTCCGCGAAGGTCGACCACTTTTGCCGAAAATTTAAAACGACTCGAGAGATCTGCAGATATATCTTATTACGCGCCTCGTTCCGGTCTCTTTCCTTTTATATATATATACATATATATAGTGTATGGGGTATATATTAAATGTTATATGGAAGAAGAGAGTTACTAGTTTCATTCCCACCCTAATAAAGGCTCATATCTATCTCTTTATATCAGGGGTGGACAACCTTTTTTGGCGGACCACATTCGCAGTTGCGAATGCTTCGGCGGCGTTTACAACAAACGTTACCTAGAGATTCTGTGGTCTCGTATAAGCTAAAATCAATCATGTCTATATAATTTACCAGCGCAAAAATTTCACCAGAAATTTTTATACCATAATTTTACTGAAAAATATGAAATTGTCTGTATTAAATTTTACCGACCACTTTTTCGTCGTAGCGATCTCGGGGGCTGGGTGGGGCCCGCGGTCAGTAGATTGCCGACACCTGCTATACACAGTGCACATACATAGGATGTCAAAAGTTTTGCAGCTTATATAAGTTGTTAAAGCATATTAACTTTTTCCGTAGCAAAAGTGTTGTCTCTAAGACAGGGGTTCCCAACATGGTGCTCGCGAGCACCGCTATGCTCTTTGGCAGCTTGATTGTGCTCTTCGGCAGCCTGGTTGCGCACTTCTACGATGCTTTAATCTAGTTTAATAACATAATTAATTTAAAAGGATCAGTTTCTTTCTTTCCAAATGCATACAATAAAATCACTAATAACATTCACGTTGGTCTGATTTAATATATGTTATCATTAATTTTTCCCCAGAATTATAGTGGTGCTCGTTTGATATTCTAGGATATAGCTTGGTGCTCGCCTGATGTACCAGAATACAACTTATTGCTCGCCACATGGGGTTGGGAACTCCTGCTCTAGGAGGTCACTCAGTGAGTCAATGTCAGACTGAAGTGAATAAAAAGGCAGGGAAGAAGGAGACGGATTCTGAGCACGAGGATCGTTGCGTGACGTCAGGGGGGTGGGGAAGATAGGCGGTATCTGGGCTTTAATTTCGATATATTATAATATCACTGAACGCTGTATAGATATATTATAAAATTATGGCTTAATTAATATTATTTACGGCATCAATCTCTGTAACTTGATGAATTTTAATCGAAATCCTTGAAGTTGATTAAGTCGATATTTAGTGAAAATCGGCTCAAGGCCCTAACCCTGTATATGTTTCGTTTCAACAAGTTTTTTATTGCGGATGATAGCCAATGTAAATACGAGATTTTTTCGGATTTTGTTAAACGTTTTAATTCCTAGAGCCTCGCACAGACGACAGGCTACAGACAGACGGAGTCGCAAAAAGACAATTTTTCAGACTCCGAGACACTAAAACGTTTAGTTTAGTTTAGAATTCGATTTTTTTAAAGGTGACAATATTTTATCTCTATAGCTCGCATATGAGAAAGTGAATGGGCTAAAGGAGCTTTAATCAAAAAAACGTAGACGAACATAGAATACGATAGAATGATTACAGTTGCGGTATAAAAAACTAGCCGAGAACAAAAATAGCAGAATCTGTTTCGTCGTTAGAGAACAATAAGTTGGTTTTCAAATCGCATTAGAAAATGGAGTAAACCCAAAGGCGCTGAAGACACGATTCTGCAACAACTCCATCAAAAATTATTAACCCTTTTAAATTACTTGACAGTTTAAAGCAGTTTTCAGCTTCGGATTTACCATTAGGAGCAAAAGGCGGGCGACAAGGGCCCCCGATTCAGGGAAGGGCAAACTCTAAATAAAAAATTTACATTTACACAAAAAACACTCACGAGCGCACGCACACACGCCGATTACCGATTTATATTAGATTCATATCAATGGGTTACCTAAATGTCGAGAGTAACGCCAACATAGTCGAGGCCCGCACTTGAGGTTGCGCCTAGGGCTCCGGAATGGCTTAATTCTCCACTGGCAGTTTTTCACTAGGCAAAACATGCACATGCAACTTTTATGTCGACGTCACGCATCAACAGGCTAAAGCAATCGTATCGTTGCGATGGACAGATTCGCGCAGTATCCACGAAAGTCTGCGAGGAAGCGCGCATGCGTGATCTATACCAGCAGAGAAAGTGCAAAGAGATATTTTGAAAGGGATGGTATTCGGATGTTTTGGCAGTTCCAGCCAAACACGACGAGGCGAGGCGTGAGATTGAATCTGCATACGCTGTCATACTATCAAAAACTCGCGTGCACGCGAATGCTATTTTGTCGCGCGTCGTTGTCAACATGCTGACTGCAGAAATGTTGAATGTTTGCTCCAGTGATGCTGAAGACATGTTTTTCCTTGCGTACCACATAGTAATTTTTATTGATAAATAAAATGCATTTATTTTCGAAAGCGAGAGAAATTATCTTCTTCGAGCAATCTTAAATCCTAATTAACGGCATTAAATTTAAACGAGTTCGATGTCAACATACTTGAAAATTGTCATAAAAAAACTTCATTAATCGAGGCAAACACGGTGCCTTCCTTCTTGCAATATGAAAATTATCAGTATTGGTGGATGATCTAAGTATGTACTGAGCCAAACCTTGAGTGCCAAAATGCTGCATTAGATACAGGTTATAAAGTGAAGCTGATAACTTGCTTATTTAATTTTCATTGGATATTTTAATTTTTCGAATAGCTTTCCATGACTTTGGCATTTATATTATTATTATTATTCACATAAACGCTACAATTGGGAGCAGGTCCCGGTGGCAGCGGGTCCCCATCACAACTCAATGCATAATACCCAAATTACATAATAAAAATTGGGTTTACTTAATGCAAAAATATAAGCTTTTTGATACCATTTCCTATACACTATATACTACTTCTTAACTTCAAGTCACAGGAACTCCCGTCACAACAACTTAGGTATCACTCAATACATAATGCCCAAATTACATAATAACAATTAACAACAACAACAACAATATAAGCTATCGTTTGTTATTAGTGTATAATTAACTCATCAAATTTTGTTTGGGATTAAATTTACAATCTACTGAAGATGAGCTGAAATTACTGAAACAATGAAGCTTTAAGGAGCGTTCAAAGAGATTTCGTTTCAAGGATCTTAGTAGTAATAGCAAATAGCACAGTCACCTAAACTGTAAACGCCTAAACAATTACATAATAATGTACCATGTATTACAATATACTTCAACAAAATAAAAAAATCAGAATTCAATACAATTTATGCATAAGTAATTCGTATAAAAAAGGTCCATCAAATAGTTAGGGAAACTCAAACCTCTGGGTGATCCAAAGGATAATTTATGATCACAGAGATATTTCCACGCAAAATGCTTCTAGATTATCCACGGAAAAAATGTTTTTTTTTACTTTATCAGTTGTCAATTCGCTCCCGCGGGAGACTGAAAGAGAATAAGGTCGGCACCAAAATGCAAACCGGGCTGGGAAACGATTTATGCGTCCTTGTACGGAGGAGTAACGAAAAAAACTCGATTCCTTTGAGTCGAAAAGACTTTCTCGTTCACTTCTATTTTCCCCTCGAAGGAAGATGTATTGGGGGTAAATCTCTTCTGCGGGTCAACGACACTTTCTTAAAAACCCGATTGCCGAAGACTAGTTGGAAACCTAAATGCATCCAAACTTCAACACGAAACCTCCGCGATGTGGGAGAGGGGGCAGAGAGAGAGAGAAGGGGGCAGTATAGGGGCGGGAAGGCGACGAATTATCTCCCACGCCATTCCGAGTCGCTCCATTAGCAATCGTGGCATAAAGAGTTGTGCAATCCGCTAGCTTGAATTTAGCATCCGAGACATTTGCACCCCGAACAAATTTTAAAATTATCCGCAGCGATGGCGTCACATTGTTGATTCTCCAACACGCGTGAGATTTTAAACTGAGGCGAGATTGGAACGGCTGCGTTTTATTTTTTAAAGCGCTAAGCTTTTTATCCCCGTTCTCGAATGTGGCAACGGTGCGCTTAATAAAAATGGCAAATAACTTTCTCGCTTTTTAAGGATCCGAAAAATGCGTTTTTCTTAGCTCGTTTTATGAATTCGCAATATGTTTCCAAAGTTTTCACTTTCTATTGGTAGGTTAGTCTTTTGTTTTTTAAGGGAGACCTATTGGCCCAGGAGGATGAAATCGAGATCCTGGCAACCGTTTCACATAGTTTCTGATGATCTTCCGAGGTGTGTCATATTGATCGAAAGTTGAGTTGAGCGCATTTCTAGATAGTTCTCTTGTAAATGAATTACATGTATTGTAACATACTCCAAAGGAATTGACTATTTGATTTTTTGGCTACGCATACGCCCAAGACATTATGTCCCATCTCCGTTAAAATCTTTTGATGTAGGCTTGAATTATTTTAAAATTCAAGAATCTTTACAAAGACGTAATCAAACTCGAGTTAGTAAATTCCTTAAAAAAGACATTTCTTTCCCAAACATATATGTAGACATGGCACCCTTTCAAACAGAATTTATCGTCATCCCAATCTTGAGACAAGGTAAATTAATACATACATGCAGCAGAACGTTTGGAAGCAACCATTTGATGGTAATACATCATCATTACTTTATTTTAAAGAATGATTATTGCCATAACGAAGTTCCAAATCTTTAAGTTAGTTGAAACGCGGCAGGGCAGAAAGAATAGCACTCATTGGGATCCAAAAATATTTTTCCGCTCTTTTCTATTATAACCGAAAATTTTGAAAATTGCGTTTATATTGTAAAAAATATTCAAGCAATTTTCCCTTTTCATTTCATCGAAATCAAGAGTCACGACAAAAAAAGTTTTAAAAAATAACTTTCGCATGTGCAACGGGATAATTATAGTCTTATCGAGTTGACCCAATGGGTTCGGATGAATAAGATGGCTGCTTGAACTCTCTCGTGGAAATAGAGATAGCCTCGTGGAGGGCAAATCGTCCGTGATGTTCACTCGTAGTTATACAAGATTGCCGATGGAGTAATCAGGAAAATACTGAACTATAAAACGACCGTTAATATGTTATAAAAATTATACGCGCGTAGCTAAAAGATTGAGATTGATACTTACTTGCGACTTGGCGGCTTTTAATATGCTTATTGGGTAGTTTTTACGTGAGTTTTAATCGTCAGAGATAGATAATGTCCTCTCAAAAGTCATATTTTTATTCCAAACCATTAGATAATGTGTAACGCCCGGTTAGTCTTTAAAACCTATTCGTGTTGCACAAGGAGTTATCAAAGAAAGTCACATATTAATATGTCTGTTGCCATGTCATTTAAAGCTCGCATGGCCTTTATAAGTATATATTTCCTGATCGTGAATACGCTCCATAAAATATTTTAAATAATATCTCGAACTGGGGCAGCTGAGACATCTAACAATGTAAATCAATTATGACATGAAATTGGACAGCATTCTCCTAAGTTCGGAGCAAGAAAGTCCTACAAAAGTTTAAGCCTTCATTAGAAAACTTTGGACTATTAAAATATATTTGTGATTTTCGAAAAATGTATAACGTTTCTTTTGCATTTTTATTCTACACTACGCGTAATGTGTTTAACGAATCGAAATTTATAGTTTCTGCTATGCGTAATGTCTGGAATGAGTATAGTATCGAAATCTCCCATCCTTGTTACATGCACAACTTGTCTTTAACAATTATTGCGCCCCTTCTTTAGTTACGCCCCGCCATAGTTACGGCGCTGTATGTGCTACCAACTGAGCTGAACACGTTCATTCTTTGTAGAGCCGGGAAACGACAAGGCAACAACGATAAAACATTTTAAAATCTAAATTTTTGCTTATTCTATCTTTCGTTACTTATTTCCCATAACGCGGTTAACCTTCAGATTCCGCCCTATCAAATTTCTAGAAATTACCCACCGCACGTCCAATGGGACGCCGACCACGTATGCGGGTGCATTGTGTAGGCTCACGCACGAATTGACGCGCACAAGGCATTGGGGAAACCCGACGGGTGCGTTAGTAATGCTCTTATGAAACGCATTAGGGAGCCTTCCATTCCGAAAGACGTAATTGCGAATTCACCCCGCGAGCGGGGCACGGCCCAATATCCCAACCCTGACTTACCTAGAGGAAAGCCATTGCCCTAAAAAAAATTCATAACTACGCGACTAAGATAACAATTACTCGGCTCTTTGACGGTAGAAAAAAGGGGTGAGAAATATTTCATACCTCACTGGTTCGGCTGCAGATTTAACGCGCGTAAAGTATTTGAGATTCGTGCGAAGAGAGTTTCATTTTGGAATTGGTAATATTTCATCCCTGGGCGGCTAGATTTGTAAAAGAAATCATTCGCTTGAACGCTAGTTTGAACGCTCTCGAGTAGTAGTAGTAGTAATTGATTTTTAAAGTGCGTCGACCGCTATGGTCATTTTGCACTGCCATCAACTGGACATACACAGAAGGGAGGAGGAAACTCGGTGCCGGCATTAGCCTACTCTTTACGAAAAGCACCAACGCTCTTGAGATGTCAAGGTAAGATGAACCAAATGATTTAGATATAAACGAGATTTCCACCTCTATTGCAAGAAATGACCGCGGATAAAAATCTCAGGATCCATTCTAGAAAAGAGCTATTCACATATTCAAATTTATGTACGAGTATTTTCCAAGCGGTGGTTCGTGAACCTCTATGGGAGTTCGTGAAATTTTTTCGAGGGGTACGTAAAAATGTGCAGAATGGAGGTTTTGAGCGCGTTTTTTTAAGAAAATGTGCTTATAATTTCACATCGGCGTCTGTCTGTCCGTCTGTTTGTCTGCCTGAGCACATGCTTAAATTGAAATTGGGACGAAACCGTAAAATATAGAGAGCTGAAACTTGAAGGATAAATTTCTGTACTGCTGCCGTTTGTTTTAATACCCATTTGAGTTTTAAAAATATACAGGGACGGATAGGGGTCCATTAATTTTTTTTCTTGTTATCACCGGATGTATGAAAAATAGAAATCTGAAAATTTGAACGTACATTTCCACATTGATGCCACTTATAAACGAAGCTCTAGTTACAGAATATGTGGTCGTATAACCACATAAAGAGAAATTAAAGTTTGCTAATTTTACGCTAATAACTCCAATAATAATTCCAAATTCTCCATAGTTCGTCAATTAGGTAAATGGGAAAAAAACCTTCATGTCGAAATAAAACAGAGCATTATCAAATTTAACAGTAGAAGAAAAAACGTGTTAATTTTATCCGTTTTCATGGATAACACTACTTGTTATATTTCAATTTTAAAGGAATATGGTAGTACACAAGATATCATTCGATGGATTATAGACAAAAGAGATACAGCATCCCCTTTATGGCTATTTTGGAATTAAAAAATTCATCATCATCATCATGCTTCTGTCCGAAAACAGGTTTTAACTGAATCGCTGCCTCCATTTCTCTCTCTCCCTAGAAGCCTCTTTTATACCTCTATAAGTATTATATCCCTGCTTTATATTATCTAATATTCCTATTCTTTTTCTCCCTCTTCCTCTTCTTCCACTAATTTTTCCTTCTAAGATCGTCCTTTGTAAACACTGTCTTCTCAATATGTGCCCTATCCAATTTGTTTTTCTTTTCCTGATTGTTTTTATTAGCATCCTTTCTTCTCCCACCATTTCTAATACTTCTTCATTTCTCTTCCTCTCTGTCCATTTCACTTTCATCATTCTCCTCCATACCCACATCTCAAAACTTTCTAAATATTTTCCTCCTTTCTCCTTACCGTCCACGTCTCTGCACCATAAAGTGCTATGCTCCATATGTAGCATTTTGCTAATTTCTTCCTTGTTTCTAAATTTATTTTCTTGCTTGTGAGAAGCTCCTTCTTCTCGTTAAATGCTGCTTTTGCCATTGCAATCCTACCTCTGATGTCCTGTGTACTACTTCCATCCTGCGCTAAAATACTGCCGAGATATTTGAAACTACTTACTTGTTCCAATTTTTGGCCATTTACCATTATATTTAATTCCTTATGTTCCTTTGAAACCACCATGACTTTCGTTTTTTCTGCATTGATCTTCATTCCATATTGTTGGCCAACCTCCACTAGCCTGTCTGTCATCCTCTGAAGCTGTTTCTCGCCTTCTGCTATTAAGCCCTGATCATCTGCGTATTTAATGGTGGTAATACTTTCACCTCCTATCTTAAATCCTTTCTCTTCCATCAAAGCTTCTTCTGTTATTGTTTCTGCATAAATATTAAATATCGCTGGTGAAATAGGACAACTCTGCATCACTCCCCTCCCTATTGAAGTACTTTCTGTTTCTTCTCCTTCAACCCTGACTCTAATCTTTTGATCAAAGTAAAGGTTTTTAAGGAGTCTTTTATCTTTCCAATCTATTCCTATTTTGTTTAAAATACCCAGCATTTTATCCCATTTCACTCGGTCAAAAGCTTTCTCCCAATCTACAAAACAAAAATACATACCTTTATTGACTTCTAGCGCTCTTTCTATCATCATCCTCATACATCCTATAGCATCTCTAGTCCCCCTTCCTCTTCTAAAACCAAACTGATTATCTTGCAGCTCCTTTTCTATTTTACATTCAATTCTTTTGGTTATTATTCTGATTAGAACTTTAGCTGTATGAGAAATGAAACTAATAGTTCTGTAATCCTTACAACATTTTGCATTGTTCTTTTTCTCCAGTGGTACCATCACAACATCTAAAAAATCTTCAGGCCATATGCCAGTATCATATACTTGGTTAAAAAATTTTGTGAGTTGCTTACCTGCTTTAGATCCCAAAACCTTAAGAACGTCCACGGGTATATCATCACTCCCAACTGCCTTCCTTCTTTTCATGTCATCAATTGATTTTTTAACTTCAGACTCGAGAATACTTGGTCCTAGATGATCTTTTTCTACATCCTCTTTTTCATTTAATTCAATATTTCTTGGCTTTCCTTCTTTGTCATACAGAACCTCAATGTATTCTTTCCAGACATTTTTACATTGTCTGGCTCCGATACTATTTTACCACTTTTGTTTATGATTCCTTTACGTCCTATCTTTCTTGCTTTTTTCTTGAATAGTTCCCTTGCTTTGCTATACATGAGGTCTGTTCTACAAATTCTTTCACATTCGACAATCTCCTCGCATTTCTCATTTATCCACTGTTCTCTGGCTTTATCTGTTTCCATTCTTAAAGCATTATTTAACTCCTTGTACTTTCTTTGGCCTTCTTCAGTGTTATGTTCTTCCACTTTCTCCGCTCTTCCATTTTTTGCAGCATGGCTGCTGTGATCCAGGGTTTTTTGTTTCTTTCACCCGTTATCTTTCTTACCTTCTTTTCCATTACATCTTTAATGTTGCTATGGATGTATCTCCACTCCTCATCTACATTCCTCCTATTTTCTTCAGCTCTCTCCCCCAACCTTTCCTCCAGCTCAGTCATGATAGCCTCCTTGTTTTTATGGAGTTCCTCTAAGTTCCATTTCTTGTTAACTCTTATGTTTCTCTTAACGCTCTTCAGTCTACATTGTGTATTTGCCACCAAAAGGTTGTGGTCAAAATCGATATCTGCCCCTGGCTCCATCTGAAGTTTTACGGCTATTAATCTATCATTAACTGTCACTAACTTGCTAATTCTTTCAGCTATCTCTTTTCTCATCATAATCCCCACTCCCCTTTTCTTTTTCTCTCCTCCCGAGTAAATAATCTTAAATTCGTCTGAATTTATCTCGCCTTCTCCTTCCCACCGAACTTCACTAAGACCTACTACACCTACATTATTCCTTCTCATTTCCCTTTTTAAGTTCTCTAGTTTACCCCCTGAATTCATTGTCCTAACATTCCATGTGCCTATTTTTAATTTCTCACTACTTGCTTTCTTATTAATGTTACATTTCCTCTGTGCATCCCCTAGGGTAGTCCCCACCCGGAGATCCGATTGGGGGACTATTTTACCTCCGGAATATTTTACCTCAGAAAGATCCATAGAGGTATTTGCAGCTTTTCAGCCTATCATGGGAAATATGAGGTAGTTTCCCCTTGCTTTCCTCATCGCAGTTTCACAGAGTGATTACCCATCTGTAGCTGTTCAGATCCACATGATTACCACCTACAGAGGTACTGTGCAAGCTGCTGCCCTTGCACAGGGGGATGTAAAACCCCCGAGACTGCTTCTTAGTCTGACTCTGCCCCTCAGACCTTTCCGGCTTGGATGGTCCTACCAGGAGAATTATCTCCCGCCGGCATAGCTCTTTGGTTCGTAAGAGTACACAAACCCTCCCACCTCTGTAAGGTTATGCAGTCCTTAGGGAGGGTTATAAAATTAGCACAGCATATTTTATTCAAAATAATTTATAAATATCCTTTGTTATTTAAGTTTAAAAATAAATCTTTTATGAGGATTAGGATTCAGTCTCTCCGCAGTTGCAGTTATTCTGATATCATCGTACATTTTGTGGTCACCTCATATTCGTATTAGAAACTGCAGCGCGTACGTGAGTTTTCTCTTTCCTTTTAATTGACGGTGAAGGATCTTCTACTTTTTATTTTTGTTTACTTTGTATCACCGTGTCTCGCATCCCTTTTATCAGAAACTAAATTGATAGTGGCATTTGAAAAATACATTTTTCCCGAAGAAACCCAAGGGTTGAAAGCAATGAGATAAACGTCGCGTTTCATTTAACTTATATGCAAAGTATTTATTGAATTACAACTAAATTTTAAATTGGCAATTGAATGATGCGCGTGATAGCTTAACCCGTTTCAGAGAAATGCGTTAATTTAAGTGTATCGTTTGGTATAAATAGATACTTTGTTCAGAATTATGGCGTTAATTAATAATAAATAATATTATCTGGTTAAGTTTAATAAATAAAAATTCGTTAAATTACAGAATGTTCTCAGAACATATTTTAGGAAGAGGTGCACGACCAAAAATACTCTAAGCGAAATAGTTTGAGAACGATTGCTCTAGGACTATTTTGGAAAAATAATACCGTCTAAATGTTGGTTTTAAGGGTAATTTTGTGCACCAAACTGGTGAATTGTATGGCAAACGTGCGTTTAGACCTTGCCATCCTCCAGCAGAGGTTGGCCAGACTTGGTTACGGACCCTGACTTCTCTTTATTCAAATCTAAGTATCAGAGTCACCTATTTACCTTTCTATAAACGGAATAAAATAAACATAAATGCCAAGGACACAGAATCAATTAAAATGGCCACTTTTAGAGGCGAGCAGGGATTGCAAAATCACCGGATTATTATATTAAAAAAAGAAGAACTTTGTATTTCCACAAATTTTAATTTAAACACGATCGTAGTAAAACCGGTCGTGTTTAAATTAAAATTTGTGGATAAACAAAGTTCTTCTTTTTTTAATATGAGTAAATTCCACCGAGTTGAGCCTGACCTCATTAATGATATAGGTTAATAAACGTTTTCATTGTAAATATTTCTTTTTAATTTCACGCCTAAAAAGCCGAATAATGTAAAAATACGTTTAGATCGTACTACTATCGTAAAGCGAAGAAAAGGGGGAGAGGATTATTGTTTCTCGACCGCTTTATATAAATTCACGATTTCGAGAAACAGTATTCAACAAACCGAATCGAGGACCTAATTGCTCCCAACTTTCAATTCGTTGGAGGACTGCATATCGCTTCGCTCTTTTCTTCGGGAGTCATGGCAACGCGTCACGTGATCATCCGTCATGAATATGGATAAGTCACTGGGATATTCCTTCACCCGACCTTTTCGTGGAAGCGTCGGAGGGAGCAGGGATTACGTTCCATTCTCGAGTTGTATGCCATTTTCTCCGCATACTCAAGGATTGAAAGTTATAATTCCGCTCCCGTGTCGAGTCGCGATAAATTTAGACAACCGACATACCATATCGAAGATGCGAAATTAAAGGGAAAATTATAGATTTTTGGAAACGCCACTCGATATCTCCAAACTCTTCCAACTTCCTCTCTGATAGACCACTTTTATGTAAATCGCTGTCGAGCCTGTTGTGTTTATAAATTGATTTACCTACATAGTAATAATTACTTCAATGAAAGAGAGGATGATACTACGTAGGTTATCTATGCCAATGGCCAAAGTTGGGTTGTTAGCTCTGGCTGGTAATCTAAAATAATTATTTTAAAAATTAACACGAATAAGTAATGTATAATCAATGACCAAGATGTACATTTATCTTAAATTTTCTTCCATTTATCTAAAACGATTCTTCGTTGCTAATATATGAAATTAATTCGAGGATATGTCAAAACCACAAGTATAATTCCACAGATTCGGAAACAAACTGAGCCACAGCAACAAAATCTACTTAGTAAAAATTAAAAATAATATAATAATCTTCGCTATTTTGAACATTACTTGTGAGCTCGCCGATTCGCGCAGGATTTTATGGAGTTGCGGTTTATCTCCGAATTCTATCGAAGCGAAAGCTCTTTCGAGTTATGAAATAATCGCAACCGGAAACATTACGATGATTGCAAGAGGTTTAAAATTTTTTATGGTAAATTAAGATATTTATTTTACTTTACTTATTTTTTTGGCGAGCAGAGTTTCGTATTTCTCTGTCTGAGATTCACCTTGAAGGTCTCTGTTGTGGTGAGTTGAGCGAGGGAAGCTGCAACCAGGTGTTGCAGTTCTCGCGCCCTAGACGGGGTCTATTCCTGCGCTAATGCACTTATATCAGTTTCAACGGCTTCAGACGACGCTCGAGGTGTGTGCCCGTTTCAAGGTCAAGGGTTCGAATCCCTCCGGCGAAATTTATGCTCCAGACGAGTTTTGAAATACCTTATTCCTCTCTAAGGTTACTGTTATAAGGTATATTTTCGGATGAAACAAATTAAGAGGTAATGAACTTATCATTATGTATCTACGCGTCTAATTACACGGTCTATATGAAATACAAGTATGTTGCAATTTTAATTTTTCAGCTTAAACGTTAAAATGAGGATGATTTTCCATACACGTATGCCAACTACCTGTCCTGAGATTGCCGGAAATTCCGCAGTATTGTGTATTTACTTTAAGCAATCATACATAGAAATACAAGGATACCTACTTTAGTGCATGCGTTCTCTTCAATCATTATGACAAATACACTCACACTAAAATAAGTACCTACTTTAGGGATGAGCATATTTTCGGAGGAAACTTTCCCAATTAAAGACTACTTCGCTCGAAATATAGAAAGCACTTGAAATATAAATAATATAAGTTAAATATATACCTTGCAAATATTCTCTTTATGCATTTATATGCGATATAATTTTGAATTCATCCAAAATATACAGGATTCGTCATTCGTAAAAGGGATCAAAGAGAAAGGCAATGGACAGTGCTTCTATACGATTTGACGAAGTCGCTTATTAGTGACTCCCTTGAGCTCTACTTGAAAATTCCCTCACTCGAGTGTTTTCCTTGTCTATCAGAGCTCAAGTTAGACTATACAAACTACTCAATAACGAATCTACGCCTTGCGGAACAATTTGGAATTTTTTACAACTATAACTTCAGCTTGTAATCCGCAAGATGAGGAAGATGACGTAATTTAATTAATTATTAATCCTATGTTACAGCATATCAATTAAACGCCTTACAAGTTGAAATGTTTAATAGATAAACATTTCAACACATCATTAAATACGAGTTTTCCCAGTAATCAACGCGACAATGAAATGGTATGACGGTATTTAAATCCCGTCTTGTGGTACTATACAATAACAAAGGGTCCGAGAGACCGTACCAGTGACACTATTTTACGCCAGACAGCCGTTGGATATGAAATGCGATGGTCTCTTCGACACTCGTCTTTCGATCTTTTTTATTCCTCTTTTTGTTTCGAACTCAACCGGAGGAGTTGGGTTACTGGGAGTAGGCTCTCTGTCACGGAGAGGAGAGGAAGAGAGAGAGAGAGAGAGAGAGAGAGAGAGAAAGAGAGAGAGAGAGAAAGAGAGAGAGAGAAAGATATCGGATGAAAACCCGTAAGAAATAGGAATTCGGTTCTCACGAGGCGTGAGTTTAATTTGATCGTAAAGTCTTGGAAGCCATTTTGCTGGTTTCCCTCGGGATAGGTCGAGGATACGTAGATGGAAAATTTAGCTTATAAATTGGGCGGTAATACCCTACAATACAATACCCTAAGTTAACACGATTCATGCGTAGGGTAGCTTAACGGCGCCGAGGAGGTTATGGCGCAGTTCTAAAGTGGGTGATCTTAAAAAGTCATTCTGTCCAGGATTCTTCAGAGCAACGGTTTCCAAATTGGGGATCACGAAGACGGAACAGTGTAAATTTTATAATTTCAATATTTTAGTATTTTACATTAAATTGAAATGCGTAATATTATTTCATTATTGATATTAGCAAAAATCCTGATTTTGTCTAAATATTCCATTCACATTTTATATTTATCGACAGATGGGCGAGGTTAAAGGGATCGCGATACGTTCGTCTGCCATAAGAGAGGGGCCGCAGGTGAACTAAGTTCGGGAATCATTGCCTTAGAATTCAAAAAAACATTTCAAGTCGTTTGTTGTTGTAGAATATTTGTCAACGACGAGAAATTCATCCGATTATAATGGCATTTTTCTCAAACGTTCAATATACCTAAAGTCACAATGATAGGCGAAGTCTAACTTGAGCTCTGTCAACTAGGAAAAATTAGAGCGGTGCTCTCAAAATGTGTTCCACCCAATCATCAAACAGCATCGCTGCCACGTCATGTACAACCGCTTTTCATTCTTTTCCCCTCGATTTCTTCTTGTGTGTGATTTGGCAATGTCACACCTTTCCTGCTTGGTGTGAGAGCTCAAGTAAGACTTCGGTTAATAAGTCGTTTAGAGGAAGCCTCATCTTAGACGTGGGGCACGAGCGCAATTGCGCCATGACCTCCAGGACAACCAGTCTCTCCTGCTGTATTTCTGGATCGTAATTTTAAACCTATAATTCGCCAAAATATTAAAATAATATTATAGTTTTGGATTTAAAAAAATTAAATATCCAGCTCACCTAATGTCTGGAATAGAACTTCCTTAAGCTACTTACAAAGAAGTCGTCGCCAATGGTGATCCACTGATCGTCGATTCTAAAATATAATGATAATAATAATTTTTCTTGAGTGCAGCTCATGAATGTCCCACTAAAAGTTACAAATTGATTTTTAAATGGAAATTATTGTTTATTTTCTTATAAAAATTGCATGGTATTAGAGAATTTCTCAACTTTACATCAATTCACAAAATACTTTTCTTATAGTATGTTTGAAAAACATACCATGAAATTTTTTATGCAAAATATTTTTACTTTTTAGTCATAATCAAATAATGGTTATTTAATTAAATTTAAATTTACATTTTTCTCTGCAAAATTTGCAATACAGAAATTCTCAAAATCCGCCAGACATAGACCTAAAACTTAAAAAAAATCTCCTAAACATTATCAATTCACTAAAAAAAGTCTCAAAATTAATTCAACATTAATTATAATTTTAAGCCAGTTCATATTAAAAATATCAAAAACAAGAAGAGCATTTATAACATAAGAATCTAACCTTGGACTAACGCTTTTAAATGTCGAATATTAGCCTTAGAGGTAAAAAATACAAATTAATAAAAAGTTAGTAGGTGAGTAGCTAACGCGTATTGCTCTCATTAATAATTTCGCGGGATTGGATACTCCTGTGGTAAGAGGTCTTTGTAACTTTTCAAATGATGGTCCAATTAAGTGATACTTAAAGAGCTAATGAAAATAAAAATAAATAATTCACTGAGCAAGCCTTAGCTTTGTGGAAATCTATCATAAGGAAATTTCATTTCCTTAAAAATAAATAGAGCAATGTTGTTAACCGCTGAGTACATTGCTTTGTTTTTGGTTCTTTAACTTATTAAATTTCTAATTTGTCTAACTTATAAGGTAAAACGCATCAGGTACACCGTGGCAGTAAGGGATCATGCACAGTGAAGAGGCGGGATTATTTACAGCTTACCCATAATGCAACGTATATCGATTTTCTAAGGATACTCCCTCAGGTTTAGCATATCACATACAGAAAAAACGACGCTAAATAACGGTTTTCCATAAAAAGATATGAGGGCAAGGAGTTGCTGCAACCTCAATCCGACCGTTCGTTAAAAGGTCGCATCCTACATTGGGAAAATCCTGTCTTTCCGCTCGTCTCGAAAGCGTTCGAAGCGTCTAGAGCAGGGGTGGTCAATAGAGTTGAGGGGTATTTGCAGTCACTGCTATTTTGTCACAGTGACTAACGGGGAACTGTGACCGGTAACAGGTATGGAAGTCACAGCCAGGCACATATTCAGTCACCGCCAGTCACAGATTCACCCACCGCGGGCTCGGTGGAACAGGAGAAGTGGGTCAGTCCCACTCGCACCCACCCAAGTCCTAACTTGGCCCCAAGGGCCGAGACGAACTGCGTAGAGGGAGGGGATGTATGACTGTTTATCTGCACCTTGACGTCTCTACTCTGGAGATGAATATTTTTTTCTTTGCGTCAACACTTGAGAGCTATATGGAAAGGTATGAGGAAGGGTCTTCGGGCCTGGGCTAGTGCTTGGTTCAGCATTTCTTGAGAAAAAATATGAGTGTGAGAGAAACACTTATGATATCTTGCACAAACAAGCCCATTCAAAGATATTTACGCAAGTATTATATAATTCGGAATGCAATGTTATATTGTTATTTTGTTGTGTTTTTCTAAATAAAAAGTAATTTCAAACCAATTATATATTTTTTAAATTTGTATTTTGGGCGGGGGTGGGGGGTCAAAACTTTGTGACGTCATATATGGAGGGGGTCCGACTTTGGTGACGAAATATGACGACGGAGGGAGGGGGAGATCAAAAACCCGCAAAATTGCGTGCCGTCATTTATGGACGGCCCCTCAGTGCAGTACAGGTAACTCTTGTTCAACGAACGTTCGTTGAACGAATGTTCGTTTTAACGAATGAATTGAATTTTATGGCTTTACTTTTCGCCGAAAATTCTCTGTACTTTAACGAACTAAATAACATGTATCCAACTCAGATCGAAGAAACTCGGATGTTTACGAATGCTCTTGGGGTTACAAGAACCGTCTTGTTTACCCATGGATTCTTCGTGTGTCCACTTGATCACGCATTTTTCCTATCGCCTGCATTTCCAGAGAGGCTTAATATGTCTTCACCGAACGTGCTGTTTGTTACTCAAGTACATTTACAAGTTTAGGAAGTTAAGTAGTAACTTACTGCTTAACTCTATAGTCAAATATTTAAAGTTTAAAAAATTGTTCCTATTGTACGTAATTCTTGTGATATCATATATATCCATGTTGTGGCCCATGTTGTGCTCCTTAAAAAAATGTTCATTTATAATTTATTATATAATTATTATCTATCTGAAAGATACCTAAATTTCTACAATTAAAATTTTTTCATTTTCTTACTCATTACTTCTTCACTAGTCACTGTTTTAATAAATATTTCCTACCACCAGGCTACCAAGTAAGTACTCGTTATCGGCCCATACTTGGTTTGATGGCGTTACCACTGTCACCAGCTCCACCAGGACAAGGTTAACGCAATGAAAACGTCACCGATGACTCAAGTAACGGGTGCGAGTCACAGGTATTTGTTTGTCACTGGAACAGTTTGTCACTGTGACAGAAAAAAGTCACAGTCCCCAACTCCAGTGGCCAACCCATGGCCTCATAGCTAAATTTCGCGAGCTTTGTGAGTCACCAACTTTCCCAGATTTAAAAACCTTTTGGAAATTTGTACCCGAAAACAACTACTCCGAACTGTATGACCTTGCACTGCGTCTGTGTGCAAATTTTGATAAATCTACGTTTGTGAACAGACGTTTTCAACAACGAACTTTGTTAAAACAAATGCAGATCTATCTTAACAGACACTCATGTGGGCAGTCTGTTTCTTTTATTGACTTCGAAAAACAGTCCTAATATTGAGAAATTGTTAATTGAAAAGCAAATTCAAAAATCACATTGAGATATTTATATCAATATTTTTATTTTTAAATAAATATTTCAAATTTAATTTAAATAAGTCTGTTTAAGTTAGTTATTGTTTTTAACATTCCTGTTTATTTTTAGCAAAACTCAAATTAGCTTTAGCTATCAATTTAAACCGGATGTTAAGGATAGTAGGATAGTGGACCGCCAAAAAATAGCTCCGTTTTATCGGCCCGTCTTAAAAAAAGGTTGGCCACCCCTGGTTTAGAGTAACTCTCAAAGTTTTGTGTAATTTTTAAGATGTCGTAATGTCGAGGAAAAACCGCGCATCTCGAATTTATGTTCATGGTTATTTCAAAGTGCATGAATGCCAAAGCACATCTCGATGGATATAAGTAGAAAATATACTCTGGGAAAATTTAGCTTAGTCACAGAATTCTTCTTGCTGCATCCGAATATATTCGGTCAAAAAATATGAAACGTTTTCGAAATAATAAAGTGAAATAAAGTTCTAAACATCCATTAATATGAAATTCTATCACCTTGCCGCGGTTAAGGGCAACCGTAATGTTACTATCTTCAAGGGGTTGCGTACACAAAATTGGAAAGTGTTTACCTAAATAGATAATATGAGGGGTAGAATGCTATTTTTTGAGTTGTCCCGATTAAAGTTCAGTCATAGTGAGTGTAATTGCGTGTCAATGGAAAAATAATTAGCGTAAGTTAGTTAGGATTATAAAAGAATAGTTTCAAACTGTTACACTCGAGTTTTTATTTTATTTTAAAACAAATTTAATATTTTGTTATGCAGACTTTTTTATTTAGTTTAATTTATTAATATTATAATATTAGGAAGGAGAATTTCATATACTAGGTCGTTCATTACCGATCACGAATGATGAAATTTGTTTTGTTGAGGAAGAATCACACAAGCATATTTTCCCCGAAGTCCGCACAACCCTATGGTCTGTCAGGCCGCCAGATTCGATTTTTAATGTTCCGATTCTAAAAATGGTTGTTAATGACGAACCGGTTGTTCATTAGATGAATTCCGACGGATCGAAGAGATTAGGAATGGATGTGGCTTGCTTGCCGTGAGTTTAAAGTAGTCCCACGCATGTTCCGTTTTCAAAGCTCATCAACAGGGGATCGTTAATTAGCCACAATTAACATCTGGTAAAAAATAGAGGCCTCTAAAACGCAAAATCCCAGCCAAATAGCCGCCCGTAATCACGTTCCATGTTTGTACTAATGGACGACGGCAAAAGGAACATTTCTCCCTCTCCTCTCTTGATCGTGCCGACACGAGTTCCCTTTCTACTCAAAACGGCATCCATGCTTGAAAATGTTCTTCCTTGTTGGTTCGGAAGAGAAAAGAATTAAAAATAACCCTTCAAAGTTTCTCGTTTTTGCCTTAACGCATAATAAAACGCCGGCGATTGATGATTCACCTTAGCGTCACATAGGAATTTCTCGAGGCGCGTGCCAAAGAAATCAGAATGATAAGAGATAACGGGACATCATCATGAAGGAATTCAGCATATTTTAAAAGCATAGCTCCACGCTCGAAGAGGGGATCCTATTGTCTGAATCTACGCTAAAATATTAGTAATAAACGGGAAGCCGACGACGACGCTCGCGGAACCGCGGTCACGAAAACCTCGGAGGAGGAAGATTCCCAACGAAGCCAGACATGGAAAATAAAAGGTTTAATTTACAGGAAACGACTACACGAACTTCGTGCCACCGTCATTTCGGTCCCGAGTTCGATCCCGCTCCCTCAGTCGCAGATGAAAAATGGTCGATCAAAAACCTAAAGGGGTCTTCCTGTTTCTGTGAGGCATTTTTCGACATGGCGCCCGTTCTATTTTTAGAATCCCCGTGCCGATCGACGCTTCAGCTGAAGGACCGAGGACGGACAGAGCGAAAGATAACGTGAGGAGAGAAGAAAGGAAGAGGGGAAAGTTGGAGAAAGGAGGGAGAATGAGAGGAGATGGAGGGGTTTAAAAGGTAAGGAGAAGTTGAGTTGCTTTTATTTTCTTCCCGCAAGAGGTCCTCTCAACCACTTCGTCTGGAAACTGGTTACGCAGGGCTGAAGAAAAAAAGGCACTGCATGGACGCCTTGGTTATGGAGAGAAATAGAGAGAGAGAGAGCGAGAGGGAAGGAGAATGGCTGGAGCTCCCGAGTCCTATTTACATTGCTCATCTGTCGTCAACTCAAAAACTCACTCCTTCTCTCAAAGATGAGCAAACGAGGAAGCCTACTTATGAAGAACCAATATGGCGCCAACGCCCTAATACAAGTGAGCCACGAAAATAGATAATCTTCTTTCAGGAAATATTTTTTTAAATCTGATCAATGTTAAAGACACTTCATTTCTAGATTTATTTTCTATCTTTTCTGTTGATAAACAAGAGATTTCATCAACCGTAGCATAATAATGGTTTACTAAGATTCGAGGTAGTGTCGCACGACCTCAAATTCCCCTCCACGGACTCGTAAGCGAAATGGAACAATTTCCGCTACGTCCCTGCGCAATTACGGCGGAATTCACCTTCCAAGCGCACAATTTCCAGTTTGCATGACGCGAGGAAACAGGAACATCTTCCTCTCGAATCGTAATTCCGTTCTTCGGTCATTCTGACAAATATTCCAAGATGAAAAGTAACAACGAGCACGACCAGACACGTATCTAAAAGGAAACGTCCTACCGACCAGTAGCGAAAAATTTTCACACGGCTACCACACCTACTCTTAATAAAGATAAACAATTGCGCTTTGTGTTCCCTTGAAAACTAAAATCGTGCATTTATTTTTTAAATCGATTCTTCCTCTTTTTTCCCATTATGCGATTTTGTTATTATCCGAACTACCCTCTGTCTTAGTTAGCTCGGATAATCGAAGTTCTACTGTATTTAGGAATTTTATGATAGTTTGTTTTTTGATTCGGTACGGGCAGCAGGACGAACGGCCAAACTTATAAACAGAAAGCAGAAGCGATTTTACTTTTAAAGCGTTGAAGATGATATTTGAGAAGGCATTTAATGTTATTGTTTCATTCTGACGCTTAGTAAGGCAGTATATCAACGCGATGTTCCTTCCCAGTTTCCCTTTGGGTCTAATCCTTTTTTTTTCAGAAAATTTAAATCTAAATAGAGTGACGAAGCTCTTATGATGTAAGGGTAAATGGTAATACTACATCCTTTAGTTTTTTTTCGCGAAGCGGTTTCCACGAGGTGAACATTTCTAGAGCACCTTTATATTTCCCAGTCATCATTGCGATCGGCTTCTACGAACGGGCTAATGAACCAGTATGAATTAGTCGTTGAGTGGGATTCTTCTATATAAGAAATTTGCGGCGAAAAAATTTGCGTAAATTAAAAGATTAAACGTGTCAATCTGTAATTGACACTAAAATTGCCACTCTTATAAAAAACAAAAATTGTTCACAGTATGGATATATATTTTCGTTTTCCTTAAAATCTCTGTGCGTTGATCACATATCAATTATCAGTGTAATAAAAATTATACACTCGACTAAGAATTTCCCTAAAATGTTATGCAATCATCATTCTGGAAACTATTTATGATAATATAATTATATGGGTATTCAGTAAAGGTAGGAAGGGATGGACTTGAATTGTTTCTAATTTGTTTTTAAGGAATAGCTGTTTTCGTCAGAAATTCTATCATTTAAAAAAGTATAGAGAGGAAGATCAATTTCATTTGGACTTGTATCGGTAACAGTGATGCGCAAAAGGTTTTATCTACCTGGAAAATTCAATGCTTTTCGCGGAAAAATGTATTTTAAAATCAGTATTTAAAAACAAACGAGACCAAAAAATATAACTTTCGTTGTCTTTCTGAGGATCAGGTCATCCAGGGCTAGCTGAACCACATTCCGATTTTATGTACTATAATTTTCTTAAATGTAAAGAGCAACCATATGAGAACCCCTGTAATGGCAATTCTATGCCTCGAAGCTGAATATTTACGAGGCCATAACAAGGAAGAATGGTACTTAAACATGCATGGCCGCTATAAATAAGAATTAATGACTCATCTGGTAAATGAGAATGCACCTTGCGATGTTGAGTTAGTGTGAGAAAATTAATTACTTTAAAACTCCAAGTTCAAATCTCTGCTGTTCTTCAAGTTTTTTTACATACTAACAGGTAGGATAACGTGGCAATTAATAAATATCAATTTTAAAAGGCAATTAGACAATGCATAAAACGAAAAATAGTTGATTTCTTGTCGTTACAGCATAGCGACGAGAAACATCTTTATTCCAAAGAAGTAATATAATATTTAGCATAATATTTAGGAATATGTGTGAAACTTTCTAATCATATATGACTTAATTCCCCGCAAAATATTCGCGACCTAACTTCCAGCATTCCTGTTTTATTACAAGTTATGATGTCTGAAAGGCAGGGGAATGAACGTCAGAAAATGTCAGAATATTTCCGTGTTATAAGATGTAAAATAATACTTGGAAAATACAGTTACGAGTGATTCAAATGCCACGAATTGCTTTGAATTTCAACAGACTACATTATTTTGAAAGTAGATATGTCTTTTCTAGCAGCATAACTACTCAAAACTCTTTATGGGAGTTAACAAAAAAGTAGAATTTCCATCATGCCATGAAAGGGATTGAATAACCACATCTAATTTGTTTTTTCAAGATAAATGAAAGAAAGAAATTTAAAGTTTCTCACTGTACAACTTGTTCTTTGTAGACTTTCTTGTTACGCCAAATCTTTGAGTAACTGCAAAATGCGTAAGAATACATTCTGAAAGAAACTGTATGTAAAAACATTAATCATACCACTATAAACAACAACTCCAAAAACTTGTCTTAACTTTTTGGGTCAGTCATAATTACAACTACAGTATTCATACTACAGAAGGACAAAAAAATACATACTGAAAGACTCCGAATTTCATACTATTCAATTTTGAAAATTGCCACAACATTAAAAATTTAAAACCAAACTAACGAACGGAACTCAGAAACAAAAACGCTTTTTTTTAATGAAAAACAACGTAAAAATATTCCAATGAATAGATGACGTGGTGAACTGATACATTTTTTCGAAGATTTTTGAAAAATGATGCTACATAAGTACGGAATCGTTAAAATCACCAAAAATACTACTGTAATATGGCGATAAAATTTGAGCAGAATAAAAGATTTATACACAAAGGGATCGTCCTAGTTTTCTGAGTGGAACATTAACGAACCTCGCACCAATAGCGGCAGCCATTTTCAATCGAAAGATGCCCTCTGCGAACCATTCAATTTCCGCACCGCGAGGAGACATGCAACGCAATTTCCTCCAATGCAGTCGCTGCGAAAACGTGTCCATATTTCTTGCCGTTTCAACCTGCGAAGTTTATGAATGGGATTTTAAAATACGTTCACATGTAAGGGATCTATCTTTTAATTCGTGAACCAAATCTATCTTCCCAATCGGATGAGTGAAATACGATGAGGCCAAGCGATAATGAAAACCATGTCACCTCTGTCAGAATCAAAAAATCTTACGATTCTAACCCATGTAAGAAAATCCTGCAGGGTGAAAAGTGTTGTTGAATATTTACCGAAATTAAATTTGCAACTGATTGCCACGAATGGTTTTTTAGTCTCACGTGCGCTTTTACGCTTTGTTTTGAAATTTAATTCGTTTCAGGTAATTTCTCTCAATTTTAAGATTGCGAGCTCATATGCAACATAAAGGATTTTACAATAAAGTAGAATGCTGTTTTTTATTTTTAACCTCACCTCTTATTTTTTAAAATAGACGTGAAAATCGATGAATTTGTCCTTATATTTAAGATGTATTTATCGCCGAAAATTAAACATTTCCTCAGAAACAAGGTACGTGACGCCGAGTAAGAGCTTTTCACTCATACATTTATATCTCTAAAGTCAGGGAAGTTGTGACATCAAGAAACTTTTACTATAGAAGATAAAAATAATGAAGATAAATGTAGCCTAAACCAACAACACACTCCGACTAAAGTTATGAAGTTCTTTTCGGTGATCTAATTATATCTCACAAAAGAATAACATTGGTACTTCATAATCATAAACCATATGCAAAAATTCAATGTCAAACCTAATATACAACACTCCTAATTACATTCGAATCAACAATTACATATTTTAAAAACCGTCCATTTTTCATATTGAAAACTTTTACATTCTCATGGTAAAGAAGCGAAAAACAAAACTACCTTAAAAGCGAAATACTTTTTTGTGAAGAAGTATTACGCAGTATAAATTATTGATCTCTTTGCACAAAGTTATTTTTATCTTCAGGTGGCAGCACATAGGGGAAAATCACTTTTTGATGACAACATATTTGAAGAATCAAATAATTCGAAATTTCTTTCGCCTCTTGGATTCTCTTTTCAATAACCGATTTATATAAATTTTAAAACACGCTATGAGTGGTTCAAGTCCATACAGAAAATATTGGATGAAATTTTACTGCAGATCGTCGGGTAAAAAATAAAAAATACAGTATCCAGTTGATATTTGGCAACAGAAAGGATTCATTCGTCTATCGGATTCATTACAGCAATGTGTAGTTATGTCAGTTAAAACGACACGGCACACCTTAGTTTTTATTAAAACAGTAAGATCGATATTTAAAAAAATATATGCAGGCCATCTGACTTTAGAATTGCCAATGGCGTTTTGAACTTGGTTATTTTTAGGTGAATGAACGCTCTTTTACTTTTAAAATTATATATATATATATATATATATATATATATATATATATATATATATATATATATATAACACAAACCATTGCTGAGGTAATGTAAGACTATGGAATAAACGGTGGTCGTCAAAATGACTTTCATTATGTTTTAAAATTTCTCTTACGGTGAAATTGATAAAAATTGTGAGATCGCCATTAAAATGCCAATGGTTTTAATTGGATTTTCTTGTCAGAAAAGAGGTCACCTTGGATTCATAATAAACCGACAGTGACGACATGGGTGTCTAGACACCTCAGCTGGATTGAGATAGAAAAATAAACCACGTGGAATTATGTAAACGAAATTTTGTTGTGACCTGCAGATTTTTCTGAAATCTCAGAAAAAATTACGATAATTTAATTCCGTACCTTATGTAATGCCCCTTTTAAGCGAAGGAGGACGAGACCTGGAGATTTCGAAGCCTAATCATGCTCCGTTTGCACGAATCAATCAGCTACAGTTAAGCGAGTGGCCTCTGAATCTTCCCGGTGCCTAGTAATTGCCTCTATACCTCTATCACAAATACACATATTAGTACATGTGGCTATCAAAACCTGTTTACTTTAAGGTACGATAAAACAGAAATTAGCTCCTGAGATAATAGCCATACATCAAAGAACAATAAAAATAAATACCACTTAACTCTCCCTTAAACGCTAAAGGATAAGTGCAAAAACCTTACCAATAGTCCAGGTAAAGCGAACGATTAATTCTCATATATAACCGGAATCGAAATCCTTCTCGCGTGGCTCTTGAAACACCTATCCCACGCTTTAATAAGGTGATGTTTTAAAACTTCAAAGTGAAACGGTAAAAGAGGGAAGATAATCTTAAGTCGCTTGGGCAATAACTCTTAATTGGATCGCTTCTCATAGCTTCCGCGAAAAAGCCCCAGGACCATAATTGCCTCCATGTTTATGCGAATACCATACCGATGAACATTTTCGGTAGATTACATCGCGATTTCGTGGGATGCGCGAGGAAAACGCGAACGATAGCAGTATGGAGAGACAGCCAATCCTTTTCCTTAGGCGGCCATTTGTCAACAGCGCAATACATGACAAAAGCCGAACGATATATATATCGACTGGCACCGAAGCGACGAGAGAAAGATGACCCAACGGCTTCAGGAACGCGTACAGAGAAAGCAGGACGGAGAGAAAAAGACGTACAAGCGATATAATGGGAGAGAGAAAGGGGAAGTAGAGAAAAAATTGGAGAGGAAGAAGAGGGTAGAAAGAGACAGAAAAAAGGACAAAGAACAGCGAGGCTGAGAAATAAGGAGACAACAAATGAGTACGATAGGGATCGAGTAGATGGAAAGAGAGAGAGAGAGAGAGAGAAGGAAGCAGAGGGGAGAATAATGCTAAATGATAGAGGGAGAAAATGCTACGAGAGAGAAGGAAAACGAAACTGATAAGGGAAGAAGGTAGGGATAAATAGGCGAAGGAAAGAAGAGATGAAATAGACGAGCAAAAACACTGGAAAGGAGAAAGTGAAATTGGTGTGAGAAGGAGCGAGGGAGTGATGGAGGAAAGAGAGGGAGTAATATAACGAGGGAGACCGGGAGGGAGGGAAGGTTTTGGAAAAGGAGAAAGAGATAGAGAGAGAAAGAAGCCGGGTGGGAGGCCTTGAACTGAGGGAAGAGTCACGCTTTCCGAGCTCCTTGCATTCGGCTCCGCCTACTTGTAAACCCAGACAACTACGTTCTAACTCCCCTCCGTATTCCCCTCCTCTCTCCCCTTCTGTACCCTTTCTCATCTCTCTCTTCCCCTCTTTCCCTTCTTTCCCCTCTATCATTCTCCCCTCTCTCTCCCTCTCCCCCCTCTCTCTCGCTTCGCATAACTTCTCCTCACGCCACCCCCGATGTTTTTTTCTCCAAACTCCCTCCACGCCGCTAACCGATCCGCCCTCCCGTCTCTCCCTCCCTCCCTCTCGCCCTCTCCCTCCCTCCCTCTCCCTCCCTCCCTCTCTCTCTCTCTCCTTCCCTCTCCCTCTCTCTCTCCCTCCCCACTCAGCCGCCTCAGTCCGCGAGGAAATAAAAGGGAAATTCTGCGAGAGAACGAATAAGGTCATACTCGTAATATTGCGGGAAATACTCTCTCTTAAGCAATCGATAGTTATGAATGGATACAAGGGTCTTTTTTTCGAACCGAACTACGCTATCGAATAGAAAGAGGTTGGGTGTGTATGCGTGTACTCTCTTATTTATACTTTCGGATTCAACAATATATTTCTAATAAGAGTGTAATATGCGTGTGGTTTTTATATGCAGCAATTCCCCGCTATACGTTGCCTCGTTATACGTCGTTTCGCATATACGTCATCAATGAATTAAGGCAGTGGGTCTCAAACTTTCAATTATCGCGTCCCCTTGAATATCATGTGGTCCCCTTTGCATTGAAAACAGCAAAAATAAGAAACGTTATTGCAAATTTCTTCATTTTATGTAACTATTAATAGTTTTTATAAATTTATAAATTCCCTGATAAAAATTTGTTATTCGTGAAAATTTTATTTCACCTTGCATCCAAAATAATTTCGCTGCTCTCTGGGGGGCCGCGGCCCACTGTTTGAGATTCACTGAATTAAGGAACAGGTTTCGCTATAAGTTGCACCGCTTCGCATATACCTCGTTTGTGAAGAACCAAAGTCGAAATTCAAGAAATTTAAATTGCAATATATGAAATGTAACTGTAATTAAAAATCCCTTTTGTCGTGTTTTTAATTTCGTGTGCACTATTATTCTGTAATTTGATTTCATTATGCCACCCAATATGTATGACGTAAATTTATTAGTTCACTGCCGAATGAACCTGTATATATAGTCGTTGTGTTACGCAGTTTCAACTAGAGAATTGTCCCAGTTGAGTGTTTTAATATGTGTTAATTTCGTTTATTTAATTTCGCTAGCATATTTTTAACATAGTATGCCTTATGGACGCTATTATTTGGGGTGTAAATGGTACAAATGTGTCAAAAAAGGCCGCTAGGACCGTAGCCCCAACTTTTATCATTATGGCTATGGAAATAAAGGTTTCGCTATACGTCGTTTCGTTATACAACACAGTTTTCAGGAACGCTTCTCCGACGTATAGCGGGAACTAACTGTATAAGTACGCATTAAAACTTTCAAATATTTTACTCATTTCAGATAAAATTGAATAAAATATGAATACTCAAGAATAGTGTTTGATTTTCGATAAATTATTAAAGGCAGAATTTTTAAGCAAATCAGAAGATTTGTCAATTAAATTCGTTGATTTCCTCAATCTAATCAGCCTGAAGGAATTCAGCATTATGAGAGAGTTGCATTAGTTAGACAGATAAATTCCGTAAACTAAACCGCTGAACTCCAAGTATCAGGCAAAAGTTTATTTGTAAAATAGGATGCATTTCAAAACATTTTCTATGAGTTGGACTCTAAATGTTGTCCTTTACATCGTATGCATTCAAACACATTTATTTTACAGACAGATATTTTCGGTCAGCTGAATATTGTTTTAATTTTAAACTAGAGGCAGATTTAATGGACCACCATACACCTGGTATCTATTTCTCATAAAATTTCTACATTTGGCGCCACAAATTAAATCCTTTGTGTGAAAACAAGATAGACTGATAACTAGGATGGGGGTGGTAAGTAGTTCCCAATGGTAAATCCAAGGCGCAAGAGGCGGGAGCGAACGCCCTCCTAGATACATCGCCCCTCCTTTGAGAAGTTTATAGATCATACCCAGCTTTAAGAACATTGCCAAATTGTTATTATCGCTACATAAAATATCAACACCAGATGCCCTACTTTAACTATTATTTCAAAAATGAGTATTTCTGCCGGGGAAAACTAATATTACTCAACTGATGGCAACATCTAATATACCTTCGATCTTTTCTGCTCTGGAACAAGCACCAAGGGAGCTCAGCAGTAAATCAGAGGCCAAGGTCAATTCGTTTAAGCAATCATCACTTTTTGCTTCGAGAATGGTAAAGGGACAAGAAACGCGACAGTATGTGCGAGGAAAATTTTGGAATCTTTTCATCTAAAAGAGTAAACATGTTTGTGTCTCGTAATTTACATAAATAAATGTCACATTCTCCGGCTCAAGAATATATAACTCTAGAGAAAACGTAACATATATCTCTACACAAAATAAACGGCGCATTATACATTACACAAACTTTTTCATATATGTTTGGCCGTCTGTGTACCCTTATAAAATAAAAACGTTTATAAATCAAAGTTAACCGTAGTTTAGCGCATATTTTAATGCCATTGGACGATATATAGTAATTGTTTGGGTATTCTTCTAATATGCGGCCTATATGCGTAAACAGTTAACTAATGAAAATGCAGTAATGAGAATAATTTATTCAACAAACGAAAACGATTGTAATAAGCATAATAAAACATTTAATATTCAAAGTACATTAACATCTCTTTTCACCCCTAAGAAAAGCTACAAGTATGCCCTGATTTTGGTTCTTCAAACCTCCAACATTGCTCAGCCAAATAAGACGACAGCAAAGCATCTGAGACGTCCTATGCATTTTTTACTATCTTTTGTTTTTAATGGTTCCCACATCGATTCCATTCCCTGAGTATTAGCTCTAGGTTACTGGACCGACAAAGAACCGCGAATGGTTAGACCGTCTTGCGATTGTAACCTTAATTGATCCAGCGTCATGTGTGCTGGCCACTCATCTGAGTGATTTTCGATTTCGTTTTTTATTATTTGAATGCAGTGTTTCTCTGTCTTGCTCTGTCAACCTTTTTAAGTGTCGGGCAACAATAATTTTTCCGTCATGTATTTGGCACATTCCGAAAATCCACGGACCTTTGTAAGTCTCGTTCTGTAGCTGCGTTGAGTTAAAAGTATCCTTATGCGATGCCATTTTGGGGATCGACGTTCTCTAACCGGAAAATCTCCTCCTCCTAGGAGGAATCGATCTCGATTGTACTTTCCTCTGCCTCGAAGTAAAAAATTCGTCTACTTGAACTACTATGGTGTTACTTCCTATGCTGAAACATCGCGAGCGGAATGTGTCTACATAAATTAAACCAATCACAAATTGTGTTTTTTTTTAGCGGGTCCAGTCAACGCTTAGGATTGTCGCTTGCTATGGTTTACATAAAACACCAAAAATAACACAATTGGAAAATATTATTTATTCCTCCGTTGCAATCTTCCGTTCTTGCCTTTGTATTCAAGGATTGCGTTTTTTCCCTGGCGGACTGGCATCCGAACTTCTTACACCCTTTTCTCTCTCTTTTTTTTCTGGTATAAAATTTTGTTTCTCCTCCTCCGCAAGCTTTAAAATGGAGGAAGTACCTCTTTGCTCAGGCATCAATTTTTTTCTTTGAGAAAGGCATCCTCAGTTTGAATAATAGTACAAAAATCCTTCGCAAGCATTTTTATGTGGGAACTCAATCGACAAATGTTTATTTTTCAACAATGTAAACATAGTTTAAAAATGTAAACATTATAATTTATCTCTGTTAAGAATACTTCTTTAGAATACCAAAGACCGCATATTAGAACATACGAAATCCTATAGACCGCATATTAAAGAATATCATTTTTGGGACGTACGGCATAGTTAGTATTATTTGCAACATCAGGCTGTACGATTGGATGGATTTTAATCAAAATCATTATGGCCATTTTTGAGTAAATCGGGTTTTGTTTCAAAATATCCAAGAATAAAGTATCCTTAATTTAGTAATGAGGTCAGGCTCAACTCGATGGAATTTACTCATATTGAAAAAAGAACTTTGTTATTTCCACAAATTATTAATTTTAAAACGACCGGTTTCACTACGATCGTAGCACAATCAGGTCACCTGATGATGCTACGATCGTAGTGAAACCTGACGTTTTTAAATTAAAAATTTGTGGAAATAACAAAGTTCTTTTTCCAATATCCTTAATTGTTGCGCAATATCGTTCATCTCTTCAGAGTGTCTATTATGAATGATATTATCCACAAATATGAGATATCATTCGATTTAGTTTAAACGTATAGGCTATAGTGAGATTTTGGGTGGATTGCGGCGGAGGCGTGATGTCATAGAGATTAGGTAAGGTAGCTTAATGTCACTGGACGCCATATAGTGATTTTAAGAGATATATGGCTTACGTAGTATTACTTGTGACATCATACTCTACAAATAGACTGATTTTAATCAAATTCCTTGGAGCCACTTTTGAGTAAATCTAATTTTTCTAAAAATCTCCAAGAATAAACTACCCTTAGTTTTTGTGCAATATCATTCTTATCAAAAAAAAGGTCCGAAAAATATGATATATTGCATAAATATGAGATATCACTCGATTTTATTCACGCGTTTGGGCTCTAGAACCGCGAAAAGACAGACAGACGGCATGGCAAAAACCACTTTTATGGACTCAGGGACACCTAAAACGGGTATTTCCATAAAAATCTCGAAGTCGAATTTTTTCACGATTACAATACTTTCTCAATATACTAAGTATATGAGAAAGTAAAAATGTCAGGTAAGCAAATGGGGAAACTAGAGCCAAAATATGTGAACATCCGATTTTCTATTTCGCATTTTACTCGCTTAAGAATTCGCATCTATTTCGAAATGATTTATTTAAAAAAAATAGACGGCTGATATTTTGTTCTTTTTGAGTTTTAAGCAGTACACATGCGTTCAAATTTTATGCACAAATTCATTAATAACATTCTCTTCTCAGGATGTCAACTGATCATAACGTGAAATTTACCATATTAAACACAAAAAGTTAAGGTAACAATAACGTCAGTTTTCCTCAAAATTAAGGTTTAATAATTAAAAAAAATAAAATTATATGCAGTAAGGTCTTCCACAAGAAGCATTAATTATTTATAACATATTTTATAATGTATTATAGCTCAAATTACAGTGTATTCACAAAATATTTCAAAACAAGTGCGAGAAGAATTACAGGGAAAATTACATAAGGCTCCTTTTTCCTTATTTTAGTATTATGACGTCATCATAAGATTAAATCTTTTGTCGATTCAACAGGGAATTATCGAGCTCATTTGATGGATGAAAAAATTCAAGAACAAGCACTTAAAAAATACTTGTCTCAGGTATCTCCAATAGTCACGAAAAGGTTATAAAAACAACGAAAATAATAGCGCACGTGCTCTTTTAGAATCAATTTTCGGTAAATTGCCACTGAAGATGGCTACTTTGTAGCCGAAATGCGCATCTGTTTTTTTATAACCTTGCGTTTATTGGAGATGCCTAAAACAAGTATTTTTTTAAGTCCTTGTTCATGAATCTTTGGTTGAGATAGACAGCCCCATGATATAGTCTGCAAATTCCCTTCAAAATAACTAGTATATCAATATTATATAATAATTTGCTTCCCATATAAAAGCAGTGGACTCATTGCCATGGCAGTTTTATTTCCCATTGTTAAAATTCGGAAAATTTTCCCTCTTTTTACTTTCTCATATACATAGTACCTATATTGAGAAAGTATTGTAATCGTGAAAAAAATTCGACTTCGAGATTTCGATGGAAATACACGTTTTAGGTGTCCCTGAGTCCATAAAAGTTGTTTTTGCCATGCCGTCTCACAGTGGGTCGGATCGAGGTAAAACCGCCCAAAAGTCATTTTACCAAGTTAATAAAATATTTACAGATTAAGTCTTTTTGGATTCCTAAATCATCAGTGCTTTAAGACAAAGTCCACTTCTTTTAAATATGAGAGGATTTAATATCGGAAATCATAGCTGCTATCGAGGGTTTCCTCTCAGTTGAATGAGTAACCTGCAGACAGACACTTACGGCCGCATCTCTTAACAACTGATATTGACTTGCGTACACTAAAAATAAGGAGTAACTTATTCAGAATTTTACGCTCTTTCACTTCGACTGTGAATAAAGATCGTATCGTTTACCGTTTTCAGTGTAAGCAGCGGAGACGGAACGGTACTCAAAATCTGTTTCTCTCGCAATTTTCGGAAGCCTACAGAAAAAGTTACACGTGTATACACGCTGAATCCAACTGGAAAGGAAACCTTAGGGCTTGTTCTTGTTGTGTACAAAGAATTACGACCCGATACAACGCGGTTCCAGAAAGTCAGTGACGGATATCCGAGCGCGCACTCGACAAAAATATTGGGATACACTACTGCGCCATTGCTTTGCTTTCGAAGGCGCTCCCGCTACGCACGGGAAAAATGTGCAGGCATAGTGCAGTCACAGCATTTTATATCCTGCTGCTGCAGCATACTTTTGATTGTCAAGCTCATCTTTCCTGCCTTTATACGCATCGTATGCCAGTCGAGAAGGAAATCTCTAGTGGAGTAGACGGTAAGAAATCAGTGGAACTTGGCGATATTGTGACTACTGTTCCCAACGCTAACTACGTACACAAGTGGCAGGTATCGAGGAGGTACAAAATGGCATTTAAAATAAAACGGATGGAGCTTTTTTCTATTTTGCGAGAGAAGGCTGCACATGACCGGCAGGAGCAGCGCTCTCTCTCTCACCTCCTTAGGGTCGTATTAAAGCGCATGGGGGTGTCCGATGATAACACACAACAAGTCAGGGCAGAACAAAAAAAACTTGCAATGTTTTGTGCAAGATATTATAAAAAAATACGAGACTTTAAAGGGCCGCAAGAGACAGTTTATCAGCCGAAATGCCCAATGGCTTAATCAAGAGAAAGTTTTCTCGCTGAATTTAGACGCTTCTACCTCAGAGAAAAACTCGGTAAGAGCTGTATTTTACGTGTACGCTTGAAAGTACCACAAGTATTGGTTAATACTGCTTTGATTTTATCATCTCCCTGACTTTATTTTGACATCGTTGCGGCTTCTTTGTAGGGAAAGGGCCGCCCGGAGGTTTCGTTCGATGCTGCCAGTGAACAGACAAAACGTCGGAAAACTCAAGCTTTGCGGGAGGAGCTCAGTGCGGAAGAGCTTTCATTTGCTGCCCAAATGAAACTTCGTTCTCAAGGAAATGAACAGGCTGCAAAACTTGTCCACAAAGCCACCCTCACAACGCCCAAAAGGGCCTCTAAAATACGAGAGTCATGGAAAAGTCAGTCATCTTCCAAATTCCCTCGGCCCTACACATGTGACGAAGCCCTGTCATTGTTGATAGAATCGGATTTGTCTAAGGAGCATTAACTCCACATAAGGTCTGGGGCCAAAGAAAGAGATGCTGACATATATCCTAAATACCACAAGATACGGTAGTCGAAGTAGAAGTGCTATCCTCCCAAAAATAATTTAATTGTTAACGAAAGTATGCCATGGAAACTGCAACTCTCTATCTTAAACTGTATCCATGGTACATAAAATTCTCCTCCATGGGTCTCTACTCATAAGTGCAGCTATCCTCCCAATCGGACAGATGTCCGAGGAAGCTCAAGAATCCAGAAATAAAGACACTACAAAATACAGGGAATACCACACCCGAAGAATTTCTCGTGACGCCACGAACAAAGATCTCGTTAATAGACTCCTCCTTTCATCTGATCCACTCTCTAGTTCTCTACGACGAACGCCGAAGAGGAGAAAATGATCACTTGCTCCTGCAGTGCTACAACTGCTCAAAGAAGAAACTAGGCCTACATCACCATTACTAGAATCTAGTGGGTCTGATAGTGACTAAAAATTAAGTGGTATGTAAGTATTGAAATTTTTATTTTTTGTTATGCAAATCTTCAATAATGAGTTAATAGCTTTTAAAATATCTTATTTCGGTCTTTAGTTTTTTTTAAAGCAAAAGTAATGAAACCCGTTTGAAAATATCATTCATAAGATTTTTGAGCGGGTTTTGCCTCGATCCGGTCCACTGCGTCTGTCTGTCTTTTCGCGGTTCTAGAGCCCAAACGCGTAAATAAAATTTATGCAATATATCATATTTTTCGGACCTTTTTTTTATAAGAATGATATTGCACAAATACTAAGGGTAGTTTATTCTTGGCGATTTTTAGAAAAATTTGATTTACTCAAAAATGGGTACAAGGAATTTGATTAAAATCAATCTAATTGTAGAGTATGATATCACAAATAATACTACGTAAGCCATATTTCTCTTAAAATCACTATATGGCGTCCAGTGACATTAAGCTACCTTACCTAATCTCTATGACATCACGCCTCCGCCGCAATCCACCCAAAATCTTACTATAGCCTATACGATTAAACTAAATCGAATGATATCTCATATTTGTGGATAATATCATTCATAATAGACACTCTGAAGAGATAAACGATATTGTGCAACAATGAAGGATACTTTATTCTTGAATATTTTGGAACAAAAGTCGATTTACTCAAAAATGACTTTAATAATTTTGATTAAAATCCATCCCATCGTACAGCCTGATGTCGCAAATAATACTAACTAAGCCATATGTCCCAAATATTATTATATATCGTCCAGTGGCATTAAAATATACGCTAAACTACGGTTAACTTCAATTTATAAACGTTTTTCTTTTATAAGGGTACACAAATGACCAAACGTATATGATAAAGCTTGTGAAATGTATATTGCATTTTTTTATTTGGATTAAAAACAACTGTGCGCTCTCATTCGGTAGGAGTTTGAATTATGTTCTTAAAAATATAAACCTCCATCTTTCAGCTACAGAACTGTTCATGCCCCGAGGTCCTATCTTAATTTTTGCTAGTTTAAAAATGAAAATGTATAATGCCCTGCACCGATATACTGCTTATCTTATGGAGACAGAAATTAAACCAAGGGGTTGGACAAAGACATCTATTACTCCTTTGCAGCTGATCATAGACCCACTTAATTTTCACATGTCTAGCCCATATATATATATATATATATATATATATATATATATATATAACAACTTACGGAAAAGGAAAGGTAAAATGAATATATGGATGTCAACAAGGTGTTGGGATGAGGAAACCCAGTGAGCACTCACCAATCAGACGACTTCAGGTTGGCGAGGCCCCGGGGATGTCGAAGCGACACACGTAAAATAACACAAAAACACAGAAACATCACAAACGTAAAGCTTTCGGAACTACTCCTTCTTCAGCTACAGAGAGAGAACTTCCGAAAGCTTTACGTTTGTGATGTTTCTGTGTTTTTGTGTTATTTTACGTGTGTCGCTTCGACATCCCCGGGGCCTCGCCAACCTGAAGTCGTCTGATTGGTGAGTGCTCACTGGGTTTCCTCATCCCAACACCTTGTTGACATCTATATATATATATATATATATATATATATATATATATATATATATATATATATATATATATATAATAGCAGTATATTTGCAATTTTCCGTGAAATTAAGGAAACTATCCGTAATTTCCAAATTCTCTGGCAATCGGCTCGTGTCCACGTTTTCGTATTTCAAGTTTCGTGGTTCAGATCGCACTGCATGAGCAATAAGAATAACCATCATTAAGACTATAGCCTATATATTAAATTTGTGGAAAAATGCGGATATTTTCTGTTGAGATTATGGCATCGTCATCCATGCCTTTAGCGCGTATTTGGATAAAAAATATGGAGAAATAGGTATGACGCCATTATATTTAACAATTGAAAAGAGTTACAATTTCTCGAAAAACTACGAAACAAAACATTAAAATACATTTCACGTTTTTCTGTCACTGCTATCAGGGCTGCTTCTATTCTGGTCCCTAATAGCCCTGGAGAAAAATCTATTCGCTCCTTCCTACAGTCGATAACCCAAATTTAATCGTCATGTTTATGCTTTCAGTACTACGTGAGAATTGCAATTATTTATGATACCTTCTATCACAGTGCGTGATACAATTAGTGTTTTGAAGTAAAATCTTACATATTATCGGAAGAAAATATTGGTGACGATGTTTTTATAATATGCATGATAATGAAAATTATAGTTATAATATGCTTATGGGAATATACCTGATGTTAATTCAATTAAAGAAAAATGAAAAAATATATTTCCGTAACTCGAATTTTCTATAATTCGAATAATTTTTGCTTTCCTTTGAGATTCGAGCTATAGAAGCTCCACTGCATATATACAAATATTTTAAAATATATTTCCATAACTTGAATTTTCTATTATTCGAATAATTATTACTTTTCCTTGAGAATCGAGTTATGGAAGTTCCACTTTAATTCGTTATGTCGGCATTAATTTCCATTAAAAGAAATAAATCACTGCAGTCGTAGCGTATAATATCAGATCCTTTCAAAAGCATTGAGGTCGTTGCCATAGTATTAAAAAATTTTCGTTGTTGAAAAGAGAAAAAAATTCACACTTTTTCCGATTAAAAGCAGATATATACGCTAATTCGGCAGTTATTTGAGTTCTACTTTCAAAATTTAAGCATTCCGTTTTTTATATAGACAACTGTTCTTTTCCTGAATTCGTATCTCAATTTAAAGTAATTTAAAAATGCATTTTTAGAAAGCCTTGCACTGAATCCCACGCTTTTCTTATGGGGTATTTAAATGGAACATTGGGGTTAGAAAAACCCCTTAAATATGAACTTTTTTGTGATTTTCAATTTTTCTCGTCGGTTGTGCCACTTGACCTACCTACATCCCAAATTTCAGATTTCTAGCCCTTCTAGAAGTAACTTAGAGTTTTGTGTCAGTGAGTGAGTGAGTGAGGTAAAAGTAGCTATATTATTATAGATGTAGACCGCCCTATCCTGAAAATTTGACTTCACCATGTTGCAGGATTCAAGAGACACTTCCCGAAGAGACGGACGGACGGACAGACAAACCGAATACACAAGCGATTTAAAAAGGGCTAAAAATGAGGAAATGATGTTTAAACGTTTACATTATTCGTATTTGTTATAGGATTTTGATCAAATACCTACTCATTTACAAGAAGCTTCATAAAAAATATATTAAAGCCCAAATGAAGATCTACACATAACTGGACCTTAGAATTTCTATTAGAATATTTATTTCATGTTTAACACATAATTTGCATGTTTTTAAAGATAAGAATTCCAAAGGATTAAAGAAGAATAAAATTGACCTTTGGTGTTCTGGAGATTGATCGGGAGAGTTTTATGCGTAATTTTACCCAGGTTTTAGCAAACAAGTCGAAGTTTTTTTACATCTATTGCGCCGGCGATCAATTTTTCAGAACCCAAACAAAATGTAAGGTTATAGTCTCCTAATGTTCACCAGCGGTCTCCTTGTCTTGTGTCCGTTCCAAGATTCCCTTTGAGGCAATGGAGTAATATATTATCCTACGATATTAAGCTTAGTAGCGATTTGCTATTCGATTTAACGGGCAGCTCGAATTTGCAAAACCTCCTCTCCCTTTTTTTTCCTTTTTTCTCATACGCGAGAATTCCTTTTAAGTCCATCGCGAGACATGATATATTATAGTCGACCGGTCCACTGTGGTCTCAGAGGGGAGGTAGGGAGTCGAAGGAGGGAACATGTAAAAAAATAACCCCCTCCCTGTGTACTGTGAAGAAAAGCATGAGACTTTTTCGAGTGAAGACGGAGAGAAGCAATCTTTTTATATGCTAGGATATAAGCAAAAGAGCATAGGATGGAATAGAGAGGAGGGTGAGTGTGGTGCATAGTAGGAGGTTTCTTTTGAGTTTGCATGTCGTGAAACGCGTATAGAGCGTCCATTAGTAAACAAGACAGCATGAGGAGGAGATACAGCATTACATTACATAGTCGATCCACGGCTTAAAGGTTTCACAGAAGAATTCGGAGGGATAAAACCACCTCGCGGGTTTTCAAAGGACGTTGGAAGGACACGAAAGGGATTAAAAAAGAAAGAGACGAGAGAAAGGGAGAGAGAGGTGAGAAAGAGAGAAAGTGCACCAGACTCGTGAGATGGGAAAATAAAGTTACGAAAAAGAATATAGAAGAAAGAAGCCATTTGTCGAGCGATCCACGCCTATTTTTTATTTTACTTTCTCAAGTACACAGAGAAAGTATTGATTGATCGTGTAAATTCTAATTCGAGAGTTTTAAGAATGGGCATTTTTTAGTTGTCTCTTAAGTCCGAATGAGCAGTTTTTACAATTCCGTCCGTCTGTCAGAATCGCATGAAATATAATACAGTCGATATAACTTTTCAAATGATCCACATTGCGCAAAAATGGAGGTAAGAATTTAATGTAAGAGTTTTGGTAAAAAAAGGTCAAGTTATAGAGTTTAATATCGTAAATTATAATACATAAGCTATATTTCTCAAAAAATAAGCATATAGTGTCCATTGGCAATGTAGCATATCGAATTTTACGCTTATCTATTGCCAAACTCTCCACACTAACAGTAGCAGCATTAATGCTAGGAGCCATACTGCGCGTAAGTATGTATTCACATAACCAGTAGTATTATTGCGTGGAGCAGAAGCGTAGGTATATGAGAAAATTCGCTCCATGTACGTCGCGCACCGATTTTTTTCTGTTTTTCGCTCATAGACGCAGAGCACGTGGATTTTTTCGCGGATCGATGGATGGATTTGATTACGTCTACGCCTTTATCGCCGCCACGAATGGCAGCAAGTTTTATTTATCATAGGCGGAGGCAATTTGGAAGTGGTCCAGGAAAGGTTATAGTGGAGCTGTGTGTTTCCATTTGGGGTGCAAAACAAGTGGAGATCAAGAGTTTCGTTGCAAAATGTAAAAAAAGGATGTTCTAGGAAACAATGGAGTTGCGAGGGATCCGGGATTGAGCTTCTGTCTCGAAGGCAAGAGGCACGTTGATTTTTTAAAGATCGATGAAATCTCGGAGGATTTGGACAGATTTCTGAAAAGTCGGTTTAAGAATTTTTGTGTGTAATTTATGGTTGCGTACGTGCATGTGTGCCTATGCGTATCTGAGTGGATATGCAAGTAAATAATTACGGTTTGCTTCTAAAAAACAGAACAGGTAAGACAACTAACCTAATCATTTACAAAATATTACGAGTGTTAGCAACACCACATACATTCGACATTCAATTACTGCATTTAAAGGCCCTCTCTTGCATGGAGTAATAAGTATTTAAACCAGATACAGAGAATATCTTTTAATACATAGTTCATTCTCGTTCACAAACATGATGATTATTCTTGGAAAACCATTTTAGAAATCCATCAGTTTAATCCTAGACATAAGTTTGAATTACATAATATGAAATACAAATAGACGTATATAAATATACTTATTCGTTTAAAAACTGGTGATCTGGCGAATTTTTGATAACTACAGTCAGACCCCAAAATAACGCCTCTCTATTGCCACCCTCGCATACCGCCGCCCATGAATCGTTGTAAACAGAACTCCCATCTTATGATTACATAGAGCAAGAATATATCTCGATTTACCGCCATCCCCGCTTTGGCGCGTGTCAGTGATGGAGAAACGGTGGCGATAAATTGGGGTCTGACTGCATGTTGGTGGAAGTGGTTCAAAAATCTCACAGCGTTGGTTGGTGGGAGATGCATTGAGAGAGTTGGTAGACCGAGTTTGAAAGATAGAATTTGGCTGGAATCCATTCGAGTCCTCGGTTGATTAACAGGGATTAGGCTAGCGATGAGGATAAGGATTATAAACGGGTGTGTAGTAGGATTGGTGTTAGGATAAATACAAGCGTATTCAGACAACCGGTTCGTCATTTCTTTGAACGGGACATCGCGTACGAGGAATTCAGCAATAAGCCGTCGAGTATCTTTCATGTTCCTCAACTTGACAGACGCAGTGACCCAAAACTCGTATTCATCACCCTTCTTGTTCGAGGCATCACTCTCCCTCTCAAGAAGTTCCCCTACCAATTCCTGTGCATGTTCCCCTCGTTTCGTCGCTCCACTTATTTCGAAGGCGCTTATGGTAGGATTGCTACCTTGAAAATCAGCAGCGGAATAATCCTGAAGATGTTGGCACCGATGTTTGTATCCATTTGAAAAAATAATATGTTTCAATCAACTCAGTTTACCTCGAGCCCATATACGTAGTAAGTCACAGTCACTTTGAAGAGCTCGAAATTGCTGGCAAAATATAAGCGGTCAGATCCATTAATATGAATAAGAATAAAAGAATGACCTTGACAATTATGTCATTATTTCATTGTAAAAGTCAATTTTGGGTTCGAATCGAGACAATACATCGGAAATCCAACAAATATACGGTAAAGAGAATTTCCGATACTGAAAATCTTAATACAATACGCAATGGGTTAGCAATTGGTTTATATAAAAAGAAGATTTTTAAAGAAGTCTTCGACCGTGGGATATTTAATTTCTCTGCTTACTTTATGTGTTCTTGCAGCGGTTTTAGTAAAACATGAATTTCGTAACAGTCTCATCCCATCGGATGTAGTACAATAGACTCTCTATTTTCGTGGATTTTATGCTCGCGGTTTCACTAATCCGAACAGATATTATTGCAGCAATTTTCAACGTTCGCGAAAGGTAAATTCCACTTATTAGCGTTTGCCCACCGCATCACACATTGCCCGTTCGCTAAACCCCATGAAACACAGCGCGAGTTTCTCTCCATAACAAAACAAGTCCATTGTACACATGCAGTGCCGGAACTAGGGCGGGGCAAGCGGGGCATCGGCCCCGGGCGCAACTAAGTAAAGGGCGCAAAAAATCCAAATAGTAACAAATGATAATTTATTGAATGGGGGGGGGAAGGGGCGCATATTTAGTAGTTTGCCCCGGGCGCTAAAATTTCTAGTTACGGTGCTGTACACATACATATCTACTACAAAAGTAGTGAAGCTGTGGTAAACGAGATGCCCACATGATTCTAGACTCTCATTTTTTCTTTGTCTCCCTTATGTTTGCATGAACTGTAGTTTCTACGATCTCTTTCCACTTACATACAATACTTTGTTAAAACTATTTACCCAAAGCGCAAAGGAGTGCCTACAAAAACGTGAGAAGAGCAAAAATAGTTCAGTCCATTAACCCAGTAGTTCCCAAACTGTCGGTCGCGGCCCCCATGGAGGTCGCGAAAGGTTTTCAAGAGGTAGGGAGGACGGATTAAAAAATAAATTATTCCTGGATATATTCATAATAAAATTAATTACTGCGCCAATGAAATAGATCACATTATTAATTACTGTCACATTTTATATTTATTGGATGATGGATGGGGTTGCGGAGGCCGCGATATGATCGGCTATCTTAAGAGGAGGTCGTAGGCAGATACAGTTTGGAAACAGCTGCACTAACCCTATTTTCTCCATTCAATCATCTTCCGCTAATCGGCATCCCGCTGATCGACGATTCAATCTATCGACACTCCCATAATAACTCCAAATACCCGAACGATCGTCGTTACCGGTCAATCGACAATCGCCGATATGCAAGCCGATCGTCCGTTCAAGAAACTTCCAGTAAGCATCGAATGTTTACAAGATCAGTCAGCGTCAGTCATACATTTTGATAGTGCAATCTCATCAATTTTCACTGTTTTTCGTCATATTTTGCAACTTTTTGAATAAAATTAGTGAAATTATGGCCAGCACCCAAACTATGCCTCTCGTTTTATGGAGTCATTCAGAGGATGACATAATGGATGGGGATCCTGATGATCCTCCATCCCCACCAACCCTCTAATCTCTCGCCCCCCTCCTCCATAATCCTCAATCATCCATTTCAGTAAGCAACCAGAACTTCAAGTTTTGATGGGTACAAAGTAGGGAAATTCTATGTTTTAGATAATTTATTTACACCTATTTAATTTATTTCATTCATTTAATGTTTCTATTTAACCTAATATTAATTAGGAATTCTTTATTTATGATATTATAGGTTTAAATTGGTTTCAAATGTATTTTAAATGTTCTAAATTGGGTCCGTCAGATACCGGGGGTTCGCTAACCGACGAATCGCTAATGGACTCGGTTTTATGGAACCAATTAACGTCGATTAACGGGAAGCCTGTATAAGCTATTAGTATCTCTAATCTCGGTTTCTACGTCCGCGCTGTTTTCCAGGAACTCCCAAAAATATGGAGGGAATAGTGTATGCGTACGCATGTGTTGCGTGTAGGATTTAATATGGCAGCTACTAATTATCAATTAAAGAACTTGAAAAATAATCTTCTTTTGAATCTGAATAATTATAATACCTTTGAATAACTTCGTTTTCTCTTTTATCTTTCTGCCCGTTCCCTTCGGCACCGACTTCTTGTTCGAGGGTAAATTTCCACATATCGTAATACCAGTTTCGTTGAGTGCATGTCACCTGTTGCGGCTCCAGATCCTTGGGCAGCCTTAACTTTTATCAGCTCCCTTGGAAAAGCACTTCTTATGCTCATTACTTTCTTACTAACAAATACGGTATTAGTGGCCGGATTCACTGACTCACATCAAGTAATAAAATTTTCGTACGCATTCTCCCTTTATCGTAAGTTGCGAAAATCTTTCGATGTTATTTTCCGAAGAAACGAAAACGAAGCGATACAGTTCTATGAATTCTTTCAAGAAAATACTATTAAGATTATCACTTTCTGTGTAAAAATAAGTATGCGAGCTGCGTTTAGTATGAGGTTATGTGAAAATGCCTTATACACCAAAACATGTTAAAGATAAAATATATATTAACAAATACAGGTGGTAGCACAAACGCACGCGCAGACACACCCGGTTTATGGAAAATTAATTCTTTCCAGGGACTGAAGTACCTGTATAATACGTGCGAGTATGCGCATCTAGTAACCCAAACATTCACTAATTTCTCCTATTGAGGAAGAAATCGTCAAAATGTACATTCAGGATAACAAGTACTGGTGTAGTGTTTGATGTTCTGTGTGTGCGCAAGCGTATTGTGGAGTAACTTCCCGCAAACTCAAACCTATAATACTTCAGTCCCTGACGAGGATTAGTTTCCCGTTAACCGGGTAAGTTTCTGTGTGGATGTGTGTACTATCACCAGTATGTATTTATATATATATATTTTATTTTAAATATTTTGTTGGTGTATTTTCATATATCACTTTCTGACTTGTTAACCATCGTTACCTTCCAAAAGATGCCCGCATGCAAAAGTGTTCGTCCGCAAGAATCCTATGATTCTACTAACTACTACTAACCGCACGTATACAAAATTATTTCCTGTTCCCACATTATGACCTCAAATATCTATAGCAACCAAATGCTCTTTCCTATTTTTAGCGCAACATTTTGACCGAGTGTTTGGTTTCTCGATAAACCTTGTATAGACAGGACTATAATATTTTCCTGGATAGTGCCAATTGAATCGATATTCATGGAGGGAAGTTTGTGGCTATCCTCCTACGACTCTCCCTCTGCATAATTTATTTTGATTCCTGCACAGAAACATAGGCTACACTTTCCACGAATACCGGCTCTGTCGGCAAATTATCGTTAGGAAGTCCTTCGTCGCGAGTCCAGAACTACCTATAGCTGGAGGAACGGTTATGACTGACCTCCGCAGCTGGATTTCTGCGAATATTCATTCTAATAAACATAATCAATATAAAATTGCTTCAGCAAAGTAAGGCCCACGTTTTCGATGAAACATCACAAGTATAAAAATATTTTAGAATGAGTGGGTTGGGGTTGTTGGTTTTGTGTTTTTGTTAATACATATTGACAATAGAAGATCTTTTTAAAGATGCGTTTTTAGGTGTAACAATACGAAGGTGTTATCTAGTTCCAATTCAGTTTTCAAGTTCAAGTATAAATAAAAACAAATGCTGTATTACTTTTGTTAATTATAGTGGAGGGTCATAAAACCACCACCGCGAATGCTACACAAACATTCTTCCAGTTGTATCGATTTTCTCGGTACATAAGTCTGAGCAGTCTACATGTACACGATATCCTGTAATTCACCAAATTGGTCGGTGGCAGGGAGTGAAATACACCAAAGCCTACCTAATAGTTGTCTCTCGTAAGTTTGACTTTCCTGTTATGATCTCGTATTGTCCTCGGGAAGAATGAGCCTTGATAACGGTTCGTTTCAATCGATCGTACGTATTTTATCGTCACGATCGTCTCTGTTCAGACTCATTGATGCTTCAATTATTCCTAAACCCTCATCTGATAGACCTTCCCTATATTTCCCCAGAAGCATTAACCTTGGGTTCAGTCAACGATCCTCCAGTGATACACAGCTCAAATACCTCAATAATGACGTGACGCTTTGCTTACATTCATACATCAATTTTACGAATCTGGCTGCTCTGCGTTTTGCTCTTTCTAATTGAATTATATAGTCATTCTCATACGGATCCCATATACTTGAGGAATATTCCACCCGTGGTCTAATTAGTGATAAATAACACGTTTCACGTACTTTCTCCGTACTGTTCCATACTGTTCTGCCTATGAAAGGCAATTTCTTGTTGGCTGCGCCTATAACCCGAATGTGCATGTCCCACGAAAGGTCACGATTAATGGTAACTCCAATATATTTAACATACTCAGCTGATTGAATATTCATTCCATCGACTTTATATTCGAAACCAATTTCTTTGTTCTTGCTTTTCCAGAACGTTACTGCGGCACATTTACTTACATTAATTTCGACTTTAGATTTTAAATCTCATTGCAGCGACTGATGGTCACCTGGTTGTTTATCCCTTTGTATATGAGGGTGTCATCTGCGAAAATTTTGATTTTACTACCAATTATTGAGCAAATATTATTCGCGCAGATTAAAAATAGGAATAGTATTGAGGGTCTACTGAGGGTCTAACGATGAGCAATGTGCTCAGGAAAATGTGGCTCGTTGATTGGTTGTCATGGAAATTTTACGTCATGACTCGGATGCAAGAAGTATTTTTGTATACGTAGGATCAGAACCGTAGGATCCACGCGGACGAATATTTTTGCGTGAGTTATGGTTAAAGTAAGTGATCCAGCTTTTTTAAAACAGATTTTCTTGGAAAAGTTCATAGAATTGTATAGAATGGCAAACAAGAAATGTTTTCCGCAAGAGCTGAAAAGAGTGAAGGCTTCACAGAGATTTCAATCAGCAGGCAATATAAATTTAGTGAAACAGTGGTACATGTTTCGATTTGCTGAAATTTACCATCGATCGGGAAACTCCGGGAGAGTCGCATTGCGGATTCAAAGTTAACGAACAGAAAGAGGAGATGAAGAGTGAAGAAGATATTCAGGGATACCATAATTCTGCTAAGGTAAGAGAATTTTATTTTTCGAATTTTGTATTGAAATTTATTAGCTATTATAATAAGTATCACTCAAAAATACATCCGCGTACGTATAGATATGCATATGTAAATATGATACCTTGCCTTTATATTGTAGCAAACGAGATGGGATTGTCTTGAAATTATGTTTACGTCAAAAAGGTGGCAAAAATACAAAACGAAAGTAGGAAATTTTAATTTTAAACCTAAGGGTATAAAAAGCTGGAATTCTACAAATTTGAAGACAATTTTTAATCTATCGCGTGTTTGGTTGGTGTATTATTATTATTAGGTTCCGAGTTCTTCTTTCGATCCTAACCTATTTAAATTATAAATTAAAAATAGCCTACGCTCATATACGCATAAATTAAATTAAGAGAGTTAACTATACGGTATACGCGAAGTTGTCAAAGACGAATACTGAGAGTTTTGACAAAATCGGTCAAAAATGTTTAAAATTATACAACCAAGATTACTTTTATGATGCAAAAGTCTAGATGTCTATTTAATGGTAATTCATTTGGTTTGAAATATCAATTTACAATTGCTGTATTGCCTTATACTTGCTGACCACCTTCAAAACATTAAAAATATAAAGGAAAGTGGCCTTTACAATAAAAATACACTGAGCTGAGGCTTTTAAAAGTAATTTCCCTTGTCCAAAATATATAAAAGCCTTCTTATGTTCCTTTGTGGCTCTCTCTGTCATGCTATAAAAATGCCAATAACTCGATAAAGGATGGAGAAACATTTTTGAAATTTGGCAGGAATGCTCGATTAAAATATTTAATGAGATGACGAAAAACAATCTCGAAAAAAGTCATGGGTTCGACTCCAAGGAAGAGATTTCTATTTCCCATAAGATAACACGCAAACATCGACTGTTTGACATGCAGGCTTTTCTTCTTTTGGAAATTAAAATTAGAAAAAAATGGCCTACGATATTCGGATCTAAACCATTTTAAAGAAAAAATTATAGTTTTTTATTCTCTCATGTTACACGTTAAATTCACGTATTTTGGGGAAATCTTGCCATTTTAACGGGATGTTCCCTTGCCAACCAATTACATTATCAAACATCGAAATTCAATTGTTATTTAAATCCTTATGGGTTAAAGCGTGCTTTGAATGCTTTTAATACGAGAGAGAGAAGGAAGGAGAAGGAAATGATTTTTATAGCGACCAATGTAAACAATAACCATTGCGTTATTTACGAGAAGGAATACATTTCAATGTAGAACATTAATCATTCGCATATTAAAATTACTTAGAATCATCGAAGGAATTCGAGACTTGAAACAAGGAACGCCTAAATGAACGAAAGTTTTTTTTCCTGCCATCGATTTTTGAATACGCGTCCAATCGATCAACAGATCAGTTTTTAACGCGATAATTTGACCTATTCTTAGTGAGTTGCATTGTTGCCGGTATCGATTAATTTCGTACCATTATCTGGGATAATACCTTCGCGTCGCATCTATGCACAAAATTTCATAAAAATCTTTCCCGTTGAATTTCAATGGGCATCTCCTAGTTTTTATTATAAATATCAATTTATCTGAACGTTTGTATTCTGACGAAAATTTCAAGATTTTCATAATTCTTCATCGTAATAGGCTGTAGCTTGCCACATACATTGCCTCGAGGCAAACTCAGATGATCGAAACATATTATTTTCGTAAATGTGATATTAACAACAGTAAAGGAGCGACATTTTTACCACGTTGTGCCTTTTTTCAGGATAATTCCGTTGATGTCTTTCAAGGTGACAGCCCAAACATATGCGCTCTTGAAATGAGCGGCGCGCCGAAACGAAAAGCCCAACATACGGAGGAATCGAGAGGAGAACTTCTGGAGACGGAGGGTCTCAAACAAGAACGGTAATGAGTAATGAGCGTTTGGGGCCACTGCGGCTGCCAAGATGAAAAATGAAAGAGTCTCAACAATTTAATTCCTCATAAGCGATGTCTTGTTCAAAGGGATGACGAACCGGTTGTCTGAATATGCTTGTATTTATCCGACCACCAATCCTAGCACACATCCTAATCCCTACTCTAGTCCTTTTCCTAATACTTACCCTAACCTCTGTCCCAATCCCAATCAATACGGCAAGGGTTCTAATGGATTCTATGCTTCTAACTCGGTCTACTAAGTCAGTGTTTCCCAAACTTGGTCTGCCGCAGATCCCTTTACGCCCCGATAACTATTCGCGGATCCTCTGATAAAACAAGAGGGAAAAGTATACTCCATAAATGGAATATACAGAGATTTCAAAGGCGTTCTTTATAGGAAATACGTACAAAACGGCATCGAAAGATTCTTGAATTTTTATACCAGAATTTAAAGTCGTAATTATTTGGTCTCGCAGCTGCTTTGTAGCAAATGATATCCTCTATTGTAATATTTTTTAAAAATATATAGCTTACAGATCATATGAGAGCTAGGAAAAGAAAACTACGGTATTTAATTGTTGCCTGCCGAGAGAACCGCCTTAGCGATCGATTTAAATGATGTTTTTCTCGGGATTTTCTCGAATTTTTATCCATGAAACTATAACTCATAATTATGCGGTCTCGCGGATTTCATTGTGATAAATAAAGTCCTCTATCCGAATCAATCGCTTCCGTTTTCTAATAGTCTTATTCACTTCACAATATTTGCAAATGATTCGGATGGAAAACATTGCCGTGACAATTTCCAGGCTAATACTTTTCACCCTTAATATTATGTAATTTTTTAGTATAGTTCGAAAAAATACATGCACATCGCGAAGGCACTAAGGTTATAAACTTCAATTAAAGGCTGAAAATTAAACATCCGCTTGTTTATATTCCGCGTCAGTCTCTGTATACATGAGTGAGGCATTTTTCCAGAGAGAAAGTGCTGAATGGACTGCTTAATGGCGGGCCGCATTGATGGTATTAAATCCTTCAGTGTGTCGCATTGGAAGTTATCGATGCGCCTGTGGAGCGGAGTTTAAATCGGAATTTACATAGAGATTCTGATGCATCATATAACTGAAAACCTGTAGTCTAAATGAGGTTCTTTGGGTTAAAACTTCAATATTAAATGTTTTATTATCGTCATATGAATATAAAAATATGAATTCTTGTGTTAAATTTTGCGAATCGCTTTTTCATCATAGATTCACGGGCCGCATGCAACGCTCTCGGGGGCTGACCCGCTAGCCAGTGATTGCTTATGCCTGATCAAAAGTTACGTCTTTATCAGAGTTCTCAAACGGGTGGCCCACCATTCAAAAAAATTTGACCCCTCTCATTACTTTGATTATACTCTAGGTAGGTGGAAGATGCAGCATATACGAGACAACCAGAGAATGACAAAGAGATACGACATTATATAAGAATGTCAAATGATTAGGAATTGCGCTATAGTTCATTATTTAATCGAAACGTATACCATTTCGAATCTTGCGTTTAAGCTTCCAAAAAGTTCTATGGCTCATGCGACCCGCCATATGCTCCGAAATTACCAATTTAACCTCCATGAAATTTGACTTTGAGACTCCTGATGTATACCGCGAGAAGAAGAAACCAAATTACACTTACTATAATAACCAGAGACGTGCAGATAGGTGAGGCGGCGAGGCGACCGCCTCAGGCGCCCCTCGAAAGAGGCGCCAAAGTTTGGCCACAATGAAAATCTTTCTATAAGCGATCATTTATTCCTTGAATACCGTATTTCGATGTTATTGGAATGCGCTGTAGCATTATTGCAACGGAATACTTGAACGGTGTGTCATAGAGAAAAGCGATAATGCCATTTTGTTTCTAACAACTGGGAGACTTCGAGAAAACTATTTTTTGCATAGGTGTCCAAGATTGGAATCCAGGAGACAATTACACTTTCCCATATGATTACACAGGAGTTTCGATTTTTCAAGGTGCAAGTTTTTTTCATTCATTCATTAAAATACGTAAATATGGACCGCATTTCTTCGTTTTTGCTTTATTCGACAGCTAAAACTACAAAATATCTTATTCTTGCAATGTTTAGATTTTACACGGAAGAATTTGTCATAAATACGCATTTATTTTCGAACTTTTATGGCTTTTTCGTACACTTTCCAGGCGACCCGCATTGTTGCCTCCGATTCAATTAGAGTCTATCAAGCCTTCAAATAGACGAAATAATTGCGTTATTCGCTTCGTTTTTTATGAAGCATACGATCCATCGTCTCTGCAAAACCGAAGATAAAACGTATGATAGGAGAAAACGAATCGAAATTACTACTACTGAGGTTTTCCACAGGCAATCTAACGCTAGATAAACACTTAACGATAAACAATCTAAAAAAATGTATACCTACAGCGAATACTGTCCTGTAATCACAATTATTCATAATGAATCGCAACATAAATATTTTCTTTAGATTATCGCAAATAAATATAAACATTTACGTTGCCTTAGAAATGCCAATAAATGAATAACAGTAAAAGAGAACTTTATAATTATTACGAATAAGCATAAAAGTAAACAAAAAGTTAATTATTTATTTTGCGAAATAAATAAATGATTCTCATCTGGAAACGGTGTAATATTGTTTATAGCTTAAAATAAAGCTTTTTTTCAAATTATTAAAGTCTGAAATGTCCATAAACGGGAATAAAAGCACAAATAAAATCCTTATACGGGCTAATGAGACTGAAGGAGAAAGAGAAGCAAGGCTGGAAAGAGAAAAGTTGGCAAATAATATAGTCTATAAAGAAATATTGTAAAATTAGCGCGTTATTTCTGAAAGCTAACCCATTGGGGTCGAAGGTCTCCAAGCCCTCCGCAGAAGGTAGGAGTTGTGCAAGAGATCTACTAGTATTATACAATTAGGAGAAATTCTACCAACTAGTTTAACTGTCTATTTCATAGTATTCCTCTTTTATTTAATATGGTCTAGCTGTCTATAATTTGGTCATTCATAGTGAAAAGTTTTGCGGCAGTGATACTCATGCGTATTGTGGTGCTCGGCTTCTTTCCATATCTTTTGGCAATCATTAATTTATAATATAATACAGAGAAAAGAGCAAACTCTGCAGTCAATCATGCATTCAAAAGAACCGATTTTTTTATACCGAGGCCTCAGAGAACTACACTTTCAATTCCAAAATAGCGTTTTCATTTTACCTTTCATAGTCGATATTTGGAGAGTAAATACAAATTAAAGGATTAAGGTAATGAGCTACATTTGCTGATTTGTCAATGCTTTAACGAATGTATAGTTATGTTTCTCAAAAAAGTCTTAAATTTTTGGGAAATTGTTGCTAAACAGAAATATGAAACTTAATTTCAAAACTGTAACTCACCAATTTCATTCTTTATCAATATATGATGAATAGGTCTATAGACATTAAGAGACTGGTATATGGCTGCATACTGATAGATTCCAACCCCTATTATGTAGAAATTGATGGAATAAAGTGATTTGAAGATCCTATGCAGACAGGCATAAGCTAATGTTGAGAATAATTTTAATTATTCCCTCTTATCTAGTTTAAATTGAATGACAGACAGCAAAGTCAAGCTGCTTTGGTTTGAAATTTTAACAAGTAGTTCTGGAACTAATCTGCCTACTTTCCTTTCAATACAATTTTAATATAAAACAAGTAGGGGTGTAAACAGGTTTCCCATGATACAGAAGTGCTTTTCGTCAAATTCATCGCAGTATAATCGTATACTAATGTATTAGCTTTGAAATCAGAAAATTATTTTTCCTTATATTGTGGTAGCCCTGCTTTTTTGATCTGTTCTAAACATATTCAGCTCGTTTTCCCATTCTATACTCCCCCTACACGAAATTTCCTTGAAATCTGTTCAGCCAATAACTTTAAAATTCATAGTTACAGAAAAATTCTAACCGTGATATTGTGGTAGCCTTGATTAGTCGACCCGGTTAAAATATAATATATTGGTTATTTATTTATATGAAGATCCAAATCCTTCCAAATCCTTAATTACTGAAAGAGTTTAATTTGTAATTGTGGCACCCGTTTGACTGATTCGGTTTAAATATGCCAATATAGTTTTTTATATGAGTGTATATTACAAGCATTAATTTTGGTTAAAATTAATGTGGACAGTTCAACACAAATACGTGTAAAAACATTTTTTATTCCTTGTATTGTGGCAGCCCTGCTTTGTATATCTATACTAAACATCCAGCTTTTGCTAATTTACGTTTCATGCCTACTTCATACAAAATTTCTTTGAAATCGGGTGGGCCGATTCCTTCCAAATTCATAATTACCGAACAGTAACTTTGCAATTGTGGCATCTCTGCCGTATAGATTCGGTCCAAATATGTCAATTTGGTCATTAATTTATGTGCACATTCTATGTACTAAATGTAGTTGAAATCGGTTAATTCATGAAGAAGAAGTTAGGTACACACACACACATACACGGAAACCTTAAGTCTAACTAAGCTGAAATGTTTGCTGTAAATTTTTGCGATGTCAATTTCGATATCTATTGGGTAGGGTGGGGCTATTTGGATCAAAATAAACATATGACCTACTGCGCATAATGTCTTGTGCATTCCGGCAGACTTTTGGTAGTGAAAGATTGTAGAATACGGTTGTTTATGCTCTTGATATATTTAGTTGTACATCTGTACATGCCTTCAAAACGCAATTAAAGGGATCGATGTAAGTCGTTTCGGGAATTTCGGATTTTTTCCAGAGGTTGTAACCATTGACCAATATTCATGCCAAATTTCAGCTCTGTAGCACTTCTAGAAGTACCTTCGGTATTATATGATACATACATATATATGTTCTCTCTCTGTAGCTGAAGAAGGAGTAGTTCCGAAAGCTTTACGTTTGTGATGTTTCTGTGTTTTTGTGTTATTTTACGTGTGTCGCTTCGACATCCCCGGGGCCTCGCCAACCTGAAGTCGTCTGATTGGTGAGTGCTCACTGGGTTTCCTCATCCCAACACCTTGTTGACATCCATATATTAATTTTACCTTTCCTTTTCCGTAAGTTTATATATATATATATATATATATATATATATATATATATATATATATATAACAAAGTTCCGGGGCTCAAACCCCGCGAATTGAGGTTTATTAAAAAAAGACTATCATCGGTGCCTGGCAGTAGGCAACAGTACTGTCAGTATGGTATAGAGTTGAAAACAAATGATGTTGGATGGGTCTATATCCAACACAGCTGTAGGCGTGATCGGGACGATTTGAACGGCTACAGTACTGTGATGAGGAAAGCAAGAGGGAAACTACCACATTACAGTCCCTAGTAATGATTATATGGTTGGACAATATGAGTTCTCTCGAGGTAAAACAATCCGGAGGTAAAACAGTCTCCCAATCGGATCTCCGGGCTGGGATTGTCTTGAGGAAACATTTGTCGAAAGTAATTTACGAATAGGCATATGGAACGTAAGAACTACGAGAAATGCAGGAAAGTTAGAGAATTTGAAAGAAGAAATGAGAAGAAATAGAGTGGATATTATAGGACTGAGCGAAACTAGATGGGAAGGAGAAGGACAGTTCGACTCGTAAGAGTTCACGGTGGTTTACTCTGGAGGAAATCGTGGGGAAAGGGGAGTAGCTCTGGTACTTAGGAAAGATATGATGAAAAGCGTAACAAATATAATAGCCACGAACGATAGACTGATGGCAATAAAGCTAAAAGCAATCCCAGTGGACATGCTAATAATCCAGGTATATATGCCAACACCAGCTCATGAAGATGAAGAAATCGAGGAGATTTATAAGCAAATTAATGACATTTACGAAGAAGACGGAAGAGGAAAGGCAAACTGCATAATAATAGGAGATTGGAACGGCATAGTCGGAGAAGGACAGGAAGAAAATGTTGTCGGGAAATATGGACTTGGGAAGAGAAACCGAGGAGGGGGAAAATGGTAGAATTATGCATCAATAATGACCTTGTAGTGATTAATACATGGTCCAAAAACCATAAACGAAGGTTATACACTTGGAAAAGCCCAGGAGATAGAATGAGATTCCAAATAGATTACATCCTAGTAAAACAAAGATTCAGGAACAGCATAAAGACCGCCAAGGCATTACCAGGAGCAGACATTGATTTAGATCTCAGCCTTCTAACAGTTGACGTAAGTACAAAGCTCAAACAAATAAGAAAAACGAGAAGTGAAAGACAGACTTGGTACCTAGAAAAACTGAAAGAAAGGCAGAATGTAGTCAGCATGAAGTTGGAAGATCGCCTTAGAAATTTGGAAAGTAAACCAAAGACCGTGGGTATAGAATGGGAAGGAATTAAAACCAGTATCAAGGATACCTTGGATAAAGAGATCGGAAAAAAGAGAAGACAATCAGAAAACCATGGATCACTAAGGAAATGCTGGAGAAAATGGATGAGAGATGAAAATGGAAAAACATTAACAGTGAAGAAGGTAGAGCCAACTATAGACGTATAAACAATGAGTTGAGAAGGGTAACAGGTAAAGCTAGAGAAAATTGGATAAAAGAAAAATATGATGCAATACAACACCTGGAGAAGTTAGGACGGTACGATATGATGCACGCTAGGGCACTGGAATTAGAAGATAAGAAGTCTAATGGAAATCGTGGTAAAGGAATTATAAATACGGATTGGAAGATAGTCTCAGAAACAAAGGATGTAGCAAGGGTATGGGAAGAATACATTAATGAACTATAGAGCAAGCAGGCAGGATCGGCAAAAATAGAACTGGAGGATGAAGAAAACATTGAAGAAGACAACATAGGACCAAGTATTTTAGAGAGCGAAGTAGAAAAAGCGATAGTGGAACTAAAGAAAGGGAAAGCCACAGGCAGCGATGGAATACCGGCTGAGATACATAAAGTCATGGGATCAGGACTAAACGCGATCACGAAATTAAATAATAAGATTTACGACACGGGAGAGTGGCCTCGGGATTTCCTGGAAGTAACAATGATCCCTCTAAATAAGAAGCCAAAGGCAATGCAGTGTAAAGACTACAGAATGATAAGCCTTCTGTCACACCCTTTGAAGATCATCACGAGGATTCTTAATGAAAGGCTGGGGAAAAAGGCAGAAGAAATGCTAGGAGAAGATCAATTCGGTTTCAGAAAAGGACGAGGAACTAGAGATGCTATAAGGGTAGTTAGAATAATATCAGAAAGGGCGATAGGGTACAGTTAAGATATCTGCGTATGTTTCGTAGACTGGCAGAAGGCATTTGATAGAGTAAATTGAGTAATGTTGATGAGGGTATTAAAGGATATAGGTAGGGATACGAAATCGAAACGAAAGTATCGATACCTTAATCATATGATGTATCGAATGAAACGTATCAATACCACAAAAGTATCGGGCCGAAAGTACCGATAATAGTAAGTATTGAATCGGAACAATTGAAAATTTTACATTAATTGAATATAAATAAAGGCACATACGTCTATGAGTAGCTATCGAATCAAAAAAAGCAAAAAATTACATTTATTGAACATAAGGAAAGGCACATTCGTCTATGAGTAGGAATCAAGTCAAAACAATTAAAAATATTATATTTATTGAAAAAATTAAGGTACATTCTTCAAAGTACAATAAAATCTACACCTCCCACTCCTCTGTGCAATCTCCCAAAAACATGAGCTTTTCCAGGCATCTTCCCGTTAACCGATTCCTGACTTTCGTTACGGTTGCCCCCGCCTTAGAAAAGAGACGTTCTGCAGGCACTGCTGTGGCAGGAATTGTAAAGTACGCTCGTGCGAGCTTGTAAAGATTGGGGAAAACACTTCATTTCTTCCCAGGTCTTCAAAGGACCAGAGGAGAGAGGAGAAACTGGATTTGATAAATACACAGACAGCTCATCTCTTTCCTCAAAGGTATTTGTTTTCTTTTTTTGCTTGCCATGGGCCAATACTTTGTGGTGGCTCCAAAAGTCATACTCAGATTCTGTATTCAGAGTAGAATCACTGTCTGTGTCACTGCTTGATGCCTCACTTCTAATCAAGGAACGGATATTAGATTGAGCCTTTGCACAAGCCTTGATATCAATAAAATGTGTTTTTAAATAACGGATCTAATAAATTGGATATAGCTAACAGATGAGACTCCGCAATAAGAGTAAACCTGTGATTAATTTTGCTCAGCAGTGTTTCTTTTACCTGTCTAACAACGCCATTTTCCGCAGTAATTCCAATAGCTTGCAACTGTGCTTTGAAGCAATGGAAAAGTGGAATCACTTTGCTCAGCGTTACAAATTTTCCCCCCGCAATCTCCTTGGTAATGTAATCCAATGGTTGAAGCAACTTCAATATATGTTTCATAATGTCAAGCTCAACGGAATTTAATGCTAATGGAGCCTTCGGGTTTTCAAGGAGAATCTGATGCACAAATTTTGACAAGGAAACGTATCTTTCTAACATATAATACACAGAATTCCATCTTGTGCTTACATCTAAAATCAACTTAAGTGGGGTTTTATTAACTTCTATCTGTTTAGCACGAAGCAAGTCACTATTTATAACCCTTCTTCGAAAAAACTTCACAACCAGTCTTACCTGGCTAGTGATTTTTTGTACATTTTCCATAGATGTTACCTTTTTTACCACCAAATGAAGCGTGTGTGCAAAACAGGGAAGGTGTTTTCCCTTGCCGAGAAACATGTTAACTGCACCAACAATATTAGAAGCGTTATCAGTGACTGCACATACTACCTTACTTTTGGGGATAGAAAACTTCGTGCAAACAGCTTCAAGTTGCTCACAAATGTTGACTGATGTATGCCTCTCCGTGAGCTCCTTGGTTGCAATGCATTTAGAAACAATGTCTGTGCCGTTCAAATGATGTGCTGTTATACCCAGGAAACTACGGCATGACATCATTTGTCCAAATGTCCAAAGTAATTGTAACATTTCCCACACTAGGATCACTTATTTTGTCAGAATAAACCTTTATAATGACCTCGTACAGCTCATCAAGTCGTGATTTTAGTGTGTCGACGCTGGGGAGCTTGTGCAAATTCTCCCTCACTTTGTTACTGCATGTACTCATTTGATTCGATACTGAGAAAAATATACCGATATCACTAGAAAATCGAAAGAAAAGATTCGAGTACAAAAGTACCCGGTATCGAAAGGAAAGTACCGATATTAGTAAAGTATCGATACTTTTTTCGTATCCCTAGATATAGGTGTAGACTGGAAAGACAGGAGACTGATCAGGAATCTATATGTGAATCAAGTTGTAAAGGTCAGGTTGGAGAATGCGGACACCTGCGGAGTAAATATAGGAAGAGGAGTAAGACAGGGCTGCTACCTATCGCCGATCCTATTCAATATATATGGAGAAAGTCTAATGAAAGAAGCATTAGAAGGCACAGGAGATTTCAAAGTTGGAGAAAGGATTATAAGAACAGTAAAATAAGCGGATGATCAAGTACTTGTACCAAGAAAGGAAGAGGAACTCCAGAAAATGAAAAATAGACTAATAATAACAGGTAGAAAATACGGTATGGAAATAAATACAGAAAAATCCAAGGTCATTCGAATATCGGGCAAAGAAGATAATCTAAACATAAGTATTGAAAGAAAGCCGATCAAGTTTCAGCCTATAAATACCTTGGAAGCATCATAACAAGAGAAGCAAAATGTAGGAATTAGATCAGGACTCGAATAGGAAAAGCAAAAGCGGCTTTCAGAAGAAAGAAACACCTACTTACGGGGAATATAAGGGAAGATATCCGCAAGAAGTTCATAAAATGAAGTATAGACGAAGTATAGATATGTACGGGGCAGAAACATGGACGCTAAGGAAAAATGACATCAAATTCTTTGGAAAGCTTTGAAATGTGGACTTGGAGGAGAATGCTGAAGATAAACTGGACTGATAGGATGAAAAATGATGGAGTGCTACGAAGAGTAGGAGAGAAGCGAATGATTATACAGACTATTAGAAAGAGGAAGGCAAACTGGGTTGGACATTACCTGAGGTGAGAGAGTATGATAAAAGACGTGTTAGAAGGAAAACTAGATGGAAAAAGGGAAAGAGGTAGGAAAAGGTTTCAGCTGATAGACGATTTGAAAGGGAAACTGAGTTATCAAGATATGAAGAGGACAGCGGAAAATGGGAGTATATGGAGAACCAGGTTTAACCATGAATAATCACGAACCTGTCTATGGATAGACTACCTATGATGATGATCCTTTAACCTATATATCAGACGTGGTCAAACTGCGGCTCTTTTATCCTAGTATGCGGTTCTTTTAAATTTCCATGCAGAGACGTGTCAACGTTATTCTCTACAGGACACAAGGACGTAGTGTGACTCGAGACGTGTTTGGGATGTCTAATGGACATACATTATATCCAAATTGCTTTGGATACAGGTCATGTTTTACTGTTCGTAAATTTATGAGCGCAGAATATGTCATGCGTCTCCGGGTGTAAGTAGGTTTGGCCACCCCTGCTATATATGCAAGAAACCGCTATTTATAATGATATGTAATTTTTCATATACAATTAATTCAACCATTTATTTAATTTTATACTCATGAATTACTACCAACAATTTTTTTGTACTACGCGTGTTTTTACTTTCTCCATATACAAAGTATATAGAAAGTATAGTTTTCATGAAAAAAATCGAACTCGAGATTTCAACGGAAATACATGTTTTAAGGTTCCCTGAACACGTTCTGACTAGTTTCGCGATGATGTCTGTGTGTCTGTCTGTCAGTCTGTCTGTCTGTATGTGATAGATTTTTGTGGGCGCTCTAACTCAAAAACTATTAAACAGATCAATTTTATATTTAACATTGTTATAAAGGTAAGAAGATCTGATTAGTTTTTGGTAAAAATCGGTCGACCGGAAGTGAGCGTTTACTCTTGTCACTTATCCGTTATTTGGAAATATTTGCTTTAATATTTGATAAATGTAAAAATGTATTGGAATAAAAGTTGTAGGAAATTTTATTTTCTACAACCTTTGTTTGATACATTTTTCCATATAATGCATTGTTTAAGAGATCTTATATTTTTAGCTGCCACCACCACGCCACCTACCAAAGACTATCGTTAACAATTTACGCTTAGTTACGTCTTAATAACGTTCATTTTTCTTTTATTAATTGTCAACCAGAAGTAAATATTGACAACGATCCCAGAGCTAACAACATGTAATTTGTCATATAAATATGGAGAAAATCATGTTACCCACATCAGTTTATTTATTATGTAACCTATTTGGAATTTTTAGAAATATTACAGGTATGGAGAAAGTCATGTGGTGGTCACATCAGATTTTTAGAAATATTACAGGCATGGAGAAAGTCATGTGGTGGCCGCATCAGATTTTTTAACCATTTAATCCTGATTAGGAAATAATTCGACGATAAATATTCCCAATTCTCCATTTACGAAGAAACTTGGTTACGGTTTCAAGCAACTGAAACTGAAATGTACCGCACACCAAGTACATATATTGTCGCGGCGGAAGTGTGCCGCAGCATACCGGTTGCGGAGCACTGACTCAGAGCAAGCATATATTATGTACCTCGATTTACCGCCATCCCTCTTTAGCGTCAATATTAGTGATTGACAAACGGTGGCGCTAAATACCGTACATCAAATTTTTAATTAAAAGTTGCGATTAGGAGATAATTCAATTCCTTGTGCTAGAGGCAGCTAACTAGATTTCGGATGGACTAACACTTGAAATACTTTAGTATGTCATAGTCATTCCAAGGAATTCTCATAACTACCATAGATACCATTTGTCATTCTTAGTTTATCAATGATAAAGAATAATTGGAAAGCAAATTAATAGAGCATGATCAGGTTTAATATACTAAAAGCAATGTCAAAATCTCTTTATGACATATTTTGCATTTATTTTTTTAAATAAACGAATATAATAAATGTTACTGTTTATACGCCAAATGTTTTGATTACTTGTCTATTGCTGACGGATGGAAAATAAAATAACCTATTTGTTCACTCGTCTATGCTCAAGCCGATTTCTATAATAGTCGTCTCCATGGCAACAATCCGATAAAAAGCTATTTAAAACGAAAAAACGGTTTTAGTAGAAATTCAAGAAAATACCACCAAGTATCAAAATTCTGTGATAAAAATTAGAATCTACATTCTTCTTCCCTTAGAACAGTACGACCCTCGCTTCGTTACCAGAATTTTTAGATATTTTAAAGTATTAAAGAAAACATCTCTGAACGAGGCATTTGAGACTCCCTATGTAAAACAAATAGGGAAAAAACGTTCCTGGAATTAAAACCGGGACTTCAATCTTCGTCAAATAAAACAAAGCCCGGAGGTGGGCTCTGGCAGCACGAGTCTCGTGCCAAGTTTCATGAAAATCAGTTCATTGCTGCTAAAGCTGTTAGTTGGGGGCAATAATGACTATCAGTCATGTGGCCGATCTAAAGGAAAATATGTTTGAGGAAATATTAATGAGCGATGGGAGGAAGACGAGTTAATTTCAAATAAGAAATACATTAAAATCCTATAATGAAATAAGAAATTTTTAAGATTTCTCTCTTCGGCTTCTTACTTTATCCTTAAAAACAATGAAATGCTATAGCACTGTTGATGAAGTAAGAAATTATTTCTGAAACGTTTTGTTCCTTCGCGAGGATTAGCTTATTTTGCTTCCCCTTGCCCAAACTAATGGCTTCGGGAGACTAATTCGGATATTTGCAAGCATTTATAGGTCAGAGTCTATCATTCATTTAACAAGAATATAAACAACAAACAAACTATGTACGTTGCCGCGATTCCGATTTGGCAAATCAAAAAGTTAAGGCAATTTATTTTTTATTAAATCTAAAAAGGTAAAATGTACAAAATTTTAGCATCATTTTTCAATGTAGTCCCTTTGCTTTACCAAACACTTGTTAAATCGGTCTACAAGCTTCTTAATGCCACCTGAGAAGAAAGTTTTCGGTTGTTCCTGCAGCCAAGTATGCACCATGTCTTTGAAAACATCATCATGCAAAAATCGACGTCCACGCAATGCTTTTTTCCACGGACCAAATAGTTGACAATCACTTGGGGCGAGGTCCAGACTTTAGGGCGGGTGAGGAAGAATTTTAAATTTAAGCTCTTGAATTGTTTCGATGTTTGAATCGGCTGAAGGAGGTCGAGCATTGTCATGATGAAAAAATAACAGTTTTTGACAGCAATCCTCTACGTTTACTGCAGATAGCACGAACCCTGCGATATCTCAGGTTATCGTGCATGATCTAATACACAGATCCGTTGCTGATGTTTAACATTTCGGCAACAGCAGTAACAGTAATCCACCTGTTATCTCGTATGGGAGTATTAACTCGATCAACATTGTTTGCTGTTCTTGAACTTGTTGGATGGGCTGAACGGTCTTCATTAAGCAAACTTGTTCTGTCACTTTTGAACCTTTCCACCCATTCGTACTCTTTTGACTTATACACTTTTCACCATACTGTGCTAACATTCTCCTGTAAATCTTGGAGGGTTTGACCCCTTCTGACAACAAAAATATCCTGACAGCACAAACTAGTAGACCCTGGGAAACCTATTTTTGATTACAGAAGTGTCCCAGGTTTGGCTGCAGGAGGAAATTATATTTTCCCATAAGTTTACACGGGATTTTCGATTTTTCAAGGGGCAAGATTTTTTTCTTCGTTCATTAAAATACGTAAATATGGACCAATTGTCTTTGTTTTTGCTTAATTCGACATCTAAAACTATAAAATATACTATTCTTGCAATTTTTAGGTGTTAGACGAAAGAGGTTTTCAGAAATACGCAATTATTTTCGAAATTTTATGACTTTTTCTTACACTTTCCGAGTGCCAGGGCGACACCCGCATTGATACCTCCGATTCAATTAGAGTGTATTAAGCCTTCAAATGGATGAAAGAATTCCGTTATTCGCTTCTCGCTTTTTATGAAGCATTGAAATTATTGTTGGAGCAACATCGTACTTAATAGATTGCAACGTTAATAGTAGCAGATAATTATTATTTAATAAACTGCGTGTGGACTGTGGGCATTTATAACGATAGAACAAAAAAATCTTAATTATGTCATTACTGGAATATTAACTTTTTCGTAAAGAGAATTAACTAAAATTGCACATATAAATTAAAAAAGCAAACAACACATTTAAAATGTCAGTTGTCTAATTTTATAAGGAGAATATTATTAATTATTATTATTATTAAATTATTATAATTATAATTATATAATTATTATTATTAATAAATGAAAAATAACACTTTGTGATGTACAAAAAAAATTGTATTGGTAATAATTCATGAGTAAAACAATATGATCCAAACGGAACTTATGATGTCTACTTTCCACACAATTATTTTAAATTAAATTTGGTTCAGCAATAACATATATTGGCTTTAATAGCTTTAAAATCACCGCGGATGAGTTGCTCCTTGTGTGTCCCAAATTTCATAATTTAGCATTATAACATATTACAACTACATTCGAAGGGAAAATTAAATTGATCACGTGTATTTGGGTGGCAAAAATAACGCGTGTATATGCTAGACCAGAGGTCCCCAATTAGTTTTCTTCGGGGTCCGTATTAGACAAAATGTAACACAACGCGGTCCGGATGCATGAAATTGGAATAAAATTAATAAATCGTCAAATAAATAGTATGTAGCATTTGCATTTATTTTTTTATTATTACAGATGTAATAATTATAAATACATTTTTGTTTACATATATTTATGAGAAAAATGACACTTCTTTTCTACAGTAAATTTCGTAAAATCTGGAGTAAATTTTGTACTTGATATTTGAAGCAAATTTCGAAGATGTTCGTCTGTTAGCCGAGACCGAAATTAGTTTTTTTATAAAGTTCATCTTCGAAAACGTTGGTTCACATGTATATGTTGAACCAAACATTGTGCATAATCGAGTACACACTTTCCTTATTTCGGGGTACTTCTCACGTTGCACATATTTTCTCCAAAATTGTTGGAAATCAGTGTTAGTCATTTTTCTTTCAAAGTAAAATCTTGGAAATTCGTCATTTTCAACTATAGTGCAGCTTTATCACTTTGAACTATTTGGCTGCCTCACTAGTCCATTCCTCAATTGGTTCTAGTAAAAATGGGTTAACAAGAAGTTGTGTTAATTTCTCTATTTTGTGAAAATCTGCAAGCCTGCCATCGAATTCATGTTTTAATTTTTTCTAGAAAATTCATATATTTGCTCTTGTCTAATTGTGTATTATTTTTTTCCGTCGGTAGTTCTTTTATACACGGAAAGTTCAACATTTAATCGCTTAAATCTGAAGAAAATATATCGAGCTTTTTACGAAATGAGTTTACAACTGACACAAATTCAGAAATAATTTTGTCCTTGTAATTTCAGATTGAGATCATTAAAATGACTAAATATGTCAGTTAATAAGGCAATAGTAAGTAAATCTGCATCATCTGGAAGAAAAATGAGATGGTTTCTTGCAGTTGGAGAGGCGGAAACACCAAGAAATGATTTCAATTCTTTCAGAATTGACCACAGCCTTTGTAAAACGTCACCCTTGCTAAGCCAGAGAATATTATTGTGGAGAAACATGTCATCATAACGAACTTCAACTTATTTAAGGAACAATCTGAATTGGCGATAATGAAATGAAGATGCAGATCGAATAAAATTAATCAACTTGATCACTGTTTGCATCACGTCTTCAAAATTTTTAACAAGTTCGCAGCACAAGACATGCTTGGTGAATTATGCAATGGTAACTTAGCAAATTTACATTATCTTGCTTGAGGCGTTGAACCAGTCCTTTGTTTGAAGCTATCATTGCAGGAGCACCGTCTGTGCATATTGATATTAACTTGGAATATCAAGATCAATGGTTTTCATATATTCTGTAAGTGAATTTTACAAGTCTTCTCCACGAGTTCTACCCCGAAGGGATAATACAGTTTAGAGATCTTCATAATATTGTTCACTTTTTCGTCAAAGAATCGTATAAATATAAGTACTTTTGCAGTATCGCTAATATCGCATGATTCATCCAGAGCCAAAGAATAGCAATCAGAAAATTGAACATGATGTTTTATTTGTTCAAAATTTTCTCCTGCTAGTATTTCCGAGTTTCTCGTGTTGATTGTGGTTGATAGCGGGATTCGTCGAATATTATCAACGACATCACTTTCAAACATTCATGAAGCAGCTTGAACCATACATTCTTTCACAATAGAAACATCAGTAAGAGGTTTCATATTTTTAGCCAGAGTCCAAGAAATACGTAATGCAGCCTGTCACTTTTTCTTACTGTGACACACATCATTTCGTAATTTGTGTTGAAGCAGAGAAGCTTGATAACAAACTTGCCACTTTATTTTTACGAAGAGCACTTCCAACTGGATATTTATTATGAAAACTTGTATGCTTTGTAACATAATGCGGTTTCAAATTATCACTTTCAATAACAGCAACTGTTTGCTGACAAATTATACATACAGGAATCGCTGCTCGTTTATTTGGAAGCGTAAAACAATATAACTCGGTCCACTCCGGTAAAAAACGTGTTTTCCTTGTCCACTTTCCTTTTCTTTTTATCCATATTGTTAGATTTTGGGCTGTAAAAATATATAACATAATGAAATGTAAATATAATATAAACTACTTTTGCTACATACTTGATTAAAAAGTATCATAAACGTATAATAACCAGCACAGAACACTTACTACTACAAACTTCAAGAACCGTACCACTCAACAGGCTTGTGTTAGACTCGTATCCAGTCTAACTGGCGTTCAAGGTCAAGGTCCCTTGGGTGCGCTGTACCATCGATGTAATTACATAACTAACTGGATAGAGCGAAACACGAAAAGTGAGGCCACCGCCGCCATATTGTTAGACGCATTGTTTCAGGTGTAGCGAGTGAGCGAGAGCGTAAATGTGAGCTGATATTCTGCGGATTCTATGAGTGTCTTGTGTTGTAGGAGCTAAAGTTGGTATAAAAACTGTTATAGAACTATAATACCTAATATAAATAATATTTAATCACGTCTGATCTTGTCGTGTAGACATTATGCTTGTTATGTGTTTATTTTAATTGTATGCGATTTAAGGCATCAAATAAAGTGTTTTAATGCCCTCTTTTTTTTAAATTGTCTTTGTTATTTTTGGGAATATTGTTTTTTCACTTGTTTGTTTGAAGATATTGATTTCCGTGTATTGTAGATCGACTAGTAGTGAAATTTATGATCTGTATTCAGCCTTAGCGTAGCAGTCATTTTTTTATTTCCCAAATATTTTATATATATATAAATTATTAAGTTAGGTTCAGATCACTCGCGGTCCGTGAAAAATCTTTGGGGGTCCGGAAGCGGACCGCGGTCCGCCAATTGGTGACCCCCGTACTAGACTATACCGAATCCAAGTCCAACAATACGTTGCTATGGCAGCACTCTCGTAATGAGTGAAAAAAACTGCATAAACGCCAGTATTTACGTGAAATTCGAAGAAATACGACCAATAAGCAACATTCTACAATATAAATTAGAATTAAAAAAATAGTCAAAACGTGTTCAGGGTACCTTAAAACATGTATTTCCGTTGAAATCTCGAATTCGATTTTTTTCATGAAATCAATACGTTCTTCATATACTTCGTATATGGAGAAAGTAAAAAGAACGCCTTATGGTCGGGTCGTGTCCGTCCGTCCGTTCGCATGTTTCATCTCAGAAACTACTAGGCGAATGTTGATGAAATTTGGTATTTAGGACATAGGGGCAAAGAAACTAAGAAAATTATATAAATAGTTTGCGTGACCTAATCGGGAGTGCCACTTGACTGGTTAAAAAAACGAACTTTTCTTTATATCTCGTACAATATATTTTATAACGAGAAAGTTTTTAAACAACTTTGTAGAACTAATCAAATAGCATAAATTTTGTTCGGTACATTTTTATTGAAGGAGTAGCCGATTTCAAGAAAAACGAGAAAGTCGTAATTTACTTTGTTGACATCGGTCGCTACGACGACTCTAACGGCAAACAACAAGGCAAGTAAAGGGCTGAGTAAAAAAATTAAAGGGAAGTCAAATTAGAACTTGCCTCAGGTGGCTAAATGCTGGGCGCGGTCCTTATAATTAGCGAAGCAATATTTCAATGAAATATGAAAAGTTTACCTCACAAATCCAACACACTATTACAGAAAGTCCCCGATATACGTCACCCCATTATTCGTCGTATAGCGTTTGCTTTGTCAATTAATTAAACAGTATATTCCGTTATACGTCGCGTCGATTCGTATAAACGTCGTTCGTGAAGAGCAAAAAAGGAATTCAAGGAATCTCAATCGCGGTTAAGTTGATGTTTACGTTATTTCTTCATAGTGTTTTGGGCAAATGATGTCTAGTTGAGATGAGGGATGGAATTTCTACACAAGAACTTATTTAATTAAAACATTAATAAGCCTCGTGCATTCAATTGATTTATAAGATTTTCATGCAAACATATCGTTTGGTGTTTAATAATGCATAAATTAGAATACCTCTTTGTCCTAATAGTGACACCATGACACCATTCGTCACCATTAGCCATCCCCTCAATACTCCAGGAAGCTTCAGAAACATCTCAGGTGTGTGTTTATCGGTACATATTATTTTAACGCACAACATCTCATTTATTACAAAACCATTATGTATCCATTATATATACAGGAATGCAAACCCAACCTTTTATGCATAAAAAATAGTTTTCGCTATTCGTCGTTTCGTTATGCTTCCCAGTTTTTCCGAATTGCATTTCCGACGTATTGCGGGGACTTAACTGTACTCACAGTTCCAATACTTGTCCTTAACTTCAGAAGGCTAGAAATCAGTTTTATTCCACAATTAACGAGTACGACTCGCTCACTAGGATCGTTAATCGAGGTAAAAATAAGTCTCCTAATATCGCATATCTCACATGCAAACCTATTCAAACTAGAGTAAACAACTCCTTACCCAACTGTTTAAACCTGAGCAGATGGGACGGCTGTGCAGCAGTTTATTTACCGTGTTCTCATAATTCAAGGAGCTCTCGTATCGTCAGTCCCAATTTTTTTTGAGCGTAGGCGTAACAATCGAAAAAAGCCTTCTGACGCCACTGTCGAGGGGGTGGGGGGAGGGAGAGAAAAATCAATAGGAGATAGGGAGAGGAAGAGGGGAGACAGAGAGAGAGGAGAAAGTTTCAAGATGTTTCTGTGAACACATTTTTTCTCCAATATGCTTAGAGTCAATGTCCGTAATAATTAGAATTTCTTTCCCCCGGGTAAATTTCTATTTGTCGACGCAAGTTGAAGAAAGGAGTTCGTAACAAGTTGGCTTAGCTGTCTGTTTTCAAACCTAAAGAGACATTACCCTGTTTCACGCTTTTGATTTCGATCGGAGATAAAAATAGAAGGCGACTTTGAAGTAAGTGGAAGAAAAAACTAGAAACTTTTTTATAATAAAAAGTGATGAAAAATTTCTCCACGAAATCCATTAGTCCGAACGTAACGGTTATTACAATAAAACAACGGAGCGGATTCCGAACATGACGGCTAAATATTTGTTTTAATAAATTACATAGTTAAATCCATTAGCCACAAAACGGTCGAGTATACCACATGCGGATTTCTACCAACAACAACAGCAGTGGCCTCGGTGGTGGAAAAAATCAACTTTCGCCGATTTTTATAAATTCAACTTTGAATTAACGTTCAAACCGAGAAGCACCCGAATAAGTCTCGAACGAGTAAACATTTAGCGCTTCTCGTGATTCATCAAAATGGTAAATATTATTCGCCGACGAGCGTTCGATCGGGTGTTTTAAAACGTCTAATTTGATTAGCTAGTTTTTCCTCGTGAATCTTATTTCCAAGTGGTATTCTAACACATTTTAGCAAAACCTTATACTGTCGAACCTCGTTACTTCGAGCGTATGTAATTCGAATTTTCGATAGCTCAACGATATTTTTCCCTTCGATATTCTTATCGGATGAGTAGATCGATTTGTCGGTGTTTTCTATCTGATTCGTGCCATAACGATACGCAAAATATTGTCTCTCCATTGCGTAACAAGATCATCACCGTAATTTGGGACGATACCACATCGTGAGAAACCGGCGGAAACCTCAAGATCAGCCACGTACTACCTGCGCCAATCAAAGTTGAATTATTTAGCTCAGCTTATGACGAGCGAATCTAGAAACTTCCTAGACTTCCTCTTACGGAATTTAAGCTGCGGCGCCTCATCGAGGGATTTAATGCAAAAGCAAGGATCAAAAGGCAGATCCAGGGGATGGGAGACGATTGCCTTTATCGTCCTTCCCCCTCATTTTTGGATCCGCGAATAGTTTATATTTTGTATCAAACTAACGATGCAGGTAATTTCTACAGATATTGCAAAGCTAAGTAAATTTCTCAACCGTTTTATGAAGCTGTTACGGATAATATCCGACATCGGCTAGCGATAACTTCAATCAACTTCACCTATTTAATACCGACAATATATGGATGGAAATAACTAGTATTTTATCGTGGTAACTTTGAAATAAAATTTCAAAATGTCATAAAATGATGTTGAATCTTAATAAAAAGTTACCCAACCGAGGTCTTATTTTACTGAAACTTTCAAAGAAAAACGCCTTATTTGCTACTGCAACTGGTTGAAACTACCAAAAAATATCTCTAATGTAAGTTTGTTTTAGTGGCGTCCTGCTCCGTAGGAATCGTCCTTTTTACACAAGCGGATTTTATTCAGTGATAATCATTAGCCGGATACCCTAATAATGTCGAAATTATCCTCAGTTCGGTCATTTATTTAACCCCAGTTGGTCTTTCGAAAAACCTCGTTTACTAATACACCACGGCGCGGGGCCATTACAGGAGTGAGAGAGAGAGAGAGAGTGAGAGAAAGAGAGAGAGAGAGAGAGAGACAGAGAGAGAGTGGGAGACAGGAAGAGACGAAAGAAATTTGGGACAAAAGTTTACCCGCGGTCATCCAGGTCCGAAGCGTCAGGCGCATCTCGCGACTATACCTCTCCCCCAGCGTGCGTAGTAAACGGGCTTTCACCGCGTTATCACGTAGACGCGTTTAGATCACGTAGTCGACACAGAAGAGGCGGGGTGATGTTTTCCTCGAATGAAATCATTCCGTTCCCACGAATAAAGGTCAGCTCGGGAACAAAATCTGCCTTATTTTATCAAGGACGTCAATATTATAAAAGAAAAACAACTCAGTTAACTTCCCGATCTCAAGAGTTGCATCGAAATCTGTTATTTTTTCCTTTATATTATGTTTATTCGATTTCACCTTCCCACATAAAAACACCATCATCGTCCTCGGTCGTCGGTGGAGCGGCCCACGGTAACGGCAGCGGGGATAGATGGTGTCGCCATCTGTGGGCCGAGAAGGAAAGTGCACGTGGAGTTTATAAGAATATCTAGGGAGACGTGTCTATAGTCACGTCCTCGCTTTCACCGTTGCTGCGGGAGATCCAAGGGCATTTTAGGTAAGTTTTTGGGAGTGTTTTCCTTAGGAGTGGCGGAGAGGGGAGGCGCGGGATCGATCGAATGCACCGGATGACCCGAAGCTCCGAGAATGAACGAGAACGCGCCAGGGTTGATTAGAACGACGCGTCGTCGCGACTGTCGGTTTTTCCGCTTAACCCCCTTCCAAGTACATACTCGGGCGGGTCTCGAAAGACTCGAAACAGATCGAGGAGCAGGGTTTGCGGAAGGAGGATGGAACGAGTTACGCGAAACAGATGTTCTTTTTTCCGTGCGGAGAGTAGAGTTAAAATGCCGAAAGAGAGTCATTTAAACCGTTGAGACACCAGGGGCATTTAAAGAACAGTACTGGTGGGGGAAAATTTAACGCCTCACCCAAATTATGGTTAATTTTAAAAAATTTCCCCATCTTGTGTGTGTGTGTGTAATTTAAGGCGAATCAGCCTCTTGGGCTATTATCGCCTTTCCCCATCTTGTCACGGATGCATGTCGAATTCTGTTCTTCGCAAAAAACAACAAACAGGTTCGTAATTGCGCGATTACGACCCCCAGCGTAACGCTTTATGACGCGCTTTCTGATTTTTCGAATTATCAACGTGTGCCGAAAGTTGAAGAGGCGTATAATGCAGCATAGATGCAAGGAGGCTATTTGTATCGAGAAGAGGCGAGTACGTGAGGCTATGCCACCTAAAGTAACGAGCGAACGCCATAAAAATTTCGCAGCGGACGCGTATAAATCGTAAAATAATGAGGCATTGTTGATATGCACTACGTTACAATACGCACGCACGCATGAAGCTGACCCGAAAAGCTTCGACTATTAGGAAACAATCGTTCGATCAAAGCGCGTGGTCCTCTATCTCGCTCCTGCGTTTAATATTACTTCACGGCATATAGGATACATCATTTGGGAGGCGGTAACAAAAGCGCAGTGAAATAGTAACGGATTCGTATATTCTTCACCAAAGGAGACGGTTAGCAGTCCATACGTTATCTCTTAATAACATGTATTCCGATTATATCTAAGACGGCAATAAAAGCGACTTGCAGCACAACATTATTCGCCGCATTTTTATCAGATGTGAGATTAAATAGACAAAGACGCTGACTGCAATGCAATCTCTGAAGCTTGAACAAGAGTTTCCCCGCGCTTGTCGACTTACGCATTCGATGAATTCAAAATAAAATCGCTCGGAAAAATTATATTTTGGAAAAGTGCTTTTCAAATATACTCTTATCGTTCTTCCTCACGGTTTTCCCAAGGTCGCGACCGCTACAACATCTGGAGTTGCATAGAGTGCGTTTCTTAACTCCCCGCCACTCTTGCTATCCGTGGCTATATTCGAACATAAGAGTAGCGTCTCGTCTAATAGGGGTTGGTGACTGCTTTTAGACTGCAGCAAAACAACGAAGTCCATTCACCACTCCACTAGACGCTAATTTCAGCCCCGTCTTCTTCTCGGAAACTATAAACGGACCCGCTCTATCTTAGGGACTAGTTACTTTTGAGGCAAGGCGAAAGTACGCTCTGTCATCGTCCTAACGAGGGATGCTGGCCAAAAAGACGTTCATTTCAGCCGAGATCATTAGCGCGCATAAGTAAAGGGAACTATGCGGAAGTTTCCTCTACTCCTCCAGATTTTTGATCATATACAACTTGATAATTTACAAAAATATAATAAATGTAATTCTTTATTGCAATTCTTTATAAACGCATTTAATTTTTTTTAGGAGCGATTCAGGTTTTTTGAGATTGACGGAGGTTAATGCTTACTATATTATAACGATGACCAGCAGCAATTAAAAGATCGATTTTAGAATCGAAGGATCACTGAATTACCGCTAAAGACAGCTACGTTGTAATCGATGCATGCATGTGGTTCATTTAACCTTTTTTATGGCCACAGAAGTGACCTTGACAATTGATTTGATTCAAGCTATAACATTACCTCGATAATTTACTTTTTCAATTGACGATATTTAAAGCAGTTATTTTTATTTATACTAGTATAAAAGCCCGTCAATATGACGGGTATGCGTGGATTTAATATTAAATTTAAGGCACTTCCCATTCTTCCTCCTTTTCTCTCTTCCATTCTCCTCCCTCATATTTGAAGTTTATATTCGATTTTTCCCGATTTTTCGACATTTCATAAGGAGGTTGCAATGAGACAAAATCATGAAGGACAAAAACAGATTGAAAATTTATGAGAAAAGTTTCACGTAAATTTAAAACAAATAAACACGTAGCGTAAAAACTTTAAGTCAGAAACGACTCCAATACATTGTTATGATGGACAATTCAACATTTCAAATAGGAAGATACTTCACGCGCACATTGAAAATATCTTTTCGTTTGCAAATTTTATTGGGCAATTTAAAGCAAATTACTATATTTATGATTAAATTCTTTCGATAATTAAGCAAGAAATTTGACGCATGGCCGGTGCATTTATAGTGATTACAAAAAATGTGTGAATTAAAAAAGCTACTAAGTTCTTTCGTCGTCAAGGTAAACAAAACAAAAAGCTAATTAAAATATCAGCGATTGTATGTTCGTTCGCATTTCTTCCACACCTTAGAAATGGCACTGCAGTAAACAAACCCATCGTTCAAATTAAGTCATCATTAGTTTCCTTTCGATTAAAATACATTCAAAATATATAAGAAGAGTTCTCACAATTGATTTCAAATACAATATCAAAGTTCATGTCATTGCTTTTAGATATAGACGTAATTTTTCTAGATCAGCAACAATGCCGTCGCCCTTGACTACGAAATTTTTTCGTCTAAAATTTAGCCAAATTTTCGTGTTAATAACGAATTTGTGGAACGATTCGACTTGTATTCGAAAATTGATGGCTGTAAAATGAATATCCGTTATTTTAGGCGCCGTTTGGGGCAAGTCCCGTATTTATATTGCAATTCTAAGTGATTTTAAAATGCAAATGAAAAATGTGCTGCAACCGTGCAAACACACAGAAAGAAGGACCGAATTGTCTTTAATATATGTTTATTAAACGGTTTCATTGGCAGACAATTTCCACAGCTATGATCATAAGTCGTCGGAGTTTTCTTGTTTTATAAAAAAATATTTAAATTCGAAACAAATCAGCGAGTTTTTGCAGAGATAGGTAAAATCTGGTAGTAGAAAAAAATCGCTCTTCAGGAATGGAGGATGAACGGGTATATATGTCCGAAATTTATATTACTTAAACTTAATCGAAGTTATCTTTGATTTAAAAACGAATTTTATATGAGCCACGAATCCAACTAGCTTAAAATAACTATGAATATTCAATTGGGTTCGGAATGCAAATTTAAAATAGGTGCGCTTAATAAAACGATTGAAATTTCACATCAAATTCAACCGCAATGAAATAAGACCGTTTAAATTAATTAATTAATTAAAAAATTTTAATCTCCCTATATTTTATCAGCATAAGACAGATATTCAAACGGGTTACGGCCGAAGCAATTAAATGAGAAATAAATGTCCAAATAAATAAATAAATGCTTTGGTAAAAAAGTGAAAATTTAACATTGAATGTTATTTTATAGGTTTCCGTCGAAACTGACACTTTCTAAACACGCATAGGCACCGATAGCGACCTGTCCAGGAAAAGTTTCCCCGGAAGTTCCACGATATATCTCGTCCTGCATTTAAAGTTGGCGTTCGTAACAAGGAATTCGACAAAATCGAACGTAAAATAGCCACAAAATATTCTCATGAGTTTTAAGCCACATTAAAAATATATTTTAGAAGCAAAGCAAATGAAGGAGTAATAGTAGATTTTTTGACATTAGATGATGAAAAATCTAACGGAATTGAGCAACCGAAATGAGACGCAGTTTCAACCACGACGTCCTACATTTTTTAGGAGTGTAGGGAGGGGTATGGGTTGGTTTGTTGTTCTACGATCTATAAATAGAACGCCCGCCTACGATTCAACGATGGCCTGTTTTCCAAACGATTACGAGATTTCTCTTTCTTTGTCCATTAACGGTTCCCATCGATCATTTACAACAATTGTTAATTAATTGTTTAACTTGTACGGTTTTACTGCTGGCACACTATTCTGGTAGCTTCCGCTTAACGTACGGGTTACGTTCCTGAAAACACGTTCGTTAAGCGGATGGCGATTTACCGTGTATGTACATGTTATAAATGTAGATGCGTTCCCGTACGAGTCCATGAATTTTTTCTCCCAAAATTTAGCTGGAATATTGTACCGCTGCATTAATAAAGTAACAAACATCCTTATATATTAATTCTCAAGTGTCCGTCTGTCTGTCTGTTCCGGTATTTTTGGACATTTCCCAATGGAATTAAGAGCCAAAACTTTCACAATAGTTAAACCTCTATGAGGTGGTCTCTAGAAAAATCAAACATCCTGGAAAAAGTCCCGGATTCGACTCCGGGAAACAATTATATTTTCCCCTAAGTTTACACGGGATTTTCGATTTTTCAAGATGCAAGGTTTATTCCCTTCATTCATTAAAATATGTACATGGACCGAATTTCTCCATTTTTGTTTTATTCGACGGCTAAAACTATAAAATATCTTATTTTTGCAATGTTCAGATGTTACACGGAAGAATTTGTCAGAAACACGCAATTCTTTTCGAAATTTTATGGTTTTTTTGTACTATTTCCGGGTGTTGCCAAGGCGAACCTCATTGTTGCCTCCGATAAATTAGCGTCTATTAAGCCTTCAAATAGACGAAAGAATTGTGTTATTCGCTTCGCACAATATCAAACTTAATAGATTGCAACGTTAACAATTGAAGATTATTATTATTCAGTAAACATAGAAAGAGGAAGAATAACGGAGCCAAAGAGTGGCAAATCAAGTCGTATATTGATGCCAGAATGTAATAAATTTCAAGCGCTTCATTTTCTGGGAGAATTCAAATGGTTGTCAGGAATTTATTAACTAATCAAACAATTACACTTACTATATATATATACAGGGTGTCCGGTGACTTTATGTCATAACTTCGGGATCTTATTCCTTAAGTGATTTTGAGTAAAAAATGTCATATAAACATGGGTCCGATTCTCATTTGTTACAGAGCTACGGGCAATTGAAATTATCTCGTACTTTGATTTGTACAACTTAATGGCTGAAAAATGCATTGTTTAAATAATTATTCGTATACAATAATTGTTGAAAAATGAACTATTTAAATAATCATTCGTTTACATTGATACTTAATCCATTGTTACAACAATTGTTCAAAATGGCCGTCTTCAGCTTGGATGCACAATCTGGCCCGTTTAAGTAGGGAACGTGAAACAGCACGAAGAACTGCAGCGTTATTAACGCGCCTCGCAGCATCAAAAATTAGCTGAATAAGATCTTGGAAACATCATAACACGAGAAGCAAAATGTACGGATGAGATCAGAAATAGAATAGGAAAAGCAAAAGCGGCTTTCAGGAGAAAGAAACAACTACTTAGAGGGAATATAAGGGAAGAATATGCAAGAAGTTGATAAAATGCTACGTATGGAGTATAGCATTGTATGGGGCAGAAACATGGACGCTAAGGAAAAATGACATAAAATACTTGGAAAGCTTTGAAATGTGGACTTGGAGGAGAATGTTGAAGATAAAATGGACAGATAGGATGAAAAACGATGAAGTGCTACGAAGAATAGGAGAGAAGCGAATGATTATGCAGACTATCAGAAAGAGGAAGGCTAACTGGGTTGGACATTACCTGAGGAGAGAGAGTATGATTAAAGATGTGTTAGAAGGAAAACTAGATGGAAAAAGGGAACGAGGTAGGAAAAGGTTTCAGCTGATAGACGATTTGAAAGGGAAACTGAGTTATCAAGATATGAAGAGGACAGCGGAAAATAGGAGTATTTGGAGAACCAGGTTTAACCATGAATAAACACGGACCTGTCTACGGACAGACTACCTATGATGATGATGATTTCATAAACGCGCTTACGTTTTCGCTCTGTCTGTCCGCTGTGCAATCAACTAAATTAAAATAGCGAGTAAACAGTAAGAGATCTAAGACGGAAATTTGCGGGGTGTGTATGATATATCTATTATGCCATTTATTACGCTGTCGAAGAAATTTTTGTAGAGAAATCATGGGACGTCAGGGGGCTTTCAAAATTTTCAAATCACGATTCTGAACAAATGGTTATAGATAGAAAGTTAAAATTTTTCACTATTCGTGTGACCTTCAATGCCATCTATAACACTGCAGAAGAAATATTTTTGGAGAAATCGGAGAGCATCAGAAGTGCCCATTTTAGTAATGTAGTAGTATGGTCATATCATAAGCTAATAGTCGTTAGATTAGAAACCTAACATGAGTAGGAATATAAATGTACTTTTTAATTAATTATTGAATAAATTACTTTGTCATACAATTATCATCAATAACTGCTTCCTACATATATATATATATACTACTTATAGAAGTGCTACAGAACTGAAATTTGCCATGAAGATAAATCTGGGAAAATCCGAAATTCCAAAAAAATATATATATTTAAGGTGTCTTTTTGACCCCAATGTCCATTTTTAAACACACATAAGAAAAGCATTGAAAACGGTGCAAGGCTATATAAAATTGCTTTTTAGGCGTTCTTTACCAGCGAAGCGATAACAGCGGAACGCCTTATGGACACGTCTGGTCCGTCCGTACGTCGTAACTTTCATCTCCTAAACAGCTGGATGAGTGATCTTTATTAAAATTTATCGCCCAATTGTGATTTGAATTTTTGTGAATCCGTCAATTAGAACTTCCACTTTACATAATTACTTTAACCCCTCAACGTCGTCATAAGTGCAGGTAACCGACCCTATAAACGTCACGTGCCGTCGTCATACGTGCACTGCACCGATCCGGTACGTTTGGCTTAATTTTGCTTTTGCCTGATCAAATATAACAGTATCTGTTTTTTAATTATATAGATTAAGGTTTGGCGTTTATTTTTATGTTAAATTTTGCATTTTTAATACCTTATTTGCAAAGATATTGCCTTATTGTTTCGGTACATATTTCTTGCTGCTGCATGAAATTTTGAATTTTTAACCTTCCAAATCTCTGAAACCTACGATGAGACGAACTTCATTTCGACTCGAAAGGGACATCTATAAGTGATTTGGAAGTGTGGGCGAGATTTGTGGGGATTTCACGTCATTTTTGTTCACCTCAGCAGAATGCGTTCTCTATCCACGAACGTTTTATAGAGCAAAGCAGTGAGACAATGTGGGTTTTACAAACAGACTCACTTTTCTCCGAAGGATAAGGATCGGCATAAGCCATCATAGAAAAGGGTGAGCAAGAAAGGTAGAAGCCTACGTGGAAATATGCCGACTGATCCCATGAGCGTTTTTACACCGAACGTTTCTCACATCTCTCCAGGCAGATCGAAAGAAGTCTTTGCCCTGAACGGTGGGTGCTTCTTGTGGTTTTTATTTTTTCTGTGATTTGTGTGAAATTGTGTATTACGTTTGTGCGTTTTTAATTGTGTATTATGCTTGATTTTAGTTGTGTGTTACGCATGTTTATCTGCTCTGTGACGCCTCTCACTCTTGAGATCAATATTTTTTCTTACGCGTCAACACTTTGAGAGTTATAAAGAAAGGGAGGATCTGGGCTAGTGCTTGGTTCAGCATCTCGACAATATAATGGGAATGAGTGAGAGAAACACTTATCTGAAATCACTGCACAAACAAGCCATGATCAGAGCGCATGGGAAGCGCTTTCATCGCACAACAAATATTCTCTTGCCGCTCTGAAGAAGTTAGTCTGAGGGAAGCATTTACGCTGTACGCAAGCAGCTATTGTTCGTTTTTTCCTGTGATTACTTTTGTTTAATTTCTAAGAGGTTAAAAAAGGCGAAGTTTTCATGGCGTCAACCAGTAGAAAAAGGCAATCAATACCTGGTGATAAAAACGAGACGGAATAATTACTTGAAAGTGATTTGGAAGAAAGTGACAGTTCAGACAGTGATAGTGGGAATCATATTGAAGATCGTGCTAAAATTACTTAGGTAAAAACCTTTATTTTTGGCATTTTTTTGTCGAGTGAGCAAATACGAAACCTCCTCTCTCTCTCCTGTCCCTGCACCCTTCTAGCACCTTTGTTTATCCTCATTAGAATGTTTTTTCCGAAAACTTACGAGGATGATGTAGAAATCTACGATAAAGCAGTAAACATGAAGTAATCCGTAAAACTGGAATAAAGACGTGCGATATAGCGCTTCTGTGAATGCATAAAATACATCATCAAACCATTTCACCCCAAAGGAACACACAAAAAAGTAAAAAAATATATTATAAATACTCACAGTTTTATGCAAATTCTCAAAAAATTTCAGAGGAATCTAATCAATAGGTAAAAATCTATGCATTTTTTATAAGTTTACTTCGGATTAGCTGATTCATTTAAATCTCCTCCGACCTCCAGGATGGCATTGATTTAAATACCCTCCGCGCTTGAGGGGTTAATAAACTTATACTCGTATCTCGTTAAATGGCATCTGTCAAGCAACAATTAAATATCAAACTTTTATCTCCTTAGCTCTTATATGATCTGCGAAGATCCAGAGATCACATCGATCGCGAAGATCTCTCACCAAACAACAATTAAAAATCCATTTATTTCTCACCCATGCTCTTATATTATCTGTGAGGTATAGATTAAAAAATTTATTTAAACAGAGAGCAACATTTACTACAAGATAGTCCCCGAGACTATAGTTTCGGGGATAAAAATTCGAGAATCACATAATCTTTCGTTATCGTTCCATACGTATTTCCAATTAAGAACGCCTTTGTATTCCATTTATGGAGTATATTTTCCATCTTGTTTAAATTAGTTATAATCAAGATACAAAGTCGGGACATGCACCGTAATGTGGAAAAAAAGAATTGTTTATTTTCCTAGAAGGCAAAAATCCAAATCCATGCTGAATTTGCGTAAAAATTCGATTTTAATCATAAAATTATGAAAAGTTTTTCGGTTTTCAATAATAAAAAATATTAACTGCCATAGCAACAACTCCAATGCCTTTCAATAGGGATTGTTTCCACACTTCAAGAGCATCGATTTAATGCTTAGACTGCATTATAATCCATTTTATTTCAGCCAACGACGTATACCTATGATGACGTGATAATTTAAAATTAATTCTTTTATCCAGATAAGTAGTAAAAGCCGCGGATGATGTTGCCATAATCCTAACACACAACATATCCTACTTTTTAAGTAAATTTTAGTTTATCATATAGATTATTTTCTTAATGATGAATACAGTTATTGCTGAAACAGGGAGATCTGAGCCATGAAACTTGAAATTCGAAAACTTGGATGCGAGCCGATTGCCAGAGAATTAAGAAATTCCGGATAAATGTCTTAATTACGCGGAAAATAAAGGCTATTATCTTATTTATAAGGACTCTGCGTAGTTCAAATGCTGTCGTTTTAGTTTATTTACGAGTTTAGATCTTGGTGTATGGTGATTTGTTAAGCGCTTGCAGTATGCAAGCATCGAAAACTAAGTTTATAAAGAATGTTAAATTTACAAGTCTAAATAAACTTCAATAAATAAAACACTTTTTCATATTGTAAAATCCACTTGGGAAATCTCCACATTGTGGAAAGCTTCCATAATAGAAATAAAAGACATTTCTATTTTCATATTGCATCAGCAAATGAAGCTCCCATAGCTGAAAAATCTTTTTAAATACTTCTTCAGAGCATATGCTAAAGGTTTTGCCACTTGGCAAAAGATTATAGAAATTATTTTGGTTAGTTGCTGTCGAATATGCTAACTAAAACTGACCACGAAAAATGCAATGTGCACCTAAGTGAACTCCGACAACTTTTAGCGAATGATCTTAGGCCTTATTAATAGTCATCGCAAAACAAACCTTTCCCGTAATTTGAAGACGTTTGAATTAAAAGGGTAGACGCTAAGAATCATTGGGATACGTGGTATAGAAATGCTGTCCTTTTGAACATCCTGTCAAAATAACTGATTCAATAAAAAATTATTTAAGAGGAGGAAAAGGAAAAATAGAATATATTTTCAATTAAAAAGGCAAATAAAATCAGTTTTAAAGCCTTATCACACCACTATTGTGGTTAGAATGACGCATTCTTCTTGTTTCTACGTTCTGTAGCTGTTGAGTTATAGAGTCACACACATACATAAAAACTCTTTATTTTATAGATTTATAAGATTAGAAAATATATATTATTTATACGTAGCCATTGCAGCTGCCGGGGCTTTATTCGCTTGGCAATAAAGCCTTGGACGGCGCCTTTATCACATCTATAATTTAGAACATTTGGCGCCTGTGGCAAGTGCTCCACTTGACCTCCCCTGGCGCTGTTCTTGTATGCAGTAGTAGGTGCGGCTTACAAGGAATAGCCCCATTAAATTTAATGGTAAAATACCGAAAACATTTCAAAATATTTATCAAATTTCCGTGAAGCTAACTAACTAACATCAATTCTGAATATAAAAAATATAAAATGGATAGCGTACCCGCCACGTAGAGTCATCAAGATTAACTGAGCCATCCAGAATCTAAATTTTTCGTGAGAATAAATGTCTGTGATTCTGATGAAGTATGTTTACCATCATGAAATTTATTCATCAGTCTTAAAAAGCTCGAAAAAAGAAAAGAAAACAATCTTATCTCGACGAACTTATCATCCTGAGTAATAAAATAATAACATTCGATTAGACCGAGCAGTATTGATAACAAAGGTTACCTTGACTTTGACTCCTTTCTTCACGGCGATTCAAAAGATTCTTTTCACGTAGCGATCGATAAGGCACTCTTCGGTACAAAATAGAGGATATTAATAAGAGGCCAACGTGTCACACGTCGCGCTGGGGGCGGTTAGGGGTTTAACGAAATTTCACAGCCACATTAATGATGAATAGGATAATGCAAAAAGGAAAGATGAGAGCGGAAATTTCATAAAACCTGCTTTAAGATTTAAACTTTACTGATGACTGCATTTATTCATTCCGCTTTATCATTGATAGATGAGGTGATATATTCAATAGAAGAGTTCTGAAAGCCAAGAAAAACCAGTGTGAGGGAGCTTTCAAATAGATCTACAGCCAATCACTGAAAAGGCAACGTTGCCACATACTATACAAACACTCTCCCTTGCCATTCCCTTTGTCCCCTTCTTGTGCGTGGTTTGGCAACGTAGCACCCTCCCCTGCTATCTGCCAGAGCTCAACCTGGAGCATAAATTGCGGGGTGCTTATCCGCGCTTTCGGGATCCCCGAAAAAACGCTTAAAAACTCGCACTAAATTAAATGAACAAGAAATTAAAGAAAATTCGCAACAAAATTATGGAAATCTATATCAAATTCATTGACCAAGGCCTTTTTGAAAAACTTCTCTCGCTATCAAAACTGTTTTGAAAGATAAAATTGAAAACTGAATAGACACTAAGGAACTGTTGCATTTAATAATGATTAAATACAGACTGGCATCAATCTATAGGAATGTATGCGCAGATTTGATGATATTGTATTTGACATTGCCAGTAACTGTGTCGTCAAATGAAAGATCTTTTCCAAAATTAAAGTTAACAAAAAACTACCTACAAACTTGTGCGGCCAGAATAACAGTATTGATCACTTATTCCAATAGAAAACTCAAAACCATTCAAAATGAAAACTGGTGTTGATTGAGAAATTTTTAGAATTGAAATGTCGAAAAAAAATCAATACAAAATTAAATTCCAATAAAAATAATATTATAACGATTTCTTTAGATAGGTAGGAGGGAGGCAGAAGTTTTTACTTGCATGGGGGTCCTAAAATCGTAGTTACTCCCCTGCCTACAACAACTATAATTTATTGTTTTGCTTATGAATCAAAGAGGAATGAGCGTTTTTAACAGGAAGTCTAGAGTTATAAACTATCATTTGATCGTTTATCGAATCGGTGGTTAAAAAGTCAATAATAGTCGAAAATAGTAAGTGGACGCGTTATATACAACGCCGAAGAACTTAATTGAAAAAAGACTTGAATATGGGAGATCTCCTAAAATGCTAGTTCAAAAACCTTTCGGGCCATTCTGTGGCTAGAATTTTTTCGTCTCGAAATGTCTTCAGCAACTATCGCCCGAAGTTATAAAGGAAGTCGTAGTTGTGAGAAGATATTCACGGAAACTAGGCGCAGAACAGATAGTTTTGAGAAACTTTAGGCAGGTTAAAAACCTCGCTTGCCATACACCAGTGGTGCCCCAACTTTTCTAATGGCGGGCCACATCAGTGGTTGCGGATCCCTTGGCGGGCCGCATTAGAAGTTGCCAATTCTTCGGCGGGCCGAATTAGAGTTGAAATCGGAAAATTTCTATATGTTCTGAGGTGCCATATAAGTGAAAATCACGTCTAATTGAGGTTTTCCTGGCTAACATTTCAATATTTAAAGTTTTATTATGAAAAATTTCAAAAAATGTATGAATTTGTGTATTAAATTTTTCAAATTTATTTTTCGCCTTAGCTTCGCGGGCCGCACAAAAATCCTTCGCGGGCAGCATTTGGCCCGCGGGCCGTAGTTTGGGCACCAGTGCCATACACCATCGAAGCAAGCATGTAGGATGCACGTAAACGTATACATATAAAACGTCCGGTGAAGTATGAATCACGGTAATAAATTACCGAAGGAAGAAAATTAATTTTCACGGTGAATCGACGTAGGATAGCTCGGATAAAAATATCCGATGTGATGTAGTTGCCATATAGAGGTTAAAGACTAATATTAACTCAACAACGAGACCGAACGACAAAACAACACCCACTTGAAGGGCGTTGTGCAAATGTCATTATGACAACGCAATTCGCGAGCGATGAAACGACATTTCTCGAGAGCGAGTGCCTCAAATAAAGGCCGACAAGACTCGAGCTCGTACATAAAATAAAGGAGTAATTTCTAAAGCGTTGGGTGTCTGAGAAATTATATCCAAACATCAACTCGGATAAACTTAGTTGCGAAATTTTTTTGCAACTCCCTCCCTCGCGCGAATCCATTCAAAGCGACCAATAAAAAAATTAAACAAACGCGCACTCCTGCATCCGTTTACCTTGTGTCGTGTTACGCATACGTATTCTGTGATATCCTTCGGTACGGTCTTGCCCTTCGCAGAAAACCGCACGACCGCGGACAAATCTCGCGGGGAAGCCAACGTGTTTATTTCCACGACCACTACACGGGCGGGAAGGGAATGAGAGGAGAAGGAATTTTTTCCCCTGTTTTTTTCGAAGGTGAGTCGAAAGTGATTGCTCAAAATGGAGGGAGGAGATTAATGAAAGAGAATGTGCTTTCTGTTCTTTAAAAAAAGAGAGCGAGCGATGCTGTGGTATTCGGGTGTGATACCAAAGAGCTGCGTGACTTTTAATCTCGTTCAATCCTACTTGACGCTTAAAAAAAGAACTGATTGTGAGACCTAGAAAGTCTACGTCGTAAAGATACAGAGAATGAGCCTATTATACAGAATGTTGCAGAAGTAACGCGACACTACTACTTCAAACAGATGCAATAGTTCAGACTAAAGAGTGTTTAGTCACAGGATGTTGTTATGTTATTTATCATATTACTGATGCACTTGCTCGTCAAAAATGAAGGGTATGCATGAATTAAAGTGTTAAATCGAAATGAAAACACTTCGAGGTGTATGCCTTATCCAGTCGTTAATTCAAAATAGTAACGTAAATAAATCAAAGGCTCATTGTCAACACTAATCTAGTCTAACAAAATTAATGTCAATTATCTTTATTATTATACCTTGACGATTATACACGTTGAATAAAGTTACCCACATATATTTACAGGCCGTCTCCTTTGAAAAATTGACGCAACACAGTAACGGTTGAAAAAATCGACAACTTATTTCTTGCTATGTAATTCATTCATTCATTCGTGTTCTGTCTTGTGACAGGTCCTACCAATTAATTAATTAATTGGTTTTGACTAGGGAATATACATGTAATGTAATTATTTGACAAAAATTTGTGCGCAGCGATTGAAAAACGGAATTACAATGAATAGTTAAAATGTAAACAAAGTAATGTTTTTTGTAGGATAAAATAAAAATATTCTAATGCAACATTTTGAAATGTTTTTGTTAAAAATTCCCATGCAACTTCATCAATTTCTTTCTTTACAACTTACGCTAATAGCTATACAGTTGACGCATATCTAAACAATTAACAAATACACCCATAAAAAGCTTAACTTTAATCAATTATAACACAAGAAAACTGCATTCTACGCCCATATTAGTTATCTTTATATATTAATACTCAATGTCTGTCCGTCCGTCCCCCTTTTTATCTCTCGAACAGTTTGTCATAGAGAAATACTGTAAACGCCATTTTGTTTTTGCCGACTAGGAGACCCAGAGAAAACTATTTTCGTTTACATAAGTATCCCGGATTCGACTCCGGGAGACGATTACATTTTCCCATATGTTTACACAGGAGTATCGATTTTTCAAGGTGCAAGGTTTATTTCCTTCATTTATTAAAATGCGTAAATAGGGACCGAATTTCTCCATGTTTACTTTATTCGACGGCTAAAACTGTAAAATACGTTATTCTTGCAATTTTTAGACGTTATACGGAAGAATTTGTCAGAAACACCTGTCTATTTTCGAAATTTTATAACTTTTTCGTACTCTTTCCGGGTGTTGCCAAGGCGACCCGCATTGTTTCCTCCGATTGAAGTAGCGTCTATTAAGCCTTCAAATAGGCAAAAGAATTGAGTAATTCGGCTTTTTATGAAGCATCGAAATTATAATTGTATCAATGTCAAACTTAACGTTGCAACGTTAATAATTGAAGATTATTATTATTCAGTAAACTGCGTGTGGGCTGTGGGCATTTTTAACGATGATGATTTTAAACATGGAGATTTCTGACTGACTTCGCAAACGTTTTTACGGGTACCACTAGTTTATATAAATGCGCAATGCTGCCCAATATCTAAATCCAACTTGGTATATATGTCACGGTAAATGTGCGTAGTCCGGTAAATGTGTACATTTCCCGGTTAATGTGCACATTTACCACCAAGTTCGGTAAATGTAAGTATAACATACTTTTACCGATTGGATTGGGGAAATGTACACATTTACCTAGAGATACTGGTAAATGCGGATAAACGTCGCAACACAGACCACAACTTGGCGGCGTCGCGAACATCTGTTGCAGTTTAGAAGTACGGTAAATGTGCGTTGTCCGGTAAATGTGTTAATTTCGTGGTAAATGTGCACAACTAAATTAAATTTGAACATGAAGGAAAATTTTACTCGGCCCCACCGGGTTGGGTAGGTTAGTCGATGTGTTTTTGGTTCCTCCTCACGTTCATTGTGTTCCCCTCTCGGGTTGGGAAGCGTTCACTTAATATATACCAGTGGAGCCGAACCCTCGATGATTTTTATTATAAATTAACGTAATTATTGAAGTGTAACATTTCTCATTCTTACTTATTTCCACATTTACCAAGGCACGCCGGTGTAAGTGCACATTTACCGGGAAATGTAGGGGTAATACGTATTTCTGGAAACTTAAACTTACATTTACCGATCTTGGTGGTAAATGTGCACATTTACCGGTAAATGCGCACATTTCCCGATTACGTAAGTTGACCGTAACATATAATTCCATGAAGTTGCTCTTAACGAGGACATCGTGACGAAGGAAATTATAATCATAGTTCATTTATACAGACTAACAATTTTCATGACCAAAACCGGTGACGAACTGTCTCTCGATTAGCCTCTAAAAAAGTTGGCAATCACCATCGATGGCGACGGTTTTGTAGCCGAAATACCCCTCTGGTTTTCCCAACCTTTTTATGGTATGGCATAGACAATATTTGCCAATTCGGTTTTAGCTATAAGGTGAGCTCCATAATTCTCATTTAAACCTTAAATGCCTGAAACTGCTGCACTAAATTTGAGCGTGTACTTTATAGTGTCGCTCGGTCATACAACTTTCAGGCGCGACCTTGATTCAATTAGGGCCACTTCTAAAACGATCAATTAAATGCTACTTGGAACGTTAACCGCTATAAACGGACAGTTTTGCGGCTTTGGCGCTGCCTTCAAAAGATTCGGAAATTAGGGCTCTCCTTAAGAAAAGAATTCGCTTACGAACCGTAATTGGATCAACTCCGAAAGTCGTCGTCATTTTTATCTTCGCATTAACTACGCGGATAAGGCGAGTAAAGGGATCTAAAATTAGGCAATGAGCAAAAAAAATCGAAAGTATAAATTAAAACTGCACATTTCCAAGAAAAATATTTCAATATGGCAGCAATGAAGAATAAATTAAGATAGAGAAAACAGGATATTTACTGGGCAATGGAAAAACGATATTTCCTGGAATTTCACGCATTTTCTCACGTTTAAGATTTTTTTGACTCAAATTGTTAATATAAACTCCGAAATCGTATAGTTTAATAAACGAATATCCCGTCCAAACTCGGCTTCAAGCGATAAAACTTTGACACACAACTGCATCTTCCAACCATGGCGTGTTGCCTCACCTCTATTTTCTCATTTCGATTAATTTTGTTAAAGGGAATGTTTGTTATCAAGATCAATAAATAAGAATTCCACCGTAAACCGATACAGGTATCTGTAATCTTTCAAGCTCTATAACTGTCCCTAAACAGATACTCTGCCGGAGACGAAAACGGACATATCGGATACAAGGTAACCTGCGATTTAAGAAAATTTCCTGTAAAGGATATAGGTAAATATCAAGTTAACTAATGTATTTAAAGTGGAAAATACTGCTGATATTTTAACTTTTGAAGGAAAATTTGAATGCTAAAGATGGAGTGGATGGAAAAGATTCAGCTAATAAACGATTTAGACAGGATTAAACAAGATGGAAAAGTATACTCCATAGTCCACAGAGAATTCAAAAGCGTCCTTTAGGGGAAATTCTTATGAAACGGTATCGAAAGATTGAGCGATTCTCAAATTTTTATCTCCGAAACTATAACTCGTAATTATGTGGTCTCAAGGACGTTTATATGGCAAATGAAGTCCTTTGTCCGAATATTTTTTTAAATCTATACCTCACATCATATGGGCATGGGAGAGAAAAATATGGTATTTAATTGTCGTTTGACGGATGCCATTTAAACGAGATACGAGGATAAGTTTATTAAAATATTAGCGTAATTGCCCATCAAATATGACAGGTATGCGTGAATTAATTATTAAGTTCAAATTGAAACAAAATTTAATTAAACCAACTTTTATAGGCACTAAAAAGTAAACAATAAATATAAAATTCGCATAATTGAGTGTTACAGAGAGTGAAAATAATTTTGGGTGAATAAAAATTGTATGACAAAGAAATAAATTACGCTATACAATTCTTATACGCCCAAAATTATTTTTAATTTATGGAACATTTCATTTTCTCTCACTTCCTCTCTTTCTCTCGTCTTCTTTCTTTCTTCCTCTCTCTCCTTCTCTCTCTCTCTCGTATTAAAGAAGTCAAAGAACGCTTTCCTTACCCATATAATATAAGGATTAAGGCGACAAAATCTCGAGGGTTAACAATGACACGGTTGGAAAGGCAACATATCGTTAAAAAGCATAAATTTTCCAATTAATATGATTTAAACGTATAACTTGGCTTGATAGGGTTCGATTTAAATCGATAAATGTCGATAAACAACGAATTAAAAAAAATTAAATTCGACGAAAATGAATTGTCGTCTATAAGTGTCGATTTTCACCACTACATTTTCTACGAAATTTATGCGTCATGATTTTAAAACTTTGTTATCCGCTCTCAAACTTAACATATTTTACCACCAAACATCCCAAACTGTAGAGACAGTCTGTATTTGTCAGTCATATCAAACGGCAACACAACAATCGGAACTTGCTTTCTAATGTCGCTTGTGTCACTGTCTTAAGGGCACAAACTGAGCAGCCGTGGGATCCAAAGGTAAAGTACAAAATATTATGATCGGTTTATTGTGCTCTCTTTCTTTACCCTCGGACAGATCCGATAATCCATGCGCACTTTGGACTCCATTTACCGAAAAGTCGGGGGACGTCTCTGGCGTCCTCTGCGCGACATTATCTGCCGACCTCCTCCAAGAGGCGAAATGAAAGGTTTCCCCGGACTGAAAAATGAGTACCGATCGTCAGATGGGATTATGGCATTTCGAAAAGCGCCCTGTCATAAAATTTATATAATTCATCTGAGAGTGTCCCCCGTGCCTAGTTTCTTTTGCATTGCACTCGGGGCTTTTTTCCGCATTCATAGTCGTTTATTACTGAACAAGATGATACATTTTTCATCAAAATATTCATTCATACATTAGGTTGTGCATTATACTCACGTCAAATTAACTTCTCACTAATGATCACAATTTCGTGAATTTATTGCAAAAAATTTGCTGTTCCAGGTTAATGGCCGAAGTCAGCAGGAACACATTCGCCAAATAAAATAAATAAAAGAAGCCTTTTTATTTACGCACTTTTAGTTAAACTTAATTTGAAGGAATTCAATTTATAACACTTTTCTAGATAAAAATTGCTGAAATGTATTGAAATAAACATCAATATTAGATATCGCTTTTTAAGAAATATAAACGTCGATGTTTGTGTGTATTTCTGGCTAATCAATCTCTTGGATTATCATTGCCAAAATATAAACGTCGAAAACTAAAATGCCTAAGTAAATGTATAAAAATAAACGTTTATGCGCTTCAATGATTTTTAGGGAAAATAAACAATGGTAGTAGTTGCTTTTTAAGTAATATTAACGTCGCAAACTACCAAACCTAGTAAAGTAAACGTCGATATTGAGCGATAAATTGGAAACTTGGCAACATAGCGTCGTAGCCAAAGTGAAATAACTGGAACGCGAGCGAAATAGTTCGAGTCCCAGCCGCGCGAGCAGTGGAAACAGATTATAGTAAGTAAACCAAGTTTAAAGTCTCTTAAGTTTCTTGGTTTTCGAGAAATGCTGTCCACAACACACATTGCCTTTTATTAATGTAGATTTATGTAAATTGGAAGTTTTAATTGACGAATGCAGTTCAAAATCACAATTTTGCGATAAATTTTAATAAGGATCACTCATACTTAATTTAATAAGAATCCGTGCACCGGTTTAGGAGATGAAAGTTACGACAGACGAACGAGATGTGCCCATAAGGCGATCTCCTACTGCTGGTAAAGAACGCCTAAAAATGAAAGCCGTGGAGGACAGGACGATTTGGAAAATTCAGTTTAATCTATAATCACGAACCGGCTTACTGGAAAACTAATAATGATGATGATTTCGACTTAAAACCTTACTTTCTTTCCTATGCTTTCCTTACACCGAACGTCATATTAATTACCACAACTTTCGCCTAAACGTAATGGCAATTGGATGATAGGATCGAAGGATAGCCAATAATCATCATAGAACATTGGTCTATGGAGGAATTATAGGAAATTCCGTAAACATTTTTGAGATAGAAATAAATTTTATTTCTGGACAAGGCTGCCGTAATAAAGTTTTACTTGCGACTAAAATTCGTTCAACCTGTTTCTGGTTAAAATAATGTCTTATACTACGGCCGTCCTTATATTTACCTTTATTTAAGCTTAAAATACGAGTAAAATTTATGATAAGTTAAAAAAATTCCAAGCAAGGTCAAAACCATATTTTGCGGTTGAAAAATTGTGTTCTTAATCCTTTTCACGCGGGAGATCTCCCTTATAATGCGGATCCTCCTATTTCCAGATAAATGCTGGCAGAAAAAGTGCGAATATCATGTGAGAAAGCATGCTTTCCATTTTTCACGTGAAATTTTTATTCGCATGATTTATATTTTTTTCAACTAGCTTTCTTTCTACGTCTATCTTTTTTAAAGTTAAATTTTTTCGAAGGGAAATTGCAATAGGAGAAAAGAAATACGGTTGAGCTTTCTCGTAGTTATATTTACCCTGAATTATTGTGTCATCATTCATCTAATTCATCTAATCTAATGAATCGCTAAAAATCTCTACCGTTATCACTCGATTTTCCTTATTGCAGAGTTCACTTAATTTATTTTGAGAAATATGTTTCTTATGTAATTTGTAACACTACGAAACTGATACAAATCATTGTAATTAACCGAATACCCCAATCCAGCTCGCCCTCTCAGCCAAACCAATACAACTCGATCCCAAACTAACGCAGCTCTATACAGCATATTATCAAGAAACTCTATTACATATTTGTCCTTAGTTTTCCAAAACAATACCGATTCACTGTAAGATTCTTGCTTCCCTATTCAACCTTTCAACAAACATTCTCATAATTCACGCTTCAATTGTTTTCCGTGATCTTTTCCTTTCCCTTTCCGAGTTTTCTCTTTAGTTTGTTTTATTTTTAAAGTACCCGCAATAACTCTCTTTTCCATTGTTCACGTCCGATTCGATTTTTCCTTTTCTCCATAGCTCAAGCCTCTTTGGTGCATACGGGCAATAATGTAGTTATACATTGAGTCCCATGCATCACTTATTTCCCTCCCTTCACAACATCATAATTCAATACAAAAAGCGTCCTCTAAATCTATCTCTCTCCCTCGTGGGCCAGAATAGTTCCACCATTTCATGAGATTCATTCCTCCGTTGATCTTTGACATCGTATTTCGCACAAAGATATACGTTTTATACTAGGTTTACGTTTGTTTCTCGTCCATATTTTTTAAATCATTTCATGAGAAACTTTCAAATTTACAATACGCACTTTAAAATCGAAGCTTTTTTGTCCTATTTCAATGCCTTAATTTTTTTATACAGACCTAGTGGAATGGAATACGCGCAATTCGGCCGAAACTGATTCATAAATACATATATTTTTTCAAAATGAAATGGAGTCGTCGTAAAAAAGGCTTTATTGCAGAGCTTATATTTGTGTTTTTGAATAAATCTGGTAAAAATCTCAACTTCTTTTTTATAACTGGCAGAATTGAGATAAGATATCCGTTCTCGAAAACTGGCAAGACTCGGAGAACTAAGTTCTCCTTTACTGCTCAGCTTTTTCCAATAGTCTGGATAAGTCCAAGAAATCTTTTAGAATTGTATTGTTTATTTCGAGAAATTATCGAAATTATCTCGTCGCCAACATTCATAAATTATACTATCGGGTACGAATCCTGCGCGAGTAGGATTTTTTCTCAAGGTCATCCGGCCCCCTGTTTGCGTGGTTTGAGGAGACCGCGCAAATTCAGCTGTTCCGTCCTTCGGAAGGGACGTTAAGCCGTTGGCCCCCCTGGTGTTCTTCGCAAGAGCAGGCAAATGCCGGCACCGGGTTTCCCTCCTCCCTTCTGTGTGTGTGTCCGGTGTGGAAGGCAACGGGAAACCACCACACCGTGTATGTATTCCCTAGTCAAAAGCCAATTAATTAGTTAATTGGTAGGACCTGTCGTAAGACAGAACACAAATGAATGAATGAATGGATTTAATGAAATGCATTTGAGTCACTAGAAAATTTGAATCATTGAGTATTTAATGCTGTTTCATTGCAACTAACTTCAATATCTTTGTGTAAAATACCGAAAGAATTTAGTATTTTGCAAATAATATAACAGATAAAATGACTAGTTATCCTAAAAGCGTCATTTACTAAAAGACGTGGTACATTATCTCAAAATAATTTCTCTTTATCATCCCTTAACTTCTCATTACGACCTCGAAATACTGCGGGTAAAAACCTAAATAATCTGAAGACTTGACTGTAAATCCAGTTTTAGGCGTTTCTTACCAGAGAAGCGATAGTAGCGAAACGCCTTATGAGCACGTCTCGTCCGTCCGTCGTGACTTTCATCTCCTGAACCGCTGGACGGATTTCGATTAAATTAAGTATGAGTGATCATTATTAAAATGTATCGTCTAATTATGATTTTGAACTGCGTCCGTCAGAACTTCCCCTTTATATAAGCACTTGACTAAACTTATATGTATTCGTATCTCGTTAAATGGCATCCGTCGAGCTAAAATATTTTACTCTCCCCAGCTCTTATATGATCAGTAAGGTACCGATTAAAAACTTGTACTGTACTGTAAGCGATACCAATTCTTCATTCCCAAGCTTGTGCATACTGTTGTAAAAGTACCTTGTTATGTAATGTTTGCATGTTAATGTATATTATTCTGTATTTTTGTAACTAATATTACCCTACATATTGTATAGCCTGTGAAGAGTCTGATTGTACAACTTGTATAATACATAAGATGATAGTAAACTCGACTCTACTCTACTCAACTTTATTCGGATAGAGTACCACATTTGTCATAAAAAAGTTCGTGAGACCACGTAACATAATGCGACTTATACTTTTGGAGGTGGAAATTTGATATAATCTCAAGCATAACATCACATATTTTTATCAAGAATGAGGTCAGGCTCAACCCTGTGGAATTTACTCATCGAGAAAAAGAAAGAACTTTGTCACTTCCACAAAGTTCTTTCTTTTTCTCGATCACATATTTTGTTTACATCGATCGCTACGACGATTCTATCTGCAAACAACGATTAGAAATCCACATTTTTCTCTCCTAGTTTTTATGTTATGTGAGGTATAGATTAAAACGTTTATTCGGATAGAGAGCAACATTTACCGCAAAAAAGTCCAGGAGACCACATAATTACGACTTATAGTTTCGGAGATAAAAATTCCCATTAATAACGCCTTTGAAATCTCTGTATATTCAATTTATGAAATATAACTTTCCTTCTTGTTTTATATAAAGATCGATTTGATACTTCTTGTTTATTACAACCAACTTGAATGATAAAAAGCCCGCGATAACGAGAGTTTTTGTCTAACGATTAACAAATTCTTACAAGAAAATTCTCAACATTAATAAATGCGATACAACTCAAGATTTAATTACGGCTAGTAAAAATGAATTTAGTTTTAACAAGAAATCGTACGGTGCCTCATTTGCATGCATTTAAAACTAACACTCTGCGTAGTTACGTGGCGTGGCTAGAGTAAAGATAAAAGCGACATGCTCATGAATAATATTTAAAGTAACGTTGCTGAACAAAATGTTTATCAATCATGAGCACAGCTTAGCCTTGTCTGGTGCTGCTAAATATTAACAAGTTAAAAAATAATTGCAAAAGCAGATTCCGAAAGCGCTTTTTTTAGAATGCTCACGTAAATTTTTGGAATCGTCGACCTCCTCCCCTCTTTTAAATAAATATAAACAACTAAAATTATTATTAATCTTTTCACAATAAAAAATTCAATATGTATGAATGATTCAACAAACTTCAGTTTTAGCGATCAAACTGCGTTATCATAAAGTAGCACTGTATTTTCAGTAGAAACACAGCACGAAAAAAAAAACGTAAAACCCAAAACGAACGAAAAGTTATTTAAAACACACCTCAGCGCACCTTTATCTGTTTTCGAAAGTAAACTGAATGTATTAACGCTTCCTTTTCATTGTTGCATCAACGTAAACAAAATGAAACGGAACAGTATAGATAGTTCTTAATTTTTTTTATCCTGATAAAAGGCAAACGGACAGACAGACGAAACCCAAAGTCAATAGGATTCGTATCTGTCACCAACCGAAAATAACCTCGAAAATCTGAGCTTCCCAGCTCTTCTTGTTGCTTCAAAAGGTTGTGCACGGATAGACGAAGTGAAAAAATATGTGATTTAAAAAAGCGCTAAAAATCGCACCCTTTTCCGAGCTGAAAGATTATTTTACTTCACCGCTATCTTAGAGATGTGTATTGAGAGCTAAATCTCATGGCATAAAAATTACGGTATTGAAACAATCCCCTCCTCCTTTATGGGCTTAATGTTTTGCCCAAATAATCAAAAAACAAACATAAATCTCCAATTAGTTAGTCGCACCAAATGCGAAGTTGCTGTTTTTACGTCATATTTTGAAATCAACAGAAAGTGAACTGCTGGATAACATTTATCTAGTGTCAGTGGCAAACCTCTGCTTCCCTTTTTTTGAAACACATTAAAAATAAGAAGACCGAGTCGTACTTCTTTTGTCTGGGAGAGAGACAGGAAACTGATGATTCAGTCATGGTTTCCTATGCGGTCGGCAATATTGCCTTAGTGGTATCTCCCAAACCTCAGATAACATTTCCGTGAATTATTACATGAATGAAGACAATTTTTCGAGCCCGAGGGAGAACGGCGACGGATGACATTCTCTCCGTTAACCCTTTATAAATAAACTAAAAATTACGAATGATAAATACAAGATGAATGAATTCAGATGCAGGAAATCACGCCTCTGCAATAGCAATAGAAAGGCTGGAAAAACTAGACACGCATTTCGGTTACAAAGCAGCCGTCATCAGTGGCGATTCACCTATAGTAGATTCTAAAAAACGAACTAGTGATAACTCGCTGATTATAACGAGTACAGAAACTAAAAATCGATTATTAGTGATTCACCTTTGACAGCTGCTTCGTGGTCGATATGCGCATATGGTTTTCCCAAGTTTTTTATCTATGTAGGAGAGGCGTAGTTCGTCAATTTGATTCAGCCATAAGGTGAGCTCGATAATTCTATTACGAGAAACGGAACTATGAAAAACGTGATCAAAAAGTGATATACGTTGATGGAAGGTCATCATTTACTTCTTTTAAAAAGTTATGGAGTCGATTAATCGAAATTTATATTAATTTTATATTAAAGCATTGGTAGTTTTTACAGTTTCTAATTGTTCATGGATAAGGATTAATTGCTGCTGAATGGGAAAAAAGAAAATGTGATTTAATAAAAAGCAGTCAGAACACGGATCTTAAACAGGACTAGTCACAGTAGGAACAGTCCGGAAGGATGTAATGAGAGATAACGATATATTAATTTCTGTTTAAGTCTTGAGTACTACTCGAGTCAAAGGGATTCTTTCGACGAGATTACTACAGCAGCTCGAGGAGACTATATTTTTATTTATCCATTTTCGGACCTTATTATCGGAATAGTTCGAGTGAACACCGATATAATTAGAGTAAGAAATGAGGATTATGGAAAGGAGGACGTTAGCAAAATTATTCTGCAGACTCATTCTTAGATCATTCTCATGATAGTTTGATCAATAATCAACGTAACTCTATTAGCCACAAGAGCATATCATATATATATATATATATATATATATATATATATATATATATATATATATATATATATATATATATCAAGAGGATTTAATATACTAATTGAACCGACGTTGAAATATTTGGAACTAATGGTTATAAAAATATTTAATGCGTTACAATCGATTTCCAATATTCTTTTCACAAGGACACTCCAGTCGGTACGACAGATAAACAAATCCGGGCATTATACCGAGTGCAGACGATCGCAATTTGTCTATTTCGATAAAAAAAGGAGCGCTTTAAACGAGTTATTCTTTTCCTTGTTTGATCGGTTCCTAAAAAAACCCATTGTTTTCGATGGAGCTCGGAAAGGACCGAGAGGGAGTCATCCCCTAGGGTTGCCTGTTTATAAAAGCTCTTCCAATGTGTAGTGGGGGGAGAGGAGGAAGGACCGAACGTGGGGTTAGGGGGCCAAAAGAGGGGGGAGCAAGTGTCGTCCGGGCTGGCAAGGGAGCACTTCCGCCTAACCACCCACGCGTCCCCGCCACTTTCCCCAATCCAACGCGACACCCTCCGCTTCCCCTCTCCGGAACTATTAATTACGTAGGATTAGTTGGGAAAGTATCGAGGCAGGATGTGGCCGAATTCGAGCCGAGTTTTCAGCCCGCTACTGCAGCGCTAACCCTCATGAGTCCCCTGAAGATAGAATTGAACGAATTCGAAGTTCAACCTCGTGACACAAGGAGGGATGGATATAAATGTCGCGACTTGCACTTATGGCAAGGAAGGACGTGACAGGATACACTTATCATCTCGACCGCATGCAAAACACTTGTCCTTTTGTGCCATGCCATGATTCACGATTACACTTTGCGTGGAATTGCTTTGGCGCTGTCGTGCCACAAGAGAGCCATTTAGGCCCCCTGTTATCAGTGATGGATACGAATCATATAGTTAATCTAACGGAAGTACTCTCTCGATTGAAATTTATAAAAATGCGTTAAAAAGATATCACGGAGGGTTAAAATTTTATTTGGTAAGCATAAATATCAGTTGTGTGGGCTTGGTTTTGAAGCAGTAAAACAATATCAGCTTTCTATAGTAATTGAATACCGCTTCCGAACTTCACGTATACAAATTTAAAAATGATTTGTTATTTCTCCACAGACTTTTTCTGTTAGGTTGGCGAATCTTCTTGTCATATATTTATCAACGAATATAACTCATGCGTTTTGAATAGATGGTAAATAAATAATAGGTTATACTTATATAATTTTTCGTCCCTTTACTCGTGTAATGCTACATTAGGAGTGGCGTGGAAGGGTCCGTCGCAAAATATTATCGATGGTTCTTCTCCCATCCTCTTCACCCAACAAATGGATACGTTCAATTAAAATTGAAACCCATTATAAATAATAATAATAATAATAATAAAATACCAAATTGCACTTATTAATCGATTGCCAGGAATATGCTGAAAATATTAGGCTTTTTAAATTACTCTGTCCTAAAATGAAGATTAACAGGAAAATCTTCAGCAATTATGATAAAAAAGAGAAATAGCTAAACATTTTTATTTTTTCTATAATCGGAAAAAATTCGAGGGCCCCCTGAGGCACCACGGGCCCGTGGCATTTGGCCACCCGATTGTTACGCCACAGAGTACTCCACATTAAAAATTTCACTAATCTCTTATTAATATCTTTATTAAGACTCGGTGTTATCAATACCTTCTATGCCCATTCTATTCTGATCCTGATCTATTTGATGTTACCACAATTCTCAGTTTATTTGAATAAGTAAAATTACGTGTTCTAGTCTTTCCCCATCCACTTTAACATTTTCCTTTGACTTTCCACTCTTTTAAAATACCATGACTTGTTTTTTATATTTATTTTTTATCGAATACCTTTGTCTAGTCATATCGGGAGTCCACGCATCTGCGGACCCTTTTCTGAAATATTCACAAATGTTTTCTCGTCTGCAAATGTAACTCATTTGACTAAGCTACCATCTACATTAGCTCTGTATCTACATCTTCCCACGCCTCTTTTTCCATAAATATTAAATAGTGAGGAGAGGGCAGGATACCCTGCTTCCCATGTTCCAGCTCCCCTCGGCTATATATATGACTAGAATTTTTTCAATGCATAAACCGTGATGAAGTCGTTAAATACTTCCAGGTCAATCATAAATCATTATAGCAACATCTTACAAGATTTTAAACTTAATTTTCACAAAATTCACATTCATAAAGCTAAGTTAAAGGTTCTTCAAAGAAGAAATAAAGATTATTTTTTGCTGTCAGCACTTTCCACAGCACATTAGCTTGAATAATCTTCCAACCACTCCTGTTTTTATTAATGCACGGGCAAAGACCGAGTTGTATCAATACCGATTTGTTGTTGTGATATAGTTCGAAGGATTGAAATAGACATCGTACTAAAATTAAATTATATTTAAACTTGCCTTTTATGGAGAAAAGAGATCCAAAATATGTTCTGACGGACAAAGATAGTGATTACTCCCTAATAGGCCAAAATACAATTCTGACGTAAAAATATTTTGTTTTCAATCAATGGCAATAAATTTATTTTCATATTTTTTCAGCTACAAAGGCACTATAAATATATAAGATGTATAGGTATGTATATGAATATTCCAACAATCAATCTGACATGTGCTACATGCGTCTAAAATATTTTGAGAGATTTTTGAACGATACTTTTCAAACTACGATTTAATCGTGGTCATCAGAATTTCCTAACAAGTTTCTTTGTTAACATAAGCTGTATGACACTATATTTTCCTCTCAAGTATTGCACTGACGCGAAGAAAGGATATAGATACATTTTATTCTCGCCAATCTTCATGATTATCGATAAATCCAAATGATTTTTTAAACGCAAAATTGAATATTATTGAACGTAAGACTTTTATTTTAATTTGTAGTACTTCATTGAAACATTGACCAATCTACTAGAATGTTTCATTATCCTACTCCGATTTGCTTTGTCTCAACTTTTATAGCTCCTAATTCCAAAGAACCAACCCATCTTCTTTAAGGAAAAAATCGAGTTTTTCTTTGCGTCATTCCAAAAACATTTTACTCCAAAACAGATGAAATTTAAAAAGGATACTTCTATAGACCAAGTAATATGGTTAAACAAGCGATATTTTCAAATAGCCAAGCTTCCAAGGAATAGTTTAATTAAAAATTCGTAAATTATTGTTCGTGCATCCTAACGACTGAAGTGCTTCGTCGCAACAAACTTTTTAACTAAAGCATCAAAATGAAGATATTACGTCATGATGTTGCATCACTGTGGTTACCACGCTGCATCATGAATGAAAATTAGAGGTACATATCTCCAATACGATCGCATGAACCGAATTCACCGATCCTCTCTGATTAAGTAAAATTGTTGATACTCTTTGCTTAACACATATACGATATTCTCCTAGTATTCCAATCTGCAGAGAATAAATGCTCATTTGAATGGTGTCTCATCTCACTGCGTAAGTTCCTCCTATTCTGTTAGTGACAGAAGTCCCATATATGAGCACTTATAATACGTAAATATACATTTTAAATAGGAACACGGGTTGTGTTTCTTACTGCAGAGTTATGATTAATCTAATAATACGTATATTGTATCTCGGTCTAAAGGTGTGTTGAAGTTGTCGTTTGTAGTATATACATCCTGGTTGATACAATTATTAAGTTGATGAAAAATTATCAATATAACGTTTTTTGTGCGCCCAGAATTACAAATATGATGAAAGATTGTTTCGGAGAAAGTAAGGGATAAATTTCATCATTTCCTTGAAAAATTATATACTTAAATATTATAAAACATTTTATGCAGTAAATATTGCTTTTGCCATTGAGAAAATAATTCAGACTCAAAGGGGATAAGAAGAAACAATTTAAACATATTTGGGAAAAGGATGGAAAACAAATATTTCCACTTGATGAAACTTGTTTTAAGTCCACATTTTATGCGGAATTAAACCAAGTTTCTTCAACTGGAAAATTGTTTTTCCTTCCTTTATAATTGATTACTACAGAGTTACAGAGTTAAGGCTTGTCTAATGAATTAAATATTTAGGAAACAGCTAAAGATACATAAATATATCGAAAAAAACATTCAATTCGGTGATATTTAGAAGAGGCTTACATAAAAACAGAGTATATGAGTAACTTATTTAATCACGCGAATAACTCGAGAATTCCGTCAATATTTTCTTTCTACCTCTCAAACTTTGACCGAAGTCCCGAATTCCTAACGCGCAATAACCTCACCGACGGCGACGTTGTGTCACGAAGGGCTTAAAAGGAACACGTGTTGGGGCAGAATTTCGGCGGCGTAGGGAACGAAAGGAAAAGAGAGCAGCTGCTGCCTCTTAAAAAGGTGTGCTCGCATGGAAAAGGACTCCCGAAAAACCCTCGGCTACCCTCTGATCCCACCCCCCTGCACCTCCCTCCCTTCTCCCTCCCTTCTCCCTCCCTTCTCCCCCCTTCCCTCTATCTTCTCCCTTCCTTCTCTCTCCCTTCTCCCCTCTCCTTCAGACGCCTCCCCCCTCCCTCCCGCTCTCCTCCTCCCCCCATCTCATTCCTCTTCGCCATTACCGACATCTCATTCCTCTTCGCCATTACCGACATCTTTCTTTCTTCGTTCGCGAAAAAAATAAATGAAAAACTCCAGGCCCATCTCATCTGGGCCGATTCTTGCGATAGCGCGAGAAGCCATTCGCGAAATAAATTGCGACGCGCCCGCCACACTCCACGCTGATTGCGAAAATGTCTCCCTGCAGTCGATTTCGGCCGCGCCGGAGGAGGAAAAAATAGTCCCTCTCTCGTGGGAGCGTGCGAAGAAAATTGATAAATCATCTCGACGGCCGCGGTTTTAATTTGTTTCGCGATTATTTTTTTCCTGCGGTTTCGATGATGGCAGCTGTTTATTTCGCCGCGTCGAAAGTCGGTCAAAAAGTACATAATGTATCAGAAGAGCCAAAAATACCGTGTTTTTATCCCGGAGTGATAAGGACACGCGATAGAATAATTCAAATTGCGACGCAAATTTCAAGCTAGCGTTTTGAACTTTTCTTTCGTAAATTATGCATATATTGGTGAATCGCCGACTATATGTTTAAATAGAAATATCATCCATGCCAAATTATCTTGGCTAAGGTGATAGAAGAAAAGAAGAAGAAGAAAGAAAACTCGAATGATAAATTTTTATGACGACTGCGTCACAAATAGAACCTTCGAGAAACGCCTAGAAGAAAAAAGCTGCTTCGAATTTTTAGAGGATTACTACGCCTTACTAGTTTTTATTGCCCTAAAAAAATACCCGAGGTGTGGGGCCAGTGCCGTAACTAGGGCTCGGCATCTGCCCCGGGCGCAACTAAAGAAGGGGCGCAAAAATTGTTAATAGTTAGTTGTGAGAGGTTGCATGGCACAAGGACAAGAGCGATTTCACTACTATACTTGTTCCAGACATTACGCATACCAGAAATTATAAATTTCTATGATGTTATTGATGAGTTTGTTGCATTAAAATAACTCTTTAGTATTAAAATATTTATATTTTCTGTATTTAAATTATGTATGTAAGTAATTATATTTATAATAATGTATTTAAATAATGTACATTTATAGTGATAAATTATATCTTTTATATATAATTAATGAGGTCAGGCTCAACTTTGTGGAATTTACTCATAATGAAACGAATACTTTGTGGTTTCCACAAAAGTTGTGGAAACCACAAAGTATTCGTTTCATTATATCTTTTATAGTTTATTTTTATTTATTCATTGTTCACTCAAAATCAATATATTAAAAAATAGGTATTAGAGAATTTTTTATGAAGGGGCGCATATTTGGTAGTTTGCCCCAGGTGCTAACATAGCTAGTTACGGCGCTGCGTGGGACAACCAGAAACTTTTCAATGCCTGGAAGCTAACAATTTTCCTAGACTTCCAGTAAACGCCTTAAAAAATTAAATTCACGCGAAACCGCAGCAAGCACAACAAGGAAAGACAGGAAATGAGATAAAATAAACACGAATAAGATTTTAACAGAACACGATATGCGAGGCACTCAAAAGTGTGTTAATAGAGCTCACCTTATGACCTTTATCCAACAAATGATTCCGTTAAAAGTCTTGGTAAAACAGATCCCCAATTCAGCTGCTATTACATATAGTGATAATTTACCGATCTTTAAATCTAATAGATCATGTTATAATCAATCCCAGTATAATCGGTGAATTACCGATTACGGTGCCTTCTTTGCAGATGTGGTGGGCATTGTCCAGTCCTTTTGCGAATTACGTCGATCCGGCTGTTTCCAAGTATACATGGAAAATGAAACATTCAAAATGGATAGGGCATGGATTTTTCGGGTTTTACCCGATTTTTGCCAGATTTTTAGCCCCGACTGCCTTTTTTAAATTTCGGGTAAAACCCGAAAAAACCCGAAATTATCAGTTTTCTTCAAACACAATTTCTTTTATATTTGCTCGCAGAATTTATCTTCTGGCGCTTGTAGGCACCTCAGCACATGACCGCAGTCCGAGACGTTCGTGACCAGTCTGTTTATTCTCTTTGTAAACAATTTATTCGTAAGCTTACTTTGTAAGATAATCTGAATCTCGTTGGTTTGCTCGCGCCACGAATATTCAAGGACCTCGCCTTAGCTAGTCGCTGTTAGATCTTTGATAGGATAAGGAAAATAGAGTCCAAGTGTCAGTTAGTTAAAAACAGTACGAAAGAAAAATTATTTCACTAATATCTGGTGTGTTTTCAAACGAAGTTGAATGGGAAGCAAGATATTTGTGCAGCCTGCGAGGTGTTCCTCTCCACCTGGAAGCGTTTAATACAAGATATCAAACTCTCAGCCATACTTAAGGTATAGTAAAAAGTTTTGATTGTTGATAAAACTTTAAAATTTTTAACCATGATTTTTATTTAAAAATAATTTTATCCGAATTACAAAATAATAAAACCCGAAAATTACCCAAGATTGGACTTTTATTAAAACCTCGAAAAATCTGTAACTTATTTAAACCCAATTTTAACCCGAATGAAAAGGAAAATAATTAAACCCGAAATTTACCCTCCGAATGAAATTTTTTAGCCCGAAAAATCCATACCATAAAAATGGAGCAGGATATTGCCTCAATCTCATTACTCTCAAATTCAGCCTCTTTAGTTACAATATGTTGATTGTATTTGAAAAATATTTACTGGCTATATCGCGAAATGGATGATAGGAGAAAGTGAAAAAACGTCAAAAGTGCGTGTGTGTATTTTTGGCTAATCAACCTCTTGGATTATTATAGCCATAACTCCTTCCACACCACAATCACAGGAGAGGAGGGAAACTCGGTGCTGGCATTAGCCTACTCTTAAGGAAGAGCACCAATGGGGCCAACGGCTTAACGTCGCTTCCGAAGGACGGAACGCTAAATTTCCGCGGTCTCCTCAAACCATACAAACAGGGGGCCGGGCGACCTTGGAAAAAATCCTACTTTCGCAGGATTCGTACCCGCTGCCCTTTCGAGCAGCAGACGAGTAGCAGCTAACATCCTAACCAATACACCAAACGTCAACAGTGAAGAAGGTAGAGATAACTACAAACGTATAAACAACGAGTTATGAAGGATAACAGACAAAGCTAGAGAAAACTGGATAAAGGACAAATGTGAGGCAATACAACAGTTGGAGAAGTTAGGACGGTACGATATGATGTACACTCATCATCATGCTTCTGTCCGAAGACAGGTTTTAACTGAATCGCTGCCTCCATTTCTCTCTCTCCCTAGAAGCCTCTTTTATACCTCTATAAGTAGTATATCCCTGCTTTATATTATCTAATATTCCTATTCTTTTTCTCCCTCTTCCTCTTTTTCCACTAATTTTTCCTTCTAAGATCGTCCTTTGTAAACACTGTCTTCCTAATGGAATTCGTGGTAAAACAATTACGAATACAGACGGGAAGATAGTCGCAGAGCCAAAGGACGTAGCATAAGCATGGGAAGAATACATCAAGAAACTATACAACAAGCAGACAATATCAGCGCAAATAGAACGGAAAGAAGAGGACGACGTTGAAGAAGACTAATTAAGACCAAGTATTATGGAAAGTAAAGTAGAAAAAGCGATACAGGAGCTGGAGAAAGGAAAAGCGATAGAATACCGGCAGAGGTACTCAAGCTCATGGGGTCGGAAGGACTAAAAGTGATTACGAAATTAATTAATAAGATTTACGACTCGGAGAATATAGCCTCAGGATTTCCTAGAAGTAACAATGATCCCTCTAAAGAAGAAGCCAAAGGCAATGCAGTGCAAAGACTACAGAACAATATGCCTACTGTCACACACTTCGAAATTAATCACGAAGATTCTTAATAAAAGGCCAGAGAAAAAGACCTTCAGAAAAGGCCGAGGAACCAGAGATGCTGTGTAGTGAGAATTATATCCGAGTGACGAGAGACGCATTTTGGACAAGAATATCGAAGGAAAAAGCCGATTTCAGAAGAAAGGAACTACTACTAACGGGAAATATAATGAAGGATATCCACACGAGGTTGATAAAAAGCTATGTATTTGGCAGAAGCATGAACACTAAGGAAAAATTATATAAAATACTTGGAAAGCTTCGAAATGTTGGTATGGAGAAAATGCTAAAGATAAAATGGACAGATAAGATGAAAAACGAGGAAGAACTAAGAATTAAAAGGAGAGAAGCGAATGTTTATACAGACTATAGAAAAGAGGAAGAAAGCGAACTGGATTGGACATTACAGTAGGAGAGAGAGAGAGGGAGAGAGAGAGAGAGCATGATTAAAGACGTGTTAGAAGAAAAAATTGGAAGGAAAAGGAGAAAGAGGTAGGAAAAGGTTTCAGCTGATAGACGACTTGAAAGGGAAAGAGAGCTGTCAAGACATAAAGAGGACTGGAAAATAATAGTATGCAGAGAACCACATTTAAAAAAGGATAATCACGGACCTGTCTACAGACAGACTACCTATGATGATGATGATGATATCGCGAAAAATAAAATTTAAATAGAGAACATTCTAAAAACTCTTGTCCATGTATCTTATATTATATGAATTTTGTTTAAAAAATTGGGTCGAATGATACAGCCATTTTCCTAGTGGATCGCAAAGATAAATAGTTCGAACACATCTGATTTAAATCATGCATGAGCAAACGTACAATAAGCCTTTCCTATAAAATGTTTTCACGCGCCAAGAACTAAACTTCAGGATGTTTCTATAGATACTCCAAAAAAGGCTTTAAGGTTTCGTAAGAATTGCGTCATCTAATGGGCGTCGTGACGCGTACACTTTAGAATATTTCGATATGTGGGCGTGGCTTAGAAGTATAGGAAACAAGTTGATCGATGAAGAAAGCAAATGAGGGAGAATTGAGATTAGACGGAGAAGGAAGATGTTTAATCATCTTGTTTGAAAGAAGGCGAAATAAATGCATAGGCCATATATTCTTGTGATGATGAAATATTGAAGGGAGTTAGTTATCAACGGAGGGATGCTTGGAAAAAGAAGAATAAAAGAAGGTGGGAAAACGGATTCTGGATTGTTAAAAGGAATATGTGAAAGATGACGGGAATGGTTTTTGGTCGACTGATAACTATCCTAAAGAGAAGAAAACTCTTCGTTGTTATTTAGAAGACTAATCGATACTTACAAAATGCCTCGCTTAAGCGCCATTTATTTTAGCTTTTTTCAATTCTATCTTATCCAAATGAACAATCTTTGAGCCTTTTAAGCAATGATTTCTTGAGACCTTTGAGTATTTGATGCTTTGTTCATTACGAATGCTCGTAGATCAACTATCACCATTAAGATGTTTCAATTTGAAATTAATAATATATGAAATACAACAGGATTCATTTGTGTAATTGCTTAAATGAAATAGTTTTTAATCCATGTAAACAAAAGATTCGAGATTTAAAGCATAGTGAATTTCAACGCTGAAAATTAGATTTTAATCCTTAAAAAATTAAATAGTTTTAACAACAAATTGCAACTATTGCCCTCATGACTAATGATGCCTTTCACAAACCGCTTCATCGCATTAATTTTAAGAAAATGCTTATTAGCTCATTCGTTTCACTCTAATGCTGTCTGTCTCGATTCGTTAAAAATACTTGGCAAATATTTTACCTTAGGTTCGAACTTTCTTCTGGGAGCCAGTACAAAATTTTTGCGTATTGGCTCGACTTCATCCGGAAATAATTCGGCGTAAACATTTTATTTTTACTCTTAAAGTGTACGAATAAGGTTTACTTTAATCTACCACACACAAAGGATTGGTTACGTCGACGGTTTTCTATACAAAGTATAAGAAATTCGAGTCTAAGGTAGCGGATTTTGGACCAACAGATTTCCCCTCTGCCGATCGCCCGTCGTGACGAAGTGCATTTTTTCGAGAACCACCCAAGGTTGGCGCAAAGGGGTGCTTTTTCTCCGAAACTTCCTCCGGTCACGTGATTGCCCACAAAGTGCGGTGGCCGCAGGATTGGAGGGCATCCGCCCGTGGAAACGGGAGCGGTGCGTGAATGGAACCCATACTCGAGAGAGACGCGGAGAAAGGGGAGGGTTTCGGCGAGTTTGAAACTACACGTGCGGGGACACGAACACGAAAATATTTTCTTAATTACTCAAATGGGTGGAAAATTTAGGAATTCACACGCAAAAGATCCACCTCACTTCGCGATTTTAGCAAAAACATCGGGTCAATTCTTACCTTTCATTGCAACAAACATTACGAAATGACGAATACAAACGAAAATGCTGTTTGAATTAAGTAAAATACTTTTATTCACACGGTATGTAAAGGTCTCACGAAATCAGTATTTTATAGATATTTATGTTACAGCGCTCCCCGGTTATACCGCGGGTTTCTGGAGAAGCGCGGTGACCCGCGTTATAAGACGTTCCGCGGTATAACCGAAGACACGCTACCATTGACCCGATACACCATGTTCACGCAACTTAGTAAAATATTTAAATTGCCTTTTTAAATCACTTACTTTAGTGCTAAAAACAATGAAACATCAATATACTGGCATCGATATTTAGCCAGCGCAGCGGAATTTCTACATGTTCTATGTAAAATGTTGAGGGAAGAAAGAAAGCCCGCGTTATATCCGAATATGCGTTGTAAGCGACGGCGTTATAATCGGGTGCACTGTAGTTAATCGCACGAACACCCCATAATAAATTGAGTAAATATGAAGTTCAAATAACTAAAAATTCTAATGCGATTCTTTTTAAATATCTTAATCATGAAACATCCGACCATAACGGCAGATTTTACAAACTTTCTGTCACGCTCCGCTCAAGAATGAATGTTTATAAAAGATTATTATCGTATATATGCGTGGGTTCCTTAACAAATGAAACGCAAGTTGCAAGTTACTCGCCACTTATTACCATCTAAAACGTTTAAAAAAACAAACTTTAGTTTTATACCTAACAAAATATACCTGGGCTGCAGATTTTGCATCTGAAATTCAAGCGACGTCGTTTTCACGGGCAAAAATAATATAACGTGAAAATCCGGGTCTATCGGCGAAACCGACTTCTGTCGAAGCACGCGCACTGTGTGAGAGGCGAAAAAAACAGTTTGATTTGCACCTCCTCGAAAAAATTTGCATAACGTCATTGGCGAATATTCGACAGGAACAAACATGGAGTGAATCGAGGAGTCTCCCGAATGTGTCATGCGATTTTTCGAGATGTTTGCCAACCTTTTGACACGTTTCCGTGAATGATGCACCAATGGCGATAAAAACGACGGGAAGTAAAGCACGACAAAGAAACGGTAATACTTATACATGCGTGTAATGTTTTAAGATAATCCGTTTTCTTCGTGTACGACTACACGGAAAAGATCATTTTCTGCATACGAATAACGTACTGTTTTTATAAGGCTCCATTCATTGATAAACTGCAATGCAGTTAATATCCCTCTACATCAGTGGCTCCCAAACTGTGGGTAATTACCTCACTTGGGTAAATAATTATTCATATTACACCAAGATCTAAACTCATATATATACATGAACGTGATCTCCAAGGCAACACGCGTAACCCATACGTATAAAACAAAAAATTGCAAAAGTTCTCGCAGAATATTCCTCATATTCCACAAAATTAAGGCACCATTTTATAAAAAAGCGCTAAAATGATAAAAGAAGCTATGGTATCTAAAGCACACAGAGTGTTGCCGGACGAGACCATTGCCTGTTTTACAGCAAACACGGTAGCCTCGCTTCGCACAACAATTTCATTCATCGGGATCAATAATATACAGCAAGTATCGATATTGAGAAAGCATCGGCCTATCGGTATCGATACAAAATATAAAAATAAAATATCGATACTTCCAAATATCGAAATATCGTTCGCATTCCTAGTTGTACCCAATGACTTATCATCCTGCCAAGTCTCAGGTTCGTAGCATTTCGAGAAGTACCTCAGGTTTTACATCGTATATCCTATGTACATATTTATAATGCGAGTTTTCGGTGCTTGCATACCGCAAGCGCTTAAAAAAAATCACCACACACCAAGATCTAAAATCGTAAATAAACCAACGCAATCTCCAGAGCAAGCTATTTATAATTAGGTTATGGATTTTTCGGGTTAAAAAAAATTCATTCGGAGGGTAAATAAGGAGATTAAAATTGTGTTACAAAGTACGCTTACGAATAAATTGTTTACAAAGAGAATAAACAGGCTGATCACGAACATCTCGGACTGCACTCAAGTGATGAGGTGCCTACAAGCGCCAGAATAGAAATTCTGTGAACAAATCTAAAAAGATTTGCGTATAAAGAAAACTAATAATTTCGGGTTTTACCCGAAATTTAAAAAAGGCAATCGAAGGGTAAAAATCGGGTAAAACCCAAAAAATCCATACCTTATTTATAATGAATATGTATCACACTAAAAATAATAATAATATAGAAAGAAATGGAATGTTTTGTGTTAGGATTAAGACGTCACCATAGTTGGTTGACATTAACGATATTATGTAATATAGTCCATTGATTCCCATTTATAGCATTAAATCAATGCTCTTGAAGTACGGAAAATCGATTCCCATTGAAAGGCATTGTAGTCGTTGCTATGGTAGTTGTAATTTTTTATTGGTGAAAACCGAAAAACTTTTAATGATTTTATGATTAAAATAAAATTTTACGTAAATTCGGCAGGGATTTTAATTTTGTCTTCAAGAAAATTAAACTTCATTCCTCCATCCGTAGTACAGTGCATGTCCCGATTTTGTATCTTAATTTTAAATAATTTAAAAAAGCAATTTTCAGCCAAATTTCAGCTCTGTAGCGCTTCTAGAAGTACCTTAGGTTTTATAATATTCCCAAAAGAATTGGACCATGAATAAATCGCCCCCTTTAATTCAGGCTTTCCAGAAACTCGGAAAAATAAATGTGGCAACGTTGTTCATGGTATGAAGGAGAGAGTGGAAAAAGGGAGAAAGGTAAGGGACAATTCGCCATAAAACCTAAGAACTCGACTATCCAGCCTCAAGCTATGATTTCCCTTCTCTCTTGCTAAATAACTCTAACCTCTCCTCTCTTAACCCTTCCACCTCTATCTCCTCTCCTTTGAATAGCAATTTAAATCTAGCCTACAGTCTACATTCCTCTAACGAAGCCCTATTCAGTTTTTCTATTAACGGCGTTATGCTTTGTTTATTATCGAAGTTTCTCTTTAAGAACCTGGCTGCCTTGCGCTGCGTTTTTTCTCTCTCTTTAGAGTCTCTTTTCGTAAGGATCCCACATAGCTGTCGGATATTCGATCTGCGGTCGAACAAAGGATAACTGACATAATTTATTCACTTTTTCGGAGCTACTTCGAAATATTTTTCCTGTAAAGGCCAATTTTATGTTAGCGATACCCATGGCCGGTTTCAGACAGTAAGCAAGTGAGGCAATCGCCTCAGGGCGCAGGGTCGAAGGGGCGGCCTCATGCCGTTCCCTCTTGCCAAGTTTGGTCTTACAGCAGGGGCGGCAAGCCTGCTCAGAGACATTTGCAAAAACTGGAGGGAGGTAAGGGAAAACCAAGGGAAACAAACACAATGTGCCCTTTATGACTATTTAACACGGTCCGTACGTTTACGGAAAAGAAAGAAAACAATAAACGGAGATCCAATATATGTAGGGTATGAAGGTTTTGGTTTAAACCGATTTTTTCCCTCCGATTGCGATTTAGTCATTTTGGGTTAAACCCGATAAAACCCGAAATTAAAATTTAAAAAAATGTAAATTTAAAAATCTAGTATACAAGTTTTTTATAAATTTTAATATTGTAAAATCACCTCCAATTGAAATTGTCTCAAAAGAAATGAAATGTTTTATTACCTTCGTTATATTTAAAATAATTTTTTATTCAAAATGGTATTTTAGGGTAGTTATTTTACAGCTTCTCTAATTGTGGCGACAAGCATTTGTTAGGCTGAATAATTAAGATGGTTGAAAGGTCATAAAAATAGGAAGGAGGCTAACAATAAGACTGAGAGTATATAACGGCGCTTCACGTGGGCATCTTGCAAACCAATATCCTTAGTCAACCTCTGCGAGGGTCATAGCGGTACCACCGTAGTAGATACAATATAGATAAGTTGTAGTACATACTATGTAAATACAATGTATTTGTTTTGATTTTGAGTGGATTCGCGCCGTATTTCATATGCCTTAGCGAGCGAGCAGTGAGTGCTGTGCTCGCCGAGCGCGAATAACTGTTACCTCCGCGAACATTGAAAATTGCTACAATCATTTCTGCACGAATGCGTGAAATCGCGAAGGTAGAACCCGCGAATATGGAGGGATTACTATATGTTATACTAGCGTAATTGCCCGTCAAATATGACGGGATTATCATAAAAGTATTCCAAATATATATGATTTTGATATGAAAAATCATTAAGATATGCTATGATCTGGTTTGGCTTTCATGCACAATCAAATCAGTGTTTTTGAAAGTTACCTTTGTTTTAATTATACTGTTTAAGGATTATTATTACTAGAGAGGCCAGATGATTATCAAAATATTTGCTGAAAATAAGAGGAAAATGGAAATAATAACATATTATGCATAAAGTAGCTAAAATTTACTTGAAATATTTGAGCAAATTATAAGTTATTTAAAACGTATAGAATTTAACTTAATAAATGAATTATTTTACTCTTGATGGAATAATGCGATCCGGAAATCCTATGCAGACAGGCATAAGCTGGGAATAATTTTGAAACGAGAAAAAGTCTGCTATGACCGGGAATCGAACCCGGAACTTCCACTTGCCGGGCGGATATTCTACCACTGAACTATCGTAGCAGATCAATTTTCTCGTTTCTGAATGCGGATGTTTTCTTGGTTGGGACGGAACTAGCCAAGCTAGTATTAAACTGACCCAACTTGACAGCTTATGCCTGTATTATTCCATCAATTTCTTGCTTGGAAATCTCACCATTTGAGATGGAGGAGTTTTCTTCGATGTATCTCTTCGAGGACATCCGTTGGGGCAGTTTGATACTAGCTTGGCTAGTTCCGTCCCAACCAAGAAAACATCCTCATTCAGAAACGAGAAAATAGATCTGCTACAATAGTTCAGTGGTAGAAAATCCGCCCGGCAAGTGGAAGATGCAGGTTCGATACTCGGTCATAGCAGACTTTTTTCTCGTTTCAAAATTATTCCTTATTTTACTCTTATTAACTCGTAAAAAACAGGATAAAATGTGAACGAACTGTCAATTTACCATCAAAGGAAAAATGTGTAGTAACTAAATACTTACATGAACTGCAATGAATTTTACCTATATTTTACGATCACAAATTTCTTTAAACTACATATAGTAGTTTTGATTTTTTTGTCTGAAAATTGGCTTTATTTAAAGAAATTTAAATATAAGTCATAAAATGTTATTTTTTCACTACTATTTGAAATTCGGTTCGAAATATTTGCTGTATTATCAATTAAAGAAATCCATTGAAAATTACGTGACCTATATTTAGTTTTATGAATTCCCACCATCTGGCCATGGCGCATGATTCAATAGTATAACATTTTTATAATCAATTATAATTTTTTATTCTTATTTTGGTATTGTAGCTCCTTTTAATCCTATACAAATGCTACGTCTTCCTCTTTCTCAATTTCTGCTCATTCCCATTCTCTTTTCCTTCCTCCCTCTAATTACTTAATCGATTCAGTAAATAGGTTATACCCATGTTTAAAAGTCTGACCCGTTTTAAAGCACTAAATTGGTACATTTATAATGAGGCCAAGAATAGAATTCAACAATTAGGACAACAGTGGTCCAATACATATTAAAAAAATGCATGAAAAATCGTATTAAAACGTAATTTTTGGAGATTTACGAATGAGATTTAAATTCTTCTCTTCGCATAACTAATGTAAGTTAAATACCTCATCCTTGAAATATTTTTAAATGTAAACAAAAAAGGTCTGCATGTTAAGGAATGGCTGCTTGTGTGATTCATATATGCGATGCGATTTATATCTCCGGTTAATTATAAGATGCACTACAAAAGCCCAAAAGTTATTGAAAATTAGCCTCCTTTCATATTCCGAAAATATTTTAAAACATTGTTTTGCACAACCACAGTTTGTATGAGCAAAAACTTTGGCTCTTATGACGATATTCTTCAATGTTTTGTACTCCTGTCCTAGATTTCTCTTCATTTTTTTAAATTTTTTATAGCAATCAGGATGAAGCTGTCTTTTTCTACTAGAAACCACGGTACTCGATTCCTCGATAATATTTGATGCTGCAACAACTGGTATTATCTCCGCAACTTCTTTAGAAGCAAATACATTCGTTCCTTCGTTTCCGTTAACTGCATTGGTTGAATAGTTCATGGGTTCTGGATAATTAAAAATTATTAAATAAGTATAATAAAAATGTACTGATTTATTGCTCTTAAATTTTACTTATATCTCTTAATATTGGAAACTCTACTAAAGCCCCATAAAGCACTTTAAAAAACTATTCATCATGATACGCTCTGTTCACACTATAATGTATTCTTCATGTAATTTAAATGACTAGAATGTAGGATTTTCCTAGTAAAGCATAAACAAAACTCTTTTCCTCTTTTGAGATTAGTGTTGAAACAGTGAGTCAGTGAAAAATGAATAAAATGAAGAATCCATGGTTAACTTATGTTATGAATTTAATGTAAACTAAAAACCACTTTAAAACACAGGATGATATAAATAATTTAAAGTAATACAAGTTAAACAGCAAATTCAGCAGCTTGAGACAAATCGCATGCTGTTATCGAATGTAAAGTATTTATCAATTAACTATGTTATTAAGATGTTATTTATTATTTTTATGTAGCTATTTATCTTATTGTTATTTTGTTGTGAAGGTGGATTGTTAGGAAATAAAATTTTGAATAAGATCTCTGATAATATTTGTATGTCTAATACTAGAGAACTATAAGGGCCATGTAATATTCACTGACAGCTTATGACTTATACCAGTGGTCCTCAACCGGTGTGCCGTGGCACAGTAGTGCGCCGCCAGACGTGAACTGGTATGCCGCGGAATTTTGGGAGAAGCGAGAGAGATACACTGGAAAATGGGGGCGGTGTGCCGCCATTACTTGTTTTGTTTTTGTAAATGTGCCGTGGAATGAAAATGGTTGAGAAACACTGACTTATACCACTTATGCCCTAACTGGATTTGAAAGAACTCTTAGCACTAAAAATATCCACGGACGACTCTTGCAGAAAAATTGAATTTTGACTCAATACATTTAGTCCCCAAGCAGACAATATTAAAATCTACACGATTAGAGGTACCTATAATATATTTTTCGCCATTTTTGACTTATACCTCTTAAGTTCTAGGCAGCTCATATAGTATAAAGACGACAATACAATCTCGAGGTTTAACAATGACACGGTCGGCAAGACAACATACCTTTAAGTAAAATAAATATTGGCACGATTTTATGATAATTTTAGATATTCTTCCTACTTGAAATGTTGAGTTGTCCATTATTACAATGCATTGGAGTCGTTTCTGACGTCAAGTTTCTACGCTGCGTGTTTATTTGTATTATATTTACATGAAACTTCTCACATAAATTTTCAATCGGTTTTTATCCTTCATGATTTTGTTTCATTGTAAGCTTAGTGTAAATGCACTTGAAAGCCTGAGTCAAATAATGCAAAAATCCGAGATCAACAACAAGCTACCATAGCAACCTCCTTTATGAAATGTCGAAAAATCGGAAAAAATCGAATATAAACTTAAAATATGAGGGAGAAGGATGGAAGTGAGAAAAGGAGGAAGAATGGGAAGTGCCTTAAATTTAATACTTAACCCACGTATACCCGTCATATTGGCGGGCTTTTATACTAGTAATGGTTATGATCCAAATCTCATAAACAAACTTTTCGACAAAAAATTCAAAACAAACTTATTTTCCAGGCTTTTTCCACTATACCCCGACAAAAAATCTCCCAAGTGGTGCAAACTCCCATTTACTGGCAGTAAATCAAACAAACTACCCAATCTACCCCTCAAAGGAAGATTTCAGTTGCGTTCCACACCCTACTTATCATAACTCCAGAATCCCATCATTTTGATGTTGCTACAGCATTAAAAATCTGATGTGACCACCACATGACTTTCTCCATATCTGTAATATTTCTAAAAATTCCAAATAGGTTACGTAATAATACATATTTTAAGAAACTACGAGATAATTTTAGACTTTACAAAGAACAAAAATAAACTCAAACCATAGCCTTCTGATATACGATATAGCCACAAAACTCCAACAATTAAGAAAATAAAAAGGAGCGTTACTAAGACGTAACTAAGCGTCAACTGTTAACAACAATCGTCGGTAGGTGGCGTGGTGGTGTCAGATAAGATATCTCTTAATATGGGAACACTAGATTGTAACACGGTGAATATTTCCAGGCGCATTTGTGCTAGTTATTTTGTCTGTAGTTCTAAGTTGTTTGAAGTGTGTTCAAAATTAGTTATTTATAACATTTTACTTTAGTGTCAAAATGAATGCAAAGGGCAAGAAAAGAAAGTGTACTTTAAAGTATTTTTTGCAAAAGGAATATCCTTTTTTTTTAGAAACGTGACAATCCACAGATAACATTTTGCACCCAATGCAATAGTGAGATAAACGTTGCTCACGGCGGGAAATCTGACATCACATTACCTATTCAATCAAAGAAACATCAGCTGTCAGCTCTGTAGCTTCCAGTGCTTCAACGAATAAATTTCGGTACTACTATAGCTTAGGGTCTACCGCAGTTATGCGGTACACCGAGCTCATAAGAAGAAGAATGCCACTAAACTAAATCCATACTTAAAACGTAAGGCGAAGGAAAAATCTCCGAAGCCAGTCGATGAATATTTCGTTCTATTAACAATTCAAATGAAAAATCAAGCACAATAAAAAAATCGCTTCAATATACATTTCACAAACTTTCCCATATACTACGCATACATCTGGTCTCACTACACTCTTTCCTGACGGGAAGAAACGGATCTTATGTGTTATCTGCCCCGTTCTTCGAAACAACAAATTTGACAAATAATAACATTTTTTACAGAATTTATTGAATAAACTCAACCCTTGTGAACAAAAGAAACAACAGTTTCAACTCCTCCCAGGTTGGGTTAGGTGTTTGGGGGTTGGATTCGTTCTATTTCCTCCCTAGGCGTTGGATTAAGTGGTTGGGGGTTGGATTCGTTCTACTTCCCTCCTCGGGTTGGATTAAGTGGTTGGGGTTGGATTCGTTCCATTTCCTTCCCCCGGGTTGGGTTAATAGTTGTGGGTTGTATTCGTTCTAGTTCTTCACCCAGGGTTGGGTTTAGTGGTTAGGGGTTGAATTCGTTTTATTTCCTTCCCCGGGTCGGGTTAAGTGATTGGGGGTTGGATTCGTTCCATTTACTTCCCCCGAATTGGAAATAGTTGTGGGTTGTATTCGTTCTAGTTCTTCACCCAGGGTTGGGTTAAGTGGTTGGGGTTGGATTCGTTCTACTTCCCTCCTCGGGTTGGATTAAGTGGTTGGGGTTGGATTCGTTCCATTTCCTTCCCCCGGGTTGGGTTAATAGTTGTGGGTTGTATTCGTTCTAGTTCTTCACCCAGGGTTGGGTTTAGTGGTTAGGGGTTGAATTCGTTTTATTTCCTTCCTCGGGTTGGGTTAAGTGATTGGAGGTAGGATTCGTTCCATTTACTTCCCCCGAGTTGGAAATAGTTGTGGGTTGTATTCGTTCTAGTTCTTCACCCAGGGTTGGGTTTAGTGGTTAGGGGTTGAATTCGTTTTATTTCCTTCCTCGGGTTGGGGGTTGGATTCGTTCCATTTACTTCCCCCGGGTTGGGTTAATAGTTGTGGGTTGTATTCGTTCTAGTTCTTCACCCAGGGTTGGGTTAAGTGGTTAGGGGTTGAATTCGTTTTATTTCCTTCCCCGGGTTTGGTTAAGTGGTTGGGGGTTGGATTCGTTTTTATTTTCCCCCCAAAAATTAATAGGTATTTCGAAGAACAGGGCGGATAACACACAAGATCCGAAGAAACTCCTACGATACACACCAGCGACACCCCAGCCTTCAATTAAGGTTTTTATATTTTCACAAACGAGTATTACAACGCTTGAATATATCCATTTCTTGATTCCACACTATAATCAATTTATTAGAGAATATATTAATGCCCTAGTTACCTACAAACACATCCAAATCGTTGATTTATTTACGAAAGTAATCGTGGCACCCCCAAAAAGCAGCTGCGGCGCCCCAATATGCCGCGGTACCCAGTTTGGGAACCATTGGTTTATACGCTAATATGTATGGATCAGCTGTCTGTTGCTGAAGGGTAGTCGAGTGGAAAAGAAGATAACCCATTTGTTCATTCCTCGACGCTCAAGCCGAGTTCGGTAATAATCGTCTCCATGGCAACAATCCGATAAAATGCAATTTAAAATGCAAAAACGCTGTTTTAGTAGAAATTCAAGAAAACACGATTAACTATCAAAATTCTGTGATGAGAATTAGAATCTACATTCTATTTCCCTTATAACAGTACAAACCTCGGTCCGATATCACAATTTTAAGATATTTTAAAGTATTAAAGAAAACACCCCTGCACGATGGATTTGAGACTTCCAACGTAAAACAAATAGGGAAAAAACGTCCCTGGAATGAACCCGGGACTTCAATCTTCGCCAAATATGATATAGTCTGGAGCTGGGCTCTGGCAGCACGAACCTCATACCAAGTTTGATGAAAATCGGTCCATTGGTGCAAAAGTTGCTAGTGGATGACACCAACCTAAAAAGTAGAAATCGTAATCCTCAATCTTTATGTGTAAAGAATTATGTGATCCATGATAGGAAAAAGAGAAATTTTGTGTCTCTAAAAAGTTCAGCTATCGAGGAAAGTCTTCCCTGCAATAAAAATGGTCACATGGCGAAAAAACGAAAAGATTAATCACTCATAAAACTTCAGGAGATTTTTTGGTTAATACTACGATTCACTGATCTATTTAGGAGTGTTCACAGAATCGATTTAAAGGATGTAGAAATGTAACAGAAACCACAGCAATCACGGGAAGATGTCAGTTTAGGATTAGCGGTTAATGTTTATAGCCAATTCACCTACGGTCTTAATAGATTTTACGGAAAATGGTATAAGTAAATCTCCCTGAAAATGGAGATATTACAGTCAAATTATACAATCGAAAAGAAGACAGGAATAGTTCGAGTTGTATAAATCCAGTTTTGCTTTATGAATAGGGTTGGGAAAAATGTTTCAGTCATCCGAAATTGGAATTAAACACGTTCGAGCTGTTAAGATTCGACCCTATACACCACTATGCTATTCATCTCTTTAATGTTAATATATTTTATAACCAATTCACGAACAGCACGATGCGACCTTTTTCAATGTAATTTAACTGCAAACCAGACGAGTACAAATGAACATGCCCGCAGTAGGATTCGAACCTTCTACACCATATTTATCCCTATTTCTAGGGTTGGTAAGATTCGATTGAAATCGATAAACTTTGAATTCGTAAACATTTTAAATTCGATGAAAATGAATTGTCGATTTCTCACCAATACATTTTCTAAGAAATTGATCGTTATTATTTTTAAATTTGGTTTGACTCACTCATATAACACATTTTAGTACTAAACATTCAAATCAAAAGAGGAAAGCGGTATTTGCCATATAGAGGGCCACACTTCATTCGGAATTCTTTACTTAGCTTTTTAAGGTTTATTATTTCGTTGTCTTAAGGACACATTTCGAGCTCTGGCGGGATCCATAGTGACAAAACAATATGAAAAGAAAGGTTTTCGCAAACTGATACATGTGTAGCCATCGCCAGATGTCCCTACTGCATTAAAAAAAACTAGTGAAATTCACATTTTTTAGAGTCATACCCACAGTCAATCCTCCGAGGGAGAATGTCCCATGCTAAGTTTCTCTTGGATTGTTGTCAAATGAGTATCGTTCCGTGTTCGCACTCATGGATTTTTTACTTTATTCCTTGTCGTTTATTGCTCAAAAAGAGAAGTTTTTTCCTCAAAATAATCGTACATACAATTGATTGAATATAAGTACATATATTATGTTCTCATTACACTAAATTTGTTATTGAATGGTCACGATTTCGTGAATAAGGGACGTGATTCAATGAGTAAAATATAATTGCTGATTTATTACGAAAAATTAGCTGTTCCGGGTTAGTTGTCAAAGTCAACAATAGAACATTTACGAAGATTCAGAGTACAACGAACAATCAGCCATACAAGGGGTGTTATTTTTAAATTTACATTTACGTAAAACTGACTTATTCGTTTTATGAAATGTTTTATATAAAAACGGTAGAACGAATTAAAGTAGATGTAGATTTTTAATGAATATAAACGCCGATTTTAGTGGCCGCTTTTAAGAAATACGGGTGTCTCGAAAATATGTATACAGATTGTCATATAGAATATCTATTAACGGATTATTGTTTGGATGAAATTTAAAGCGACGCATTGTTGCATGATATATAATTAAAATATGGCTTCAGTCATGATGAAAAGCTACAATCCAATACCCATAATTTACAGCGTAATAAAAATGGCGGAGCATCACTTGAATTTCGAGCAAATAAAAGCAATTTTGAAGTGGTACTGGAAATTTGAGAATGTGTGTGAGGTTCAAAGACAGTGGAGTCATGATTTCAGCCACCAAAACGAACCACAATTTCAAGAATTCATGATAAATTCGAGACTTACGGTACTGTGAAAGACGCGTGCAAGCAACGATCTGGGAGAGGCCGAACTTCCACGAATGCGGAAAATTCTGCTATGGTGTTAGAGAAATTCGATGGTTTCAAATGAAAGTGAACGAGGATGCACATTTTGTTGACAAGATTGTTTGGACTTATGAAGTAACATTTAAACTCAATGGTGCAGTGAACCGACTTAACTGAGAGTACTGGTCATCTGAAAACTCTCAAATTCATATAGATAAGGCAGTAAATTTACCCGGTCTTACAATTTGGTGTGGTGTGTTGTCCAGGAGTATTGTGGAGCCGTACTGTTACTGGTACTCAGTACCTTAACCTGCTTAAGGTATATATTGTGCCCAACATTCAACAGCTTTATGAAAGAGGATTTTTTTCTCCAACAAGAAGGAGCACCTACACATTACCATCGTGATGTTAGGGCCTTTCTTGATAACAATTTCTCAGGCCGGAAGGGAAGTGTTGAGTACCTACCACGTTAACCTGATTTAACTCCAATTGACTTTTACTTGTGGGGTTACCTGAAGGATAGAGTGTACTCAATGAAACCAATAACACTTCAGGAACTCAGGCAAAAAATTGACCACTCATGCGCGGCCATCCCAGCAGATATCTTATTGTTAGTGGACGTTTGTCAGTCGGTTGCTACCCGTTGCCAACAATGCATTGAAGCTAATGGAGGTCATTTTGAACATCTGCGATAATTCAACTTGTAATAAAATGTTATTGCTTCGCACACACCAAATATTGTTCTTTCTTGCATTTTTAAAGGTTCACTTTTTCAACATTAAAATGTGTATACATCTTTTTGGGACACCCTGTATAAACGTCGAAAACTACCAAGCCTACCTATCAATAGCGCTGTGCTCTTGGGCAACCCGGCAATGCTCTTCTGAGATGCTCAGATGTTCAAAATCGTCCTCGATAGCTTCAGAAATTCAATTTATTGACCTTCTATAAGTATTAAAATATATTAGCTATAACTTTGACATTGGTTCATTTTATTTATGAGCATTCTCAATTTAAAAATGTAAAGTGGTGCTCGCTTGATGTTCTATAACAGGGGTCGGCAACCTTTTCTGCATGGCGGGCCAGATTCGTAGTTGCAAATGCTTCGGAGGGCCGCACTGGAAATTACGAGAGCTTCGGCGGGCCAGATGAGCGTCTACATCAGCAGTTACCTAAAGATGCTGTGGTCTAGTCGTAGCGAAAACCTTTAGTTAAACTTTTAATAAAAGCTTTAATCTGTTGGTTGGTCGGTTGGAACGCTATATGGGGTTTACCATAAGAGGGATCTTAAATATACCTCTTTCACACTTGCAGACTTATTTTCTTTTGCAAAATGAAATTAGAAGTAATTGACGCACGATCATCGGATAAGAACCATTTTAAAGAAAATTAAATGAAGATTCTTATTTTTATCGTCGATTTTTGTTTTCGAATCGAATTCGCTCACATTAAGTTAAAATATTCGAAAATTTGTCAAAATTTTGCATTTTTATTGAAACGTTCCCTTGGCGATCAACGGCATTGTTGTTCATACAGAAAATCAACATATCTGGTGTGTCCATAATAGCTAATTTTTTCGGGATAAAACGTTAAAGATGTTGTTAACTTAGTTAAAAAATTGTATACTCTTATTGTCTTACTGTTAAATATAAAACATATATTAAAGTGAAAACCTGTTCATCTATCTTATCTAATGTTCGTATAAGTGTCAGATTTAGCTCACTTTCTTCCAATATAGTTGAATATATTAAGTTCCAATTTTCCCGTTGAATTTCAACGGGCATTTATTTACACGTGTTTAAATAATTTACTAGCGTTAAAATTCCATCAGAAAAAAATGGAGACGATAATTTTGCTGAAAAATATGAAATTGTCTATGATAAATTTATCGGCCACTCTTTCATCAAAGCTTCGCGAGCCGCATGAAGTGCTCTCGGAAGCCGCATGCGACCCGCAAGTTGCCGACAGCTTTTCTATGAAACAACTTGGTGGTCTTTACAATGAGAAGATTGAGTTTTCCTGATTTATATCGACAACGTGGTCTATTTAACAGTTTCGCGGCGACCGAAGAAACTCATATCATTTAATCAAAAATAGATTGGTGTCAATAAATGTGTTACAGGAGACGTCCTGTAGTTTCCCTACATTTCAACTTCAGCGACGAGACATTAAATCGTGGTCATCGAGTCCCGGAGAGTTTAAAAAAGGGTACTATTCGGTTATCCCGGATCCCTATTAAAAATACCATAATATTTTCATTGTACCCTAGTACCCGAGTCCAACCCCCAACCGCTTAACTCAACCCGGGGGGAGGAAAATGGAAAGAATCCAACCCCAGCCACTTAACCCAACCCAGGGGAGGAAAATAGATCGACTCCGATACCAAACCAATTAACCCAACCCGAGGGAGAAAAATGGAACGAATCCAACCCCTAACCTAGTGTTTGATCATTTTTTGATCATGGCACACTTAAGCAATTCAATTTTTGTACGGCACACCTTAAATCAGTGACGTAACTGAGAATCCGTGCCCCCTGCAAATGTTTCTAAAGGACTCCTTTGGATGTTTTATAATTTATATAAAGTAGATACCATAATAAATTATAATTTCCATATATAGAAGACATATGATATTTATAAAATCCGGGGAAGGGGGTCTGGTGGATAAATTTTTAAAAATAAGTAAAGAAAATAGCACATTTTAAGGCAATTTTGGTAGTTTTTTACCAAAAAATATTTTTCCCCTTTTTTCTCTAATTCAGTTAAGAAGTCTCCTGGACCCCTCCTTGGATTGGGCCTACGGGGGCTTCAATTACGCGACTGCCTTCAATTTAATTTTGTAAAAGACGATATGGAACAAATTATATACCATATAAATTGGCGTCAATTCGTTCAGACAACGTTTCATAGTTTTCACAAAAATAACACCGAAAAGGACATGATAGAAAGTAAAAAAAGGGCCGTTTCATGGACCCAGATACTGAATGGTCGACAGCATCCCAAGGAGTATTTGTTCTATTTTCAGTAAAGTATTTATAGCAGAAGCTTTTGTTAATTTTCATCATGAAAAAGGGAAAGATATTCTGAGGATTTTTGAATAAAATGTAGAAATATAATTGTCTGCTTATCTGTGAAAATCAATTTTATAAATCTACTTCCCGCATAAAATGAGAAGGCAATATATTTCCTGATTACTGCAGAAAAATCCCATTTTACCATTTTCAACTAATAATACTAATCAGGACTCAGTGCGATATGTGGAACAAATTTGTTTAATCCTTGGCCTCACTGTTGAAAAACAAACTCGTAATTCTTGTTCTACGGATAATAGTTTTTCTCTCTTTTTTGTTTTATTTCAATGAGGGCTGAAAAGCCCAATTCACACAAATACGAAGTTGAGAACGGAAGTAATACCTCAATAGCCCTTTGTGAAATGTTAGGACAATCTTTTGCTACACTTATCCAAAATCTTGAAAGGCTTTTTTTTCCTAAATAAATTTAAAACGGTTGCGGTTGGAGAGAAAAATGTATGATCGGCTTTGTACTATTCCTCTACACTCGCTATATTTTCTCGATGTTTGCACTTTGTCCCCGGGATTTCCCGAATTTCTTTGACGGTTTTGAGCCAGTATAAAATTATTTTGTTTGTCGCTCAACTTTTGTTTGCGAGTTTTGTTACTTTGTGTAGTTTAGAGCAGTTTATATGTTAGCGTTCGCTCAACTCAGATGTGTAAGCCGTGTTATTTACATAATATTTTTATTGGATAATGCCTTGTTCCTTGGCGTTATTTTGTTTATTATTTATTGAAATCCAGTTACTTGTGTTTCTTGTGATATACGAATAATGCTACCTTTCTCGCTTTGGTCACAAATGTGTTAAAATGTTATGTGTGTTAATGGGTTAGGTGGAGCTGCTTAGTGAATTTCATACTTTTTCTAAACCCATTTAATCTGGCAGGTAAACAATTAATCTCATAATATGCCCTACCATGATTTAATTTATCTCAATTTGTGCCATCATTTGATGCGTTATGTTTCAATTAAACCTGAAATGTTGTGTTATAACTTTCTCGAATTGAATAATTACTTCTGCACTTACTTGTACAATACTCCTAGTATTTATGCTTTGGACTAAAGTTGTATTAATTAAACGTAATAATACTTCATTAGTGGTAGGCTTGTTTGGCGTCGAGGTAGTTCTTGAATTAACTGAAATGAGTGCTTAACATGCAGTGTAAACGTATTATATTATTGAAAACACGGCATCAGTAGTATTACAGAATAATAACTAATCAAAACTATAAAACTTGCAGCCAGAAAAATATTTGTGCTAAATTAGCAATCGCTGATGAATGAAAGCGTAAAAAATAAATTACATACAACAAATAGCCTTTTTAAGACCCTTCTACGTTTGTTTCAATTAGAAGACACTCAAAGAAAGGATGAAGAAGAAGTCACGTAAATTTAAAGCAAAAAAATAGCACTTTTCTACTAAATAACGAAGGAGGTATTTACATAAGCTTAAAGCAGCTGATTTCAACCAATCATACATTCAGTAGTTCCAAAAAACTCCACCAGATGTCAGCCACTTTGACTAAAAGTGCCAATATCGCTATCTCATGATTGAACACGGATCTCTCACTCATCACTTTGTTCATCCATGTAGTGGGTCCATGCTCATAAGTATCAAAAATCCTCAACAAAAGCCACGTTCACACTACTCAACTTCAAAATAAAATCTATTTTTTTATTATATTTTTTAGACCATTTTGGGAAAAAATTCGCGGCACACCTGATATCAACTGGCGGCACACCAGTGTGCCGCGGCACATAGTTTGGGAAACACTGCCTTAACCACTTAACCCAACTCGGGGGAGGAAAATGGAACGAAACTAATACCCAACCAATTAAGCCAACCCGAGGGAGAAAAATGGAACGAAACCAACCCCTTTAACCCAACCCGGGGGAGGAAAATAGAACGAACCCAATACCCAACCAATTAACCCAACCCGAGGGAGTAAAATGGAACGAATCCAACCCCTAACCACTTAACCCAACTTGGGGGAAGACAATGGAAAGAATCCAACCCCCAGCAATTCGGGTATTAGGGTACAATGAAAATATTATAGAATTTTTAATAGGGGTCCGAGATAAACGAATAGTACCAAAAAAAACATTCACGACGCCGATTTATGTAGAAATGCCACTAAGGGCAGAGAGAGGAGATTCCATCAGACGCGACTGCTTCCGATAGAAAGCCTACACGGCAGTTCCGCGAACGCGTTCGACCGACTCCGAACCGTGCAGAGAATGTGCGAAGGGTTTGCTGGAAAAAGAGCGTTGCGGGGAGGGATGATCATTGCGGGGCGAAGGACAGCATCATCACCTCCGTGCCATCGCTTCTGTGCCTAGGAATGGACAAGGAACCAGTCGACCCTGTTGCGTCGCAAAGGGGGGAGGAAGGAGACGCGAAGGGAACCATGGGGGGGGGAGAAAGGGGAAAGTGAAAGGGGGAGAGAGGAGGGGGAGGTTGGGAAAGGATGTTACGGTTGGGGACCAGTTTCCTCTCTTCCCACCCCCCGCCGCATCTGCCCTCCGTGGCCCTTTATATATCCCGCCTTCCTCCTCCCCCAACCCAACCCCTTCTGCCCCTCCTTCGTACGGTATGCCCCAACCCCATCGTGCACAACCCTTTACATTTCTGTGCGGAGCCAAACCAATTGTGAGCGAGACGGAGAGGGGTGCAGCGTAAGGACCGAGGAATTAAGAGCGTATCGCCAGAAGCCTATTATTACGTTGACGTTCCGACGGTAAGCTTTTTTCGTGGAGCGTCCGGAAGTGCGCCCTCGGCGCGATTTGTTGTAAAAAAAGATCGATTTCGTATTAAATATCGATTAAAATGTCGTAAAAATATCGATTTATCGTAATCGTCCTTTTGATGCGGGGCCGCGTCTAATCGTTGCTCCCTCGTGAGATAGACACAATTATATATATATCGTGTTATTACATGTTCGAAAAGGCGTGAAATTTCTTTCGTTTCCTTAGTGGTTGACCAAATGGCCGTGTCTGCTGCTTTATGTTATGATTGCTCGAGGCATAAAATATCGAGAAACTTGTGTCTGAGAATACGAAGATAGTACCATATTTAAAACGCCCGCTTAAAAAATAAAACGTAGGAGACATGGAATTATTGCATTCAGAATACATCACGATTGTGTCAAGTACGCGATGAATTTTCAGAGGTTTTCCCTCTGTTTAAATTCCATCCATTCGAATATTCCTTGTAAAAACAGAATTGGTGCGGAATACTGCCAATAAATTATTGATAGGTTTATATCTTTCCTTTTGCCAGATGGAAAGCCTCTGGCATATTATTCCTCTTAGCACGAAGAGACGAATTGTATCGCAATTAGAACATTTCTAGTGCGTAGAATGGACGTGCAACAAGTTGGAAGCAATAATTAAATTTTTTGTCGGATCATTGAATTTTCGAGGTCCTCTCTTTCAATCAGGCTGTAACGCGTGGAGACGAAGGAAAGCAATTTTTTTTATGATTCGTGCGACGCACGGAATGGCGTTGTGGTCACGAAAACTAATAAGCCCGGGGAGACGCTACGCCGAAAGGGAAATTCAATTGTGCTCGTGAGTTTTGGTACTTTGACAGCATTGGGCTCAATTAAGGTTACTGGAGACATTGGCCATAAGGGAGGAGGGGAAGATAGGAAGGGGGACGGGGGGGATGTTTCAACCCCTTTCCTCTTTTGTCTTCTACTCTCTCCCTCCTCCTCGTCGCAACCGAAAAAAAAGAATCGGGAGCTCAACATGCGGCAGAGTTGCCTGCAATAGCACCGCGTGTTCCACATCCTCTACGCTTATGATCAAGACTATTCAAGGTCACGGATAGGACAGCGAAAATCGACGCGCCCAACAGGCACGCAAACAAACATTTTCGTCGACACGCGTCGTTGTCAATCAAGTGTGCATGAGTCTGCTGACACAGCGTCGAGGTAAATTTGATTTGTAAAAAAGACTGGATTTTTTCAGCAGGAAAATATAACATTAAAATCCGAAATCGAATAGTTCAAAAATGAAATATCGAACCTTAAAGTTTGAATCTCGAAGACGATGAAGCTTTAGCTACAGAACGGTTCGTTTTTTGTAATCAACGATTCGTCAAAATTGACGGCTATTTAGGAGATAAAGTGCGTGCATTGTGTACTCAACCTTTTAATGACTACAAAAGTTGCCTTGCGCATTAAACGTATTTATACCTATTGAAGTTAACATGAATAATTCAATGATCAGTTTACAAAAACAAATGATACCTCAAATCAAAACAAACATGATAACAATTTCGTTGACCTAAAAGAAATTTTCGCAGGTAATGGAAAAACACCCTCGGTGCTCACTGCCCTTGAGTCAAGGTCACGTACTAGGTTTTAGTAGAATCGTTTACGCCTCCGACGGGATACGAGGCGAAGGCTTCTCCTTAGACGCAATGTAGACTCGTAGTTCCTTCCCCTTTTCCTACGAAGCCAGCAACGGAGCGAGTCGACGCTTTTGATGCCTCGGATTTTACCCTCTTCAGACTCCCCAACGTGCTAATTTTAGAAACGTTCGAGGGGAAACAAATCTTTCGGGCCAGCAACGAATCGATATTTCGGATAATTTACTAGATTTTCTACTCCAATTCATTCCGTGAAGAAGGACAAAGTTGAGTGATTGCTGCAGCTGCCCTTGAATATTTTATTTAAAAAAAAGACTGAAAGTTAACCTTGCTGATAAAATTACATCGACCGCTACTTCATCTCGCTCGAATATCATTTCATTTTTGACATCACGTTGTCTTTTACGGTATTTAAAACGCAGAGATAAGAGACGGCGACAAGAAAACAATTCTTGGACACGCTCGCACGAATGAATTTCAGCTAACGCCCTCGAGTGCGAGAAACAACCCACCACAGTCAACTAGCGCGTTGAATGCGATTGCTGTCCTATTTATTTCGGAATTTAGGAGAAGCGAAAGAAAGCGGCGCGTTTACCGAAAATGAATAGAAATGGTTCGGAAATGACCTCACTTTCGTTCTCGAGATTTAACGAAACTCCGGTTTCTATCGTTTTGAACATTCTTCGACTGCTGCATGCATATCCTTTGCCTCATCTCCTCCATCAAAGCGCAAATTGTTCCCATGATGATTCCACCACAGTTTGTCTTTGTCTCTCTCTCTCTCTTTCTTTCACTCATACGCATAGCCACGTTCCATTTAAGGGTTTCGCGTCAGTTCGGAGCGTAAAAACGTTCGAAAAAGATGAAGGTTTCGGAATCGAAGCACCCCACCTGTAAAGCCATTGTTCCCATTCTTCCACTTCGTACGTCGACGCGATCTGCTCCCATAGTGGGCCAATGGTACATACATACGTCCCTTTCAATCGTGGGTCACGAGCTCGAACCGAATGAGGGCCAAATAGGACATTTCGAAATGCATGGCGGGCCGCTAGTCATTTTAACCTTCAACTACTGAGGTGCGGTCCGTGAGACACCAATTAAGTTATAAAGTCAAATCACTCCGGTACTTTACTTTCAGCTAGCGAACATTTTATAAAGAAATAAAGTGAATATTAAGTTTTTTTCCTTTTGATTACCTCTTAATCCCCATGATGTTATCAAAAACGGAAAATACACTGCGTTTTTATAAAAAAGGTGCCCGAACGCGAAAGAGGTGAATGGGGGAAAAATAGAAACTGGATGTAATTTGACAGCGGAGGAACACGTGTGATTGCACAATATGAGTAAAAAGTTATACCAATTCAAATAACTGCGTTCGATTTCTTTTAATTTATGCAAATTCTGGAACGGCGCTCCTGTGTGCTCCGGCAGAAAAAAGCACCGGTTGTAGATACAGCTAGTGAATAAATAATACTAAAAAGAACAATATCGGTCTGGGTGACCGAACAGCAGTTACAAAAAATTAATGATTTCACGTCAGTAGTTAAAGGTTAAGTAATAATAAGAGAAATTATTTTAACCCTTTTGCGCCCATATTATTTCATTAAAAAATTGATCGATTTTAAAAATAAAAGTAACATCTCCAGGATGTAGAAATTATAATTTAACGCAAAGCAAAAGTATCCATTAAGTATAGAACATGAAGTATGAAACTTCTGTATTAATTTGAGTAAAAATTGGACAGCAGAGGGTTAGCGAAACTTAAACACACCAAAGATCACTACTAATACTACAAAATTCCAGCAACAAAACTCAGTTCTTGATTATTTAACCTATCATATATTCTTTCGTATCTCTTCGTCAACGAACCATCTCGGTCACATCCTCTCTTTCACCTACTTACAACAGAATCAAAGCACTGTGAGGGCCGCATTAAATCAACTGCCTATGTATATGAGACCGCCGCTCTCGCCACCCTTTGACCTAAAGCCCTTCGCTCCCTCTGACCACGTTCGTCGTATACCCGAGTTAGACAACGCCTACTTGACCCACTCGTCCGATCCGTTTGAATAAGTTAACGAAAAAAAAACAAAACAAACCGATCAGGCCGCGATGTTTCCGTTTCCCGCTGGCATAAAAAAAACCCGCGATCGTAATAACAAGACTTGAGAGGCCACTCGCCCTCTCAACCTCGACACATCGGCTCATTCCCCTCAAATGGGGGGGAGAAGGGTCTTTTTGAAAGCGGCGGCCTTTTTGATTTACAGCGCATCAGCATCTTCCTCATTTGAAAAGTAACGGGTCTCTGCCGCGTCGCAAGGGTATAGGAAACGGGTACAGAAAAGTGCAGCGCCTATCACAAATAGGCACCTTTCTTACGATGACCTAATCAAAGAAGACGAGGCGACCATAAAATGTAACAAGGGTCCGATGGTGAGTTTGCTTAATAGTCGGACTGTTTTTCAAGCTGTAATGGCAATTATTATTCTCAAAGTCGAAGAAATAATTCTAATTGTACATTTTTTAAAACATGACGAGCTTCTTCGGCCTCGTTCGGGGATTATTTAAATCAGGGGTCGGCAACCTACGGCCTGCGGGCCACATGCGGCCCCCGAGAGAGCTTTATGCGTCCCGCGAAGATGTAATAAAAAGAGATCGGGAAAATTTCGCATGGACAATTTCATATTTTTCAGCAAAATGGTCTCATAAGCTTTTTTGGTGAAGTTTTAACGCTAGTAAATTATGTAGACTGATTTACGCTTATATTAGGCCATTGAATCTCTAGATAACTTTTGAATTATTCACTCAGCCGGCCCACTGAGGCTTTCTTGACCTCCAATGCATTCACAACTGCGAATGTGGCCCGCCGAGCAGAAAAGGTTGCCGACTCCTGATTTAAATCGTCTGGATGAGTAAACGTAAACTCCATTATTTTAAACATGAGTGTACCAAAGTTCATGCATCATTTTTAACCCGTTCACAGGTACGACTTTCTTATCGGTTACATTCTCAGTTTTTCGTATATGATAAGGCTACAAGATGTTGGCATCCCACGACGTACGGAGGGGCGGACGACATGGACGTGGCGAAGGTAATAGGCGTTACTGCAATGCCACAAAACGCGCCAAAAATATTTTATTTCTCGCGAACTGTGACCTTAACAATTCTCCCAACAAATCGAAATCTATAAAGATGTCAAAAAAGAAATAATGACCTCATCTTGTGGTTTCATCGAATTAATGCTTAAGACAACGCATAAAGCTGCTTAAAGGATCTAGTGAGCTATTCCAACGACGAAGTCGTAATCTGCAGATGGGTGAATCAAATGTCTCATTAGTATCAGCTATCATCTAGGAGCAGAGCTACTATTTAGTAAACACGCGCATATGGTCTACTCACCTGCTTATTACTACAAGAGAACCTATATAATTAATTAATTTTTACCAACTCATAAACAGCACTTGACGGCCTTTTACAATGAGCGAAACAGCGATAACAAAGAAGAACACATGCGACCATGCCCTCAGCGGGATTTGAACCCGCGATTGGGAGCTAGATACTCTAACCACCCCACAAACATTCATCATTTAATAAATAGTTATCACCTGCAAACTCCCTGCGGTAATTTACCAATCGTCGATTCATACGCGTATTTTGTTTACTCGATCGTTCGACTCCTCACGAGTTATCTACATCGTTAGCTCCAAAAGACGCCCTTTCGTAAAGAGAGACCAAGTTCGCCCAAGAAACGAAATCTTCATGACCAATACTAATCTCTCCTTCTCTCTTCTAATTCATCCAAGCAAGCCATTTCACTCACTTTAATGGAGCCTTCTAGAGACGTAGAGGACGACGGGAAGGCGAAATGAGGAGCGGAGAGCGTTTGTGTGTTTGGGAATGGTAAGGGGTAAGCAGAGAGAGGGCAAAGGAAGGGCAAACTTCGGGGAGGAGGAGTAGGAAATGTAGGATGAGGTTGCTATGCAACGGGAGCAGAGGGGAGGGCAAGGGAGGGAAGAGACCGGTTCGGTCGGAATAACGGACACTCCCTCCCTTCCCTCTTCCCCTCCCTTTCATCCTTTTCTTTCCTCACCTCGCTCCTCAGGGCCCCTCGATCCTCCGCACCCCTCGGGTCGCGACACACGCACGCATCCACACACAGCTTAGAGATCGCATACACGAAACACGCAAAAAAAAGGCACGAATTCACGGAATTTTTTTCAGACCGAAAAGCCATAACTCGGCTCCTTCCTTTCTAAACTCCTCCCTCTCCCCTCCATTCCCTCCCGCAAAATAAAAGATTGTCAGTAAAAATTTTCCGTGTTTTGTTTTTCTTTCCCTGTACTCCCCTACATCTTTCTCTCGGCTCTCAAAAAAAAGTTCCCTCTCGTTTCACGTGGCGTTTTGTTTTTGTTTTTTTTCTCCTCTCCACGGTTAGGTCGATTCCTTTTTTATTTTGGAAATTTTTCTCCCCTTCCCCATCCTCTCCTCTTTTCCCCTATCCTCTCCTCTTTTCCCCTATCCTCTTTGTGTATCCTCGACCCAACTAGCTCTGCGAAAGCCTCCTTCTGAGGAACTCGCTTTTTATCCCTAAAGACTGAACGACCAGCTTGGATCCAAGGGGAATCGCTTCTTCGCATCTCTCTCTCTCTCTCTCTTTGCTAGCGATGACGAGTCCCGTGTGTGCTCTGATGCCTCGAAATGCTAGTCGCAAACATCGAAGCGGTAGGCTTCCGCAGGTCGTTTCGGCAGTTAGGAGTGAGAAAGAGAGATAGTAGTGTTTCCCAAGGGACCGCCCCGGCCTGCGTGGCGCCACATTATGTCAAAGGTGGTACGCGAATTTTGAGGTGAAGATGAAAATGTACCGTAAATTTCCCGGATTTTGATCGTTGAGGAGGCTAAAATTCCCGAAGTTTGCCACCCTGCGGTACGAGGGTATCCTCTATCGCGGCATGCGGCAGAGGGAAGGTATTTTTCCATTGGTGAAATAAAGATTACGTTTTTATTTTGATTTGGAAGAGTTTTGGAAGAGTTTACGTCGGTAGTCGCCAGTCTACGCCTCGCAAGGTGATTACTTCCCGGCACTCTCACGGTGCCACATTGTTTGAATTCCTGCATTACCTTTTTTGAAATTATAATTTAAATCTTAGCGGATGCTTGAGTATTTGAATATTGCATTCAGAGGCGTCCACATCGGAGTGGACGCAGGAATGTCCGATGAAAACATAAAAAAATGCATAATTCATAACATTACAAAATGAAGATAAGTGAAATAAAATAACAATAAATATCAATGATTATTGTTGAAATTGAGCGCTCTACGTAGGAGGTGAGGGACCGGCTGCCATTGCGCATAACTCAAGCCATGCCTCGGCTTTGCATCCTCTTACCCTCGGAAAACTTTCTGTGAACTTCCTCGCTTGCTTTAATCCAATGTTGATGTATGGCACCTTTAGTACTTAAAAATAATCCCAAAACTAACCCAATGTGGCCCCCTCGGTCATTTGTACTGCCTCGAGATTCTTTAAAAAAAGAAGTTTGGAAGACTCCGGGTTTAGAAGATGAATAGGAGACGGAAAAGCGACGTAGTTTCAGGGATGATGTCATTTAATGGCTTTCCGAAATAAAAGGAGCAAAAGAAAAGGCAAACTAGCTCGATCCACTTTCGAAATAACCAAATGGCTCTTTCGCACGACTGTGATGATCGTTCCGTGTCCGAAACAAACGTAACATTGGCCAAAGCTGTTACCTGTCGCTGCAGACCATATCCCAATAAATTTTACATTTGCTTCTATTCGTTCAGTCGTGAAAGAAAGCGTATCGAAACGATCGTTAGAAAACGAGAGATTTTTCTAGCTCGTGCTCTTACCATGACGCAGCTAGATGGAAAATTTCACCATATAGAAGGCGATGTTGCAATGATACCCCCTGCCGTGTACCTTTCACGGCAGGGACGTAAAAGTTAACAGGTTGCCGGGGGAGATCGTCCTTTCGGCCATGACGAATTCGTAAGCGTGGTTGTAAAAGTGTATGCCGTGGGTATTTGCCAGGATTCGGGAGCAAGCCAATAGATATAAATTGTCGAAGTGACTCATCCCGACCGTCTGGCTGGGAATTTATCGAAACGTGATCCCGTGAACTTTTCGAAGCAGACTTTTTTGACCTGCACGTTTTATTGCTTCTCGAATGTAGGAGCACCATTAATCGAAGAAAGGATTCCCCGATAAGGATTATCTTCAGAAGCGGACAGCAAACGAACCGGGGAAAAAACTTACGCGAAGAGAGAGAGAAGGAAATATTTGGGTCGACGGGTGGCTGAAATCCTCTCTTTTGACGTTTTAAATTTAGCTCCACGTTTGTCTCGCTTATCAAATAATGGCCGACTGGTACCGAATTTCCATGACTGGAGAACTTGGGCGGAATTTTCGGTGTCTTTGATATTATCTAGCGTCTCCCAGAAATGCTCCGCTTGCATAAGCGTTGAGACCCTAAATTCGACATTTTTTACATTGACCAGACTGTTTAAGAGGACTGGAACATCATTAACCCTAGGAATACTAGGGGGAGGGAGACTCTGAGGCCCACAATTTTTTTTCGTCTTTATCTCTGCAATAAAATTCGCGAAATAAAAAAATAAAAATTATCGTCCATAGCCTTGTTATAAGCAAGCAGGTATTGTTTTCAATCGATTTGACATATATTCTTAGTTTGTAGATTACTTTCGTCAGTGGCCGCGTACTATTACAAACGGGTGGTCGAAATTAAATTGTATGTCAAGTGTGATGCGTCAAACGACTCGGCATATAACGTTCTTGTTGTTGACTTGTTATTATTTCAGTAAATCTGGGAGTAGTTTGGACTCTTATTCCAATATGAATCTGAGAATGCAAACATAGTGAGGGTAAATGCGAAAAAAAGGTTCTTACGAAAACATTTCTGATTATGAAATTGATGGAATGATATGATCCGAAGATCCTATGCAGACAGGCATAAGCTGTGAAAGATGGAACAATTTTTGAAACGAGAAAAAAGTCTGCTATGACCGGGAATTGAACCCGGGTCTTCCACTTGCAGTGGAAGACCCGGGTTCAATTCCCGGTCATAGCAGACTTTTTTCTCGTTTCAAAAATTGTTCCATTTCTGATTATGTTATCATAATTAATCGTATTTTAAGATATTTATTAAATCCATGTTAAATTAGTTTGAAAATAATAGGCGAGTGAAGTGAGCCGTCAGACGGGGTTGGACCCCGTGAGAGGCCAGGGGCCGAATCTCTAATCTTATAAATAGCTCCTTGTTTTATATATAGGACATAACATAATAAACTTACTTCTAGAAGAACTACAGAATTAAAATTTCACATGATAGTAGGTCGATGGGTAAAAGAAACGAGAAAATCCAAAAAGAATCACTTTTAGGGAATGTTTTCCACCAAATTGTTCTGTATCAATTACCCATAAGAAAAATTTGAGTCAGTCAAGAAAACTATTGAATTTAAATCAGTTAGAAATAAGATACGAGCTCGGGACTTAAAAAGGTCTTGATCCAAAAGAATGAAGTTTATGTTGGTTGCCGCAAAAATGCCTATTAATTTCGAATTGGTTGGATATCCGAAAAAAGAAAAATTTTCAACGATGTAAAATCCTAATCACTATAACTACCTCCATATTGTTATCTGACGTGAGCTGAAATATTTGAAGCTCTTTTCACGCAATGCGGGTGAAAGAAGCGAACTCTCAGGCGGGTTTGGGGCCCAGTTGGGGCCACGGAGCCAGTGGGTGAGCACCCAGAACAGCTAATTATGCTTTCTGATTTCTATCATCTCAGAAGAAAGCTAAGAAGTGAATCGTAAAATTTTATTATATTATTAGGGAAATGGAGATCTCCTAATACCAGTGGTACCAGTGGTCGGCAACGTTTTTCCGTTGAGTGCCAATCTTTACCAATATTCACTAACTGTGGCCCGTCTCGCGTGCCACCCTTCAAATAGTTTTGTCCATAACGCTTACAAAAAGGCGAGTCTTATATTTTAACAATATAACGCGGTATCATTACAATACGAAATGTAAGTGAAATCAAAGAAAACCTCCTTTAAATATATATTTTTGTAATTCTTCTTTGAAATATCGTGCCATCTTTTGGCACGCGTGCCATAGGTTGCAGACCCATGATATATACAACGATCAGAGACTTCAAAATATTTCGTCATCAACTCCGGTTTGTCATACAGAGCGAGTTATATTGCACTTTTAATATCATTCCTTTCCGTGAATTTCAAAACTCGTGGTGTTTTATGGCCGAGAGGAAAAACAAGGGCTAGAGTACAACCTTCGATTCCATCGGCGATTTGATAAGTAGGTCATATAATTCAATAGATTTATATCTACTAAAAGACACTAAGCATGAGCTATTAGTTTATGGCGCTACCTTTCTCGATCATAATAACAGAATTAAATGAGCTTCTGAGGCAAAAATAAGCGGCCTCCTCGCGCTAGCCATCCGTCTCGCCTCCTATCATGTATGTTTATATTCTGCCGTACGCAGGCATTGAGATTTGCACATAAATAGAGAAATCATTATTGTTCTTTACGATGACTGTGACACGATTCTATAAATTATACGCTCATTTGATCGGCTCGATGAAATCTTATTTTCATGAAAGCTACACAGAATTTGCTATTACTTGTCACCCTCTGCCTTACCCTGAACCCATCGCCTTGGGGATGGAGCTAATGTGTATGAGGTAAACACGCAAAAATATAAACATGTTCATATATAAGAGTGTAAAGTGGAGAAAAAGGCCTAAATGAATGCCTGTTAAACAGTGACCTACCGGAAAATATGTAGTTCCCCGCAAAAAAATTGAAGCCCCGGAAATAAATTTAAAGCCCTCAGAAAAAATTTGGATCCCCTTTGGCCGAATACCCCCGGCCGCGCGGGGGTATTCGGTTTTCCACTGCTATTAAATATATTCAACAACATATTCTGAGAAAAAAAGCAAAAATAGGCAAACTCTCTTTCACGGATTGAAACGCCTTGGTAAAATCACATGCGCATTTCGGCTACAAAACTGCCGTCATCAGTGGTTATTCACCGACAGTAGATTATTTTTACTCCTGCTTTTTTCTGCCATTTTATGACTACTGAAGAGACATCTGATCTGTCTATCTGATTTCAGCCATAAGGTTATCTCGGCAGTTCTTTCTCGAACGTACAAATAGTAAAAAAATGTGATGCTGGATTAGTCAAAAATCGGAGGAGTGCGATGAAATACAGCGCTACTAAGTGACTTTATCCGAACCACTTAAAATGAAAGGATAATTCGGCTCCATGGCCATTATATCTGTCTTTAGTGGGTGTGTGCGTGCGCTCGTGTGTTGTGCTGAGCGGATGCTCCATATCCGGACCAACACCAGATATCAGAAGAGCCTCCGAAAGTTCTCGATTCTCATGAGACCACCGCCGTTATTTTTAAATGGAATAATCTCGCTGCGGAAGAAGAGGAAGAATAAAGAGAGAAAGAGAGAGAAATGGCCAGATGTATTCCTGGCCTTCTAAGACGAAAAGCGTCACATGCGAGACACGAAGAAATGAATGGTTCTAAGGACAGGAAGCGGTCGCGAATTTACGGAAAAAATAATGGAGGAGATAAGGGCTCCCTCTCAGAAGTCAAACGCGCGTCCTTTCCCTCGTTCTTTTAACGAGAGTGCCTAAAAAAAGATTGAATCATGTCGTGACATACTCGTCTGAAAATACGAGACGCATTAATAAAGTGTCCAAACGCGGATGAATCGCTCCGTTTCGCACCTCCTAGGAAAAAAAGGTTTTTTCAAAATTTTTCCTCGTGAAACGTGGTAATTTGCCAAGAACGCTTATAAAGAGATGGCGCTAATGGCGTAGAAAACATCGTTTATCACAGCGCAGATAAAATAAGTTTTCGTTTACGCTTTAGTTTTGACCGGCGATGCGACAGAAACGGAGAGTTCTGTGGCTTCGCTCTGCTACGGCTTCCACAGGGTAACTTGTTTAAGCAGAACCCGTGGAATAATTTGATGAAGGCAAAAATATAACTTTGAAAGATTTGGTTTTATAATGCTCAGTTGACCTGTCGGCGTTACTCACTTTATCGACAGCCTTGCGAATTATACCAGCGACAAAATAGCTTGGAATTTATGAATAAGATGTTACGTAGCATTATCTAAGTCTAAGTCTAAGATGATTCATAGTCCCTAATTAAACTCCCTCAAACTATAATTTCTTCCTTTCTTCAAGAACAAGCACTTAAAGAATACTTGCCTCAGGTATCTCCGATAGTCACAACAAAGTTCTTTTAGAATTTACTTTCGGTGAATTACCACTGAAGGCGGCTGCTTTTTAGTCGAAATGCGCATCTGTTTTTACTTTCTCCATATACTAGTATAGGAAAAAGTATTGTATTCATGAAAAAACTCGACTTCGAGATTTCAACGGAAATACACGTTTTGAGGTCCCCTGAACACGTTTTGACCATTTTATCGATTATATCTGTGTGTGTGTATGTGATAGCTTTTTTGTGGGTGCTCTAACTCAAAAACTATTAATCAGATCAACGCGAAATTTTATATTAAACATTTTTATAAAAGTAAAAAAACCGATTAATTTTTAGTAAAAATCGGTCAACCGGAAGTGTGTTTACTCTTTTCACTTATCCGTTATTTTGAAATATTTGCTTTAATATTTGATAAATGTAAAAATGTATCTGAATAAAAGTTGTAGGAAATTTAATTTTCCATAACCAACCTTTATTTGAAACATTTTCCCATATAATGCATTGTTTAAGAGATATCTTATATTTTTAGCTGCCACCACCACGCCACCTACCGACGATTGTTGTTAACAGTTGACGCTTAGTTAGGTCTTAGTAACGCTCCTTTTTATTTTCTTAATTGTTGGAGCTTTGAGGCTATATCGAATATCAGAGGGCTATGGTTTGAGTTTATTTCTGTTATTTGTAAAGTCTAAAATTATCTCGCAGTTTCTTAAAATATTTATTATTATGTAACCTATTTGGAATTTTTAGAAATATTACAGATATGGAGAAAGTCATGTGGTGGCCACATCAGATTTTAAAAAAAACCTTTTTGTGGCTATTGGAAATTACTGAGACACGTATTTTTTAAGTGCTTGTTCTTGAATTTTTCAGCCATAAGGCGAGCTTGATAATTCCCTGTTGAATTAATTATGGCTCTCCTTTTCTGAATAAAGAGGCGCGGGAAAGATAGACGTAAGAACGATATTTTATTTGTCAAAATTAAACTATATTGTAACTTTTGTAACTGCTGCACCCTTGATACTAACTGCGAGGACTGCAGCTGTTGTTATGTTCGTGGTCAGACGCCTTGTCTTTAATTCGTTTCTCAATTCTCAGGTGGGAGTGCTATTTTACAAACATCACTTTTAAACTAGCTTAAATAAAACTTCTTTTAGGCAATTATGAATTATCTTAAACTTAATCCGGATGGAAGATTAGAAGCGCGCCTGGAAACTACCGCGCAGCCTTTTATAAATTTACAATTACGGTAAAAAATAATAAAACTTTTTTAGGAACCTCTAAATTGCATTCGTATACTGCTTCCAATACTATCAAATTCTTTTATGAATTTAAGTCATAATGTGTAAATGAAATCACTTCTACTCCAGGGTAAATAAAATAACGACAGGTATTTCGGCTACATGTAGAAGTATCATGGTTTAGAGAGAACGTGCATTAACGACATTAACTAACACAGCTAACAGAAGGTCTCGATTATACTGTAATGACACCTGAGATACCTTTTAATCACGATGAAGCTCCAACAATCACCTATTTAGTAAACGACACACTATAGAGTGAATAATCATTACGGTATATTTTTAGAAACTCCATAAAAAATAAAGCACTCTCAAATCATTTTCATTAATTAATAGATGAGTCTCTCAGTTCAGTTTTTTCCACTATAATACTTTGAATTCGACAGTGTATAAATTCATAGTTGATGAGACACATAACTCGGTCAGGTGAATGGCCGAAACCAACACGGCCCTAACAATGGAATCCGTTTTCACAACCTTCCCGCTGAGAAGTTTTTTTCAATAACTTCAATTCAATTTCACTCGAAGCATTGCTTTGAATTTCGATTTTTTCTTCGAAGCGGGTCACAGCGTCACTTAAACATTCATGACTCGTACGCCCGAAAAAAAAGTTGAGGAACAAAACAAACGCCTTACGAAAATAAGGCTGAGCCAAAGGCGTCCCTACGACACGAGGAGCCTTTCACCCGGTAGGAAAGTACCTGGCGATATTTCTCTCTGCTTAGACTTAAGAAAAAAGAAAGCTTCTATTTTTGTTCGAAAGATCTTAAGCTCTGAGTCGAATCGAGTAAAATCTTCTGTACCAAATGTATAGAATTTACAGCAATTATTGTTGCATGGTTACGCCATTTCTTTCGTTAATCAATAACTTTTTTAATGTTGGGAACGTAGCTCAGTAGTCGAGAGTTCGTTTTGCACGTGAAATGTTCCGGGTTCGATCCCCACCGTCTCAACATCTTGTATCGAGTTATGTAGGTGGTGTCAAAAGTCTCACACAGGTACGGACAAACAGCACTCACGTTGGGGATGTAGCTCAGTGGTAGAGCGTTCGCTTTGCATGTGAAAGGTCCCGGGTTCGATCCCCGGCATCTCCAGTTTTTTACCTTCGCGTAGGATCTCAAAATTAAAGCATAGGCACCGGTGTTTAATTGTTTCATTTTTGTGCCAATTATATCTGTTGTAATTGAATTCAGTGTTGTAACAATATCACGAAACAAAACCTTTTGCATCTTTGGTGCAGCTAACTCAGTTTGGAATCGTTTTCTAACTCAATGTATTATTTAATGCTATAAAAGTTAGACACATAAATAAAATTTAATAACTACAACCGATGATATGACACATGTTTAACTAAATGGTGTGATAAAAATCACATATTATCAGGAAATATAAATGATCAAATGCACACGAAAATTATTATTTTTTATCGTTCGATGAAAATGAATTATAGCAGACCCCAGGGCCGGTTTAACCATTAGGCGAACTGGGCGGTCGCCTAGGGCGGCAAAAAACCGAAACAGTTACAAACAGTCCTCGACAGTTAGGGATTTTAACCACGTGGGAATGTCACAAAAATAGTCAAAAACAGAATATTGTAGCAATAGGAACGCTATAAAGACTGTGTGTACAGTTTATGATAATTGCAAACTGTTGTTCGAATGAACCTATTGACTATCCAAAACGGGCTTTTGCAAACAATGCACGTTCGAACAGACGCAAATCGGAGCACTGGTGTATAAATATAATGTATTATTAATTATTACCTTCGTAACTTCGCTGTGATTGAAATTTACAGCAATTCTTTGCCACGCCGTTTTTTTGGGCGTGGTTGCTGTTTCCATCGGTTTTTCATTTTTTACATACAATAGTAAAATATTTTTTTCATCTTAGGTGAAATTTGAGCCTCTTTTGTTAATGTTTGCCGTATTTTATAATGAAAATCCCGATTGAAATAATTGAGAGCTCGAAAAAGTGACGCTCAAATTAAATAAACTTATATAGGTTACAAGCTCCATATAAGGTAAGTCCGGGAGAGTTGCCGCGCTTTACGAAAATCTTCACCTAGCTCTTCAAGTATTAGTACTAAAATACTAAAGGTACACTCAATTATTAGATTACAGTTTTGGTACCTACTGTTAAAAAAATTTCGCAGCAGTGTCAGCTGTACATGTGGAATAAACTAAGAATAGTAAACATCCTATTTGCAGCGTCTCTCCCGAGGGTTACGGAAGAGACGCCGCATGGGTGATGTCAGTAAACTAGCCGTTTGTTATGGTTTAAAGCAACAAAAGAAACAATGAATACAAAGACAAAGATTTAATAAAAAATCATCGTCATTCATTAATAAAAATTAATTTTATAAAAAAATCATCGATACTTAGTCATCATCGTCAGTTGCACCGTAATCCGGACACTCGTCCATTGGACGAATTTCCGGAAATTTGTCCAAAAATAAATATACCCCTAAAATAATAGTATTACTTTTTGTATTTTTTTCTTTATTATGTAAACTGAACCGGGAATTATAAATGCAGAATTTGTATTCATACTAATGTACAATATTAATTTTCGAAAGTTAATTGGGAGGGGGGGGGGCGCAAGGCTGATGGTTGGCCTATGGTGCCAAATACCCTTGCACCGGCCCTGGCACACCCTCTACTATTTCGACTTCGTTAAATAAAATTTACGATATCTCGAAGAAAATGCATTGGAATCCCGATAATTCGAATCTAAAGGAAGGAAAGAAAAGGTCGAGAAATAAAATATAATGGTAACGTTAATTAAATGTAAAAGTTTCCAACGTAACTTTGTGGAACTGCTTCATGATGATGAAAATAAAACTTGGTAAATTCCACATAAATTTGTGTAATTAACCAAGTTTTATTTTCATCATCTGTAATTTAATGATTACTTCCGAAGAACTCTTCCAGTATCGCAAACTATAGTTAAGGATGATCAATTTATCATCACTAATTCTTTATGTGAGTATTTCTATATGGTAACGTGAAATACAATAACAAGAAATTTCTATAATTTCAATCTTTTATTTATTTTTAGAAGTTCGTGTAGCGCGGTGCCAAATTTAATTTCAACTTTTAACCTATTTGTATACTTAAAGTATGTTGGTAGCAGAGAAACTCAATGAAATATCTCTCAGTTTTTCCGGTGAAAGTGCCTCTCACTCAGTCAATATCCATTCAAAAGAATTAGAAAGGAACGAATCAACTTTATGACAGAAGACAGAGAAACTGCAGCGATTTAACGATCCTTTCCTAAATTAATCTCCGAGTTAAAACAACACGATGGGAATTTTAAAATGGTATACAATTTAAAAACGTTAATAGAAAATTGATTTTTGTGAAAATAAATAAAGCCAAGCAAGAAAAACATTATATAAAGGCACAATTAGATTACATCGAGTATTTAACCGTAGGACCCGTATACCACAGATCTATACTTTGTTGAAATTTTAATAATCCCTTCAAAAGTCTGAATCTGTTGATCTAAAAAAGACCGTAATACCCTGAGTGTGACGATAAGCAACTCCACTCGTCTTCCATTTGACAGAAAAATATAGTCTAAAGAATTAAAAATACGACAGAAAATATAAAAATAGCATTTTTTTAATACAGAGAAAATTATATTTTATCGACATCCTTGAAATCTTCCGATGCGTTTTGAAAATCAATTTCCTATTTGATATGATTTAGTTCTGGAGTAAAATTATGTTGATCTGGTTGAAAGTTTACAATATAATTTCCTGTATAAAATGCACCAAAAACGTCGCTAGCAAATCTATTTTGACATAAAATCACGTCCGGAAATAAAATTAATAGATTTATTATTGAGTTTATCGTAACTGAACCGTTGTAATTTCAACCTCTTGGTTCAGCATACTTTCAAATTACTTCGCATCCCTGGACTATATACAGAAATAGCACCGTGACCTTCATACTGACAAAAAAAATCAGACAAAAAATTACTGAACGCACCGCCATAAATTTAGAATATCGACCGATTTATGAAGCATTAATTCAGTGGAAAATTTTTCAATTAACGGAAGACGAAATCATTTAGGTAAAAGATAGTGTTGCTGTCTATAACGGCGCCGGTCCGCAAAAGATTTCCCATCTTAGTCGATCGGGAATTAAACCATTATCTCCCCTCATCTAAGTAACAGTTCCGTGGTTATTAGCGGAGACGAAATAAAAGTAACAACGAGTCTCCGTAAAACCGCTACAGTGAGTCATGCGCCGTCTTTAAGAAATTTATGCTCGGCCGATGGTAAACACATTTTCTTGAGGCGATGACTGGCTGAAAGAAGCAGTGAACTGTTATACGCCCCAAGGCTGTGGACGTCTTTCTCTCTTACTTCACCCTCTCTTCCCGACTCGGGCGGAATACTGAAAGAGATTTGCAAACACTCGTCGCGGTAAATACTAAGCTAGCCGCGGAGGAAATCATTTCATTTTCTTGTATACTGCCGATCCCATGGAAGATCTCGAGCGTGATTCTTAACAGTACAGTGACATGAGACCGCTCGGGGTCGAGATGAAAAACAACTAAATAATTCCGAGTAAAAGTTCTCAGTTGATCTGAATGTTTTGCCAATGATGGAACGGCATAAGGAAGTATGTATCTGTTCTGACTATGCCTAAAGAAAGATCGAAAGGTGCTTTAAATTCATCTAAATCTAACATGTAGATTAAAATTAGCGCAGCAGGCGAGCTTTTATGATTTATATGAAATTATATTTTAAGAGGCTAAAATTTCTCTTGTATATTTTCTTTCCTTTCGATGCTGACTTGCGAGGTATAACCTTAAAGGTCTTCGTGAATAATACAAAATTATTTTTTGCGAATAGTAGGTCAACAGTGGCGACCTTATAGTTATTGGGGCCCTGGGCGACTAAACGGAAAATCCAATGACTTCACTATTCCCTTGGAAGATTAAAACGCAATCATTTTCAATCATACTGTCAACATTTGACTACCGATTTTGTCTTCCATAAAGACTTTGAGAGCGCTGCTTTCTACATTCAATGCAGGCTAATTCTAAATGAGGTTTTGAGATGAAAAAGTTAATATGGCCGAGGATAGTGCCTCGCAAAATATTTGTGAAATTTTCTAATCAAATTCATACTTTCTGGTCGCTTTCTTGCATCATCGAAGAGATAAAATTAAAAGGAATGTATGATTGACGCTAATTCTTCTAAAACTAAATATAAGACAACAATAAAAATTATCAACACTAACTACTGTGGGGAAAATTAACTTCCCAATCCTGTTCCTAAATTAGTGAAGCCGTAAATTCTTATTTGTGAAACAAAATCCAACTTGCCTTGTTCTGACAAAATATTAAAACCATATGTGTTCAAGGAGTTGTGTTTTCCTTGACAGAGATAATTTAATGAAAAATTACGAATTTTTATCACATAATTGACACCATAAGATAGACCACATAAAAACCATTTTTTCTGAGAGATATCTAGAACAAACTGGTTTTAATTTTTAATTATGCCTCCAATCCCATAACTATTCCATTATTTTACCTCCTATGGCATTAGAAATTAATATTCATTCAGTTAGCTTCAAGGAAAGCTTAAAGAATAAATATACATGTGTATATTCATACACACATCACACTCATATTTATGCATCAATTCGCTATCTTAGCTGATAATCACGCAGTAACTTATTGAACTTGATATATTGTGATAACATTTAGGCTGTTTTTCTTTAAAAAATAAATTCTTGAAGAGTACTTGATTAAATATCCGATGCACTTCATTCGAAGGATAGCGCATTAATTTTTTGAAATGGAAGCTCCATATTAAAAGGAGATTGCTGGTCACGGAAAAACCGTAGAGCAAATTTCAATGGAGCTATTTATCAAAGGGACCTAACAACGCATTCATTCGGGTCACCTTTGCCCGCTCCGAGAAAAATCCAGAGAACTATTGTATTGAACAATTTTATTTATTCTGTGATGAATATTCGCCAATCAAACGTCACTGTTAAAAGCGGCCTCATTTCCCAAGTTGAAATTCGGTTGAATTCAACATTTACATCACCACCATAACGAACAATGAAAGTACTGCTTGTCGTGCGGCTAAATTTAGAATCTACTATTGGTGACGAACAACTGATGACGGCAGCATCGTAGCTGTAATGAGTATCCCACTCTTTTCATGGCTATTGGAGCAAAAATAGTTTTAAATTTGTTTTCACGATACAAATTCTATCTCTAATTGATCAGATTGGGGGTCAATGTAATTGATAACATTAATCGGTCGATAACAATGAAAAACAGACTTCGTTAAACTAGACTTGGAATTCCGCGTTCGATTACAATAAACGGCTAACAACGATAGACGTAGATAATAATGACGTCATCCACTGTATATTATCGCCCATAGGAGAAATTTACGGTAAGATCCTAATCAAGTAAAATTTCCATTCGCCAATTCGCAAGCTTGTATTTATTTCACGGTTGAACCGGATGTCCACTTTTCAATTCGACTTCGAACCGAAAATAACCGAGATCCGGTTTCGCCGTATCATGTGCACGAGCATTAATAAAAGCGCGCTATAACTACAAAAATATGAATGTGGGACCTCGCCTGATTCGCCCCTTTTGCGCATCAAGGTCACCCGCTACCGGCCAAAGTCACGACCGTCAATATATTATTACAATATTTTCACAACACTAAAATCCTTGTTTTGGGCCATAGTGAGATCGTCATCATTGAGGTACTCTAGTATAGCATTATCTGTATAATATACAGCAAATGTGTGGGGAAAATACATACTTGAAGTTTTAAATCACGCGCAAATTTCTTAGCGTTAGGTCGCCGTCTTGAAAGGGGTTTATAATTCATTAATCACGAATGCATGAATGATGGTTACGTTCTTAAAACACCTCGTAATCCTGTCGAGTTTTAATCCCTAGGATGTAGATGATTCTCTAAAATAATTATTCGTGAATCTTTCTTAATGTCAATTGGATAATAGCGCCTGCATTACATTAATGTTTTACGTATATGTCGGGAAACGGTAATGAGCAATGGATTTCTTTGAAATAATTCCATTCTTATATTTCTTCTCTAGACTTATAAAAACTTTTTTCATTCACTTGTATTTAGGAAGAAAACATTTTCGTCCGTAAAATGCGAATGACAACATTTGCGGAGTCCACCAATATCCCGACCAGGTCATTTGAGAATATACACATAATCGAGTTTTTCTCGTTGGGATGTGACATACGGAAAATGTCATTTTCATATATATATATATATATATATATATATATATATATATATATATATATATATATATAGACTTAAGGAAATGAAAAGGTAGTGATGAGGGTGGCAACAAGGTGTTGAAGGAAGCCCAGCGGACACTTACCAAGTCGGAGACCAAGTTGGCAGGCTGCTGGGGGCGTCGAAGAGACACGTTGAACACACGAACACAAAAACAAAAAACATATATATATATATGTATATATACGTAATCAGGAAATGTGTACATTTACCGGTAAATGTGCACGTTTACCAACAAAATCGGTAAATGTAAGTTTAAGTTTCCAGAAATACGTATCACCCCTACATTTCCCGGTAAATGTGCACTTTTACCGTTGTGCCTTGGTAAATGTGGAAATAAGAAAGAATGAGCAATGAGAAATGCTACACTTTAATAATTACGTTAATTTATAATAAAAATCATTGAGGGTTCGGCTCCACCGGTATATATTAAGATGAACGCTTCCCAACCCGAGAGGGGAACGTGAGGAGGAACCAAAAACACATCGACTAACCTACCCAACCCAGTGGGGCCGAGTAAAATTTTCCTTCATGTTCAAATTTAGTTTAGTTGTGCACATTTACCAGGAAATTTACACAAATACCGGACAACGCACATTTACCGTACTTCTAAACTACAACTGACGTTCGCGACGCCGCCAAGTTGTGGCCTGTGTTGCGACGTTTATCCACATTTACCAGTGTCTCTAGGTAAATGTGTACATTTCCCCAATCCAATCGGTAAAAGTATGTTAAACTTACATTTACCAAACTACGCACATTTACCGTGACACACACGCATGCACACACACACACATATAACTACATCTACATTTCTTTAGCACAAAACACAAAGAAATAAAAATTCGAAAAACAGCGAGCTCACCATATAGCCTGAAACCAAGTGATAAACAAGATAATGTTGAATAAACAAAACGCGCATTTAAGCTATAATAATACCCATCCTCTAGTAGAATCAAAGACCAGTGAATTAAACCAGAGGAATTGAAATGTACAAGTGGTTTACACAATATTTTTATGGCTACATGAGTTACCTTCGTCATAAACAACAATTTGAATATAATCTCACATTTTATCATAGCAAACAGACTCGACTCCGCAAAACTGACTATTAATGAACACTAAATATAAACATTAATATGTTGTTACGATGAACTCGCGCAATGGCAGACAACTCAGCGAAAAAAATGATCTGACAAATCCAGGGTAGGCAGGAAATAATACGAGCGTAAAAAGAACCTCCCTCTTAAAACTGCGACGAACAAAATGAACCTCTATTGGTGCGCACTTTAAAGCAGGTGAGACCTGAATGAGGCGTCATTATATACCACCTGCCTTCGGCCCTCGACTTGACCAGGGCTGGGCAATTATTTCTTCGCCGATCGCGGATGATACCGACTACCCTCTGTCCCTCACCCCCAATAGAGACATCGCATCCAAGTCGCGCTTCTAATCGGCACACACATAGCTACTACATCTCGTACACGGTGCACATCCTTGGGTAACGAGTTTGAGATTCAGGAATCGTAAAATCGCCGTATCACGCAGCATCTCCATCATTATTGCTACTTCGCGGCATCAACCTCATAACGCGGTGGCATATGTATGTACTTACTTCCGCAAAGCCCTCCGACGCTAGTTGAGCCGGATCCTAGAGAAACATAACGACGCAATTCGCTCTCTAGGGACGGCCTTGTACTCGGGAGAGATCGCGAAGAAAGTATTTTCCCGAAAACTGTAGCAAGGTAGGTTGTTAACTAATAATAATTTCGACCAAAAACAGTAAGAGAAAATAAAGTATAAGTTTTTAGGCGTTCTTTACGAACGAAGCGCTTCAGTAAAAACAAAATGTAAAAATTTGATAAATAAAAAAAATAAACTCCAATAAAATTAAACAAAAGATAATTATGAAGGATGCAGTGCCTCATGTTATCTTTTTAAATATACGTATTTAAAGCAGAGGCGGACTGATAGGCAGTGTTGCCAATCTGGAGGATTTTCCGCTAGATCTAGCTTATTCCGTTGATCATCTTGGGTTACAAAATTCTTTTAAATCCGCTAAGCGCATTTTTTGGGTTATTTTATAAATGGATTTTGCGGTTTGTGCTCACGTGTTTACAAATTTTTAAAAAAGTTTATATCTTCTATAATAATTTTAATCTTCTACAAAAAGTTCATATTTTGTATTTGATATCTAGTGAAATGATGCGCGATTAATTTGTAAGGCAGATACGAATGGGACGTGGATAAAATCCCAATCCCTAGCTTATTTTCGTTTAAATTTAGGAGATTTTTCACAACCACTTAGCGGATTTATTTTTTATCAGCTGACAGCACTGCTGATAGGATCCTGTTTCCCTGATGGAAATGTTCCTCATGACTATTGTTATTAATTTGTAAACCCATAATAATAATTTTAAAGTGGAGATGAGTAGGGATAACGTGAGAGCTTCAGAGATTGTGTTGGGAGAAAAGGGTTAAGAACCACTGCATTGGGCCCATATTTAGGTTTAAAAATGTTTTTGAATTACCCGTGAAATACGGTTATCAACGCCACCTTCCTCGTTTTTTTATCTCACAATCAGATAAGAGAAATGTTACTGGCAATATATAAATAACTTCGAATTAAACTGGAAAAATGACATAAAGATCTATTAATCCATAAATGGCCCTAATAAATTCTTACGATATAATCAAACGCAAGTGACGACACTTAATGCATTCAATTTTCCAACTAGGGAATTTAATCGAATGTTTCGAATGAAAAAGAGCCTCCGATTTTAATCTCTCATCCGAACGCAGCGGTGAAATTTAATTTACTGTCGACAAGGTTCAATTTTGCGTTACAATAAATAATATGACCGCTACTTCATAAAAAATAATTAGACCGCTACTACTCGCAGAATAATCCGACAGGCACTTTAAACCATGGGTGTGCAGCCATTTAATGTGGCGGGCCTTATTCGTAGTAGTAAATGTTTCGGAGAGCCGCATTATAAGTTGATTGTGATCCGGCGGACTGGATTAAGAGTTAATTTCGAAACTTAATGTAGAGATTGCGTAATTATAATTCTGAAACTTAAGACTGATTAATTTTAATTAGCGTCAAAACTTCGCGAGGAAGGTTTTGTGGCCAAAATTGTAATTAAAAAGTATAATATTATCTGTGTTAAATATCAAAGATCTTTTTTTTTTTACTCAAGCTTCGTAGGCCACATAAAATGCTCTTGGGGGCCCCTGCTTAAAACAATTAAACCAATCATATCTGCCTTTCCTTTCTGTTTTATTTTCCCTCACTTTTCCCCTTTCCCTTCCTGCAAATTGAAATAGCTGATTAAATTAACGTATTTACCTAAATCCAAGACGAGGATTTCTTCCAAATTTTAGCTTGCGAAAATAGCGGTTCGTCTTAAATTCGAGTACAAAGTCATATACCATCAATACATCGCGCGTCAATTCGCCGCGCTTCAATTCGTGGCGCATCAACTCGTCATACGAAAAACTCGTAGCGCGTCAATACATCGCTCGACAAACCCATCGTGCGTCAATTCATTGCAAGACAAATTCATCGCGTGACAATTTCGTTGGGAGACAAATTCGTCGCGAGACAAACTGGAAGGCGAGACACCATGACGAATTTGTCGCGAGATGAGTTTGTGGTGCGATGTATTGATGCGGGACGAACTAACCATGACGAATTGATGCGCGACGAAATGACCGCGACGAGTTGTCATAGAACTGTAGGAAGTATGGTTACGCATTTAATCGTTTTTTAAACAAATGAAACAAGATAAATAATTGTATTTTTCATTGCAAATTTAATTAATCAAGTCTTAATTTTAAAAATACATTTTAAAAATTCTTTTTTATTTCAGAAAAAACTTGTAACAAACCATTTCAGTTAATTAACTAGCATACCTATACTGAACACGTGACTTCGAAATATACCACAAATACAGTCATTGAGAAATTAGATCATGAAATCTTTTTTCTGTTTTGACAGTCTGCTAAAAGGGGAGGGGGTCTTCTTAGATTCGGGTAAATACGGTACTTTTGTTGAAGGATTATTGATATCCAAGCAGAACCTTTCGTAATAAAACACTTGGCGTGGAAGTTTACTTATATTTTGTGAACATGAGATTTCATATGTTTACACGAAGATTAGTGTCGATTTTCGTTCAACTAAAGGACGAGGTCATAATAATATAAGCATGCATAGAACCGTTACGTTTAATGCTGCCCCGAGCATCTATTTAGTCAATCAACAACGTTTAACGGTAGTCAAAGCAGAGGGGGCAGATACTTCCGGGCGCAGGGCTGAAGGGTCGCAAACTCTTGGTCCGAATATTAACGTTTCTGTATATAAGCACTAATAATATTATAATATATGCTGAATTAAAATGCTAGTATATTATACTTAGGTTTCCATCATATTCCCCACAATACATTTGTTTAGAAAATTGTACAGGGAGCAAAGCGCATCTCTGTGACTTGCCCCCGTGCTACGCTACTGTACTGAGAGTGCAAATCGTGAGCACCGTCTAGAATTCCTTCAGGCAACTGGGCGGTATTTTATCCATCTCACGAGAAAAGTCATAAAGCTCATAAGTCTCCGTGTTTGACTTAACCTGTTGAATGCTTTTGATTTCCTTTTCAACGCTGAGTTTCTGCGAAGCAAATGGTAAAACACCTTGAGATAAGAATGAAGTACAACACTCAATTCATTGTTTACAGGTTCTTCCTGAATAACTATCGCATTACCTCCTTCAAAGCAAATTTGTAGTTAATTCGGTAACACTAAGGAATCAGGCGCTGCATAAGATTAAAGCTACAAAACTAGATTTTCGTGATCGTAATTTGTTTTTCCGCGCACTATTAACTTTCAGTGAGACATTTTTCTTATTTAAAATTAATTTTCTTTAACCTTTTTCATAACCTGTTCGGATTGAAGCGATTGTACTAAAAAGTGCTAGAAAAAATGTAATTTGTAAAATATTCTTTTAAAATAAATTCCATTCTCTATCTCGTTTTCCAAGTTCAAGTCAAAAAGAGGATGAACCAGTAAAAATACCGTACGTACGTAACACCGTCTTACAGAACATCATAACGCTATACACAAACAGAAGTATTGTGCTCAAAATATTTTGTAGCAACCTGGTTACAATTCTAACCAAGATGTAAAGCCAAAAAGTAGTATGTAGTAGAGCAAGCTATAATCGATGCATTAATTAGACCAGCGTTTACCCTTCTAAGGCAGCCAACCTTATCGCGACCCCCTTAATCCCATCCTTTTATCAATAAATATAAAAAGTTATATTAATTTCAAAATATCATAAAGGTTTATTTTATTTACGCAAAAATTAATGTCAATTTCAATATATCCATGCATGAAATAAAAAAATACGACAAAAACATCTCTTCGCGAAAATGAAAGTGAGGCACAAACAATGCACTAATTACATTAAAAATTAGATGACCTATGTTTATTTCGCAAAATTATTTTTACAAAGTATGTATTAGATGACATCTCCTAATTTACCTCTACTATGAGTCCCACGCCCTCCATTTCATACAAGAAACCGAAAATAATAAAGACCCAGAGACAACGCAGCACTAGATCATATTTTACTGAAAAGCACATTAAAGACGACATAGACAAAGTTTTTTTTTAAAAGAGCGGGTGATATAATGCAAATCAATAATTGTTCAAAATGTAGTAACGGTATCAACAACTCTACGAAGAAATGTAATTAACTTTACTGATATAACTGCCCATTATCCTTGGAAGCATCATAGCAAGAGGTGCAAAACGCACCGAAAAAATAAGGACTGCTATAGTGAAAGCAAAATTCGCCTTCAGAGGAAGATACTTGGACTAATGGGAAAATAAACCAAGACATACGCAAGGAATTGCTAAAATGTTTTGCATGGAGTATCGATTTGTATGGAAAAGAAACATGGACATTCAGGCAAATTTATATAAAATACTTGGAGAGCTTCGAAATCTTTGCGTGGGAAATAATGCTGCAGGTAAAATGGAGAGATGGGATGAAAAACGAGGAAATACTAAGAAGAATAGGAAAAAGTGAATGATTGTACAGGTTATAAGAAAAAGGCGGACTGGACCGGACAAAATCTGAGGAAAGAGAGCTTTAAAACTGTTAGAGGGAAAATTGGAAGGAAAATGATAAAGAGGAAGGAAAAAGTTTAAAGAGTAGAAATGATTTGGATTAAATCGAGTCAACAAGAAATGAAGATTGTGAGAAACAGGAAATAGTACGGGGAGAACCAGGTTTCAACAATAATAACCATGGATCCGTATACGGACAGGCCATCTATGATGTTGATGAATTACACACTGGTCTCCGCTACAACTCCCACGCAGTGACCGAATTATTGATCGTAACCTTTATTTTAGCCATCCTTTTATTTGTTCAAGGAAACTCACGCAAGTATACAGCCGAAGGCCATTTCTCCGCTAATTTCGTTATTATGACGAGATGGCATTTCTGTTCATAAAATTCCTACCATTGGCAAATGAGCAATTATACAAATGGAAGCAAATTTATTAATTCCGCGGAAAAGGCTCTTTGATGAGAGAGCGCCCGACGAATCGAGACAAATTAAAAACTCCCCTATGACCTAAATTAAAGACGAACAAATAACACCAAGCACAGAGACCAGCTCGTTTTTGATGCATGTGGTTGCGGGTCTACGCGTGGGCAAGGATGACGACGACAATTTAAAAAATATGCACGCTCCAAGGACAACGCTAAAACAAAGGCGAAAGGAACACACTCCGAAATATGCGTGAAATTCGAAGGGGCGTTATAAACTTTAATCTTTTTCTGATGTTTTTTTTTAACGCTGGCTTAAAAAAAATCAAGGGCCGTTAAAAATGTAACGAGAAAGCGGAACCTCGAAATAATTTTTTTGACAAGAAACGAAAAAAAACGAACTTATTCAACATTTCTTCCAGTTTTACCCCTTTACTTCGGCGAATCCTTTCACCAAAAATTATTCGACGCGTCCTGTTACCCGTTCGAGCGCGCGAGGAAGGGTGGAACTTCCCATTCCCTCGAAGGCGGAAGGGAAGAGGGGAATGGAATGGATCCTGCCCACTTCCGCTCCCGAACAAGGAAGAAGCCAGGTGGGCCAAAGACGCAGGCGGTCATCTCGGGTCGAGCCTGATGGGGAAGATGAGGACGTAGGAACGAGTGGGGGTAAAAGGCGGAAGAAGAAAAAGTTTATAAAAATAATCAGGTTGGACGACTTCCGTAAGGGAGCGATAACAACGAAACGATTGCATTGCCATACCAGTTCCGCGGTGAAAATTGTAAAGTGCGTCCGCGTGTGGTATTGGCGCCTCGAAATTTATACGAGACCTACTATTCGTCGATTCTTAGCTTTAAGTTGCTAACGTACGTAAGTTGTTCATAATTTATTTAATTATCTCATTTACAACAGTTAACGGCGAGCGTAATGCGGGCTCGAATCATGACGGTCACATGTGCTTGTCATAACATCTATAATAACATATGTAATTGGGAAAACCTGTTTATATCAAATGAATAAAATTATTATTATAAAAAATATGTAAACATACAGCCATACCCTCAGTCTCAACCCCACAACCCTTGCTACAAAAAATCATAACATTTATTCAAAATAACCTGAGACCACGAGGAAAACAAGACCTATAATTCTCAGAATACAAGTCTTATTAATGTTTTGTGAATAATTTTTTATTTAGGAAATGTGGAACATCAGTTTTGAACTAATTAAACCCTCATCCAATCACTATTTGTCAGTAGCTTATAGATGTCACTGTATGATGAACTATACAACATGAAAATGACTTTCCTCTATAGTTTATCAGAAATAAAGACATTCTTTGGCACATCCTTGTCACTGGATAATGAACCATAAAAGTGAATCCAATAAAAAGACAATGCACCAAATTTCCAAAGATAATAAATCAATTCTTATAACAGTACTGAAATATTAAACAAGAGCACTCTATAATTTAGTTTTTAAAACATTTACAAAGCGATTTCTTGAGAAAAAAGGGAATTACTTGAAGCCAAATTCCCATGGGAAAAACTGAATTTAGGAAACTAAGAAAAGCAGTAACAGTAAAACACAGACAAAGAATTAATGTCTCTCAGTTAATGACTTACAATAATAAAATTTTATGAATTTACCATTGACCTTTTTAAGCCACATCAATTCTAATTAAAGGAAATTTCAACTAAGTGTCTCTTGTAAATGATGAATTAAGGAAATATGATAAGCTGCCTATAAGCTGCCTCTTGTACGAAAGAAAATCATAGTTTTTAAGAACTCGATAAAGATAATATATGATTTTTACAGATGACATTTCAAATAATTTATCCAATCACCTCCAAAGGGTTTCATAAAAGTTAAACTAAAATGTTTCTGGATACAAAAATATGGGTTGGAAATTTTACACAAATTTTGTTAAATAACAATAAATACAGGTACATCTGAAATGTGATATCCAATATGCAAAGTATTTTGGTTTCATCAAAATCACCAGAATACATTAGTTTATTCATTCAGAGAAAGAAAACGAAATCAATTTCAAAGTAAAGCAAAACATGGTACATATCTGCCTATCTAATTTACTTTCAAGACACTGTTATAAATAAAATGTCTCCCATCTCCCATGAATTTCCACAAGTTTCATTTGAAAGAAACGATTTAAAGAAGTTGTCAGACTTAAAAAGGAAAACTATTAGAAGCAATACTTAATGAATTTGAGTACTAGAAATTTGTGAATGCAAATATACACCAAATGAGACAACAGACAAAGGAATTTCAAGGCCCAAATAAAAAAAACAATGGCTAATATTTCAATCTTTATTATACTACAAAAACCAACAGAACAACTAAGTGTTTTAATAAATCAGAAATTAAAGTGTTAACCGTTAGAAGTTTACAAAGGGGTTTTAACATTCTAAAAAGGAACAAACCTTTAATAAACCATCAACTCAAACATAAACATTGCATGGACGAAAGTTGTGCAACAGATCCAATCTTAGGAGGGACCGAAGAGCTGCCAAAAGTTAGGCAAAAACAAATTCTTTAGCAATGGCACCTCACAAAATGATATCACACGTGCCTGATAAGAAAAAGAATTAATACTACCTATCAAAAATAAGTTCATCTCCCTAAATGAAGGAAGCTTTCCAATTGTTATTAGCCTGCCTAAGCAATATATGTCATGCAAAACTTGATCAATCGGCAATAAAATCCAATTATCTGTGTATATTGGCTATGAATGGAAAAACTATAGCATCAGCTTTATCAAAACAGCACCTCAAGGTGAATTTTACAGCACCAATTAATAACAAGATTTCATTTAGCTTTGCAAGTATAAGGCTACCATCAATCTCTTCTATAAGGGATAAAATAATAAATCTCATGTGTAAAAAGTTCCAAGCTTTTAAGAAGTAATTGAAGAGAATGTAAATTAAAAATTTTGCAACCTCTAAACTAGCACAGTATTTGGCCAACTACATTTTGATGTAACACACCAAACAATTTCTCCATATTTCTAGAAATACAGATCTGTCAGCAAAATCACAACTACCAAACACTGGCAGAAAACAGCCTTTGAAAATACATATCCCGATATTCTTAAGGCGATTTTTAGTACATTCCAGGCTCTTTGACCAACCACTTTTTATTTATAGAATAATGTAAGATTGACTAACACTTCCATAAAACTATGTTATAACCTTCAAAATACCTGAAAACAATGCTAAAATTTGATAAACAGTGGCATAACAAAACAGTTAAGATTTTAACTATTTGCTGAAATTAGTATTTTCAAAGATGCTATAACCCTATTGTTCAGCAATTATATTTTACAGCCCACCACTCAAAGAAAAAGCTTGCTGATGAAGAACATCACATTATCTGTAAAGTTATTCAGCTGTTACTCTTGATTAACCATGTCACATAACAAGAAGGTAACTTGGCTGAAACTCTATTACAAATACTCTTTTTACATTAAAGGTAGTAATGTATATGAACAAAAAACTAATCAGGCAATTTCTGATGAGACAAAAATACATAAAAAAATCATTACCATATATACATTGATGCTTTGCTGACTGAGCTTTAGCTGGTAATGTTTTATGTGATGCATAATCTTAATACTATTTATTACAAACTAAGGCACCAAAATTCAGTGTTCCACCTTTTGTTAACAGGAACAACAATCTCCCAGAGAAGTAACAACAAAGATGAATCTACATAAACAATGACGTACCCTATTGCATAGGAACACACGAATCAACAAAGTTATGCATAAGGCCTGTTAGTTCAAACGGATGGATAATTGTTACAATTGTGAGGGAGTTTGAGATTAATTGCATTGTGGCAAATAGGCCTTGAGGAACCTATTCAGTGCTCCATATAAGAATGAAACACTGGACGGCAATAATGTTTGTGTGTGACCTAATATAGTTATATACAACTGCAAATGACCCACTGGCAAAGTTAAGGAGCATATTAGTGGGCAACCTCAACTACATTTATATTTTTGTGTGAATAGTGCAGATTTAAGGCATGAATAAACATTTTAGTGGTGATGCTACCGTAGGAAGATAAAGGATAAAAATGTAGAAATTAATTGGTACAAAAATTAATTCTTGTGAATTTAAAATTTGTGAATGAGATGCAAATGTATAAATACTATGAGGACATCTTTCCACCCCAATCTTATGATTATAACAAAACAAAAATAAACAATTTCAAGGCCATAAATTTAGGGTGTTTTAGAACAAAAGAGCAATTATTCTCTCATGAAACTACACACCAATTTGATATAACATTAGAAAAAATATATAAAACTTCTAGCTCAATTTAGTTCATTATCAAAGCTATTCTAACAAAAAATTTGTTCCTCTACCTGCCAAAATTGCAACAGAAATTACCTCAACATATGAGAAATTTTACCAAGGAGCTAATATTTTTGGCACAATTTATACATCACCTACATCAACCTTTCTGCGAGTCTCAACATAGCTCCTCCAAACATGCAAGAAAATCAAGCGGTTCAAAAAAATTCACAACCACGACTATAGTAAATGATAAAAAGCTGGCGTCACATCCTACACAAAGACAAATAATGAATGGACATGTGATGAACAACACAGAGAGAAATATTCGGTGAGGAGAACAAAAAACAGAAAATAAAAATAAATTATTTCCCCACTCGATATATTCACTTACACGCAACAACTGTACCAGTATAAAAAAGGTACAAGTCGAAACCATCGCCAACGAGCGTCAAATGATTGATTCCAATGGCTGAACTCCTTACACGACGATAATCCCCAACACAAGCTGACCGAAATGACAAGCAATTGGGCCTTTTTATTTTTTTTAGAGGGGCCATTTTGGAATCACAGTCAACTGTCCCAGAGATAAATAACACTTTGGCTTTTGAGAAGCAAAAAAATTGAGAAGGGGTGTAAAGGAATGGAGAGATAGAGAGACAAAGGTAAAGGCTCACAGGTTGGTGGAACGGGATGATCTTTTGGGAGGGGAGGAATTGACCAATAGACCATCCTCTTCTTCCTCATCTCCATCTTCTATTGAGGACGACAACATTTGATTCTGTTCCCGCCACCGTAGGATGGAACGCCACAGCCTCAATTCAACTCCACCTCTGAAACAGTAAATGAAATATGATTGGTATACTGGGTCCCATAGTGAACATTTTAGATGCTGTCAGACCATGATGAAACTGACAAATCAGGCATTCTTTAGTTTTTGATAAAATAAAGACAATGTTTCTTAGTCCCTAAATCGTTATATTCAAACTGTGCTACGGCAAGTTTTTTTTACTCATTTTCTATGCCTTCTGAATACACAACACATTCTACATTCACCACCTTCTCAGAACAAAGTGAATTGCTATCTTTTAGATTAACATCCCCTCCTAGAATGTTTTAAATTTTGGAAGAGAATAAAAATAATACCTGACATCTATAATAATAAAAGGTGCTGTCTGTCTGTGTGGGGACAGCATTTCTCGAAAACCAAGAAACTTAGAGACTTAAAACTTGGTATACAATCTAAAGACACTTTCAGGATGTGCACTTCAGGGCCAGAATTTTGATTTCTTGGGAGGAGAGGGGAGAAAGGGGGGTTGCCACACATATTATACCCTGACTAGAGGCCTCTGTTCATTTATTGTAAAATTATACAATTTATTTTGAATATTCTTAGCAAAATATCAAACGTGAACCTACTGTATTTACTCACATAATATCCGCATGCATGTAATGCCAGCACTTCTAAAAATTATTTTAAATACTTTTTTAACATACATAATCATGAAAAATCTGTTGTGGCCACCACAAGACTTTCTCCAGACCTGTAATATTTCTAAAAATTCCAAATAGGTTAAATGATAATAAAGGTTTTAAGGAACTGCGAAAAAAAATTAAAGATGTTACAAAGAACAGAAATAAACTAAAACCGTAGCCTTCTGATATTAGATATAACCCCTAAGCTCCAACAATTAATAAAATAAAAAGGAGCATAAAGTGCTTACAATAGTCGCCGGCAGGTGGTGTGGTTGTGGCAGCTAAAAAATTTAGTTTTTAAAATATCACTTAAAGAATGCATTATATGGGAAAATGTTTTGAACAAAGATTGTGGAAAATTAAATTTCCTATGACTTTTATTCCTGTACTGTTTTACATTCATCAATTAATAAAGGAAATATTAAATAAATATTGTCTTAACAATGAGTTCTACAAAAAAATGTATCAAACAAAAGTTATAGAAAATAATATTATCTATGAAGTTTATAATTGATAGTAGCTCAATAACTTTGGCCAAGACTAACAAAGGTGAAATACTCCTTTAGCCAAAACAACTAGAGGGCTACAAAACCCAATGCATTTCGCCCACAAGGTGGGCATCATCAGGGGTACAACCTGTTTCAACAGTGACTGGGAGCCAACTGCAAGGTTTGAAACGGAAAGTATTAAGAAGACGACCGAGAAACAAGTGAAGCGCAGAAAGATTTTTCGGCATGTGTGTCGCTTAAATCTGTCAGTTTGTATAGGGTCTTGTTGAAATCTGTGACCGTGTTCATAAGTGTATCCCGGTTTTTGTAAATGTGAAGGTTTTCTAACGAGTTTAGTGAGTTATGGACTGAAGTTATCAATGTTAAATCGTTTACGTGTATACTATGACCTGTTTCAAAAATGTGGTTGGCAACGCTTGATTTTTCAAAACGATTATATTTATAGTGAGCCATGTGTTCCTTAAAGCGTGTTATTAGTTTCCTTCTTGTTTGTCCTATGTACTTTTTGTCGCAGTGTGAGCATTGTATTTTTTAAATACCGGACTTGTTCAAAGATTCTGTTGTGTCTTTTGTACTGCCCAGTAAATTTTTCAAATTATAAGGACTTGTATATGTTATGGTATAATTCTTATGTTTAAAAATTTTGTTCAAGCCTCTGTTTAATGGTGGAAAATAAGGCAATTTTACGTATTTGTCCTCTTTTTTGTTGTCTAATTTGAGGGAAGTGGCATTTGACAAGGTTTTATTAAAGTTATGTTTTCTCACTAATTTATTAATTAAATTATTATCGTATCCAAGTTTAGCGGCAATTTGTTTTATGTGTTTGAGTTCCTTTGCATATCTGATTTTATTGAGGGGGATGTTACATAATGTGTTAAAAATTGAAACACAGCTATTTTTTGGTTCATAGGGTGAAAGGAGTTCCAGCTCTTCAATATATAGTACTCTTTCTACATATAAAATTTGGTAATGATATGAGTGTAAGTTTTTGAGTAAGAGCGCCCACAAAATCCTATCACATACACACAGACATCATCGAGAAAATAGTCAAAACGTGTTCAGTGGACCTTAAAACATGTACATCTATTACATCTCAAATTCGATTTTTTTCACGAAAACAATACTTAGACTATACTTCATACATGGAGAAAGTAAAAATTGACATCCATTGCCATTATATTAAACGGAAACAGCTTGTAAACCTATTTTGGAGTCTAGCTCAGTGGTTCTCAGAGAAAAATCCATGTTGTGGTGGCCGCATCGTTAAATTTAAGGTTTTAATGATATGTTATTCTACGTAAGGCACCTAAGAAGTTTAATGAGATAAAATAACAACAGCAAATATCAATCATAAATAAGTGACATCACAGTGTTCATCGTAGTCTGCATATTAATCATTGTTATGTTAAAAATATAATTTCACTGGCGGATGCCTTAAAAGTTTCTGGTGACCACATGTGGCCACACTTGAGAACCACTGGTCTAGCTCCTTAATCTCGCAGACGCACCGCGACCCGGTTATGCAGAAGTGTTTTTCATATTTTCGTGGATAAAATATATCGCTTACAGCTTTCAGAAAGCACAAACAAACAACTCCAATAGCTATTTAATGACACATTTCCATTGCAAGATTGTGTTCTTAGCTTTTATACAGAGTGATAAAAATATATGCATAATGTAAAAGGAACCCAAAAAAATGCAGTTAAGCTAAAATCCACACCTGAAGCTACAGGAGTCACCTGGGAGTATTATCTCTGACCCCTTTCTCATAGCATCTCACCTCTTGGATCATTTTACTGGTCTATCTAATCATGACACTTCTAGTCTGAGAGTTCTTTCTATCCCATTGAATGCAAATTCTATCTTCTTAAATCCTTGTCAAGAGCATGAGCAGAAAAATTGCATTATCCAACTATCACATAAAAATAGTTCTGGTCCTGATGAAATTCCAATCAGCATTATTTTATATTCCTTTGAAATAATTAAACTTTCATTGCTTTTCCTTAAAAATGAATCTATGAGGATAGGTGCTTTCCCATCCTCTTTAAAATTTGCCAAGATCATACCCATTTACAAAAATAAGGGTACCAGAAGTCACTGCAATAACTATAGGCCAGTTGCAATCATAAACCAATTTGCTAAAATTTTTGAAAAAATCTTTTATACCGATCGATGTCTTACATTAAGGAAAACAAGCTTCTCTCAAATTAAGAGAACACAGATCCACTAAATCAGCAGTCTACCATGCAACTGATTAGGTATAGACTCACATAACAACAGTGAGACCCTTTGGTCTATTTTTTATTTCATCAAAGCATTCAATTGTGTAAATCATTTGCTTTTATTGTATAAATTAAACAGGAAAGGGGTGTTGCCTATGATTGAATAAAATTCTATTTAACAAATAGAACCCAAACTGTGGTTATTAATGTTGATGGGGTAAAATTTTCTTCATCAAGCAGAACAGCAACTATAGGTGTTCCACAGAGATTCATTTGGGCCCAGTCCTGTTCTTATTATTATATATAAATGACCTACCAACTAGTCTCAACCTTAGAGATAATGTGGAAGTTCTACTGTATGCTGATAACATGAATGTTTTACTTTTTGCACCACCATGTGAAGATTTGATTTATAGTAATAACTCCACTATACAACAATTAAGCACATGGTGTGATAACAACTATTTGCATCTTAACAAGAACAAATTTCAAATGGTCTATTTCTTGTGCAAGAACCTATTAGAAAGACTGCTTCTAAAAATCAATGAAAGGTAAATTGAACCGGTTAGCAAAACAAAATTTTTGGGTATCATTTTGGACTCGGGTGTTAACTGGGAAAGTCATATCAGTTATCAATCTGGCAAATTAAGCTGTATTTGTTTTATTTTAAGATAACCAAGGACTACAGTCAGTAATGATGTTTTATTATGGTGAATTTTATACTCACATTGTATATAGTGTTGTATTTTGGGGTAGTTCCTCTCAAGCTGTAAAATTATTTAAAATACAAGAGTCCACATTATAGCTAGAAAATCTAATCGTTCTCCATGTCGACCAATCTTCAGGGAATTAGATATACTTCCTCTTCCATGTATTTACATATTTTCTTTACTAATTCACATCAAGGATAATCTCGATTTGTTTAGTAAAAATTCAAACTTTCATGATCATAATACTAGGAGACATAGTGATTTGCATCTATATCATGTTCATTACAAAACAACTAGTCTGGGGCCAAAGGAAATGGGTTTGCAGATATACAACAAATTGCCTAATGCATTGAAAATTGTTCCATCAAGTACTGTATTTAAAAAAAGAGTTAAAGATTTGTTAATATCCAAAATGTACTATTCTGTGAGTATTTTTCAGATAATTTCAATTAATTCACTTTCAAAATTATGACTTTGATGTTATGACTTGTCTTATACTTGTTTTATTAATTTATTATTATTTGAGAATGTCACAAATTATGAGTAATCTAAACAGAATTCATTTATATATCATTAATGAGGTCAGGCTCAACTCGGTGGAATTTACTCATATTGAAAAAAGACGAACTTTGTATTTCCACAAAATTTTAATTTAAACACGACCAGTAAAATTATTATTACCTGATGATGCTACGATCATAGTGAAACTGGTCATGTTTAAATTAAAATTTTGTGGAAATACAAAGTTTGCCTTTTTTTAATAAGATTTCATTTATATTTAAGTACATATATGCAATTCCGTTGTTTATTTCTCTTACATCAAATTTTCTATGAGAATGAACTCTGTCTGACAGTTCTATTTACATAGAATATTCAAGTAATTTAGGTTTACTACTGACAGCTGGCAAGGAATTTAAAAAATATCTGATAAAATCGTGCTTACTATATTATTCCAAGCATTTTTAAAAAATACCTCGGTTAAAAATCGGGGAAATAAAAAACACTGCATATTTTGTATATGGAAGAAAATGCTTACTCATTACATCATGCCAGGCACACAGTATTGAATAGGCATTTCGTGGGTGGCCTACCCTCAGCAGATGAATGGGCAAATCTCGTGTAATGTACACACACCCTCCTTTTTTGATGGGAGCTTTTGGGGAAAAAAGTGCAGGTATTACACAAGTAAATGAGATATATTTAATTTGTTCATAATTAAACAAATACTTGAAGCCATTTTTAAGATGTCAGTACCTATGTATTGTTGTAGATCTAAAAATGATAGAATATATCATATTCATTCATAGCTTAGCTCATTCGATTTTGTGCTTGATTTTAGACAACAATATTATTACTATAGGAGAGCGGCAGTGAGTCACCATACCAATTAAGCGGGAATAGTGTTCACTTATCTTGAGAGTACCTTGACTTAGAATGAAAATATTAGCATGAAAAATTCAAAACTGTAAACTGGGGTAAAGCCCAGATAATTAGCTAGTACAGGAATAAAGTTTCAGTTACCTTAATTAAATTCAATTTAGAAAGCCAAATATGAGTAAAGCTTCTGATATTTAAGAATAACCGACTTGTCAAAAAGACTTTGGGGGAGAGGGAAGAAAAATGAGCTTTATATGGACTAGCTGCTTCTTGCAGCGTTGCTTGCATCATCAATAAGATATGTGCTTACTTCCACCCGGCATGGTAAATTAATGCAATGGGTGGGTTTATTTTTAAAAATGTATTCCAAAATGACAGACAGACTAGTGGAGGTTGGCCAACAATATGGAATGAAGATCAATACAGAAAAAACGAAAGTCATGGTGGTTTCAAAGGAACATAAAGAATTAAATATAATGGTAAATGGCCACAAATTGGAACAAGTAAGTAGTTTCAAATATCTCGGCAGTATTTTAGCACAGGATGGAAGTAGTACACAGGACATCAGAAGTAGGATTGCTATGGCAAAAGCAGCATTTAACGAGAAGAAGGAGCTTCTCACAAGCAAGAAAATAAATTTAGAAACAAGGAAGAAATTAGCAAAATGCTACATATGGAGCATAGCTCTTTATGGTGCAGAGACGTGGACGGTAAGGAGAAAGGAGGAAAAATATTTAGACAGTTTTGAGATGTGGGTATGGAGAAGAATGATGAAAGTAAAATGGACAGAGAGGAAGAGAAACGAAGAAGTATTAGAAATGGTGGGAGAAGAAAGGACGCTAATAAAAACAATCAGGAAAAGAAAAGCAAATTGGATAGGGCACATATTGAGAAGACAGTGTTTACAAAGGACGATCTTAGAAGGAAAAATTAGTGGAAGAAGAGGAAGAGGGAGAAAAAGAATAGGAATATTAGATAATATAAAGCAGGGATACAATACTTATAGAGGTATAAAAGAGGCTTCTAGGGAGAGAGAGAAATGGAGGCAGCGATTCAGTTAAAACCTGTCTTCAGACAGAAGCATGATGATGATGATTCCAAAATACCACAGAGCCCCCTGGTGGAGAACTATTCAACTATCTCCGACGGTCCCACATTTAAGGTTATACCAGTTCCATGTTTGGCCCTGAGATGACAGTAATAGAAAGATGCATGACATAAATATTTTCTATCAAAATTTTCTGTTCAAATTGTTTTGCGACAAATGCTGCTATTAGATATTCATACTTTTTATTTTAATGTTTTTTATGACATTAATGTAATGCGATGGAAATCAAGAATATGCATAGGTATAATTTTTAGAAATGCACGTCAAAATACTACAGTGCCACCTGGTGGAGAACACTTACACTATCTCCGACGGCCCCACATTTAAAGTTATACCAGTCCCATGTATTGCCAATAGATGGTAGTATGGTAAAATAGCACGACAATAATACTTTCTATCCAAATCTTCTTTTCAAATTAGGTTTTCCAACAATTGCTAATATTAGATACTCATAGTTTTTTAATTTTAATGTTTTAGGCGATATTTGCAACCAAAAAAGGAACTAAATATTTTCAAGGAAATTTCAATAACATCCAATAAACATTCGGGCTAAATGTGATGTGTTATCAGTCTTTTCCGACACTGACAAAACACACTTAATATATAGATGTTAGTCAGATAAATAGTCTTTTACTAGTTTGCTGTGTAACCATGATGTAACAAACTAACTTTGCAATTAAGATTGAAAAGTAGGAAAATAAAATTTAAAATTTCCTCCGGTAAAGATAGAGTCAGAATCGTGAAGTGCCAAGTTCTACTCAAATTAGTGAGAATGAAATGATGTTGAATGAAACATTATCTTTGCAGAATGAAGAATATAGTCGTAGGCACAAAGTTGATGAATTACAGTTCAATTACATGGGAATCGCAAGAAGGAAAGTTTAACAACCCAAACAAAATTTGATGGATATTTTTAAGTAGTCTTGTAGATTAAGCATAAACAGATAAAAAGAAATAACACTTTGTTTCCATTATGGAAACAAAATTTTAGCCATTCAGGTTTGCTAAATGAGCTTTCCTGGGTTTCCAATTAGAAACCTAACATATCGGGATAAAATACAATTTGCTTTGAACCTATATCTCTGATATACTTTTCAGAAATCATACATTTACTCTCCAGATATTTACTTTTGGATATCCCAACTTTTTATAAAGAAGGGCAAAGATATTCTTCACTTTTGAAAAAGACATATCAACAGGGATACAAACACCAAATTTGTTCAAATTATACCATTATCATTTAATCATCAGCAAATATTTATCACCTACACTGCTGTATGAAAATATTCCATGAATAAATACAATATTTTTTGGCATATAAGATGCACTGCGGTATAAGACGCACCCTGGTTTTTTAGAACATTTTTCAGGAAAAAAGTATTTTGGTTCATCAAGGCATTTAAGAAGGGCCACGTTGTGTATCATTTCCAGCCGGGATTAAGTTCGTATCTGGCAACATTTACAGGAAATATTATAGCATGAAAACAGTTAAATATAATGTTTTAGATAAACTTAATTCATAAAATAAATAGGGATGATCTAAAACAAATAATTACTTCGAGACTTGTATAGCTAAATATGCCCTGCGTGAACTCAGCAGTCATATTAATTAATGATGTTGGAGTGTAACCGCACACGTCATATGCATAGATACCCTTTACTGATAGTACTTACTTAAACTTAAAAGCAAGATGGTATTTTAATTTAATGGGATAAATAATAAATGGAATGCATATGTAATAACAATGCGGTCAACTAGTCCTTTTTCTTCTGCATTTTTTTGGTCTCGTACATAACGATTCTGATTGATACAACAATACCAAACTTTCTCTGTTCTACTACCCATCACTCCCTCTAGTTGTGACCATTTAGGACCAAGGTTACAAAGACTATGTTTCTCTGTTCCTCTCAACTTCAGTTTATCCATTCACAGATAATTTTTTTCTGTGGGAGGTGGACCAAAATGACATGCTGCTGCTCGGTTTTTTGTTTTGAATCTCCTGAAGCTTATAGATAATAGTGTAGGCATATCTTTTCATTCTTGTAGCCATTGCAATCTCAATTCATGTAAGGTTATTTATCCAAGATATGTATAAAATATTTATGACACCTACATGAATTCCACTGTTCTGTGGCATTCATCACGCTATTCAATGGGCTCATTAGGAACTAAAACATTGCAAATGCACCAAAATTGTAATCACTGTGAGGAGATGTATTAAAGTAAAATAATGAAAATGAATCCTCAGAATTCATGTTGCATAAGGTATTACTGTATATATTAACAAAATTTTCACTATTAATTATTAATAATGTATATTTTAACGTTTTTGCAATGAATGATTGGCAATTATTCCATTTTGGGGATGAGTGTATTCATTAATGTCACTATTGAGAACAGTAATAATCTTAGCTTCGGTGTTTAAGACAGCCTGATTTTGGGGGTCATTTTTATGGAAAAAAGTGCGTCTTATATGCCAAAAAATATGCTAGTTATATTTGAGATAAACCCTTTAAATTACTCATTTAAGAGAATCATTAAAAAAAATCTCACAGCAACAAGTCCTCATCATGAAATGTAGTTTGTTATTCATTTGAAATATTTTGTTGTTTAAAATGAACGAAAAGCATCTACAGTTATATTGCGATAACAGTATTACCTTAAACCAATTCTCCTTAAATCATTCCGTGTCATGTACAAACGCACATCATCCAATGTATAATCTTCCCCAACAACCTAAAAGTAAAAATAAGATGAATGAATGAAATTTAAACTTGGTTAAGAATTAAAACAAACTAAGTTTGATGTTTCCCCTCTAACCTTCTCAGCAGAGCACTTGTCTACACCTTCAGAAAGCAGCCAATCAAGCAGGTTGTTGTCTATGGAGTGTATTGAGCTATCTGTGATGCTGATTTGAGGTAGTAGAACACCTGGACTGTGCCCATGACTCATTGAGCCATACCTATAAAGAAAATAAATTCATATATAACTTAATAATTATCAACAAGATAGTCAAGATAGAGATATGTTTTCCTAAAAATAACAGGAATGCAACATGACATACCACAAAAACGTTCCGATTACCTGTACTCTTTACATAAAAATGAATCACAATAAAACAATTTTAATTAGATGTTAACAAAGAAGGAAAGCAACCATATATTTGCCCTTTCATCAAGACCACAATCTTAATAAAATCATAGAAAGAGAATTATGGAAAAAGAACATTAAGGATCTTCACAGAAAAGATATTATACCCTAAGTGATTAAGAAGGAAAATGGATATAGTTTGTGTAAATTTTGGTAAAGGCATACTAGACTTGTTGATAGAAAATATTCTATTAAAGTGGTCACTTTTACAATGATTAGTAAGAGAACGTGTTTTATGGCCTATAATTAACCCTCTCCTGGCCAACCTATTTTACCAACTTAAACAGCCAAGAAAGAAAGAAAGAAAGAAAAATGTCTTTATTGGCGAGGTTGAGGCTAAGTAGCCCCCTCTTCCACCTAACCATGCCAAGGTGAGTCTGGCAGACTCAAATGGGACAATAGATAAATCAACCATTTACAACTACTTATATTAGTTTATTTAGCAAACTAACTGATACATTAGTTGAAGTTAGTGAAAATTGTGACAAAGGTAAACAAAGATGAAATACTCCTTTAGCCAAAACAACTAGTTGTTGTTTTGTATATATTTCACCTTTGTTAGTTTTGGCCAAAGTTATTGAGCTACTATCAATTACAAAGGTAAACAATTATAATAAAAATAATTTAAAAAATTAGGATAATTTTGCACAATTATGCTTCACAATACCAAGCTCCTTACACATTTTTCTGTTACAAATTTCAAAAATTTAACGTTGAATTTAGGAATACTTACATTAATTTATTCATCAATTTAGCTTGAAACATTAATTAAAGTTTGTGAAAATTGTAACAAAATTAAACAATTACAATAAAAAATAATTAAAAAATTAGGAACATTTTGCACAATGACGCTTCAGAATAATATGCTCCTTACTTGTATTTTTCTTACAAATGTCACAAATTTGATGCTGCATTCTTTCTTTTATTGATGGGCAAATATAGCATCTTTTTTTGCAGATTTATCATTTTCGAGACTACCTGGTAAATTTAGGTCTATGGTATCATGATTGGACTCATAATCCATCAGAGTTCCTACTACATCATCTGCTAATAAACCTCTACTAGCCATTGAAAAAATACAAACTTTTCTAAATAGGTATATTATACACTCGCACATGCGCGCGCGGTAGGTAGGTACCTACCTAATTAAAAGAAAATACATAAGTGATATAAACATTCTTATGAATAGTATTGTAGATAATTATTTGTATTAATGCAAATGCTTCCGGTACATATGTGCCCGAACTAAACAAAACATACTTTGTTTATACCCGTAGCTACAAACAACAATAATAGTTTGTTTATAGTTGTTGGTACAATAAAAGTTCTGAAAAGGTTATTATTTCTAGTAGGTATCCACAGTACAATTCCAATTTACAGAATATTTCCACTGTTTTATTCAAATAAAACTTATTCAACAACATTGTATGAATCAAGATCAAAATGTAAACAAACAAAATGACGTAATATCGCCCACAGGCTCAATTTTCACGTAATACTAAAGCCTTCAGCTTGCAACAATGTGCGTTGTTATGGTAGCTAAGATTTCTTACTTAAAAAATCTGAATCTCAGGCGTTAATTCGGCCACTGAACTAAAACTAGGCAAGGATTCATATTCTCTTTGATGCAAAATGCAAGTTTATTCTTTTGGCCTCATTTACGTCCAAGGCCCAAGTTCGTTTCTCAATTCTAACTAATTTTAATGTTCAACTTGAGAAACATTTCATCTCTTCATATGCTATTCAAATGTAGGAAAGATAGGCTCTTGGAATCAAACCCATGGGTTTAATGTAGACGGTGACCATTTTAAAAGTTAAAGGAGATGTTGGCAAGTAATACCAGAAAGTTTGATATAAAAAAGGATAGTTTTTGAGTTATGTGTATTTCTAATTCTCCCATTTTTGCCATAAGGCTACATACACACGGACACATCACTTTTAATATAATAGATAATTAAACAACTGTATGTCAAGGGTAGTTAATGTAACTATCCTGCAATGGCAGGAATAAACAACCTTAGTCATTATAAAACACTAAACAGCATGTTTAGTACATGTATTTCAAGCCTTCCATAAATGATCAAGTTTATATTTGAAAATCATTTCTATTATGACTGCCTTTAGCCATTATTCAAAATATTTTTAATTATCTTTTGTTTGTAAATAAATAAGTAAAGATGGAGACTATGGCAAAATTGATGTTAAGAGAATTAACTCCTTAACCGTAAAATTTTACGGTTAAGGAGTTAATTCTCTTAACATCTTTTGTATGGAAAAATTAACTATTTCATTAAACTCCATATTGCACAAAAATAGGCAACTAATATATCAATTAAAATCAAATCTACCACTGTTACATTCCCCTCCTATTTACTAATTTAAAAATTTTTTCTTAAAAAAGGACACCAAATTTGCCTATAATAAAGAGAATAAAAAGTATGAACTAATACAAAAAAATGTACCTATATCTTCACAAAATGTCAAACACTACAAAATGTGTATGATCTTACTTATGGTTGAATATTAGCTCCAAAATGTTAAAATAACGTATACTGAATTACCCAAAAAGTTTTTACTGTCGAAAAATGTAACAAAATAAAACATTTTAAAACAATCCATATTGGAAAAGTCCTTCATTCAGAGAATTACATATAATTATATAATTTACAATAAAAAACAAGAAGGAAATCAATCGCATAAAAAAGTTGTAGGAAATTGTAACCAACTTTTAATTATTAACAAGGTCTTATATGTATTTATCGTTAAAATTGCGGCAGGAACCAGGAAAAATGAATTATTATTTTTCTTAGTTGAAGATAAGAAAAATTAATTTTTACCAATTTGGAATTGGTTCGAGTTATCCTTGAAATAAACGTAACTTCGTTAATGGAACACACATTGTTCCAACCGCCATTTTAGACGCTATAAAAATCAAATACAAATGTTAGTTCCTGTTAATACCAAATAACGAATATATCCGGCATAGAACCCATTATGTTATTATAGAAGATGACTTATCTAAAACATGAACCCGAATAAATGAATGAAATAACTCAATAATTCCCAAAACTCACCTTCGCAGCAAATCAGATTTACCTCCGTTTTCACTGATATGGAATTTTCATTGCGCTAAAACAAATATATCTTGTCAGTTCATCAATAGATGGCGTAAAAGTGCAGTTAGCTGCGATCTCCAATATGATAAACTGAATAAATTAAAAATTTGAAAGATAATGCCAAAATATCGCCTTCTTTTTCAAAATTGCAAAATAATTCTGGTGTTCTTAACTGGAAAATGAATTTGCACGTTCCTGCCGCACATTTAAACGGCCGTCCTTGTCTAATTCGCATTAGTTGCAAGAATCGCATAATCAATTACCAAATGAAACATCTTTCTATATACCGTATTGTCCCTAATATTAAGCGACCCTAAGATTTTTGGAAAGTTTTTCAAGAAAAAATTAAATCTCGAATATAACGCGACCACAAACAACCTTCATCCAATCTAACAAGATTCTTGTTCATCCATCCCTTCTCCTGCACACGAAAGATTACACCTGACAGTAACTTTTCCTTTGGCATCGTTTTACGTTTTAAAATTACGTAGGGAGTCAGTTTTCGCCCGTCGGCCGTGACTGCAAGCATAACAGTTATCCTTGATTTCTCATTTCCGGTGGATTTAACAACGCCGATTTAGCTACGACTATTTTAAAATTCATGTGATAACTTCGTCGGATTCCTGTGTTAACCTGGGATTTTTTTTCTCAACATGATCAACACCCTTTTTGTCACCCATTGTTAAAATAACGGATGAGTAAAAACTCGCTAAGATAGTTAAAAAGAATACGCCGACGCACTTATAGCTTCAATGCAATGACTATCTAGGACAGGGGTGGGCAAATTTTTTAGGTGGTGGGCCGCATTAACAGTTGCAGCTTCTTAGTCGGGTCGCATAAACAGATGAAAATGCTTCGGTGGGTCACGTTAGGGTTCACATCGTAAGTAATGAGATAATGCGAGGGATCCTGTTGGGGAAAATCAATAATAAATAATATGTTATCTCCATAACATCACTGGAAAAGGTTTTCTGGCATTAATTTTAAGCTACAAATATGAAATAATCTCTATTTTATATTACGGTTCGCTTTCATTATGGCATCGCGGGCCACGTGGCCCGCAGTTTGCCCACCCCTGATCAAGGGGTTCAGCCGCCGATTGAACTCGATCTATTCTCACCTCGAATGCTTTTTTCAAGTACAATGTAATGTACGTCTAATGTGTCTACAATATAACAAGTATCTTATATCTCGTAAACAGATGTGCGGAATGTATGGTGATTTTTCGAAACACTATTTCACGATCTTTTAAAATCACTAGTACTCGAATATAACGCGGGGGCTACTTTTAAAATTTCATTTTTTGGAAAAAAACCTCGCGTTATATTCGGGACAATAAGGTAGTTACTGTCTGGGGATAACCCAACATCGATTTCTCGGTAAACTCGATTTTTTTAATTCACAAGTTCCGAAACACTTCAAATTTCTCGAGAAACGCGACAAAAAGAGTATTCGTGATGGAGATGAACTTCAGCTTCATATGTAATTGAACAGCGATGATGTCGATACGAGGGGGAAGATCCTCCTATTAAACTTAATTATAAATCGCGACGATAGCAGCTAAAATTCGAATAATTTAAAGGCCTACTAAAATGTTTAAATTGATAATGATTTTTTGTATTGAAATGACAATTTGAATTTTTCATTGATTCAATAATTATTAATTATATAAAAACAAAGCATTCGACTAGTAAATGAATAGAGCAAAGAAATTTCATTGTTCAATCTATTTAAATCTGTCAGAGAAAAGTATACAAGTTGTACTCAAAAACATTTTGCTATTATAATTTACTTTATTATTTTAAGAATAATAATAAATTACTTTAATTAAAATTACCAAAAAAATTATCCACTGCCATATTAAACAGTTCCAATGTAACTCCAATTTTTCAATGTGGATAATGCTAATCAATGTACAGTAGAGGCTTTTTAGTGTCATTATATCGGGTTCAATTAAATTGATAACATCAAGTGACTGATAATAATAAATGGCAGTCATCCTTCTACAAGTTCATTTTGCAATTCTTCACTTCACTACAATAACCCACTGATAGCACTAATCAGCGATAATAATGATATTTTGTATGGTTGTAAATTCCCTTAAATAATTCTCATAGAAATACAGCCAACTCTCACCAGGAATGGGAAATATGATCACGAGACAGCTAAAAATGGCAAAAACACAAGCTAATGAGAAAAAAGGGTATAGGTTCCCAACACACCAAAATTACAGTATTTATACAGGAATAAATGATGTAAAAATGAATTATCATTCTCTACAAACTTTATAAAATAAATCATGTCCATCCATCCAGGACTGGCTCAAGGTGCATTGGCGTCCCAAGCATCAAATTTGTTCAAGTGCCCCTCTCCGCCAACATTTTTCATTGCTATTACAAAATTCATTATATCATCTAATATAATTGTTTTATTAATTTTTTTAAACTGTTCACCATTCACTAGAGTGAGAGACATTACGATAAAGGTTAAAGCTAAAATGATACAATGAGACACTTCCAAAAGGTTGGTGAAAAAATTGCAAGTAGAATCATTGTATGGATTTGTATGTAAATTCTACATGACAAAGTCATAGAGTCTTTTTAGATCAGGGCCCGACCGATAGGTGAGACGACCGCCTAAGGCGCTTCTCGCAAGGTGCGCCCAAGTTTCACCACTATAGAAATCACGATTTGAAATAAATAATTCCCAATAATCGAAAAATCAACGCACTCTCAAGCTTACACATCTTAAAAACTAGAAACAAGACCAATAGTGATCTTGGTCCAATTCTTCCCTCTCTGTTACATTTCCTAGCAAAACACATGATGCATGATTTTTTTTCTTAGAAAAGTATTTCAGGTTTAATCCAGTCTACAAACACTCCTTTCTCTCATCCCACCATAAACCTAAGGTTTAAATACCTTCCCTTTCAAATTCTTACACACCCGACATCTTTTATTTTTACCGTTCAGTTTCTTTTGGCCTCCACAAGTGATAACATCTTTCAGTGGATCGTCTGTTTGAGTTTGCTAGAGTGAAGTTTCTCAAACTATGCATCACAGCCCCCCAGCAGGGCCAAAAATTATTTTGAAAGTAAGGTGAAATGCCAAAAAATAAAACTTTTATACGTGTAATAAAATTTTTATCAGAGAATTTTCAGAAATACGACGCTATAAAAACTATTAATAGTTATGTATAATTAAGAAATTTGAATTAAAGTTTCTTATTTTTACTATTTTAATTTCAAAGGGGACTGCATGATATTCAAGGGGGCTGCGACAATTGAAACTTTAAGAACCACTGTGCTGGAGGGCTTTGAAGCAGTTAGTATTCATTTCAGGGTGTCGAGTCGGAGCTGTACTGTAATAATGATTTTCATAGCAACCAATGTGAACAACATTCATTGCGTTATTTACGAGAAGGAATACATTTGAATGTAGAATGTTAATCATTTGCATATTAAAATTACTTAGAATCATTATAGGACTTCGAAACTTGAAACAATGTATGCCTAAAAATGCTGAAAATTGGGATGAAAATTTTGTCTTGAAAAAAGTAAAAATAGAAATCCGGCAACTCATTTCATCACGTATGTGATCTTTTTACATATACTGCGCCATTTTGGGCTGGCATATTATATTTTTTAAGAATTAACTACAGATAACTTTTTTATTTTGGCGCCCCTAAAATTCGGCTTGCCCCTAGAGCTGGTCCTGCACCCATCTTCTTGAGGGATGAAATATCGAAAGAGGTAATGCTTCAATGAAGGATATTTACTCATCTGCTAGTCGATAATTGTCATGAGTAAATCATATTCTCTGGCTTTTGTAATAAAAAAAGCACCAAGTAAATTTTATCGTTGTCCATGAGAGGTATGAGTAAGAATGCAACATGTGGGCAACAGGAGTTTTAGGTTGAATGACCCAAGCCTTCTCTTCAACATAGCATATATTTTTTTCATAAGAGAGTCAACAATTATCTCATTTTTTGTAAAGCATTTACACGAAATGGAAAGCTGTTTCTCTTGGTATTTTAATAAACCAAAGTATAGACTGTAATTTATTTTCTTTCATCATAAATTACTAAAAGAATACGACTCTGTGTGTGATCTGCAAATTATTGGCTGTATGTTCATATCAATACTTATTATCATGCTACATCAGCTTTAAAAAAACATCAAAACTTATTAAAAACACAATTGGTAAACCTTGAACCATATGAATAATAAAGATTTTCTAAGACTTACACTAACAAAGTTTGGAGACGGCATCTAAAACAAAAAGTTTAATGAAGGCAGACAAAATAAAACAAAATTAAATGAGCAACCCCAAGACTAACTTTAAATAAAAAGAACTCTTTACATGCAGGAGGAAAAAAATCTAGTACATTTATGCAGAAGTAGAAAATAAATTATTAATAAAAGAATCATAAATACCCAGTGTCTTGTCTTGATCTTCTGTCTCCACCTACGTCTACATTCACCCATGCTTCTTTGACGGAATCCCACAGCCTCGACAGCTGCTGTACAGCTTGGGTTAGCAGTTCCACATTGAGACGTTGTTCTTTTATGGAGTTTTGAAGAACCTCTTGACAAATCTTTTGACCATCCACAAATTCCTGCCATAACCTAATAAAAAAATAAATCTGAATCATCCTCAAACTGAAAAATTGTGCTAGCACCATTAATAATAATTACTCCACAATACATTTGGGAATTAATATTTTAAATTAAATATACCACTCTTTGAAATTCATATTTTCTTGTTTTACGACCTGCTGATTCCCTCGTGCCTATGAGCAACGGGTATCAAAGAGGTAGTGCAATGAATAGCTGGTCAGTTTCAAAAGTTTAAGAAGAAAGGTAAATTCCTAATGTCAAATCTTCTCATTACAAGTGATTCACATTCATTTATACAATAACGAGTCAAATAAATTGAGAGAGTGAGGAAGAAGATGAAAATGGTAGAGAGTGAGTGATCAAGACTGATGATAATGTGACAAATGAGAGAATGAAGTGAAATACTAGACAGTTTAACCATTTGCATATTATTATATCTATGATGCAGAAATTTGACTAAGGTCAGGAATTCAAACTACTTTTTATAACAGAAACTGATAAGAAGTAATGCCAGGCCATCTAGTGACCTTACCATTGTCTAACAAACCACTATATCTATAATAAAAGATCTCTTTACAAATTCATCTAGTAGATGGTTAAATACACCCATAGGTTAACAAAAAACATGTTGATTTTCCAGTCCAATTTTTTTGTTGTTAACATGCCCTAAAAAAATGTCTTTCTGAATAGAATGTTTTACTTAGCAAGGGTTCACCTTAGATTAATATTTTTCTTCTATTAAAGCAATTTTTTTAATGAAAATAATGCTTCTCAAAAATCATCCAACAATTGCATGAGTCATTCTAAGTATATCATTTACTGACAAATTCTCAGTTAAAGGAAAAAACTATTTCAACATGACCTAATAATAAGATAACTTCACCAACCTGTTGTTCTCTGCCTTGAGTTGCTCTATCTGCTCCTGAAACTCGAGAAGAAATCTTGATGCAGCTCTGCTTCCTCCGAATATACCTCTTATGCCATCCAATGCCTTATGGGACTTAACGGAGTTGACCGTTGAGGAGGCAACAGAATTTGAACGAGAGGGAGTTGGATGACCACCTGACGTCACGCCCCCTTCTCCCACCACTCCATCCACCATTTCACCTGCACTCGTAGTGGAAGTGCTTCCATTTCCTCCAGGTGTAGGGATAACAGATGGCGGGAGAGGGGTGGGATGCAGAGAACTACCAACAACACCACTGTGGTGACCGTGGTGACTCCTATCCCTCTGCTGGTGGTGATCTTGTCCAGCCAAATTGGCCCCCAATTCTTGAGAGAGAAAAAAATGGAATTTTCAGCATGGTGTGCAAATGGCATAGCCATGACTGCATGGAACCCAATGGGAGAATTATTGACAAAACTTGAGCAAAAATAGATTTAACGAAAAAATATCACAAATACCTTAAGAATACAATTGTTGAAAATTATTTTGAGATCATAAGTAAATAGAAAGTATTATTTTACACATGCGTAAGTGAAATATAACTTCTATAAATTTTGTATTTTCAGTTTCACATATTGATGTTCATTTTGCCAAAATTAGGTTGAAAACAATCTATAATTGAAGCTAGTCTTAAGATGAAAATGGGGATTATATGTGGCCTGATATAGAGTATTTGATATGAAAAAATCATGCCTTTTTATACAAAGACATAGTAGAAATCGTGATTATAGGTAGATAATATACTTTCTTCTCATAGATGAATTAAAAATGTTTATAGTCTATCTTGGATGGAATGAAATTTAATACAAACCAGGTGAGAGAACTGTGATAGCAGCCTGGACTGCATTCCGAACTAAATTGTCCAGAGCAAACATCCAATGAGGTTTGATACTATGTGAGCGCAATACCACATTAACCTGTAAAATTACATCAAAGGAGAAATTAAAAAAAAAACAAAATACAAACCAAAGATCATAAATTCTTCGTATAATGACTACTCAACCATAGCTATAGAAAGTACAATCAACTCACTGCATCTTGGAAGAGGTAAATTGCAAAGTGGAGTTGATTGATTGCAACAGCATCAAAGTCAAGTTCCTCCTTCAAGGTATGAATGGCAGTTTCAATGAAATCTCTGTTTTGGTCCGGAATATACTCCTTTAATCCCCTCATTAAAGTTTCCAAGTGGCTCTAGAATCACAGGAATGCACAAGGTGAAAATAAAATAACAGGAACCACATAATTCCAGTACAAAATGATTTTCAAATTTAACCTAAATTACAAAAAATATCTGGCAACTATACTTTACAACAGGGTCCACCAAACTAGTTTTTATCTCCAAGTGGGCGATAAATAACTCAACATACGAAAATATCAAGAGAATACCTTTGAAAATTATTCCAAGCACGCAATATAACAAACATATTAAACAAAAGTTTAAGCATATAACATCCACATATTTAACAATATTATCACAGTTTCTCAAACTGATGTGATTATGCCTGTGTTAAGGTTTTAGATAAGAAGGAAGGTATAGTTTGGGGAATCCAGTTTTATGACATAAAATGAGAAATTTTCTCTTACCATTGTCAGAACGGTTTCTCCGAGATCCCTCTCCAAACTCTTCATCCACATGTCGCATATCTTACCCTCGTCTTGACTCAACACCTTAGTCAGTGTCATCCTACGCTGTGAGTCTTTCTTGAGGAGATAAAACCCATCTTGTTCGCTCGCCTCTGTAGCACCCAACAATGTGTCAGCAGCACCTGTGGTCCTAGTGCTGGCAGGAATCATGGGAGAGCCAGAAGACCCTCCAGATCCTAGTGGCATTGTTAACATCCCTCTGCTTGTTCCACATAGCACTGGAGTCTCCACTTCAGGAGACAATGGACCACCAGAAGAACTCCTTCTTGATGCTAGTGAACCAGAATCTTCGAGATCGCAGGTAGATATGCTAAGGACATACATTAAAAGACAAGCTAGTATATGGAGCATAAAATGCCCAGAATATGTGACTTTTCTGCCAATCAAGAATGCATCCCTCCTATGGCAATGGGATATTATTGTGAAAATTAACCAGCGATAAGAAAAGTTAATATAAGCATGAATGGAACATTAATGATATTAATTTAATTGAGAACCTCATAAAATTATAAACAGCAAACTAAGCAATAAAAATCATTTAAAAAATTGATGGTCAAACCAGTTCTTCCTGCAAAATATGTCATCAAGCTTTACCCGCAAAACAAAGGACACTTTATTTTTTATTTTTCCAATCCACCTACCATGCACAAAGTTATATTATCTGAAAAGCTTGTAATACAAATGAGCCATTTTCAAATAATATAAGTGACAGAGACTATTACTTCAAATAAAAAATTCCAAATCTGGAATGAAATTTAGCTGAGAATACATTGCAATTTCATGGTAAGAATGATATGCTGTCACAGATTTAATACTAAGCAAATTATGAGATAAACCATGCTAAAATAATCTAAGATCATGCAAAAAATTGGAATAACGACAATGATATCAAAGAATAACTATACGTATTGTGGGTATTGCTTAAATATTTTAATTCAAAGGAAACAATATGTTGGATAGAACTTTTGACACAGATCCATGAAGTAAACATATGAATTTTATAAAATCAAAATTTCCAATCAGAACCCGATTTAGGAGAGTTCCGGTGCCGGAACGGTTCCAAAATGGTTCCTGTTCCTGGAACCAGAACAGCAACAGAAAAACTACACCAGAACCAGAACAATGTTGATAAAATTTCCATTCCGGAACAGTTCCCTTAAAAACTGAGTTATGGGTTTGGAAGTAGATTTTTGATATTTTAATATCATCCATAATCCATAGAAAGAAACCTATTAGAAGAATATTATTAAATAATTGAATTTGTTTAATTAACCAAAGATGATTTTTTAAGACAATGCTCGAGAAAAGTTTATGAATTTGAAGACAAAAATATAAATCCAATATAGTGATTCAATCAACAAAATAAAGTTCAATCTTAATCATAGGTTTGTTTCAAATCGTCTTCAAGAGGTAACAACTTAAGTTTTGTTTATTAAATTTTGTTTAACCATTAATTGTTTTCAAAATAAAATCACTCAACTTAGTTTAATCTTATCTCATCAAATTTCGTAGAACACGGATAGGTAACCTATGGCCTGCGGGCCAGATCCTGCCCGTTGCTCAGTTTAATCTGGCCCATGGCAAGACATCTAAGAATATACTTGTATGATATTAGGATTTTTAAATGTTTAACATGCAAAGGGATAAAATTCTGCCTATTTCTTGAGTTTCTAATGTTTGTTGCGTTATTCTATGGAAATGACTCTCAATAATTTCTTCATATTTAAGTTTAATGTGGGCCGATCAAGCTATAGGTTGTTTAAATACGGCCCACTGAGAGCCTTATGACTGTGAATATGCTCGACTATTAACTAAAGGTTGTTCTCCTCTGTCTTAGAGATTCACCTGAAAATGCCTGATATTTATATAGCTAACCATTTCAAATATAACTGAACCTACACAAATGTATACCGAAATATACTAGCATCTTTGGATGACTAAAGAAGTTGAAAGCGTAAAAATGCAATTTCGATATGTTAAACCTAAAAAAGAGGTTAGAAGAAGAAAACTGAAAAAAGAAAGGAAAAAATTTGAATTAAAAAAGGAAATTTTCTTTTAAAAGATGATCTTTGGTTACATTACTTATAAGAAACTTTCATAACATCTTAACGTTATTGAAAAAGTTGTAATTCATGTAAAATTTTATCAATAAAAAGCATATTTCTTTAAAACTAGGAACAGTTCCGGAAATGAACCATTGCTTCTTTCTATCACTTGGAACTAAACCCGGAACAGATTGAGTTTGAAAATTTAAGGTTGGAGCTGGAACTTCCCAGCTCTGATTCAGAACTAATGATCACAAAATAAGTGCAGCAAAAAATTGCAACCAAGCATGACCACTTTATGATATAGTTGGATCTCATTTCACACTGATAAGCACAAATTACAAAAAGCAATCATAACACAACCTGCAAACTAATAAAAACACCAAAAACATGACGATAAACTGAAAAATACAAAAATTTATGTGAACAAAGCACACAAGTGTCGTTCCAATATTAGCATGGAATGCAACTTACCTGTGTTGTGCATAACATGGAATCCACTTTGCCACTAAAACTGCTCAGTTAGTGTTGTATTTATTTTTGTTTTAAATAAATAATTCATTTAAGGAAACATCTTAAAATACCTTTCATAATATTGTTTTTTTTTACAAAACACCATTTATAAACAATTAGTAAATTTAGATATATTTTCTTTAGGATTCAATAAATTACGGTTAAAGTTTAAAATTTTAGAAAACTTTTAAAGCATAATCAAGTAAGAAAAACAGAAGTATTAGTTAATATTGTTTAGAAAATAAATCAAGAACTAACGCAGCTTAAACGCATAATTTATTTCAAAATATTTCTAGTAAAACTGGAACTTAATGTTTTTTCAATATCTTTCCTCAAGTAAAATGGAAATTAATCATCTACAACAACTTTATAGAGATAAGCTTCTTATTTCAAATGAACTACTAATGCACTTTTAATTTATCATTCAACAAGCTTATACAGTAGTCCCTTGTGCAACGTGAGGGTTGTGTTCTTAAATATTTTGTTGGAAAAAACCACGCTGTACAAATTTAATTTAAGAAAAAAAATGTTGTTTGCTTAGGCTACGGGCTTTCTCACATCATCCACATACACAAAATGCATAGTGCACCCAATTCAGGACCATGTATAATTAAATTTTACACACATTTGGTAAATAATGTCACCTATATTTAACCATTTATACTCAAATGTGATGGGTATAATCGTGTTGAACAAGGGTTTACTGTATTTTAACTTTTCTTAAAGCTCCTAGCATATTTTAATGCTCTTCTTTCTAATTTTAAACATTCTTAATAATAAAGAAGCATTTTCCTTTTTAAAATTATCCTTGCATGATGAAGGATCAACAATTTTTAACTATAAAGGAGCAGTGAAATTAATTCTGAGTCTCTATATAATTTACTGTATCGTATTTGCACAATTCCAGGACGACCTTTTTACTTTATCAAACATGAAATACATAGAAAGAGCTTTTCCCTTTGTCTACCTCTTGAACTCCAAAATAAACTTCAACAATGATAATACCTGATTAAAACCAATTTCCTAGGCTATTTACTGCTATTGGTTTATTTGACAATATTTCTTTCAAAGAACAAATTCTATGGGCAATAGTAGCCTACCATTGCACTACAAGGCTTGCAGATATGTTCAAGACCGCTTGAAGCTGTGAAATGGAACACCATCAATTGTGCTAACAATTGGTATATGGTTGGTCACTATTGAAACTCCCAGTATAAGTCACAGAGTTCAATTAAATAAAACACGTGATTTAACACTTTCTGGGAGGGGGGGGAGCTCAGAAATCTTACAACATTGAATATGATGAGATGGGAAAAGGTTAAGAACAGGATTTTTAAAAATTCTTAGAAATTATTTGTAACATTATATTAAGCTATATAAAATGATGTAATATGCTCTTGACTAACATGCCCATGCTTTCCAGAGCTTGAGTGACTTCTGCCATAGTGCCTTCATGTTCAACTAGGATTTATAAAACTTATTCCCTTAAATGCAGTCTAATGTAGTGAATAATGGTAAAAAAAATTACATCTAGCTTCAAACAACCCATAACAGCTACGATTATGATCTCATGTCAGCATAATAATAAATTTCAACAATAATAATAATACATCTAGCTTCAAACAACCCATAACAGCTACGATTATGATCTCATGTCAGCATAATAATAAATTTCAACAATGATAATATCTGATTAAAACCAATTTCCTAGGCTATTTGCTGCTATTGGTTTATTTGACAATATTTCTTTCAAAGAACAAATTCTATGGGCAATAGTAGCCTACCATTGCACTACAAGGCTTGCAGATATGTTCAAGACCGCTTGAAGCTGTGAAATGGAACACCATCAATTGTGCTAACAATTGGTATATGGTTGGTCACTATTGAAACTCCCAGTATAAGTCACAGAGTTCAATTAAATAAAACACGTGATTTAACACTTTCTGGGAGGGGGGGGAGCTCAGAAATCTTACAACATTGAATATGATGAGATGGGAAAAGGTTAAGAACAGGATTTTTAAAAATTCTTAGAAATTATTTGTAACATTATATTAAGCTATATAAAATGATGTAATATGCTCTTGACTAACATGCCCATGCTTTCCAGAGCTTGAGTGACTTCTGCCATAGTGCCTTCATGTTCAACTAGGATTTATAAAACTTATTCCCTTAAATGCAGTCTAATGTAGTGAATAATGGTAAAAAAAATTACATCTAGCTTCAAACAACCCATAACAGCTACGATTATGATCTCATGTCAGCATAATAATAAATTTCAACAATAATAATAATACATCTAGCTTCAAACAACCCATAACAGCTACGATTATGATCTCATGTCAGCATAATAATAAATTTCAACAATGATAATATCTGATTAAAACCAATTTCCTAGGCTATTTGCTGCTATTGGTTTATTTGACAATATTTATTTCAAAGAACAAATTCTATGGGCAATAGTAGCCTACCATTGCACTACATGGCCTTTGCCTATCTTCAAGACACCATGAGAATTCATTTTACAAATTAAACTTCTTGTCCGTTCCATTTCACTTAACACAAATGATTTGGAGTCGTCTTAGAACTGTGCAAATACGTTTGTGCGCTCCAGTCAAATTCCTTCACATCAGTCACTAAAATAGCATTTTACGAGAATTGATTGGAGAGGAGGATCACCATACCTGGTGTAGGAGAGAGCTGCAGGCATGCTGATGGGAGAGAGTAAACAGGCCCCACGACCATCCACAGGGTTGGACTTAGTACTGAAGCCACCACTGAGCATATAAAGAGGTGAGCGCAGGAAGGCAATTCAATGAGTTAGGTAGAGGGAGAGAGATTATCCCTCTAAACGGGATGAGAATTTGTAAGCTGCTTGCATCAGCAGACCACTATCAACCGCTGACATTCATTGGTTGTTTTGTCCCCACAAGAGAGATGATGAAAAACTAGGGGTATTTTCATCAAAATCTGAAAGTTTTAATTTTTGCAAGGAAAAACCAATTTCCTCGGAATAATGTAAGTGGTACTTTCCAAATATCTAAGGAAAATTCCATGGCTGCAGGGTAAATAATATAAACTGTAACTAATTTCAAATGCCGCTGCAAAATATGCCTTTGGTTGATCTCAAAATGAACTTGGATAATAAAATTTAAATTTTTATTGCAAAAGTTGTGTATATAATACACAAATTTTTCATCATCCTCTTAGATTAACAAACTGTTGTAATCAAGTAGCAGTTTCACTCCAACATTTGCTTTACTTGCCTAAAATGTTCTTTCTCCACAAGGATTTTTACTATAGGCATTCTTAAATAACTATGGCATGAATCGTCATGAAAGCCACTACATTTTACAATACATTATTACATGCATTTTTTCTAAGTGACACTAAATCAAACCAACTCCATGCAAGTTTTCAAACAGAAATATTTTGTAAATGAGTAAAACAATTTAAAGAAATTTTAAAGGTTGCAAGGAGAAATTAAATTGGACCAAATAATACAGAAATTAAGTCCACATCCCAAAACCATTGTAGGTAAATATATTAGTGTCACAAAGTACACAGAAGGACAAATTGTTTTATTGTTTTAATTGAAATATATTAAAATAATATTATGGTTTCACCCAATTTCTGTAAATGTTGATTACAGTGAAATAAATCAAAACTAATTAACTAATGTTGAACAATAAAAATTAATTTAATAACTTCCACAATGTTTAAGGGTAAAATTTAGTTGTGATCAATTTTTTTCTTATTTAATGGTTTTATGTATATTAGTTAAAATATTTACGGTTATCATGCACCATAAAAATCAGAAAATTTAAAACAAAGAACCCTTTCATAAAGAGAAACATTATTAATTAAAACAAGCAGGATTTGATTATTAACAGATAAGATAGTACACTGACATAATTTGACTGATGAATAAAAAATTTAGCTCCTAAAATTTTACCCAGCCAAAAAATCTTCATATTACCACAAAAATAAATCAATTTTGAGTAAAATTTGGTTGCTTCAAATATATTTTCATGAACAAACAAAACCTTAAAGAAAAACAAACTTATTATTCAATCTTTGTTTGATGATCAAAACATAAAGCAAAAATTTAAGGCTGTGACAAATTTAAGCATAAAAACACGCAAACACGATAAATAGTAGACATATAAACAAAAATTTGTAAACTACAGCAACTGAAAAAAAAATTAAATACCATAATAATTTGAGCAAACAACAAAGCATCTTCACCATGCATTTCTAAGTGCAAAAGTTTAATATGCAACTAATAAGCTCCATTGAAAACCTTACTCACTAAGTATTTTGAGGATTCTCAGCATGATGATGGTTAATACGGAGTTCTATACTAACTTTCAAACCTATTTTATTAAATTCAAACAAGGACCCATTATTTCATTTTAATTTTCTACAATTCAAATGAATGTCTAATCCCTAGGACGAGAAAACTATTTTATAATTTTGGAGTAAAAATAACTATCTAGGATGTCATAAATATAATGGGATGTTTCAAAGGCCCAAGCCATTAAATAAGAATGAGTTCTGAAATGCAAAAAATCTTAACTTATCCTATCTTGTAAAAAGGATTTTTTAAATCATGACGGAGGTTTGACCACATTTAAAATTTTCTAAGTTAGGCAATAAAATAAATAAAAACTAAAATTACCAAAGAAAATTCAAATAACAAAGAATAAAGGAAACTATTCAATTTTTAAAAGAATAATTCTGAAAATTTTTGGGCTAAATGAAATGAACACAACTCTATCTCAGACAACCTTTATATTGCACATAAAAAAGCTATATACAGTGAAATCCTGATTTAACGTTCCTTAATTTAGTGAAAACCTCAATTTAGGGTAAGAAGAAGCACTCCCCCAGAGATTCGTTAAATAGGGGTTTTACTGTACAACCATAAATTACTGTATTTCTTGGCATATAAGACCAACCCTGGTTTTTTTAGATTTTACAGGAAAAAAAGTATTTTGGCTCACTAAGTCTGTTAGAAAGGGCCACGTTGAATGTTCCCTCTAAGCTGCGCATCCGCACACAGATTACTATACTCCGCGCACCACAGACTAAAAACAGTGACATAGGGGTCACGCCCGAAATTAAAGTTCCTATTTTGTTCTATTTTAAATACATATTTCCTTATCACGACTGCCTTATACAGTCTCCATTGACACAAGATAACCAGTGAGGCCGCTAAAAGCGACAGCCCCTTTGCACTATTTTATTACAATTTTCATAAAATGGCTAATACAAAGTAAAAAAAGTATTTTAGAATAATCTTATAGTAAATTTTATAAATGAAATTAAATCTTAGACTTCTTAATTCTACCTTATTTTCATATAAAAATGTAAAAAGTTCTTGCATAAAAGGCCGCTCAGTTCATGTTGTGAATTTACAAAGGCTGTGTAGACTCCTCTATTTCTGCTCAGATAGTCAGCCACATTAGAGGGAACATTGGCCACGTCGTGTATAATTTCCAGCTGTAATTAAGTCCATATCTGGCAACATTTACAGATAATATTACGGTGTGATAACAGTTAAATATAATGTTTTAGATAAAATTTATTCATAAAATAAATAGGGGTTCTAAAACATAAATAATTGCTTTGAGGCTTGTATAACTAAATGTACCCTGCATGAACTCTGCAGTCGTATTAATTAGGCTGTCGGAGTGCGCTGCACACGTCGTATGTACCAATGGTGCTTACTTAAAACTTAAGTGCAAGATGATATTTTAATTCCTAATAAATTGGATGCATATCTAATACTGATAAGCACACGTTTCAAATCTACTGCTCACTTACGGACGAATCTCCGTGATCTTTTGATAGATGGCACTAGTCCTTGGCAAAAGAATTTGTATCATATGTTTACAATTATCCACACAAGGTAGTAGAAAAAAATAGCTTCTGCATAACTTCCACCCCCGTTTTGGAGCTATTTCCTAAAAGAATTTCTCATGTATTCGGTTTGTCTGTCCATCTGCAAACCATAATAGTTTAATTCGTCAAAAGTCTGTGTAGCATTAATATTTTTATTCCCGCTCTGAAATTCCATCTTTATTGCCATCCTGAAATCTCGCTGCCCCTAGGGCATTGCCTACTTTGGCCTTATTTCAAATCTGCTACTGCATTGTGGGGATGAGCATATTTGTTAGTGTTAGTATTGAGAACAGTAATAATCTTACCTTCGGCGTATAAGACGCAGGCTGATTTTGAGGGTCATTTTTCTGGAAAAAAAGTGCGTCTTATATGCCGAGAAATACGGTAATTCAATTCCACTTTCACCAAAATTTTCATTATCAACCTTCCATAAACATGGCTGAAGATATCACACAAAGTTCATATCATTCATTCATATTATAGTTTAAAAATATTTTTTCACGCATATTTCTAAAGCTTACCAAAATTCTCCTTGATTGGAATCAATTCTATCATTTCTACTAACAAGGGGACCTTACAACATGTTTGCCGCCAATTTGGTTGAAACTTTGTGAGGATGTAGTACCCCCTTAGTGACGAAAAATGCCAACGCAAGAAGATGCACCTCTCAAGCATTCACGAGATATTCCTGATGAAATTTGGCGAGCGTTCTTAATGTATACCGTAATATGAGATCAGGCATCAAAGGTGGATAAACCCTCGGTTGCTGAAGCTCAGAGCACCAGTTCTATCCCAGCACTTACAATTTTTTCAATTTTAATTATTTGAATTTTTTCTAATGTTTTCGATTTTTTGGGTTTTTACAATTCGCTGGAAGTTATTTGACTTATAACTACATTTTTCACTAATTATGCAAAGCGGAAAATTTTTTCTCACAAAGTTAAAAAAGAATTAAATTTGAATCACCAACAAAAATTAAATGGTAATAACTGCCCATTGTCCATTTATTACACATATTCAACACTTTGTTTTTACAAGAAACTAATGGTTCATTGCAAATTATGATCGTATACATTCATTTATTGATATTATTTGAAGACGTACATTTCGGATGGTAGTTATCATAGAAACATGAAAAGCAAAGATCTACCTTACATCACACACACGTTATTAAGCAAATCGATTGACAGGCACAGTTATTTTTAACAGAGTTTGCTGAAAAATGAACATCATTCACAATCTTGAAAACCCTCCTATTGCTTCACAGTTTCAAAGCAAACCATGCGTACCTGATCATATCATGAAATACTGGCACCTTTAATTGGTGATTAATCAACAAATAGGGATTTCAGCATCTGCAGCATAGTAAATCTACACAGCCCTAATTTGCAATGAAACATTAGTTTCTTGTAAAAGCAAAGTGTTTAATATGTGTAATAAACGGACCATGAGCAGTTATTACCATTTAATTTTTGTTGGTGATTCAATTAAAAGTAAAGTACTCCTTTAGCCAAACAATTAGAGGATTACAACACCCAATGCATTTCGCCCACAAGGTGGGCATCTTCAGGGGCAAAACCTGTCTCAACAGTGACTGGGAGTCGACTGCAAAGATTTGAACGGAAAGGATTATGAAAACGACCGAGAAACAAGTGAAGCACGGAAAGATTTTTCGGCGTGTGTGTTGTTTACATCAGTCAGTTTGTATAAGGTCTTGTAAAAATCTGTGTCCGTGTTCATAAATAAATAAATAGCCATCAACAAATGGTTCCAATTAGAAATTAGGAACCTATATGCTAAAAGGAGCTCTCTAGAAATATCGGCCTATGAACTACACTTAAAAATTACAAAAAATTTACATCATGTTGAATATGAATTATGGAACAATTTTGAACATAAAATGCATGAGACCAATACTCATAAGTTTCATATAAAATCAATAACTTTAGATAAAAAATTAAAGTTTCTTAAGAAAAAAGGGGATAAAACTATTGACAACATACACAACAAAACAAATCAACCCAGTATTATTTCACATACATCTGAATTCACCGAAAACTTGTCCAATCGACCGTTCTCTCAGGATGAATTGTCTTTTTTAGATAGGGGTTTGAAATTTGCTTTCCCACCAAGGAAACCACCAATAGATGAATTAATCACAGACATTGAAAAATCCATTGAATTTTTCGATGAAAATTCCAAAAATTATATCAGACAAGCTTGTTCAATACAAATCCAAGACAACATGAACAAATTAACTAAGACTCATCCAAAAAAACTATTCCAAAACCATGAAACAACTCAGAGAAAAAGATTGTTTTTATATTAAGGCTGACAAGGGCCATAAAATAGTGATCATGGATAGGACACAATATTTCGACAACGTCCAAATTATGTTGAATAATGGACATTACATTAAACTAAAGAAGAACCCATTAAATTCCATGAGTCAAAAAACTAAAGAAATCATCAATGGATGTAGACCATCATTGATAAAAAATTAAGCTACAAATTAAACATTTCAAACCCAAACATACCAAAATTGTATTGTCTTCCCAAAATACATAAAGATGACAAAGCCATGAGACCGATTGCATCAGGAATAAATAGCCCAACCTATAACTTGGCCAAATGGCTTAATAGTGAATTTAAACAGATCTCTTTTCCCGACAAACACTCGGTTAAAAATACCTATGATTTGATAAGTAAACTAAAAAAATATAACATTAAAAGAGTCTGAGATTTTGGTCTCCTTTGACGTTAAAAGCCTCTTCCCAAGTGTACCTCTGGAAGAAACATCCCAAATTTTAAAATCATTGTTACTAAAACAAAATATTTTTGACGAAATTGTCCATGAATATTTACAACTTACTAATTTATGCATGTCACAGAACGTTTTTCAATTCAAAAATGAAATTTACAAACAAACACAAGGCACTTCAATGGGAAACCCCCTATCTCCTTTTCTAGCCAATATTTTCATGTCCTTTTTTAAAAAGGATTGTAAAGAAAAATTTCATTACTTTCCAGATATATGGTTGAGATACGTGGACGACATATTCACAATCTTTGATTTAAAGAAACAAAATGTAGAAGAATTTGTTAATCAGTTAAACAACATATATCCTTCAATTAAGTTCTCTTATGAACTTCAAGAAAACAACACCTTGCCATTTTTGGACTTGCTAATCATAAATAATAGACAACACATTGAGTTTGACATTTTTAGAAAACCTACACTTACTGATAACTTCATTCCTAATAACTCCTTTCATCCTATGAACCAAAAAAATGCTGTGTTTCAATTTTTAACACATAGATTATGTAACATCCCCCTCAATAAAATTAGATATGCAAAGGAACTCAAACACATAAAACAAATTGCCACTAAACTTGGATACGATAACAATTTAATTAATAAATTAGTGAGAAAACATAACTTTAATAAAACCTTGTCCAATGCCACTTCTCTCAAATTAGACAACAAAAAAGAGGACAAATATGTAAAATTGCCTTATTTCCCACTATTACACAGGGGCTTGAACAAAATTTTTAAGCATAAGAATTATACAATAACATATACAAATCCATATAATTTGAAAAATTTACTGGGCAGTACAAAAGACACAACAGAAACTTTGAACAAGTCCGGAATTTATAAAATACAATGCTCACACTGTGACAAAAAGTATATAAGACAAACAAGAAGGAAACTAATAACACGCTTCAAGGAGCACATGGCTCACTATAAATATAATCGTTTTGAAAAATCAAGCGTTGCCAACCACATTTTAGAAACAGGTCACAGTATACACGTAAACGATTTAAAATTGATAACTTCAGCCAACAACTCACTAAACTCATTAGAAAACCTTCACATTTACAAAAACCGGGATACACTTATGAACACGGACACAGATTTTAACAAGACCTTGTACAAACTGACTGATGTAAACAACACACACGCCGAAAAATCTTTCCGTGCTTCACTTGTTTCTCGGTCGTCTTCATAATCCTTTCCATTCAAATCTGTGCAGTCGACTCCCAGTCACTGTTGAGACAGGTTTTGCCCCTGAAGATGCCCACCTTGTGGGCGAAATGCATTGGGTGTTGTAAACCTCTAATTGTTTGGCTAAAGGAGTACTTTACTTTTAATAATCTGAGCCAAAGTTATTGAGCTACCAATGATATATCATAAGCAATTGGTGATTCAAATTAAACTTTTTTTAACTTGAGAAAATTTTTTTGCTTAGCATAATTAGTGAAAATGTAATTATAAATGTAATAAACTACCAGCAAATAGTAAAACCAAAAAATACAAGACATTAGAAAAAATTCATATAATATTGAAAATAATGCAGGTGCTGGGATTGAACTCGCACCCTCTCTTGCTTCGGCATTTTCATCACTAGAAGGATACTACATGCTCACAAAGTTTCAACCAAATCGGCGACGAACATGTCATAAGGTCCCCTTGTAAGGCGAATCTTATATATTCATCCATTATTCAACCTATAGTGAAAAATTACTTGTTTTTATTTTTTAATATGGAATTATTCCACCAAGTTATGCCAGAGACAGTTGAGATGATAATTCAAAAATCTTATTTTGAAGAAAATAGAAATAATTGAATCGTCCTTTTTACAATCATCACTTGCTATTTGTGAGAATATGTTTTCGAAAACTTGGAGAAAAACAGAACTTAGTAAATTACAAATAATAACAGTAATTTGGAAAATGGGGTCTGGTTGCCACTCCCATAAGACTAAACCATCAGTTTATTAAAACTGCATAAAATTTAATAGGCTAATTTTGTTCATCTTAATGTGACTGCTTCATTAAAACTTCCTTGCCCTCTTTTAGTTATTCCTTACATAGTTTGGCACATGAGATACAACGAAAAATTCTGAAATTGTATAATTTTGATGTTAGGGGCCACTGAATCATACTGCACCTAATTTAAAGGTTTTGCATTTCTTGATTTTTGCTGACCACAATTGGCAGCTTAAGAAAATTTAAACCATATATGGCAAGCATTTTATGTATTTAATGTAATATTTACAAATTCAACCACTTTGAAACTGAGTACTAAGAGGCAATATATACATACAGCTTTAAAAATGCCATGCAAAATAGGCTTAATTAAGTCATAAACATTACATAAGGGTAATGTATAACATGTTTGAAAATATTTCATGAGAAAGCAAAGCAATTCCCCATTATGCATTTGGAAATGCACTTCACGCACAGCGAAGCCATCCCTAAGATATAAACATAGAATTTGAGGCTTTGTTTAAAGTGAAAATTGTGACATAGTTGTATAACTTTATCTTTATGTTTAACAATCACTGTTACGAGGGTTCAGTAATGATTTAATTATAAATCCAAAAACAATTTTAAAATGATGATTATCAGTATACTGCACTTAAGAGTGTGAGGAAACTCATGTGGAGACAATCACTCGGTGCCATGCACTACACTACTCAAAATGTCTATAAAGTGTTCTTTCTGATATTATATTAAATCAAAATTCATTGTTATATACTTTGCAGTATAATAGTATAAACATCTGCAAAATTAATTCATTTCTATGGGATTATTGTTAACAATAATATAATAACAAAAATTTACAGAGAATAAAAGTTACACTTTTCTGGAAATTCCTGATCAGATAATACACCATGGGAAAGACTAAATCCTTCTTGCAAGGGCAATCACAAACATCTACTTATGTATGCATAAACAATGCTAATAGTTGCAAAGTAATAATGTAGACACTAATCGAGCCATTACGGAAATTTCAAAATTTAGCATCTTCAAAAATGATATTTATGTGAAGCAGAGCAATTTATAACAAAACATATTCTTTAATCCATTAATAGATTATAAACAAAACTATGTCTTACAGGGTAATGCATCATGGGGAATTACCATATTCCACTTCAAAGCATTGCAGCATAAAACCGTGCTACTAAAAATGAAGGCCAATTATTATCAATTAAATCAAAAATGTGTATTTTAGTATTTTAGAATTAGAATACATACAAATACATACATATATAAGGTATCCTTAAAAACCTTTTAATGAGATGATATAAAGGTTGTTTAAGATGCCGAGTTAACATTAAATTGAAAATTAAATTTATTAATACTCTTAGAAGAGCTTCAACTTTTGAAATCTATATGAAAATACATGATAATATTACATAAAGTTGAGAAAATCAAAACATAAATATACGAACCTTTCATCAGGTGTCATAGGTATACGAAAACCACTATTATTTCCATGATGGTGCCCACATTTCCCTTCAAGTCGGGATAATGCAGTGACTCTTTCAGCCGGAACAGAAATGCTACGGCTAAACTCTGCAGGAGCAGCCAACCGTGAAGATTTTTTCTTTCTATTCACAAAGAAGGAAATAATGCTGACCTTACAAAGAGGGCATAAACAAAAAATAAGCAGTTCAAAGAGATAAATTTGATTTACAATAGTTTTCTTATGCAGTTATATAATTTTTGATGAACATTTTCCTTATTTTGAATTGTTTTTCATTCAAAAATCCAAAGAATGTGTATCATATTTATGAATGTTAGTAACGTTTATGAAATAAGCAATTTAATGAAATATATCTTATTTATTCCAACACCCTTTTCATGATTAAAAAATTTTAAAGAGCTAATTTTCTAACAAATATTATTATTGTCAATACAAACACTTGAAGAAATCTATAAAGCTTCGTACACTGATCACAAAATGAATAATGTTAAAGACTGCAATTGACAGGAAAATAATTAAAATGGACCTCATATGACTTACTCGGAAAGAAAAGGATCTTCTAATAAATCAGATGCAGATGCCCTAGATTCTGGAACAGGCTCAAAACATCTTAGAATGAACACCTTGGCTTTCTCGGACATTTCTGATGGAATCTCAGGGTGAATCTTGTAGTAACCAACCTATGCAAAACAAAAGTGTTATTATATTAAAATGTGTTTGACAAATTAAAAAGCATATTTATTTGAATCAGCACCAATGTTTTCCAAATGTTATCTTTAAAAAAATCAGGGTTCCAGGATTAAACAAGAATTTCAGACCAGAACTTAATACCTACGGAAAGAAGACAATTGACAATATATCGCAAATGCACTAAAAACTAAGGAGAAAAAAATGTCTAGGTGGACATCTAACGCAAAAAGATCCTTTTATAAGATTAAATCAATTATAGTAGAGCTCATCAAGTTGAAAGTTTAATAACATTATTTTTTCTTTGGTTTTCCAAAAAATACCTGACTCAGCATGTACAGTATTTGATTAAATGCAATAATAATGAGATAAGGTTAAAGTAATACTGTAGCTTTGGGTTTTTCTTCAAATAACTTTAATTTAAACAATTAATAATATATTGTAGCTTTGGATTCCTTTCTTCAAACAACTTTAATTTTAACAATTAACAAAGACAGAATTAGCAGTCCCATTGGTAGAAGTGAAGTTCTTGAAGGCTGAAAAGGCATCCCTCCAATATCTCCAACATTCAATGCCAATTTTGTCTGAGCATATATTTCTTTAAAAATAATGATAAACAACCTGCAACCATATCTTAGAAATAAGTACACAAACATAAAAATGAAGATATTGCTAATTTACATAGCAAGCAGATCAAAATTCATCAAACTTGGAACCAACGATCATTCTGACTAAAATAAAGCTAATACCTTGAATACTGCAGCTTGTGGTGAGCCAAGCTCAATGAACGGAGGTTTCCCTGTTGCCATTTCTACTATAGTGCAGCCAAGAGACCAAATGTCAGCCTAGGATGAAAAAGCATTTAAATTTTGATCTAAGACTTAATCAATCAATTATGTTTGCCTTCAAAGCATGTTATTTGTATAAAGGGATTCCAAAAATAACTTACAGGTGCTCCATAACCCCTTTGCCCTTTATCAATGACTTCTGGTGCCATGTACTGAAGAGTGCCAGCAAATGTCTCTGTACTTGGACAGAGACCAGCCAAACGTTTAGAGGTTCCAAAATCTGAAATCTTCACTACTCCACTGTATGTATTCACTAAGACGTTATCACCTTGTTAAAATAAGATATTTTATGTTACATTCATATTTTACCCAATCTTTAACAGTACACATACAAAATGTGTTTAATTCAACTATTCAATTAAAAAATGGCAAAAGTCTGAGACATTTAAGAGAGATTTTCATAGAATTGCAAAAACTTTTTTCAGACTACAGTGTACAAATTTGTCAAAATCTCAGACTCCTGGACAATACCATGGGAAGAACCAGAAACTTCCCAAGTGTATGGAAAGATGATTGCTTCAATCGTCCCTCTGCTCTCTAGAATCTGCTACAGCTGACGACACTTTTTTCTGAAAATTGCTACCCCTGTAAGAATCTTCATTTACCTTGCCCTATGGATATAATTTGCAAGGCAGAACCAAGGATTTTTGCATGATATACGTTTAAGAACACATTCAATCACCCTCCCCTTGGATTTGCCACTGGTCAATACCAAACAGAAAAGTAAGTATAATTGAGGTGCTCAATCCAAAGTGGCCAAAGTCCAAAACAATGGAATGGAATAAACCACTGTTGAACCTATCATTTTATGCTTACTTTTTATACAAAAAGAAACTTTTGAGTAATTTTCTGAATATAATCTGGTGAAATGCATGGTTTGAAGCATTATTTTGTGGAATTTATCCATCATGGAGAATAAACAATATATAGGAAAAGGAATACAATGTTAGCCAAATATGTTTTTGCAAATCACTCCCCTATCTTGAAATTACCTCAGCTGTTGGAATAACCTCTCCCCATTTTACACCAGCCGGTCCACTTACCCCTCCCTCTTCCTCCCGTTGAGTTTACCCGCTACTAACTTCCACCTCCCTACCTCTCCTTCTCTATATAGTTACGATGTATTCTCATTCTTGTCACCTGATGATGCTAATGTGTAGCGAAACCATGGTCGTGAATTACTAAGCATTTAAAATTGTGGAAAAGGTACTAAGTATTTAAATTGTTTATTCTCCATGATATAATCTGGTGATTGACTTAGGCCAGTTTCATATATTTTATAGTTAAACACAATACAATTTTCATAGAAGGATAAACTTAAAAGTAGACATTTTGTAGGTTAGGCCACTTATGCATTGAGTGCCTCAATTGTGAGTCATTAATAATTAATAAATAGAACAGGAGCCTGTAACCTATGGCACATGTATGCGAAGTGACATGTGAAGAGAGTTTATATGGCATGGGAATTCACTGACATAATTATTAAAATCATATTTATAAACAAGAATTTTACTTTCCTTATAATTACACCATGTACAGCAACAATCCCACATCATACTCAGAATGTCTTGTAATAAAAAACACTACATAAATGTTATGGATAAAATTAATTCAATGGTGGCACATGCTCGGTATCACAATTTTTTAATAGTGTCCTTGGTTTAATGTCGCTTTGATTAACATTGATTGGCATTAACTTTGTTCAAAAATTACTACCAATATTTGAATTAACATTGTCAATGATTCGATTTAACATTATCTTGACATGGTGCTGAAATCACGCAAAAAATACTGCGTGGATGACTCTCACACATCTGTTGCACAGGGCTTCTCCAGTTGTGGCAGATCGCCTTTTTTGAGTGGGGAAAGTGTTTTTGATTGGTGGTGACATTTTGTAGCAGTGGATCCAAAGAGAAGTGGCAGTAATGAATTCATATAAAATCTTGATAAACCCAATGTTATTCTTGTCTTAACACACCCACACATAATGTCCTCTTTTCACTCCATTCTTATACCTTCCTTCTACCAATATATAGTCTATCTGTTTCCTGTACATGTCATCTTGCGATTTCCATGTATATAGCCTTCTCTTATGATTCTTATACCAGGTGTTGGTTATTATCATGTTCCTCTCCTTGCAGAACTCGATAAGTCTGTCTCCCCTTCTGTTTCCCTGTCCCAGCCCGAACTGCCCCACAACTCCATCGGCTCGTCCCTCTCCCACACTCACATTCCAGTCTCCCATCACTATTTTACAGCATCCCTTTCCTTCCTGGTCCAGTATGGCACTTATTCTCTCATACACTTCCTCCACTTCCCCATCGTCATGGTCGCCGGTTGGCATGTACACTTGGATGACTAGCATGTTCTTTGGTTTAGCATTTAATTTCAGTCCAATAATTCTATCACTGTCATAAATGACCCTGGTAACACTCGGTTCGATCTTCTTATTAACTATCATTCCTACCCTGTTTCTCCCCCTGATATTCCCCGAGTAGTATAACTTGGTATTGCCACTCCTCAACTCACCATTTCCCTCCCATCTCACCTCGCTTATCCCAATAATGTCCATCTTGTTTATCTCCATCTCTCTCTTGAGATTTTCCAATTTTCCAGCTCTTAATAATGTCCTTACATTCCAGATCCCTAACCTTAATCTTCCTCCTTCCTCTGACTTCGCTTTATTCTCTAGACTCTTCGTCCAATCGGGAGACTATTTTAACTCCGGAATATTAATTTGTGAAGAATCCATGATATTTCTAACTCCTCCACACCATAACATGGGATAATTCCAGCGGTGGTTTCCCGTTGCCTTCCGCTGTCTAGAGAGGCTGCCCCTAACCTGGGGTACAGATGCCTTTTGTAGCCACCCCTAACATGGGGTACAGACGTTACTAGATGGGTTCCAGGGGTATTTCCTCCACCTGAGGGACCATCACCCTCCCTAAGAGGTTCATCCGCCCGAAGCTGTTGGCTCCCTAGGGTCGTCAAGTTATTTTCTGTTGCCTGGCACTTGGCGTTGGGTCCCTGGCTGCACAGTCTACCCAATTACCGTGGCAGGATAACCTGGCCAGACTTTTTAACCTACTTTCCAAAAACTGGAAAGTAGTCTTATGAGATCACCTCGGCGTCCGTGTTTGTGTGTGTCCCCCTAACATCTTCTTCATGAATAAACCAATTTCAACTAAATTTGGTACATAGAATCTTCACATAAACTAATGATCAAAATGACATATTTGGACTGGATCGACTCAGCAGGGGTGCCACAATTGCAAAGTTAAACTTTTCGGTAATTATGAATTTGGAAGGAATTGGTACAACAGATTTCAACAATATTTTGTATGAAGTAGGCATACAACATAAAATAACAAAATCAAGATATTTAGTATAGATATAGAAGGCAGGGCTGCCACAATACAAATAATAATAGAATTTCTTTTTACACATGTTTGTGTTGAACTGTCCACATCAATTTAAACCAAATTTAATACTTATAATATATACGTATATAAAAAACCATATTAGCATATTTAAACCGAGTCAGCCAAACAGGGGTGCCACAATTAAAAATTAAACTCTTCAGTAATTAAGGATTTTGAAGGAATTGGCTGAACAGATTTCAATTAAATTTTGGATATAAGATTTTTACAACATACCATAATGAAATCAAGATGTTTAAAGTGGAGCTAAAGAGCAGGGAAACTACAATAAAAAGTGAAATAATATTTCTTTTACACGTATTTCTAGAGAACTTACCTAACGGATTTTAACCAAATTAACATCATCAAAGGTAGTCTGTCTGTAGACAGATCCATGATTATTCATGGTTAAACTTGGTTCTCCAAATACTCCTATTTTCCGCTGTCCTCTTCATATCTTGATAACTCTCTTTCCCTTTCAAATCGTCTATCAGCTGAAATCTTTTCCTACCTCTTTTCCTTTTTCCATCTAGTTTTCCTTCTAACACATCTTTAATGATACTCTCTCTCCTCAGGTAACGTCCAACCCAGTTTGCCTTCCTCTTTCTAATAGTCTGTATAATCATTCACTTCTCTCCTACACTTCGTAGCACTTCATCGTTTTTCATCCTATCTGTCCATTTTATCTTCAGCATTCTCCTCTAAGTCCACATTTCAAAGCTTTCCAAGTATTTGATGTCATTTTTCCTTAGCATCCATGTTTCTGCCCCATACAATGCTATACTCCATGCGTAGCATTTTATCAACTTCTTGCGGATATCTTCCCTTATATTCCCTGTAAGTAGGTGTTTCTTTCTTCTGAAAGCTGCTTTTGCTTTTCCTATTCTAGTCCTGATCTCATCCGTACATTTGCTTCTCTTGTTATGATGCTTCCAAGGTATTTATAGTCCGAAACTTGTTCTAAAGGCTTTCCTTCAATACTTATGTTCAGATTCTCTTCTTTGCCTGATATTCGAATTACCTTGGATTTTTCTGTATTTATTTCCATACCATATTTTCTACCTGTTATTACTAGTCTATTTATCATTTTCTGGAGTTCCTATTCCTTTCTTTCTACTAGTACTTGATCATCCGCGTATTTTATTGTTCTTATAATCCTTCCTCCAATTTTGAAATCTCCTTCTAATGCTTTTGCATTAGACGTTCTCCATATATATTGAATAGGGTCAGCAATAGGCAGCAACCCTGTCTTACTCCTCTACCAATATTTACTCCGCAGATGTCCGCATTCTCCAATCTGACCTTTACAACTTGATTCACATATAGATTCCTTATCAGTCTCCTGTCTTTCCAGTCTACACCTATATCCTTTAATATCTTCATCAACATTACCCAATTTACTCTATCAAAGGCCTTCTGCCAGTCTACAAAATATACGCAGATATCTTGACTGTACTCTATTGCCATTTCTGATATGATTCTAACTACCTCTATAGCATCTCTAGTTCCTCGTCCTTTTCTGAAACCAAATTGATCTTCCCCTAGCATATCTTGCCTATTTCTCCAGCCTTTTATTAAGAATCCTCGTGATGATCTTCGAAGTGTGTGACAGAAGGCTTATCGTTCTGTAGTCTTTACACTGCATTGCATTTGGCTTCTTCTTTCGAGGGATCATTGTTACTTCTAGGAAATCCCGAGGCCACTCTCCCGTGTCGTAAAACCAAATACAGTATATTTAAACTTCATATAAATAAATAATCAAAACATCATATTTCAACCTGGTCGACTAAACAGGGCTACCACAATATCAAGGTTAGAATTTTTCTGTAACTACGAATTTGGAAGGTATTGGCTGAACGGTTTCAAATAAATTTTGTTAGTAGGGCGAGTATAGAATGACAAAACGAGATGAATATATTTAGAACGGATCATAAAAACAGGGCTACCACAATATAAAGAAAAATAATTTTCTGATTTCAAAGTAAATACATTAGTATACGAATTTGACGAAAAGAACTTCTGTGCCACGGGAAACCTGTATACACCCCTACTTGTTATATATTAAAATTGTATTGAAAGGAAAGTAGGCGGATTAGTTCTTTCCAGAACTACTTGTTTCATTAATAATACAGTAACTGTTGCAAGAAATAATTTGTTTGTTGCTCTTCTTTTTTAATTCAACTCATGCACTTGCATTCACAGAAGAGTTCATGGCTCTCTGTAAACTTTCTAGTAAAAACTCATCATACTCTATTATTTGTAAGACTAAATTTTGCTGGATTGGTATTACCATATTTACCCCTGAATCTAAGACTAGCAGTGTCAAAACAGAAAAAAGATTTTATGACCTAATTTCTGATTGTATTTGGTGAATGTTTTGAACACACGTATTCAGTATAGGTTTACTAGTTCAGTAATTAATTGAAGTGGTTTGTAATAAATGTTTGTCTGAAAAAAGAATTTAAGAAATTTATTTTAAAAATTATTACTGTATTAATTGTATTCATAAGTTTGCAATGAAAAATTTCAGTAGATACAATTATTTTATCTTATGTTTCATTTGTTTAAAAAACAGATAAAACACAACCATACTTCCTACGGTTATATGACAACTCTTTGTGGTCAGTTAATCGTGCATCAATACATCGCATACCAAACTCATAATGCGTCAATTCATCTCTCGACAAATTCGATGCGAGACAAATTGGAATGGAAGGAGGTGAATGGAAGGAGCCACTTTTCCACAAAAAAAATTTCTTTATAATTCAATAATAGCAGAATGAATCGCATTTCTCTTTGCGAATTACGCGAGACACATCAGATGGTATATATATGGCAGGGGTTGACTCCCAATCCAACAAGTGTATCCTCCTGATGTACACCAGTCATGGTGTCTCGCCTTCCAATTTGTCTCGTGACTAATATGTCTCATGACGAAATTGTTCCACGAAATTTGCTTCCATTTTCACAGATTCCAAATTCATGGTGTTTTCGGGAAATACTGATTCATTTAACTTAATTTTGTTTTACATTGCGATTTTCAGGAACAAATTAACCACGTTAATCGAGGACACGTTGTATTGATAAAGAGTGGGACTTGACAGAAAATCATTTCCAACATATGTCACAGAGCTTTGATTTAGATTCAGCTGTCTATAAATATAATTGGATAATATGGATAATAATTCATGTTCTGTTGAGCCACCCGACTCTTGAACAAGCCAGTACATTCCTACCCTTCACATGGTTATTTATCAAATAATAAAATTTATCTTGGATGAACAACAGAGATAAAAACATAAAACAGGCACTTTAGTTCAATCAATACAACTCTCGAAACAGTAAACTGGAACATATTTTCAGGTGAAAAATATCACTAAGCAGAGCTACATTTTCATTTGCACAAAATCAAATACAAAAAATTGAACACATTATGATTGTGATTAAGCCAGAGTGGGATGAAAAACATACCTTTGATGTCTCTGTGAACAATTTTCTGGTCATGAAGATACTTCAAACCCTCTAAAATTTGTTTGGTGTAATATGAGATAGTAGATTCATTTTCTTTTAGAGGGCCCCACTTTGATTTCAGCAGGGCTGAAAGGCTGCCTGTATTTAAAAAAATCATAATGTTCACAATAAAATACACTAGCTAGAATTGATAAACTTTCTCCTGGAAATCTTTAAATTTTAACTGATAGTTTTAAGATGGAAAAAAATAACCAGAACTGCCAGTGCAGAAGGGTTAATGATAAGCAAAATGCTGCATGAAATATTAATAATAAAAATTTCAAATGAAAAGCAAATCAGTCATCCCAAACCCATGTAAAGAGTCGATTTTAGATTTCCGTGAGTTTTAGATTTATGTACCACAGATTCTAATATGAGCATAATGTAACCTAAATAAAATTTTTGTTATGCCTAATGCAGGTTTGAAATGTTGTATGACATTAGAACATGTAAATGTACATAAAATATTTACTTAACATCCATTGAGATTAACTACAGAAGCTCTTGCAGTGGATTATTTATGTTTGGTGAATGCTATATGAATGGATTTTCAAACAACTCTATGATCAACCATAATTGATGATAAGATAAAAATGAACTAAATGATTAATTAATCACAACCAACAATTTAATTTATGTTAAAAAGGCTTCACAACAATCAGCCAAACAAATAGCACTGGTAAAATCCTCTTAGTAATATAAATGGTAATGTTACCCCACTAGTTTTAAATTAATTGAGTTTTTGCTGATGTTCAAGAAATAATGACTTAGCTTACCTCCAGGAACTTGTTCCATAAAGATTTTGAAATAACCGTTTTCTGAAACTGAGCCAAGGTACTGTACGATATTTCTGTGTCGGAGCTGGGAATGAAGTTTTATTTCTTCATGTAATGGCTGTACATCTCTGGAAATTAAAAAAAAATCATTATGAAAAATACATAAACCTCAAGTTTTTATAGGCTTAAGCAGCAAGGATAAATCCAAAAATATTACTTTCAACATTTTTTCAAACACTACTAATCAACTTAGTTTACGAACATTGATCTATTAAATCTTGATTGAAATTTAAATTCCATATGTAAAGCTCTTTCTGTCCAACCATATGCAGGTAAATAAATATAAGTTCTACATATTGTGTTAAAAACCATCCCTTTCTGCCATTTTAAATTAATATTGAAACCACAGAAATTTAATTCTGCCTCATTCATATAATTTCATCACACCATGCAAGCAAATGCTGATTGACTCTATAAGTAAATCAATTCAAGACAAATAATTATAATGTAGCTTAGAGACAAAACATAATTACTTTAATCATCAGAATGACACACAAGAGTTTCACAGTGATGATGAAAAGTCAATTTATGATTCAAACAGAACTGTGGCATGAAGCAAGTCAAAAATTTATCCACACCTTGGTAGGAAATTCAGAACCCATTATAATTCAAAGAAAATATATTAAATTCTCACCCAAGATTACGTTCAGGAATTTCTTTTACAGCAATCCTAACTTGGGTGTTTAGATCACGAGCAGCAAAAACAACTCCATATGTCCCTTTTCCTAGAATTATTTTCTTATTATGGTCATCTAGTTCATACTCAAACTGTAAAACAAAAACAAACATATATCACTGGTTAACATAAGACGCAGAACATTAATATTTAGTAAGGTTTCTTTTAAAATTTTCAATTTAGAAATGATTATTAGTAATAAAAACAAATATATGTGATTTACAGTCAACGTTATTTTAATTTAAACAGATCCTTTTAGGAGCATATGAACCAATAATGTGAACCCTTATCACATTTTAAAAAAATTGAAATAAATGCAGTAGATCATCGATTATCCAGTGGCCTAGGTGCGGAGGGGTCGCTGGATTCTCATAAATGCCAAATAATCATATCCAAGTTTTTATACAGCTTATTTTTTAATGTTCTTTTACAACATTGTTTTTGTGTGTTGTTTAGTGTTTTGAATTTGTTTACCATACAAAAATGTTATAAATAAAGCATGGGATATTTAAAAACAAATACAGTGCCATAATAGAGAATTATGTACATTTCAGTTACATACAAGACTGTGTGGGTATGAATTTGCAAAATGTTTTGCCGAGGATTACATAAAAATATGGATAAACAAGTACCTATTACGTATAACAGGGTAATGTATAACTAGGCTTGGTAGTTTTCAACGTATATTTTTCGTAAATATCGACGACTGAAATCAATGTCTATTTGAATACATTTTACTAGGATTTTTAGCTTTCGAATTTTATATTTCTTAAAAAGTGATCACTAATATCAACGTTAATTTTAATATATTTTATTGATTCTTATCTATAAAAATTTTGTAAATTGAATTCCTTCTAATTATATTTAACTAACAGTGTGTAAATAAAAAGAAAGCTTCTTGTAAGCTGCCTTGTTTGTTGTTATCTATATTTTGGTGAATGTGTTATTCAACTTTGATCACCAACCTGGAAGTTAATTTTTTGGAATAAATTAGAAAGTATATTTCACTTGTTAATTCGCATCCCCTCATTCGTGATCATTTGTGGAAAAATTAATGTGACATGAATATAATGTATAATCTAATGTATGAATGAATATTTTTCGATTTAAAAAATCTTACTTTGTAGAGTAACAAATGACTATGAATGCAGGAAAAAGTCCAGAGTGCATATATGTGATGCTTCTTTGACAGTAATGCAAAAGAAATTTAAGTACACGAGACACTCTTGGAGGAAGGATTATATAAATTTTGTGACAGGGTTGCTTTTGAAAAATCCTATAAGGACATCTGACAATCGGTAGTCATATTTCATTTTGGTAAAACCTCTCTTTTTGGCTTCAGGAGGAGGTCGGCAGATCTTGTAGCACAGAACACAATTGACGTCTCCTGACTTTTCAGTAAATGAAGTCCAAAGTGCATAGAGATTATCGGACCTGGTTGAGGGTAAAGACAGAGTGTGGTAAACCGATCATATTGTTTTGTCCCTTAACTTTGGCTTTGGATCCCGTGACAGTGACATTAGAAAGGAAAGAGTAATGAATTCCTACTGTTGTGTGGCCATTTGGTATGATAACTATCGACTTCTCTTCCGTTTTGGATGTTTGGTAGTAAAATATATCGTTTGAGTGTGGCAAAGCAAATTTAAAAATCATGTTGCATAATTTTGTAGAAAATATAGAAGTGAAAAATTGACACCTATCGATGACAATTCATTTTCGTCAAATATAAAAGTTTTTAAAATGTGATGTTTATCAACATTTACCGATTTAAATTGAATCCTACCAAGACTATGTATAACTGAGATCCTACTGTACTACTCGCGATTGTCCCAAAACGTTTTGGCACCATCGCCGGACCGATACTGCCTTTGATGCAATTCTCCGAACTCCGAATTACTCGCAACTTTCGCCAGATTGGCCAGGACCACCAGATAATGTTGGAAGTCGGATAATCGATCGCTGAATAAGCGATGATCTACTGTATAAAAAATACCAGGATTATTGAAAGAGAAGACAAAATCTAACAAGAAAAATATGGGACAGCATATAGGTTTAGGAAATTTACAGTAACAAGACAAGAGGTAAAAAATAAATAAAAAACCAGGAGAAGTGCTCACCTTCATCTGATCGGTAGTTAAGGCTGAATCAAGGTCAGTGACCATTCCCTCTTGGTCGACGGTCATTTCCAGAATGAGGTCATAAAATCTCTGACGGTACTGCTCAGATGGAAGATATATTTGGAAGTCGTCCGAGTTTTCATGCACATACAGAAAGAGGCACCTTTCATCACGTTTGTAAAGGCTGCAATGAAAGAGTACCAAGAGTGCAAACAAAACTTCTCGAGTTTTATTTTTCTTCATCGCTGCTGTGTACAGCCTACATAGCTGGATCGATAGAGATAAATTTCCCTCAAAATAAAATTAAAAAATGATAACAAACCTGACACTTCGAATCATACTGGCTTCAAAAAGCCAGTCATGCACTTGCCTGCAAGTGCCTTTCATGCTGTCTAAGCAAACATTTGATAGCTGGATGGACTTTTTTTCTGCACCTAAATGCACATTAGCATAACTTGGCATGTATATCTTGGAAGGCTCTAGCACCAACAGCTGTAAGACAAATACATGCAAATCACAAGACGTACAAAAAGAATGGCATTAGAAATAAATCTTTCACATGCATTGTTAGAATCTCTTCAGAGAAAAGAAAGGGAATGCTTATTCTAAATTTAGTCTATTCCATTAACATTAACGCTGTCCTTAAAACTTACTACTTAAAATAAAAAATAACAACATGACCTAATAAATCAATACAAAACTTCAACATGGATAATAATTACAATTTTATTTCCTTTTATTCATATACTAGGGTAGTTGATCATCAAAAACAATGGTTATATATGAATCAAGTATTAAAATTAATGGACTTCTCACTCTTCCTCCCTCTCTTCCTACCATTTTCCTTCCTTCCTTTCTTGCTTGCTTCCATTATTCATCACTCTCTCCTTCTCTCTCTCAAAAATGCAGATATCTCTCTGTGTGATATACATTAGAAGATCGTTTATCCGAAGATCCAAATAACGAAAGTTTCCAAACAACGAAAGAAATATGATGCCAAGGAAATATTAAATTTTTGATTGAGCCATTCATTTTATAAACAGAGGTAATTAATCAAACAATTGAAAATTATTAAAAACATACCTGAATTGAGTTAAGTAGTTGTCATCTTTACGTTTATGCTCATTCCCTTGTCATAAATCATCCATTTCTATTCACTTAAAAACAATTTGTGGTGCGTGAAAGAAAAATAAAAGTATTTACGTTCATTTCTTTATACGCTTACTAAATGCTGCATGCACACGAAAGGAAATTAAAGATATTTTCGTAATTATAGCAGATTTTATTTACTTCAGTTGCTAGGAATTATGACTTTCTTGTTTGATTCTCTTGACAGACAGAAAGTTCGTTTATTGTTTCTAGTAATGTGGCACCTCTGATTGGGTTATGTGAACTATTTATATCATTTTCTTATTGTCTTTGCTCTTAAGACTTGAATACAAAATTTCTGAAAATCCGTTTGTTAGAAGCTTATTGGTGATCACGCAGTAAACAAAAAAACACCTAAAAATATACTACTTTTATTTTGTTGATAATATCATTAAATTCTGACATCTTGGTAAAACAATTTTTTGGTTGATGTGCTGCGTACAGCTCAAGACATCCAATGTCAGAAAATATCTATTATCCGAAATGTTTCAGGTCTTGACCATTTCGGATAAATGAGCTGCTACTGCATATAAAAATCTTACATACAGAATAAATATTTATTTGTTAAACATTACATGAGACAACTGTTATGTCCCCAAAACTATTCTAATTTTCTGAAGTATACTATTATGTGAATTTGGTATTTTTTCCTCCACACCACTCGGCAAAATGAATTTCACAAAGAACGGCAATGCTCGTACTGAGACCGAGATGATGGTTCTTATTCAGAACAGTGTAATGCAATCTGATGAACTTTATCGAGCTTTCCTGAAGCAGATAGAGCATGAATTAGCAAAAATTTATTTGATATTTGAAAAATAGGATTTTCATGCAAACATAACGAACTCGTATAAGCAAAAATTTGAAACGAAACAAAGGTGTTGGAATGACATGTTATGCATGATTGCATAAATCTGTCTGGTCAAGTACAGGATTTTTTCTCCTTCTCAAATGTCAAAATTTAAGCGAAAATTTGTTCGCAAATCGAAAAATAGGTATGAAATTGCTCAGTTCGTATAAGTAAAAACTCATAAAACGGAAGTTCATAAAACGAGGGAAGGCTGTATTTAAAGATGTTTCATTTATATTGGCAAACTTGATATGATAGCATGAACTCAATTTTTCAAAGTAAAAGCCTGAATAAACAACATGGCAGATAAATTTTGTGGGGTTCTAACAAATTTCACCAAAATGATGCTTAACATATCTGACAAGAGTGCATCAATATCCATTTTACAGTGAATTCACCTAAGAAGTGAAAAAAGATAAAAGGAATATCAACCCACCGGGAAACGGATAGTATCTCCAACTTCACTTTTGGTGGCTTCAACAAAATATTCCATCCAAAAGGCAAAAATCTGCTCCTCCGGTGAAATTTCTTGACATTCATTTTTCTTTCGGAAACGATCTATTAAGGTTATATTGCCAATAGTTGACTTCAAATACCTTAAATAAAAAATTACACACAGTTAATAAAAACATTAAAAAATGTCAACAACATCATATGGACAATATTTGTCAATACATTTTATGTATTGGTATACGGTAAAGGTTAAGATACGTTCAATTCAAACTAACTACAAATGTATCTTTATAAATCTGCAAATTACGACGTTTTAACAATGTATAGTTCCACTAGAGATGTTTAAGTAGGGATGTGCAAACTGAAATTTTGGTGCGAGCTGTTCAATTTTATAACTCAACTTGGTTTGATTTGAAATAAAAGTTTGAATAGTTTCGAGCACAGAAAAACTTATTTGTTTCTATTTATTGACATTGGAATTATCAAAGTCACTGTCTACTATTTTTGTAATGCCTGCCAGTCATCATGAATAAATCATGCACATGCTAACAGCATTTACCAAGTGAGGGTAATTTGTTCTACTTTGTATGTCTTTTCAAGATGAAGGACAAAGAGGCATTTTTCTTTCTCCAAAATATGTGGGTTTGTGCCCTGGTGCAATCTACCATATTATTTTAAGAGTGTCCCTCAGTCTTCAGGAATAAATTTTGCACATATTCACGGCATTTAACAAATGGGCCAACCTTTGGTACAATTTTGTTCATCTTTTTGAGATGAAGGACAAAGAGGCATTCTTTTTCTTCAAAATACTTGTGTTAGTGCCCAGATGCAATTTTATTTTTGCTTATGGGATTTGCTAGCAAAAGTCTTGGGACTTTCTCGAATTTTTATCCCTGAAACTATATATTGTAATTATGCGCTCTTGCAGATTTTTGTTGTAGCAAATGAGGTTCCCTACCTGAATAGATTTTTACTTTCTCCATATACGAAGTATAGAGAAAGCATTGTTTTCATGAAAAAAATCGAATTCGAGATTTCAACGGAAATATATCTTTTTGACTATTTTCTCAATGATGTCTGTCTGTCTGTGATAGATTTTTGTGGGTGATCTAACTCAAAAAGTATTAATCAGATCAACGCAAAATTTTATATTTAACATTTTTATAAAAGTTAGAAGATCTGATTAGTTTTTGGTAAAAATCGGTCAACCGGAAGTGGGTGTTTACTCTTGTCACTTATCCGTCATTTTGAAATATTTGTTTTAATATTTGATAAATGTGAAAATGTATTGGAATAAAAGTTGTAGGAAATTTCATTTTCTACAACCTTTGTTTGATACATTTTTCCATATATTGCATTGTTTAAGAGATATCTTATATTTTTAGCTGCCACCACCATGCCACCTACCGAAGACTATTGTTAACAATTGACGCTTAGTTAAGTCTTACAATTAGTAACGCTCCTTTTTCTTTTCTTAATTGTCAACAGGAAGTAAATATTGACGATGATCCCAGAGCTAACAACATGTAATTTGTCATATAAATATGGAGAAAGTCATGTGTTGCCCACATCAGTTTATTTTAATTGGAACCTTACATATCATATAAGAGTTAGGAATGGGAAAAGACGGTTTAATAATGGGCCACTAAAAAAAGGTTCGTGACAACTGTTGTAAACAAGGTACATTAAGCTTTGTTTGATTACCACCAACAAACGGTCACCATAAATGAAACGTGAAATTGAATACTGAAATTGATATTGCTGTTTAGTTATTTAATTAACATTCATAGTTTTGGTTTAAATGTTTAGTAAACATTTGTGCTTTTGTTTCTTAAAATCAGAATTATTACTTTTAGTACAGGTTAAATTTTTTTAGTCATTTGGGTTGGGCATGATAGCTCATACTACTGAACTGCCCTTCCAAAGTTATTGTTGCATTTATACCCTGTGAAGGTTTTAATCTCACCAATTTGGCGGTTTCAACTTGAACATACACTCAGCTGCCTGGATGGCTTTTGCATAGTCCTCTGCGAGAACACTGATCTCAAAAAATGTAGCAACATCCCAATAGTCTTGAAGAGAGGACAGGCTTCCTTTCTTCCCAATTAGATTATTTAACACCATGCCTATCAGAAAAAGTAAAGAAAAATTGTATTATTTTAAATAATAAATATTATTTAGGAAAACATTCCATAAAAATATACACGAGTGCTTGAAGACTTAGTTGAGGTGCAGTCTATCCAAACACTGAAAACTTAAATTTATTTTAAATCAAGTGTGAGCACGAACTGAAGAAGAGAACACATAAGAAGCAATTTTATTTTTTAAATATAGATGGCTACAATAATTAATCAAAGCAAATGCTTAGAAAGTTTCAAAAGTGATCAGAATATGAGCTTAACAAGATCAAGTATCTTTATATTAAGTGCATTTTGTCAGTGTGTCAGAAAAGACCAATGACACTTCACATCTATAATACGCGAAGGTCTTGGGTCACCGCACTGTGACAATTTACCATTATATTTTGTCCCCGAACGGTCATTGGACAACACTGATTCATGACCTGTTAACTACGTTATTGAAATTTCATTAAAAGTATTTATACTTCTTTTTTTGGTTGCAAATATCGCCTAAAAAATTAAAATTAAAAACTATGAGTAATACAAGCCATTTTAGGAAAACAATTTGAAAAGAAGATTTGGATGGAAAATATTATTGTCGTGCTATTTTACCATACTACCATCTATTGGCAATACATGGGACTGGTATAACCTTAAATGTGTTCTCCACCAGGTGGCACTGTAGTACTTTGACATGCATTTTTTAAAATTATACCATGCACATTCTTGATTTCCATTGCATTACATTAATGTCGTAAAAACATTAAAATTAATTAAGTTTAAGCGTTCTCCACCAGGTGGCACTGTAGTACTTTGACATGCATTTTTTTAAATTATACCATGCACATTCTTGATTTCCATTGCATTACATTAATGTCGTAAAAACATTAAAATTAATTAAGTTTAAGCATTCTCCACCAGGTGGCACTGTAGTACTTTGACATGCATTTTTTTAAATTATACCATGCACATTCTTGATTTCCATTGCATTACAATAATGTCTTAAAAACATTAAAATTAATTAAGTTCAAGTGTTCTACACCAGGTGGCACTGTAGTATTTTGACATGCATTTTTTTAAATTATACCATGCACATTCTTGATTTCCATTGCATTACATTAATGTCGTAAAAACATTAAAATTAATTAAGTTTAAGCGTCCTCCACCAGGTGGCACTGTAGTACTTTGACATGCATTTTTTTAAATTATACCATGCACATTCTTGATTTCCATTGCATTACATTAATGTCATAAAAACATAAAAATTAATTAAGTTCAAGTGTTCTCCACCAGGTGGCACTGTAGTACTTTGACATGCATTTTTTTAAATTATACCATGCACATTCTTGATTTCCATTGCATTACATTAATGTCGTAAAAACATTAAAATTAATTAAGTTTAAGCATTCTCCACCAGGTGGCACTGTAGTACTTTGACATGCATTTTTTTAAATTATACCATGCACATTCTTGATTTCCATTGCATTACAATAATGTCTTAAAAACATTAAAATTAATTAAGTTCAAGTGTTCTACACCAGGTGGCACTGTAGTATTTTGACATGCATTTTTTTAAATTATACCATGCACATTCTTGATTTCCATTGCATTACATTAATGTCGTAAAAACATTAAAATTAATTAAGTTTAAGCGTCCTCCACCAGGTGGCACTGTAGTACTTTGACATGCATTTTTTTAAATTATACCATGCACATTCTTGATTTCCATTGCATTACATTAATGTCATAAAAACATAAAAATTAATTAAGTTCAAGTGTTCTCCACCAGGTGGCACTGTAGTACTTTGACATGCATTTTTTTTTAATTATACCATGCACATTCTTGATTTCCATTGCATTACATTAATGTCGTAAAAACATTAAAATAAAAAAGTACAAATATCTAATAGCAGCATTTGTCGCAAAACAATTTGAACGGAAAATTTTGATAGAAAATATTTATGTCGAGCATCTTTCTATTATTGCCATCTCAGGGCCGAACATGGATCTGATATAACCTTAATCGCTGAACTGTCGGAGATAGCCCACCAGGGGGCTATGTAATATTTTGGAATACATTTCTAAAAATAAAACCACCCATTGCATTAATTTACCATGCCAGGTGGAAGTAAGCACTTATCTTATTGATGCTGCAAGCAACCCTGCACTAAGCAGCTAGTTAATATTAACAGCATCTGGTTCATGTACGATGCCTCAACCCTTTAACTACAAAATTAATATTTTTCACCACTTCTGAAGGTTTAAATACCTTCCCTTTCGAAATTAGAAGACCTCCAACTTCCCCACTATATGCACAATTAATGGACATCCTTCCACAAACTCCTCCTCTACCTCATGCATATAAAAACAAGAACAATACTGTGACACATTCTTTTTCAGAATATACTTTCGGTGAATCACCACTGAAGATGGCTACTTTGTAGCCAAAATGTGCATCTGGTTTTCCATAATCTAGTTTCGCCTATTGGAGATACTTGACACAAGTACATAATTTTTCATTTTTTATTTTCCCCATTCTTAGTATAGTATAGTTTTCGTGAAACAAATCAATTTCGAGATTTCAATGGAAATGCATGTTTTGAGGTCCCCTGAACACGTTTTGACAATTTTATCGATGTCTGTGTGTTCTTATGTCTGAATGATAGGAAATTTATGGGCGCTCAAACTAAAAAACTATTAATCAGATCAATGCGAAATTTTATATTTGACATTTGTATTCGAGGGACAAGAGTTGATTAATTTTTGGTTAAAATCGGTGAATTGGAAGTGGGTGTTTACTCTTGTCACTTATCTGTTTCTTTCAAATATTTGTTTTAATACTTGATCAATATAAAACATTACTGGAATCAAAATTGTAGAAAATTTAATTCTCTGCAACTTTAGTTTGCAACCTCTCCCCATATAATGAACTGTTTAAGAGATATTTAAAAAAACCACATTCTTTAGCTACCACCACCACACCCCATAGAGATGACTTGAGTAAAAACTTTTGTTTCCATATTTTTAAAACGAGAAAAAGTCTGCTATGACAGGGAATTGAACCCAGGTCTTCCACTTACTGGATGGATATTCTACCAGATAAATTTTCCTGTTTCTGAACATGGAAGTTTTCTTGGTTGGGGCCAAGCCAACCCTAACTCATTTAAAAAATATCCCCAACATTACAGTTTATGCCTGTTTGCGTAGGATCTTCAAATCGCTTTATTCCATCAATTTCTCTTGGCAATCTCACCATTTGAGAGGAAGGAGTTTTCGTATCATTGAGAACATCCTCCATGGGGCTTACTAGCTAGCCCCCAACCAAGAAAACTTCCACGTTCAGAAATGGGAAAATTGATCTGCTACGATAGTTGTGGTAGAATATCTGCTCGGCAAGTGGAGGACCTGGGTCATAGCAGACTTTTTTCTCGTTTCAAAAATATTCTCAACATTACAGTTTATTCAAGAACAAGCAATTTAAAACAATGTACTTGCCTCAAGTACCTCCAATAGCCATAACAAGGTTAAAAAAAATTATATGGGCATTTTGGCTAGAAAGCAGCCATTTTCAGCGGTATTTCACCAAAAATAGATTCTAAAAGATTCTTTTAGAATTACCACTGAAGATGGCTGCTTTGTAGCTGAAATGCGCTTAAGGTTTTTTTAAACCTTGTTGTGGCTATTGGAGATACCTAAGGCAAGTACATTTTTAAAATTACTTGTTCTTGAAATTTTCCAGCCATAAGACTAGCTTGATAGTTCCCTGTTGAATTACAGCTTATTATTCCATCAACTTTTGTTTACACTTACATCTTAGTTATTCTAGCAGCTACTTAAAAGATTTATCACCATTTCACCTACATGGAATTTTTAGAAATATTACTGGTATGGATTTTTGATACTTATATTTAGAAGAAAGGAACAACTATGTAACTTCCACACAAATAAATTTATTTAATGACCAGTTTCACTAAAAAACTAGTATCCTCAGATGATGATGCTAGTGTTTTAGCGAAACCGGCCATGAAATAAATTTGTGCAGAAGTTACACAGTTGTTCCTATCTTCTAGTTATGATTATCACTAGAGCCTGGAAGTTCAGGCACTATAAGACGTCTAAACTGGCAGGAAAATGGCACAATAAAATAGAAAAATAGGCACCAAAAAGATATTTATTTTAACCCAAATATTATTATTATATGGAGTAGGTATAACATTTCAATAAAATATGGTTGCGATTTCTATTGATAACGTCTTCAAATTATGAGATGATTTTTTTAAATTTTCAAATTAAAAACTGTCTTCTGTTAGGATGTGTTTTAAAAGTGGGACTCGCCTCAATTTCTGCGCTACTGTCCTGTTCTAGAAACTTCGATATTATTTTAATTTTATCCAAATCTTTGTTGGCCCACAACACTTTTTCATACTTGTTTTTACAACTACACCCTTTTCACCTGGAGCATTGCACATTTCACCTTCAGTGAATTGACCAATGTCTCCTCCCTTTTTCCAAGTAATGTAATGGCATCTGGCAACTTTGAGAAGTAGGCTGCAATGTATACCAAATCATGGCTGACAGACTTCTTTTCCAGGAGTTCTTTGATGAAGTATGAAGTAGGTATCTTCTTCATCGAAAGTGTTGACAACTTCTTTTATCTTTTCAAGATTGGCATCCGACCATAGAAGATTCAGTGCTATGGTGAAAAGTTAAGCGATTGTTGAGCCATTTGCATTTTCCAAAACTTCTGACGTAAGTAAATAAATTTTTGATGGCTGACTAACCTCCATGGTTCCTATTATGACGTTTGCAATGAATCTTCCCAATCTTGTCGATAGAGATCCAAATTTTCTTGTCCCCATCATTATCTCTGATAATGTTATACACTTTATCTAAATAGGTTTTCCTCAATGTTGACTGACTTGGAACCTCTCTGTTCGTATATTTTTCCAAAAACGCTTCCAAAGAAGTTTTCTAATTTTCATAACGGAATGCCGGCTTCGACGAAAGACACAAGTTGAAGAAAAACTACGACTGCCTAAAAGATGCTGAACAAAACAATGGTAAAAGGGTTGTCTTCTTTCTTCCCATCAGTCTTCTTATTGGCTGCAGCTTTATGTTTTGAGGTACTTATATGCTGCGAGATAAAGTACTTTTCTCAAAATTCACCGATTTTTCACAGTTTACAAAAAAGTATTGTACCATCTGTCAAGGAAATATCAACACCAAACTCTTTAATGAAATTGTTCAGTCTCTGTTTCATGGAATCACTCACTTTAGGCATTTTGGCCACTAGAATGGAAGTGTCATGCCCAACACACAAACAATTTATTAAAAAATGGCTGTTATGAACTGTTTGAAAGTCAAAAGATAACTGAGGAATGCTAGGAGTGAAAGGGAGGGCTCATTAGGTCTTCCCGAGTCATGGGTTTCCCAAAAGTGAGCTCAGGTCAATGGAAGTGGTCGGATTAAGATAAAGACATAGCTGCGCCAATGGTCAGAATTTGATATGATACTGAACCCAGGATCGGTAAAAACTGTTCTTGAGGGGTCAAACAAATCAGTATAGTGGCCAAATTTAAGAGATTTGGCAGAAAGTAATGACATTTGGCAAAAATTGAGTTAAATTGGAAAAAGTAGCATTTTTGGATAAAAAGGCATATTTGGAAAAAAACATGAAAACAGGCAAAAAAGGAATTTCTAGGCTTTAATTATCACTTACCACAAAGTTGAGTCCAACTCCTTAGATTACATTTTGAAACTAATGCTACTACTAATACTACTGCTAATACGAATTTATTTTCAGCCATGAGAAGAGCTCAATAATTCCAGTGTATTTTCAATATACATCTAGCATGGCAATAAAATGTATCTCAAAGTTAAATTAACTAAATTCATTGAATTTTATCAAACAAAACCTGATAGCTACTCATGAAATATCAGTGGAACATGCATAATTGGATTATTTACTTCTATTTGATCCACTGGAATCTTCGAAACATCCATGGATTCATACATCTAGATGATAATGTAAGAGTGAAGATTTGTACAATAACCATGAAATGCAATGAGAGAAAATACACTACTAATCACATTTTTCTGTCATCAACCAAAATTTAGAGAAACTAAAAACTCACCAATATGCTGAAGTTCCTCCGATTTTGAGAATTCACTGCCTGCAATGACTAATAACGTAGCTAGGTTGATGCCAGCATACTCATTTGGCTGAACTTCAAAACCTTTGCGATACCAATGTATGGCATTCTGCAGGCTTTCTCGATCCTCGTGTCGAGATTCTACAAATATGTCCTTATAAATACGACCACAGAGACACAACATATCGGGCACATGGTTTTCTTTCTTCTCCAGTGCTTTAGTGATTACTTGGAGGGCTCGCTCTCTGTCACCTTCACGATTCCGCCTTCACTCAAAGTAAAATAAAATATAATATGAAAGGTGGGAATCGGTACATTTTTATATTATTTACTTTCAAGTAATTTTGTAAATACTTCAAGAAAATGGTAAAATAGCATGAAAGAAATTAAACATCTTAAGAAGTCATGAATTCTACTCAAAACGTAATAGAAGAAAAGATTACACAATACAAATAAAAGAAGGTAAAAGAAAATCACCAATTATTTTTTAAATGAAAAAATAAACAAACCTATTTAGAGCAAATGCATATAAATATCTGATGGCAGGAGTATTTATATAATTCTTCTTATTAGGAATAGTCCTGAGATCATCCACTAACTGCACCATTGCATCATAATCCTTGATGAAAAGTGTATAAAATGAAGGATGTAATCATAAACAAAAACATTATCAACATATTAATCAAGTAAAACCATACCAATTTTATCATTAATGTAACCATAATTTCAATAAATGCAACCAACATAAACATTAAAGATTTAAAAATCTTGAGCTGTAAATCATGCCAGAAAATTTTTCAATCTCAAATTTTCTAAAATCATTCCGAGCAGACATAGTTTTACCTGGATCTCTCGAAATGAGATTAAAACATTCAGCACCACATCACCAGATAGCACATTTGGATCGTCAAGGCGCTTTCTCATGTTGTGCAATGCATTTGCAAGCTCTTCTCCAGAATAAGTTTCCCTTGCTTTGCGAAGATCAGATAAGAACTTCTCCTTCATATGAGCTCTGTAAGAAGAAAGCAAATATTATGTTTTCTTGTATATAAGCAGTAACATAGTAGATTGTGCACTGATTACATCTGATTTTAAATACAGATTAATTATATTTTAAGCATAAATTAAGATTAATTCTAGTAAAATTGTTTTGCTTCTTGAACACTACCTGGAATATGTGGAATAATTTGAGAAATGCCTAGATGAAAATGTCAAAACAGATTTTACAAAGAAACTGATACCAAAAATGAAAAATTCCATAATGGATCCAAGAACAAAAAATATTCTAGCTGTTAAAAGTGTCAAAAGTTAAATTTACAATTGTTAGTTTGTGGTTGACTAAAATAGTTTAAGATTGAGATAAATTAGTTTCTAAAAACTTAAGAATGAAAAAAAATACAATTTGAAAAGTCATTAAAAAGGTTTTAAATGTGAATGCAAACCTCAGAGCAACGAATAGATGATTTTAGGTTCAGATATTGCTTAGGAAATTGTTTCAAAATAATGCCAATGCCTTTCTCTAGCCTTACCTTCATATTCTTGGTTCTAAGTACTACTCCATCTTATTGATCTCAAATGTGAAATTTATTCAAATGTATGCAGCTAACTCATTAAATTTCTTACTGGATCACCAAGGCCCTTTTCCATCCAATTCACATTGGAAAGTTGTAAATTTCACACCAGAATGCAAATAGGTTCAGTAAACATAAACATTTACAATCTAATATATTATAACCTCCATGTCTCTGCGTCCCTGCCTGCGTCTGAAGCCATGAATGCAAGTAAACCGAGAACGGTCGACTCGATTTCGACACATCTTTCGCCTGAATATTCGGTGCGAACTCCTACAGGTTTAAAGTGGGTAGTTGTCCCCTGGAAAAGCATGGGTTCGATACCAGGATAGTTTTCGTTTTTGCATTTGATTAACACGTAATTGGCTACAATACGATGTGTAGACCTTGATTCTTTAACATTTTAAAATATCTTACGATCAAGACTTTGACTCGAGATTTATACCATTTAACGCAGAAAGAAATGAAGATTCTTATTCTTACCGCTGATTCTGTTGTTTAATTCCAGATTGCTCATATTTTAAGTTTATTTTTTATTTTCTCCGGTTTTTTGACATTTTAAAAAGAAGGTTGCTAGGGTAGTCGACATTGTTCATCTCAGAATTTTGCATTCTTAGACTCAGGCTTCAAGTGCATTTGCACTAAGCTTGCAATAAAATGCGTGAGGGACAAAAACAGATTGTCTCGAGTGATGTCACCTCCCAGTATAAACGCAAATAAATCAAGAACGGATGGCTTGATTTTGACAAAACTTTCGCCTGAATACTCGACGCAAACTCTTGCAGGTTTTAAGTAGGAAGTTGTCTCCCGAAAAGGCATGAATGGTGTGAGCTATATAATTATTTAAGAGGGGCAATAAAAGTGGTACAACACTCTTTGTATCAATTTTTGTCATAGGATCTATCGCATTGGGTCACTTTATGCAAGGCTCTAGATGTTTGCAGGAAGTACAGAAACAGGCCCCTAGTATTGCTTATATCTTTCTTTCTAGTTTGATGAATTAGTAAGATGTTAGCAACTTGGAATGTTGCCAACTACCAATGGAATGTTATTCATTCCAATTTCATAGCTCACTGTTAGTGGGAGTTATTAATTACTGCTGAAAATTGAAATTATGGATATTTCCTTACTTTGACTGCACCTCAACATCCTGAAGTAACTTCTTGAGACGAAGAGTCAAGTGTTGCTTATTTGGATTCACTGGTCTGCCCTCTTCATTTGCTACAACACTTAAGGCCATTGGTGAAGTTGTGACACATGTTCCACACTCCATCACCCGATAAGAAATAAAGGTGTAAGAACCACAGGAGAGCTGAAACATAATAACTTCAAATAAATCTAAGCAATGAAAAAAGCACTTCATAGATAGCAAAAGATTTTTTAAGGTTTATCTGAGAGCATTTTGACTCTCTCATGAAGCAAGATTTCATTTAATATCTACTATGATAAATTTAAGCCCTGAAAAATAACTATGAAATTTTTTTTGTTTGTAAGCACTCGCTCAATGACATACACAAAAAGTTACCCACATGATGAATGAAAATGCTACCAGCATTAACACGTGAAGGATGACAGGATTACAGAATGTCATCACTTGAGGATATTAGGTTCATAAGAATGAGAAACAATTTTTTAATTTATACTGCAAGTTAATTTACCTTGAGACGTAGGGTTGCTTCTGAGTCATAGTCATGGTAAAGCAATATGTTTTCCTTCATCCCAAAGCTCTCCCTAACTCCCAGATGATAAAATAAAGCACTCTGTTGCAGTTGGATGGACAGGTCCACCACAGCAACATCAGCATTGTAGAACGTGTCCAATACATTTGTCTCCCCAAAATCCAACTTCTCAAACTATAAAATAAGATGATAATTCGATATGATCAAAAAGTTTGAACATTCCTTTCAATAAAATTAATATTGAAAGATAAGAAATGGATGTTCTCTTTAGCACATCTTCCTAAAAAATGTAAAGACACCATTATTTTGCCTGCCAGTCCATGATGACTCTGCTATGCATTTTTATCATTATAATGGGGCATGATTTTTTTCTGACATGATAATATATTTTGAAAAATCAAGCTTGCCAACTGATATTTTTTACTAAAGCTCTACAATTAAAAGAGTCTTACATTTCTTGACAAGAAGAGCAGGAAAACTCAATTTTATAATTTTAGGCTAATATAAAAAATTACTTGTAATGCACAAATTAAGGAAAATAATGAGTTTTCATAAGATAATTTTTGTGATTTATAGCTACATACCAACATCTGTTGCTTGAGCAATGATAATACTACTTATAATTTATTTAACCTAATTCATAAACATCCAGAAATGGCCTTCTACAATTAGTATTACAATGATAACAAAGACTATCACATACAACTCTGCCCTCCACAGGAATGTGGCCGATCTGATAGTGTGGCATGATTCAAAGTCAGTATTATCTTACTGCATTTTAAAATTTTGCTAATTACCATATATAACAAAGCGATTACAGAGCCAAAATTTTATATCAGGTAAATGAATGTCTCTGACTGACAAGGAGAGTTAGACAACTTGTCTCCTGGTTTCCGGACGAAACCATCACGGCACGAAAGAACAATAAATAATTGGACACCTATCTTTTTCTAGCCACCAATGATCATTCCTACATAAATTATTAACATTTAAAGATCACAAAATACCTGCCAGCTATTTAAATTCCTACAATAACAACCTGCTAACAATTAAGCGGGTTAGCCGAGTGCACTAAGGTGCTAGGCTAGGTACGACTTTTGAACTTGACGGCCGAGGTTTGATTCCCACCTGCAGCAGTTTTTTTTCGTCATCTATGGACATTTTCTTATTTTAAATTTTTGCCTTTTCACTATATTAGTGTGCATCTCTCTCGCTAGATTTTTATTTCTATTTTTAAATGATATTTACCGGTGTTTCTTCACTTGTGATTCTCGCTCAATGTTACACACATTAAAAAGCAACTTACTTCTTAACACATCGTGATTGCTGTTAAGAAGCTGAATAATTTTGGACTTATAAAAATGATTACTCAATGATGGAACTCGGCGTTATATGTAGGTATTCTCTGCTAAGCTTTCGTCACCTGATGATGCATTAACAGGCGAAACCGGTCGTAATAAATTTGTTAGTGGAAATATACAATATTCTTTTTTATTTACAATCCTGTTTCTCTTCGGCACTCTGTATCAGAGGGACATCGACAAAATTTCCGCCATCGTCATCATATCCAAAAGGGAAATTATGGGTCCAAGAACTAGGCGACGGCAAGGAGAAGGGTCCCTTCGCTCTCACTTGGGATATCCATAGCACATGCATGCTCTTCGAGAATTCACAAACAACTAACCCTTTTCGCCTTCCCTAGCGGCAAGAATTCCTGGAAGAATGTGTCTAACGTTCATGTCTCCTACCCTGGCAGTGAAAGCGACAAACAAAGAGAAGGCAAGGAGATAGAATACCTACATATAACGCCGAGTTCCATCATTGAGTAATCATTTTTATAAGTCCAAAATTATTCAGCTTCTTAACAGCAATCACGATGTGTTAAGAAGTAAGTTGCTTTTTAATGTGTGTAACATTGAGCGAGAATCACAAGTGAAGAAACACCGGTAAATATCATTTAAAAATAGAAATAAAAATCTAGCGAGAGAGATGCACACTATTATAGTGAAAAGGCAAAAATTTAAAATAAGAAAATGTCCATAGATGACGAAAAAAAACTGCTGCAGGTGGGAATCAAACCTCGGCCGTCAAGTTCAAAAGTCGTACCTAGCCTAGCACCTTAGTGCACTCGGCTAACCCGCTTAATTGTTAGCAGGTTGTTATTGTAGGAATTTAAATAGCTGGCAGGTATTTTGTGATCTTTAAATGTTAATAATTTATGTAGGAATGATCATTGGTGGCTAGAAAAAGATAGGTGTCCAATTATTTATTGTTCTTTCGTGCCGTGATGGTTTCGTCCGGAAACCAGGAGACAAGTTGTCTAACTCTCCTTGTCAGTCAGAGACATTCATTTACCTGATATAAAATTTTGGCTCTGTAATCGCTTTGTTATATATGGTAATTAGCAAAATTTTAAAATGCAGTAAGATAATACTGACTTTGAATCATGCCACACTATCAGATCTGCCACATTCCTGTGGAGGGCATAATTTAAAAATAGAAATAAAAATCTAGCGAGAGAGATGCACACTAATATAGTGAAAAGGCAAAAATTTAAAATAAGAAAATGTCCACAGATGACAAAAAAAAATGCTGCAGGTGGGAATCAAACCTGGGCCATCAAGTTCAAAAGTCATATCTAGCATAGCGCCTCATTGCACTCAGTTAACCCACTTAATTGTCAGCAGGTTGTTATCATCATCATGCTTCTGTCCGAAGACAGGTTTTAACTGAATCGCTGCCTCCATTTCTCTCTCTCCCTAGAAGCATCTTTTATACCTCTATAAGTATTATATCCCTGCTTTATATTATCTAATATTCCTATTCTTTTTCTCCCTCTTCTTCCACTAATTTTTCCTTCTAAGATCGTCCTTTGTAAACACTGTCTTCTCAATATGTGCCCTATCCAATTTGCTTTTCTTTTCCTGATTGTTTTTATTAGCATCCTTTCTTCTCCCACCATTTCTAATACTTCTTCATTTCTCTTCCTCTCTGTCCATTTCACTTTCATCATTCTCTTCCATACCCACATCTCAAAACTTTCTAAATATTTTTCCTCCTTTCTCCTTACCATCCACGTCTCTGCACCATAAAGAGCTATGCTCCATATGTAGCATTTTGCTAATATCTTCCTTGTTTCTAAATTTATTTTCTTGCTTGTGAGAAGCTCCTTCTTCTTCTTCTCCTCTCTCCTTCCTCTCGCTAATTCTTTCAGCTATCCCTTTCTCATTATAATCCCCACTCCCCTTTCTTTTTTCTCTCCTCCCGAGTAAATAATCTTAAATTCGTCTGAATTTATCTCCCCTTCTTCTTTCCACCGAACTTCACTAAGACCTACTATACCTACATTATTCCTTCTCATTTCCCTTTTTAAGTTCTCTAGTTTACCCCCTGAATTCATGGTCCTAACATTCCATGTGCCTATTCTTAATTTCTCACTACTTGCTTTCTTATTAATGTTACATTTCCTCTGTGCATCCCCTAGGGTAGTCCCCACCCGGAAATCCGATTGGGGGACTATTTTACCTCCGGAATATTTTACCCCAGAAAGATCCATAGAGGTATTTGCAGCTTTTCAGCCTGTCATGGGAAATATAATGAGGTAGTTTCCCCTTGCTTTCCTCATCGCAATTTCACAGAGTGATTACCCATCTGTAGCTGTTCAGATCCACATGATCACCACCTACAGAGGTACTGTGCAAGCTGCTGCCCTTGCACAGGGGGATGTAAAACCAACAAGACTGCTTCTTAGTCTGACTCTTCCCCTCAGACCTTTCCAGCTTGGATGGTCCTACCAGGAGAATTATCTCCCGCCGGCATAGCTCTTTGGTTCGTAAGAGTACACAAACCCTCCCACCTCTGTAAGGTTATGCAGTCCTCAGGGAGGGGTTGTTATCATAGGAATTTAAATAGCTGGCAGGTTTTTTGTGATCTTTAAATGTTAATAATTTATGTAGGAATGATCATTGGTGGCTAGAAAAAGATAGGTGTCCAATTATTTTTTGTTCTTTCATGCCGGGATGGTTTCGTCTGGAAACCAGGAAATGAGTTGTCTAACTCTCCTTGTGAGTGGTTTGAATCAAATTTGCCATTTTGAATCAACATTTTAAAAAACAGAGAAAGTGGCAGTACAAACTGACTTATGAAGCAGAAATGTAATTTTTTGTTTTGTATGTAAAAGTCTTGAATGAACATGGGAAAAATGGATGTCCAAATGATACAGAAATGCAAATTCAAATTTTTAGTAGTGATTTTCTATTAACGTATCACAATAAAATCAATCTCACCTGAATTTGATGACATTTTGCATTCACAAGGGCACATGCCTGCTTCACCTCTTCCAAAGCCTTTTTTCTATCAGAGAGATGCTCTGCTTGGTGGACATCCAACACGCACACCACATCCATTCTTGGTCTAGCACTGCCAATACCACAGCCCAGTGAACCATCACTCTGACTACCGACACTATCAGTAATGCTGCGATATTCTGTCAATGAGTTAACAAAGTTCAAGATTTCTTTATTTAATGTGTTCTCCATCATATACTGTACTAATATGTAAAAAAATGAAGGCTATCAAACAATATCGCATAATATTTGTTAAAATAATGGTTAAGAGCATTTTGTGGAGCGTAACAAAAAATTGAACTTAATAAAGATTGGACGCTCCCTACTAAATTACTTTATCATGTAAATGGCATGCAAAGAGCTGCAGACTTTATAAGAATGCTTTCACAATCAAAAAAGTAGAAATAATGCTCTCCTGTCACTTCTCAAATTTCTAAATTCAATCATTTTATTGATGTCATTTTATTGAGAAACAATAAAGCTAATTTTGACTGGCAAGGAGGTTCCATTAAGGAATATTCCTTCCTCTCCCATACATTTTGCAAATTTAGAGTTTGTAAAATATAGAAAATAATTTTTGCAAAATTTCAAGTAGCTGGAATTGTTTTAAGAAATGAAATAATGTATTAAAACCTAATTAGACAAACAATATTTCTTTCATTCATTTTAAAGGCAATAAACCTAAATTACGAAGCAATTTTAAATGCAAATAAATGCCAAAAAAACAGTCAAAATTAGAAATGAAAATAAAATTTGCAGCATGTATTACTGTCCATAAAGCTATTTTACAGGAGAAATAAGGTATTCGGAGGTACTATGTGGGTGACAGGAACCACTGCATATGTATTAAATTTATTGTCAAGTAACATCATAAAAGTAACACTTGCAACAAGATTTAATTTCTAAAAAATATCGCCTTAATCTGATAACCATAAGATAACAAAATTCTTTGGATTTCTGGTGTGACCAACCTGGATGAAAAAAATTATGAAAGATTTCTTGTTAGAAAATGTTTATATTTAATGATGAATTAATTATTTGTATTTTAGAAACATTTTAACTTGAGCACAATTACACATTATTATTACAATTGAAGGAGCAAATTTGTATTAGAAACTGTACAACATTCTTGGAATGATCCCAATGTAGATAAAATATAAAGTATAACAACGAATTAGTGAAAAACACCCAGTACTGGAAATTGTAAAAGTGGCTGAAACCACCTTATTTAAAAAAAAGGTGATAAAAATTTAAAAACATGTGTTGTTAGTAATAAATAAAATTGGAAAAATGTTTGAAATGATATATATTAATTTCACAACGCTGTAAAACCAAATTATTTCCTTTTTATGGTGAGAAGACAAAAATAACTAAAAATTATAACTGAATAATGGACTTTTTTAAAGAAAGAAACAGCAGGAGGTAAGAAAATAACCGAGAAATCTTATGCGCTACCTTGTAACTGCGGATGAAGACATGGCCAATGTAAATCCTCGTTATCTCGAAATGCTGCCCGTCTTATACTCAGTATTACCTACTAAATGCGGAACGGACTATGGAGGTTAGAACTTCTTCATGACAAAAATGACACGAATCTAAATTGATTTTTAATTTTAAAGAATGACATTTATGTTAAACAAAAGCGACTGACACCGAAGTTTTAAAATTTTCATTGTTTCACGTCCTTATAGAGGACAACTAACCTGGCACGTCAGATTCTGTTGTGGCAGGCATACTTCCTTCATTGCCCTTTATAGAACCAAGTTACGATGGATAAACTTTTGCACACCTGTACGGACATAAACAAACCTTCCTTTTCAGGATATCAGTGTGATATGAATTAGTCAATATTCTGACACACAGATATAATATAGCTAAGTTTTAAAAATTGCTATGAACTTTCTGTCACAGTAATTTCATACGAACCAAGTAGAACACTGTGACCCAACTACCGAGTTAAACTGAGCAGGTTATAAACACGCTGGGTTTATTTTAAAAAGTTGTTAAATTCAAAATGATACACAACATAAAAGTATAGAAAACATAAATGAACACCAAAATGTGAACTAATACGAGCAGCTTAAACTAATGAAAATTACCGTCGAAATCAAGTAGACCAAAATTAATTCACATTATATGTCTGACAAGCCTTTAACTGTTTAGCTTCAGAAGTTCTGAATAATTGACTAACGATTTAGAGAATTAGCGCTACATGCAAAGTTATTGCAAAACAGGTTGACAGTGATTCTCTGCACATTTGCTTCGGATTAGAAATATTAGGTACCGTTTTCTAAAGAAAAACTACTAAGATAACTGAGCATTATATCATGCTCATACTCTTGTTCTATAGTTTGTCAAACAAGTATCAACAAAAGATGGCGTTCTGCGGCGTGATCTTGTAACGAATACAACTTTCCGCAATGAGATTTCGCGTAGACATTCCGGAGAAGGTGCAGATAACGTTGACGTAATTTTATCCATTATTATCGCTATTTCCTAATAATTGGGTGAGTATCTTAACCAATATGTAGTATGGTTATTACTTTATTTAATAAGGATTTAATCGAATCCTATAAAGTTACTTTATAAAAACAATATTAGGTATATGGTATTTTAATTGAAATTAGAAGTTATGCGTATCGTTAAGAGTTTAATGTGTGTTTTATAGTAGACTTTTAATAGCATTAGTACGGCTTCAAATTACAATTTCAACATTAAATTGCGCACCACGTGAATTATACCGTCGGAATTATTTTCCGACCGTGAAACATGAGTGATAGTCGTATCATTTATCCCTTCTAATCATACATAAACATGAGTTGCCCTATTTGTATATTTTAGTATCATAATCTTTACAGTTAAATCAATGCCATAGAAGACTGTCAACAAACTGCCAGCGGCGCCAAATTCAATGGGGCGCTTTAGGTGCCGGCAAAACTAAGCCCATTATATATTTAAAAACAAATCTTGGAAAAATAAAAAAATGGGTTCTAATTTTACAAATTTATGACCCGGCTGAAAATCATTAAAGCTCAAAGAATTATTTTATTACCGAGGTTATGGGTTATGAAGAAATAATTCTGGACGTATTACTGCAATTTCTGGAGCTGTCGAGCAACTATATTTGTGAAACGAAAGAAATACTTTACAATTTCGCAAGCATCCTAGGACTAAAGATTTCAGTAAGTTTAGTACTTCCCTAGCATCTAGGATAGGGATAGTCTGTAATCAAACGCCGGTAAAATCAACCACGACTACGCATCGAAAAAGTGAGCCCGTAATTGTTTGTTCAAATTGAGAAAAGATCTTATTTCCGAAGCCACAATTAGAGCGATTAGAAGACCTGATGAGGGAAAAAGTTAAGGTGAAATTTTTTGTCAAAAATGTAGCACGTTTACTTAGGCTGCAAACTATTTACAAACTAAACCAATGGTTTTGTGGGACTTATTGTTAATATCAGACCAGTTACTGTAGCAAGTTAATCAAGGTCAGGTATAATATACAGGCACTATATTTATTGAATAATATGACCCAAATGCACTTCGATATATTAATATAAATGAAAATTCATTGTGGTGAACATATTTATTAACACAATTCCATCAATGCTGCACAAAAATATTTTCTCTCAAATTTACACATCCAAGTAACCTTAAAATTCCTCATCTTAGATGCTACAGTTAGTAACATTCATAAGGTTGGACATACAGTTGTTACTTATTTACAGTATGACATTGTTTCCTACACTTTTGATTTGCACAACTGCTTAGGGTGAAAACAAAACAATGATTAAACAGGTAAAAAACTAACTTCTGCTACAGATAAAAATGACTATGTAACCAAATACAGTACTTTCTTTCATATGAAATATTTAATACGACAAGACAATAAGCTACAATGCCATCATAACACTTAAATGTGTTAATAGAACAATTTTTGTGAAGGTAGATAAAAAATAAATTTCTTTTTCAAACTCGAGTAGGATGAGTTGCTCTAAAATGAATAATTAATTTAAGCAAGTCAGAGGTTTGAAACATACAGCTTACTATCATGAAAAGTAGAACTTAGTTACTTCCACAAAATTTAATTTTAAACGACCGGTTTTACTACAATCGTAGCATCATCAGGTGATAAAATATAAAAATTGTTCCATATATATAAATAGGGTAAAATAAGGGGGGGAGAGGGAGGAAGTAACTAAGTTCTTTTTTTCATGATGAGTAAATTCCACAGGGTTGAACCTGACCTCATTATTGATATACAGCTTACTAGTTTAAAACTGCAGCCCTCTAATTTTATTCTACTGTCAGTAATGTGAATGAGAGTTGTGGAATTTGAGGTAAAAAAATTACTATTCAAATTTAATTTTTCATTAAAATGCATACCATTCGTAGTGATGTGGTTAAGTTCCCACAAAATACTCAGTCTTGTGGCCTTTGGTCTACCAGATACTTCAAAAATATCGGCTTGACTCATAAAATGAGTTTGAAACCTCTGAAGTAGATAATTTTTTGTATGCAGTGGCAAGTTCAAGTTCAGACAAATTTCGATAGCTTAATAATACAGTAAATTGTCAATGTGATCCAAGTTTTTTTTTAAAATACTGCAATTTGCACCCTTTTCTAATAAAAATAGTTTCTTGTTGCTTTGTCCAATACATTAGCCACTTGCTCCAGTGTCTAATATAAACCATGATTTGGGGTTCAAAAGAGAATTATCAATCACCTTGAGGCTAAAACCAAATTGACTAAATATGGGTCTCATAAACTGAAGATACATAGTTCGTCAATGTATTATGGAGTAATGCTACTGTTGCATTATAATGTTCCATTAAATGAAACAATCTACTCTTCATGGATTCAAGGTTGAACAAAGAAATGCTTGTGATTTTTTTCTGCTCGACACATATTACAGATATAGCTCTAGTTATGATATCAAGACTGGTTAGACCACTGAAAATATTATGGTAATTAACCAATCATGGTTAACCTACAGGCCACATAAGACCTCTTTGAGCATCAGAGACTCTCCCAGCAGCATTTTTCCATCTGCTGTTAACTATAAGATAATGTTTGCTACAACAGCAAAATCAGAAGCAAGAAGTAAAGCTGGTGGTGTAGTGGTTAGGACGCTGGCTGCTACTCGCCCGCTGCTTGAAAAGGCAGCGGTCACGAATCCTGCGAAAGTAGGATTTTTTCCATTGATGTGGTTTGAGGAGACCGTGCAGATTCAGCATTCCGTCCTTTGGAAGGGTTGTTAAGCCATTGGCCCTTTGGTGCTCTTCGTTAAAAGTAGGCTAATGCTAATGAGCGTGTTCAGTGTGGAAGGAGTTATGGCTATAATAATCCAAGAGGTTGATTAGCTATTAATACACATACAAGAAGTAAAGCATAGCTGCTCATCACTTGTCATTGACAATTTACTGTTCCACTTCTGTAGCTATTGATTCTTGTAAAAAGTTTAAAGTGAGATGATCATTTAACAGAATTGTTGAGTTAACTGTTTACAATGCTGTTGGATTTTAATCAGTGGAAAATATTAGGATGGTCAAATTTTTTTGTTAGAAGCATTGGTCATAGAGAAAAATTGGAGATACATTCTTTAGTACAGTAACCCCTTGTGCAATGTGTCGTTTACATTCTTGGCATTGGACAACACCACAAAGTGGGACTTTAATATTTCATGGAATAAATAAAATCTGGTGTTCATGTAGGCTACAAGCTTTCTCATGTCACATTCAAATGTAAAATGCTATTAGTGCCAAATTCACTAAAAGAAATGTGATTGGATTTTTAGGAAAAATGGAGGGAAAAGTCCAACCTAATAAGAAGTGATTTCTATAACCTTAATGTAATAGAGTGGTCCCAACAAATTTTTGTCTTACAAGTAACACCATGTCATCATAGTCTTCATTCAAATGATTTAAGGAATTGTTTAAAATGTGCTGAACTTAGCTGTGTATAAATTCATAGAATTTGTTGTAAAAGTATCAACACATCGACAATCAGATGAAATTCATCGTGTTACCTTCTGTTCCCAGATTTATATCCTAAGAATAGGAATTATATGGTGGTACCCTTTTAAAAAATTTTATAACATGGCTCATAAAACTTGGTGTCAATCCATGGAAGCACACTCATATCATAGCTCTGTAAAACATTTGGCAGCAAAGACATCTAAATAAAATGCAGATGTCAATAACATGCTAGAGGCATTTAAATCCAACATAATTCCTGGGGTCTTTCAAAGAATCACTTCACATTATGATATTAATGCATTTAAGATATAAAATTTAATCTTTTCGATTAAAAAAATTTTCAATCAAATATATAATATTCAGGGTGGCCATAAGTTATTCGCCAGATTAAAAACATCTGTACAACACAAACTGCAAGAGATATTGGAAAACTGTTTGTTCCATTTGAAAGAACTGCTCAAAGAGTTTCAAAATGCATCATGTATATGGTGTTGGTCAGAATTAAAATGGCATCAGCAGAACAGAAAGCGACGTATGTGCTGTGGTATTGAGAGTTGAAATCCATAATTAAAGTGCTAAGGTTTTACCACCTGGAATATGGAGGTAAAGCAACTGGTTTAATTAGGTGATGGTCAGAACAGTTTCAGAAAACAGGCAGTGACCTGCAAAAGAAGATTGAGGGTTGCGGTGGTGGATTGGCAAGAGCGGTGGTTCCCAACCCTTTTTTACTGGCAGGCCTCATTGGAATTACCAATTCTTTGGCAGGCAGGATTAGAGATTAAATCGGAAGTTTTCTATATGATCTATAAGTGAAAATCAAGTTTTACATTCCAGATTTGTGTATGTCTGGTATTTCGTCTTTGGGATTATGGAGAAGGTTTACAAGTTTATTGCTATTCACTTGTAGTGTGTGTACATTAAATTTGGAAAAGATTTTCTGAAAGTAGTTTTTAATCCCAGGGGCAAAAGGAATTTTGATGTGCTTGGAGTTTATGGAGATGTTCATAATTGTGGTGTTCTTTTACGTTTGTCTCTTGTAGATTATGTTGCATGGATGTTTATAATGTGGTAAATAAATTATGAAGTGTTAAGGCCTTGCTGCTTACTTGGAAAACTAAATAATACAAAAGAATATTATTTGAGTTTCACAATAACCTACATAATATTGGCAACGACTAATGTTCTGTTGCAGACAAAATTTAAATCATCAATCAATGATTATCAATTTTTTATTTCTAAGTACTTATTCTTGAATTTGTTTTCATCCATAAGGTGAGTTTGATAATTCTCTAGTGAAATAAGGAAATGTTCACCAGCCACCAATGTTCAGCCAAGAAAGGACTGAGATCTCTGTCATCGGTTGCCGATGTGATAAGAGTTAGAACATTTAATTTCTGAAATGAGATATTTTATATAAAAATACAATTTCATGCATTAGATGGGGAGATTTTGCTAATGAAATGTAAATTAAAAAATGAATGACACATTACCGCAGAAGTATTTTCATGATCTAAAATTTGCTTATTCAGGCACCTAGCAGGATATTTGTCACCAGTGAAAGCATGGATATTTGGGGAATTTTAACTTATCATAACCTTATACAAGTTTTTTTTAAATATGACAAAATGTTTTAAGTTCTCACTTTAAAAATGCATGGCTATAAATTAAATACTTTTAAAATCACTTTTTATATGAAGCATTCCAAAAACAACACTACAGTCATTAACATGCAAACAAAGAAGTCTTATTTCCTGCTCTTAAGCCTCTTGAGACTCGCCTTGCATTTTTTATTCTTTTGATGAATTTTAAGCTGGCTAGGGAACTTGTACTCCCTTCCACATGCTTCACAAGTTGTTGGTTCTTTTATTTTTGGAGGCAACAAATGCATTTTAACATGATACCTTAACCTCCCCTTCCTAAGGAAACTCCTTCCACATATATCACAAATAAAAACTTTCTCTCGTGTGTGTATGTTCTCGTGTTTGGCCAAATCTGCCTTGTTTTTGAATGGGAGGCCACAGTGAGAACATTCAAGTATTTTGGTAGCAGTATGACGTTCGATGTGTGATTTAAGGTTGCCTTTTCTAGCAAACTCTCGCTGACAGATATAGCATTTGTGTATTTTGAGCACTGCAGAATTCACAATATGAGACCTGAAATGCAAAAAAATGATGGTTGTAGCATAAGATGTAGAGTAACTTTCATTGCACCCAAACATATATACCTAAGCTAGTTTGGTGAATTATTTCGAAGCAGTCTTTGCTTAGATTCATACAAGTTTGATTGGATATGCAATCCCAAATAAAGTTTGTTAACTGTTAAAAAGAAGAGTTGAGGAAGTCAGCTCTGCTTATCTTAAGACAAAAATTTTAGTTTGTTTCATTATTATAAAAAATATTACTTCTATTTTATGGAGCAATTTATAGTTAATTAAACGAAGTACAGTAAAAGACAGAAAATCATCAATCCTTTGCACCTTACAATCCTCAGATTTAGGGTTTTTTAATATTACATATAAATATATGGGAAACAGGAAACATCAATGTCTAAACATTTGCAATAATATGTCGTATTTACTCACATAAATGTCTCACTTTTTCGTATGATTTTTTACTCTAAAACAAAGATGGGACAAATATACGGTTTTCACCAATTGTATGAAAATGGCCATATCAGAAAAAATAATCTTTTATTACCTCCTCATAGTTCAGGTGGGGCAATTACATGAGTAAATATGGTATGTAAATATGTATATAACGTACTAACATTAAATAAACATTTATGATAATATACTCCGGTAGCTATATACTTTTGGTGGCTGACAGAGTAATCATGTAACTGTTAATGTAGAATGTGCTCCACATTGATGGTTATCTTAAATAAATTGGACTGCATTTTGTGAATTTAAGACCGGATTTATGATTTAAAGCATTATTGAACATATCTTGTATTTGGATAAATGTAGCACTCTATTACTTGAAACTTTTGATGCCATGTATATCACAGAGGTTTCCTAATTTGAAAATTAAAAATATCTTTACAGGCAAAGGGGAGTTCGAGAAAGACTTACCCTCTGTGTAAAGCCACGTTGGTTCCAATCCGAAACCTTTTTGGACAGAGACCACAAGCCAAAGGCTTTTCTCCAGTGTGAGATTTCAGGTGGCGATTGAGCTGTGCTCCCAAACGGAACTTCCTGTTGCATTTCTTACAAGAATACGGCTTCTCACCAGTGTGGATCCTCATGTGACGGTCCCGGTCAGACTTGGAAGAGAAAACCCTCGGACAGGCAGTGCAGGAATAGGGCTTCTCTCTGGTATGAACATATTTGTGAAGCCTGTAGCAACCATCCCTCGTGAAGGTCATCCCGCATTCGGCGCACTCGTAAGGTCGTTCGCCAGTGTGCACGGAGCGAATGTGCGCCTCGAGCCCATATTTTCTGGCAAAAGATCGATCGCACATCTGGCAATTGTGACGAGGGAGAGGTCCTAAGTGGGTGAGTTCGTGCCTGTTCCTGTTGGAGTGGTGGAAGAAGACATTGGGACAGTAGGAACAACGGTAACGTGCGGCGTTCATGTGTAGTTTGCGACGGTGCACTGCCAAGGCATAAGCACTCTCCTGCTTGCATTTGCAGATCGAGCACCAGTGTTTTGGCTTTATTGCATCTTTGGTTATCCTGGCTCTCCTTTTTCTCTGACTTGGAACTTTCAGCTGTGCCGTGTCTTCGTTTTCATCATCTGTTTCCTGAAGAGATAACGAGGAATTAATATTTAAGAGATTGTATCAATTGTGTATGCAAATATATTTATCTTTTAGGCTTGAAGGGTAACAAGTTATTTAACTGAAATCATGAGTTCATCTGGTAGTGACTCAGGAGATGAGGATTATGTTCCATCTGATGGGGGTAGTCAGCCCCCATCTGAAGTTGAATCAGATGGAGAAGAGGAAGATTCAGACATGTGTAATGAAGGAGAGAATGAAAAGGGGTTGAAAGGAAAGAAGAAAGCAAAGAAACATAAGAGGGATGATGATGATGATATTCCAGAGGAATCGGAAACAAAAGAAGAGCCAGAAGAGATTAAACAGAAATCAGAATCTCTTTGGTCTGACTTCCTGAAGGATGTTTCTCAGGACGGAGTTGGAAAAGAGGAAAGCTCATCAGAAAAAATTGAACCTAAGAAAGAAAAGAAAGTAATAACACAAGTCTATGAATTTGCTGGAGAGAAAGTAAGCATTTGCAAGGAAGTCGATGCTGAAGTACCATCAAAAGTGAGGAAAATTTTGAAAGCATCAGAATTGGTAAGCAAAGACGATGCATCTGGAGCAAAGGAAAAGGAAGGAGAGATGTTAGATGCAAAGACAGAAGATAAAGATGCAGTTGCTAAACCGGTTGAAGTTGAGCACAAAAGATCGATTCTTGGTCTTTCAGCTAAGAGTCATGCTATAGCAAAGCCAAATGCAAGATTTGGAGGTGGCGGAAGTATTCTTAGTTCAGCTCTCGATAAATTAGGAAAGAAAAATAAACTGTCAACTTTGGAGAAATCGAAGCTAGATTGGGAAAGTTACAAAGATAAAGAAGGTATTAGTGAAGAAATAAGTGCTCATAACAAAGGAAAATCAGGCTTTTTAGACAAACGTGACTTTTTGGAAAAAACTGATTTGAAACAATATGAGTTGGAAAAGCAGCTTAGAAATTCTCAGAGAAGTAAGCGATAGAGAGTAAAAGACAGTATGATTTTGTATCTGCTTATTTATGGCCTCCATTGATTTTTGTTCCATTTAAACAATTGTATATGAAGATAAATGTTATGTTCCTTGCTCATAAGACTTATAAAAGAAACTATTACCCTTTGGAATTATGACTATATTATGCATAAATTATATAATGGCACAACTTCCATAATTTTAATCAATTTCATCAAGTACTTAAAAAGACATTCCAATGAGTATCTGATTCAAATTAAAATAAATATTTAATTTTTATGAGATAAAATTACAGTTGCTCAGCAATTAACATGTTTTAATAATCAATTTTTGAATTAAAAGTTTTTTTTTCATTAATCACTGATTAATGTTAATGTATGAAAAATGATCGGTTTCATTAATTACTGTAATTTTCTGATTATAATATGCACCCAGGTTTTCACGAGTGAAATGTCAAAATTTCCTTATCACCATGTATAATATGCACCTAAAATTGTAGTAATAAGATCAAGTTAACCCATGCAGTCTTTAATGAAAATGATAACGAAATTCTAATATTATATGAAACGCAAGTTCAACAAATTTCCAACTATGTAATAATCTGGCTGGTTTTCAGAAGAAATAATCAAGAAGATAAATGTTTTAGATGCTTAACATTTATTATATAGTCAGACCCCAATTTAGTGCCATTTGTCCATCACAGAGATTGGTGCTAAATCGGGGATGTCGGTAAATCAAGGTATATGCTAGCTCTATGTAATCATAAGATGGAAATATTGTTCACTAAAATTAATGGGCTGTATGTGGGGGTGGTACTATATAGTCTTACTTATAATAAATGTTAAAAATCTAAAACATTTACCTTCTTGATTATTTCTTCTGAAAATCAGCCTTATAAAGACTGAAAGTAAAAGATAACTATTGTTTTTGCTGTTGAATACAAAATTTTTTGGCAAATTTTTTGCAAAAAAAATTGCGTATTATACATGGAAAATTATGTTATCCTGAAATTTAATGTAATATTCCTGTGCCACAGCATGTTGAAGTATCTGGAAGGCTTCTATTTGCTGGAGTGTCTATTCCTAATTTAACTCGCTGATTGTAAAGTTTCTCATTGTTTGACTGTCATGTAAGATAAATTTAAATTAATGCAAACATAAGTCCTTTAGTCTTAATGGTCTAACATTTAGGTCATTATTAAATATAGTGGATTTAAACTGCAGTGATTGTAGTGATCAGACAAATACTCGGTATTAAATCAGCAGAATGTGAATTCCATGTAAAATAAATCCTTTTAATTTAAACATATCACATTCCATGACCAAAAAACTAATAATTGAGCTTACATTATTTATAAATTTTTTTGCTTGATAAAAATCATGTTTTATTCATAGATATTAATTTTTCATTTAGAATTATGGTTTAATATTAATGCAGTTTAAACTAATGGAAGTTATTTTCTAAACAATATACCTTTTAATGTATACTTAATATATTTTTCCTTGATGTAAAAATGCATTAAAAAGACATGAATGGTGAAAATAAATGTAATGACTATTTTAATTTTTCAATTTCAAATATCTTTGAGACTGACATTTTGTATGTACTCGGGACCGCTCATGTGTTTCTGCTGCTAGGAGGTGGGGGAATGTTTCCCCACCACCTAGCGAGGAGACGTATCCTTGCTGGAGAACTCAAACTCTGTGCTGCCATATCTACTAAACTGGAATACGTTGCAGAGAGCTCAGAAGAAAGAGAAAGCTGCCAGCGATGAGCTATCGGGGCAGAGGGCTTGACTGTTTGGACAGTTGAAGGGATTAGCATGTGGCAACACAGCACTGAGAGACTTCATGTATGCACAACGGAGGCCAGAGAGAGAATGAGCTGTTGATGAGGGAGGCTCCGCCTACTTCATTCCTATTGGTTCTCGTAAGATCACATGCTGGAAAGCTCTCTTCTTCGCTCTCTCTCTAAACGGCAAAGATATTTGAAACATAGTATTGTGTTCAAGAAGCAGTGAATATTCTGATTTATATACAATGGAAAATTAATTGCTAAACAAAATATTTCTATTGATGTGTATGAGAGAGTCATTACACTGAAGACACGCCAATTGCAATCATTTAGTTAAATAAATGCACTGTTTTAGGCAGTTTAAAATGCATTTGCCTCAGTCAATGTTACTTGTTAAATAGAATCAACATTGAGAAAATTTGTTAAACAAAAAAATTAATCACAAATTACAAAAAATATGATGTAATTGCAGCCAAAGATCTGTTAGGTAGCCACCAGGCCCACTGAGACTGGGGATATCACGACAAATTTCCTTCTTAGCGCCCCGGAATAGGAGATAAAATTTAAAAATTTTAGTAAGTAATTGATCAAGTTACAGAAAATATACTGTATTTGCCTCATTATAGGGTGACCTCTAATATAAGTCAACCTGGAATATAAGGTGACCTCGAATATAAGGCGAGCTCGAATATAAGGCGAGCTCGAATATAAGGCGAGCTCGAATATAAGGCGAGCTCGAATATAAGGCGACCTCGAATATAAGGCGACCTCAAATATAAGGCGACCTCAAATATAAGGTGACCTCAAATATAGGGCAACCTCAAATATAAGGTGACCTCAAATATAGGGCAACCTCAAATATAAGGTGACCTCAAATATAGGGCAACCTCGAATATAAGGTGACTGCCTATTTCAGAAGCCACATGAAAGAAAAAAATATTTTGGGATATTGTTACAAAATTTTTATTCCAAAATACCTGATAGGTTACACTTAATTTTCAATGTAACTACAATTATGTGATAATATTATGAAATAATTACAATAAATCGTACATTTATTGGCTTACAGAGATCTACATTAAATTATTAGTTTTCTTAAAATGCTGAATACGGGACGAAGATAAAAGCGCCAGCTCTACTCCAGGAGAAATTTAGCAGCTGCACATGCCATAAGCATAAAATGTCTTTTAAGGGTGAAATAGACTATAGAACATAGAGCATTAAATTTTAGCGAGGGTGAGAGGGAGTGGAGGAATAAAAGATCTTTGGTCGCAAATAAAAGGGGAGTATTAATTTTTTTACTACATTTTAGAAAAAAACGCCTTATAATCGGGCAAATACGGTCAGTGATAAACAAATTTTATAGAGATTATCATTTGCTGCCATCTTGCCAAGACCCACAGTTTTGAACGTAAATGCAGCATGTGGAAATAATAATTATTGCAGTGATGCAATCGTTTGAATTACAACTAACCGATAAGTACATCCACCTTTCTTATATTTTGATAAGATTCCTTATTCGCTTGCTTGTTTTTTTCCTGTCATGTGGCCCCCCAGCCTACTCTTACCTGAGAGGAGGATGTATGGCCATATGCTAACCCTTCCCCAGGACCTGTGTCAATTCTTGGCAGTCGCTCCAATGTTTTGCAATAAAATGGCTGCCTTGAGTAGTAGGTATGTGGAAGGCAATGGGAAACCACCACACCATGAGTGTATATTCCTAGTCATCAAACCAATCTCAGGATTGGTAGGACATGTCATAAGACAGAACACTAGTGATGATGAGTAGTAGGTTGAATTTGAACGATAAAAACATCACTGTAATCTAACTCCCTTAGCAATATAAATTTACCTACAAATCCAATGCGAAACAATAATTTCAAAACTTAATTGGAAAACAATGAGTTTCATAAATAGGAAAAAATTTTTTAATCTAAAATAATTTCTAGAAAAAACATTCCATGTACAGAAAATTCATCACTAAATTTTCTTTCCATGTAAACAGCATTTTGGTATAAGAGCTGGAACATGTGAAATGTAAAAACTAGATGCAGACAAGATGGTGAACACACAATTTGAGTTGACTGTTTCTATACCAATAAGAGAACTTACGGGATATGTGACGATTTTGTGTATTACACCTCCTGCAATACTCATATTGAAAGGTGATATGTAGATATATGTATGCTCTCAAAATACAAATTTTTGTATTCTAATTTGAGGTTCAAACATTTAAATTTAATCAATATAATAATCAATAAATATAACTGACCAACTCATTTAGTTAAGTGTGTATTTACAAAACTTGATCAAGTTTTATAAAGGAAATCACTGATAAACTAAGGGATGGCTGTTTTGTAGGTGTTTTACACTATAATAATTATTATTTTTATCATCCGTGTGACCATAAAATCAATATTGCAGGTATAAGAGTTTATAACAACATATATTCATGCCAATAAAAACTTTTTCAGTAGAAATTTTTTACTTCAATTTTGAATCTACTGATGTTGTTAATGCATTTGATACACTTTGGCAGATTGTATAGTTTTGATCCCATTAAAATAGGTTCTCTATGACAGTGCTTCTCATAGGGTTGCCAGCTGACCAGTTTTCAACTGGTCTGTCAGGTTTTTATGGTAAACAGCCGGTCGCCGGTACCTAAAAAACCGGTTAAAACATATGATTTCAAACAAAAGTAAAGAAATGTTATTATGTGGTAAGTTTTCAATGGCAACAGTGTTTGTCACTTAAAGGCGCATGTAAACAGCGCTCCGAGCGCTGCGCTAGCTGTTTGTACTTGCGCAATTTCGCTTTGTATCTATTTGAAGCGCGATTTGAAGGTTGGCCTACGAAACCACAGCTTAATGTAGACCAGCCTTAGGACTGGTCAAGTTTGTCTATTTCTTATAGTATATGTGGCTCCTTCAAGTACTGAAGACATAAATGTATATATTATGTGATATATAACTCCCTTTAATATTTACAATAATTTAATTTATTTTTTCCTTTTTAAAGACCATAACATGATTTCTGAAGATGATGATATTACTCAAACTCCACCAACACCAAGAAAAAAACAAAAATCAAGAAATCGTTCATTTAATAATAAATAGTTGGAATTGCCAGAATTTAAGGATTGGCTCCAAGCTATTCCAACTGACATTAATCGAGCTAAATGTAAGTTGTGCAATTTGTAATTTCTTGTAAAATGTGATGAAAGCTGCCAAACATCACAAAGAAACACAAGACGCATATTGCTGCATCCAAACAAAATAATATTGTTTCCAATTATTTTGTGACGAGAAATACTTTTGAAGAAGATGATGTAGTAGCAACAGAATTATCATTGATTTATCATGGTGTTAAACATCACCATAGCTTTTTATTGATGGATTGCGAGAATAAATTACATAGTAAACATTTCCCGGACTCAGATATTAGCAAAAAAATTAGATTAGGCGAAAAACTTTAATAGTTACTAACATTGCCCCCCCCCCCCCCCCCACTCCGATCCACATATGTATGGCTGGTCAGACCATTTTGAAAAGTTGGCAACCCTAGTTTTTTAACTGGTCTGTGTCTGCAAAACTTCAGTGGAAGGTTTAAGAAAAATTTGAAACGTATTATACTGCTACAAATCTTCGGTCTTGTAGTCTTTAAAACATTCTTCTAGTTGCTGAAGGGTGAAAATATGCTAAATTTTGGTTGCAGATAAATGTTGAGAGTGCAATAACCATGCCATACTCCATATGGTGAAATGGTATTTCCGAAGGCGCATTCCAAGAAAAATAAGGACCTTGGATGGTTGGATGTGATTTTCCTGAAACTTTTAATGTTATATGGATTCTTTATAATCTTTTACATAGAGGAAAACAAAATGAGTACTGGCAGTGAATCCTACTGGTGACCCATCTGCAAAATGAAAGATGGAAATCCCAATCATAAGAACACCTTCCAAGTAATGTCTTTGTTCTCCAGCATTTTCCAAACCATCCTATGTTCACCTTGTGGCAGAGATAACGATCTTTGAGCACTTTGCAGGCTAGTATGGCAGTAGTTCAACAAAATATTGCTTGGTGGCCTAACTTTTCCGCAATTCTTCTGTTAGGATATTTCCCACACTCGTAGTACCCTTTCTTTCAGCCTTATTTGCTGTCCTCTGTATTTTCTAGAAACAATCAAAATGCTTAGTAACAAAGTAAAAGGTATCAGCTTTAAGGATCTTTTTCTTCATCACTACCCCTTCTCAACTGCCATTCAACAACATAAAAATATTGTTTCTTCTGACCTGGTGACCGAGAAGGATCGCCCAATTTTAGTTTGTGAGCTCATAAAACATTTTTGAAGTTATAAATTTTGAAAGTTTGGCAGCTTCATCATCACTGTTAACGGATCCATTAAACATCTTTGATGCAGATAAAATCCTTTAAGACAACTTCTTTCTGCTACAAGTATATTATTATTCTTGAATGGCATTAACTGCAGTGAAAAATATGTGGAGCATATCTATGAATATTGTGAGTTCTTGGAAGAATATTTCAAAATTGAAGTATTAAGATACGAATTTTGTGAGTGCATTTTGGTGTTATACAAATTTTTCTGCAAGAATTTCCTGTAATCTCCTTTTACAACTTATGTGTTCTTAGAATGCATCTTTCTACTCTTTTATTGGCCTGAAATATCAGTTTTGTGAAGGAATTATTGCTTACAACTCGTCATAAAACAAGCTGCAACTAGAGTGAATTTATTGTTTCTAAAGAGAATTTCTTCCTCCCAGTTTTAATTTCTACATAAATAGAAATGATAAGGTCACAAGTGTAAAAACACATTTCGAAGTGGGCATCAATTTGATCAATTGTCTGCTAGATGAGTATAACATATTAGCTAAATTTCGTTTTTTTTAATAAATAACAGCTTGAATGTATTCCATCGTTATGAAATTTTTACTGAAAAATTTTCTTAATTACTATGAAAACTTCCATCTGTTTTTCCTTACAAGAAATTTTAATAAGAGGCCTGTTTATGTTTTCATTTTGGAAATTTTCCATCAAAATGTACTGTAAAATAATTGGTGATTAAAAATTGATGAAAAAGGGTTGTTTACAAATGAGTTACAAACCGAAAAAATTAATATTGTTTAACTTTTTATGTATATCTGAACCAAGCACTACAAATTCATCTATGAGTAATGCTAAAAACGAATTGAATGAATTTGATTGTCTACCCGAGAAAAATAAAAAGACTGGTTTTCTTTGTAGGTATAACAATGAGTATTTAAAATTAGGTTTCATCGTAGGTCCAGGATCAGAAATGTTTTCACTGAAACCTGCAAACCTTTCTCATCATTTGAACTCAAAACATCCAGAATTACAGAATAAACCAGTAGAAAATTTTTTCAATGAAAATGGCAGGAGATGAAATTAAAAACATATTTATTTAAAAAGTCTCTTGTTGTAGAAAAGTTGCTGGTAAGATCTTATTCGGTAGCTTTTCAAATTACCAAATGCAAAAAACCATACACAATTGAGGAAGAATTGATAAAATCCTGTGCTGTAGAAGTACGTTCTGAAGTTTTAGGCACAAAAGCTGGAGACAAAATGAAAACCATAGTATCAATAGTATCATTGGAAAGAGGTTCCAATGATACTATTGGGCACAGGATTTATGTATTATCCTCAGATGTTGAAGACCAGTTGATCCAAAAAGTCTAAATGCTTTGGAATACTGTTAGATGAGTCAAGTGATGTTTCCAATAGAGAAATACTTTTATGCTAGGTACGTTTCATTGATTTTGATCTAGGAGATATGAAGGAAGAATTATTATGTTGCCTTGAATTGCCTTCTCAAACCACCAGCTCTGAAATATTCAAGGTAATAAATGACTACAGTGAAAGTAAAGGTCTGGAATGGAAAAACTGTCAGAATATGCATAGATGGAGCAGCAAGCAAGACTGGCAGGCATTCGGGAGTAGTAACAAGAATTAGGAAAGAAGCTGATGCTGGAATGGTAGTTACACACTACTTCATACACCATTAGCATTTAAAAATTACTTCAAACCTAAATGATGTTTTCATATAGTCAGTAAAAATTCTGAACATAATAGCCAGTGCATTGAATTCATGACTTTTTACTATCTTGTGCGATGAAATGGGTGCTGGTCATGTGCACTTATTACTGCGGTGGATATTGAGAGGAAAAGTTCTAAAAAGATTGTTCGAATTAAGGCAAGAAGCTGAATTACTTTTATGCGAAAAAAGTGCATTTGCTGACTGTTTTGGTGGCAAGGAATGGGCAGCAAAAATAACAAATTTAGCTGATATATTTTCCCTTATGAACAAGTTGAATTTGAGTCTTCAAGGGCATATGCAAACCGTTTTTAAGTTAAGCAATAAAATGGATGGATTTAAAAAAAAGCTAAAACTTTGGTTTAAGTGGGTACGTGAAATAAATTACGAAATGTTTCCCTTGTTTTCTGATTTTGTGGGTTGAGAGGAATTGGACGAGGATCATTTTTGAACATATTGAAGAACTTTCTTAAGCATTTGATGTCTATTACCCACCAGAAGAAGACCCATGAGAATTTATGGATTATCGACCTGTTTGTAGTGCATCAAAACAACAGGCTGATGAATAATGAAGAGGAACAACTAATTGAACTAGCTTTAGATTTAGGATTAAAATCAGCCTTTAACTCGATGGGTGTGACCAAATTTTGAATAAATGTCAAGGTTGAGTATCCAGTACCATATGAAAATGCAATCAAGCTTTTATTGCCATTTTCAAGCATTTACTTGTGCGAAACCACCTTTTAAGCCATGACTGTCATAAATACAAAAGAAAGAAATCAGCTTGATATAGCCCACACACTACTCTTAGCAGTGACCTCTCTTAGCCCAAGAATAGAAAAATTGGTTAGTGAAAAGAAGCAGCAATAATCACACTGATTACCTGAATGAACAATGATATTATTTCAAGAATGTATTCTTTTTTATCAGCAGAGTTAGACAGTATATGTACACACAGGGAACAGATAATATATTGTTTCTTAAACAGAGGCTTGCTTGAAGTTCTGTAAGGTTCACTAAGCATACCTCTAATAATTTGCTAATTCATAACATAGGAGCCAGGCAAGAGGGTCAGAACGTTGGCCAAGGTGAGGGATTTCCACTTTTAAATCGTTAACATTACATTGGTGTAAATGGGAGTAAATTCCATTCTAGAGAAGTTTTTTTCATTTAGAATGATGGCTATGGGAGAGAGAAAGGTTTGGCTGCACTTTGATTGATGGCAAGTATGTATAACAATTAAATTGTTTTAATACTAATATCCCAGAAATTACATTAATTCTTATCAAAATAACATACCATAACTAACATCTATGAATTGAAAATTACATCTATTGGAGTCTGCTTTTTAGAAACGTAAAGTTATTACAAAATGTTTTAATGATCAAGCAGTAAATGATGATAAAACAGATGAAAAATACTGTATGGATGGAAAAATTTCTTTGTTCAAGATCAAACATGATACTCTTATTACAACTTCAAGTTTTTATTTTTAATTAATAATGGAGATAAAAATTATTCAAGTAATTTTCAAACCACACATGAAATTCACATATATCCTTTTAAAAAAAGATATTCCTTTAATTTAGGAATCTATGAAAAATACTAATACGAAGGTTAACTTACCGAAAGTTTCTTGCCATCTTCTGTATTAGAACTTGTCTCTGTAATCATCTCATCTTCCCAAGTGTAGTCTGCAAGCTCATCAATATCTAGTACTTCCTCCTTTACTGTTGACAAATCTATATTTATATGGCTCTCATTGGAGCCTTCGTCACTTTCTATTTCCTTCTTCACGATTATTAATGGAATATTGCAGTTTTGTTCCCCACTCAAATTCGGACTTAAATTAGTTTGGGCAAGGCATGTTCCTTCTGCATCAGATATGTCAATTTTTAATGGATCCTCCAATGCTATGTCACACATAGTATCTAGATCGATTGCAACCATTTGAAGATTCCATTCTTTGTCTTTCTTTTTGCTGGGGATCAAACTGTATTTACAATTTTTAAGTGGATTCATTTTGAGAATTCAGTTCATACTGGGCTTTATGTGGAAGATATTTGGTTTTTGAGCTTCACTATTGATAATTAAATCTCTGTAAGCATAAATGAAATATGAGGTTATAGCATAAATGTTACAAAATTATCCAACAGTATTCATTCTACTCAGCACAAACTTATTATCTGGCCCAACTTGGGAAAAATAATTTTATTTCTCTGTAAATAATATTTAATTGCTTTCCTGCATATAATAATTTGTTTTGTTTTATGCAAATTTAGGAAATTATAGCATTAGAAGGTAACCCATATAGAATAACATTAAATTCAAGAGTAGGTATAGCAAAAGTTATGGAGGATTGACATATTCAGAAGTTTCTTGTGAAAAGCAATGACATGGAGTAGTGGAAAGTGTGACATCGTTTGAAAATAATACATGATATAACTACAAAAAAGTTTCATTTAAAGCTGTTATTAACCCAATCCAATAATAAGCATTTTATTGATAAAGTAATTAACAAAAATATCTGGATGAAATATATTGCAATATGGAAAATATAGAATTACATTATATTTTGCCTATATATTTTGTAAGTTATCATATCAATATCTAAAATATACATTCAAAATTTGAATCTTGCTCAGAATTTTTTTTTATAAAATCCAATTGTTCAGATTTTTTACTATTCGAACAAGCCTTGGATGCGTTCATTCATAATCAGAATTCTTCAGCAATTATTTTAAAGCATCAATACGAATTAAATAGATGAAATGAAGCAATTAAAATTTTTACCTTTAGTTAAATTACTTGCCATTCAAATATTTTAAACCCATGAGAGCATATATACAATAGATTCCCTATGTAAATGGAAACAGTAGTTGTGCATTTGACAATTGTGTCATTAGTGCTTTTTACGAGTGAAAATTAACTTTCTGTCCACACAACACCAATCTGCTGTGCATTTGGAAAGTGAGGAAGGGTATGAAAGAGTCACTTGTGTTCGGCGTAGGGAAGAGTGCTGCTTTACATTGATGAATTCTTCTTTTTTGGAATTTTGTCCTCCGTCGTTATATTTCAATAAAAGAATACTGAGAAATAACACTTCAGTACCTATATTTACAGAGTAAACTTAGTATAAAAGTATCAAAATTCATTGCATCAGTAAAACACTCTTGGATAAATTAAAAACCAAAGACGCAAGTATCCAAAAAATACATCGCATATTAAAAAATTGATATGGTGACCGGAGATGTAATAGAATTTGAAAAATAATCCACTTAGGAGTAAAGATGGATGGATGACACGCACTGCTGTCTCATGCTTATCTGACAAAGCCATTTTCACAGAGTGGCACAACTTTTATATGGTGCACTTAGCAATAATATAATTTATAAGGATGTTGAGAATGAGATGACATGAAAAAGAAGAGCTGAATATGTTAAAACATTCGCCAAAATTATTAAGGAAACATCAAGTGTTTAATGTCAATAAAACCAGATTATTCTGGAGAAAGATACATATCTAAAAAAGAAAAAAGCATGCCTGGATTCAAAGCAGCAAAGGAACAGTTATCCCTACTAAAGCCCCTTCTTGTGTTCCACTCAGAGAACACAAGCTCAAATTTCAAACTATTTAGGTACCAATTTCAAGTAAATTCTAGGTTAAATAGACTTCCAAGGAGGGGTTACAAACCTAACACATATATTACATTAATCCTTATGGAGATATTTGTTTTGAGTACTGAACGAACTCTAGGAATGTAACCTGTTCTTAAGTTGAGGATCGTCTTTACCTGTGACACAATATTTTTAAATTAAATTTTTACTATTATCTTCACAATGAAATAGTAAGATAGTTGCTTCCTTAACCAATATTACAATGTTGTAGTCTGCTGGAAATGCTGCCATAACTTCAGCTTGTTGTTTGCAAGAAAAAAGTAACATTTCAAGGGTGAGCCACCTCATTAATCCCTAGATTTAACTTTCATACTGTATTCCTAATGGTTCATTCAAAAATTTATAATACCATCACAATGTCAATATGGTTTCATTAAGGGAAGATCTACGGAAATGGCAATCTACAAATTCATTAACTCTATATTCTACAGTCGGGACAAATATGAGAATTGAATTGGTATTTTTTTCTGACCTTAGAAAGGCCTTTAATTCTGTAAGCCACAACATCCTGATGAACAAACTTCACCAATATGGTATCGTTGGTGTTATCAACAAATGGATAACAAGTTACCTAACAAATATGAAGCAAGCTGTTACTATTTACTCTCCAGATCGACTCTCTAAATACCATTCTAATTACCTGATAGTGACTAGATGTGTTCCTCAAGGCTCTATCCTTGGCCCATTACTCTTCCTCTTATAAATCAATGACCTACCAACTAGCTTATGTCATGATGATCTCTTTATGGATGATGATATTATGACTGTCTATACATAGTATATTTACGAGTTATTATTGTATGTTAAAGAAAGTCTACTTTGTTTCTTATATATATATATATATATATATATATATATATATATATATATATATATATATAATACAAGGCACAAGGAAGATATGGATCTCCCTTCATGTAGATCGAGCAAAACAAAAAGAAATTTTAGAGTAAATGCCTTAAAGGTTTTTAACAAATTGCCTATGGAAGCTAGGTCAGTAAATGATAAAAACTCAAGAAGGTAATATACAGCTGGCTAAGATCAAAACCTTTTTATACCACTAATGAATTCTTAGAGGATGATTTAACAGGCCTTCAATTTTATTGAATATCAACAAATGTTTCGGTAAATTATACTTAATGTGTGACTATAATTTATGAATTTGTGACAATTTCGCTATGTTTGTTTATATGTATTTTGATATGATCCATTCCTCAGAATGTAGCTGGCTAAGGACCAATAAAAATTATTTATTTAAACACTCCTAGTTCAAATGACATTGACTGTCTTGCTCAACAAGAAATAGATAAAATGGTAAACTGGTGTTTCGATAACAATGTCATTATCAATTATAGTAAATCATCTTATATATACTTTCATCCATGTCAAAGAAAAGATTTAAATCTCCTCTGTATTTACCATAGATAATACCATCCTCCCCTCTTCGACTTGTCAAATTTCTTGGGATATTCATTCATGAATCTCTTGAGTTGGGAAACTCATATTGATTCTGTGCGCTAAGATTGCTTCTGGTTGTTATGTGCTAAGAAGACTTATTGCCCTCACAGATTTAAGTACCTCTTTGGCAGTGTATTCATCTATAGTAGACTAAAAATGTTATTGTTGCCTAGGTTCATTCACATCAGACAGCGTGTCTATTTAAGCTGCAAAAATGGGCAATCAGAATCTTGGTAAAAATCAACAAATCATTTTAAAACTCTTAATATACTAACACTGCACTGGTGGTGTAGTGGTTAGCGTGTCGGCTTTCTATTGCAAAGTTCGGGGGTTCAAACCCCTCGAATGGAGGTTTTATTTATAAAAAAAAAAACTATCATCAGTGCCTGGCAGTAGGCAGCAGTACTGTCAGTATGGTATAGAGCCGAAAACAAATGATGTTGGTTGGGTCTATATCCAATACAGCTGTAGGCGTGATCAGGACGATTTGAACGGCTACAGTACTGCGATGTGGAAAGCAAGAGGGAAACTACCACATTACAATCCCTAGTAAAGATTATATGGTTGGACAATATGAGTTCTCTCGAGGTAAAACAATCCGGAGGTAAAATAGTCCCCCAATCGGATCTCCGGACGGGGACTGCCTTGAGGAAAACATTTGTCGAAAGTAAATTACGAATAGGGACTTGGAACGTAAGAACTATGAGAAAGGCAGGAAAGCTAGAGAACTTGAAAGAAGAAATGAGAAGAAATAGAGTTGACATTATAGGGCTAAGCGAAACTAGATGGGAGGGAGAAGGACAGTTCGACTCGGAAGAATTCACGGTAGTTTATTCTGGAGGAAATAGTGGGGAAAGGGGAGTAGCTCTGGTACTTAGGAATGATATGATGAAAAGCGTGACAAAGATAATAGCAACGAACGATAGACTGATGGCAATAAAGCTAAAAGCAGTCCCAGTGGACATGCTGATAATCCAGGTATATATGCCAACGTCAGCTCATGACGATGAAGAAATAGATGAGATCTATGAGCAAATTAATGAAATTTACGAAGAAGACGGAAGAGGAAAGGTAAACTGCATAATAATGGGAGATTGGAACAGCATAGTCGGAGAAGGACAGGAAGAAAATGTTGTCGGGCAATACGGACTTGGAAAGAGAAATCGAGGAGGGGAAAAACTCGTAGAATTCTGCATCAATAATGACCTTGTAGTGACTAATACATGGTTCAAAAACCATAAACGAAGGTTATACACATGGAAAAGCCCAGGAGATAGAATGAGATGCCAAATAGATTACATCCTTGTAAAACAAAGATTCAGGAACAGCATAAAGAACGCCAAGGCATTGCAAGGAGTGGACATTGATTCAGATCACAGCCTTCTAATAGTTGACGTGAGTACAAAGCTCAAACAAATAAGAAAAACGAGAAGAGAAAGACAGACCTGGGACCTAGAAAAACTGAAAGAAAGGCAGGATGTAGTCAGCATGAAGTTGGAAGATAACCTAAGGAAGTTGGAAAACAAACCGAAGACCGTTGATATAGAATGGGATGAAATTAAAACCAGTATCAAGGATACCTTGGATAAAGAGATTGGAAAACAAGAGAAGAAAATCAGAAAACCATGGATCACGAAGGAAATGCTGGAGAAAATGGATGAGAGACGAAAATGGAAAAACGTTAACAGTGAAGAAGGTAGAGCCAACTATAGGCGTATAAACAATGAGTTGAGAAGGGTAACAGATAAAGCTAGAGAAAACTGGATAAAAGGAAAATGTGATGAAATAGAACAAATGGAGAAGTTAGGACGGTACGATATGATGTACGCTAGGGCACTGGAATTAGAAGATAAGAAGTCTAATGGAATTTGTGGTAAAGGAATTATGAATACGGATGGGAAGATAGTCTCAGAAACAAAGGATGTAGCACAGGTATGGGAAGAATACATTAAGGAATTATACGGCAAACAGGCAGGAGAGGTGAAAATAGAACTGGAAAATGAGAAAAACATTGAAGAAGACAACTTAGGACCAAGTATTATGGAGAGCGAAGTAGAAAAGGCGATAGTGGAACTAAAGAAGGGGAAAGCCACGGGCAGCGATGGAATACCGGCTGAGATACTTAAAGTCATAGGATCAGAAGGACTAAAAGCGATCACGAAATTAATTAATAAGATTTACGACACGGGAGAATGGCCTCAGGATTTCCTAGAAGTAACAATGATCCCTCTAAAGAAGAAGCCAAAGGCAATGCAGTGTAAAGATTACAGAACTATAAGCCTTCTGTCACACACATCGAAGATCATCACGAGGATTCTTAATAAAAGGCTGGAGAAAAAGGCAGAAGAAATAATAGGGGAAGATCAATTCGGTTTCAGAAAAGGACGAGGAACTAGAGATGCTATAGGAGTAGTTAGAATCATATCAGAAAGGGCAATAGAATACAGTCAAGATATCTGCGCATGTTTCGTAGACTGGCAGAAGGCCTTTGATAGAGTAAATTGGGTAAAGTTGATGAAGATATTAAAGGATATAGGTGTAGACTGGAAAGACAGGAGATTGATTAGGAATCTATATGAGAATCAAGTTGTAAAGGTTAGGTTTGAGAATGTGGACACCTGCGGAATAAATATCGGTAGAGGAGTAAGACAAGGCTGCTGCCTATCGCCAACCCTATTCAATATATATGGAGAAAGTCTAATGCAAGAAGCTTTAGAAGGCACAGGGGATTTCAAAATTGGAGGAAGGATTATAAGAACAGTAAAATACGCAGATGATCAAGTACTTCTAGCAAGAAAGGAAGAGGAACTACAAAAAATGATAAATAGACTAGTGATAACAGGTAGAAAATACGGTATGGAAATAAATACAGAAAAATCCAAGGTCATTCGAATATCGGGTAAAGAAGAGAATCTGAACATAACTATTGGGGGAAAGCCATTAGAACAAGTTTCAGAATATAAATACCTTGGAAGTATCATAACACGAGAGGCAAAATGTACGGATGAGATCAAAACTAGAATAGGAAAAGCAAAAGCGGCTTTCAGGAGAAAGAAACAACTACTTACAGGGAATATTAGGGAAGATATCCGCAAGAAGTTGATAAAATGCTACGTATGGAGTATAGCATTGTATGGGGCAGAAACATGGACGCTAAGGAAAAATGACATCAAATACTTGGAAAGCTTTGAAATGTGGACTTGGAGGAGAATGCTGAAGATAAAATGGACAGATAGGATGAAAAACGATGAAGTGCTACGAAGAATAGGAGAGAAGCGAATGATTATACAGACTATCAGAAAGGAAGGCTAACTGGGTTGGACATTACATGAGGAGAGAGAGTATGATTAAAGACGTGTTAGAAGGAAAACTAGATGGGAAAAGGGAAAGAGGTAGGAAAAGGTATCAGCTGATAGACGATTTGAAAGGGAAAGAGAGTTATCAAGATATAAAGAGGACAGCGGAAAATAGGAGTATATGGAGAACCAGGTTTAACCATGAATAATCACGGACCTGTCTACGGACAGACTACCTATGATGATGATGATGATACTAACACTGCCCTTAGTTTACTTGTATTACACTGTCCTCTTTGGTGCTGAAAATTATAACCTACTGAATTTAGAATTCAAAGGCGATTTCCATTGTTACAACACAAGAAGAATGATTTTAGAAAAAATGTCCATAATTTGAATCTGTTATCTCATAAGCCAGCATATCCAGGTTCCAATTTTTTAAATAAACTCCCAGTTCAGCTAAAAAATATTGTAAATCATAAGTCGTTTAAGACAAGATGTTGTTAACAAATGCTTCGATTCGGTTGATGAATTTTTGTTTGCATGAAATTATCGCTGTTTTATTATAGTTTATATTATTTTTATTCTAAAGTTCTTATTTTATTTTTTGACCTGTGCCGCTCTTTTTTACAAACTGGATCCCGGATTAATAAATTATTATTATTAGTCTGAAATACTTGAGGTTTTTCAAGGAAAAGAAGAATGACATTAGCTTCATCGCATCTTATGCTGATACTTACAGGTTTCCGTATAAAATCTGACCAACTGACTTTTGTATTGCATGGTTTTCGCCAAGGATTTTCAAAATGTGCGTACTGCTACTCTAGAAAATACAAAAATTATACATTTCTTACTAAGTTCAAGTTTAATTATAATTCCACATTTTTCCAGATAGTAAATTAAAATATATAGCTTTATCTGCGTCTTAGAATAAATAACAGTACATTCACGTATTTACTTGTACTTGACACTACAGAACTAATTCTGCATCTGTCGGTCTTAGTCAGCTGTGAAGCTGAAATAAAAGACGTTCAAAATGTTTCATCAGCACCTCAGCACATTAAGAACATCAACAACGCTGTGCGCCATACTAACATGTGGACGAGGCTGAAAGTGGGCCTTTAGATGTATTAAAACTAAACTTATGGAAACAGTTATAGTCTCAGCATTATTGGCGTTGAAGATATTTTATCATTCGAAACCTTTACCCAGAAACGGCGATTTTTGTACATGTCTGACGGGTTTTTCCAACGTTGATTTAAGAAACACAGCAAAATGCCGAAAGAACAATTTAGAGAGACCGACTGCATTCGTAAAATGTACGTATGTGCACATATTACTGATGATTTATTTTAGATTAAAAACTACTTGGTATTGGTTTAATTTTGCAATTATTTTAATTCCAGCTCTCATGTATCATTTGGGCTTCAAAGTCCCCAGGAGATGCAGCAGCAAGCACATATTCATGTGGTTGCGAAAAGCTTGTACAATCAAGACATACAGAGAACACCAATAGCTTTTGGAGTTTTGGATAGAAAAATGGTCTGATTTGAGTGAACTTCCTATTTCAAATAAGACATATTAACGAGTTGTGCTTAGATTCTATCTTGCATCATATGGAAACGCCTTTTATTTTTTCTTGTTTTCAGGGCACTAGTCAAAAAAATTCAAACTGTATGACCTGTGGAAAAGGTCTAAGTGATTGTGTTGGTCACTTTGGTTATATAGATTTGGAATTACCTGTATTTCATGTTGGCTATTTTCGTTCGGTCATTAACATTCTTCAAACAATTTGTAAGGTATGTACGATAGGTTGGAATTAACCTAAAATAAATAAAATCGCACTATTCATTCATATTTATTTATACATGTTTTATTCAAAATCCATAGGCATGTTCTCATGTGCTGTTGCCTCCATTAGAAAAGAAAATATTCAAGGCAAAAGTGAAAAACCAAGATATTCCATATTTAGTCAAGAAAGCAATTCGTAAAAAAATACAAGACAAGGCAAAGAAAGTCAATATATGTCCCTATTGTAAGCAGCACAATGGGGTTATTAAAAAATTTGGAATGCTTAAAATTGTACATGAAAAGTATCGGCATGTCAAAAAGGGTGATAATATAATGAGTGAGGTTATTGGTAAGTATAATTAAGATAAAATCATTAGCATTATTATAAATCGCATAGAAATTACTATTTTATTATGCTTATGAGATCTTTGTAATATATTTTCCATCTTATTTACACAATGTGTGATTTCTTACGTAAAAACGTTCTTACAATTGATGCCCTTCAAGTATTTCAAATTCATAATCATAAAACAGCAAAAACTACTATTATTTAGATGTTAAAATTATCTGATATTTGTTTTTGTTCCATTTGCTCTAAATATGTTATTCTTATTGATCTTTTGTTTGATACTAACTTTAATGAAGATGCATTTTGTCTATTATCTAAATAAGATCTTTTGATTTGCCTTTGTATTTTTGTAATTGGGTTGATAATATTATTTGCTCTATTTCATTCTGCCTTAAGGGCTTCTGTAAAGGTATAGGTACAGTTGACATTTTTGAAAAGTAAAGTCGGAGGGTTTGGTGAGATGTGCGGCTAGTAAATCTTTCCCTTGAAAAGTTATCCTCACACCAAATTAAGTTTTTATTTTTATCATCGGTTTTGCTGTTTCCTGTGTATATGAGATCAGAGCCATCTCTAAGACCCGCGGGGCCCTGGGCGAAAGGGTTGCCGCGGGGCCCCCTATTTATACAAATCAAATTTCTCATTTAATTACAATTTTATAATTGTTTTCAAGTTTATGTTAGTTTTTCTCCTAAAATACAGTAGGTGAAATATATTTTTAAAACCATTAATTGTTTAGGTTTGCACAGATTAAAAGAACAATAATTAGTACATTACAATTTTAAATGTTTATTTTTATAGCTTTAATATGCGCAAATCTGTCGATAATTATTGATTTTTCAATCTTATCAACTTGGAAATTGAAAATTAATGAGAAAAGTATACGAGTATATATAAACAGTATACGAGTAAACGAGCACCTATCTCCTCTTCTCGAGACAATTTCTCGAATACAATTTCTACTATAGCTCCTTATAGATGCGGGGCCCTCATAGGCACTGGGCCCTGGGTGACTGCCCACCCAGCCCCCCCTTTCAGACGGCTCTGTATGAGATGATACTTCATAGTTTTATTTTCATATGTAGAAGATTCAGAATGGAAAGGAGGTATCTAAGAAAAAATGAGGTTTAATTCAATGATGAGAAATATTTTATTTATTTGGGTTACAGGCCACAAGTAAATTAGCATATAAAACTTCATAAATATATCTTTTATTTTTTAAATTTATCTTCTCGTGTAGAACAAATAAAGAATCAAATTTGAATGCCAAGTTGGGAGTTGGGATTCTAAACTCTTTAAGTCATTGAATGATGAGTAGTGTATGGCTCACTGAATTGATAGGTAGTTTGAAAGATGATGTGATGTGAAATATTGTACTTATTTCTTCCAATTATTATTGTGTGCATTTTTTTCATATCACTTAATATTAGCCATTTTTTTTCAAAAGATCACTTATGTACATATTTGGTTTGTCTGGCCATCTGTTCGGGCAATATCTCTTGAATCCTTCAATTTGGAGAAGCCAAATTTTCAGGATAGGGCAGTGTACAAATTTGGTGGATCTAGAAGCAGCTACAGATGAATAAATAATCAATGTATTTTTCCAACCCCTTAGTTTGATTTCGATCCCCACAAGAAAAGCCTGATATCGGTGCAGGGCATTATAAAGTTGCATTTTAAAATTAGTTGAAATTAAGATATACATGAACAGTTCTATAGCTAAAAGACAAGTTTATATTTTTTTAAAACAGAATTCAAATGTGTTGACAATTTCTTTAATCCAAAAAAGAGGAAAAAATTTCTGATTTTTAACAATGGGAAATAAAACTGCCGTAGCAGTGATTCCACTGATTTTAATTGGGGAACATATTATTACATAGCATTTATATACTTCTTTTAAAGGGATTTTATAGACTATATTCTGAGGCTGTCAATCTCAACCTAAGATATAATCTTATGATGATGTCATTCTAAAACAAAAAAATCACCTTATGTCATTCACTCTGCAATTCCTCCCTCACTTGTTCCTCATTATGTTACTACTTCACTCAACATTAACAGCTGTGGAATAATTCAAGAATGATTTTAACCAGCTTATGGTTTTTCTGAAATAAATTGTTCTGGTAGCAAGATGGAAGGTTTAGGAAATGATTTATTATGCATGTGTGCATATAGCTTAAACTGAAATTTAACATTTGAGAAAGAGAAAAATTCTGTACTTGACCTGGGATCAAACGTGAATCTACCGCTTGCTGAGTAGGTGATTTAACTAACTAATCTAAGTAGTAAACCTTCAACATAAATTTCCTCGCATTCATTGTTCAGATAGCTGAACTGTTTTGAATATAGGCTTCACATTAATCATCCATTGCTTAAAGATTTCAGCTGCAAATTAAACCCTTTGACATCTTTAGTTCCCTGCACCCCTTTGTCCTATAGGTTTGAATATATGTTGGAAAGTCTTAAGCCCATTGATGATGCTGCTTTAGTCAAAAAAGTTGGTAAAATGAAATTGTACTTTATATGAAATATGCAATTTCCTCTTTTGGTGAAGCTGTTGACTTTGTCCACAAAATACTGTTTGCATAGAAAATTTGCATAATTTTTCTAATTTTTAAATATTTTAATTTCTTTTATAACACATTTTACTTTTTATAGCTGAATTTTCTGAAGCAGTGGAGACCAACCCAGAGATAGACTCTGTATTGCCAAATGCATCAGCCCACATACTCAACCCATTAGAAGTGTTACAGCTGCTGGAAAGAATACCAGATGAAGATGTACCATTGCTTCTCATGCATCCAGACAGTGGACGACCTCAGGACCTCATCCTTCAGAGATTGCCTGTTCCTCCTTTATGCATCAGACCATCAGTTGTGTCAGATGTCAAAATGGGAACGTGAGTACATATGCTCTTAAATTTGCATTGGTGAAGTTGATGCATGACTAGTTCAAGAACAAGCGCTTAAAAAATACTTGTCTCAGATATATCCATTAGCCGCAACAAGGTTGTAAAAATTCATTTACTGGTGCAATATGAAAATGCATGTTTTATTTATTAAACTTTATTTAGAATTGCAAACTTTAAATTTTTTTATAAATTCATTATTATAATTATATGATATAAAGTAATTTATGTAATAATTAATCTAAAATTTGATGTGGCCACCACATGACTTTCTCCATACCTGTAATTTTTCTAAAAATTCCAAATAGATTAAATGATAATAAATATTTTAAGGAACTAAGATAAAAATTTAAAGACTACAAAGAACACAAATAAACTCAAACCATAGCCTTCTGATATTGGATATAGCCCTGGAACTCCAACAATTAAGAAAATAAAAAGGAGCGTTACAAAGAGGTAACTAAGTGTAAAGTGTTCACAATAGTCGCTGGTAGGTGGTGTGGTGGTGGCAGCTAAAAAATTAGTTTTTAAAATATCTCTTAAACAATGCATTATGCCGAATGTGCATTTTGGTGCCAAAGCAGCCATCTTCAGAGGTAATTCGCCAAAAATAGATTCTATACTAGCATATGTTTTCTTTTAGAATCTATTTTTGGTGAATTACCATTGAATACAGTTGCTTTTAGCTGAAATGTGCATCTGGTTTTTATGACCTTGTTGTGTCTATTGAAGATACCTGAGACAAGTATTCTTAAGTGCTTGTTCTTGAATTTTTTCAGTCATAAGTTGAACTCAATAATTCCGTATTGAATGACTGTAGTGACTAACATATTTGTAGTTGTTAATAAGGTAGGAGACATTACACAATCAGTTTCAATTTTCTGAATAGCAAGAAATGAATTTGGATGCTTGTTTTGATTCCATACTGAAAGTTGGTGCAGAAGTCAACCAATGCTTCTTCATATAGGTGCTGCATTGTCTCATTAATGTATTTTGGTGCATGTTTTATGATTATTACAGTAATATGTTTACTTTAGGTCTTGAAGCTATATGAGATTGTTGTATGAATAATTGTTTTAATTGACTATATTAGTGTGCTATATTGCTGTTTTTGTTTGCATGAATCTTAAGTGTAACTACATGAAATGAAATATTTTTTCTGAATATTTTGTTTTAAAATCTTGGGTGCATCTTATAGGCCAGCAAATACTGTATATCCTGTCATTTTAACACATTTTGTAATTTAATATCGAAAGTAGATTTTCTTAAAATTAAATGCTTCCCTTGTATGTTTTTGTATAGAAATGAAGATGACTTGACCATGAAATTAACGGAAATAGTGTTTCTTAATGATGTCATCGTGAAGCACCGACAATCAGGAGCCAAAGTCCAAATGATCAATGAAGATTGGGATTTTCTTCAGCTGCAGTGTGCTCTGTATATAAACAGTGAAACATCTGGAATACCTTTAAGCATGCAGGTACTGAACCTGTCTGTGTATCTAAAATAAGTTATTTTTTTTAACACTTTTCATTTTTAAGCATAAATTATCTGTAAATTTCAGCCGCGTAAGCCTAGCCGTGGATTTGTTCAGCGTTTGAAAGGGAAGCAAGGTCGTTTTCGTGGAAATTTGTCTGGTAAAAGAGTTGACTTTTCCAGCAGAACTGTGATATCTCCAGATCCAAATCTGAGGATAGACCAGGTCAGTGTCGATGCAATTGTTAGCACTATTAAACTTGTTTCATTGCTCCTATGATTCATTTTCTTTTGTTTTTTATTCAGGTTGGAGTTCCTGTACATATTGCCAAAATTCTAACCTATCCTCAGAAAGTTAACAAAGCAAATATAGAATTGATGAGAAAATTAGTTATGAATGGGGTTGACACACATCCTGGTGCAAATTTTGTGGAAATTCAAGGCACTGCATTCAAAAAATTTCTCAAGTATGGTAACAGGAAAAGAATTGCGCAGGAGTTGAAGGTACATCTTTAAATTTTAAGATATTGGCTATTTGCTCTTTGGTTTCTCATCGTCATTGCAGTACTTAATCTTTTCGAAAAAACTTTCAGCCTGGTGATATTGTTGAGAGACATTTAATGGATGATGATATTGTGTTATTTAATCGACAACCAAGTTTGCACAAGCTCAGTATCATGTCTCATCGTGCCAAAGTTCTGGAACATAGAACATTTAGGTGAGATGTTGTGTTTATTCCACTGTTAGGTAATATAAGCTTTCTCTCACAAATTAAAAATAATATTGCTGATTTTTAAATGGCTTTTAGGATGAAAAAGAACCTTTTAAAAAATATATTTTAAGAAAAAGTCGTGACTATGTTGAATTAGAAGCAATTTAAATATTTTGTTTTAATTTTATGAATAATGTATTTGTGTGTGCTATAAATTATTGATTTCATTTATGTAGACTCTTATCATTTACAGCTGGTTAAATTGCAAATTTTTTAAATAAATCTTATTATCACTCATTTTGAAATTTTTAATTACTTTTGTTAGGCTTGGTTTGAGGTAAACATTGCAATTTTCATTACTGAGAGATCAATTCCCTAAAATTATTGAGATGATGAAAACATTTTATCAGTATTCAATGTAGAAAGTATTTTGATGGACATGGAATTACTTAATAAATTTTAGTCAACACCCTAAAAATTTTTGTGTCAAATTCAATTTTAAATATCTATGTTTTGAATATTTCATAAGAATGCATTTTGTAATACGTATTTACTCATGTACCCCATGCACCCCTATTTTTGGGCCGGTCCGGAGGGGAAAAAATTAATTTAAGCAGGAATATGTTTAAAAAAATAAAATGTGGTCTTAAATGGTTCCCATTCCCTGAAACAAGTTTCACACTAATTAATTATCTTGACTTCAAAATTCAATTCAAAAAGAAAATTCACCGATCCGCGATAGATTCCGAGATGAGAATTAGCTCTCTCTCCCCCCTACTAGGTGACATAATTTATTGGATTATGCCAATACTAGCAGAAATCTCCTCATCTTTGATAGTCTTCTTTTCTCTTTACCTCTTAATAGTATTTAATGTAATATTTTGCAACTTCATCCACAATTTACCCTGTTTTGAGGTAATATCAAAGATAACTTTGCCATATTATGCACTTTATCTTTAATAAAATAACGCACCGATGTGGAGCTTCATATATTGCTTATTTTTTATGTAATATGACGCTCAGCATCGATAGCCTGTACAGTAAGGTCCTCTCTTGTACCGGCGGCGGACTGTGGACCGGCAGCATACCGGTCGCAGTGGTTGAGAAACCCTGACCTAAACGTTTGTTGATTGCATAGATACGCGTATACTTCGTAGAATTTAACGTCTTCTGCATATATAGACGTAGATGCAATCATATTGCAGAAAATTTACTATTGATAAAATTTATATTGGTCAGAAAACCCGTGTAAGATGCGCACTCCCTTTTTTCGCCAGCGTTCCAGGTAAAAAGGTGCACGGGTACACGAGTAAATATAGTACAACTTTCTTTTTCATAAAATGTATTCTCTTCAGGTTCAATGAATGCGTGTGTAACCCGTACAATGCTGATTTTGATGGAGACGAGATGAACCTTCATCTTCCTCAGACTGAAGAAGCCCGTGCTGAAGCTCTTATTTTAATGGGAGTAAGTCGATTTTTAAGTTCATGCTTGTTGGGTAATATTCCTTAAAATTTCCAGAACAACATTCGTGTATGTACCATAGTTCATTTCAGAAAGTGTTTCATAACAATGCTATACTGTATTCTGCATTTATTTAAACTATTGCAACTAGACCCTTCTTTGGTAATTTTGCCATCAAAGCTTTCAATTCCTTGTTATTTTTATCTCCTCTCAATGTATTTGCAGCCAGTGATTTACAAGTATATGGTGAAAAATGCTTCATTATATATTGCTGCTTCTTACATATGATATAACATATATCAGGATAATAGTTTAGGCAATTCCAGATAAGCTGGAGACTTGTATATATATATAGATCGAATGTTATTTAACCCTCTCTGATCCAAAGTGGCCAAAACCGTCCAAGACTGATTCTACCTAATGTACCAAAGCTGCCGAAACCGACTTAAAGCAGACTTATTGCCACATCCCACCTTAGTCATCACTTGGGAACAGAGTTATCACCTTTCTGTGTTTTAGGACTAGTGTCTGGGTTCCCATATCAAGAGTAAAATTCTCTGGTTCAACACAAAAATGGTTGAAATTGGCATTATGTATTGCAATTATTTTTTTAATTTGTTGCTGTGAATAAAGGTTTCATCCATGAATGCCAGCATTATACAGTAAACCTGGGAGCAGGCCTGGATGAAAGAAATAGGATGAGAGTCAAGCTAGAAAAGGCAGAAATATGAGCTTTGACAATAAAGTAACCAGGCTGATTCCGTAAAAAAATATTTTATCTCTAACTTTGGATGGGTGTGATCATCTTCAAAGTGCTCTACTTCTGACTTAATATACATATCCCATTCCTGAAAACATTGCTGGAAATCGTTTTCTGAAAGCTCGTTCAGTATTCTCGTCACATTGCACTGAATGTCTTCAGTTGATTCAAAATGAGATCCTCTCAAGTGGTATTTCAGTTTTGGAAACATAAAAAAAGTTGCATGGAACAAGATCAGGCAAGTATAGTGGATGTTCTAACGCTGGTATTTTTTTGGCCAAAAGTTGCCTTTCCATAAGAGCTGTGTAGAAAGGCGGATTCTCATGATGCGAAATTCACTTGTCTGTCCAAGACTCAGTGTTTGTCATTGAATGCGCTGCAAGAAACATTCCCATAGCTGAAAGCAGAATGCTTAGTTGACTGTTAATGGTGGAGGAACATATTTGTAGTTGACAATTCCTTTGATATCACAAAAGCAGAACAGCATGGTTTAGAACTTCAATTTTGACGTGAGCGCTTTTTCGATCTAGGAGACGTTGGACTTTTCTATTGGAGACTTTGGCATTTTGTTTCTGGGTCATACTGGAAGACCTAAGAAGACCCAGTGACTATTTTTTCCAAATGCCAAGTTCTTACAAAAATTATTCCTGAAATGTCTGAATGTATTCCTTTTCTTCTCTGTTTTTTTCTCATTACTTAGAAGTTTCAGCTCCATCTTGGCACAGACTTTCTTCATGTTCAGATTTTGGGTCAAAATCAATCGAACGGTTTCTCTATTCAAGTTCATTTCTGCTAACTTCCGAGCAGTCACTTGATCATTTCTCATCATTCAAGTCATTTTTCCATGCTTGAATCTGTCCTTGAAGTGACCAGATTGTCCTTCAGCTTTAACAGCATCCCTTCCTTCTTGAAATTTTTTAACCCCCACAAAAACCTGTGCTCTACACATGGTTCCTTCTCCATAAACTTGTTGTAGAATTTTGTAAACGTCTGTGGCATTTTTCTCTTAATTTCACTAAATATTTAATGTTGATTCTCTGTTCCAACAATTTAGTATCACCCATTTTTTTGACAAAGGGACAAAACACTGCTTCAATAAAATGCTTACTAACACTAAATAAACTGAATCCAATGACAAATGGAGAAACCTCCTAATAACCACAAAAAATAATAAAAAGGAAGTACTCAGATACACACCTGTTTAGGGCAAGTATGTGAGTACTTCCTTTGTATTATGTTTTATGGTTATTAGAAGGCTTCTCCATTTGTCATTAGTTGTAACCATAGGGCTCTGATATTTACCTTAAACGACCATTAGTCACATTGGGGTGTATTACACCCCACACATTTTGTTTACTTTGTATCTCTGAAAGGTCTCAATGTAAACATTTGACTTTCTATGTACCTTTGAAGGACACATACCTATTATGTTTTATTACCTCAATGCTCAGTTTGAACCAAGTAGTCAAGTGAAAAAGATTGCTCAACTCTGCCTGGGGTGCAAAACACACCAAGTGACTGCTAAAGTAACTATTTTAAACTTTGTGTAATTTTTACAATTCTTTTTAAATGGACTCAAGTGAGATAGAATTGGCCAGAATTCGTAGTCTTTTAGACAAATTCAATGCTGGATTGGATGGGGATAATAATTCTGAAGATTCAGAAGTTAAAGCAGATCACATCTCGGAGAGAGAACATTACTGACTGAGCAAAATGGAAATATTGATAAAGAGGTAGGCGATGATGATGTACTCCGTTGTGCACAGATCAGTATTTCAGTTGGAAAGGATGATACAAAGTGGAAAAAGGAAGTAATATATAAAGGTATAGTTCATTTGTTAAAAATATCTTCGAATTGTCATTCAATGTAAAAGTGAGAATAATTAATAACATATTCTTTAGAAATATTTATTTACTCATCAAAGACAACAGGAAATGGTTCAACATTGTGTTACAAATTGAAATTGAAATCACCAAACTAATCCAAAATTTTTGTGCAATTTTAAAAATTTGGGATGTTTTCCACCCCATGTGACTGGCAACGTTACAAAATGTGACGCCCATAATGACGGGTTCAGTTGAATCCAACAACTATACATATATATATAATTATATATATATATATATATTACACAATGCTGACTCATCATGTCAGATGATGCAACATTCACCACCTCAACAGCGTAACCAGATGTTGCTCAAAAAATCAGTCTGGTTACTTTATTTTTAGACCTCATATGTACTAAACTGAATTTTAGCATGACTAGAAAGGTGTTTCTTAATTTTCTAAAACAATTTGAGGGAACTGAACTATGAAAATGTTTCCATAAGCAACAAAACATGTACTTTTAAGGAAAGATAAAAGATTCAAGTACAAAATATGCCATTTCGCCATTTGTTAGTCACATTTGTATCAAAACTACTTAGCTCTTGTACATTAATCATTTAAAAACAACAAAAAATACTTTACTTTTTTTACCTATGAAAATATCCAGGTCTGATGAATTTGTAATGGCAACCTTGGCTGGTAAATATGAATTATTTGTTAGCATTGAGATTGCTTATACCCAATGTATACACTTCTCTCCCATCACACACTAAAGTGCTGAATCTATAAATGCTTAGAAAACATTAATTTTTTCAACAATAATCCTCAGTTATGACCAAGGCTGGTCCAAGTGAAGATGTCAGTGTGAAAGAAGTGAACAGAGAAAATTCTTTTAGTAATTATGAAAGTTCTAGTGTTTTGTAGCTATCAGATCTTTTATATAAAAGGGCTAATTCAAGCGACAATGATTTGCAGTGGTGTAGTGGTTAGGATGCTGGCTGCTACTCACCTGCTGCTTGAAAAGGCATCGGGTACGAATCCTGTGCGAGTAGGATTTTTCCAAGGTCGCCCGGCCCTCTGTTTATGTGGTTTGAGGAGACTGCGCAAATTCAGCTGTTCCATCCTTCGGAAGGGATGTTAAGCTGTTGGCCCCCCTGGCGTTCTTCGTAAGAGCAGGCAAATGCTGGCACCGGGTTTCCATCCTCCCTTCCCCGGCTATTCATTGTACTACCTCTGAGATACCCACTGTGCGTAGGACAGAGGTGAATTGGCTGGGCATTCAAATTCAAATGATTTGGAAAAAGAAATCACACAATCTATAGTCAATTCTACAGTTGGCAACGATCTATGTCTTACACCAGGAAAGAGGAGTATAAATGAAAAACTAAACACACTTCAAGAAAGGAAAAATTATACTAAATAATATGCTATTCAATAAAAATTTATTAAAGATTTGAATAAGATAAATAAAATCTTTCTTGAATTATTTTTAACTTAATGAGATGACGTTCTTATAGCCTGCCATTAGCAAAATAATGCAGTCAAAACTTGGGATATTGGACATTTAAGTTCAGACCAGATTAAAGTAATTTATTTGCTAATTGTAATCTTTATTTATTTTTAAATGGCTCATAGTCTCCATTTTTTGCATATTCCATTGAAGTTGAGGAGTACATGTGTAAGTTGAAGAGTACATGTGTATCATCTCTTGTCATTTTATCTCTTTCTCCAGAATAAATCAAATATGGTAACACCACGAAATGGAGAATTACTGATTGCACCAACGCAAGATTTTATCACTGGAGGTTATTTGTTAACTCAGAAGGACGTTTTTCTTGACCGGGGTCAAGCATCACTTCTTGCTGCATCCTTATTAGCTGGAGATGACACAACTACACGGATTGATTTACCCCCTCCTGCAATATGGAAGGTATTTTATAGAATTTGTCTTTGTTGACCTTTTAGCCACTGCTTAGTGTTTATAGGAATTGAGTGTTGCTTATTGTATCCTTTGCTCTAACGTTATTTCTTTGATCAGAATTATTATTATTTTCCATGTTTTTAATGATATGTATTTGAAGTCGAGCCTCTCATTGTGCATTTATTTTTATTCTTACATGGATTTATTTTCTTTATATGACTGCAAGCTTTTCCTCAAATTTGTTTACTTTTGTTATTTTAATTATGGTGCTGTAGAAAATGTGTATATATTACCTTTATAGATTTTATATTAAGTAATATCTTGATACTAAATATACCTGTGTTGAATCCAATTGATTAATTTTTTACATTTCTTCAAAGCCGTCAGCTCTATGGACTGGAAAACAAATATTCAGCCTAACATTAAGGCCCAATCTAGATTGTCCAGTGAAAGCCAACTTAAGAACAAAAGGTCGAGCCTACACTAACAATGAAGAGCTGTGCAAAAATGACTCCTGTAAGTGGTTATTGTTAGATAAGCATTGTTCACTACTGTTCTTATTGTTTAAAGCCATAATCATTGTATCAACTTTTCCTTGAAGCTGATGATGTGTTTATCGGTTATTAAAATATATATCTGAAAAACAAAATATTTAAATGATTACTATTATCATCATTGAATATTACCTTATTTAATTAATATTTGGGTGCTTTTTTCTTGTTTTGCATTACTATTGAAAAAGATTTAGTATTATTATCACTAATATAATTTCTAATTGCTTCAAATGCTTTTTTTATTCCTTTATTTGTAGTTAGCATGTTTTTATTCCACATACAGTAATGATTTCTCTTTTCCAATTCTTGCAGTTGTTGTCATTCGCAACTCAGTTCTTCTTGCTGGAGCAATGGATAAGTCAACTCTTGGCTCAGGCTCGAAGAGTAATATTTATTATGTTCTTCTACGAGACTGGGGAGAAGATGTTTCAGCCACGGCCATGTGGAGGCTTGCTCGTATGGCCTCTTATTACCTCATGAATAGGGGGTTTTCCATTGGAATCGGTGATGTCACTCCTAGTATAGGACTTCTGAAGGCTAAACAAGAACTTTTGCATGCTGGGTCAGTAACTTTTTATATTTGTCAAATTTTGAGATGGATCAAAATTTTAAGTTTAAAAAAATTTGGCTTCCTAACCTTACTTGAAATTGGACACATTTACTCAAGTAGGTTGTTATAAAAATTGTTAAGATATTTTTGTGTTCTCTTTTGTTCATATAGCCAAAATTATGCTAAGAACTTTCAGTTTATTATTTTAAACAGGTTTTTAAACAAACAGCTACAGATAATCTATTTGTGTGGAAATTTTCTATAAATTATGACTCCAAGTTTATTTTGTAGTGTACAATGGAAATATACCTATGAAATTTACATTATAAGTTAATCATGAAGTATTGAATGATTGTTCTTGCTTCGTAGCTATTCACAGTGTGATGAAAACATCAAACAATTGGAAAGTGGAAGGCTCCAAACACAGCCTGGATGTTCTGCTGAAGAAACGTTAGAAGCTCTAATCTTAAAGGAGTTGTCTGTCATTCGAGATTTAGCTGGGAAGTCATGTCTTAAGGAATTGCATCATAGCAACAGTGCACTTATTATGGCCTTAAGTGGTTCAAAAGGTAATTTAAGGAGTATAGTGATGTTTTCATGTCCTTTTAACTGCATAATTTGGTAACATTTTATTAGTTGTTGAATTGTCAATTTTGATTTCTGATTTCATCGTTTACAGGTTCCTTCATTAACATATCCCAGATGATAGCATGTGTCGGCCAGCAAGCTATCAGTGGTAAGCGAGTGCCTAATGGTTTTGAAGACAGAGCTTTACCACACTTTGATAGACATGGTAAGAATGATTTGTATTACTTTTTTAGGTATTCTGTTTTCATTGACAAAACATGGAAAAACATTTTTTTTAATTGCAATTATATGCATTTTTCTGAAGTAACTTCATACTCTAATCGGTTAGATTTATTCTTATAATGAGGATATCATTTGATGGTAGTTTAACAATCCCTTTGTCTTTACAACTTTATCGTTTCTCTTTTACTGTTTTGAATTTCATATGCTTTCAAAGAGACATTAGTTAAATGTACCTTGTGATTTGATTTTAAGTGTGATTTAATGATGTATTGTAGGATTGGTCTCTACATTTCAAGTTATTCATGTGAAAAGGGTTCATTATGAATCATATTGTTGTAAACATAGCAGATACTTCAAGTGGTTCCTGTTAAGTGATTCTATAAGGAAAATTTTGTGAATTTATTCGTTTAAATATTTTTAAATGTTGTTCATAGCCAAGATTCCGGCAGCAAAAGGTTTTGTTGAGAATAGTTTTTACTCCGGATTGACACCAACCGAGTTCTTTTTCCATACAATGGGTGGACGAGAGGGTCTTGTTGACACTGCTGTTAAAACGGCTGAGACTGGTTACATGCAACGTCGTTTAATTAAGGTTGGTTTTTCTGTATTAACATTTGATAGATCAGTCATTTAAAACTTAGGGGAAGAAAGTCATTTAATATAAGCATCTGCAAAATATGTTCCTTTTTCCGTTTATGAATTTAATTTTTCTTTGCTTGCTACCTTGCTGCTGAATTACCAGTATTTCTTTTGTATGATTTATTTAAATGTATTGGTGTATTTTTGAGCTGATTATTCTGTGAATAAATTGAAATTACTTCGTATATTTCATGTTTTAATATTATATTAACTCTTATTGTCTGTGCATACATTTACATGTACACCACATGTAGGCACTCATGGCCATGTGCACATTTAAATGTATGCTGGGTGCTGAGTCAGCTTATACAAATTCCTAGGCCTATGATATTGTCCAGACTCTTTGGAATGTTGTGATGTCCTGAATATGATAATTTATACAAACAAAATTATAATATTTTAATATCCCAACAAAATGGCTATGAGACGGAGCAGCACGAATTTAAATACTGTATAATAAGGGTTAAATGCTATTCCATTTAAATGAGGAGAGAATAACTATGTAAAAATTCCCCCTATTCATGAAAATAACCGGTTTCAACTATGATCAAGTCATCATCAGATATGAAGCAAGGAGCAACACAAATATATATGGAAAAGGAGAGAAAAGTACAAAAGTGGCCAATGAATGGTCAGGGCGAGGGAAAGGTTAAGTCGAGGTATGGGGAGAGGGGTGGTGATTCGGAAGAAACAAAGTAAGCAGAGGGGAGTGAGTAGGGTTGAATAAGTTCGTTGATGAGGCGAAGAGTATTATCATTACTATTTAACAAAATTTATATCTGCTCGAAAAGATTTAGTCTGGGGCCTTGGCTTTCAAAACAAATGACATCTGGGTTAAAGTTGGAGGATTGGTTATTTTCGAGCAGGTGTTGGGCAAAGTGGGATTTAAATGAGCCTTGTAGAAAAGATTTTTTGTGTTCCGCAGCTCTGGTGTGGAAATTTCTTCCTGTTTGCCCTGTGTAAATGGCGTGACAGTCATTGCAAGTACGTTTGTAGACCCGGCTCCTAAGTAGTATATTGCGCTTGTCTTTGGTGTTAATTAAAAATTTTCTTAAATTGGTGTTAGTGTAGAAAGGTGGGCGTAATTTGTCTCGAGGGATGATGTTAGCAATAAACTAGGAAATATGGTGGATATAGGGTAATTTGAACCAACAGGATTTGTTATCCAGTGGTGGAGTATTGAAGATGTCTACAAACTTATTCCCCTCCTCTCATTCCCTTCTGCTTACTTTGTTTCTTCCGAATCACCACCCCTCCCCCATAGCTCAACTTAACCTTTCCCTCACCCTGTCCATTCATTGGCCCCTTCTGTACTTTTCCCTTCCCCACTTCACTCGTTTTCCATATGTATTTGGGTTGCTCCTTTCTTTCATACCTGATGATGACTAGATCATAGTTGAAACTGGTCGTTTTTGATTTTTCCTGAATAAAGTAGAATTTTTACATAGTTATTCTCTCCTTCTCATTAATTATGGAGTTCCACAAAGTAAAGGCTTCATTCGTCGATTCTATTCCATATAGTTGTACTTATTAACTACTTGGCTAAATGTCAGTAAGGGTATATATTTTCTTGCTTATTTTATTTTTAATATGTGCTGAAAACTCAAACTAATATGTATTAATTTATTTTGTTTAATTATAAAGATTATTAATGAAGATTTTATGACACTTTATAAACATTGCATTTGAATTCAGGCCAAATCATAGTATAAAGCAACTTACTTAGCATGCTGCAAGTTTAGGTCTTGTATATTTTTAAGTGATTGAGCAGATTTGCATTTTATTTAAATACTAGTTGTGTGACCCAGCATTGCCTGGGTGCGATCCAGGATTGCACCCGCCCTTCTTTCACTCATCCCTCCTACCGCCCGCCCCTCTTTCACTCACCCCTCTCACTGCCTGCTGAACGTCATAAAGTAGCAAATGGGTGTTCGTGGAAATGTTAGAAGAATAAAATTAAGCCTAAAACCTCTTCGAGATTCCGCTTAATCTTTCAGTGAAAGTTTTGTGAAAATCTGCCCAGTAGATTCGGAGGTCACGCGTTGCAAACATTCAAACTCATCTATCATTAAGCCTTATATATATAGCTTAAATATTTGTTTGTCATCTCATTTATGTATAATTTTTTGATTGCACCTCAAATTATGTTTGTTTATTTTTTCTGTGAGTAAAACATGAGATTTATATTTACAATTTTAGCCATATGTTTTCATTTTGGCCCATATAGCCATTATTTTGATTCTTTTAAGTGACATACATTTCATTACTTTGTAGGCTTTAGAAGATCTTTGTGCTGAATATGATTGTACTGTTCGAAATTCAGTTGGAGAAGTTGTTCAGTTTGTGTATGGAGGAGATGGTTTGGATCCTGCTTATATGGAAGGTAGGTTGCATGGATGTTGCACTTTAATACTTTGGCTTAGATTTAGTTTTAATTATTACTTTAATTAGGGATGTGTGAACACCAAATTTTTAATTCGAGTTGAACATTGTTGAAAAAGTTGAGTTTCGAGTCGAGTTCGACTCTTATGTTTAAAGGTATATTTAATGATTTTGTTAGGTATAATAAAAGTGCTTGAAAGGCCTTTTTTAACTCAATATTAATTATTCTTAATTTTATTGATTCATAACAAAGAATACAAAAAATTTAAAAATTAAGCCAGATGGATCAAAGAGTTTAAAAAAATCTATTTGCTACAATATGAGGAAGATCTCAGGTTTAGATTTGTTATTTATACTTTAAAAGCATTTTTTATTTCAACATTTTTATATTTTGTTACTAATAAAATAAATAAAAGAAGTGATAAATTTTACAGGTCAGTACATATTTGTGCATCAAGTGGGCCATGCAAAGTGTCAGAAAAAATATCTACTGTGGAGATAAAATACAAGTACACATTCCTCAAACAGTTTAATTTTATGTGAAAAAATATAAAGAAATGCAGCTGACATTTAAACATGTATAAATGTAATGACACAAGTCATAAAATAATTTTTAAAAGCATTTGCATAATTAAATACGACACATGTGGATATTTCATTAATGATAATTTGATAATGAGGTATCATTGAGGATTGTTTTCACAAAATTAACATCTGCGAAAGGAAATAAAGAAGAGTTAGGAACATTGTTTCTTATAATAAAATGTAACAGCATCAGGGAGAAAATTATTATAATAAAAGCCTAGATGGTTTGTGTATAACGCTGACGTCATCAATGGCACTTTTTAATGCATTTTTAACAAACTTCCCAATTAGGTGGAAAGTTGAAATTTGCAGGAATGTTTGATTCAGGTATAAAAATTAAATGACGGAAAAAATACGAAAAAAGACCCGGGTTTGACTCCAGGGGGAGATTTCCATTTCCTGTAAGATAACACGTAAACTCGACTTTTTAAAGTGCAAGGTTTTATTCTTTTGGAAATTAAAATTAGAAACATTTACATACGATCTTCGAATTTGAATATTTTAGGAAAATTAATGAAGTTTCCTATTCTATTTATCTTTTTTCGTCTACTATTCAAAATCTCTCATATTAAACATTTATATCACATATTTTGGGAAAATATAAATTTTTAAATGGGATGTTAGCTTGCCGACCACGTCATTGTTAAACTTCGAGGATCAATTGTTGTCTCAACCTGCATACCTGTAATATATACGAGTGCATAGATTGCCTTAAATTATCGTAGGATTTTTAGCGAAATTACATAATCCTAATGGGACTGGGAATTAGTTTGAATTCTTTTGCTTATCTAAACGGCTATATAGATGTAGAGTAAGAGAGAGGGATATGTGGGCAGGGAGATAGGAAGGAAGGGATATAGAATGGAAGGTACATAGAGAGTAAGGGAGGTGGAGAATTAGAAAAGGATGGGAGGAAAGAGATAAAGAGGGAGAGTTATGGATTGGGACAGGAGGGAATGAGAGACAGACAGACAGACAGACAAACGACTTTATTAGGGCGAAATTGAGACTATGTAGTCCCTTCTTACATTTAACCCTTTCGTCATATAAGTAATTACAATATTTACAAAATAAGAGGAATTAATTACATACAGATTTTAACAAAATACAAATTAATTACAAGTTAATATATTTGTTAGTAGATAACAGAGCATTACCAAAGAATGTTAGTTTTGTGGGTCATAAAAAACTGTGTATCGGTTATGTTTTAACACAGAAAAATTCCCACTGCGGAAAACACCTACGAAGAGAAGAGAGGTGTAAAAAACCGCGAAAATTCCTAAATAGTTCAGGGGAAGGAAAAGAAAAAAAAATCAATAATATGAGAAACAGAGGAAAAAAAACATTCATAAATACAAACATATGTGCATACATTTATATCCATATGAGGGAGGGGGGGTGAGAGGGGAACAGGGGAGAGAGGGGAGGTGGGAGAAAAGAGAGGCAGATTGATTGATTCGACCCTTTATTAGGCGAGGTTAGAGAGGGAGGAAGAGAGAGGGGCTTGGCTAGCCTGGACCCACCTAAGTAAAAAATAAAAAAACACCCACATTCACAAAAAGGAAAGATTATCTGCTATGGTAGTTCAGTGGTAGAATATCTGCCTGGCAAGTGGTTTGATTCCCGCTCATAGCAGAATTTATTCTCGTTTCAAAATTATTCCCAAAATTTTTAGGAAAAAAACCTCATCTTCCTTTCATGTTAGTATGGTAACTTGAAGAACCTTCAGAACATACTAAGTATTTTTTGCTCTTGGTTTTCAAATTCGTTTTATTTCAGCATGAAATTTATAATTGACATTTCCATTCGCAGGAAAAGATCGACCTGTTGACTTTATGCGTGTTCTTGAGCATGTCAAAGCAAAATCTCCCTTTCCTGACGAAGAAACTCTTGATGGTGCCAGTATTCTTCATTTGGGGAAGGAGATTGTGAAGTCTGAACAGTATAACACCTGTAGTCAAGAGTTTAAAGATGAACTCATGTATGATTCTTTTAAACAAACTGGTTTTATATTTTGCTTGCCATCTATCTAATATGTTAATTGTTATTTACACGAGTTAATTCAATAAATAGCCCAACCTTTATTAAAACATTTGGGTACAATAATTGGTTACTTTATGAAATAAGTTCAAATATTTGCAAACTTTGTTTTTAAATTAATTGCAAATTAAACTGTTTCTTTATCTTACAGTTCCTTCTTGAACACATATGCTTGTCGTGTTGCAAAAGTACGGATGCAGTTTGGTCTGGAAGACAAAAGCAAATTAAGCCCTGTGGAACGACAACTTGAGAGACTGACTTTCAGCCAATTGTTGGAATTCTTTGATATATGTCGTGAAAAGTTTATGCGCTCAAAAATTGAGCCAGGTATGAATTTACGATTGGCACCTTCATTTGAAATGCTATATTAAGTTGTTTGCTGCAATATATTGCTTTTATGTAGGAAGGGATAGTTAAAATTTACCATCACTGTCTTGTATCTTGTTATAATGCATTAATATTGTATGCGCAATATATGGTGTTTATCAAAACTTGTAACATTGATAGGTACTGCTGTTGGTGCTCTTGCAGCACAAAGTATAGGAGAGCCTGGTACACAGATGACACTAAAAACCTTTCACTTTGCCGGTGTTGCATCTATGAATATTACTCAAGGTGTACCACGGTAAAGCCATAGCTTTAGTTTTGATGATTTTTGTGATGCTTGATTTTTTTATCTTCTCAGTTTTTGTATTATTTCCCAATTTTTTCTTGTTTTTAGAATCAAAGAAATCATCAACGCATCTAAAACTATAAGCACTCCAATCATAACAGCCTTCTTGGACGATGATACCAATCCTGAATTTGCTCGGAGGGTGAAAGGCAGAATAGAGAAAACAACTCTGGGAGAGGTGTGGAGTAACATATAACAGTTTGATTTAATGTTGAAATTACATTTATGTAGATCTCCGAGTCTTTAGAATATGTGAATCTGGTACAGTTACATTAGAGACATTGGAGATATTTTTTGTATAACAATGGAGAACTTTCTACATTTTAATTTTTTTAAAGAATTTTTTAGTTGAAAAAATACAGAATAGCCTAATATCCAACAAGGAAACATTATTTCTTGTATGCAATTAGAAGGCATACTTATCCTCCATTTACAGTTTTGCTAGTCTATTCAGATTTTCATGTTTATGATTGAAAGAATGTTTATTTGTGTAGCTCCTCATTTTTTTGTTCATCATGCAAAAACTTTCAGGTATGTGAGTTCTTGGAAGAAGTGTACCTTCCTGATGACTGCTTTCTTTTGATTAAGCTGGATATTGATCGAATACGACTGTTGAAGTTAGAAGTTGATTGCGATTCAATATGTTACAGGTGAGGGTTATGTAGTTGACAATTTTTGGACAGTTTATTCAAGTTTATGTTTAATTATTTTTTCAGAAATATGTTGTCAATGAAAAACAGATATTTTGAAATCCTTTAACAGTTTGGGTTTTTAAATGTAAATTATTTTCAATCCGAGTTCATCAGTTATTCTTAGATGAAATTAAATTATTTTTTACTTTTATCCTTCTGTTTGAAGAATGCTATTCAGAAATGTGGCAACACTTTACATTATTTGCATTTTCAAATTAGTGTGAAATAAATTGACTCATTCAGTAAGCTTTGTTTGCAGCATTTGCACTTCCCGCTTGAAAGTGAAACCCAATGATATCAAAATAGTATCGGACACAATCATCATCATCAGGCCATCCCTATACTCATCACATAGCACTGCTTATTCACTCCAACATCTAAAAGATAATGTTCCTCATGTTGTAATTAAGGTAATGTGAAATTTTTAATCTAATCTTTCTCTCATTTCCAGAGTATTTTGTCCTATAGCAGAAATTGATAACCTTGAGATATTTTTTATTAGGGTTTGCCTACCGTCAGCCGTGCTGTAATTCACAGAGATGACAGTGCCGGGGAGTTGCCTCGCCATAAGTTATTTGTGGAAGGGGGTAACCTTCGAGATGTGTTAGCAACTCCTGGAGTTTTGGGAAAGCAAACAACTTCAAATAACATCTATGATGTTGCAGCTACACTTGGAATTGAAGCTGCTAGGTCAGTCATGTTGTTATGATATTATTGGTAATTCTTATGTTTTTAGTTGGTATTCTTTTACATTTTTGAACCATATATCAGTATGTGTGACTAGAAATGAGATATCTTTTTATTTTTACATTCTAACTAGTAGAGAGCCCGCAGTTCTACTACGGGAAAATTTGAGAAATGTAAAAAAATATTATAATAAATGAAGAAAGAACAGAAGAGAAGAATCAAATGTCGGGAGAGGGTGGCAAAATGGGGAACGAGCATAAGACCAAAGAAGGAACCGCAAAGGCACAAAAATGATACAAGCATTAACAAATGAAGTGCAAAGAGAAAAAAATAGTCAAACATCGATAGAGTGTAACAAACCATTTAGTTAAAATGCCTTACAACAAATAAATACATTTTCCACATCTCCTTGTTTTCTCCCTCTCCCTACCATTCTTTCTCTCTCTCTTCCTTCCCCCATTCTCCTTCCTCTCTCCTAATTCTCTATCCTCCTTCCTCCAACTCTCTCTCTCTCTCTCTTACTTCCTCCCATGCTCTCTCTCCTTCTATCCTCCCTCCCTCTTTTCCTTCCATTCTCTCTCCCCTTCTCTCTCTCTCTCCCAATCTCTCTCTTCCTTTCTCCCATTCTCACCCTCTCTCCCTTCCATTCTCTCTTCATTCCATTCTCTTTCCGTTCCTCCCATTCTTTTTCCCATCCTCCCATTCTCTCCCTCTCCTCCTTCCCCCATTCTTCCTCCCTCTCCTCCATCTCCCATTCTCCCTCCCCCTCTTCCTTCCCCCATTCTCTCCCCCTCTCTCTTCCATTCTCTCCCTCTCTCCCTTCCTCCCATTCTCTCTCCCTTCTCTTATTCTTCCTCTCTCTCTTCCTCCCATTCTCTCCCCCTCTCTCTTCCATTCTCTCTTCATTCCATTCTCTTTCCCTTCCTCCCATTCTTTTTCCCATCCTCCCATTCTCTCCCTCTCCTCCTTCCTCCATTCTCCCTCTCCTCCTTCCCCCATTCTCCCTCTCCTCCATCTCCCATTCTCCCTCCCCCTCTTCCTTCCCCCATTCTCTCCCCCTCTCTCTTCCATTCTCTCCCTCTCTCCCTTCCTCCCATTCTCTCTCCCTTCTCTTATTCTTCCTCTCTCTCTTCCTCCCATTCTCTCCCCCTCTCTCTTCCATTCTCTCTTCATTCCATTCTCTTTCCCTTCCTCCCATTCTTTTTCCCATCCTCCCATTCTCTCCCTCTCCTCCTTCCCCCATTCTCCCTCTCCTCCTTCCCCCATTCTCCCTCTCCTCCATCTCCCATTCTCCCTCCCCCTCTTCCTTCCCCCATTCTCTCCCCCTCTCTCTTCCATTCTCTCCCTTCCTCCCATTCTCTCTCCCTTCTCCTATTCTTTCTCCCTCTCTCCCCCTTCCTCCCATTCTCTCTCCCTGTATTTCCATTGATTTTGTAACATTGCACACTTGCCCTAATTTTGAATGGTGCACAATGTAGAAGGAGGAAGGCCTTAGAAATCACATTTAGCTTTTCACCAACATAAAACTAGGGCAAAACTTCTAATTTCATATCTAATGTGATACACCTTCGTTTATTAGCAGAATCATTCACTTCATTACTACGTACTCATATAAAGTGTTGCACTCGGTTGGTTGACTAAATTTTGCAATATTGTACATATATGAGTTGCAAGCTGCGTGTGCAGTTTAGTTAATTGGCTTGTATCCATTCCATATGAGACTCACTATGAGTATTCAGTAAATTTCGGTATGAACGGAAAACATTGCATTCGTTATAATTATTCTGGCATTCATTCAGCAAATTTTTGGTGCAAATTTATAGTATATGTTATAGCGAATATTTGTTAAGTAGGCATTCGTTGTGTAGGGTATTACTGTATTGAGTTTGGCAACAATATCGGTTGCCATTGAAACGAAAACTTTTTCATTAAAAAAACTCGAGATTTTGTATTTTAAAGCTCAATTTTGGAAGAATTCGATCTGTATTTGAAATTTCACTTTAGGAAAATGCAACTTCATAATTTTCTTCATCCTTGAGTTCAAGTGCTGATTTTGTGCGATGGTTTTTAGTAATTTTAATGTACAAATGAAAAATTGTCTACACTCATTTCCATGTTTTTAAATAGTGAAAATGAAATCAGAAAATATTTTTTAAAAATACATTGGTCAAAAATGAATTGGTTTTAAAACCAGCCTAAAATGATGCATTCCTCTTGTCTCTACATTATGTAGTTTTTGAGTTACAGATACATACTTATACTTGACCGGACACCACCTCAAACATTAAATTATTTTTATATGTATAGTATGATTTCTGTCATGAGTTTGGTCAGGATTATAAATCAAATGCCTATACAGCCTACTATCAAACTTGGTTGTAGATAAAACTCTTAACCCCAAAGATAGTTTGTGAAAAAATTGGACACCTGAAGGCTATGTGTTTTGCATCCCTGAATTATATTCTTATGATTTTTAATGTTTTTACCTGTGTGACTTTCTTACTGGAGAGGAAAATAATCACAAAGTGAAGCATTTCATTCCTAGAGTGCTGCTTTACTCGGCTCATGAATTCCATGCAAATGATAAATTAGTCATGATTTCCTACTCAATTATCAAAATATAAAGTGACATTTTACTGTTCTACTAGATTTTTTAAGGCTCTAGGTATCATCTTGTTGTTTGTTCTGGGTGAAGAATATCATATCTCAATGATAAATGAGTTTAAAATTGACAGCACCAAATTTTTGTGTCAAGCAGACAAATCCAAAAGATCAGCTCCTCAGGAGTTAAAGGCTTAAAAGGTTCATTTTTAATCACTTGATTAATATTAAAATTACATATGAGTAGGAATTGACATACGATGAACTAAATTTGCTCTGTATAGTAATTTTGGTTAGAGTAAAATACAGAATAAACTATATGCCTTGAGCCCTAAAAGAAAAGAAAAATTATATATATTATTATAGAAATTTTGAATGTAGAGCTGAGTTATTGCTCTTAGAGTCATAGATGCTTGAATGTATTTGTGAAAGGTTATATGATTAGACTGAACACATTCGTTTAAATTACATTCAGATTTTAGTTGTAAATGATACCTTAACAGATATACTAGAAATTTTCAGGTGTGTGATGTAGATTGACAAGTTTTGTTTTTATTTAGGTCAACTATTATTAATGAAATCAGATATACAATGGAGAACCATGGAATGAGCATAGATTGTCGGCATTTGACACTAGTAGCAGATTTGATGACATGCAGAGGAGAAGTTCTTGGTATTACAAGGCATGGTTTAGCAAAAATGAAGGAATCAGTTTTGATGCTTGCATCAGTAAGTATTGCAGTTCACGTTTTTAAATATTTTTTTTTTCAAAATTGGAACAGAATCATCTGCTTCCTTACATATGGTGGAATTTTTTTGGTGAATGATACTCTCGCATTAAACTTTGCCTTACGTAAATAAAACATCAGGTGAATTTTTCGGGCCATTTTATAAAATCAGCAAATTGAGATAAACCTTATAAATAATTGCACTCATAAACTGTTCCCAGATTTTAACATCTTAACTTAACTATATTTACTCACATCCTCTATTTTAACCCTTTAAGTTTTTTCCCTATAAGAGCATTGGTTTTTTCTTGATTTCATTGACTTTTCTTATTCTGTATGCCATTGCTTCTCAAACTGGGTGCCGGAAAAACCAGTTTAGCAAATTAATCAACGGATTGGATATTTTGATAGGTAATTAGGGGAATAATTGCTTACCATTAAAACAAATTCATTCATTTGAGAAGTTTTGATTCTAAATATTTTGACATCTTTTTAATTGTTAATAACAATTTGTTATGACCAAATTCCTTTATATATGAAAAAAAAATATATGGTAAGAGGTAATATAAAAAAAGATACATTTCAGTCCCGACTCCCCAACTGGAATTCACTTCTGGTCTCTTGCTTCCCCCAGTCAAGTGGTTAAATGGCAAATCCACAATAATCTCGACAAATTCTAGAGGTGAAACTCATTATAGCTAGTAGTCGGGCATCATGAAGCTTCGCCTTCAACTCGTACGTGACAGGATTTACCAAGTATTTCATGTCTGCTTTTTTTCATCTGAATTCGGATGGGAACAAATCCCTTGTGTGGCCGTAGCCTTAGAATGCATGAGCAAGAATATTTTTCTAACCATCTGATGATGGATCAAGCCAAGGTTACAGATTATTTGTTAAAAGAAAGGTAAATTATGTGAAACCGTGTGAAAATGGGATAACTAGTAGTATTTGATGCGCAAGGCAAAGAAATTTTTTTGGATTATCCTTGTTTTTTAATTATTCATGCCTCTTCTACCCTTCATTAACCTGGATAATCAGTAGTTTACTGTAGTTTAGTTTCTAAAATTTCTTTTTGGTTTAAAATTAAATTAATTTAAATTAAAATCAACATTTCCAAATTTTAAAGTAAAAAGTGGTTGTGCAAATTACTCTTATGTATGCTACAGCACTATTTTCTTTTTTTGTGTTGGGGATATTATGTTTCTCTAATCCAATTTATATCTTGCTTTCATGTAGTTTGAGAAAACATCGGATCACCTGTTTGATGCAGCTTATTATGGGCAAAAGGATGCAATCACTGGTGTTAGTGAATGTATCATAATGGGCATACCAATGAATGTTGGAACTGGGGTCTTCAAGTTGCTTCAAAAATATCCTTTCTTCAATATTTTTTGTCCCATAATTTTAAATTTAATAGTTATCTGAGCGAATTATTCTACTTAATTAACTCCTAAAAGTTTTCTTGTTCAAGTGCATAAAAATAATCAGATTCTATGGAATTATAATTTATTTTTGTTAATAATCATGTAACATTTTCAGTGCCTTCCAGGCAGTGGTCCTGGGTTCAAATCCTATAGAGGTTAGATATTTCAATCTGGGATCGCCCTTTCTCCTATTTGTTTGGTTTGAGGAGAAAGTGCAAGCCAATGTTCCGTCCTTTGGAATGGACGTTTAGCAGTTGGCTCCCTTGGTGCTCTTCATAAAGAGTAGGCTAATGCCGACACTGGGTTTCCTTCTGTGTGTGTCTGGTGTAGGAGTTATGGTGATAATAGTCCAAGAGACTAATTCGCTGGAAAAGAAAATATCTGGTATCTCCAATAGCTATAACAAGGTTATGAAAAACTATTAGAGATACCTGAAATAAGTACTTTTTCAATCTTTTGATTTTCAAGTTCTTATTGTGGAATTTTTTCAGCCAAAATATGAGCTTAATGATTCTCTTTTGAACAAGATAATGATAAATAACTTAGTAAAAATTCCTCTAAGTAAACAAAGAATCATGTTTGTTTGTGTGTATTTCTGGTTAATCAAACTCTTGGATTATTATAGCCATAACTCCTTACATACCAGACATGCTCACAAGGGAGGAGGGAAACTCGACGTGGGCATTAGCCTAATCTTTACGAAGAACACCAAGCTTAAAGTCACTTCTGAAGGATGGGAGTGCTGACTTGCGCGGTCTCCTCAAAGCACACAAGTAAGGGACGGGCTAATCCCAGGTTGAAAAATCTAACCTCCACCAGATTCGAACCTGGAACACTGCGTGGAAGTTCAATGCTCTAACCACTCTGCCACAAACAATTGCGGTTTCAAATTGTAGAATCATCATCATGAAAGCTTTTAATTATTTATCTTTATAAAAATGAATTATGTGTTCTCATATAAGCACTGTTCATTTCAATCTCATTTTAAAATATACTCGATATCTGCTATAATTTGCCAATGATCGAAACGTCCAAGGCAAAATTGCTGACGATATCACCTCTGGTGGCATTTTTAATGTGTTTTAATAAACTTCCCAACTAGGTAGAAGAATGAAATTAGGCAGGAATGCTTGATTCAGATATTAAAAGGCAATGAAGAATAAAAATCCAAAAAAATACCTGTTCAATTCCAGGGTATAATTTCTATTTCTCATAAGATAATGCATATAAATCAATTTATTGACATGCAGGCTTTTAATATTTTACCAATTTAAATTAGAAATAATTGACCTTCAATCTTAGGAACTGGACATTCAAATAAATAAATTTTTTTATTCTTATCATCGATTTTTGCCTTCAATTTGAAATCGCTAAAATTAAATGCTTAAATTACATATATTGAGAAAATCTTAGCTTTTTAATGGGATGTTGCCTTACTGACCATGTCATTGTTAAGCCTCGGGGTTAAATTTTAACATTTTGTTTGTGGCAACTAGAGGTTCAAATTAATACACTTAATATACATACATACATATTTAATGTACTGCACACAACTTCAATTTCTTTCCTTAGTTCTTGGAGTGTTGCTGTTTTTTTACTGTACATTAATTCCTCCAGGTAACTCCACAAGTAGTCAAGTGGAGTTAAGTCAGGCAGATGTGGGGGGCACTCAACACTTCCTCTTTGTCCTATCCACTGGTCTGGGAAACTGTCATCAATATAGGCCCTGACATCACAACTTGTTGGTAGTAAATTTCTTCCATGGATACCTCAAGCATGTTGTGGTACTTAGCTCCAGTAACTGTCCTTTCAAAGAAGTACAGTCCCACAATACCCCTAGATGACACACCACAGCAGACTATGTTCTGGTAAACTCACTGCCTTGTCCACATGAATGTTCAGATTTTCGGAAGATCAGTGCAAACAATTATGTTGGTTCAATGTACCATTGAGCTTGAATGTTGGCTCATCAGACCAAACAATCATTTCCGCAAACTGTGCATCCTTATCTATCTTCCTTTGAAACCATTCACAAAACTCAACTCTGCGATCAGGATCGTCTTCAATCATTGCATGTAAAAGTCTCAGCACATAGCATTTCCACTTAGCAGTTTTGAGAATCCGGTGTGCACATCTCCTTACAGATATTTTGGTGATGTGAATTGCTGTAGCACCATAGCAGAATTTCTCCCTCTCATTGATGAGCAAAGTCCCCCAGATCGTTGCTTGCACATGTCTTGCACAGTACTGTCAGTCTCAAATTTATCACGAATTCTTGAAATTGTTAATCATTTTGGAGGCTCAGTTGCAAATTCACATCTCCACCACCTCTGCACTTCACACACATTCTTGAATTTCCAGTACCACTTCAAAATTAATTTGTGTTTTTAGAACGTCAAGTAAACCTCCGCCATTTTGTATTATGCTCTGAATCATGTGTAAAGTATTGCAGTTTTTCATTGGGACTAAAGCCATCTAGTAAGTTCATGCCACTACTTAGAGGCACATTAAATTTTGGTTCCATTTGAGTACGTGAGTAGATATTCATTATTAAAATGTGTATACATTTTTTCGAGACACCCGTATTTCAATGAGTTCCTTTATTTTAAGATTAAGTTTTGTTTAGAATTCCAGTGATTCCGAGAGATTTCATTTCACCATTTCATTAACACTGGAATGAATGTAAGGCATTTTTATTGAGTATTTTAACTTGTTTAAAAAAATGCAAAGTATATTTCTGTCATTTTTTACTTTCTCACATATATTGAGAAAGTATTGTAATCGTGAAAAAATTCGACTTCGAGATTTTGATGGAAATACACGTTTTAGGTGTCCCTGAGTCCATAAAACTGCTTTTTGCCATGCCATCTGTCTGTCTGTCGGTCTGTTTGCTGTTATAGAGCCCAAACGGATACATAAAATCGAATGATATCTCGTATTTGTGCAATATATCCTATTTTGCAGACCCTTTTTACTTTCTCCATATACGTAGTATAGGGGAAAGTATTGTTTTCATGAAAAAAATCGACTTAAAGATTTCAAAGGAAATACACGTTTTGAGGTCCCCTGAACACGTTTTGACCATTTTCTCGATGATGTCTGAGTGTGTGTGTGTGTATGTTATAGCTTTTTTGTGGGTGCTGTAACTCAAAAACTATTATTAATCAGATCAACATGAAATTTTATATTTAACATTTTTATAAAAGTCAGAAGAACTTAGTTTTTGGTAAAAATCAGTCAACTGGAGGTGGGTGTTTACTCTTGTCACATCCGTTATTTTTAAATATTTGCTTTAATATTTGATAAATGGAAAAATTTATTGGAATAAAAGTTATAGGAAATTACATTTTCTACTACCTTTGTTTGAAACATTTTTCCATATAATGCATTGTTTAAGATATATCTTATATTTTTAGCTGCCACCACCATGTCACCTACCGATGACCATTGTTAACAATTGACGCTTAGTTACGTATTAGTAACGCTCCTTTTTCTTTTCTTAATTGTTGGAGCTTTGTGGCTATATCCAATATCAGAGTCTAAAATTTTCTCGCAGTTTCTTAAAATATTATTATGTAACCTATTTGGGCATTTTAGAAATATTACAGATATGGAGAAAGTCATGTGGTGGCCACATCAGATTTTTTCATAAAAATGATATTGCACAAAAATAAAGGATAGTTGATTCTTAGCGATTTTTAGAAAAATTTGAGTAAAATCTATCCAATTGTAGAGCCTAATGTCACAAATAATATTACGTAAACCATATATCTCTTAAAATCACTATATGGTGTTCAGTGACATTACAATGTATGCTAAGATACCTTACCTAAGGCCTATGACATCACGCCTCCGCCGCAGTCCACTAAAAATCTTATTACGGCCCAAACAGTTTAAATAAATCGAATGATATGTCATATTTGGGGATGATATCATTCATAATAGACACTCTGAAGAGATGAACGATATTGTGCAACAATTAAGGGTACTTTATTCTTGGATATATTTAAACAATTCAATTTACTCAAAAATGGCTATAAGGATTTTGATTAAAATCCATCTAATCATACAGCCTGATGTCACAAATAATACTAACTAAGCCATATATCCCAAAAAATTACTAAATATCGACCAGTGGCATTAAAATATATGCTAAACTGTGGTTAACTTTGATTTATAAGCGTTTTTCTATTATAAGTGCACACAGTCGACCAAACGTATATGAGAAAGTTGGTGCAATGTATATTGCTGCATTTATTGTTGTTTATTTTAAGAACCAAAATTGTTTGGTTTGTTAGCTTCCGTAGCTCAATGGTTAGTGTATTGTGCTAATAACATGTTTGATTGTTAAAAAAATAATGCTCAGAAGTGTATGTCAGCATTAACAACTCAGTTGATTAGGTAGTTTGTAATTGGTTTCTTATAAATAGAGTATGTCTCCTTAACTTTTTTTACAGCTGAGAAGACTCCTAACCCACCAATGGCGCCACTGGTATTTGACTGCCCAGAATATCACATTCCTGCAGAAAAATAAACATTTCTAATAAAAATTAAATAAAAAAGTTTTCATTTATTCACCCAATGCTAATGTTTAAAATGGATTGGGCATAAGGAAATTTCTCTGAAATATTTTCTAATCTTATTGGAAGTCAATACTCATTTCTATGCAATCGTTTCTCAAACAGACTAGTATTGTAGTCTGATAAACTGTCGGTAATGGGTGGTATTGATTGTCTCACCTCTCGGGAGCAAGTCTACCAGCAAGATGTCATGTGCATCCCAAAACATTGTGGCCATTAGTTTTTTTGGCCAATGATGTACGCTTCTAGGTCATAGATTTTACCTTTGACATGGGTGAGATATGATGCACCCAGGTCTCATCACCGGTAATGATGTGCTCCAGGAATTCACCATTGGTTCCCATGTACCAGACAAGATGCTCTTAAACTGAATTCCACATGCATGCATTTTTTGCTTGGACACTAGGTCAGGGCAGTGTGCTGGGACCTGAATCCTTGGAGGGACCCAGTCAGCAGCCCACAGTCTATAGAGGAAGCCTTAAGAATCATAAATTCAATAATGTAGACAATTCTATGATAATGGCTCTAATATGTGAGGGCATCTTGGATTAGGGTTCAACGTAAAGGATGTTGTCATCTGTTGTGGGTGAATGTCTGCATTAAAAAGTGATTAATTTGAATTATGACTTACCAAATGCTGCAAATTTGACGCCAGGGAAATTTAGATGAATTCGTAAGAATAGTTTAAAACAAAAGTAATTATTGTTAAGAAACCAATCACTCCTGGAACCAAGTTCTCTCTTCTTAAAAAGTGCCCAGTTCAAAACAAGGCATCAAAACGAATTTTTTTTCGCTCCGGTTTTCATACCGGTTCACCCAAAACAAAAAATTTCGGTTCGGTTCTGGTTTCGGTCCAGCAACTACCATCGAACCGGTTTTTTTCGCTCCGACTTCGAATTTTTTGGGGAAAATTTCAAGAGGATTCCAAAATAATCTTTATGATGTTATTTTTTATTTAAATCAAATACATCTTCACTATGGAAAGTCAAGAAGACAAAAATAGATATCCGCACGTAAAATCGTGCAAGCACCCCCTCCCACCATGTAACGAACAGCAAAACATGAATTCCCTTCTTTACATTTTTTATTCAATTTGTAAACATCTTTTTATACGACTTCGTCTAATACTGTTCTAGGAATATAAATTTTATTTTTTTCCTTTTTAGCTCGTACAAAAGCTATAAAAAATGTGATTTATTTTTTGGTCTTGAATTTGATGTGAAACCGTTATTCTATCAAAAGTCAACATTAATTTGGTTTTACAGTTCCAGTATAAGCAGATACTCTCATTATCATAATCAACTTACTCTAACATTACTCATGCACGTACTTGAACAGGTACAATTAATTAATTTACATTTGAATGTAGAATGTAATTCATAGAGAGTTGTTCAAAGACGAGCTACTTAACTATTTAAAATACAATAATCTAGATGTTAATAATACGAATACCATACAATATATAATTACATACATTTTCTTAAGATGACAAACAACATTTAACAGAAGTAAGAATACCTCAAAAGCACGGCTGCCGAGCGATCCTTCCTGGATAGGTTTTAGAGAAAGACTACCAGAATATAAGAATTCAGTGCATATGAAGAAGGGATGACAGTTTATGGGGACAATAACCTCCGGCTATAAGCAAAATCCAAGTTAATAATCGTGAAACATTTTTATCCGGAACACTCCACGAGGTAGGCTCGGGGGAGGGTACCAAGACGATTAGCGGCTATCTTCAAAGTACCATGAAGCTCCTTTCCACTAGTCTTGTTTAACATGGTTCTGGGAAACCTCAGCAGGAAATATCCTTGACTCTCTCTCTATGTATGAATACCCATGGAAATCTCACCAGTGAACCGACAGATATTATCACAAAGATGCATCTCTCCAAAGGATTAGGAACATGTATTCTCAAGAAAACCATTAGCCTTTGCCTTATTCGGTGTTGAAAAGTGAGGCTTTCAAAAAGACATTAAAGTAAAAGGAAATCTCTTTCTTTCGCTCCCACTGTTTATGCGAACCGAAAAAATGGAACGAAATGAATAACGGGTTTCGGTTCGAGTTCAGAAAATATTTTATTTCGGTTTCACTACTGCTAAAATAACGGTTTTTTTCGGTTTGGTTCCGGTTCGATGCCCTGGTTCAAAATGAACTTAATAAAGTAAGCGAAAACCATAAAATACGATTTAATTATATCGGATGAAAATACTAATTAGCTATAATTCACAAACTACAAATATTGGTTAGAATCCAAAAAACACTCGCACTCTCACTATTGGTCTTGTCTCGAAGACAGCCATTAGGAAACTAATGCCTAAAAAGTGTTCTGCCTTTCCTAAATGGGGTTTGAAAAATTCTTAGAAAAACATTTTCTCGAAATCCACTCATTGTCTCCTTCACATGCTAACCGACTCTTCCATCTGGAGACTATTTGGGATCCAGGGTCATTTTGCTTTACCCTTCCTGGTCACCATCCTGCCAAGTTTTGGGACCTTACAATCAGTGCCTTGCGGCCGTGTGCTATGTAGCGATCCCTTAATGCTTTCAACTCTCAAATTCTGCCAGAAAAATCCAAAAGTTACATCCTTCATGCTAGATTTTCCACTATCTGCTAAATGATAGTTTTTTCCGCTAAGCAACTCCAAAACCCGCCGGATCTAGCGGGAAAAATTCAGATTGCCAGCAATGGGGTATATTAAGTGTTTTTCTTGGTTTTCCTTCCCGTTTTTGCAACTGTCTCTCTTTGAGCCCATGCTGTAAGCTGTAATTTGTCAAGAGGGAACAGCATCAGTATGTCAACAGCCTCTGCATGAGGCCGCCCCCTCGACCCTGCGCCCTGAGGCGATTGTCTCACTTGCTTACCTTCTGAAGCTGGCCCTGATAACAATTGATTATATGTAGAACTTTTTGCCACTTAGCAGTGTAATTTAAAGCATCACTTGGTTATATACTCATTTTGGTTTTACTTGCAAGACTCAAGATTATATTTTTTATTTCTGCAATTAAATAAGAATGGAAAGAAACTATTTTATTTAATTCTTAAAAAGTATGGGAATTATATAATAGTCATAGTGCTGTAATAATATTTTGAGAAGAGAATAAGCACAGTTTGTGCTTGGTAAAAATTTCACTTCTTTGAGAATTCAGGCAACGTTTCAAAAATACAATTTTATCATCAGGCCAGGAAAGAGTTCACATACATCATGTATATTCCCCATATATGTAAAAATATGGGCAGATAACATTTTTTATAACTGTTATTGGAAACATAACTTGCAATTGAAATGTAAGCTGATCCCAGTTTTCCAGGAAAATGTCTACGGAAAAAGGAGCTAGTACATTTTTGCAAATTGAAACACCTTTGCTTCTACCACATGCCATGTTTTTGATGATTTCCGAATCAGAATAAATTTTTTGCACAACCTTTACTCCACAATCCATTGATAAATAGGAATGGTGGTGTTAGACACCATGAAAAACATGCATTATTTCTGATAATGTAGGATCACTTTTGCTGGATGATTTTAGAGAGATAAAAGAATGTTCTTTAGTACTATGCCATCTTTCTTCTTATGTACTGTAGAAGTAGCATGGCTCTTGACTGCTTTTTGCCCATCCCACTTTATTGTTCAAACAAAGGGTGTATTTCACAGAATCAGACTGATTTTGATCTTGTTTAAGTCACTCTTCCAATCCTTATTATAGAAAACATATTCTTCTTTTCTTTGCTACAGACCTACTTTTGTCAGACATCTAAAAATAAGGGTACAGGTACGGGAATTATTAAATTAATATTTTGCCTGATAAATAATATACAAAGATTTAACAAATTCCACTTAGGAAGCCTCGACTTTGTAGAAAGATTCCATAATGTAAATAAAAATGAATATTGTATATTTCCACTAGACAAAAATTTATTCAACAGGTTTCGTCTGTTACATCATCATCAGGCGGTGATGCTGTAACAGGCAAAACCGGTCACAATAAATTTGTGTCTAGTGAAAATTTACAATATTCGTTTTTATTTACATTCTGAAAGTTTTAATTTAGAAATTACACTTTAACATTATATAATTTAACCATAATTGTAAGTCAGACTACAGTGACACTTCGATTTTACAATTGTGGAATTTACTTTTTCCTTAATTTTATGCTTTCTTTTAGCCTCCGTGAAAATGTTTACTGTGTAAAGATTGTTCCTTGTATATTTTCTCTGATTTATGTAGATTTCAGTCGGTCCCTTCAAAAACATTTATTGTATCATATTTACCAGTGTATAGGTGCTCTTAATTATAAAGAATATTGCATTGAAGTAACCAGTGGCTTATCCAAAATGCACTTGTAAGGTTTGGAGAATAATAGGTTATGTAATGAGTACAATCTCAATTATGCATATTCTGAGATTTTCCAATGTATAAACTTTCTTTTACTTGACTATCTAGATTTCAGCTTTTCTGCATTTTAATGACATAACTGTAATCATGATATATCATGGCAAATAAGTTGATCTTGGAGCCATTTAAAAATCTTTCATTGAAGAAGAATTGAATAATCTACATTTTACCCAGTACTTCACCAGGTTGGTTTTAGAATGAAATTTATGGGTATTTATTTGTTGAAATGAACATTATAACAATAAAAACATATTTATCGATTTTTCCTACGATTCATTAACCCTATCACCAATATGAATATTTGTGTAAAAAAATAGAACTGATTTTTGTGTCATTATTTTCATAAATTCAATAACAAGTTCTTCAGTACAAAGTTTTTCACATATTTCATGTTCACACGATAACATCATTGAATGAAAAATTTAAAGGAAATGTTTATATGCCAAAAAGGCAAAATAATTTCTACAAAATGTCTTTTTTGGACTGCTTTTCTATGGTTGAGAAGAAAATCTTGGTCCCAAATTCAAACCCGCGGGCCACTTTTGAAAATCTTGTGGGCACTGAGTGGTCCTTTGGCAGTGAGGCCCCTGCCTCTGGTTTGATTTATCTCGTGAACAAAATGTCTATAAGCAGTGCTGTAGTCGCAAAAAAAGCAGAGGGTATACCGTACACGGGAATTAAACCTTGAAGCAGGGTATGGTGGTGATTTCCGGGATTCTGCCGTGTTGATCCATTTCCTGGACAATATTTCGCCGACGTTCCAGTCGGCTTCTTCAGGTCCGAAGAAGCCGACTGGAACGTCGGCGAAATATTGTCCAGGAAATGGATCAACACGGCAGAATCCCGGAAATCACCACCATATCAACAGCACGCCGTGGAAGCCTTCATACCAACTTGAAGCAGGGTCTTACCCAGTTCTTTTTAAAAAGCAGAGGGTATACCCTATTCATTTGAAAAAAGTAGAGGGTATACGGCATATACCCTCCACTATAGCCCTGTCTATAAGTCATTTACTTGTTCAATTTCCTGCTTCTTTTCCCTATTCATAGGCATCAAAGTTATGAGTCAAAACTATGGAAGAAGTATTGTAAGGAAAATTAAGGGCAACTATCACCACCTAGAGCAGCGGTGCCCAACCTTTTACCTATCATGCACCATTTTTCCAGTGCCCAAGTGTCGATGTGCCACTTAGTTCTTTGCGTGCATTAAGTGAATATAAGGATATGATAAAAATATTGCTAAATGCGATCTCTAGCATAATTTCAATTCCACCAACTTGTCTACATCGGGTTGTAAATTTTTTGTTGCAAGTAGTAGCAGATTTTCTAGAATAGTCAGTGAGTCACGAGTTTCATGGATGAAAAAACTTGTCCACACAACTATGCGTTTGAAAGTCGACAGATGTGACACTGAGCAAATTTTCGATGTTGTGGAAATTGAAAATGAGGCAACAAAATAACTAATTTGTAGAAGTCGATCCATGATGAGTAAACAATGGTGGGAAGAGAATAGGGAGGATGATACTTTGTATGTGTCGGGTGGAATTTTTGGGTACCCGAGTCATCAGACATGATAAGATTTCCTTACAATCACTCGCCCACAAAATTCTTCACTTTCAAACCCATTTATTCATTCAAACTTCACAAACTAAACCATCAATGCAAATGCAATAAAATTTTGATATCATTCTTTTAACTCAGAGATATTTCAACTGTGGAAAAATGAAATTATCTTAAAAATTGTTTTAAGCACCATTTGCCACATTTGAGAGGCAGATGCGCCAAAAGTGGCACATGTGCCATAGGTTGGGCACCACTGACCTAGAATGATAAAATTTCATATAATAAATGAATATTTATTTGTCAAGTAAATAATTAAATGAAAATCATTGTTTTTATAAGAAAAATAAATATGTAATTTAAGCAAGGAAAGTAGAAGTCCTGATTTATTCTTCATTACAAAAGAGGGAAAATAAGACTGGTAAACACAACTGCGCAAACAAAATTTAAAGTTACCTCTTGAATCTCTGATGCTGTTGCATTTCCTTAATGCTAGCGTAGATGATTTTTCTCAATTCTTCTAACTATCATCATAGGTAGTCTGTCCGTAGACAGGTCTGTGATTATTCTTTGTTAAACCTGGTTCTCCATATACTCCTATTTTCCGCTGTCCTCTTCATATCTTCTCACTAATGAATTCATTTATCCTCCTTCCACAGAAGCAATCTATGGGTATAGTACGTACGATGGATACGAAACACCTAAAAATTTTCCAAATTACCTAACTGTTTGCTGTAGCATCAATACCAAACACCGAACAGTTAGGGTGAAAACCAAAGAGGTGGCAACCCTACCTAGACTAGTGTTGCTATAAAATGCGGGCCTTAATTTATCTTGAGGGATTAAGAAAATTAAGATTCTTATGGGATAGAAATGAAACAACAGGGTTAGAAAACCCCTAAAAATAACAATTTTTGGATTTTTCCATCAGTTACATATATCTGATAACCTATCATCATGCTAAATATCAGGTCTGTAGCCCTTCTAGAAGTATCTTAGCTTTTATATCCTATGTAAGAACCAGCTATTTATAACAGATGAGTTTTTTGAGGAAAATGTCTTACAATTCAAGAACAAGCACTTAAAAAACGTCTTGGATATGTCCAACAGCCACAACAAGTTTATAAAAAACCAGATGTGCATTCAGCTATGAATCAGCCATCTTCAGTAGTTCAAAAACGAATTTTAACAACCAACTTGAAATTCTCCATTTGCTTTTGTTGAAGAAAGAAATAATCTTACCTTGCCAGAACATTCACAAGTTTTTCAATATATTACAGGTGATGAGAGGTAAATGCACCATTGTCTTTCTTCAATGCAATATTCATAAACATACAAGATGATCCAAACAGAACTTATGATGCCTGCTTTCCATTTAATCATTTATTTAATACTTATATTGGCTTTAATAGCTTTAAAGTCATCACAGATTAGCATTATAAAATACTACAAATACATTCAAACGGAATATTAAATTGATCACGCGTATTTGAGCAGCAAAAATAACGCATGTACGTATTAGAATATACTGAATCTGAGTCCAACAATAGTTGTAGCTATGGCAACACTCTCGTAATGAGTGATAAAAACTGCAAAATCACCAGTATTTATGCAATATTCTAAGAAATAAGAAAAATTCTATGATTAAAAATTGAATCTTCATTCCTTTCCTCAGAGAATAGTACAAAACTCGCTCTGATATTACAATTCTAAGACATTTTAATGTGTAAGAGGAAATTACCCTGCACGATAGATTTCAGATTTCTCATGTAAATCAAATGTGAAGGATAGTTCCTGGAATCAAACCCAGGACTTCAATCTTCGCAACAAAAACTATCCTCAGGGACTCAGCCCATGTTGCAGGTGATTTCCACCAAGTTTCATGAAAATCGATCTATTGGTTCAAAAGTTAATAGAGAGGATGGGCAGACAGACAGACACAATGACAAAACTACATATAAGCCTATTTCCATTATGGAAAGTAGGCTAAAAAATAACATTATTATCACAAATGATCTTTCATCTCTGCTAGTTACAAAATATGAATTTCTGAAATTTAAATTTCTAGGAGGAAATAAAATGCATACTCATTTTTAAATATTTATAATAGTAAAAAATATGAAAATACACATCACAATTAACAACCAACAGGATACTGCCAATATGCTTTATTTTAATCCATCTGCATTCATTAACATTTAAAATTGCCTCCATCATTCGATTTACTAAATGTCTTTCCCAATAAAATTACACTTTCCCTGGGCAAATGTGCTATTAATGAATGCAAAAGGATTCAAGCTACTTTTTTCTTCCAAAAATGTTTTATCATTGAGCATCATAAATGTTTCCAGCAAAAATATTTTGAGAACAATTTTGAGTTTTCTTGATGAGCAACATTATGCTCAGAGATCAAACTAATTGCACCGTTTATTATATTACTATTGCCACTAGATGACTTAAAATGGATAGAAATGCTACATGCTTTTATATTTTGAGATAATTTTTAGATACGATACTTTAAATTACACAGAATTCCACAAAGGTCACAATTTGATTATATGCTTCTTTAAGGCCATATAAATCACATTTTTAAAATGAGCACAGAAGTATTTAAAGATACCTACAGTTACATGAACTACAAATGACGTGACATTATAAATATATGAAACTGTAAGAACATTTTTAGCCCTTGTAAATAATTAACAATATTAGATATAAAATAAATGCATTTGGTAGCAAACACAGACATAACCATTCATGAAAGATCTCTATTATTAACTATCATTCAATATTTAGAATAGCAAATGCAAGAATACTCTTTTACAATATTTTTATCAAATGCCAAGTATAAATAACATCATTAAAACGCTTTCAATTTTGTGCCAAATTTTGCACATTAATATTACAGAAGAAAAATATTTCTTCATATGATTATGGTCATTTATCTGGCAGTGAATCATAAATTTCCATACAATTTAACTGTATGCAGCCAACACTTTTCTATGCAATATTCAAAATGCACCCCAATTTTGAGATATTCAAACAATAACATCGCTAACAATGACTGTTAAGTGATTGTCATTAACAAGTTTACTATAACAAACACTATTCTTAATGTTTCATACACCAAGAAGATATACAAGTAATACAAAAGATAACATAAAGCTTTTCTCAGGTCTTGCTGATATGCATGGAATATTAATTTGTAAAAAATAAGGAAAACAATTACTTAAAGGAACATAAGAAGACAAACTAACATAACTTTTTTGTCAGCCCTCAAATTGTATTTACACAAGCAATTTACAAAGAAACAACATTAAATGGCACGACATTTATATGGCAAATTATGAGATAGACTCATCACCTATAAACATTTAATTTTTCTTCGGGGCAAAATACAAATCTCGGGTGAGCATGCAAACAAATGAAGGTACCTGTTTCTTCTCGTTATACCTGGGATCTTTATCGTTAAAAGATTGATACCAAAAGGCAACTCCTGCATGCACCCTGATCAGGATTTTCAAAAAATCTTTCCCATGAGAACTTTTCAATTCATGACACAAGCTGCGAATAAACCATGTTCCATCTTCTGGATTCCTCCAAGAGTATAACCCTGTAAATTAATTATTACAGTGATTAAATACAGCTTAATGTTTCACACAAGAAACAAATCCTCTGGCTTTAAAAGTAAGTAAATTAAAAAGAAATTAATCATTTAAATATGATATAAACTAGGGAGGGGACGATCGGTTCTTCGGTTTTCTCAAGAACCGAAATAACCAGAACCAACTGTTAATAATCCGGTTCTTCGGTTCAGATCCTTATTTTAATAAAAAGTGGAAAGATGTACACATCATGCATGCATACATGTGAAGCAGTGGCGTTCTATATTAACGGCTTAGTATAATGCCACTGGTGATGCCAAGGAAATGCCGAATTTTTGATTCACCTAATCAACTGTAATTGATAGAACAATCGACAATTATTTAAAACTTACCTCACTCGAAAAGTAGCAATGTAATCTTTATGTTCACGTTCATTCCTTCATCGTAAATTACCCATTTCTTTTCACTTACAAACGCTGTGCATACGTAAAGAAAATACACGTTCATTTCTTAATCCTTGACAATCCATTTCTTTTCACTTACTATTGCTGTGCATGAGTATCTACATTCACTTATTCGTCATAGACAATCTATTTCCCTTCATTTACCAAATATCGAGTGTGCACGAAAGAAAATTAAATTAATTAGGTATTTACAGCACATATTATTACATTAAGAAGATTGTTTTTATTGACAACAATTAAAAAACACGGGTCTTAAGCGAATTATGACTTTCTCATTTGATTTTCTTGAAATCGGCTACTCCTTCGATAAAAATGTACCGAACAAAACATATGCTATTTGATTAGTTCTACGAAGTTCTTTAAAGACTTTTTAGTTATAAGTTATATTGTATGAAATGTAAAGAAAAGATCATTATTTGTCACCTGTAAAGTGACACTCCTGATAAGGTCACATAAAATATTTATATAATTTTCTTAGTTTCTTTGCACCTATGTCCTTAATACCAAATTTCGTCAACATCCGCTTAGTAGTTTCTGAGATGAAACATGCGGACAGATGGACGGACACGACCTGATCATAAGGCGTTCTTTTTTTAGTTATTGTAAAGAACGCCTAAAAATGATTGCAACTCGGAAGCAGACGCTACCCGAAAAGCAACCGCCTTACTCCACCATATTTTTCCACAACAGCATTCAATTTTTGATTTATATATATATATATATCGATGACGACGTAAAATATATTTTTATGCTGGATGTGTTATCAGTTTCAAATGGGATAAGTAAGTCTGACTTTCCTTTATTTCATCAGGTAAAAGAGCTTTGTAGTGCGTACCAAAATCAGGATGACGAATCAGTTCAACGAATGATAGCGCAAAAATATCTATCAAAAAATTGAATGATGGGTTCCGAATTTCCGGTATTCAATATTTGGTTCACGGCTTTGTGGTTTTATAATGTAAAAATTCAAGCAATATCTTGAGTCAAATCCATCAGTTTGAAGTGTTACTATAACTTATTAACAGAAATAACTTTTATTTTGTTTAGTATTTTGAATAGATACCCCACGGATAATTTTTAAATTTAACCGATTTATTGTGAACCCTAACGAAAAAGCCATGTCGGACGTTTGGAACAACTTCAGAATTGACAGTACATACAAACAACAAATACACTATATGCAGCTATTGTAAAACTAGAATTTCCCATGGTGCATCAAATAGCACTTCTAACCTAACAGAACTGAAACCGAGAACCGGGATCAGATTCATATAACTGGAACCGGGAAAAAGTGGAACCGTCCCATCCCTAACATAAACCCAAGTAGTAGGCGTAGGTTTCAAGGTAACAGAGAAGGGTAACCATCCAATCCTCTGAACTTTTACTCCATCAAAACTTGAGCATAAAGCTCTGGATTCCAGGGTCACTGCAAACCCCCTTTTGGGCATATACGGCCGATAGTTTTTCCAAAAATTGAGATTAAATATTGCAAATTCAATTTCACATCAACTGGTATAAATTTTTTAATGCACGCTTAATTGATCAAGTAATTGTTGGCAGTAAGTGTATAGTCTGAAACGTGAGGGAACTTCGATTCCCTCTTGGGTAGCTTTGTTTTCTTTAATTCCTCCTCCTTTTACAAATACTTTTTTGTATTTCGCATTAAAATTTAAATGGGCAGTCACATTCATATTTTTTTCTATGTTGTTAGGTGGTGGTCCAGATTTTTTCTCACGTCATTTTATGCACGATTGTTTCAACATAGTTTAAATTATTAAATTGCATATTCTTCATTGATCTCAGCACATGCTACATCCTATATTGATGCTTATGAAATGGAAAGGATCCCTGAAATTATTTTTACGAAGACTTCCTCCGAATACTTAAAATAGACCCATTAGGGGGAGGTATATCAGGCAAAGGAATGTTGAAAGTATAAAGGAAAATGAACTAGTGATAAGTCCGTTATAAGTACAATAATATAAATTATTAAAAATAATAACTAAACATTTCAAAAGTTCACATTTAACCTTTAAATGCCGGATTTATTTTGGGATATTTTTGTTCCTTTTATGCAAAAATCACCTATCTCATGAATTATTTGTACTAAAATGTTCAAATAAGAAGCGCTTTATTGTAAAAATAATGAAGAATTGCAAACTTGTTTTGTAGGGAAAGAAACATGCCGAAAAAATATTACGAAAAATATATGTCTGCGAGCTATTGCATTTTGTGTGACTGTATGGGCACGCTCAGCAATTAAAGGTTAACTTACCCTCAACTGTACTGTAAGCGAGCAAAAAGTCTGCATGATTTGGAATTTTGTAGCTGTCGGGCACTGAATCTGTTTCTGTTCTCCTAAGAGTTGTTCCGCTATCGAGTCTCTCTCCCCTGCATGCCTAAAATGGAACATTATAAAAAAATCAAATATCAAAATATGACTTGTACAAGTAACATTTTCAGATTGTCTCAGCTTTGATCAAAGTTATTAGTTACAAAATTAAAAACACCTTTCTTGAATATGAAAAAATGCTTCATAGAAAATTAATAATGCAAATGTGTACACTACATATCTTTTGCCCAACATGCTTTAATTGATAATCATTACATTGAAGCCTAGGTTATGAAACAAAATTTTAAAGGCTGAAGTAAAATGTTATGGACTTGAATACCTGAATGAAAAATAACTTTGGCTTTCCGGCAAGTGATGGGCATCTGTTTGCCAAGAATGGAGTCCAAAGTTTCTCAACAGAGTACAGGACATCTTTTGCATGAAGGTAGCCACCAACATGACCATGGGTAAGGACAGCTACGGCCAAGCAGTCTGCATCTGAATGGTCCATTGTTGCAACTAATTGCAAAAGCACAAATGTAATTATCAGTGTTATTCTTATTTGGGGGATAAAATTAGACATGGAATTGCACAGTCATAACCTTTATCATCTCTTAAGATTAAAAACACTATTATGCAAAGATACACAGCATAAACTGAGATATTCCAAAGGCTGTGAAGTTTGTATTATTTTTGTGTTCATAAGAAATAAATAAAAAACATGCATCATGAAATCTGAAATTTATTAATATATCTTTCAAGAAAATTAAATAATAAAGGGAAGTGTTTGTATATATGTATGTGATTTTATGACTAAAAATTTCAGAATGTATAAATATGTCATTTTAACTACAATATGAAGTAAATCGTGGTGACATTTTAACTGAAAAAATTATCTCCATTTTTATTTTCCTCCATTTAAATAACATGGGAATGGTTGTAGCATCATTATAATTTACATTTTATAATTATTTATATTCATCATATGAATTTTGGACATGAACATGGGAAAGGAGAAAACAAAGAAGTTTCATTTTATTACCATCAATTTTCAAATACTTTCCAAATTTGTCCAAAATGAAGTTTTTAAATTGAAATTGTTTTGGATTGAAACTTTTTCATTCTTATGGCAACCCAATTGTTGTCGATTTAAGAAAATAGCATAGGTAATCCAAATTACATAGGGAAGCAGGTTAAGCTTATTAATTATTTAAGTATATAAAAGATGGCTATTTCTTGAGTTTTGAATATTAAAAGATGAATTATTTCAGAATTATAGTGATGATTGACATTTAAATTGCCATTATAAAACAGCCTAATTGTATCAAATTTCTAGTGCATATATATTTTATTTATTACCTACACATCATAGATCTAAATCTAAAGTTTTTATATGAATTGTCAGTTATACGGAGGAAAACAGAAAGATTAAGCCTCTCAACAAACATGAGAGCATATTTAAAAGGGGATAATACAGTTAAAACGTGCAGCCGAATAACGCTCTATGTCACATTTTCTCTTTATCTCGGTTTTTGACAGGATAATGATCTATGTATCCTACTCTACGGGTTGGTCCAGGTTTTGGCAGACTAAGACAAAGTGGAAAGGGAATAAGAGCTGTGAGAGTGGTGGGAGTACAAAGAGAATCAGTGCAGCAATGATCCACATACAGTGAGGTCCGAGTCAGTGGTGGAACGTATTATAACCGTACCTCTTGTTATGTGTAGTCTTTCATTTTGCCTATTGCATCATTCTGTCATTAGTTTCATTGAGCCAATAATGACAATATTCATCTTTCTCCTAACAATGTGAAGCATTTACACAAATCCAAGAAACAGAAAATAATCCAAGAATGGGCCGACGTGAAAAGGAAAAAACAACGAGACGCTGGGCAAGCTTACATCACAAGAAAAACCAAGAGGCTGATTCCAGCTGAAATTCCACCGGATAGGGTAAAAATTTGTGACACTAAAATAGTAAAACCTCTGCCTTACGAACCTCTGATTATGAAATCTCTCCATTATGATAAATTGCACCTGTTAATTAAAATGATCCTCAATAAAACGAAATTTCCAAAGTAGGAAATATTTTTTAACCATATTTGGTGTGTTTACATTGTGTTGTTGTGTAAGCGCTTATGATAGTGTTTTGAGTTAAACATTGAATGTGAAATTGATGTATTGATGTTTGTGATCGATGCATACTTACTCAATACTATGCAAAATTTTATTAGGTCCCTTCAGTTTCGTTATACAGAGGTTTTAGCTATCTATAGGTTGTACCTACTATCTACTTGATTAGTACTGAGAAATTTTTTTGTTATTTTGTACGACTGTGATTATGTAATTGCATGCAAACAAAGTTGTTCAGAATTCACTGTCAGTAAATGCAGATAAATGTTTGAAGAATTCCACAAGTTGACTTATGATGAACAACCTCTGTTCTTGATGAAAAGTATAAATCCGGCTGCACCAATATAAAGAAGATAAAGCAAAACTGATGCCACTTCACTAAAGTTATGTACTTTTCGATATTGTTTGGATGATAAGGAGATATGTAAAAAAAATGCTTTTGAATACATTTAAAATAAGCTATCGCCATATACAAACTCTCCAAGACAAAATGAAAAATGAAGACGACACACCCAAAGATCCGAGGGGAAAGCACTTCAATAGACTGCATTCTATTACACAAAATGACAGGAGGCTGATTGTCGAACACATCAATAGTTGTTATTTAAAATAAAGTACTTTGTGCAATTTATTATTCCTTCATGGCCAATGGAATAATGGTCAACGTCACTTTTCCCCATTAACTGGCTGTGTTTCCGATTCAATATCATTATTTATGAGTCCTGTAAAGTTGGGCCACTGTAACATAGACCATTATTCGGCCGCATGCTTTAGTTGATGAATCCACTGAATTATTCTTGCAAATAGGTCATGGAAACATTCCAAATATAAATGGCAAAATTGAAATGCTGGAAAAAATGGGTGAAGTGATGAAATCACTTGATGAACTGGAATCAAGACTTTATCCAGTATTTCTCATTTGAGTGAAACTTCAGTTTCATTGTTCTGTGAATGAGCTATTCTCTCCCCAAAAATTAAATGGTGGCTTCTTCACTCAATTATCGTCCCATAAAACAATTTGTTGGTGTAGAAATAGTTTATAATTCTGTGGATACTGTAACAAATGTGGATGAAGCAGAAAATTATATGGTTAAGTTTTTAAAGTCAAAGAACCCTCCATGGATACTTCCTCATAAATTTGTGCTAAAGATTGGTGCACCAGTTATGTTGATGGGAATTTAGATGCTACAAAACTTTGTAATGGGTACTGTTATTGAAGCAGTTATCTTGTCAGGATGTGCACAAGGATAAAGTGCTTTTATACCATGCATCCCAATGACTCCTAGCAACTACCATTTTCAATAAAATTCAAACGTCTTCAATTTCAGGTAAAGGTTTGTTTTACAATGGCTATTAGCCCATCAGCACAGAAGTAACCAAGTCGTGGTTACCCAGGAGGTAGGCTCTATACACAGTTGTCGCCATGCCACGCTATGGCTCCAGTGCACTCTGTCAGAAAATAATTTCTTATGGCTCTTCCATCTGGTCTTCTGAGTAATATAGAACACCATTGTCTTCTAGAAGGATTCTTATTTATAGTCATCTCTTAACAGTACATGATAAACCACTCTCAACACAAAAAAAGAATAAATCTTTTTTTCCTATCTCTTTTTTGCTTTGTTTATTCTTCATTGGCAGCTGGTTTGTTACTTTTAATGAAATGCTGAGTCAGCCAGTATGAATTGCTACACATCTTGCCCCATAGCCTTCAGTTGAAACTTATCTTTAGAGAGAATAAGTTGAGACACCCTTGCTCTCGTAGTCACTATCTGCAAAGGAATGGAGTTGGGTGCATGTAGTTCTTTTATGACAGAAGAAGAAATTGAAAACCTACTTGAAGATTAAAAAGACAGTGAATTAAATGTAGGAAGTGACTGCTCAAGTGAAGACAAAATCGATTTTTCTGCCCTTCCCCAAATTCCTGAGAGCAAAGATGAAAACAACAGCGGTTCATCAGGTAGGGCTGAAAATTTTCATTCATCATGGAATTGGGTAGATATTGACAAATGAAATAGTATTTTGAAAAAAAAAAAATTCCTTTTACTGGTAAATGTGGTCCAACTATCTCTATTACTAATGTATTACTATGTTCATAAATTTTTTCGATAAAGACTTAATTAAGATAATCATTTTGAAGATTAACAGGTATGCAGAGAATTACTTTAAAAATGTAGAATTGTCTTTCAGGTCTTGATTGAACAAATGGAAACCTGTCGATCTAGGTGAAATTTGTTTATTTGGGAATTATAATGTTGATGGGTACTGTACAAAAGCCAACAAGCCATCCTTACTTTTCAAGATATCCACTTTTGGAAACAAGAATTTTCCACAAAACAATGTCTCAAGATAGGTTTGAAAGCACCTTAAAAATTTTTCATTCGATTGATAACTCAGAAATCAGTGAGTATTCAGGAAACAAAAAACTTTTCAAAATTCAACCTATCATTGATTATTTGCAGAACAAATTTCAAAATAGCTATTTTCCAAAGGAAAATATTGCTGTGGATGAATCTCTTACACTTCGGAATTTGGATGCCTTTCATTTAGGCAATATATTAATTTGAAATCATCAAAATTTGGCATAAAAACATTTGAGCTTTGCAAATCTAACTTATGGAATTTCATTGTTTACTCTGGTTCAGATGAGACAATTTCTACTTCAGAAACTCCAGATGGGCTCAAAACATTAGTAATAGTGATTAAATTAGTTGAACCTTTATTTAGAAAAAATGATACATTATGGAGGGACAATTATTACAATTCACCTGATTTGGCTAAATTTTTGATGAATCGAGGCACAAATGTAGCTGGAACTCTAAGTTTGAATAGAAAAAAATGCCCGAGAGAAGTCAAAGCTGCCAAGCTGAGGAAGGGAGAACATGTCTCAAAGACGAGTGATGGGATAATGGTCATGAAATGGAAGGATAAAAAATATGTATCATTTATTACAACCTTCCACTGCAATAATTTTTGGAAAAAGGATGGAAATTTAAAACCTATTTGTATTTTAGAATATAATACAGCAATTGGGGAAGTGGATTTGAAAGACCAAAAGCTTCAGCCCTACCTCTTAGAATGTAAAAGAAGTAACAAATGGTACATACAATTATTTCGATGGCTATCAAATGTTTCGGTGCATAATGCATTGGTAACATTCAATTGTTGTCAAAATAAGATGGACCATCTAAGTTTTCATCTACTTTTAATTCAACAACTGTTGGAAAAGTATGGGAGTCTATTAGAGTCACTGTGTGCCAGGCGACTATCCATGCATCCATCACCACGCTGTTTAGTCGAGAGGCAATTCATCAAAAATACCAGCAATGGGTAAAAATATAGGCCCAAAAGATGCCAAGTGTGCTCTGCTAAAGGAAAAAGAGTACTGTGTACTGGTGCCCTGAGTGTGACGCAGGTTTGTGTTTAGAAGAGTGTATGTTGGATAAAACACAGACTATGTAATTTTTTTAATATTTACTAAACATTGCTCTATAATTAACTGAATTTTTATGATATTTGATCTGTATTTAATAAAGTTATAAAATATTGTTTGCGATTTATGCTAAATTTAGTACTGCAAATAAGGTCTGCCGGCATTTAAATTTTGACTGGCTTGAAGGGTTAATAAGTCAATCACTCAAAGTTGTCAGGGTTGACTTACATGCACATTTATATTCTCATTGTCAGTTTTATGCAGCATGTTCAAGAGTAAGTAACTGAAATAATTTGTATATTCTTTTGGCATGTGGGAAGACCATCAACATAGTCTATGAGGAAGTATTGTAAAAAGGTTTTCATTGCGTTTTTCAAAGTTATGGAGGTCGGAGAAGATAAAGTTATGACTTTGAAGTCATAAAAGATCATTTGTATCTTCCAACAAAATATTTTCAAGTTATTACTCTGGGCAAAGAACGATTTGTCCTACTAGTAGGTATATAAAGACTAACACGAATCCAATGCGTCTGTTTATGAAATCTATAAATTAAAACCAAATCTGAAAGTAAAATTTCATGTTATCAGCTTTAAATGACAGTTAATTATAAATATAAATTTTGATGGCATAAATATTCTACTTCATCCACTTATTATCAGTGATTTCTGGATTAGGTGATAAGTTGAGAAACAGAAAAAAATTCCCCAATTCCTGTTAAAAAACATTGTCTGATTGGATAACACTCTTACAACATTGCAGTGACTAGAAGTGCTTTAGAATCTGTGAATACTATTTCTTATTTACATAATTAAAAAAAAATAAATAATTTATCATTGCTTGGACTTTATATGATTAAAATCCACAAAGTTATCACCAACAGCTGTGGCAAGAATTTCCAACCTCAATGCTTAAAAACATTCTATTCCTCAAATCAATGACTAAAAACAAAAAGAGTAATTTTTCAAAACAAAATTAATTATATAAAATTCCACATTGGTTATATGTACATGGTCTGGAAGACTTGGTAATAGGTTATAATGTTATCTCCCAGAACAAAACAAACAAAGCTAATAGCAAAATACTGTTTACATAATATAACACTTAAGAGAAGAAATAAATGAACCACAAAACTAATCAATGTGTCACAATAAATAAATAGACCTTCAAGCATCAAAAAAATTAAAAATACAACAAAAGTACAAAACATATTAGTTAAAAACTTTGAAAATAAAAGCAACTTTTATAAATAGATTTAAATTAAATTCTTTGTAATATATTATTTAATTTAAAATTTTAATTGAACTATTTTAAAGACCAACTCACGTTTATCAATGCAATTTTTAATTTCCTCATAAGTTAAGTTATGAAATATCATTAGCTCAAATTCCAAAAATTCTGCAGCTGCCTTTAACTCCGACACATCTTTGTTAGACCCTGGACGCTCCATCCCTGGTGAATCAAATTCATCATGATTTAGAATTACGAAATATCCTCGTCTTGGATGGTCCATATTGTAAGTCTCAGCATCAAGTTCGGCAGCCAATCGTGCACTCACAGGGATATCATCCTTTTCCATACTGTAAATCACAAGAAATCAATCTTATAAATACATACTTAAAAACAAATAGCCAATGGATGATTATTTCTATCTTTAACTTAAATTTCATGCAATTCACCCACTATTGAAAGTTATTTAAAAAGATATGAGTACAGAGGAATTATTACATACATACCTTATTTCCATTTTCACTTCATTGGATGCAGCATTTGTCGGCTTAGCATTAGCAGCATTTGTCGGCTTAGCATCAGTCACCGTATTGACTCGGGTGTTTTCTTCAGTGGAATGAAATGTTCCTTCGCTTAAAATCCCGAATCCAAATGAATTGGATTTTGGGATAGAGTTGCTTTCTCCATTTACTGCAATTGGTGACCAATACTTTGGAGATTCAGACATTGTCTCAGAGCATGATGTACTTCGCCTTCTGCCGATACTGTCAATTACATCGGGTACTCTACTTTTACCCAAGGATTTTAATCCCCCTATTGCACCTGTTGACATACGACTTGTACTCCTTCGGTGTGCCAGTGATGGCGACACAGAGTTGGTAGGAGTCGGAGGTGGTGTTGCTGGAACATTGGGTATATTAATATTGCTTGTTAACATATTCTTCTCTTCATCCATATCTGCTGAAGATAACTGTAAATTATAAATCAGCAAAAAAAAAATAAGTGTGAGAAACTATAGTAAAGTATGAATGATGAGTAGATATCTAGTAAGTTTTAAATGGCAAATAAGATCGATGGACTCCTTAACATAAATAAATAACATGTAAAAATTCTTGAATAAAAGTTTAGGAGAGGAAATTTAACAGGGACACACCTAACAAAATGCATTTAATTCAATAAATCATACCACAACATTATCAAGATTCACAACTGACCCGAAAAATCGCCACTTTCGAACGACCTAATAATAATGTCCATATCACAAAATACCAGGATATATAGGAGCAAATAACGCTATGTATAAATAACCGCGAATTCGAAGAAACGTAATCTCAGGGGTGCACCATGGCTAGTTTCGGGAATTTATCGGAATATTATATAAAATTTTTATCTAACATTACGCATTAATCTAAACAAATGTCCATCATGATCACTACCTTGATTACAGTCGAACACAAAGGTTAAAGTGACGAAGTATGCTATCAAAGAGTCGCGAATATCAGTTAATTTCCAATTGAACGTAAACAAAATGAATAAAGAAACTTTTATATCTGATGTCATGGGTGCATTCATGGAGGATTTACAGAAAACATGTTAAAACAAGTAAAATGAGGCTATCATACAAAATCATCACAATACTTTCTGCTGTAACTCCTAACAGGAACACGGAAGCACATCACACGGGTAAATAATGATCAATAAAACTGCATCAACTTAAGCCATATTAAAAAAATATAAGTCAATACAGTAGTGTGAACATATTAAATTTAAATGCGAAGCTGAAATAGCACAAAATAAACTGAAACAGCAGTCAACATTTACCGAAATTATAAAATAACAAATTATGATGTATGAGTCCAAATATCTGATTAAAACAAACATCGCACGGATAGCAAATTAAGGTATAAAAAATAGTTAGAGGTAACATTTCCGCGTACTCGTTTACCTGGTTCATATCCGTTTGAATGTTGCACTTCTGATTCACCCTTAGCATAACTTACCAAGAAACTCTTTTATACTTATCCACTATCGAGTCGCAAAAAGTATAAAAAACTCATCTGAGCTATCTAAAGGTGATAACAGGTTATCAACAAATCATAACAAGACAATAAACACAATAAACGTGCAACGAAAATTCGCGTTTACTTGTCGCTTCGAGCGTGTTAGTTGGAGCTTCTACTTAAAGCGCGCTAAATTTAAATATTTATACTTTAAGATTTTGGATTAGTATAACAATAAATATTCCAAATCGCGGGCATAACTGCTATTAAATATCACTGGAAAAGGATCTAAGACATATAAAAGAAAACCGGGAAATAGACATCGATTATTAAGTGAAAGAACGAAAGTCCGACTTAACCGCTGTAAAAATATAATATAAAATTCGTAAATGGCGAATATTATTTAGGATTTGATCAGTTGTGCTCAAAAGTCAAATGTACGAGATATATTTTAAAGGAATGTTTACACGTTGCGTGTATACTAGAAATTTTTGTTATCTATAGAGATTGGTATGCTACTGCCATTAAGCTTCGAGATAAAACCTTTTTCCCTTAATGTCATAGTTAAGCAAGGATTTGGAAATTAGCACATTAAACTTAATATGAGTAAACATTTATTTATATGAGAACTTTCTATATTTTTTCTGTGATATATTATAATAAATTTATCTTGTGTAGCGCTAGACCTAGTTTTCTATTATCATTAAGGCTCACAAAAACTCTAAACAGTTTATAAATTTCTATTCCTTTGTTAATAAAGTTACAGGATGTACGTTGTTCATATCATATCTATATTTTCGATAGTTTAAAATTTATTATCAAAGTGCACTAACTTGTGAACTAGAGACATCTATCGAATCGACGTGGCAGCAACACGTACGATGCTGATGTTGTCAAACGGGCTGCCATCAATGGAGAACCGTGAACATAAAAGCAAATTATTAATTTAAAGTTTACCCGTTTTGTTTGCCCATATTTTAAAAATAATTCATTATTATGAAGAACTTAAGTTTTTTCATTATATTTTGTATATTACTGAGGGTCAACGCAGATGAACATACGCACATAGTAAGTACGAATATTGCATACTTTTTTGCCGAAAAGGGCGTTTGCCTGCAGTCATTGTGTAATTGTGGGTTTTTATGAAAATTGGTCGTCTTTTTGATTTAAATAATCTGTAATTTAATAAAAAAGCCGATACTCTCACACCCACTTTGCATTTCCTTAGTTAATTGCGATCAGGGAAACTTCCGAAGGTAGAATGTAATTATTATTTGTAACTCATTTTGTTGGGTATTTATTTCTTTGGTTTTAGAACAGTTTTATGTAACTCTTATTGCTGATTATGCAACCATAGTAATCTCTGTAATAAAGTATAAAGATTTAATGACATCATTGGTGAAAATGAGTGCATCGTTATCGTTGCCGTGTTATTACTTAACTGTGTATTCTTTTAGTATGGAGTCAATGAAGAGGTGGTTTTATGGATGAATACTGTTGGTCCGTATCACAATCGACAAGAAACGTACGCGTATTTTTCTTTACCATTTTGCGTTGGCACCAAAGAAACTATAAGTCATTATCATGAAACTCTTGGTGAGGCTCTTCAAGGTGTTGAGCTGGAATTCAGCGGCCTGGATATTGAATTTACAGGTATGAATGGAAAGCGCAGAAGTCTACTTTCTCCAAACTTTTAAAATAGATTTGCCTTTTTATTTCCAATAACTTTCTATCGTTTTATTTTCTCCTAGCCGACATTTCTAGTACGCCTTACTGTGAAATACTTCTAACCGAGGAAAAACAGAAAGCTTTTATATATGCTGTCAAGAATCATTATTGGTATCAGATGTACATTGACGATCTTCCTGTATGGGGTAAGTTATTGAATATATTTGTCATAAATTAAGTAGTAAATCATCGCTCAGTGTTATTTAAAACAATTTTAAGTATTTGTTGATATGATAGATAATATATCATGGCATTTTCTCGTTATAAAATCGTATTTCGTAGAATTTTCACTTATTGATTAATTTGATGCAATTTTAAAAATTGACAAAATGTAAAAATATTACCAATTTTTGTTTTCAACAAATTTGGATGAAATAGAATCTGTTAAAAAGGATGTGCAAAATAATCCCTTGAATTTATATTTTAATAAAAATACCATTCATTTATTCTTGGTAACAATTCATGACACAGTTGTCTTATATTTATTTGGTATTACCTTATGATGTTTTTTAGCCTTTTTATTTAGCCTACTCATACACCATATTCAGTTAATGAATTTCCATATCAAAAGTTTCAAAAAAAATATATAGGACAAGTATACAGTCAGACTCCAATTTAGCGCCCCCTATATAGTGCTATCCCTGCATACAGCCCATGAATTGTTTTGAACAGATCTTCCATCTTATAAGTGTATAGAGCCATATACCTTGATTTACTGCCATTTCCGCTGTAACGCCAGTGTCAGTGATGGGCAAACAGTGGTGCTAAATCAGGGATTGACTGTGTGTACTCTATTGCCATATTATATTTCATTTGATGACTTATAGAATAAAAGCCAATTTTATGCAGATTTTTACTCACTCTCAAAAGGCATTCTTTACTGCTATCATTCTCCATCATCACTGGAATTAGTCGATAACTTTTCACCTTTGTAGAAATCTAGAATCTCTACTGCCTGCTAGAAAATGGTTTATTCCACATTTCTTAAATGAGCTCATGTTTGTTGAACATGTTTATTTATTATTTCAAATTTTCATAAAATTTTACAAAGGGAAAAAAAATCATATCATATGCCATTATTGTCTAGCAGTGATTTGGAGCCATCTTTCATTAGATTCCTTCCCCATGTGGAACTGCCTTAAAATGCTTTTTAATGGAATTTTCTATTGGCTTGAGTGGTCCTGTAGTCACAACTAGCTTTAGCTTCAATTCTGCAGACATCCTCAATGGCTATATTAGGTGTGATTTTTTATGCATTTGGAGATTGCATGGACACTACAACTATATATTATCTCTTATTGGTATGCCATGCCTTTTTCAACCATCCTCTCTGCATGATGAACCTAAATGAAATTTTTTTGCTGAAATTGCTTGGTTCAGCTTAGCTTTTTCTTAAGTATGTTTTTTATTTTCAATGTGATTGTTTTAGCATCTTAAATGTATACAGCCTTAAATTTAATGGACGAGGCTGAGACCTCGTGAAATTCCATAATCAAAAGATGTAAAAAATACTAGATAGTATTTATTACATCTTTTGATCTACAGCCTTGTTTGATAGAACATTAGTAGTTAGTTTAGTTAAGTAGCATATTTGTGCAATAAATTTTCTTGTATGGAGCATGATGTGAAACTTGGGATATTTTTTTAACATCGGCTACCTTTTGAACTTTCCTTTTCTAGTGAATTTGCTTGGGCAATGCCTTCTATTAGACCTGAGGTTTTGGTATTACATTTTTATCCCTAGGATCTAGAGAAGTTTTAGGTCACTGTTTCAAGGAATAAAGTAAATCTTGTTGTTAAAAAATGATTGCCTGTACAATGCCTTGGTATGTTAGTGCAGTGACCAACAGTGGCATAGCTAGGTTCTCCTTCGCTCGGAGGCAAGTCACAGAGATGCAACCCCCTCCCATTGCTCCCTGTACAATTTTCCAGACATATATAATGTGGGGAATGTGATGGAAACCCAAGCATAATATGATAGCATTTAAATTCGGCATATATTATAATATTATTATTGTTTATAAACAGAAACATTAATTTTCCATCCTCGAGTTTGTGCCCCTTCAGCCTTGCACCTGGGGGCAATTGCCCCCCTCTGCTCCCCTTCGCTACACCACTGGTGACCAGCTTCAGCCATCTATTAATGTTTTTAAAGGTTTGAAGTTCTCTTCTAACAAGGCTTCTTTAATTATTATTTGATTTTTATTTTAACCATTAAGAATTTATTTATAAGATTCATTTTGTGTGTTGATGTAAGATCATTTTCTGAATATTTACTATAGATATTATTTTCTTTATTGAGGCTTTTTAATTAAATAGGTAGTGTTTGTTTTTGAGCTAGCCTTGGTTATTTTTGTGTCTTTATGTAAAAACATTAACATACATACAAACACAGACCTGTGTATGGACAGTTGACTAACGATTGTGACGGGGTTTAACAGCGTCACTTTTAAGGAACGTGTGGAGTGATTTTCTCAAGAAAAAGGTTTTAGGAAAGCTGAACTAGTCAAAAAGATGGTAATATAGAAAATTGTATTCGGTTAAATGATATTCGAAAAAGTGACATTTGAGCAATTGGCATATAGGATTAAGATAATCAGGAAAATGATTTTTGGGAAAATGATATTCGGAAAAATGATATCTGGGATGATGATATTCGGGTAAGTGACAGTCGGGCAATTGGCATTCGGGATTATGGTATTCGGGCAAGTGAGATTTGGGACAGTGAGCATAAGCACCAATATAATACACACCAGGTTTTCGTGAGTGAAACATCAAAATTGCTGTATCACCATGTATAATGAAATAAAGGTGTAGTGATGAGATCAATTTAACTCGTACAGGTTTTGGTGAAAATGATTATGAAGTTTTAGCACAATATAAAATGCAAGTTCACCAAATTTCTAAGTATGTATTGATTATATTGTGTAAGTGTAATAAATTTTATGAATCTGAAATATTTATCTTCTTCTGAAACAGTTTTATAAAGGCTGAAAGTGAAAGTTAATTCTTGTTTTTGCTTTTGAAACCAAAATTTATATAGAAATTCCATTGAAATGCAACATTAATAGCAACCATGCTTTTTGGTGAAAATGTCTCCAAAAATTACTATTATCAACCGGTCAAAAAAATGTTTGCATTTGTTGCCACGTATAATACTAGTAGAAGGTGCTTGCATTCTGCAAGCATTTCATCTCACCTTGAAAAAAACCTTAATTTTTCAGAGAGATATTTCATCATGGGAAATATTTCTTGTATTCAAAAGATTTCTCTTCTGCACTGATTTTCGTTTTTTCCTTATAGAACAATTATGGAGTAAAACAATCACTAATATTTGCAATTTTCGAAATATTATACTTATACTAACGTTTTGGTTAATTTTTTGTGAAAAATTGCTTATTATATATGGAAAATTACAATATATCCCAAAATAGTGCCAGCTTTGTAGACAAGATAAGAATAATCTGAAGAACTCTCTAGCATTCAGCCTAGCTGTTGATGGGCCTATGGATATACAAGATAACCCACATTTTGCGATATTTGTTATATTTCTTCAGATATGACAGTGAAAGAAGAAATGTAGGACTTGGTATTGCTAAGAGAATTCACTCATGATGTAAACATAAAGAATGCTCTCGACAAAGCGTAGGCATATGTCAATGTACTACTTGTAAGTGTTGCAACAGATGGAGCTCCAGCTATGGTGGTAAAAATTTAGATCTTATCGGACTTCTGAAAAGTGACCTCAAATTTCCTGAGGTATTTTCTCTTCATTGCATTATTAAGTGTGAGCAATTAGTTGGCAAGTACTTCAAATATAAAAATATAATGAAAATAATCTAGAAATTGTCAATTTAATCCACTCAAATGGAAGATACATCGTAGGTTCAGACATTTCATTAAAGAGCTAGAATTGGAAGACAAACCTATCTGTGTTTGTTTCTATAATATTGTGAAGTGGTTGCCAACCAAAAATGTCTTGATGACTTGCATATAGTGAAATAGTTTCTATTCAAAATGTTTTATTCTGACTTTATGCAGCTTCATATAGAATCAATATTGAAAATTGCTGATTAAATGGAACTGTCAGGTTTCTGTTTTGATCTATATAATAAATCAATTTGAGAAAAATAGCTGAAGCACTTCTTGGAAATCACATAGAATGGTTGTGAATGCCATCAATTGTGTTTTAATATATGCAGTTAAGGTCATTTTTTGCTCTGTGGCACTATACGCCATTATTTGATTGCTATTAAAATTTTGTAATTGGGATCACTAAAGCCAAATTCTAGCAACTGCAGAAGTTGTAAATTTTTATCATTCTTTTAATACTGCTGAATTATTATCTCCGACTTTTTACTATGGAGAATGGTAAAGTTTCATTCTAGTGATTGCTGACCCTGGTTTTGAAAGCCTGTGTGTGTATAAGTAATGGAAACTTGGAAAAAGAGAATGTAGAATAGGACTATACGATGAATCTAAAACTTGGCTTGAAACCTATGAAGTTAACAGTAAGGAATTGAAAGATATAGCTTTATATTTTGTTATGTATATTTTCCCATAAAAATATCTCCATTCTTTAATTTTATTCTTCATTTGATAATTTTCCTTTTTATTTTATTGGTATACAATCAATTTCATTTAGATAATAAATACAACATTGGGGTAGTATAAGATGTATTTGAAATTGTCATGTTATGCTCTTCATTTTAGCATCTCAAAGGGTTACTTACATCTTCAAGATAGTAAACTAAATAATATTTGCTCAGAAATTAGAATTTTAAATATTGGGCAATGTCATGCTCTTTGTTTAATGTGGAGTTGGGATAGTTTAAATAGCAAAGATATTATGATTAGTCAAGCTTGAAGCATCTTATCTTATCAAGGCCACTCACCTCTTTAGATTTGCCACCCATAAAAGATTAAGTGAGGTATTCTATTTTTAGTGGAATATGCTTGATGAAAGCATTCACATTTAATGGAGTAATATTATTTCAGTCCTTTCATGAACTCACTTGACTTATTAGGAGTGAACATTTAAAACATGTATTTTGTAGTTATGTCAACAACTTTTTAAACTTGTTTGTTAATTTATTTATGCAACATCTGATATTTTCTAGGTACTTGGTGCTTGTTGATATGACTGTAATGCTCATATTTGACCTTAAAATTTTTTTTGAATGGTCAATTGCTTGAATTTAATATATGACCTAGGTAAATGTTTTCCATGGTATGAGTCGTAAGCCAATATTAGATCATAATAACATAAGCTTTAGGAATTATCACAACATTGCCTGTCAAAAATGATGGGTATATATGAATAAAGTGTTAAAATTAAGGCATTTCCCATATAGCAATCATTTGATGTTTAGTAATTATATTTTTGATCAAAATTTTATTCTTTCTGTCGTAAAAGAGACTTTTAGTAAATATTGGTATCATATAAGATGATCTATTTAACATGCCAGCTATATAAGGCATTATTGTCATCCAACACATATGCCACAAATTTTCTGCCATCACACATGCTAATATTAAACTATAATCAGCTGTTATGGCTGGGGCAAAACTGAGGGGAATGGATGAAATCAATGTCAATACTTACACAAACACGTCAATTTGGCATGTTTCCAACCTGTATGACAAGTCTAAATTAGGTCCTTCCCTGCATCTATTGATGAAATCAAGCTTACTTTCGATGAGGGTATATTTTGCTCTGAATATGTTTAAAAATAGCTTTGAGCAACTTAAGGAATTTCTAATTTATAACTTAGTATTTTTTCCACAGTCAATTAAAGAGAATGAATTTATTATGAAGTTTACCATGAAGAATCTAGGTTTTCTACCAGCAAGTCATGAGCTAAATATTAAACTTATTTATAAAATAATATATACCAATTTTACTCGTGTACCGGGTGCACCTTTTTCCCATAATATTTGTAAGAAAAAGGGAGTGAGTGTCTAACATGAGGATATATGAGCAGATTATTTGCGAGTATTGATAGTAAATTCAGTGCAACACCCTTGTGTCTACGTTTATACTCGCAGAAGATATGGTATACATGCGAAGTATTTTGATGGTTTAGATGACGTTATATTTTTATAATATTAAAGCTGTACCTTTTAAATGAGTTTGAAGTTTATTTTTGTTTCTCAAAATAAGCAGTTTTGTCATTAAAAGTTTACTCTCAATTTCTATGTATACTTTTGCTGGAATATGTTTGTATTTTACCTGTACTTGTCAAGTTCATTGTGAGCCCTTGATGCTCCACTAACATAAAGAGGGTGACTACCGAGGAGATATACGATGGCGTGCGGTAAACAAGTGAATACAGTATTTTTATTTTCGATGCATAAATCAAGAAAAATATCATCTATTTGATCTTGTTTGCACAAAAATAAATTATTGAAAACTTTTAAATTTTGTATTTTAGTATTACATTCCAATAACAGTATAGCATATTATTTAATTTAAATGGGTACATGTAAGTAGTTGTAATTAGAATAATAACTTTTGGGCTTAATGTTTTCTTTTGCTTTATTTAAAATATTTCGTCACCCTCAATGTTAATTTACTTTTAATGATTGCAGGTATTGTGGGAGAAGTTGAAGAAAATGGAGGAGTTTACAGTCATTACATTTGGACACACAAGAAGTTTGACATAGGATTCAATGGAAAACAAATAGTGGACGTAAATTTGACTTCAGAAAATAAAGTGAAACTGACACTTGATGCTAAGATTCCTTTCACCTATGAGGTCAATTGGAAAAAGTCGAATATAAAATTTGAAGATAGATTTGACAAATATTTAGATCCAAATTTTTTCCAACACAGAGTAAGTTGCATAATTTTATTTCCCTATTTTTTATAATTGCTACTGAAAAATTTTAAACATACAATTAAGCCAATTCGCTTTTTTGGTAATAACTTGAGATGTAGAGTCATGTTTGGCTTGGCCTGAGAATACATGTTCTCATCAGTGTTTAGATTTTAGTAAACATTTTAGATAATATTCATCTTTAAAGTTACATTTTGTTTAGCCTACTTATTTTTTTGTTGATATTTGCCATAAATTTACTTGTAAGTTGCTTGATTAAGGTGAAATTCAAGTTAATAGTAAATGATGAAAGTTATAAAAAATCTGACTCTATGTACTTTATTTCTCTTGTATATTTGTAACTATATAAAATAGAGCTTGCTTTTGTTGAAAATAAATTTTTAAGCATGTTTTTGCTAGTATTACATATTCATTCTTTTCACAATTTTTCTTTCTCAGATTCACTGGTTCAGCATATTTAACAGTTTCATGATGGTGATATTTTTAGTCGGTCTTGTATCAATGATCTTGATGAGAACACTTAGAAAAGACTATGCTCGGTACAGCAAGGATGAAGAACTCGATGACATGGTGCGGAATTTTCAGTATAATATTTTAATGCATGTAATTAATAACATTTCTAGCAATGTTTTGTGTTGATAGGTAAATATTGATTCCATGATTAATTTGTGCAAAATCTTCTTTAAATTAGTTTGGAATTTTTTTTTATTGATTTAAGAATGTGTATGTTAGTTTTTATATTCATGATGTGATTCTCAGGAACGTGATTTAGGTGATGAATATGGTTGGAAGCAAGTTCATGGTGATGTTTTTCGTCCAGCCTCTCACTCCATGCTCTTCTCTGCTCTCATTGGGGCAGGTTACCAAGTCACGGTGGTCACTCTTAGTGTCATTGTGTTTGCAATATTGGGAGAACTGTATACTGAGTAAGTATTTTGGAGATCGCAATGTTTCATTTTTAAATGTAAATTTATTGTTTAAACTCATCAGAGTTACATTTTATTTATTACTTCCTTACTGATCAAATTATGAGACTCATATCCAAAAAAATCACAAGTGTTGAAATGGAATAAGGGGATTACATTTTGTATGAATACTTGTACTGGTCAATTACAGGAAATATTAAGAAGCCTTTATGAATTTTAAGAATTATACCATCCAAAATATTAATGTTTAGATGCTAATTTCTCTACTAAAATACTGTTTGATTTTAAACCACGATGGAAGGTTTTAGAGCTGTAATTTTGATTGAAAATATGACATTATTTGCATTGAATGTCATGTATTGCTTTTTATGCATTCTTTGCATATAAGGGAGGTTGTTTCCGTCTGTCCGTCCGTCTGCTGGACGTATTTTGATGAAATTTGGGGAGTTTTGCTAAAATTGGTAGACCGATTCCAATTTTGGTTAAAATCGGACAACAATGACAACCGCTTTACTTGAAGACCTACAATGTTCCTTTGTTTCAACTCTGGAATCGCTAGACATATTATGATGAAATTTGGTATTAGAGAGTTTTAGTAAAATTTGTCGACTGATTCCAATTTTGGTTAAAATCGGACAAAAATTGACCACTTTACATGAAGACCTACATGCAATTTACAATGTTCCTTTGTTTCAACTCTGGAACCACTTGATGTGTTTTGATGGAATTTGGTATTGGGGAGTTTTGCTAAAATTGGTTGACCAGTTCCAATTTTGGTTAAAATCGGATAGCAATTACGATCACTTTACATGGAGACCGACATGTAGTTTACAATGTTCCTGTTTCAACTCTGAAACCGCTGGACGTATTTTGATGAAATTTCGTATTGGGAAGTTGCACTAAAATTGGTCAACCGATTCCAATTCTGATTAAAATTGTACAACAATAACGACCACTTTACATGAAGACCTACATGTAGTTTAGAATGTTCCTTTGTTTCAACTCTGAAACCGCTAGACATATTTTAATGAAATTCGGCATTAGGAAGTTTTGCTAAAATTGGTCAACCGATTCCAATTTTGGTTAAAATCGGACAATAATTACAACTACTTTACTTAAAGACCTACATGTATTTTACAAAGTACCTCGCTAGCTTCTCGTTAAATACTCATCTGAGCGAAAAATATTGAGAACATTGTGAAATCTCAAAGAACGCATTTGGAAACTCTGTGTACTCCGAAATGGAGTACACCTTTCCAATCTTGGTCATTATAGCTTGGCAGACTGCAGGCTGTCTGTGAGGCATAGGTTTCCTGCCCCTGCTTTTATGTATTAAATGCTAATAATAAATATTATAGTATTTTGATAATTTGAACCAATAGAACCTCAATTTGTTTCAGACGAGGATCTCTTCTTAGCACTGCTATATTTGTCTATGCTGCTACATCGCCAATAAATGGGTACTTTGGAGGCAGTCTATATGCCAGAATGGGTGGAAAGATATGGATACGGCAGATGCTTCTCTCAGCATTTATGCTACCGGCTCTAGTCTGCGGAACAGCATTTTTCATCAATTTTATTGCAATTTATTACCATGCATCTCGAGCTATCCCATTTGGCACCATGGTGAGTAAATTTAATATTTTTTAGGTCTGAGTTGTACTTGTGAGTGATTAGGAAAGTTGTTTGAAATTAAAATATGAGATAAGCTTTATCAAATGAAAGTGTTTGATTGCATTATCTATACTATATTATACAATGTGGGACTGCAGTTTGTTTATATAAATGTTTGCTTGCCTTTTTATCCCAAACAAATTCTAATTAGGCAGTGTCATTCTTTTCAGAGAGCCGAACTTTCCTATGTTTTCAAAACAAAAGATGCACATGATAGTACACAGCTAGTAATGCAGATAATTTAATAATATTACTTGGAAAGGTTGAAAAGGAGCTATGTTGTTCTCATAAGCAAAATATGTGTAGTAAAATATAATTTATGTTTATTAATGAGTTGTAGAAAAGATGGCTTTAGTTATGTAAGAAATACATTCCTGCACCTGTGACGTAACTCGAAATTTGCATGTCGATAATTACTATGATAGTAAACAGGACAGCAGAGGTGGGGAAATTATGGTCTGCAGGCTGGATCCAGCCCGTGAAGGCATTTTATTCGGCAGGCGAAGCTATTTTGAGAAAGCGTTCTGTAATAATTAAGTACTGAAGATCTTTAATCAGACAAAGTTAAACTAGTTTAATGCAGGATATATTTATCTATTCACATTTCGTTGCTAAAATATTGTTTTATTTTGATTATTTTTGGCTATTCGATATGACATAATTTCCATGTAGCCCCTTATCCGGCCTGCAACTGCTAATGCGGGGAAAGAGCACCTGGGAAGTGTGTCAAAGCCAAATCTTAGTGCAATGGGATTAAAAACCCAAGTGCCGCCTTTTATTATCGGTCGCTGGGGAAGTAGAAACTAGAGGTTTGCACTGATACTGATTTTTGCATTCGCATCTAAACTTGACCCTCTGTATATTTTCCCATATCCGATAGATATGAATATGTTGTCTGATTTCAATGACAATGAGTTAAAGGCCAAACACAATTTGAGCCCATAAAGTGCCTTATGTTATATCTGCCTACGAGACCAACTCATTTGCCGTCCCCAGAGAGGTGCTGCCCTAAGGCAGTGCCTTACCTACTTACTGCCTAGAGACGGACCTGCACTCATCTTCTTGGTTGATACTTTCAAAAGACCTTTGTGTTCTTTCGTCTGACTAAAACTGTGTGTGAGTAAACGATGTATGGAAGGTATGAGTCGTGCTTGTTTACAAATGACAAATGAGACGAAACTGTTCCATTTACACGTGCATTCTTTCACCTATGATTGTCTTCTCATAAATCATCTAGATTCTTATGATCACTTTCAAAATCCTCTTTCTTGTCCTTTCCTTTGCAAATACGCATACATTCCATCTCTCGCAATTGAAACGAGCCCTTGCAAAATCACCTCCCTGTAAACCCTGCTAAGATTATTGCTGCTACTTATAGACATATGTTGTTGTATAACATCAGATGAAAATGAAACAATATCATTTGCTGTTACTATGTTAATATTATAATGTAATTTATTTTTGTATTCGTATGGATGCAGATATACGCCGCAATTATAGCCAGTCGCTAGAATTAGGTAGATTGTTAAATTGATTCGCCATATTCGTAGGTAGTCACTGTGGCCTTTTTTCGGTGCTAGTTTGAACCCAAAGTAGCTAGATCTACCTAAAAATTCGCTAGATTGGCAACAGTGCCTGGGTAGCATAGTGGGGCTACCGCATTACAACTCAAGCCTTGCGTTCTTCCTCCGTGCACATATTTATATTCTTTTAGTAATTTATGGGGCCGCTTGTGCACGTGCGGATTTGCATAAGTCGAGCCTTGTGTAACCCGGGGAGTGCCTGTAATTACAACGGAGTTTTAGGAAAAAGTCAAGCATGCAGCGAGACTCTTGAAATACAGTTTTTTCCTTATCTATGAAAGTTCTAATATGTAAAAGCAAAGAGATTACAGCTGTATATTTCTAGTTTAATGTAATACATGATATGACTTAAGTTTCACTTAATTTCAAAGCATTTTCAGGATGAAAATGACGAAGTTGATTTGAAATAAAGCAAAACTTAGGTCTTATTATATATTAAAATAAAGTGGAAATTTATACTTGTATTCTATTTGTTTTATACTAGTCCTGAAGATGATTTGAAATAAAGCGAGATGTAGCTCTTATTGAAAATTTACAGTTACAAAAATTTTTGAAAAAATTCTTTAAAACAAACTCTTAAACTGTATGAATATCAAAAAAAATTTTTTTAGAGATAAAAAATAAAATTTTTTAAGTTTACAGAAAAATTTGTTTCATGCCAGGGATTTGGTATATCAAACACGTGATGGTTTATGCGTATTACGACAACGACAGGGACCAAACAGACTAAATTCAAACACACACACACACACACATGCACTTAAATTCAAAGGCAGAATATATCAAGTTTATGGAAAAATTTTGTTTCATGCCAGGGACTTGATATCTCAAACAAATGTCTGATGGACCAAACAGACATTCAAATAGACTCTCAAACTCAGTCACACATTTCTAAAAAATTTTAAATGAGGAAATTATTCTAAATGCACATTTCAAGAGCGAAGCTCTCATCATCAGTAGATGATAGTGTTTACCTCTAAAATTTCTTTTTGAGATATGTACGGTTTAGGAGTTTGTTTTAAAGAATTGTTTTAAAATTTCTTTAACTGTAAATTTTCAAATTTTCACCACAGTCTCCTTTCACTCATATGTAGCTGTTATTGTTTATTGGATTAAAATGCAAATTTAAACTGTAATCTCTTGGTTTTTTACTGTGGAGAAATTCCATAAATTATTTCCTAGAAATGTTTCTTTAATTGGGTCAAGTGTGTCTTATGAATAATCCAGAGAATGTCTTTTAATTTTAATATTTTTATCAGTTAGCATTTTTTATCCTTTGCTTTTTCCGATATTCCCTTGATTTTGGTACCCATGATTTTAGCATCTGCATTGCTTTTCAGTAATGTAATCCCCATGTAGAAAGAAGACCTGCTGTAAGAATAATATATCCTGATAAGCTAGTAAGATAATGGAAAAATCTCTCTCAGGATGCTTGTGGTGCTCGTCTCACTTTTAGCTACTCTTAGCTACTGCTTGTGATGTTCCATGCTTGCAATGTTTGCCTAGTTCATGGTTTTTGTGTTAACCGATATTTTAATTGTTTTCATCAGGTACAGCTTTGTCTGTGGTTTTATATGTACAAAAGAGGATGGAGGAAGGGGATGCTGAAGCAACTTGTGAGTAGGAAGGATTTCCTAGTCTATGAGAGGTTCTAGGAGCGAGAAGGGAAGGGAGAAAGAGAGTGAAGGGTAGATCACTAGATTGATAATGAAATAATTGGAACCAATTAACAGTAAATACAATAACTGCATAGAAGTTACCAAGTAGCACAAGTATTTAGATATTAATTCAAATATGGATTCTTTTGTCAAAGTAGAGCCTTCCCAAATGAATAAAAAGTTGATAGTTAAAAAGAGACAAGCACAGCGAACACGTCGAGCATCAATGAAGCCACCCAAACTGTTAGTGATGCTTGCGAGCATGCTTGTTGTGCTCGTGGTTGTGTTTGCTCTGAGGGTAAGTACCCGAAACAGGCATTCAGGCTGTTCGTCAATGTTCGTGCTTGTGGCCTTGTCCATACTGTTTGGAGTGTTCATTGTTCACCGTGCTTGGGTGCTCCTCATAGTTTGGAGGCACTTATAGTGGAACGTAAGAGTATTTTCTGTTAAATAGAATTGCATTTGCTTGATTATAAGCCAACCTTTTTTACCTTTTAAATCTGTTCAAAGTTGCCTCTTGGCTAACAATCAGGTTCATTTAAAAGTCAGCATACAAGTAGTGTAACCCTAAAACTCAAGCTATAAATTGGGATGGAAAAGAGATTTATATAAAAATATGACATAGCGTCCAGTAAACTTGAATAATATTCAAAAGTTATGCTAAATTAGGGTCTTCACCTTTGCACACTTTACGGTTTTGATTTGCCGTGTTTCCTCTCTCTCTCTCTACTCACCTTTCTAGGAATCCCCCATCACTATGAATAGGGTTGCCACTCGTTCGGTTTTACTATGAATAGTTCAATAACTCAAGAATTTTGTCTATGTTTGATACTTAGATTAATCCGAACACAGAATGATCGACAATTTATTGTTTTCATTATCGAACGTAACAGTGCTGAAACAATTTACATAATTTGCTGAGTTTAAGCTGTTACCAAATTCATCAACTACGGTAAACATGGTTAATTAATCCTTTTCATTTCAAAAACTTTGTATTGGGCTCATTATAGTGTGCCAGTGAAACTTAAATTTCAAGTTACCTAAATAAAATGTTACTGTATGTTGCCATATAGTTAATATTTGTAGCAATTTAATTACTACAGTTATTTTGTAAAATGTTCATTGATTTTTTCAATGAGTTTGATTTTGTATGTTTAATATGCAATAGTGTTATTGAAATGTTTGATAATCATGTTAGAAAAAGGTGGCAACCATAACTAGGAACCGCCAGTCCTTTACTTGTTTGTTTTTGAGGAAGGGTGGCTGAATATATCAAGTGATGTTATTGTTTGCACATTCAAAAAGTCCTCATTTTGAACTCGCTTGATGGCACAGAAGATGATACGATATGGGATGATTGCAGTGACAAAGAAATGTCAGTGGAAGATGGAGAAGTTCCGTCAGATGATGACACAGTTTGTTGATTCTATAGACTTAGTTATTTGACTTTTTTACAATCAAGGTGCTAATGCATGACATGCAAAAGAGGCATTGATCTAAGTAAGTGGGATAAATCGATGATAGTGATATTTTTACTTTTTGAGTGTTGATAAAATAGTTGGCTTACAGTCAAATAAATATGGTATATAGTGCCATTTGGCTTCTAAATGTATAGTACCTAGTTTTACTGGATATCCTGCTTGTTTCCATGCAGGTTTGTCTATATCCCTGGTTCTGAACCTGTGGTGTGCACTCCCCAAATGGGCATATGAGGATTCCAGAGGGGGTGCGAAGCATTTTGAACCAAAATCAGTTTTGCCGTAAATCTCTATCTTTCATATGTTTTTAATGCTTCCCATTTTGCATGCTTTAATATTTTTATATTTCTTTTATAATTATGTAGATGTTATGCCTTATACTAATGTATTCAAATGCTCTGCCAACCAATCACCTCCATAATAGATTTTAAAAAAATTCTTACAGCGATTAGAGTCCCTCTTTTTCAACATCCACACTAGATATAGTGTAGATGAATGAATTTATTATACGTAAAAATAATATATGATATAGTACTCCATGGATTTTTAACACAATGACCACCTATTATCAGCTTCCCACATAATGACGCAAGCTTGTCGGCTGTGAGTTGTGCATTGAAACCAAAATGAAATATTAGAATTCACTGAATAAACTCACACGGTTGGACTCAGCTCATGTGCTTAGGTAAGCAGACGCTTAGAAACCTATGTCATAAAAAATTGGTTACCATTACTAATAACTTTTTGTAAAAAAACCCTTAAAAACATATAAGAAGAAGTGGGACATGAGACAAAAAAGGTTAAGAACCATTGATCTCTACCATATTCTTCTTTACTCGATATTATAACATAATACTCTTATTAAAGAGATGAAAATATAGTTGCCAATGATTCTAATCATCTATGGAAGCCTTTCAAATTATAAACACTGGGATGTGGTTTTTCTTGAAAAATGCCCTTGATAAATTTTACTGGAATTAGTATAAAGTAAAAGCCCATTCAGTCACAAGTGTTGGTTGAATGAAATTGCTGGTCAAGCGAATGTTGATCGATCAATCTGTAAGGCAAAGCATAGAAGAACAAGTAATGTGCACTAACCAAAGGGTATACATTAGCTTCACTTCATTGATTTTTATTTATTTCTGTATTAGCCTTAATGCCCATTTGATGATAAAATAATGAAATTTTAACAAAATTTTAAACACCAGTCAAAATGACCTACTTAGTTGCCAGCTGTTTGTTTGGATAAATTATCACAGAACCTCTATTAACAAAAATCATTTGTTCTTACTTGCTAATAATAATTTTTTGAATTACAAATTAAATCTTGAACTTTTCGGTAAGGATTTCAATTCTTTCATGTGAACTTCATTCTCTCTGCTGCACTAATATTTGAGCTATTTAAGTTCCGATTTAATTTGTTTTGCTATTAAAATACATGATTAGTTTGTTTTCCTCTGCTATTTCTGGTCTTATTCATGATTATTGATGCATTTTGAGGTGACATAACACTTCAAAATTATTTAATAACCTAGGCACAAATCTTACTTGATTATCATGTCTGTAGCGACTAAAGACACCTTGAACATCGCAGAGCAACAGATACCCTATTATGAGTTTTATGGTATGTAATGCCAGTCATAACTATGTGAAAATCTATTTGCAGATTAGAAAATGTTAAAGGGCTCACAGGTACTGGTCATTCAAGTTGAATGGTGGAACTGGTGTCAGTTGAACAGGTTTTAGCTGTATATGAAGCTCACAAATCTGATATTCTTAATTCTGATAGTAGTAGAAAGTGCTTGGTTTTATTTGATATCAAGTACACATCAAAAAATTAGAACAGGTCTTTCCTTCCTGAACCTTGGGCTCTTGAAAATACGTTGTAAATGTTCCATTCTGAAAAATTATTTACATTTTTGAAGTTTTCTTGTTAAATGCGCTAGTGATACCTTGAAGAAGACCTACATTACTTGCAGGAATATTTTCTATATAATAGGAGTTATGAGCCATGAGATAAGAATGAAAATTTAATGCAATGGGCAACGTATAAAATCTTTAACGCGTATTCTTTTTTTGCCTTTTTACTAACAGGTGGCTGTGACTTGTATCTGCTTGTTTGTTATCCTGCCTCTGACATTAGTGGGGACAGTTCTTGGAAGAAATTTGGCTGGCCAGCCTGACTTTCCATGCAGGGTGAATGCTGTTCCTCGGCCTATTCCTGAAAAAAAATGGTTCATGGAGCCAGCTGTCATTGTTGTTCTTGGAGGTGTCTTGCCATTTGGATCTATCTTCATTGAAATGTATGTTACTTTGGTCATTATTATTTGTCGTCAACTACTGGAGAGGAATTTTAATTTTAGTTCTATTAAATTGTTATATGTGTAAGATGGCGTTATACTTATCAGTAATTCCAGCTATAGGAAATCTTTATAAGGAAGTATGACCCATTGCCAAATAATTTTGGAAATCAAAACTCTTACAGATACTTATTGGAATTAATCATTAAATAGTTGTTAACCTAGAAAATTACAATAATTTATGATGAACATTAACATAATGATATTATGTAAAATAGAAGCAATGGCTGGTAGGCAAATCAAACAGCTCCCTAACCTTCACCTATATATGTTTTCTTAACTTCCTTTCTGCTTGGAGTAAAATCTTTCCATAGTCTGATTAATTATTATAATTTTTGATGACTATTAAGAAGTCATTATTAAGGAAGAATATGCATATCAAATTTGTGTCCTTAATTTTGTCATAGCCTATCAGCAAAAATGTGTATTAGGTATGCATGTAGTTCTTAATTTAAGATTTAACGATTTAAAACTTAATTTCTCAATTTAAAACTTGGTTCAAAGCCTAGGTGGTTGAAATTATTTTAATTATTATATTACTCAGCCATCACATTGTACATTTATTTCTTATATTTAATGTAGCATATGTTTTTTCACTATTGCTAACCTCTTTTTTCCCTAATTCACAAAGAAAGAGAAATTACCGTATTTACCCGAAAGGAAGATGACCTTGAATTTAAGACGACCCAAAAAAAATTAGGTTCACTTACAAAAAAACTTTTACATATATGTATAACAAGCTAACATTAAGAGGATGAATAAAAATAAGTAAATTTATTACTTACATCTCCCTCTCCTCTGTTTCCTTCCCTTATTCTTGCTGTCCTGTTCATTCGTCACAACTTATTCAAATTCGAACAAGTTGTCTTCCATACCATCCATGGAATTTGATATGCAGCATTTCTTGAACCCTCTTGAGATACTATTGGGATCTATTTTTTCCATGCTGCAATGATCCAATTACAGAGAAGTGGTTTACTGGGCTTCTTAATTTTCCCTGTAAGAGTTAATGCATGGTCCCCTGCCAAAAGCCATTCTGCATAAAATGACTTTATGTAATCCTTAAAGGGCTTCGTCACTATAACATCTGGCACTTGAATTTGTGATGTCATACCTCCTGGTATAACTACAAGGTCAGTATTAATACCATGAAGGGTATTTTGAACTTCCTCTGTAAGGTGGCCGTTGAACGCATCTAAGACGAGCATTGCTCTCTACCTTAAAAGTGCCCCAGGTTGTCTATTCCACACTATGCTTAGCCAGTCCTTCATTAAATCAGCTGACATCCATCCTTGGCCTTGACATTTAACAATTATTCCATTTGGTAGTACTTCCTTAGGCACAGTTTTGCATTTTAAAATAACATACGGCGGCAACTTTGTTCCATCCACTAGTACAGCCAGCATTACAATAATGTGCAGTTTTTCATTCCCGGAAGTTTTTATGATGACATGTCGAAGTAAATGGTTGTCTCATCTGCATTACCCATTTTGCTCAGAAGGTAATTGTGACTTTTCCACAACCGAATTACATGCACAATATACAGTAGAACCCTGTTATTTTGATCTCGGATAATTCAAAGTATGGTGTAATTCGAAGCTAAGATCAGTCCCTGGCCAACACTATAGGATTTTGCATACTTTTTAGTATGGATTATTCAAAATACGTCTACAATGAAATTCAAAGCCATGATCTGATCTGGTGACTCATGAACAGTTCCTTTAATTCGAAGCCTCTACCCCTATTGTGTAAGTGGAAGGTTCGTGCACATGCCATCACATCAAGAATTTGTTCTCCAATTCTCGCACACAAAATACATATAGCGCCCCAAACATGTGACTCCTTTTTTATTTAATAGTCAACATGTAAGAAAAGTCATAGATGATACAAATGAATGAATTGTCTTATCCTTGCATCGCTAGACCTCTTGTGAAGTTTTGTTTAGGCTCTTGGCTGATTACTTAAAACATATGGTTCAGTGTGAATGTTTACATTCTCAAGCAGATAGCAAAATTCGAGAACCAAGCTGAAATGAACAGAAGTTGCTAGAACACCTATTATCTCAACTCTCATGATCACTAACTTCCCATCTCCCAAACCTTCCCCTTTAAAACTGATGACTTGATATGATGACCTTTGCATTCATTCACTCAACCTTTGAGATCTCCAATTTTTCTCATGAGAAAGTGATATGCTCCAGAAAAGACTGTAATATTGATTTCTGTAACTGAACCAATCTTTAAATAATATTGTGCAAAGTTATATTGAATTTATCATCTATGCCTTTGTTTCTCCCAAGAAAAAGTGATGAGCCAAAAATAAATATTTAGTGGTTTTCCCACAGTGTCATAAAAGAAAAATAGCACAGTGTATATATTTAATGTATATTTCTACTGCTGGTCATCACATGACTTGAACACTCATAACATTTCTATCTTGGAGAGATATGCAAAGACCTGAGACAAATGTAATTTTTAAAATTAACTAAAACATTTAAATTCTTGCTTAAATTTTCATTCAAATGTTAACTCATTACCAAAAGGAGAAGGACTTTGAATTTAAGACAACCACAATAAAAAACAAGGTCTATTCAGGAAAAAACTTTGTAATACCAATTTAAAAAATAATATATGGTGCCATCCACTAACACTGCCAGCATTACAGCAATGTGCATTTTTTTCATTCCCCCAAGTTTTTATAATGACGTTTTTTACACCTTTTTCGTTAACTGTGTAAATAAATAAATAGGTGTCTCGTCTGCATTACCTGTTTGGCTCAGAAGGTAATTGTGAATTTTCTGCAATGAAATTACATGCTTCTGGAAAGTAGAAAAGTTCGTCCATGTACTCAGAAGGTAAATTTTGGCAAAGAGAAGTTTTCTGTTGCAGGTAAAAACCATTACGATACATCGTCCATACGCACCAATCATTACTAGTCTTGAATTCTTGCCATGGGATGTTTAGTGATCGTGATAATTCATGAGCTTGCAGTTTAATGATTTCCCACGACATTGGTTTTCCATCCATTCTTTGAGTATGCACAAATTTGACAGTTTCTTCTTCTAATTCATGAAATTGACCTCGTTTGGGTCCACTAAATGATTTCCATGAGGAGTTAGCACCTACAAGTTTCTGTTTTGCTTGCTTCCACCTTCACACATTTGACTTTGTCACATTATATTTCCTCCCAACCTCACAATTGTTAGTTTCTTCAGCATAATCCACCACCATTAGCTTAAAATTGCTATCAGAACTTCATCTTATACCTTGTGATACATTTCCTTTTACAGAGGTGCCTTTCTTCTCTACACGATGTCATTTTAGCCCTAAGATTTGGGGTAACTTATTTAAAACTACTAAAAATCATAACTAGTCTTCAATTCATGTTAAAACTTAGTGAAGTTTGTGCAAATTGCATGCTATTGTAGAGGTTTTACTCTTCAAACTACAGGTGTACTTGTCTGCCACTGGTGCACAAATCAAGAAGGAACAAATATATTGTAACAAGACACATGTAAAATGCTGGGAATCTTAGTGTAGCCATATTCAATGCCGTATGTATGAAATTCCCTACCCAGCCAATTACAAGTTCTGTTGTAGATTGTCAACATTCCCCTTTCACCAGTACCTACAAGGTGGAAAGCTACTCATTTGCACATTGTGAACTTCAAGAATAGGAGTAAATGTATTGTAATAATAAATTAAATGTAATGTATTTCGTGTGTAAAAATAAATGTTTTTGTGGACAGAATCAGCAGCAGCGTTTAAAAATTTGTACTTGATTTTAAGACGATCCCTAATGTTTTTGTCAAAATTTTTGTAAAAAAACCCTATTCAAGACCCTCCTTGTCAGGCAGCATGTAGATGGCTAACAACGTCAGTTGTTGACAGTAAATGCTCCTGTGTGATCTGCATAGTAACTTGTATTTAACTGCTGCTAGAGTAGGTTGTAGTTTCAAGTTGCTAAGGTACAGATGCAGCTTTTGGGAATGATTTGTAAAGTTTCACTATAAATCTTGAATTTCTTTTTGTATGCATTTGAAAGTCATGTATGTGATATAAAGTTTCATTTCTTAAATGTCTTTTTTTAATACAAGTGAAATTATTGTTTATGTTAAATAATTATGGTAAATGAAAAATAAAATTCATAGAAAATGTTGTCACTATTGTCGTATATCTTGTGAAAGACAAGTCTAGAGGCAAATGAAGAATTTATTAGAAATGATCGCTTTACCATTATTGATATAGTATTTGTAACTATTCTTCATATTATGCTGGCAAAGATGCATACTTATAAATATTTCTCATTTAAAATATTTGTTTTATTAAAAATATATAATTTATTACTTTGAATCGAAGATTTGACTTTGACCGTAAACAAAGAAAGGAATTTAGCAAGAAGAACAGAGCCCCACTCAATAGCAGCTACTGATGATGAGAGCCTGGCTCTTGAAATATGTATTCAGCCCTATGTTCTTCTCGCTAAATTCCTTTCTTTGTTTATGGTCAGAGTCAAATCTTCAATTCATAGTTTTACTGGCCGTAGTCTCCTCTTAACTTGACTGATCAATTTTTATTTTGCAGAGATGGTCTCATTTCTGTCTTGAATCAATTATACATTTCTGATGTTCGTTTTTACCATTTTTATTCTCTGCAGGTACTTCATTTTCACGTCTTTCTGGGCCTATAAAATCTACTATGTTTATGGCTTCATGCTCCTGGTATTCATAATTTTGATGATAGTGACAGTATGCGTGACTATAGTTTGCACCTACTTCCTGTTAAATGCAGAAGATTACAGATGGTAAGTAATTCTTCTACTCAAGTGTTTCTCAAATGGCATTCCACAAAAAAGTTTCAAAATGTAAATCGGCTGTTTGGAAATGTATTCTTTCCCCTTAATAAGTTAATGATGATGTAGAAACAACAAATGAATGCATCCAAACATTGTAATACATCATGTAGAAATTTACAAATTTGTTTTCAAGTGCCAGTAAATTGTTTATCTTTGAAAATGTTGAGAGTCACTGCTCTATCTTTTGATATGCTTATCTGGCACTTTTTGATTGACCAAATAACATTAGCTCTTACCTAAATTTATATAATATTGTTTTGAGTGTATATTTTAAGCTTTCAATTAAGAGATTCTTGCTTATCGATAATAATATCGGCATATTTTTTGCTAATAATGTTTTTTTTAACTTGAATTTTATGCTTGTCATTTTCTGCTTTTGTATCCTTTAGGCCAATTTAGGTTTAAATATGAGGAAAATATAAACATTTTCAGTCATGATCCCTGGGCTATTTTCATTAGGAGTATATGCATAAATCCGTAGAGGTAACTGCATTCTCGTTTAAGGCATTTCCTGGTGTCACTGAACTTCTTGATAGCTCCAGGTTAAAAAAAAACCTGTTTTCTCATGTAAAATTTGCATTTTTCATGTGTTAACATAAAGACTTAGAAACACAGTTTTACCACAATACAAAAAAGATTTTTTAGCCTGCATATTTAGAAAGCCATGACATAAATTGCCTAATTTACATGTTGTCCATCATACTTATTTTGTGAAAATGAAATTTTTCCACCACTTCGAACATCATTTCTTATTTGTAATTTGATATGGTTATTGAATGTAATTTTAAAAAATTTGCAAGAAAGACTTTTTGGATAAAGGTTGAAATTGTTCATTTTAATTTCTTGATATTAACCCACTGCTATCCTGTGTCTGAAAGTTCCCGGCATAGAATTTGAACTTAATGCTAAAAGTTGCTCAAAAAAGCTTGTACAGTCAAGTCTTGATTTATTGCCACTGTTTGCCCAGCGCTGACATTGGTGCTAAAGCAGGGATGGCGGTAAATCAAGGTATATGCTTGCTCTATGCAATTATAAGGTGGAAGTTCCATTCACAATGATTCATGGGTGGTATGCAGTGGTGGCACTAAAAAGGAAGGTGCTAAATTGGGGTCTGTGTACCTTTCCTATGATTTGCATTATCTTTGAGGCTTTTGGACTGTTTACTTTATCAAGCCTCCTCATTCTGTGTGTATACACAGGACGGAAAATCTAGGTGCTGCTTCATCATTGGCTACTAAAAATTACAAAGTGGCTGCTATACTTTTCCGTTATTTTGTCAATTCATTAGAGTTATTAAGTAGGTAATATTTTTTATCTTGTAGGTATGGTATAACTGTATTATGAGGAGACAAAACCTGCGTGTTTTGAAACCTCAATACATCCTTGTGAACCTCTTGTTCGCCGTGCCCTTGATGTTTTAATTGTTTAAAAATATAAAGATTCAGAGTCATTTAATGATTTGGGTGCCAAATGAACATGCGAATCGGAGAATTCACAACTTACCGATTTTAACTGCAGTCGTCGGAGTTTATTGTTGGGATTCACTCAAGATTGTACGAGGTTCTGACGTGATTAAATTCCTCGAAAGATTTGTGATGCTGTTGGAAGGGCAGGGAGTCTTATCAGTGCATTCCAAATTAACAAAAAATTAGGAATTGGAGACTTTGGACATAATAGATGGAATTCAATGATAGAAAATTCACATTTATTACAATTCCTCTTTTGGCAGAATGTCAAAAAAAAGATTTTATGACATTTGATTCCTGCAAAAATTAAAAATTCTACATAACTAGCAGAAATTTTTATTGGGTCCCATAATTTTCTTGAATCTCATAGGTAATTGTATCATATCAGTCATCATCACTCTCTATGCTCTATTCACCGTTGTTGTAACTCTCACTGTTGTTAATCACTCCAAACTTTGCCCGTAGACTCCCAGAAAACATTATCTTCAATTCAATCTATGGCATTGGATAAGCTATTCACTATTACAACTGAATTTATCTGTTGCCATGATACCTCAATCCAATGGCAGAGCATTGCAACAGTTGGTTTGTTTAGGTTGTTAGGTAAGTTGTTGGAAGTGTTTTTCGTTCCTCCTCACGTTCGCTGTGTTCAGAAGCGTCTCCATTCAAAGAAAAAACAAGGGATACCGTTATAAATGAAAATTTTCCCTTCTTTTTTTCTTTAAATGGAGATGCCTCTGAACACAGTGAACATGAGGAGTAATGAAAAACACTTCCACCAACTTACCCAACCTGGTGGGGTCGAGGAAAATTTTTGTTCATGTTCAAATTTTCCTTCCCTGGCCCAGCTGAGTCCCAATGGTTCCAATGGAGTACTGCTCCACGTAATTCCAAACCTCGCCACATTCAGTGCCTTGTAGTTCCATATCTCGTCCCTAGATGGATGCTGCGGTGGTGGTGCCGTGTTAAACACAAAGTACCCAATGAAGTCCTTCAGCATAAGGAATAACCATTTCGTTGCATCATTCACATGCATCAACCATTACTGGCCTTAAATTTCTATCATGGGATTTTTAGGCCACATGCAATTTCTTGTGCTTTGAGATTAATGGTTTCTCGTGAAACTCGCATTCAGCACTGTCTCTGAATATGCACAAACTCAACTACTCGTTTTTTGGCATCATGAAAGCGACCACATTTTGGACCACTAAATGATTTCCAACTATATTTAGCACTTTCAAGTTTCTGTTTTAATAGTGACACTGAATTTTCTACTGGCTTCACAGTTATTAGTTTTTCTGCATACTTGATCATTATCCATTCAAAATTGACACCATTACTACGCGTAATTCCTTTTTATATCTTTCTTTTTGCTTTTGTGTTTCTTATCTCAACATGATCAGCCATGTTAAAGTAGAGGGTGATGAATTTAAAACAAATGCAGTAGAACCTCATAAATCCAGCATTCAAAAATCCAGAATTATAAAAAATCGGGCACTTTTTGCAAGGTTTTGCCACGGGTTGCCTACCATCCCTGGTGCATTTTGAGAGGATTGATACTAGACTGTAAATAAAATCTATCCAAGAGCCTTCTGTATGTTTTCACTCTCGTAAAGATATATCTTTAAAATTTATAAGTTGGTTAGTTGCTGGACTGGGAAATAAGGTGACCAGACTTGCCAAAATTTTGCAAATGTCGGATTTTTACATTATGTCCCGAAAATAATCTTAAAACCATCAGTTTGTACCGGATTTCTCACATCTGCTAGATGAAATGACATTGTCACTATTTAGTTAAATAAGAAATTGAAATAAATGAAAAAAATTCTTAACCACTGAAAATGAGTTGTCCCATATTTCTCTATGTAAAAGTTGGCAATCCTACCCGAGGTAGATTCATCAATATCATCATCTGAAATTGTTTGGTTGGAGTAACTGTAATGATCGCTGTAGGAAATAGTTTCTTCCTCATCAGTGTCATCAGTTTCATCAATGGCAGCTTCTTTTTCGTCTGAAAGCTCCTGTAATTCCCTAAGATAATCTTCTTCCGCAACTAATTGTCATGCTCTGAGCAATAACATGATAACTTTCAATGTGTATCAAACTAATAGAATAAAAATTAAGAAAAGCCAATTCAATAAAAATAATAGGTGCACGATCTACTAAGTGCAACGAAAACTCATTTTCTTTTCACGCTGGACTTTTTCGTCTCGAAACATGTAAATAGTTTGTTGTATATTGACACAAAGAAGGCGTAAAATAAGGATTTGGGATCCAACCCTCCCTCATCTCATGGCATAACTAAAAAAACAAACAATGTGGCAGTTTGTGCCACAGCGCGCCCACTCAAGGGTTAAAGGGGAGCGAAGAGCCCCTACAGATGCATTGTACACAGTGATATACATTCACGTGTTCACCTTTGTAGCGATTGTGTGATTTTAATAGTATGACTGTTATGTCAATAGTGTGATCAGTGCTAAATTTAATGTTAGAAGGGCTTCAAAAAATGCAGAGAACCCTTACAGTAGCATTATGAAGCATAAACACAAAACTCTTTCCATTGACTTATTAAGAGAAGTTGAAATGGGTGTATCAGTGAAGAGACTGTGAAGAATATAGTGTAGGCAGTTCTACTGCGTATGACTTGAAGAAACAAAGGAATGAGTTGCTGAAATTTTATGCCGACAGTGACACCCCTAAACCTATGAGTAGCCAAAAAAACATTACAATTTACATTACCTTAAAATTTGTATTTGAGCGTATATACCATCTTTACGAAATTATTAATATGTATTTTCAAGAAAACTTCTAACAACGAAATTTTTTTATTAGCGTGGCAACAAGTGCAATGCTTTTATCTGTCTGTACATGACCGACAAAGTTAATGAATTTAAAAGCCTAGATGTTTGTGTATAATGCTGATGTCATCAATGGCACTTTTTAATGCACTTTTAACAAACTTCCTGATTAGGTGGAAGGTTGAAATTTTGCAGGAATGTTTGATTCAGTTATAAAAATTAAATGATGAAAAAATACGAAAAAAGATCCGGGTTCGACTCCAGGGGGGCGATTTCCATTTCCCGTAAGACACAAAAGGCAACTTTTTAAAGAGGAGGCTTTTATTCTTTTGGAAATTCATATTAGAAAGAATTGACGTAAAATCTTTGAATTTGAACACTTTTTTAGGGAAATTAATGAAGTTCCTTATTCTATTCATCTTTTTCTGCCTACCGCCCGAAATCTCTCATATTAAACATTTAAATCACATATTTTGGGAAAATATCGGCTTTTAAATGGAATGTTGCCTTGCCGACCACGTCATTGTTAAACTTTGAGAATCAATTGTTGTCTTCATCCGCATACGTGTAGTATATATGAGTGCATAGATTGCCTTAAATTATCGTAGGATTTTTCACAAAATTATGAAATCCTAAGGGGACTGGCATTTAGTTTGGATTCTTTTGCTTATCTAAATGATTATATAGATGTAGAGTAAGAATGAGGGGGATGTGGCAAGGGAGATAGGAAGGAAGGGATATAGACTTGATGGGAGGAAAGAGATAAAGAGGGAGATGGAGAAAAAGAGGGAGAGCTATGGATTGGGACTGGAGGGAATTTCCTTAACCTATGTGGGAAAGGCAATTGTTTACTTTTATTTCTGTTGGCTACAGAGTGGTCAAAATGTTCCACATTGTCTTGTGAAATTTGGTTTAGTGCGCTGTGAAACTTGTGTGAACCCCAAAGTGGCCATGAAATGAAAAATGTTGTAGAGCACTGCTCCTGTTTACAAGGTCTGACAATTATATAATGAGACAGGCAACACTATAAAGCATGTGACAACAATGGGTCATTGGCAAGTGTTGCCTCCTATAGTAACAAGTCTTAACTGTACGCATAGCCAAACTTGTCTTCATACTTGTAGCGATTGCAGAGGGTTAAGTTATTGTTCGGGTTGCTCAACACGAAAATGGGTGATAAATATTTTTAACAAAGAATCAATGTGAAATTTTTGGTCAAATGCAGAATAAAAAACTACCAAAATCTTTGAAATGTCGAAGCAAGTGTATGGAGATGAGGTTACATCCAGAACACATGTTTTTGACTAGTGTAAATGCTTTTCTGAAGGAAGGGAAGAAGTTGAGTTTGATGGCCAACCTGGATGTCCGACAACTTTCAAATTGGATGAAAACATCAACAAGTAGGGATGTACACAGGTTTCCCATGGTACAGAAGTGCTTTCCGTCAAATTCGCCGTAGTATAATCGTATACTAATATATTTGCATCGAAATAAGAAAATTATTTTTTCTTATATTGTGACAACCCTTCTTAGATTTGTTTTAAACATGTTCATTTCATTTTGTCATTCTGTACTCTCCCTACAAACAAAATTTCTTTGAAATCTGTTCAGCCAATACCTTTGAAATTAATAGTTACAGAAAAATTCTAACTTTGATATTGTGGTAGCCCTGTTTAGTTGACCTGTTTTGAATATAATAATTTTGTTATTTATTTATATAAAGATTATATACATCATATTTGGTTAGTTCTCTAGAATTATGTGTAAAAGAAATATTATTTTACTTTTTATTGTGGTAGCCCTGCTCTTTAGCTTAGCTTTAAGCATCTTGATTTCATTATGGTATGTTGTATAAATCTTATATACAAAATTTAATTGAAATCTGTTCCGCCAATTCCTTCCAACTCCATAATTCGTGAAAAAATTTAATTTGTAATTATGGCACCCGTTTGGCTGATTCAGTTTAAATATGCTATTATGGGTTTCTATATGTGTACATTATAAATATTATAATTTGGTTAAAATTGATGCAGACATTTAAACACAAATGTGTGTAAAAAGTATGTTTTTTATTTCTTGTATTGTGGCAGCCCTGCTTTCTATATCTGTACTAAAAATCTTGATTTTATTTTTTCATGTTACACGCCTCCTTCCTACAAAATTTCATTGAAATCGGTTCAGCCAATTCCTTCCAAATTCATGATTACCGAAAAGTTTAACTTTGTTATTGTGGCACCCCTGCTTAGCCGATCCGGTTCAAATATTCCGCTTTGGTCATTAATGTATGTGCATATTGTATGTACCAAATTTGGTTGAAATCGGTTAAGCTAATTATTCCCTGATATATGCATACAGACGGATATCACAAAAATAATAGTGCTTTTCAGCAATGATGAAAAGCACTAAAAAGGAAAGAACAATGGTGCGGAATGATTAACATCTTACTGTTGAATGATTGCTAAAGAACTGGGTATCAATAGAAAGACCATATAATTGATTTTGAAGGAAAATTTGGGGATGACGAATTTTTGCGTGAAGACTATGTCCAAGATCCTCACTGACGAGCAATTGCAGTGTAGAATAGCGAATTGAGAGGGATGATGAATGGCTTAGTAGAGTATATAACATCTATACTATATTGACACTTCTTATGATGTCTCATTAATAACATATACCGAGGAAGATATATTTGATATATAGGAGGATACTAATGTCCAGCCCAAACCACTAGAGCTAGAGAGCGGAAAGTTTCAGCGTTTGTAAAGGTCATGAAGAAACCTCCAGAAAAAAATAAGACCTCTCACCTAAGTGACATGGGTTCGACTCCAGAAATTCTGAATGTTGTGCATTTCCCCATAAGAAAAGCATTGTGCCATTTTTGTAAATTAATTTCGGGCACTTGCCGATAAGCTGGGAAAATTAAATTTTGAGTGTTGCTATATGGCCGCAATACCTATTAGGAATTGGTATCATTTTTGCTTACAGTGTCCTGGGTTCGACTCCAGATGCCCTGGAAAATCTCCCATAAGTTAGCATGGGAAAAAGGTATTCCAGTGTGTAGACCAATCTATGAGGTATAGGGAGCTGAAATTTTGCACGATTATAGGATTTTGCTCACAATTAACCAAAAAAATCGAAAATTTGAAAAATTTTCATTTTTAGGGGTTGTTTTTACACCATTTGTACATTAAAGTGTATAATTTTTATCTCGGAAACTATAAATCATAGGTACAAGAGTTTGCAAACATTTTGTAGAAAATTCTTTAGAAAAAAGAAAATCTTGAATAACTTCAACAATGCTGCCGCTAAAAATTCGCAAATGTCTAAACAAATTTTTAAGGTTTATTTATTTCTGAGTGTGCTACAAAGCTGAAACCTTTTTTGAAGGTAGAATTTGTAAAATAACGAAATAATAATTATAGATATTTTGATATTTAAATTTGTTTGGATGTTAAAAATGAAAGTTTAAACAAATAGATAAATGTTTAGGTACTACGGGAGAGCTAGGGGGCTGAAATTTTAGTTATTTAGAGCTTAGTGCATATGCACAAGTAAAAAATATTAAATCTCAATGAATATGTTATTGCGGCCGATAAAAAGTTTTAAAATTTAAACAATTAGATAAATGTTATTTCACTTCTAGATATGCTACAACATTCAAATTTGGCAGAAATGTGTGGCTTTAGTACTTCACTGTGGAAAAAGTATAATATTCTTGAAATTGCAAATTTTAGGGATTGTTTTACTCCATTATTGTTCCATAAGGAAAGAACGAAAATCGGCACAGAGGTGAAAACTTTTGAATTAAAAAATATTTCTAATAATGAAATATCTCTGTAAAATTAATGTTTTTCAAGGTGAGATGAAATGCTTGCAGAACCAACTAATTGTATAATATATAGCTGCTTGTGAGTACACTCTTGTTATTTAATAGTCGTACCTTGTATAGTTAGTCTTTTATTGTTTTTTATTCTATAAAAATTTAAAAAAATTCAGAGATTTGTTTTATATGTTACATGCACTTTTAACCATGCTGTTTGGTTATTGAAAATTTTTTCATTTAATTTTCTGTTGTGGTTTGGTTCAATTTGATTATTCTTTTTCTTTTAAAGGCAATGGACGAGCTTCCTGGCAGCAGCTTCAACTTCAGGATATGTGTACTTGTACTCATTTTACTACTTCTTTTTTAAAACCAAGTAAGTTCATTTGTTGTATTTAGCGGAAAACTTGAGAATTTTGTTTCATTGCTCATTTGTTGCAGAAATAAATGTTCACTTTAATTCCCAATCATCTAATCATTAGCATTGGATTGTGATGCACTTTTCTTTATTTTACCAAATATAGTAAAAATTAAAATCTTTATAAATTTTAATGTACATAACAAAGTTCATCAAATTCTATGGGCCTATTAGTGTATTTTATTTATTGAAGAAATTTTCATTCTCGTGTTTGTGTGGTTTGCAACAAGAATCTTGTTTACCAATCTTTGATTTGAAAGTTGTATATCTTTCTAAATATAACAAAATAATGACGGTGCTCAAGTCTGGTTTGCTTCTTAATTGTCTTGAGAGACATCATAAAAATAATATGAAATTGCAGAATTATTTATTGCATACCCATCTAAAATTTGTGTTGTTGGCACCATTCTTACAGATGGTAACTTTTATTTGTTCAGGGAATAATTTTCTTTCAAAAAATCATTGGGAATAGTTCATCTTCTGAAAAGTTTAGCTTACTTTCAAAATGTATTTTGTTTCCATTTTTCAGGATGTACGGTCTTTTCCAGACAGCCTTTTACTTTGGTTACATGGCCTTGTTTAGTATTGCTTTGGGTATTCTCTGTGGCACAGTTGGGTACATAGGCACGTGTGTGTTTGTTCGAAAAATCTATTCAACGGTGAAGATAGATTAATGCACTCAAATTGTTTCCTCAAAGAAGAATACTGTGGCTTGGGGCAGTTGATGCTCTAGCGAACTGGCCAGGAGCCGTGCATCCGAGGAACTGCCAATTGATGCCCTCGATCGTGTAGTATGGTTCCAGGTGAGGGTAGATTACCTACCCCTCACCGCACTGCCGATAGAGTTCATTAAAGAAAAAAGAAAGGGACGATGTTGCCCTCACCTTCCTCCTCCCTTGCTTAATCTATTGGTGATGCAGTTTTTTAATGAGTTTATACCTGAGAAGTGTGATTGGGAGAAGGGTTTGTCACCGAGAACACTTTGCACAGGGGTTTCTGTGTGTACTGGTATGTTGATGGATCTTTTTTTTTCCACTGTTTGAGGAGCGAGTGTTGAAGAAAAAACTTATAGGTGTAGCAATCCAGTGCAGGAAGAGAAGGGAGAAAAATTGATGGTGTGCTGTTTTTTAGTTGCCCATCCTGTGTATTTAAATCTTGTGATCGTTTGTAAATAAGATGAGCTCTTATTATTACCAATTGTTTCGTGTGGCTCTGTTTAGTAGGTAAACGAGAGAGAGAGAGAAAGAGAAAAAAAGTGTGTATGTCTGGGAGGCATTTTGAATGCCTGCCTTATTTCATATGCTGTGTACATTTATCGATTTTTCTCGATTCACCTCTCACAAGGACCTTTTATCTTTTTGTAGTATTGTTAATAATAATTAACAAGGATATCCCGTTGTTATGTGGGATTGGTATATCATTTCACAAGGTATCGTTCACTTGCCATTGATGCAAAAAAAGAGAAAACTTATCATATTCCTGCGTCCAATCTCAAGTAATAAAAACGTGGCTTTGAAAAAAATCTTTAATAAGATGCACCTCTCATTGTTGTGACATTTTGCTGAAGTGTGTTGGTCCACATAGTGCCTGAAACTAAAACCTCAGGCATGTTACTTTACCAATGAATAATTCATCCTACGTTGTAAAGCTTTTTTTATTTTACTGGATGTGTGAATGAGAATTGTTGTGTACACTCTTTGTGACTAAATTCATTTATAAGCCAACATTCAATCTAATGGGATCCAGATTGAAGATTTGAATCCAAAAATAAGCGAATAAATAGTTCCAAAAAACTAGTTTACCCATTATTATGTGGTTTGTTAATTCCAGTTGAAAGAGCTGTAATATCCATATATTATTTCCTTGAGGAGCCATTTCATTCATATTGTAAATAATTAAATAAACGGTATGAAGTGGAATTTTAAAAGTTCTCAGTCATTGGTCTTTTGTAGCACAATCTCTCAATTTTCTTAAACTTAAACTCGGTGATAGAATTTTAATATTTTTGCAGTCTGAAAGAGGAAGATTAGTTTTGCCAGTCCAGTTGATTACAAAATAAATTTTTTTGTTGCTGGAGTTTTAGCGCAATATGCCATTGTGTTGTTGTTTTTATTATTGATTCAGTATTCAAGTATGCAGTTAAACTTAATAATTGAGTCACGGTGCAACCATATGAGCCCAGACAAATTTGAAGGGTACCGCTCATGTTATTATTCTATTTATTTTCCATTAAGCCATATCTGTAAACTTTTAAGATAACAGTGCATATTTTTTATGAGAGATATGCATACTCGAATGCATATTAGATTTTATATCATGATTACATCATGTTATTCAATTTTGGTACATTTTTTGCAGTGTTAGATTTCATTAATGTACAATTAAAAACGAAACATGGATTAATAGAGAAGTCAAAACCGTCAGTGTATCATATCAAACAAACTTTTAAGCCTTAGGTGGAGTACATTTCGTTGATTTATTAGAGAAAATTGTGGAATATTTAATTTTGTAGATTGAAGGATAATTTTGTTTGGATGAACAACATTTCATTAACTTTTTCTATAAGAGAAGCTCATTGTAGTCTAAATAAACTTGTTGCTCATAAATGTTGATCGTGGTGCCATATGAGTTAAAGATTTGAAAGGTTGTGTGGTAGCTTATTTTTGGCTAGCAACACTTGCATTATTCTGTTTTTGCTTGCTAGCTGGAGATAATTTTACACATCGTTATTGTTACTATTAATAGCAAACTGAATGGTTTTGTTGCTATTTCTTGCAATCTGAATAATGGCCAGTTATTTAGCCAGTAATTTCTGTATCTGCATATTCCTTTGTTCTGTTTTTAGCTGGTTGAGGTATTCATTGTAAATTGTGAGAAAAGTGTGAGAACTATAATGCATGAATAGAAGAGGCTCCTGTATAATATGGCATTTAGGAATAATCATTAAGCTGTAGGGAAAATTACAACTTTATACACAGTTCCATCATGTCTTTCTCATGCCAATTAAATTTTGAGTAAATATCTATTCAAGTTGACCTATGATGAGGCAAATGTTGAAGTGACTGACTAACAGTAAGTAAATTCTGTAGATGGTTTTCAGGCATAATTGTATGAAGTCTCAAACATTGCTTAAAATTTTTTAAGGCATTTAATTGGCAATATGTAATAAAATTTCATGGCAAAATTAGATCTTGAATTGGTAATATAGATGTTTAATTTTTACCACATTTTGACTGAAAATTTTTTTTCCAGTAGCCATGAAAACGTAGGAAAAACAGATGTATATTTCAGTTATAAAGAAATTTAGTGGCCAAAATGCTCATGGTTTTCCTGATTTTTATGGCTATTGGAGAAAGCGTTTCAATTCAATTTCAGCTATAATGCGAGCTTGATAATTGTTTCTTGAGTTAGATATAAATAGCTGTTCGATAAATCGATATGTATTTCAAATACAGCAGCCTTTATGTGGGAAACTAGTTTTATTTGGCATTATTTTTATCTTAATTTATAGCAAGCCTTTTTTGATATATTACAAACAATTTATGTTCAAGCATGCAATAAAAAGTATATCACCATTTATGGCCATTCTGATCACTATTTGTAAAATAAATGCATCAACTGAATTAGTAACTTGTTTTAAATGAATTTTTCATAAACAAAATAGCAGTTTTCTATCTTATTGTTTAAATATTTATGTAAACTATTAAATTGTAGGGAGAGTCGGTGGTGTAGTGCTTAGGGTGCTGGGTTACTGCTCTAAGTGGCAGTGGGCAAGAATCCTGCAAAAGTAGAATTTTTTCTAAGTTTGCCTGACCCTCTAATTGCGTGCTTACAAATTAGAAGAACAAGGAAATGTGAATGAGAACACACAAATCCATACTCCATCCTTCAGAAGGGACATAAGCAGTTGGCTCCCTTGTTGCTCTTTGTAAGAGTAGGGTAATGGCGGCACTAAGTTTCCCTTCTGTGTATCCTGTGTAAAAGGCAATGGAAAATCACCATATCATGTGTATATTCCCTCTTCAGTCAAACCAATCTAAATATCAATGACCATTTATAAATATTTAATTGTAAATTGTACTGGTCCAGCAATGAAATGTGTGCTATGCATATAGAACTTGCATTTTCAAAATAAAAACGGACTAGATCTTGGCAAACATACTATCAAATGGATAGAATTTATTTTTGTTGCTAAACTAAATAATTCCTCATGAATTGAAAAAGTCTTTTCAAGAATATAAAAAAATGATTACTTCTGCTACTATTTACTAGGTATAAATGCATATTGTCACAAAACATAAATACACCACTTGTTTTTCAACGAATGATCATCTTATGATAATCTTAAAATTTTTGAATTGGTCAAGTATTGTGCTAAAATTGTTCAGATAAGTTGAGCCTAAAATTTTGATGGAGATTAATCAAAAAATTAAATGATGAATAATTAAATGCACAATTTTCATTTTTTACTAAAACCAATGTTAGGTTTTATCATATTTTGTTTGTAGATTGGCTTTGGAATATTTTCTAGAAATGCATTACTTTTTGCATTAAACAAAATGTTCCTGCAGCAGTCTTTCAAATCTGGTTTGCCGAAAAATCTTCCTCCAAAAACGCCATGTTATAAACAAACAGTTAAAAATTACATTTTATAGTTGTAGCCATCTTCTGCTCTAAATATATTCTCCTTTGATCTCCATCAATCCAGATAACCTGCCTGTTACCTCATCTTTGTCAATTTAAAGCATCTTACCCATCCCTAATGAATTAGCTAAAGGAGAAAGGATTAAAACTTGGTAAGTAAAGTAAATGAGATATCTTACTCTTTGTCATTCAATTTACATTTCCTTATTCAACTCAATTTTAATGCTACATTCTTAGATGCTTGAAAAATTATTTTAAGTGTTCCAAAGCTAACTTATTTGATCAGCTTAGATTCAGGAAATTAAGAAAACCAGCATCTTCTCGAGTACCAAGTGAGCTGAATTAGCTGTGTTAAAAAGTGACATACATCCCATACTGATTATTATATAAACTGTATATCTTGTAAGGCTTATGCATTTTCTGGAATATGTAAAGACAATTACTTTGATATCTGTTGATTTTAATTCAGAGCTACTTACAGATATCTAACTGCAATAAAATAATTTACTTAAAAACAATTATCGCTCTTACATACTAAGATGTAAAGTTAAGATTCCCTAAAATTCAGTACATTATTAACCCGATTCATGCGAAAATTTTCCAACATAAATTGGCAGGGCAAGCAATGGAATTTGGCAGCAGTTTATTATGAAAATGAAAATGCATGTAACTTTTATGACCTCTTTATATTTCTGTGGTCAAGTGCTTGCATGAAAACTTTACAACAGTTTTAGTGCCATAAGGATCAAATCACATTGTTCCAAGTATGATTCAGGATGTTTCTACTGGGTACAAGAAGTGACAACAGCCCACACATCACTACGATATCTAATGGCTTAATTTTATCTATCCGAACTTTACACCCTGGTTTCATATTTGTATCATGTATAGCAAAATTATACAAGGGGGTTGCACTAAAAATACAATTCATTCATCAAAAATAGGTTTAATTCTTTTTGATTGTTAGTTTTTTTGTTTTCTCATCTTTCAACAAAAGACCTACCAAAGGACAAGTCACAGATCCAGGTCAAGCAATATACTAACAAACATACAAACTATATGTGTTACAAAAATACTGACATTTAGCGGCCTCAGGGCTATCTTTTCTTTTAACAAAAGAGGTCACAAATTCCCAACGATTGGAAAAACATCAACTCCACAGTTGGTTAATAATTGTGCTCTTCAAAATTCTGTTGCAGGCCTCTCGGCGACCCATTCCTTAATGCCTGGTAAATCGAATATCTTCTCTTTCAAGGATTTGAGATGAGGATATTGTTCTAAAGCTTCCTTGCCAAATATGAATTCAAAATTCTCCAGAGAGGCTGCATATTGAAAGTCTGCCCAGGTTAGCTGCAAAAAAAATCCAATTGATTACAAAATAAAAATTACCAATCAGGTACAGCGAGCTTGAAAAAATACTTTTTCCCAAGAAACAAATTAAGCAGCAAGCTTGTATCTTATTATATTTATTGGTGGCTAAAAATATTTTATTGTTTTAATCTTGACCAAAATGCAAAATTTAACAAAAATATAATTAATCTCTAGAACTGTTAATTCTTTATGCAATTTTATTTACTTTTTATAGCCAAACAAATTGTAATTTGGTTGCTTGGTAAACATTCGTAAGAAATATATGTTTACCTGTCCTCCCACTAAATATCCATCATTTTCTTTCAGAACCTGTTCGAACTTGTTTAAATAGTATGGAATTGTTTCCTTAATCAGAGTTTGTTTCTTCTCCTCTTTATTGATTGGGTCTTGCTCCATCCGATACTGTCCAACCTCTGTCAATGTTAATAAAAATTATATTTATTATATTAATAAGATATTATAAAAATCCCTTTCCAGGTACTAGAAAGAAATGCTGTTTTTTTGTGAATGATATGATATGGTTAATATAACGGTGACAATCCTTGTATTATTCTAATTAAGGAATCAACGGGAGTGTGGAGCTTGACAAAATTAGTTTCAAAGTTATTCTGGGAAATGGTATAATCTAAGGAGTTGGGTAACTTGTGGTGTTAATCACACAAAAAGGAACAACCATTTAAGTTACATAGCTGTTCCTATCTGCTAAGTCTGGGAAGAGCTGTTGATGTTTAACTCCACTGATGGAATTATAAGCATTGAAAATTATCTTAGTAGTCAAACAAAAAATCAGAAGGCAAATCTGCTTGCTGCCTTCATCAAAATAACAATGGATTGCAAATGGTATAAAACAAAAATGGTACATTTCTCACAAAGACATATTAAGAATTGAAATTTAGTTTCGGCAAAATTTACCCTGGTAAGTGAAGAAAATCCTTTATATATTAAATCCACATCTAGTTTTGTTAAGTTTTTGCAAAATGTAAGATAACCGTAAGGCATGATTAATATTTTTTTAAATATGCTTTTAAAACATTTAGCATCCCAAAATCAATTAAGTGAATGGAAACCCTTTCATTATTTAGTTAATATACTTACGTTGCTTTAGATCTCCAAGAGTGTCTACAAGAACATCGCACTGTAAGGAGTCCCAGTCATTCTGCCCAGCAAGATTCCATTTCCTGGCTAGATAACGACAGATGGCTACAGATTGACCAACCTTCTTTCCATCTACTTCTAAAACTGGAACCTTACCAAAAGGAGTGGCTGCAAATTGAAATAGAGATACATTAGATGCTGATTTACATAGCCAAAATTATGAATGTTTTGAAATATCAAGATTCACACAAGGAATAAGAATAACTTCAGTAATTCTTCAAGAAAAATTTTCAAATAATTCTAACAAGCAATCACTTGGGTATTTTAATAGATAACAAATTATTATAATTTTATCATTATAATATCATGCAGTCAAAAAAGCAGAGGGGTAGGGGTCTGGGATGCAAAGTGATCTCAAGTGAGAAATAGTGAAGACATCCATATTGCAAACATTGGAAATTTTCTAGATTTAAAAAATTTATTATCAATGATGATTATGTAAAGAAATTGAATTTTTATCAATTTAAAACAATCCTATTAGTTAACTGTTGATAATTTCTGCATACTTTTGGACTATGTTGAATGCTGGAAGCATGGAAAACTAATATTTTTGTAAGATAACAGCGAAAATCTGATCCAGAAAATTGATCTTTCAGGTCAATCATCTTAAATGCGAGCAGTATACCATGTAACGAACTTTCACTGACACACCGACGCTTTGCTAGGCGGATTCCACAACTTACTTGGCTTTATACTCGGCCATTGTTCCTTTTCTATCCTTATGTCTTTGTATTCCACACGGGCGTAAGCGAAAAGTAAACGAATCGGCTCGGCCAATCCCCTGCCGTTGAAATAAGTCAGCTTGTATTCAGATTCCATAGGTGACAGGTTCGGCAGACTTTCCTGGAAAAAGAATATCAAACTTGACCATTTTTGGAACAAGGATAGATTCACACTCTCCGAATTGCGTATTTTCATTCATCCGTCTAAACGGACAAGGAGTCCTGCATTTTGCACTGTTAATCAGCGAAGTACAACAGGTATTCATTCCTGCACCTCGTTTTTCACAGGAAGTTCGAGTGTCGCTCCACTGACGAGGCGTTTAGACGTTTTGATGGGATTTTGCGAGCGTTAATTTTCCCGCTCCATGCAGGTGTCTGCTATTGACATCCCAAATCCACGACCGTCAAATTAAAAGCCGTCTCGAGTGGCGCCGACATGTCGGCGGCTTTGAAGGAGATCTTCACGGTCGAATGCGAGAACAAGCGATGAATTCAATTTTTTTTATTTTCTCAGCTATGACTCGATGCTACGAAAGACCGTACAGTTCCGCGCACAAGGCAATTGCAACTGGAAAATGCCGTTTTAATCAAACGTTCGGTGTTTGAACCGATACTTTTTCACGTAGTTGCACAAAGATGAATTAAACTTATTGTGTTATAACTTTAAGAGCACCGCTATATGGACTCTACGCGTGGTCTATAACCTACAATGATTAAATACCGTGTATCAGAGAAACAGACGAAACATGAACGACTCTGAAGATACGCGTCAGTAATAAGCGGAAAGCAAAGTAACAAGATTAAAACTAGAGTAAAAAATGTAATTTGAAATAAATTTAAATATTTGTAAAATAAAATATGCATGCAAATTAATTGTAGAATTTTTCTTTGGTTGAAGGTTTGGTAAAGAGAAAAACTTACACTAACGCGACCCTGGGCCTACGACGTCTGAGTTAGGTCTGAAAGGAGTGTGAGGGGACAACGGAGGGAGGCAGCAGAAGCTAACGGCGAGCTCAGCAGAGCCATCTATCGATTGACGCCACACTCCATATGTCAGTGATGTAATTCGTTTAAATAACGATTATTCTTGCGGGAAGCAAACGATTACAACAACGTAAGCGTGGATGGGTATATGAAATTTCACTTTAAGGACCGGTATAACTACGATATTCAGGGTATGTTATTTCGAGTAAAGAGAAGTTCTCTGTTCCAAGGTTAAGGCCCTTGTCATTACGACTACAGCTTGAGTTCCAGCTTCAAGGCCAAAGTTCTCTCGTGGTCATTGTCAGGGTTAGAGCAGAAGAATTTCCTTCCGGCATAACTTCTCGTCACCTGCGTTATCACCCTTAGATCAAGTGTCTTAACTTAAAATAATAGCGATTTTATTCTTTTCCGTTGCATTTGTCGTATGAATATGAATATCGAAGATAAGAGTGAGTCATTCTCATCATTAGACCTTATTAATATCAATCGAAAAGAGACAATTCAAATGTCTTATTTTGTCGGTAACTCTCGGGTCTTCACAGGTTGCCTTATCTCAAGCACTTCTTTTCATTTTCTCTGAGCCTTCCCTTGATTCTTATGCTGGGCAAAATTACTATCATATTCTTTCTACATACTCCCCCCGCAGCATCCTCCCTTCAATGAGTTGCCACATCAGACAATTGCTTCCCAACATTTTACTCATTCTTGTCTTCTATTACTAACCAATAACTCTCTTCCGTTTTTTTTAAATTTTTCCATATTTCAGTTTATTGAACGCTGGAAAATTCATTATTGCTTCCAAGTTTCGATTGTAAAAAAACGAAATCAACCAGAATCCCGTATTTTTTACCTGTTACACGTATTCGTATTATTTCAATAATGCGTGGAAACCATCCTTTTGACATACTTCACAAACATTCCGCGTGTGCCAAGAACTATCTTTGGAAAGAGTTTACGAATGAAAATAAACCTCTGTCCGTGAGAACTCTCGTTTTGAGTTTATTTTTGTTTTCAGGTCCAAAAATTAATTTTAAGATCCTCTGTATTACGCACTATTTTTATACGCCATGAAAGTTTCAATACAGTATTCCATGAATAAAGTTTTTCGTAAATCTTGTTTCAGATAAGAAGAAACTATACATGAAGCATATTATTAAGCTAAAAAGTCCAATTAGGATCTGGTTATAGAAGGTACAATATTACTCACGTGAAAATGTATTCGTATGTTACATTGCAAGTTAGTGGGTTGTTAGATTTTGTATATAATATTCTATAGATCACTACGGTTTTATTGTGCAGATCCAGATTATTCGCTATAAGTCTTTTCTCATTTACATTTTTGATGAAATGGATTCATAAAAAACTTTTCATGACGCGAGTACGTGGAAACATATGACAACTTTTCTACTTGTTTGCCTTCGACATCTGAATTTTAGGTCGAACAATAGTTAATCGCATCGCACGTGTTTATTGTCAGTTACTTATACAGGCCATAACTTGATTTAAGTGTCGTTTTAACGTAATTGAACCATTAAATATTATTAAATCTTTGCAATAATCAGTGAAAAACTCCCCGATAGTGATAACTGTGCTTCCAATATGAAAAATCAAGGAAAAACATTCATCTAGAATTAAAGGTAAAGTACTCCTTTAGCCAAACAATTGTTTGGCTAAAGGAGTACTTTACCTTTAATAATCTGAGCCCAAGTTATTGAGCTACCAACAATTATTCATCTAGAAGTTAAATTCACTAGAAAATTATCGAGTTCGTCTTATAGGCAGCTGAAAGTAAATTCAAGTATAAGCACTTAATAATGAAAAATTGAAAGAATAAGTACCTACCGTAGGTGGAGATACCTAAGAAAGTAGTTATATTTTTCAATTATTGGTTTTTGAGAACTTATTCTTGAATTACAAGTTGAATGTTATGAGGCTTTTTATGCTGGAAAATTGGTAGTGAATACCATCGGTAGGTACTTATCAAGAAGAATTCTTGTATACGCATTCATAATTAAAGAATTGATTCAAAATACGACATCTTTATCCAGTGGCGGATTAAGGATTCTGCTGCCCCTAGGCCCTGAAATAATTGTCGCCCGTTATGAACTTATTTTAGTATTTACGAATTAGTGTGAACTAAATATGAAACTAAAAATCATTATAATCGAGCATTTATAAGTTTTATTATATATCAAAACACTCGTACATAATATATTTATTGTAACTGATTACATATGTTTTACGTTTACACCTTTGGTCGGTTATCACTGACAGTATTGCCACATTAATTCTTATGCATTTACATTTTAGTGCAAACATAAATAATTAGATTAGTAACAAACCATCATTAATATTAAATAATAATTTCAATTAATGAGCTTTCAGACAAAATTGCCGCTACTACAAATTTGCCGCCCTAGGCCTGGGCCTTGTCGGCCTAGGCGGTAATACGCCAGTGTCCTGATCTGTTACGAAAATCATTAGTTGGTATCTGAAGCATTCAGACTTTCGAAGGTTTAAATCGAAATTCACGTCAACGTAAAATGTCAATTTATATTGCAGTTAGTTTGAAGAAACTTAAAGGTTGATTGAAGACTTGAAGAAAAAATAGGGCGAAAGTTTGTAAATGAGAACTTTTGTTGCTAGTTGTTGGTTGGTTTGAACATCTTAAGTGTGGAAATTTGCGTCATATTACAGTTAATAGAGAGGCTGCCAGTGCTACGATTTTGAATAGTCATTGAAGAAGGTGGTTACACACAACAGGTGTTTTATGTGAACGAGACATGGAATTACTGAAAGTGTGTATTATATATATATATATATATATATATATATATATATATATATATATATATATATATATATATATATATATATATATATATATATAGGGCGTTTCAAAACACTACTGCATAAATTCACCCACGTGTGGGAAACCTCATTACAAGCAAAAAATTTCCTATAAACATGTGTCCGAATCTCCATGGTTACGGAGCTATGGCAACCGAAAGATTTAAAGATTTTTTCAGCACTCCACGCGGTATCCTAGAAACCATGCCGTAGCGCCTTCCCCTTTCGATGAGGGGAGATGAAACTTGGGACGAAGTTGCATTAGATTTGTACCCATGCTTGGCTGTAGTTACATCAACCATATTTGGCGCTGTCTCCTTGGTAACGCCACTAATCTAACGTAAATGCCCCCATGAAAATTGATTTTTCGACAGTATCTTGTTTATTTATCGAGATACGAGAAAACAAGCGGTTTGTAAAAGTCTTCTACACAGCATGACATTTCCCCAAAGGGCTCAGCCAACTTTCTAAGTTGATTAGTTCAAGAGAAATTTCGTTTGGAATTATGCGCGCCAATAAGAAATCACTTCTCGTGCGATTTAATAACATTGCTTAAGAATAGTATTTCATAATAAGTTCAAAAATGATACTTAAATAACATCGAGACTACAAATATGATTGAATTTAACACGGAATCAAATTTTAATTTAACATGGCCTTGATTATAAGCAATGCCAAAGTGCGGAATCTGAAAAATGTTCCTTTAAATGGAATAATGGCTGAAAACAGACATTTACCTCTCACGGAAGACGTAATATCCCTTTTGCCGATAATTCCCTATAGCAAGTGCTCAAAATGACCTCCATCTCTTTGCGGATAACATTTTTGTTTAGTTTTTCTTAGTTTTGGACAACCAATTAATTGGGTTTTAAAATTTATAGGCAATGAAATGTCGACTGCATCGTGGTGAACAGTTTCAGGCTTTTAGGAAATCATTCACCGTTAGTTTTCGATTATATTTTTGGGAAATCGTTTATTTCTACTGAGGCATCTGTTCGCGACGGAATTTTATTCGTTGATATTCGTACACAGCTTCTCCTTTCGAATAAATGGTCTCGAGTTGTTTTCAAAGGTCAGTCCAACGGGAAGAAAATGAAAGGAAAAAAGATAACGAACTGAAATTTGGTGGTCGTGATGGGTAGGCTAGTGGGGGGGGGGGGGGGGCGCCAAGGATTTATCATATATTTACTGTCCGTTTAACCATCCTAATCTTGAGACAGTATGCAGCAGCCAAATTATAGCCTTCAATTGGTTAGGACGTATCGTATTTCCATGTTTTTCCTTAAGATGGTTTTACTAATGATAATTCTGTCCAGTAGTTATTGTTTATGAACTGTAACTTAAGATGGTAGAGAGGGGGGGCGCGAAGATAGTTTTCTTAGGTGAGGGGGGGGGCAGCTTTGTAATGTTTGGAAACCGCTGGCGTAAGGTGTGCGTGGGTAGAGAATTTTACTACATAAGAATACTTAAAGGTGAAGGCGAGCACTGAAAATAATGCGTGATACGTATCAAGGTGCCTTCGATAATATTTCACTTGGTGTAAGCAAATTTGTCTTGTATTTCTTTGCGAATAGAACACGAGGGAATATTTCTATCGAAGGATAAGTATAAAACTCGTGATCGATTGAAGTACGCTTTCGACAGGTGCAATATCGATAATTTTTATGTGTTTGTCTCGAATGTCACATTTTGATAAGCTTAGAAACGCCTCTGTCTGCTCCTCCTCCCTGCGCCACTCCAAGAAGAGACTTCTGTTGGGCATTTGCGCGGAATATTTTTCTTTTTGAAAATCATCGCCTTTTCATGGCGTGTTTACGGTAGACAGCCTGGAGCCTTGAGGGGGAGAAAAAGGGATAAATTTCCCTCTCGGTTTCAGCTAAAATCCTGTCCCCATTAGTGGGAAGTTATCAAAAGTGTTATCAAGTAGGTAACATTTAAACTGCCGAGCTTTTAGAGTGAAATTATTTTGTTTGATCCACCTCAAAATACTGATAATTATAATGCGCACAAGGGATAATGCGAAAAATTTATCGGCGAGTTTATATCCGGGCATAATATTTGAGTTTGGAATATAAATGAATTTCTATTGGTTGAAGTACACCAAAATAATCCTTTTTTTGTAATCCTAAAAAAATGTCACGAGTTTATTTTAATAGCATGTAGGTAGTGCGCCTAATGTTGTTCGTATGTAAATTTAAGTGCCAAGTTGGTAAATTTTGATGAGGGTGAATTTTAAAATATTCCCGTGGTCTTCTTTTGGACAAAAGTGGACGGCTGGATAAAATTTAAAAGTATAAGGTAATATGAACGGGATATGGAAACGACTGGTGCAGGGACCGTGTATCTCGCAGCTGTTGCCATTCAAATGTGTAATTTGATTGGGGATCAAGACCGATCCGTAGAGAACACCAAGAGACATTCAATAAAATATACATTCATTTTTATGCGGTAGGGCGTTCTCATATCTCACTGTATTTCAAACTGCCACTCAATGGAAGAGAAAGCAGATGCAGTGGAAACCTTATTGATCGAACTTAAAGGAAAGACAAAAAAATATTCGAATTATCGAAAATTCGAATGGAATTTCACGTTAACGTATACGAATACGAACGTGAAAATATCCACTTCGACTCCTCGAAAATTTAAGTGACCGAAATCGAGGACTGACTTTACATTGTTGTACTTACGATAATTTCATTGCTGTCATTACAAATTTCTTTATTTACGGAGAAAATATGGTCTATTTAAGCTACCTGTCTGGGGCAGGGAAAATAACGATGAAATTAATTTTGCGTGTTTAATGAGAACAATTCCAAGCCAATAGATTGATTGCATTTTCTTCGAATTCATTCGAAGAAAAAATTATGAGAGAGAAAAGAATGGGATTTTGATCTGATGAAACAAAGCCGAATGGTTCTGTAACGGAAGGGTGCGTTTTTTCTTCAAAACAACGAGAGTATCCGTTAATTCTAAAACGAATTAAATTTCGCCTACTTTCACATCCCCTTAATTTTTCATTTTCAAGCCTCAAGCCGCGATAAATTTTCAAATGAGCCTTTATAACTCTTTCGAACGACTCCCTCGCTTGAATTATGGCTCTTCCTGACCCTTAAATATAAATGTTTTCCCTCACTCCTCTCTCTCTCTCTCTCTCTCTCTCCCTCACTCTCGCTCACACCCAGACACTCAAAAGCTTTTCCCAAAATAAAATGTCGCGAAAATTCCTGCTTTTCCCATTTAAACGGCGGTCCTCGCAGTGTTGCCAAACGAATCGACGCGATTCCGATACATTACATGGGGAACGCAAGAAGTAGAATTATTATAAAACAGTCATCGTGGACATTCACGCAAATGGATGAATTTTTTGCGGTTGATATATGTATAATCCAGTAAGGAAAAAAGTTGGAGGAGATTTTGTTTGCTACTGAGAATTTTTTGTTACTTCTTAAAACCCTTAGACAAATAAAATTTTACCTATTAAATTTATCACAAATTACATTTTCCTTAGAGCGGTTATTTCATTAGAAGAGATCCCTAAGTAGACGCAGAATAAACTAAAGTATATTTATAGCTTTAGATGTTAATCTATGGATAGGAAAACAACAAAGATATTATTTTAAAATTTAAGGCACAATTACATGAAGAACTTGTGGGTCTGGTTTGATAATTATTTATTCATTTTTGATATTGATGTGCTCTTCTTGCAAGAGGTCTTTATCAGTTAGGGAGCGATTGAGGTAAGGATGTTGGATGGTTTGAGAAAGAGGTTCAGTGTCCGTTATAATCTACTTCACAAAACTATTTACTTTTGCACGTATCTACCTTTATAAGTGACATTAAAAGATAACTGAATTAGATTTCACAATAAAAATAAAGCGAACTATTTGATAAGAAATATGTACGAAGTCATATCCTTTTCTTTTATTTCTCTCTTTACATTTTTATTTGTCTTCGTCTTTTATATATTAAATCTTATCTGTATGTACGACCGACATAGGATGCTAGGTGGTAGAAAGGTGCAACAAAGCATAACCTCTCCAATCAATTCCTCTTTTGAAAACCTCATTTTTCAGCGATTAAGTTCGTTAATGGTGTACTTGGGCTCTTCTTTCGGCCTAATGTGTATTTGTGTGTGTGTATGCGTGTGTGAATGCATGTGGGCACTCCAAGGTCTAATTTGTATTCAGAGACGAAGCAGTGAGGCATGGAGCAAAGCAAAAATACGAAAGGAAGTAGATGCGAGGCAATAAAACTAGCGAGAGGCGAAAGGTCTCTTCGGGAGCTGTTGAAGTGCTCAACTGAAAGGTCTCGAGGAGACGGAGCCAACTTCGGATCGGTAGAAGAAAACAAATGAGATTGCGCGGGGCCTAAGAGAGAAAAAATAGGGAGACACCGTTTAAAAAAAAAACTACTGCCTCAGGAAAAGTTTTAACACGGTAGTACGTTTCGTGGCAGTTGCAGAGTTTTAACGAATATGAGATAAGAACGTATAGAACAGTATGGAAAGCTTCACCGAGTAAGATGACGAGTCGCAGCTCGGGAAAATGGATGGGAAAGGAAGGATTACGTAGAATTTTTACGTATGGCTGCCTTAAAAAGACGGCGTTTCTCACGATGTGAAGAAATCCTTTATTTCTGAGGAATGTCGGATCGGACGAGGAGTCGAATGTATAGCTGCCACGTCATGCGTGTTATTGGAAATGTTTCGAAATTAACTCCGAAGACCTCACCGAAACGTAGATTGCATTTTTAACGCCATCTTTTAGAAATGCGAGTTAATTTTTGAGATCTTGAAATGGAATCGATCGAGCTAATAGCAGAGGATAAAATTGTCAAAATAGTCCCGTACAACGTTGCTTGAGATTCGGTCGGATTTTAACTATCTGTGCGGTTTCTTGTAATTAAATGATCAGATAAAATCGTGTTTTATTTTTAGATTCACGGCGGTGGGGCGTAACCTTGTGGAACTGTTGCTTGATGAACAAATAAAATGAAAACTTTGTGTTTTCCACAGTTTTTAATAGTTCACTACGACCCGTGTTTTGATGTGATAAATCATCCTCATCTCCATTCACCTGAAGAGGTATCACATCAAAACCCGGGTCGTAATGAAATATTAAAAGCTGTTGGAAGTACAAAGTTTTCATTTTATTTATTCGTCGTGTTTTTTTGATTGTCAATAACTAGGATTATTTACGCAAAGTGGCTCATGTCTAATGATCGGCTATTCAATTTCATCGACAAAATATGTTTCTCAGATAGCCATGAAAATGCCGGGAAAACCAGATGCACATTTCGGCTACAACGCAGCCGTCATCAGCGGTGTTTCGCCGATAGTAGGTTCTCAAAAATAACCCCTATTAGCGGCGTTTAAAGTCGTTTGAACTAGATATCGAATTAAAAATAAAGCTAACGGTTCGGTAATAAATATTATATAAAGTGATTCACGGTTGCCGGCTGCTACGTAGCCGAAATACGTGTCTCGTTTTCCAAAACTTTTTATGGCTATTATAGAGGCACGGTTTGTCAGCTTAATTTCCGTCAAATTGGGATCGACAATATTTACTTGAAATTTTCATTCTAAGCTAATAGCGCTATGATTTAGTCGAACGCTGCTCGTTAGTCTATAAACATATGCTCTAAGGGAAGCGGTCGGGTTGAGGGGATTTGCGATTAATTTCAGAACGACGGGGAGATACGAAGCATCGTTGAAATCGAAATTATATTAGGTTTCTTGCGAAAGAGAGGAAACACTCAAGAGCGATATGAGATTGCTGTCCTGATAATTCGAAGAACTCAAATTTTTGATATCTCGAAGATAGCATTTTGTCTAAGTCCGAATTTACGCAAGCCGACATAAAGTTCGATGAGTCGATCTTTCTGTTCGTTGAAGTTTCGATAATTCGAATTTTCTGAATTACTTTTTTTCTTCCCTTCAAGCTTAAAGTTCACGACTGTATTTTGCTGCGCCGAAAGGTGAAGGAATCGTCATCGAACGATATATGCGCGATCTTGCACTTCTCATCATTTTATAAGCTGATGTAAAAGTTGTATGAAAACAGGTTCGGTATTAATGAATGTAAAACAAAACCTATCAGTTATTTTTTTAACATCAAAGTTAAAAACAGAATTATTTTTGTCTTCAGGAAACCTCTTAAAACTTTCTCAAGGATCCGCGCAAATTTGTCCGAAAATCGCAACTTAAAGAGAATTTCCCCTCGAAAACTTTTCACGGTAAACTTTCCGCCTCTGCGGAATAATTTATGTTGTCCATGGGAGTGGTGAATTCGAGTCTTTTAGTTCCTTACATTTTCAGGAAATGAAAAAGCGCGTTTAAATTAAAAAAATAATCGCTAAGCGAAATGAAATAAATCCGATATTTATCTTCCATCATAATAACAAAATGGATTTATATCGATCTGTAAAAATATCGCATTGAACCGGTAGCGGCGTAAATGAATCCTCATCCCCTCTCATTCCCCGTCGGTGGCTTTTAATTTAATAATCCATTCGATATAACATGGAAGGGTAACATATTTATTTTCGTTTTCAAACATGAAATGTAAACCATTAATGCAATAAAGTTTAAACTCTTCTTGATATATATCATTCAGTGCAAATCAATTAATTCCGTTTTAAAATTAAATAAGTGCTGATTCGTTACAAATTGCTCTTCATCCATTGATTGATCCTATATATTAATTATGACTGATTCGAAAACCGTGGCTGGCTTTGAATGTTTCGTCATAGGTTGACCGTTCGCTTACTATACATTTTTAGATAATGAATGTGAGATCCATATTCTTTAGGGGAACCAACGAGAATACTCGGGAGAAGTAATATTCTATTGAAAGGGGTAAATCATCCATGTTTCGAGACATTCGGAAATTTTTTATATCTTGAGATTAAATTTATGCCAATAATCGAATTAAATTATTATCATGCTATTTAGCTCCAAACAATCCGGTTTTTTAATTGGAAATTTTTAAAAAGCGTTGATTTTTCACTCAAGCATTACTAAAAACGCATGTTTGTGGTCTTAAACTCTATATACAAAAACTTTAAACTATCTCGTACATTGGAATATTTTAAGTACAGCAGGAATCTTCAATAATTCATTCAGAACTTTTTCCTGATTGTTTAATGTATAGTTGATTGCTTGTTATATCAATTTATGGCTGATGAAACGTGCATAATATAAAAAGTCTAAATTTCATAAATTCGATGGTAGTTTATATTATAAAGTGGTTTACGTAGAAACTGGAAACCTTTTTGTCGTTTGAAATGGGTTGACAGTTTTCTCGATGTAAAAGAGTATTCTGAGCTATTTTGAATATTTTTTTTTATGTTAAGGTTAATATTATCTGACTCACCGCTCTCTCACGGAAAAAACTGATAAAATGACAATATTTTTGCATCCCATGGGCAAACACAGAAGCCATTCTCGTATCGAAAATAGACTTTTCAGCCGGCGTCGTCAACAAACGCAGACGTGAAGTTTGAGCCATCTCGCCACTTTTTCCCGATATTTTCCTCGCTTCTTCCTCACGTTTTAAAAAGCGAAACTTTTAAATGAAACGAATGATGTGGACATTTTGATTTCACTCAGAAATTGGATTAATATGTCAATATTTGTGTACTCGCGCGTATGTTAAACGTTTTTTGAAATTCAATTGCATTGTTCGTGAACAAAACTCTGTGTGTGTGTATATATATATATAAATTTATTTCACATAAATGTTTCATATAACCGTACGCTGTGAATATTATTGATATCCTATAAAAAAATTTGTTTCTCTCTATTACGTTTTTTAACAGTTTCATCTCTTCCTTCGGTGTTCTTTTATAGCACCTTTGAAAATATCGGTGAATACTTACTGAATGGGTAGTAACCTTGCCGTGAAAAAACTAGCAATCACGAATGCTATCGTAGACATCAAACATTATTTTATCTGCAAATCCCTTCTAGACTACTTAATTTGGTTGGACAGTTCTTCACAACATAATTAGAATAGATTTTAAAGGAAACGTAATTAGGTTTTGATATATTGAAAATGAGTGCTAAAATGGTAATAATCGTATGGTCTTATAATCCAAGTTATGAATTTATTCTATTTTCAATAAATTATACTGCTGCCGATTACTTTGTGGTGATGTCGATGATAGAATATGTGTATATAAAAGTTAACATATAATTAAAGGAGCTCGATATCTTTTCTTCATTTAAAAATTAAACGGCTTCTAAGATTGAAAATTTAATCTAATTGCTGTAAGCCGACTAAACAAAAATTAATTTTACGATGGGAAGGCAATATGGAGATGAGCTTCACATCAAAGGCGTATTACTGCTAATGATCAATCAAAACAATAAAAATACGATACAAAGACCCATAAATTGAGTGTTTTGTCGAATTAACCATCCGGAATAACTGAAATTCGTAGTAAGAATATAACTATTCCCCTCTTTGCACGGTACAATCGTTTCCAGAAAAGACCGTGTAAAGAGAAACCATGTTAAGCGGAATAGGTTTTTCCGTAACAGCACAGAGGTTACATTTGAACGTCGTCTTGAGATTAACGTTAAAAAATTTCGTTATTCAGAATCGCTTCCTTTATTATCACCTATGAATCGAACTGGAACATTTTATGGATTTTTAAAGATCGAAAACCGTTCCGAAACAGTGCTTGAGTTACACTTACGGCGTGCAATTCGAGGCATCTCTCAAAAGTGAAATGTGCTTAGCCAAAAACGCGTAGAGCGAGGGTTGGGCGTACACTTTTCGTATCCCAAAAAGGATTGTTTTAAAAATCATGTCCGTGTCACTCCTTTCGCGGAATGGATTTTGGCTCGGCTTTCGGATCTCGGCGTTTTCTTTCCATTCGAAATATTTCCCCCCTTCGGATAATATTTATTCTTTATCATACTCTCCATGTGCATTTTCTGGATTCCTGCCCGCGTCGTCTTTCCGACTTAATGTTTTCCAAATAAAAATGAGCCTTATCATATTCTAGCAATACGGTCGGACGCCTATCGATCGCTCTTGCTTCTCCGGGCCATTCAGAGGAAATCTTTAAGGTCTTTTTTATTCCACTTTTTTCTCCGAGAATTCCTCTCTCGAGCGGCGTGCGTGAATTTGGTAAACCAACATGTTCCATAACACGAACGAGGGCTGTCTCTGTTCTCGATTAGCACGAGTAGCTCTCGACTAGATAGTGGTTTGTTTATCTATGGATAATTACGAAAGCGGGCCCTTGCGGCACATGACTCGGTTTCAAAATTTGGCGTCAAAGATAAATAAACAATATATGATCGTCGAAATATATGTAATAAATCCGAAATCTCACTTCAACAAACATTCAGCATTGAAATTGTTTCAGTAGTTTATCTCAAAAAACATTTAAAAATAGTTTTGTGTTATTTTAGTTTAAAAATCTCTAGAAATCTACGTGCGTATTTGAGTAAGTTTTTACAGGAAGGCGAACCGAATACGTTCTCAGAGATTAAGGTATATGTTCCGACATATTTGTGGTTGATATTATCTCATCGATGCTCTCCTAATTTATGTGGCGAAAATATATATTGTTTCAGTTAAAAAAATCGCTGCAAAATAACATCGAACTAAGTTTCTCATATCCGTAAGCTTCTATACACGTAATAATGCCACTGGTTGCATTGTTGTACGGACAGCTTAGAGGTGGCTGGGCTTAAAACTCATATTATATCGTCACTGGCCGTTATATAGCTATTTTTAGGGCTATGCTTGTTTATTGTTTGTGACACCAAGCCGTACAACTGGATGGATTTTAATCAAAATCATAGGAACCATTTTTGTGTAACTGGTATTTTTGTAAAAATCGACCAGGATAAACTACCCTCGGTTGCTGAGCGATGTGGTTTATTTCAACATGATTTTTGTTCCGAGTGATATTCTATGCAAATACGGAATTATTTTGGACAGTTTAGCACCTAGAGCAGCGCAAGGACAACAGACTACATACAGATGGAATTAAAAATAAACCACTTTTTCGGACTCGGCGGAACCAAAAACCTGCATATTCATCGAAATTTGCGAGTCGGATTTTTTCGCGATTTCAGTACATTCGCTTTATACTTCGTATATGAGTAAATAAAACACGAATTTTTGAAGGTAAAAGTTTTCCTTAAAAACAGTATTTGTCGGACATGTTTTGCTCACATTGAAATATTTACAAAGGTTGAGCCCAAATGGAGCTCGCATCCGATTAATGGTTTATATGCTCGCTTAAACAAACATTATCTCGAGATTTTTTCCCGAAAGGCGGAGATATGATACTGTCCTCCATGCTTCGGAAGGAAACGGGAATCGAACCCGAGGCCAAAGGGTCACGCGATTTCATCTCGCACCAAGGTCGTCAGGGACACACTTCGCGTTGGTGGACTCGGCCGCGGCGATAAAGATATAGATTGAGGGATAACGTCCCGAAGGTTGAATGTTTTTTTATCGTCGTTTGGATATTTTCATTGCGTTCCGGAAAATCGTTCCCCTTATGCTTCGCCGTAAAAAAGTTATTCGATGTCTACCCAGGCAGTATTTATTTCTAAGTTTTTTTTCACGGCGTTATTTAAGGGCGGATTATATCGTCGTTTTTATGTTTAGATGTGTTTAAAACGCCCCTAAGTACGGAGTTTTCTTGCGGCTTTAATTAAAAATTTGATCCAGTCCTTATTTTTTAATCAACAACAACGTAAGGCTGAATTAGAGATTTTTTGGGAGTCTAGTGTACTGCACTCCCTACCATTTATCTGTCTGGTGACTTGCAGGATGTTATGTAGATGTGAAGTTAACAATGAATGGCCAGTGTCGTATACGTAAAGATTGGTTTCCAATTTATACTCGCATATAACGCGTGTTTGCACCGACAAATCTATTGTACTACTTTGGTATTTTTTCAGAATACAAGCTAATTTTTTTTAAACGTTTCTTTGAGGTTGAAGAAAGCTTAGCCGAGGCTTGACAGGAAATTCAATCAAATTTATAGTGAAATTGCAAAAAAAATTATCATACGGTTGTGAAAAATTTAAGGAATGTGTAAATGAACGATGATTATACAGTTAACTTTGGTGGTATTATGGCTTTATGTAGCATATATATGCAAACACTAACATATATAGCCGTTTTCTTTTTACATGTATCAGTGGATATGCTTTATTTCATACACTCCATTGATATACTTGCCAACAGGTACACGCACATTTGCAGACGTGGATGTTTGATTTCAGGAAAAATGGAGAAAAGAGGTTTCCGGGTTTCACCGCGTGGAAAACATTTTCATGTTCGACGTTTTGTATTTTATTCATAAATACAAATACATATTCATAAATTGTGCGGCTAAATTAGCCATATGAAGGCTGGAAAACAAATGCACTATAGATGCAAAGCAGCCATCGTCAGCGGTGACTCACTGACATCAGATTTTAGGCTCGATACAATTATTTGTTGATCAAACGAAAACGTTAAGAGTCGCTAAACATGCGTTGCTTTGGTTGCCTAAGATAAAGGATACGAACTCGAATCGCCAATCGCGAATAAATTTCGGGACTAAATAAATTTTAGAATCAAATAATCACGAAACGTGAAAGCTCAATGTTTTTTATGCTGTGATTTTCCTCGGGATTTCGCGATTCCCTCTCCCCTCTATATCGATCCCTTCCTATTATAAAACCCATCCATATTTCCGAAGCATCGAAACGTCTAAAATATAAAAAAAACGCCCCTAGATATAAAAACCACGATCCGTCGGGACACAAGCCTACCGCTTCGGAAAGCATATCCACTCTCTTTTGTTCCGGTATCGTGAAAGGGTAAAGGAGAGGAGGATAGGGGAGGAAACGAATCGACTCCGGAGCTGTCCGTAGCGAACGGCGGATGCACGCGCGTGACATTGGTTCCCCATTCCTTGCTAGGTAGTTAACGGGAGTGGAGGAAGCGGCCAAGCGGAATGGAGGGTTAGGGAGGAAGGAGATTATACGGGATGCGGGAACAACGAGGAAAAAACAAAATATTCCTCCCCTCTCGACCGCAACTCCACGGCGTGGAGGAGAGGTGAACCAGTCTTGATGCTGAGAGCGCCATGTCTCGGCGCTTGGGGCATTGATTTGCACATCTCCCGCAGCCATAAAATGAACGTCCAAACCATGTGCCCATCCCATCGAAAAATTTACCTCCGTAGCGGAAAATTTCCCAAGCGTTGATTCTGAGAAGAGCCTCGTTGTCAGCCATCTTAATTAACAAGTTGTATAATCATCAAAAGTTTTCTACCTCTCAGTAGGTTTTTTTGGCTCGCACTGCCTGATCCGTCCAAGGGTTTTCTCTTTATCCTCTCGCACCCATCCTCGTCCTCTGAGAAATCTGATATCCCATCGCTCTTCCTATCTCTTCTCTTCTTTTCTGGCATCCTTTCTTCTCTGGCTACTTTCAGCGGAGAGTTTCCTCTAAAGAATTTGACTCGCTTCTATCTATCCTTTACTATCCTAATGAAGCTCCTCTATTTTCTTTCTGCATTTAAAACTTCCTCATTTGTTTTTCTCACGGTCCCACCAATTTTATCCGTTCAACTCCATACATCTCAAAAGCCTCGAATCTGCCCACATCTTCTTTAGTGAATGCCCATGTCTCACACCCATATTATGCTACACCCAATATCAAAGTTTTCACTAACTTTTTTCATATCTATATTCAAATTACCTTTAATCAACTCTTGTCGTATAATAAGTGCCTTCTTTACTTTTCCCATCCTCGTTTTGATATCTTCGGTACTTCCCTTACCCTGAGTCAGAGTAAAAAAAATTAATATGGGGAAACGGCCAGAGAAATTTTTCTTATATTAACCTTTGTCGGGGTAAATCGATCGTAGATTTATTAGAATAAACTGTAGGTGAATGGCCACTGATGAAACCTTCTTTGCGGTTGAAATCTGCTTGTAGATTGCCATTTAGATTCAAAGCTGTATTAAGTATCTATATAATTTATATGATACAAGCCTCAATATGAGATGGGTGACTCATTTTTTTACAACTATTTCGAGAAATCCTCCGTCTTGCCAAAATAAAGTACTAAAAGATAAAAAAAAACTTGCTGCCGGCTCTAAAAAGTCAAATAGTAAATGTCACGGCTTAAAAAAGTGATTTATTCCGATAAAATATCGCCAAATCATAAAACTCGTGCCCTGGGCCGACTAAATTTCTATTACAAGGGCCACATGAAGCGCTACGGATCACTGAGCAGTCCACATGCGCGGCGTTACGGATCACCGAGCGTTCCGTGTGAAAATTTTAACGACGTAGGTTTCCGAGATTTTTTTACAAGTATGAAACGCGTTGTAAACCGAAAATCATAATAAAGTCTCAACCTTCAGGTTTTAATCATAGTTTCCGAAAACGTTCACTGCAGTCGCTGGTTCCTGCTTGCACGTTTCATGAAAATCGACAGGGTGTTTAGGGAAGCGGATAAGATATCCCTGCAAGGTAGCTAAAACACTCCACCTCTATGACTCAAACGTCTCCAACACGAATTTTTTCATCAGTCAGAGATTATATGTTTTTCTGTTAGAATTCCCATGCAATTATGAAAATAATGGTGAGGGCTCAATATTATGAACTTTAACTACGCCTCCTAAACAAAGAGAAATCTTCTGAAATTGTTAATATAAAAGATTCATTATATTGCGACCTTATGGTGTTAAGGGTCCGACGAAACCATAGGCATGTTATAAACTTTTTATGTTCCGTGATTATGGAAGATAGTTGCCTGATTTCTCTCGCTTTGAAAACACCATGTGCATATATATATATATATATATATATATATATATATATATATATATATATATATATATATATATATATATATAGACTCTGGTGGTGTAGTGGTTAGCGTGTCGGCTTTCTATTGCAAAGTTCGGGGGTTCAAACCCCTCGAATGGAGGTTTTATTTATAAAAAAAAAAAAACTATCATCAGTGCCTGGCAGTAGGCAGCAGTACTGTCAGTATGGTATAGAGCCGAAAACAAATGATGTTGGTTGGGTCTATATCCAATACAGCTGTAGGCGTGATCAGGACGATTTGAACGGCTACAGTACTGCGATGTGGAAAGCAAGAGGGAAACTACCACATTACAATCCCTAGTAAAGATTATATGGTTGGACAATATGAGTTCTCTCGAGGTAAAACAATCCGGAGGTAAAATAGTCCCCCAATCGGATCTCCGGGCGGGGACTGCCTTGAGGAAAACATTTGTCGAAAGTAAATTACGAATAGGGACTTGGAACGTAAGAACTATGAGAAAGGCAGGAAAGCTAGAGAACTTGAAAGAAGAAATGAGAAGAAATAGAGTTGACATTATAGGGCTAAGCGAAACTAGATGGGAGGGAGAAGGACAGTTCGACTCGGAAGAATTCACGGTAGTTTATTCTGGAGGAAATAGTGGGGAAAGGGGAGTAGCTCTGGTACTTAGGAAAGATATGATGAAAAGCGTGACAAAGATAATAGCAACGAACGATAGACTGATGGCAATAAAGCTAAAAGCAGTCCCAGTGGACATGCTGATAATCCAGGTATATATGCCAACGTCAGCTCATGACGATGAAGAAATAGATGAGATCTATGAGCAAATTAATGAAATTTACGAAGAAGACGGAAGAGGAAAGGTAAACTGCATAATAATGGGAGATTGGAACAGCATAGTCGGAGAAGGACAGGAAGAAAATGTTGTCGGGCAATACGGACTTGGGAAGAGAAATCGAGGAGGGGAGAAACTCGTAGAATTCTGCATCAATAATGACCTTGTAGTGACTAATACATGGTTCAAAAACCATAAACGAAGGTTATACACATGGAAAAGCCCAGGAGATAGAATGAGATGCCAAATAGATTACATCCTTGTAAAACAAAGATTTAGGAACAGCATAAAGAACGCCAAGGCATTGCAAGGAGCAGACATTGATTCAGATCACAGCCTTCTAATACTTGATGTGAGTACAAAGCTCAAACAAATAAGAAAAACGAGAAGAGAAAGACAGACATGGGACCTACAAAAACTGAAAGAAAGGCAGGATGTAGTCAGCATGAAGTTGGAAGATAACCTAAGAAAGTTGGAAAACAAACCGAAGACCGTCGATATAGAATGGGATGAAATTAAAACCAGTATCAAGGATACCTTGGATAAAGAGATTGGAAAACAAGAGAAGAAAATCAGAAAACCATGGATCACGAAGGAAATGCTGGAGAAAATGGATGAGAGACGAAAATGGAAAAACGTTAACAGTGAAGAAGGTAGAGCCAACTATAGGCGTATAAACAATGAGTTGAGAAGGGTAACAGATAAAGCTAGAGAAAATTGGCTAAAAGGAAAATGTGATGAAATAGAACAAATGGAGAAATTAGGACGGTACGATATGATGTACGCTAGGGCACTGGAATTAGAAGATAAGAAGTCTAATGGAATTTGTGGTAAAGGAATTATGAATACGGATGGGAAGATAGTCTCAGAAACAAAGGATGTAGCACAGGTATGGGAAGAATACATTAAGGAATTATACAGCAAACAGACAGGAGCGGCAAAAATAGAACTGGAAAATGAGGAAAACATTGAAGAAGATAACTTAGGACCAAGTATTATGGAGAGCGAAGTAGAAAAAGCGATAGTGGAACTTAAGAAGGGGAAAGCCACGGGCAGCGATGGAATACCGGCTGAGATACTTAAAGTCATAGGATCAGAAGGACTAAAAGCGATCACGAAATTAATTAATAAGATTTACGACACGGGAGAGTGGCCTCAGGATTTCCTAGAAGTAACAATGATCCCTCTAAAGAAGAAGCCAAAGGCAATGCAGTGTAAAGATTACAGAACTATAAGCCTTCTGTCACACACATCGAAGATCATCACGAGGATTCTTAATAAAAGGCTGGAGAAAAAGGCAGAAGAAATAATAGGGGAAGATCAATTCGGTTTCAGAAAAGGACGAGGAACTAGAGATGCTATAGGAGTAGTTAGAATCATATCAGAAAGGGCAATAGAATACAGTCAAGATATCTGCGCATGTTTCGTAGACTGGCAGAAGGCCTTTGATAGAGTAAATTGGGTAAAGTTGATGAAGATATTAAAGGATATAGGTGTAGACTGGAAAGACAGGAGACTGATTAGGAATCTATATGAGAATCAAGTTGTAAAGGTCAGGTTTGAGAATGTGGACACCTGCGGAATAAATATCGGTAGAGGAGTAAGACAAGGATGCTGCCTATCGCCAACCCTATTCAATATATATGGAGAAAGTCTAATGCAAGAAGCTTTAGAAGGCACAGGGGATTTCAAAATTGGAGGAAGGATTATAAGAACAGTAAAATACGCAGATGATCAAGTACTTCTAGCAAGAAAGGAAGAGGAGCTACAAAAAATGATAAATAGACTAGTGATAACAGGTAGAAAATATGGTATGGAAATAAATACAGAAAAATCCAAGGTCATTCGAATATCGGGTAAAGAAGAGAATCTGAACATAACTATTGGGGGAAAGCCATTAGAACAAGTTTCAGAATATAAATACCTTGGAAGTATCATAACACGAGAGGCAAAATGTACGGATGAGATCAAAACTAGAATAGGAAAAGCAAAAGCGGCTTTCAGGAGAAAGAAACAACTACTTACAGGGAATATAAGGGAAGATATCCGCAAGAAGTTGATAAAATGCTACGTATGGAGTATAGCATTGTATGGGGCAGAAACATGGACGCTAAGGAAAAATGACATCAAATACTTGGAAAGCTTTGAAATGTGGACTTAGAGGAGAATGCTGAAGATAAAATGGACAGATAGGATGAAAAACGATGAAGTGCTACGAAGAATAGGAGAGAAGCGAATGATTATACAGACTATCAGAAAGAGGAAGGCTAACTGGGTTGGACATTACCTGAGGAGAGAGAGTATGATTAAAGACGTGTTAGAAGGAAAACTAGATGGGAAAAGGGAAAGAGGTAGGAAAAGGTTTCAGCTGATAGACGATCTGAAAGGGAAAGAGAGTTATCAAGATATGAAGAGGACAGCGGAAAATAGGAGTATATGGAGAACCAGGTTTAACCATGAATAATCACGGACCTGTCTACGGACAGACTACCTATGATGATGATATAGACTCAAGGCTTTACAAATAGAATGCTTTATGACTGGAATTGCTTTTCTCCAGTTAAATTTCTACTTATATAGCTGCGATGATATATTACGTAATTTCTCGTTGGAAAAGGCGAACCTGGATTACGAAAGCTTTCGACGGAATACAATTCAACGGGTGAGGTAACCGATCCGCCATTTGATTTTTAAAGTATCGATCAGCTGGAAATGATCGAGGTCAATCGCTCTCCGACGGACGTATTCATCAACATCTGACGGTCGCGAAAAACGTACGTTTCCTGTCGTCGATTTTGTCAAACGAGGCAGAAGCCGTTCCGCATTCACCCAACGTAATTCCTATGGTCAGTTATGTTTCCATAGCGTATCGCCGCCTCACCTCTAATCCCATTTACCCGACGTGGAGTTTACTCGCACGTTTCTCTGCCTTTGTTGGATTTGTCCCAGACATATACGGGGAGGGAAGGTTGGATGATGCGGGCGGCGGCTCGTTCTCCTGACGGCGTCCTCCGATGCGAGACGGCGGGCGTCTATCTGTTTCAAACGGATATCTCTTCAAGGGTTCCACGCCCCGTCATGTATGCCTTCTTCCGTTTAAAAAAAAAAGACAGGCGATATTGACCTGGTGTGACGTTCACGCTCTATATGTGTGCCCGCGGACGCAAGTTCGCTCTGCAGAGGGCACGTGGATGCGTATATTTGTTTTATATAAATATATAAATAAATTAATTAGTACATGTATATAATCTATAAAAGCCTACTTCTGTCCCTCTGTGGCTCCCTCTTACACGCTATAAAAATGCGAATAACTCGATAAAAAGATCGAGATATATTTTTTAAATTTGGCAGGAATGCTAGATTCGCATATTTTGGGGTGATGACAAAAAAAACTCGAAAAAAGTCCTGGGTTCGACTCCAAGGAAGACATTTACATTTCCCATAAGATAACACGTAAAAATAGACTTTTCGACGTGCAGGCTTTTATTCTTTTTGAGATCTAAATTAGAAAGAATTAACCTACGATCTTCGGACCTAGCCCATTTTAAAGAAATATTATGAAGATTCTTATTCTGTTCATCTTTTTTCGCCTACAGTTCGGAATTCCTCATGTTTAACATTTAATTCACATCTTTCCATTTTAACGGGATGTTGCCTTGCCAACCCATTACATTGTTAAGCCTCGAAATCCTATTGTTAGGTGAAAGCATGATTTGAATGCATTTAATACGAGAGAGAGAGAGAGAGAAGGAAGGAGAGGGAAATGATTTTCATAGAAACGAATGTAAACAACATTCGTTGCGTTATTTACGAGAGAAAATACATTTGAATGTAGAACATTAATCATTCGCATATTAAAATTACTTAGAATCATCGTAGGAGTTCAAGGCTTGAAACTAAGAACGCCTAAAAGAACGAAAGTTTGTTTTCCTGCCATTGATTTTTTAATACGTGTCGTATCGATCAACAGATCAGTTTTTAACGGGAGAATTTGGTGCATTCTTAGTGATTCGCATTGTTGCCATTTTCGTGTAATTGGCTATCATTGACTTGGATAATTGCTCCGGGTTGCATCTATTCATGAAATTTCACAAAAAAATTTCCCGCTGAATTTCAACGGGCATCTCCCTAATATATATATGTGTATATATAAATAAATGCTTATGGAAGAGGAAAGCTAAATAGGTATATCAACGGCTAGTAGGTGTTAAGGGAAGGAAGTCCAGTGGACACTTACCGATATGAGAGCCGCTGGGGTGACGGAGAGGCACGTAGATTGGAGCTTTCGGGGTGATCCCTTCGTCAGCACAAGGGAGAGAGGCAATATATATGTATATATATATATGTACAGGGGCGACCCGAGGAATTTTGGCGCCCCGGGCGAGATAGAACTCCAGCGCCCCCCTCCGTTAATGTTTGTTGATATATTTACAGAGTACATGTTAATTTATTCATCGCGCTGTAAAAATTATTGCTATTGAAAAATTAAAAGGAATGCCATCAAGATTCCAGCCTGTATACCGATATAAATTGGATATCCAATATGTATTCACTTGCAAGCAATGCATAGATATATGATCGGGATAGCGCCCGTAGCTCGGGCCGGCCCTGTATAGATATATAATGGACAGATAGGATGAAAAACGAGAAAGTACTGAGGATAGGAGAGAGGAATGAGAGGTGGAGATGAGAGAAGCGAATGATTATACAGACTATAAGAAAGAGGAAGGCAAACTGATTTGGACATTACTTAAGGAGGGATGACACGTGTTAAAAGGAAAACTGGACGAAAAATAGGAAGAGAGGAAAAGATTTTAGCCGATAGACTACTACTTGAAGAGAGCTACGTAGACATGAAGAAGACTGCGGAAAATAGGAGTATGTGGAGAACCAGGTTTAACCCAGAATTATCGGGGACCTGTCTGCGGACAGTCTACCTATGATGATGATGATGATGGTGACGATATACTATTACGATAAAGAAATAAGAAGAAATATATTTGTAGGCAATTATAGGTAAGATTATTTTGGGTGTACAGTGGATGTGGCTTAATCCCTCACTCTACTTGGCACCCTCGCCTCTCGCCCTTCCTTACCGCACGGGCCATCGCTGTCTCTGTCCTTTTCTAACTACACTGTTGCCAAATATTCGCAAAACGTCGTCTTGGCGGTCAACTGTAAACAGTGAGAACTGACAACCTAAGGAGGAGAAGAATGGGCTAGCGGTGGGCTGGGGGTAGTCAAGATGACAGAGGGAACTTCCCCTCTGTGACGGAGGAACTTCCCTTCCGTGCGCGGCCGAAATCCGCGCATGTTCTTATGAATGCGACAGACCTATAGTGGTTGAGATGGAGAGGAGGGAGCCAGTGGACATTCACTTGGTGGTGCGGACGTCCGCGGCAACAGATAAAGGCTTGTTATTGGAGATTTCGGGCATCCGCTATTCTTCGGCAAGAGAGAATCTAAAACTAAAAGTGTCTTACTGGGGGTAGGATAGGGTGGGGGCAGTAGCGGATTCAAAGAGGTGGGGCGATCGCCCCCTTCTTGGGTGACCTCATTAACCTCCACAGGGCGCATTCTCATTCCACGCAAAAGTCCTTGATTCTGACTAAATCTGTATGGTAAGGGAAAGAGAGATCCTGACAGGGGTAGGGATTTTGAAAATATAGGATCTTTAGCAGGGGTGGATTCAAGAGGGGAAGAGGTGATGGGGTTCTGGATCCGCCCCTGGGTGAGGGAAATAGAAAACGCTTTAGTAAACGTTATTCTGAATTTTTGTCACAAAGAAACCATTCTCAGCGGTAATTGATCGATCGTCGTTTCTTTCTAGAATCAAAGATATTTGAATTGCCTCGTAATGGAACCTTTTTGTAGATAATAAGCGCTCATGACTTACTCGACCGTTTTATAGGCACCGAAGTTATATACATCATCTATGGCATTAAAACCGTAAGGTGAGCTCGTTAATTCTCTTCGGCATTAATCATTTTTGAAGATCAGGTTGGGCATGACGACTCCAACGGATGCGACACAGGTACAATTGTTGACAATCTGCAGAAAAAAATGTGCTGCCCTTGAGTCAAGCATCCTGCCGCGAGGGGAAACTCATCGGCTCATGTCATCTTTACCTTAATATTGAAGAAACAGAAGCTGATCGTTGGAAAATAATTCAAAATAATTTAAGGAGGCACAAAAAGTTGGCGAAGTGAATGCTTCACCCTAGAGTGTCAGAAAGAGAAACTATCAGAATCAGAGACAAGCAAGCTTCCACCTCACAATTAATAAAAGATATATAGATATATAAATCGATTTATTGTCTTGGGCCTTTATAAGACCCATGGGACAGAAATTCTTACATCTAATTGTAACATTGTGGGCAAAAATATACAACGAAAAAACATAAGATAATTGATAAATACAAAAAAATACATATTTCCTGCTGTAGCGGACGTATCGTCCGTAGAATATATTATGCAAAATACAAAATAAATATAGTAACACAAACGAATACAGTAGAGTACATTATGCAGAGAAAAATATATGGCCCCAGATTAAACTGTTTATTTTTACTCTATAATAACATTATGTTGCCTTTGAGAAGAAGTTCATCGACTTTATTCTTCAACGTTTTCATTGACTTAATTTTTCTTAAATCTATGGGAAGAGAATTCCACATTCGGGAATGACTTGTTCATAATGGTAGTGCGGTGTTGGGGAATATGAAGGTAAATGGCGTGACACCTGGTGATTCTATTATAAACATCGGTTTTGGGGATGAATCGACAGTAAAATGGGGCGGGCAGCGAGTTGTAAGAATTTTAAATATCAAAATGATTAAGAGGTAAAAGCGACGCTGCTTGATTTTAAGCCAGTTTAACTGAGCAAAAGAATCACTGACATGGTCCCATTTTCTTAAATTACAAATAAATCGAACGGCCGCATTCATAGATACCTGCAATTTATTGTTATTTTCTTCATCAATGTTTGATAACAACGGGGCACAATAGTCTAAGTGCGGAAGAATTAGTGTTTGAACAAGTATAGTTCGTGTTTTAGGCGTTAAAATGTCTTGAGCTTTGAATAGCTGGATAAGCGATCCAAAGCATTTTCTTTTGACATTTTGACATTGCGCTTTCCAACTAAGGGTATTGTCCATAATAATTCCCAAGTTTTTCACGTCTTTTTCGTAAGGAATGGCGTGGCGTCCTATCTGTATTTTAGGAATGGAAGAAAAGTCAAGTCGTGTAATTTGTCGGTTGTGCCCTATTATGATTGCCTTTGTTTTATTTTCGTTGAGCTTTAATTGGTCATCCTGCGCCCAGACAATGATTCTCTCGATGTCCTCGTTGATGTTGGATATTGATGAAATTAAGTCCGTTAGGGATGAGTGGAGGTAAATTTGGAAATCGACTGCATACAGATGATATGCAGTGTCGAAGGCTACCAGAAAGGTCGTTAACGAAAAGCGAAAAAAGGAGAGGGCTGAGAACGGAGCCTTGCACTACGCCCATGGAGTTAGATGCCCGGTTGGAGAGTGTATTATTCGCACCCACGACTGCCTGAGTGCGACCACTAAGACAGGACCGAAACCAGTCAACTATAGTCTTCGAAAAATTGAATTTGCTGCTGCTCATGGCAGACCGAGTCAAAAGCTTTAGAAAAGTCAAACGGGACCAGTATAGTCACTTGACTTTTATCCATTCCTATTCTAATGTCCTCAGTAATTTGCAGAAGTGCCGTTTGAGTGCTATGGCCAGCGCGAAATCCAGATTGCCAGGCGTTGAGAAGATTGTTTTCGGTAACGTAATTATTCACTTGTTCGAAGACTACTCGTTCAAATATATAATATATCCTCCGTAAGAAGCAGCTATTTATTATAGATAATGATATAAAACCTAAGGTACTTCTAGATATTCCACAGAGCTGAAATTTGGAGGGAACCTTGGTGTTGGTCAAAAACTATCAGGAAAAATCGAAAATTCCAAAATTTCTCCTTACACTCCAAAACGTTAATTATCAAGTCCCATTAGAAAACCATTTAAATCCGTTCAAGCCTTTTTATAATTGCATTTTAAAATTACTTTTAAGGTACAAACTCCGGACCTGAATTAGAAGACGGTAAAAAGAACGAAGATTATTTTTCCTGAAAGTAGAACACGAATCCCTGCCGAATTAGTCCAAGTATTCTATTTTTACTGCATAAAAACGGGATTTTATACAATTTATAACAATGGCCCAATATTTCTGTCATGACTACGAGACAATGCTTTTCTTCGGGAATTTATTTTACGTGTTAATAAAACTGAACGAGAGGTTAGTGCCACGAACTGAAAAGTAGCTTAGTGTCATGACATAGAGACGGGAAGGAGATGTAATGAAAATCATCGAACAGATTGGAAGAGACGGAGAGACGAGCGGCTGAGAAAATTGGAGAATCTAGGAGAGGCCTTCATCCTGCGATTAATAGAAAAAAGACCGTGGAGATGTTCACAAAATATAAAATAACACACACACCTATATATATATATGTATTATTTCTCAAAACACTCTATATTACTGACGCAATTCACTTCATAAAACTCTTCATTTATTACCGGTGCAGCTACCCAGCGCCGTAACTAGGGCGGGGCAAGCGGGGCATCTGCCCCAGGCGTAACTAAAGAAGGGGCGCAACAATTGCTAAAGACAAGTTGTGCATGTCACAAGGACGGCAGATTTCACCACTATACTCGTTTCAGACATTACGCATAGCAGAAACTATAAATTTTGATGATGCTATTGATGAGTTGGCTGCATTAAAATCACATAGAATAACTCTTTGATATTAAAATATTTATACTTTCTGTATTTAAATTATGTATGTAATTATATGTATTATTATGCATTTAAATTATGTAGTACTTTTATAGTAAGAAATTATATAATTTATAGTTTGTTTTAATTTATGAATTGTTCACCCTAAATCTATCGAGGTATTAGAGAATTTTATATTTTTATATTTAGTAATTTTCCCTGCGTGCTAAAATAGCTAATTACAGCGCTGCAGCTGCCTTTCATAAAAATTAAATTTATAATATTTTGTATTGAAGCTAATCGGCGGTCAAAAATGATGGGTATGCATGAATTAAGTAACAATATAATTTAAGTAAAAATTATCGAAACCAATTTTTACATGTACTAAGAAGTAAACAATAAAGATAAAATTTACACAATTGAATGTTCCTGAAAGTAAAAGTAGTGGTTGGCATATAAAAGTTGTGCCAAGAAATATTAATGAAGATTTATTCGTTATCCGTAACGCTACACAACCTTTATATGTCCAAAACTATTTTTACTTTAAGGAACATTCAACTGTGAATTTTAGATTTATTTTTTACTGTTTGGTGCATGCAAAACGTGATTTACTTCAAATTAATTTATATAAATTTATTTATTTTTTGTTTTGGTAAAAGATTAAAAACATTCAACTTTCACAGAAAATTTCCTCAAAGATCTTAAAAAATTAAACAGTTTTAATCTCTACACCTGACTTCACTAACACAATATCAATGAATAATTACATATTATTTCCGTGACCGTCGTGTTATTTATCGTAACCAATGTATCGTTGAAACCAAAACAGCGACAAAATTTCTTGAATATGTGGACAGATGCGACGCGACTTTGCAATCCCAGTCAATCATACGCAGTTACACGAAACTGGCTACAATGGAAATCACCTTGGCGATGTAAGGTTTTCGCGTAAAAACTAATTTGTTGACCGATTCGACGCGTATTAAAAATATCGACGGCAGGAAAGTGAAGTTTCGATGATTAAAATACGCAAATGATTATTTGCTACGCTCACACTTGCGTTAATCAAATGGAGAAAATAAATGCTCCTGGAATTGAATCCTTGGTCTTATGATAGACGATGACTTACCTATAAGGTGCGAGAGGTAGATCCCAGTGTATCGCAAGAAAATCGTCGAAATCTCACTAACCGTTCTCGAGTTATTCCGCGAAAGATCCTTCCAAATCCTTCCCAGACTGAGGAGCCATCCAGGCAAACAGTTCTAGACTATTATTATTATAGATTAAGGGTTATCCCTTACGTTTATAAAATATAACTTGTTCAACAGTAATTCAAAATTTCTTTACATTTATTTTCCTATTATACGTATATTGTTGTGAGCTTTATTTTAATCCGTAAAGTCAAAGCTTTTTTGTTTATTTCATAAAAAATTGTTCGTGCAATAACAAATATCTTGAGTTTATCAAAAACGCGTCATTATCGACATTGTATTGCAACGACGCAGCGTTTTATATGTCATTTCGAAAAATACGAATGTCATTAATTCACACTTTGGCACTTTTGTCATCCTGTAAAATGGTTATTTCGTGCGATAAAATACACAAGCAAGATTATTAAAAATAGGTCTTGAGTCAAAGTAACTTTGGATCGAATGCAGTTTTGTAAAGTTTCGCGCAGAAATTTTATTTTTCACAACCACTGAGGGCAGCCAGTAAGTGAATTTTGCCGCTATGAGACTCGTTTGGCGAAATCTATCCCGACAGTTGAGCGGAAAAATTTAAGCGATGTCATTCGTGCAAAAACAAAAGAGAACCGATCCGTAGTTATTGTCACTTACTCGTTGTTTATCAGGGTCGATTTTTTTGCGAATTCCATTGAAGTTACGATGGAGAAATAATGGAGCGTTGATATTTTTATCGGAAATGTTTTTCGGAATTCGGAGAGTTTGGAAATTCGCTTTTGGAAGATTTTGCTTTAAGGTGGTTACTTTCCTCTTAAATATTTTCCGTTTCAGTAATCTCGTCCTGACCTAAAATAAAGAACTGTTACTTCATCTAGTCGATTTTTAAAAAATTCTTTACCACGTGAGAAAAAAAAAGCATTTTTCGAATTTTGAACATTATGTGCCTATGTAACAATTGTTTCGCGATTTTCATTCTGAAATTCCATGTCGTGCTCCTTTTTTTCAACGTCCTTCATTCGCCAGCGGACACCTTTAATGGCGATATTGACCACTACCCTCTCTCCGCGGACGCTTTTTTCCCCGACGTTTTGCATCGAATGAGAGGAAGAACGAGAGTAAAAAAAGAGGGACTCCTTTTGTTTCTTATCGAAAGCCAACAAAGGCTCGGAGACGAGGGATGAAAAAAATATTCTCTCTCATCACCTTATTTTTGATCGATTTTCCGGCGGCGGTGTTCCGCGCTGCCGAACATAAAGGAGAACGCCGATGAAATCCATTCGCTCATTTTCGAATGAACGTGATTTATGGCGTTTTTAGTCCTCGGATGCTCTGATAACAGGGAATGGAGTCGTAAGCATTTTTTAGATGATAAAAGTTCGCAAAAAATATAAGGATGTATAGGAGAGGAGATGTCATGGCGACTCAACAATTCGTGTGCTCGTCCAAAAACAATTTCGAAGGATCTCGAAAACATTTTTTGCTTCTCTTTTTTCCCATGATTTTGTTCCTTGATTATCTGCTTCTATCATAGATCTCAAATTTGTTTTATATCGGCGTTTTTTTCTATGTAGGGATAAGGGACAATTAAATTTCCCCGTCGCATAGACTGTAGAGCAGGGGTCGGCAACCATGGCACGCGTGCCAAAAGATGGCACGCGAAGAGATTTTACATGACACGATATCTCAAAGAAGAATTACAAAAATATATATTTAAAGGAGGTTTTCTTTGATTTCACTTACATTTCGTATTGTAATGATACCGCGTTATATTGCTAAAATGTAAGACTCACCTTTTTGTAAGCGTTATGGACAAAACTATTTGAAGGGTGGCACGCGAGACGGGCCCCAGTTAGTGAATATTGGTAAAGAGTGGCACTCAACGGAAAAACGTTGCCGATCCCTCCTTTAGAGAAAACATTTCGAAAGAACACCAAATGTCATCTGCAGTGTCTTTCTCTCCTCATTTATGTAATCTTCCTGAATGTGACCATGTTAAAAAAACAGCTTTATTCTCCATGAGCTCCTAATGTTTGTTACTAAAGAACGAAAAACATTTTATGTTATAGTTAAGATCCTTTTAGCACGTTTTCTTAAAACATAAAACGTGCTAGTGTGATCACTCTGTCTGTCTGTCTGCGAACAATTAACTTTTTAAGAGATATTTGGAAAATTCTCTTATCAATCTATGGTTTGAAATAGTACTGTAGCCAATGGGGTGGACAAAAAAGCGTGCTAAAATTTTGAAGAAAACGTGCATCAACCGCTTGCTTTAGCAAAGGTAACTTACTTGTTTCCTTTCAGTGAGCATGTTTATTATTTGTCCATACATACTACACGCACTAACTTACCCAAGCACGTATAGTATAACACTATAACATATTAGTTTTCAAAAGGAAACAACCTTCGCGTATATTTTTGGGTGATTTAGTATATAAAAAGTCTGCGCTTCAATCAAGCGTGAAATAAGCAAGATACTCTCACATAGAATCGCTGATCCAGAAGTAGTCCTCCTGGGAAGCAGTTGGAAGGTTTTTATCCGAATTTTCCCTTCTGGCTTAAAGCGAATCCCAGTCAATGTAATTCCTCTTGAGAGCATGCAATAAAGTTGCTCCGGCGCTTCGCTAAATACGTTTATCAAGGAAAAAGAGAGAACGCTTGGGAATCCCGTGCCTCGAACGGGCATGTTATAGGATTTAGAATTACTATTACACACTAGCGTGTGTGGATGAATGGATGCCACATTGTAAATATATATTTATACACACACGCACACACAAACATATACATAGATCCTGATTATTAAAGTACACATACTAGAAATTATATGCAGCGTAACATTTGAATTTAATTGAATCTTTTACGAAATTTAAACAAAAGAATCAATTCGGACTAATATTCCTTCGAATGATAGGTAATAAAAAATGGATCTTACATGCACTAAGAAGTTTAAATTAACGATAATATTTTCCGAGAGCATCGTATATCACCGAAAAGATTCGTAAACTTTACAAATACTCCGACATATTTAAACATATGTGAAACGTTTTTATACGCATTTATTTCTTAGGATAATATTATGTTTGGAGTGACGTAATTGGCCTCTAGTGCGCTGGATTGCTTAGATTTTATATTTAACAAATTAAGACATTTTGTTGCAAACCAAATGCAAAATTTTAAGAATAACCGCTTTTGATGATGGCCGCGGCAAAATAACCAACTGTGCCTCATTCGAGCAGTTTTAATAATTTAGGGCTGAGGGATTTTATTGCTTATCCTAATCCGTATAAATTTACTTTAAATTTTACGAAGGGTTAAATGTTATTAAGTATGTACAAAAAAATTCATCCGCTCCTTAAGAAACCACTGGCTAGAAACCCTCGCACCAACTTAAGCTAAACTATTGCTATACTTAAACAAGAGCTAACTAATCGATTGATCCCCAAAGAACTTTCGATCGCTTCTGAAGCATTCACTTTTCAAAAAGAAATCTTCCCGTTAATCTGATTTTCGTAATGCAAAATAAAATATTTATAGGCACAACAACTCAAGCAATAGTTGTAAACAGCTTTTAAATTTGACAAAGTTCCAGTGTAAGTCAACATTTGAAATGTATACTGCAGTAGAATTGATTAAATCGACGATTCCACTGCAGCTCCCTTCACGTCGTGAGGCTATAAGCACCCTTTTTGCTTTTCCCGTCCATCCTTATCTTCTTAAGAAAATGGTAAAAATCTGCGCCGTATAGATAACCTAATCTGGAGAATAATTGCAGAAGGGAATTCCCTTACCTCGTTTTTATTCAAATTTCCATTTAACGTTGCACTTGTGTAGGTAGTCAAATCTATTTACGATCAAGAAGGCTTACATTTTCTCGTACATATGCATTTTCTCTCTTCCGCCGAATTATTTTTACTAATGCAAAGTGATATTTTAAAATTAGAATACGCAACCGCACGGTTAACACGTCTTTGATTTAGCACGGTTTTCGTTTTGGATATCAATTTCACTTAAGCACGGTTTCGGAACTGTCCCCGAGAATTAAAATTCATAAAATGTTTCAGTCTGACTCAAGAGTTTATAGGAAAGGTTAAATGAAGCAATGCTTGAGTACAGTACAATCAAATTGCTTATTGTTTAGCTCAAGAGAGCGCTCTTGTGTAAACTCACGCATTCCTATAGGAATGCCCTATCCCAATTTGCTCGGTTTCGCTTTTCACAGTACTTTCCGGGAACGCGTATACAGTGCAAAACAAGGAATGTTTGTGTAAGTATTAGTAATTTTTCATATAATGCCTCATATCTTAAGACTCGATATAAAAATGAGAATCAAGTTGTAAAGGTCAGGTTTGAGAATGTGGACACCTGCGGAATAAATATCGGTAGAGGAGTAAGACAAGGCTGCTGCCTATCGCCAACCCTATTCTATATATATGGAGAAAGTCTAATGCAAGAATCTTTAGAAGGCACAGGGGATTTCAAAATTGGAGGAAGGATTATAAGAACAGTAAAATACGCAGATGATCAAGTTCTTCTAGCAAGAAAGGAAGAGGAGCTACAAAAAATGATAAATAGACTAGCGATAACAGGTAGAAAATACGTTATGGAAATAAATACAGAAAAATCCAAGGTCATTCGAATATCGGGTAAAGAAGAGAATCTGAACATAACTATTGGGGGAAAGCCATTAGAACAAGTTTCAGAATATAAATACCTTGGAAGTATCATAACACGAGAGGCAAAATGTACGGATGAGATCACAACTAGAATAGGAAAAGCAAAAGCGGCTTTCAGGAGAAAGAAACAACTACTTACAGGGAATATAAGGGAAGATATCCGCAAGAAGTTGATAAAATGCTACGAATGGAGTATAGCATTGTATGGGGCAGAAACATGGACGCTAAGGAAAAATGACATCAAATACTTGGAAAGCTTTGAAATGTGGACTTGGAGGAGAACGTTGAAGATAAAATGGACAGATAGGATGAAAAACGATGAAGTGCTACGAAGAATAGGAGAGAAGCGAATGATTATACAGACTATCAGAAAGAGGGAGGCTAACTGGGTTGGACATTACCTGAGGAGAGAGAGTATGATTAAAGACGTGTTAGAAAGAAAACTAGATGGGAAAAGTGAAAGAGGCAGGAAAAGGTTTCAGCTGTTAGACGATTTGAAAGGGAAAGAGAGTTATCAAGATATAAAGAGGACAGCGGAAAATAGGAGTATATGGAGACCCAGGTTTAACCAAGAATAATCACGGACCTGTCTACGGACAGACTACCTATGATGATGATAAAAATCCGTTGCAATAAAAAACACAAACGAGAAGGAGTAATGCATGCAAGAAGTTTTTTAAAATAAAATTTTCTCAGTATATTCAAAATTGAATCAAATTCGATTTTATCTCATTGTATTTTTCAATTATTTTATAGATACGTAGTTTAATGAATCCCTGTCAGATTACGAAGTTAAAAATTTCAATATTTATTTCCTGTAATGTGGTAGAACTTGTTCGGTGATATGAATGGAATGTTTTCAACCCCCTATCTACAAAATTAATTAGGCTTTTAATTCTCTAATCCCATCTTCTCTCGCCATACTAAACATTCGGTTGTTCCCATGTTTAGCATCTAGCCCAGATGATAATTTGAACTCGTGCGGCAACCGAACATCAGGTGATCCAATGCGTCGGAAATTCCCTTTCAAATTTCCCTTCCCGTACTCGAATTCTCATTCTGTGACATCTTTGTTCTCTTTTATCTTTAAACGTCTTTATACACGCGGATTTAATTTTAAAAAAGGTTTCCAGGCAGTGGGAGATCCAAGGGGAAAGAGTGGTTTGGGAAGAACGCTATCTCCCTTCACCTGGATGTTCCTATGGGTGCACACTTAAGCCAATTCCCCACAAAGATCCTCAATTCATCGCAGCAGATTAGTCCTATAATGAAAAGAGAAAGGCAGGGAGTAGGGATATTCAGAATAAAAAGGATCATCGGCCGTGGCGGATTCGAAAGGGGTTGAGTGATTGGAGCGGTCCTCACCCCTCTCCCCTATTTTCATACTTTGTCTGTTTACAATGCACCCCAGTCATAACGCGGTTCGTTATTGCGCGGTATCGGATATAACGCGGGTCTTATTCAAGCTCTCAAAATGTTTTTTCTTTTCACCAGATATATCCTATTTCTTACTTTATCTCTTATATGGATCCATGATTTTACTAACGTAGTTGCATTCCTGGCGCCGCTACGGAGCTAGTACGTAAGCTACACTATTAATTATTTAAATAAATATATTTATGTAATGGTTTATATGTAGATTGTTTAATTAAATTTTATTATCATTATGCAGGATTCAATAAATACACGAAAGATCGATTTTTACTATTTATTTGTCCTACGGATTTAAATGTCCGCCGTGGGAATCCATTGCCGGATTTATTTGGGGTATTTGAATCCGTAATTTTTATTTCGAGTAAATTATCATATATCAGTATCTATTAACTAAAAACCTTCAATTAAAAAGCATTTTATAGAAAAAATATTGATAAGTTACCTAGTTATAATTATTAGCTCGATAAATACGTAGAAAGCTCAATAAATGCGTAGAAAAACCGAATTTCTATACAGGTTTCCCTCTCTTTATGCGAGGGTTGCGTTCCAGGAAGATGACGCATAAAGCGAATTCGCATAAACTGAAACCATATTTACATGTAAAAGATAGGGATACGTTCCACAAGCAATCCTAACTCCCTTCCAAGTCGTTCTTCTTTCGTTCCATAACGACTCTTATGCGCTAAATACAAACTTAAAACAATTAACACAGTAAATTATACTCGCCAATAAAAGGAAGCAGATGAGCACAAGTGGTGGCTGTTGTGAGTGACATAACAGTGGAGGTTGGCCCAACGCAAGTTCCGCAGGCAAGGAGACAAAACTTTTCAAGTGTGCTCAAACAGTATCACACGAAATCTCCGTCTCGTCTCCACTCTACAATATCCACTCCATTCTCATCCCTTTTGCTGTAGTACTATACGCACAGCATAAGAGACAATGAGAGGCTGAATGGTTGCCTTGTGGTGTAATGGAAAACTTCCTTGCATTTGTATTCCACTGGCCGCGTAATCGTAACTTTCTCGACTTTAACTTTCAGTATTGTATTTACCGCTTAAGGCGTGAATTTCAGGTTTTATACTATCTGCTTACAATCATTCAGTCATTTTACAGTAGCCCGTTCAAGGCAAATATCTATAATAGGCTTAAGCTCTTTTATAGGCGCGGTGCTGTGTTTTTATACATTCAAAACAGGACTAAAAATTCACCGAATTAATGAAAACGAGAAAATTCGGAAATTCATATAATATATTTCTTCTTTTCATATATTTTTGGAAATAAATGAAAGTCAACTCGTCAAGCGTTTGAATTAAAGTTGTATTAACTCTTATAAAAGCATTATTTGAAGGGCTATAAAAATGGAATGTATCTGCCATGAAAATTTCATTCGTTTCGATTATTTTTTCGTCACAAGAACAAAAAAAAGGAGAAAGTGTTTTGAACTCTTCTGATACGAAAAATTGCTCACAAATAGGGGATTTTATTCGAACGCCAAATATTTCGCGGAAAACACCAGGTCGTCTGTTTAGTATTGCAGAGTTGCTCTGGAATGATAAATTGTCATTCTGCCTAATTAAGGCTTTCGAGGGCTTTTGGAAAATGTTAGAGTGACGCATTCCATAACTTTATCCCATTAAGGGTTTACAAGCATAAAAAATTATTTTTTTTCCATGATTCAATTCGCTTAAAAGCAACGCCATCGTATAACTTCTTATTGTGACCGATCTGAACAAAGGCCTCTCCATAACTTTTACACGCATAAATATCACACACTTGGATATGCATTTATATATGTGTGCATAGTGTATACATACATAATTTCATACATCATATATATACATAATTACGTTCATGATATATTAATTTAAAGCATAAAAAATTCATTTTCAATCCCTTTAAGAAGATATTTTCACACGGTTGAGTTTCAAATATGTAACAGCATTCTGATTAAAATTGACAAGATTATAATATTTGCAGTACATAATTGCATTGGGCGCTGCAAAATAAATCCTGCATACGAGGAATAAACAGAATCAAATAATTCACGCGTAAATGAAAATTTATCACTCTCCAATTATTTTAATAAAATAAATATAACAATAAGTATATTTGATGACATATCGTAAATTTACCCTTCTCATCATTCGAATTTGCTCAATTTTGCCTCTCCGATTGGAAGCGATGTGTAAAGTTCAGCACTCCGCGTTGCGAGAATGTATCTCGCACACCCTTCTGGCGAAGAGGAGCTCCTCCCCTCCTCGAAACGACCAAAAAGGTCATAGAGCAACACTTTTTCATCGCGCTTTTCAGGAGAAATAAATAAATGAATAAAAAAAGCAAACGCCAGCAACATTTAAGGCACCACACTATCTCTCTCGCTCTCTAACGGTCTCCCTCTTTCTCTCTCTCTATCCTTCCATCTCCCTTTCACTCTATCTCTTCCTCCCCCACCCTTTCTCACCCGCTCTCCCTTCACTCTCTCCCTCCCCCTCCCCCTCGCTCTCTCTCTATCCTCCTCTATACCTGCCTCCCTTCCCCTCTTTCCCTCCCTCTCTTCCTCACTCTATCTCTCCCTGTCTCCCTACCTGTCTCCCTACCTGTCCCTTCCCCTTTCTTCCTCCCTTCCCCTTTCTTCCTCCCTTTCCCTCTCTTCCTCCCTTTCCCTCTCCCCCTCCCTTTCCCTCTCTCCCTCCCTTTCCCTCTCTCCCTCCCTTCCCCTCTCTTCCTCCCTTCCCCTCTCTCCCTCCCTTCTCCTCTTGCCTCTCCTTTCCTCCATCTACTTTTTCATTTCTCTGCCACTATCATTATTTTTTTTAATCCCTTCTCTTCCTATCTATTTCTCTATCTCCTCAATTTCTCTTCTCCGTTTTCCACATCTCTTTATATTCTTTCCTTCCCTCTCTGCTGACTTTCTTACACTCTTTCACTCTTTCCGTTTTCTTTTTTCCCTATCTCTCATTATTTTCTCTCTCTCTCTCTGCCTTTTCATCTCTCTCACTTTTCCCTAGCTTTCTTCCACTTCACTATTCACTCTCTTGCTCTCTCTCCCCCTTTCCCCTTCTTTTTCTCCCTCCATTTCCACATCGCTCTCTCTCCACTCTCCCTCCTATTCCCATCTCTCTCTCTATCTCTCTTAAGCGCATCTCTATCTCTTTCCGTTCATCTTTCTATCCCTCTCTCTTTTCCTCTTATTCACCTCTCTCTTTCCTTTCTCCTTCTCTCCCTCTCCCTCTTTTCCGCTCTTATCTACTTTCGCACCTCTCCATCTGTCTCACGTTTTCCTAATGTCTTTCTTTCAAGCCAGCCACTCCCGTTTTTCTCCCTCTCTTGAGCCCTATCTTTTTCTCCATCTCTCTCTTTGTACTTCTCCCTACACACACCATCTCTTTTTCTCCAACTTACACTTTTCCATTGTATCCCTTTCCCTCCTCGTCTTTATTCCTCTCTACCTCTCTCATAATGCATCGATTAACGTAATGATGAACCCCTATGGAGGATTTTTTTGTTCGTCACAGCGTACCAAAAGAAAATCCTCATCCGCGCATTAATGGAAAAAAAGAAATGCAATCTCTTAGGTGCCCCGCATCAGTCGTACGCGGATGTATTTTTTAATCACCGGGCGCAAGAACGAGCGCCACGACCGAGTTGCGGGGGGTGCGAGAAAGAGAGAGAACAGGGGAGGGTAGAGGGAGGTACTGCACGAATGTACCGGGGGCGACATCGATAACAATAATTGCGCCGTGCCCCACCCACCCGAGAACACAAACACAAATCCCGCCCCGAATTCCAGCGTGAGGTGAGAGGGTGTCCCTGTGCGCCCGAGGATGGAGTAAGCGAGATGGAGAGACGTGAAGGAGAGAGGGGGTGGTAGAGAGGGAGTGGCAACCGGGGAGGGACGTGGGTGGGAGATAGGGTTGAGTTACGCCCGCCACCCTATCTCCCGTCGGCCTCCCTCTATACTATTGATCCCTACCGTAAGGCCACGTCTGTTGGAGCTGGATCCGCCCCACTCGTAACCCGTCCTTCCTCCTCTCCCTCATCCACCTCTCCTCTTAGTATCTCACCCTGGCCAACTTCATACTCTCTCTCTCCTCTCCCTCTCTCTTCTATCTCATATCTCCTTTCTCTCCTTCTCTCTCTCCTCTCGCTCTCTCTCCTCTCGCTCTATCTCCTCTCGCTCTATCTCCTCTCGCTCTATCTCCTCTCGCTCTCTCCCCTTCTCTCGCTCTCTCTCCTCTCGCTCTCTCTCGCTCTCTCTCCTTTCTCTATTTCTTTCTCTCTCCTTTGCTCCTCCTCTCTCTCCTTCCCCACTCTTTTTCTTTACCTCCCCCTTTCTTTCTCTATATCTTCCTCCCTCCATCTCTCTCCTTTCCCTCTCTCTCCCTTTTCCTCTCTCTCCCTTATCCTCTCTGTCGCTGGACGATGCCTCCGCCCAGAAACTCAGCAAAACCTTTCTCACTCGGTCGCTTTCACTTCCTGCTTCTTCCCTCTCTCTAATTCTCCTCCCTCACTCTCTTTCGTTGTTATCTCCGCATTTATTTTTGTTTTAACATCTTCTCTTTCCCTCTTTACATGAATCTTTCTTTCATTCAACGTCTTCATCGCTCTTTCTTTTGCTTCCTCTCCCTTTAATTCTCTTCTTACTTTATGTCGTGTCTTAATTTCAGTCTCCTTTTGAGATTCTCTTCATCACTTACTCTTTCATTTTTGTTATTTTTCTTTCCCTTTTTACATCACGCTTTCTCTCTCTCTTTCTCTCGTAAAATTAAGCAAAAAACAGGTTGTAATTCATCTTTTTGTTCCTTTCTCTCTAAGATTCAACCTTTTACGCTTACCCATATCATTTTCTTCCATTCTTTTTTTCTTATTTCTTAGTGTTTCTTCCTCTTTTCTCGTACTCTCTCTCCTCTCTCTCTCTTCCTCTCTCTCTTTCAAGGTATCATCTCACTTCCGTACCCGACTTATAGTCTCCCTTACCTCTTTCACCCTTCCCTCTCCTTCCCTCTTTCCCTCTCCTTCCCTCTTTCCCTCTCCTTTCCCCTCTCACCCTTCCCTCCCTCCCTCTTTCCCTCTCCTTCCCTCTTTCCCTCTCCTTCCCCCTCTCACCCTTCCCTCCCTCCCTCTTTTCCTCTCCTTGCCCCTCTTTCCCCGCCCAGGATCTCACCTCACACGATGCGATATCTCTCCTCCCTCACCTAAAACTCCGGGATGCCCGTCCCTTGCCAAACTTACCTTCTTTACCTCTTTCCCGGCATACCAGGCACTTGCTACGACCCTGTCCATGTCTCAGCTCACCATATCATCTCACTCCGTCATCTTTACATTCTCCATCTTTCGCGCTTCTTTAAAAAAAGATATCCTCCATTTTGAGAAATTTCCATTAAGACCTTTAAGCGATGTTTGCTCAAGAATTTTTTTACACTGCTCTGGGTGTTCTATTTGTCAGGTGGAACGTCAAGTTTTCTCATGAGGGCTGCGAGGTTCTTTTTTCTCTTCTTTTCCTTACGTTACCTGCGGGAGGATATTTCCTCGTCGACTGGGTTGCCTGGGCCTCGGGGTGTATTTCTCCCAGGTCGTATTCTTTGTCCTGGTCGTTTAAGATGTTTCGTTGCCCTTCTATATGAGAAATGAGAAGGTATTTTGTTTTTTTTTATTTCGCTGGGATGCAATCCGTGTGATTAAATTGATATGTTTTTATTCAAATGACGAGAAATGAGTTATTTATGGTATTATTTCGTATGGATGAACAAAGGGGTCAATGGTTAATCTTTCTGTGAGATGGTTCCCGTACCGATTTTTTTTAGATTGTCCTGTCTTATGCCGCAAGATTTGAACAATGGGATGGATAACTGGGAGAATAATAGGGGATAAAAACTGCGGATCACATTATCCATGGTTAGCGGGCAAAAGAGGATAAATCCAAAATGTCAGGAATATTTAAAAAATCTATCAATTTCTTAGAATACACGTTTTTAAAATTTAGTAAAAATGTAATTAGATTCGGCATTGATTACAGCGTCAAAATATATTCACTGAAAAGGACTTACTTTAACTGAAGATTTTGGAGATCATAATAAACTTTCAAATCAATTTCTCTCATTTCTTTAGTACCAGAACATATCCCTTCCTGCCATGGAATTGATATTTCTCATGTGGAAAAATGATGAAGATTGGACCAATTCAGTTTATTTTATGTTTTTAATGTAGATGGAATGCTATAAAATTATTTAATTGGTTTTTTTCGATTAGCCTTGCCGTCCGTCTATTGGAGATTTTTTTAGTAGAAGCATTTTGGAGATAAAAATCGGTATAATCTTTCCGTTAACGGAGCACTATTGCTTATAATTAATTTCGAACAATTGAAGAATGCGAGAGAAGATGCAGGTTCCTCCGTTCTCAGGTAGTTCATACTTTAATTTCACACCGCGAACTTTCTTCAGAGCAAAATAAGTCTTTTAATTTTCCAATCCATTGGCGTTATAACGAGAATTTCGCCACGCACGTATTGATGCTGACACATCCCGTTAATTTTCATGAAACTTTGTTACAGCTCCTAAAAATGCATTAATGGATTTTTACACCATACCTGCGAAGGTTTGCGCATATTTAGGCTCTTAAAATTTACTTTGGAGATAAATTCGAATTTCACATTCGGTTTTGGTGGTCAAATTTAACTTATTTTGTCGCTTTGTATGTAATTTTTCATCCAACTATTTAATTAATTAATTTTGTGATCGACCATTTTTTTATAAAAACTCCAATTCAGGTATCAGAATGTTCGTATACGTTATATTTTTACCGCTACAGCATTTTTAAAATTCAAAATCTTGAGATGATATTTCGACTTAAAGTCTTAAGAAAGGTAAAGTCCTCGTAGGCTCTCATAATTAAGTTACCGCGGTTTAAGAAAATGTCGAACTTTTAAAAGAAATTTGTCGATGTTTTTCCTCAGCGCATAATTTTTTACAAATTAATAGTTAACGCATCGTAAACGATAGGGTAAACTTTCTACCAAATTTTGATTCCAAAAAGCTAATTTAAAAACCAACTTCTATTGCGCAAAACAAACGACATCTCGCAAATTACCAGGAAGAACCAAATGTGACGGCTGGATTGAAAAAAAACTATCTCTACCCGTTGCTACGCCCACGCCCTAGGTGGTGTTTAAAGCCCTCACCGATCAGATGAGAGTTTCCCACGCCACTCGGAGAGAAACAGAGAAGGGCGGGGCTTGTGCTGCTCAATAACCTTTCCGTTGAGGCCACGAAAATTGTCTTGCCCTTTGAGGCTTCCACACACAATGCACAGACGCTACGTTTGATTCCAGCGAATGCGTTTTCGTATTCTTAAAAAGAAATAACGATTTTTGATTAAAATAAATTATAGCAGTTCTTTTGTGTGTAGATGTGCCGTTTGAATATTATAGAGTTTTTCTCGTGACCGTGAAGAGTTGATCCACAAATTTGAGCACAAGTCAGTCGATTTCATGTTGAAAACGAGCTAGAAATGTTCGCTTCCGTTATTCAAATATGTATCCACAATTTACGTTTCTTTCTGTTTTCGTGCTAACACCCAATTTATTTTATGCCGTTTGCTAATTTTTATTTAGCTTTATTCCAGTTATGTGGGTATCGATAGCTGGAGTAAACAGTTGTCAGTTTATGCAATTTAAAAATATTTTCAATATTGTTTATCATTTGTGTTATTTTTAACAATTTTTTGGTTTTCCCAACCTTGCTTTCCCACTCCACTTCACCCTTCCAACGACAGTCTTATCTTTCCCCATCCACCCCTGGATTTTCTTTAAAACCCCCGTTCACCATTCCTCCTTGCCAGATGATGACGTATCACGTGCGAAACCGGTCGCAAAAATAAATAAACTGATGTCGGCAGCACATGACTTTCTCCATATTTATATGGCAAATTACATTCTTTGTCAATATTTACTTCCGGTTGACAATTAAGAAAGGAAAAAGAAGCGTTACTAAGACGTAACTAAGCGTCAATTGTTAACAATAGTCTTTGGTAGGTGGCGTGGTGGTGGCAGCTAAACATATAAGATCTCTTAAACAATGCATTATATGGAAAAATGTGTCAAACAAAGGTCGTAGAAAATAAAATTTTCTACAACTTTTATTCTAATACATTTTTACATTTATCAAATATTAAAGCAAATATTTCAAAATAACGGATAAGTGACAAGAGTAAACACCCACTTCCGGTCGACCGGTTTTTACCAAAAACTAATCAAATCTTCTAACTTTTATAAAAATATTAAATATAAAATTTTGCGTTGACCTGATTCATATTTTTTGAGTTAGAGCGCCCACAAAAAATCTGTCACATGCAGACAGACAGGCACACAGACATCATCGAGAAAATCAAAACGTGTTCAGGGGACCTTAAAACATGTATTTCCGTTGAAATCTCGAATTCGATTTTTTTCATGAAAACAATACTTTCTCTATACTTCGTATACGGAGAAAGTAAAACATGTGGAAAAGTACTAAGTGTGTATTTAATATGAATAACATTACCTACTTCCACGAAGTCACGCCTGACTCGATTAATTATGTTTGTATTATTTTATACTTCACTAGAAACTCACAGGCAGAACACTAGCTTTGTTAAATTATTTTATGGGAAACAAAAGATTAAGCACGAGGTTTGTAAAAAAATCTTCACGATTATTCTAGGATTAAACAACTAAAACCAGGCACAGTCTGAGCTCGTTTATCTTATCGAAGAAACACCAAGAACAACATTGTCAATTTCGATATCATAAAAATGTAAAGATCCTTGAAAATGGCAAATTTAGACTGTACTATATGTTTACACGAAGTGACAATTGATGAAGTCACCGCGGAAGGACTGCAAAAATCGTCGCCTTAAAAGATTATTCTCCTTTCTTCGATTTTCATCGAAAAATTCCGACGAAAACGTCGAAATCGCAACCTCAGCGCAGCATTCGACGGATTAGGAATCAACGTTGCGCTTTTTAATGAATCGCCGACATTATTCATCGTGCTGGGAGAATTCCCAAAGAGTGGCAACGTGCCATTTTTTTCCACGCCCTTCATTCGAGTCGCCTCCTTATTCAATCGCCGTACGTAAGGAACGAGATATTCCATTTTCCAAGTATTTTTATCCCCAGCCGCCAACTTCTTTCGTTTTCAAATGGTTCCCTTTTGACTCATTGTCTTTTTTTTAATTCTCTCGTTCGAATTTAGTCGAATTCCGACGGATTCCCCAGTTAGCGATCTCGAGCGAAATACGGGGAATTCGGTATCGTGACGACGGCTGTCTGCAAAATGAAACAATAGGCGGTACTCCCACGGGTCTTGAGTTTCGAAGCCTTCTTTTTTTTCGAACGCGACCCGTATTACTATTCAAACAATGGCGTCCTTCTCGACATGTTCCAATTCGAAGCGTACACGGAATTCGACAGATTAAAAATCCTCGAGATACATTTGCTTAAGATATATGAGTGCGCGCCGAAGAACCATTACGAAGTTTAATATTTGCACTGACAGAATTTTTTTATGGAAACTATCCAAGGCGATATCGGAAAAACTCCGCTCCATTTCTCTTTAAAAACAATTGTTTTCATCAAATTAGCCTCGTGGCGAGGTCACCGAAAAACGGCAACAGTTTCCGCGAATATTTTCAATATAGCTTCGTATGGAACAAAGCTTGTGATTTATGCAAATAAAGGTGTGGCGGAGTTTAAAAGTGTCTTCGCAAATAACGAGACCGTACACGTGCAAAAAAGTATCTTGTCTAGTTAGTAATGGAAGCGAAAACGGATCGAATGAGATGCCATCGATGTTATCAATGCATTCCTTTTCAATCGCGTCAGAATTTCTAAGCCGGTCCCCTTCCCAACGCTCTTTGACGCACGTTCGAAAAAAGCATCACCGGGCGTGTGAGGGTTGATGCATGCAACCTTAATGCAAAACTTCGCCGAAATCGGTCCATAATTTTGTTATTTAGAGCATGAAAAAAAGCAAGCCGATCAGCCAAATTTACGCTATACACTATAAAAATTACTTTCAATATGCCATAATTCAATATAGAAAAACCTCTTCTTACGGCTAAAGCAAATTCACAAAATAAGTACTTAACCCGTTGAGCCACTGTCCATTTATAAAGGATATACAAATACATTATTTTAAAGATTTTTGATGCATATGATGGACACAATAGTGGATAGACAAGATATTGGATAATGTGTGACCTAAGACCTAAAAATTCGGTGAAGGAATTACTGAAGTATTCAGAATTAAGTTGCACTAAAAAATTTATTCCCCGATTAAAATTTATGACTGAAAAGATTAAAGATCAAATTGAAAATCTACTATCGGTGATTGCCACTGATGGCGGATGCCTGGTAACCGAAATGCGTACGTGACTTTTTTCATAAGCTTTCAATGGCGGTTGGATATAGCTGAGATAAGCACTAATTTTTTCATTTGAAGCACTTACGCTGTGAATTACAGTCTCCTGTAAATGAAAAAGAAATTCTTAAAAGTCCGCCGCATTGATGTGCCCATTTTGGTGCTGCAGTGCAGCGAAAACTAAGGAGAAAACCAGATGAGGCCTTCCCGAGCACTACTTTTTAAAGCCATATGTTATTTTTGTGTCATCGCTGCGGAACGATTCCACGGGTCATTATCACAGCCGTTAAGTTTTTGATGGCCTTATAAAATCGACGAACGACACCCATTAGGTCACGTGTAGCTGAATTACCAGAGCAGGCAAGGAGCGCAATATGTATATTTTTTTCACGTTCGCGTGCTAAGGTGAATATGTCCTACGGCATTTTTAGCGATCCAGTTTCTTTCTCTTATTGATTTCATGCAAAAAAAACTCACAGTTCGGCGGAGCTCTCTTTAAAAACGATATCAACGGCATTTATGTGTTGTAATGGTATAAAAATCCACTATATTGACTAGAAAAATAAACTAAACATTTTCGTGTAGAATTTATGAATGGTTTAAAAAGCTACGGACTTTTTCCGAAAATAATTCGTGTCTAGTTTCATCCATTCGTTTTACCATATTTTTTTAGTTTTCTCTAAAAGATATAAATATGAATATATTTAAAACACTGTCAGATCTCTATTTCTGGAAAAGAAAAACAATTTACAGAATTTTTAATCGAGGTAATAAAACTGGATTAAATGTGTGACATAAATAACAGAGGATTCGATTCGAAGTTCGATGGCATATTAATTGCTTACTTTAACATTTTACGTGAATTTAATGAGGATAAAATGGCTTAAAATATGCGAAACTTGAATCACGGTGCGCAAAAAAAAGTTATTAAGGGGGGTCTCTTCTTCAACCGATCAATTTGATGCACTAATAGTATCTAGTTAACGATGAACTTCTTAGGGTGAGGGTGAATCCTTTTAATTGACGAGGCCGATACTTCGTGGAATTCCATAATCAAATAAAATTAACAATACGAGATAGTATTTTTTTATCAGAAAACGACCGGTTCCGATACCGAAACCGGTCGTGTGTCGCATTTACCTGTGAAAATTAGCAAAAGTTTTCTAATAAAAAAATATTATCTCGTATCGTTTATTTTATTTGCAAACCCTTTTGTTGTGCTGGATCTTCTTCTTTATAAATGTTACCCAAATCTATTTATTTATCCTTTAGTTGTCGAAATAGGTCTCGTATTTTAATACAGTAGTGGGAATTTCAACTTTAAAATGAATGATCAACGAAATTAAAATTAATAATTCATAGTGTCTCAATACACAACCACAAGCATAATGATTTTAGTATGCGCTGGTGAGTTTCCCCGAGGGTCTCGCAGGGGTGAGCCGAAGTAGTGGCGCGGCCGAAGCCGGCGTCGTAGGATACTCCGAAGTCAATGCTCGAGGGGCGTCCTTCCTTGCTTCCGTTGGGTAGATACACGTCCGACCGCTGACACTACAAGAGATACTCTCCCTACCTTTATTATCGTGAACTTTCGAACTATTACCCAATAAAATTGAAATTTACATTGCATAAAACTCAGAAATGCACACCTTCAGTAGTGTATACTGAAAAAGTACCTGAATCATGGAAATTCAACGGCTGCTTTGAACTGCTATGTTTCTTTTATCGAAATCATCGTTATACAGATTTTCCTTTTATCGAGATTTTACTGTATTGTTTTAAGGAATTTCCGCGAATGTGCCCACATCCGCGCTATCTCACGGCGTCATTAATAAGCTCCGCGTTGATGCGCTGTCTACAATCCTGGCGTTATCTCCTCCGCCGATCTCCGGGAGCTACGGAATGGAGCACGAGATTCCGCCGTTTTGCCGCTCAAGGCCATGCGATTTATTTTCCGCGTCCGGCGACTTCTGGAGAGGATTCGCGTTAATACACGGCGTCGGATTAAGCGACCTCTCCTCTGTTACGACGACGGACCTGAACAAAAATCACCAGATAAGGTTAAATGCTTTCTCTCTCTCGCTCTCATTCTCTTCGCTCTATCGCGTGATGAGTTTCACGTGTTTCACCTCGGCCGACCGATTTTCGGAGCCGAAAATGAGCGCGGTTCGTACTCTAACCCAGCGGTTCCCAACCTTTTTCACTTCGCGAACCCCTTGAGCTATTTCTCGTCGCGAACCCCTTGGATTAACCTCTTCTCTTCGCGAACCTCTTGAGTTGCAACAGTTTTGGCGGCGAACCCTTTATAATAGAGAGTAAATTTTGTAAAAACAAATCTTTTTAACGCGTTTAATTCATGAAAAATGAAAAGTTTATATAGTATACACTAGTAGAAGGTGCATTCTGCCAGCATTTCATCTCACATTGAAAAAACATTAATTTTTCAGAGAGATATTCATCATGGGAAATATTTCTGCAACCATTTCATCTCACCTTGAAAAAACATTAATTTTTCAGAGATATTTCATCATGGGAAATATTTCTTTGATTCAAAAGATTTCTCTTCTGCACCGATTTTCGTTTTTTCCTAATAGAACAATTATGGAGTAAAGCAATTACTAATATTTGCAATTTTAGGAATATTATACTTTTTCCACATTGGGTTAATAATGCCACACATTTCTGCCAAAATTTAAATTTGTAGCACATTTAGAAGTGAAATAACATTTTCTAATTTTTTAAAATTAATTAATTTTTAACGGCCGCAATAAAAATTTCATGGATACATTGAAATATTTAATCGTTATATAGGCTATTTTCTAAATAATTTTAAAATTTCAGGTCCCTAACTCGCCCCATAGTATCTAAACATTTACCTGTTTGTTTATACTTTAAGAATTTTTAACTGTTAAACAAATTAAAATATCAAAATTTGTATAATCCCTATTTCGTTTTTTTAAAAATCCTAACTCTAAAAGACATTTCAGCTCCGTAGCAAATTTGGAAATACATAAACCTTGAATATTTGTTTAAACAATTGCGAATTTTTAGCGGCCGCATTGATGCACTTTTTTAAGATTTTCGTTTTTTCTAGTCGGTTTTGCACAAAATCCTACCTAAGAAAAAAATTTCAAATCTCCAGCTCATGTGTGGCATTATGAACCCAATGTGGGAAAAGTGTAATATTTTTAAAATTGCAAAAATCAGCGATAATTTTACTACATTATTGTTCCATAAGGAAAAAACAAAAATCGGTCCCGAGGAGAATTCTTTTGAAGTAAAGAAATGTTTCCCATGATGAATTATCTCTCTGACAAATTAATGTTTTTTTCAAGGTAGGATGTAACGCTTGCAGTATGCAAGCACCTCCCACTAGTATGTTATATCCTCCTCTGTAAGAAACGTCTATATATAAGGTTAGTATGTAAACGTTCACAATAAAATTAGAATCTCTGATATAGTCATCAGTTCCTAGTTAGTACCCTGTAAAATTTAAATATAATTCTTTCAGCGTAAGAAAAGATTGAAAATAAAACCAAGCAACTAATTCGAAAGAAATTAAGGTATACCTATTGATAAGAATTGTAGAACCAAGGAAGCGAAAGAGACGCCATTAGCAAATTTTTCTCGCGAACCCCTGGGGGTTTCACCATCAGTTGGGAAACGCTTCTCTACCCCATCCTCCCCTCTGCGCGATCGGTGAGGCGTGGCGTCGCATTGCTAACGAATCGTCTTTGTTCGCTCCCCTAGCTCTATAGTCTAGGGTCGGCAGGGCGTCGTAACTGGGGCAATTTCATTACGTTTCGACGTCGGTTTTTTCTCTCTCTCTCACACACACTCTTTCTCTTGACGTATCGATCTAGGAGGGTACTTTTCTTCTTTGAAATGAGGTTCCGCAGTTTTCCTAGCTGTTTTTCGGAGAGTTTTCTATTGTAAAGTGAACGAAATGCGTTTTAAATAGTCGAGCATCTAAAAAAAATCAAAGATTTTCTCGCAAAAATTTTCGATGTATCGACACTTCGATAATATAAAAATAATAATAATTAATAAGTCGAATTTTTGACGCGCCGACACTTCGATGACTCGAATTTGCAATAACATTAAATTTAACTCGAAATTATGAAATTGAAGATCGCTCGATTTTTATAGCTATTAACTGGAATTTACGATTAATCGATTTTTTGTAACTATAGTTTTAGATGACTGGAATTTTCTAAAATTGGACTATTAATCTTAGGGTTTGATTTACAAAGACCGTACTTTGATTATGCATTGATATCAAAGATAAGTTTTTTTACCTTCTCGACAGATTCTTTGCTAACCCCACCTAAGGGTTAAATGTAAGAAGGGACTACATAGTCTCAATTTCGCCCTAATAAAGTCGTTTGTCTGTCTGTCTAATCTCTCCCGTCCAAACGTTTCTCGTCGTCTTCTCGTAACCAGGCCCTCCTTTTAAAACTATCATCCATCGATATGAATCGAACTTTTTTGTGTCAAATTCTTTGCCTTCATTCGATGCTCGGGCTGTAGGGTTTAAAAGTCAAGCAATTATGTCGCGTTCCCGTCTGCTGAAAGTCTCGCGTCTCGAACAGGACGATCGATCATTCGGATCGTAAAAACCATTTCGGCTTTCTTTTGCGAAAGAGAGAGGAAGAAGATAATACGGCGGTCATGAACGTCACGTGCAGCATATACTTGATGGGTGCTTGAACATTTTTTCCCCTCGGCGCGAAAAATTACCTGTGTCATGAGCTGGTCGATGACCGAAACCACCGGAAGCAAAACCATTTTTCTTAGAGAATTGAAACGGCAACGAATTCTCGTGAAAGAAGATAGTCGATTTTTACCCGTCAGAAAATTTTCCAATACTGTAAACATGCTTGTCGTGGACGTGCCAAGGACTGTTGCTATGGCAGCACGGACATTTTAAATCCCGAATGAAGTTGATCCATTATGTTCAATCGCAATGTCTATTGAATCGAGACAATAATTTAACCGTAGGTCTTAAATTTGCGCAGTTTTTTAAGTTGGTAATTTCATGCGGCATGGAGGGAATTCCAACAAGTCGGTTCTGAGGTCACTGAACTAATTATTAGATAGAGCTATCAGGATCTATAAGATTTTTCATGGCACGGCATATTAAATTTGATTAACAGCTGATGGTAAAATGATATATTGGTCGTGTTTTAAAGCTTTACTTATTCTATCAAAACTGATCTATCAAGAAAAAAATAACAGAAATACCAATCATTTTAGATCTATGCGAAATTCGTATGTTCCGAATGTTTCACAAAATTACTGTCGTCACGTATACAGTCGTGTTTCGCGTAAATAACTTTCTATCTTCACTTGAAATGACCAATCCAACGCTCCTATTTTAATAGTTAGAAAGCATGGAAGACATTTGAAAATAGTTATTCGAAGAACTATTTTGAAAATACAGAAGGCAATGAAATATCTGGAGCGCATTTCGTTTCGTTTTTTTTTTTCGTTTACTCTTTCGAAATATTTAACGAGCTTGGATCGCGAGCATTCTCGTGTCTCAGAGCGGTGTCGGCAGCGTCGAAAAAATAATAATAGCATTAAATTTGTCCGCGAAAAAAGATAAAAAGCAATTTCGAAGTAATTAATTCCTAAGATTTATTAAAAATACCATCCTCACGGCGCACCCTTGGGGTTACTGCTGGTTTACATGTGTGCGTCGGCGAACGCGAAGACAATTGACTGCTATGACGCGCGCATTTGTTGTTTTAAGTTGTAAGTTGTGATTCCGCGTGAAATAAATGGACGATCGAGTGGTGATATGGCGTTACGGCGTTTTATTATCGTTCCTTACGGACTCTGAATCATTTCACACACCGATCCCGGATACTTTTCCAGCGTGTCTTACACGTTTTTACTGATAATGTATTAATTTATATTACGAGAACCCCTCATTCCATATCTGACATTTGCAATTCATACATAGAAATTATCGTACATATTCAATTTTTTAATTGCCAATTGTCTGAGTCTTATCTTCAATTTCTTTCCGTGCTATCTCCCGGAGATATTTATCCATATATCTTTAATCCTTTATATTGTAAAAGGAGGGATGATGATTTCGTTAATAACGAATTCGTCGACGGAATTCATATCTATACCGTGCACAGGCGTGGAGTCCATGCCGCCTTCCGGCTGTAGGCGCCCAAATAAATTTGGTGTTCGTTTGTCCTTTCTATCGTAACGGCCATCTTGAAATTTTCACGCGTTACTCGCGTTGAAGTTGAAGCTTTCTCAACTCCAACGCGTCGTCACGGCCAACGCGCGTAACGCCTCGAGCAAGGCTTCTGATTGGGTAGCGTCAGTTCTCAACACGCGTAACGCGTGCATGGAAACGCGCCTTTATCCTAAAGGGCAACCAATTATTTTAAAAACTCTGATGTGGCCACCACATGACTTTCTCCATGCCTGTAATATTTCTACAAATTCCAAATTGGTTAAATGATAATAAATATTTTAAGGAACTGCGAGAAAATTTTAAAGACTTTACAAAGAACAGAAATAAACTAAAACCGTAGCCTTCTGATATTGGATGTAGCCCCGAAGCTCCAGCAATTAAGAAAATAAAAAGGAGCGTAAAGTGTTTATAATAGTCGCCGGTAGGTGGTGTGGTTTTTGCAGCTAAAAAAATTATTTTTTAATATATCTCTTCAACAGTGCATATGGGAAAATGTTTCAAACAGAGGTTGTAGAAAATTAAACTATTAAATAAATGGAATATCTCCTTAACAATGTGTTATACGAAAACATTTTCAAACTAAAGTTATAGAGAATAATATTATCTATGAAGTTTACATTTACATTTATGAAGATTTAAAAGAGTTATTTGCTACAAGAGGGCCCACAAAATTCTATCACATACAAACTGACAGACAGACACACAGACATCATCGAGTAAATAGTCAAAACGTGTTCATAGACCTTAAAACATGTATTTCCGTTGAAACCTCGAATTCGATTTTTATCATGAAAGCAATACTTTATCTATACTACCTCGTATATGGAGAAAGTAAAAAATGTGTTTTTGAATAGAGATAATGGAGGACGGGGCGTGGGCACCGAACCCGCTACGCAAAAGGGCTTCCGCAGACTATTTTTATTTTATTTTTTTAGAGTGGCTTAATTTCCTACGGGACTTAATGGAACCCTTTGAAAACTGGGCGAACTCTTGACATTCTTCTCCATATGTAGTGCCGCCACCCGTAATACCGCGTAATTTTTGTACACCTCAAAAGAAAAAACTAAAACCTTAAAGGTGAGGTTATTAAAAAACGCAGGACAAAACGAGATGCTACGTAGATTATCTTTTCCACATCGTGCTCACAGATTTGGACGTTATGCTTAATCGTTTAACTTTTGTAGCTACGATAATTTAAAAAATCATTTAGTTTTTAATTTAGTCAACGCCGAAATACTATTCATCTTTCAATTTTAAATTAAATTTTGGCTACCTTGCAGAAAATTAAAAGGGTAGATCCATAAATAACGAGGCAAAAGTATTACGAAAATATATAGGAACTAGAGTATTGCCCGTCATATGACGGGTGTCAGTTACTATATGGTTGAAAAAACCGTCGTAAGGCAGGTAATACTACTGAAGACATACATCTTAAATAATCGTCTCATTATTATGAATAATCACAAAATTAATTTATTTTTCTAGTGTAATTGCCCGTTGAAATTCAGTGGGGCACATAGAAATGAATAATAACAGCTGTAATTATTGAGTAAGAGGCAGTATAAAATTTGCCAAAATGGAGATTCGGGAGAATTTCTTTCTCATTCTCGTTTTCTCCAATGATGAGCCCCTTGTCAAAAATGAAGTAATAATAATAAATAAATAAAAATATTCCTTTCCTCCCTCTCGCCGTCAGCCTCTCTCCTTCCCTCTGTCTCCCTCCATTCCTCTCTTTCCTTCCCCCTCTCTCTCTGCCTCTCATTTCTCCCACCTCCCCCTCTCTCATTCCCTCCTGTCCCAATCCATAGCTGCCCCTCTTTTTCTCCGTCTCCTTCTTTATCTCTTTCCTCCCGTCCTTTTCTAATTCTATACCTCCCTTACTCTCTATGTACCTTCCATTCTATATCCCTTTCCTCCGATCTCACTCTCCACATCCCCCTCTCTCTTACTCTACATCTATATAGTCGTTTAGATAAGCAGATCTAAATCCCAGTCCCATAAAGATTACGTAATTTCGCAAATAATCCTACGATAATTTAAGGCAATCTATGCACTCGTATATATTGCACGTATGCGGCTTGAGACAAAAATTGATTCTTGAAGTTTAACAATGACGTGGTCAGCAAGGCAACATCCCGCTTAAAAGCCGTTATTTTCCCTAAATAAGTGATTTAAATGTTTAATATGAGAGATTTCCAACGGTAGGTGGAAAAAGATGAATATAATAAGAAACTTCATTAGTTTTTCTAAAACACAGTTTAAATTCGAAGATCGTATGTCAATTATTTCTAATTTAAATTTCCAAAAGAATAACAACCTGCACTTTAAAAAGTCGCTTTTTACGTGTTCTTTTATGGGAAATGGAAATCGGTACCCTAAAGTCGAACCCGGGTGTTTTTTCGTATTTTTCTTTTCGTAATTTATTCATATCTGAATCAAACATTCTTGCGAAATTTCAACCTTCCACCTAATCGGGAAGTTTGTTTAAAACGCGTTAAAAAGTGCCATTGATGACGTCAGCGTTAGGCACAGAGTAAGGCTTTTATTAATAATGACTAGGGAGATGCCCGTTGAAATTCAACGGAAAGGTTTTTGTGAAATAAAAAATGGACATATATATGCCTTGACTTTCATTGGATGGCAAGAAAATAAACTTTCGTTATTTTATGCGTTCGTTGTTTCAAGTTTCGAACTCCTACGATTATTCTAAGCACATAATTTTAATATGCGAATTATTAATATTCTACATTGAAATAACAATAGGATTTCGAGGTTTAACATTGTAATGGGTTGGCATGGCAACATCCCGTTAAAATGGCAAGATTTCCCCAAAATATGTGAATTAAACGCTTAACATGAGGAATTTAGAATTGTATACGGAAAAAAATGAACAGAATAGGAAACTTCATAGTTTTTTCTTTAAAATGGTGTAGATTTGAAGATAGTAGGTTAATTATTTCTAATTTATATCTCAAAAAGAATAAAAGCCTGCAAGTCAAAAAGTCGATTTTTACGTGTTATCATATGGGAAATGGAAATGCCTACCTTGGAGTCGAACCTAAGACTTTTTTCGAGATTTCTTTTCGTCATCATCTTACAATATTTGAATCAATCATTCCTGCCAAATATAAAAAAATAATCTCGTTTTATTATTGAGTTATTCGCATTTTTATAGCGTGAAAGAGGGATCCACAAAGGGACAGAAGTAGCCTTTTATTATTGTTTGATTAGCCAGGATGAGGAAAGTCTAGAACAGGCGGAACATTTAAGTACAGGAGTTTCGATTTTTCGAACTGAATGGCACTACATGCGTGGCTCGGATATAATCACAAATTTTGATAACTCGACATTATTATAAAATTACATATATCAATACCATAAGATAAGTGCATGCGTGTATTTTGAATTCAATTTAAAAATATTAATTCATGTGATTAAATGATATTACTTTAATGTAATGAAACACGCAAAATAGAACATGCTCTCAATTTAACGGAAGAACTGAATCATTCATAATTGCCTTAAAAACATTTCCTTAGCTCGGTAGTTCCCAATCTTTTTGTAGGCTTGGCACCCTTTCAAAGACAAATACCCAAGCCTTAAAACAAGTTTAAAATATCTTTCCATATGGGAATTACGACCTTCGGATGCATCTATTTGTTGGTACTACACCATAATCAATTTATTAGATAAAAACGATTGCTCTAGTTTTCTATACACACATTCAAATCGTTGATTTATTTTCTATGCAATGTTTTTCGCGGCACCCCTAAAAATCAGCTGCGGCACTTAAGTGTGCCGCGATGCCCAGGCTGGGAGTCACTGCATTAGCTAAATACACGTGCTAACGAAAGCGAAAAACGAGAGAGAACTATATTTGCACTTTGTTCATTTTTCCATAGTTGTTTCAGGAGATATGTATCCGCATACACTCCCATACGAAGAAAGCAAAAGATGACAAGAAAAAAATAAATTTTCACAAAGAAACAACAATGATTTTTGAAATTAGGTTGGGATAATTGGTAACTCGGATAATCAGAACTCTGGCGTGATATTTTTGATCAGGACGGTAGGAGTACCGAAAAGATCAGGACAAGAATAAGAGGAACGAAAGAGAAATTTATGGAACGAAAAGAGTTGGTGGGAGAGAGTTAAAATAAACACATATGAAAGAAACCGATGAAAATTAAAAGAAAAAGGTCAAAAAAAATTATCGAAATACTTTGTATAAATTCCTCTACGAAAAATAAAAATGACTACCTAGGTAGCCATAAGTCGAAATGCAATGAATTCGTGTATTGCAACTTATGGCTCAGTGTCTGATGATAACTCTGTGAATCGAAACCCAGGTACTGGAACTTGTACGAAGCCTTTCGATAAATCTGTTTTTACGCATTTTTTTCTTTAAATTAGACAGTCGAATAGCAACCAGTGAAAATAAACGTCGAATTTTTGTGGACGAGAGACGTGAACTAGGAGAAAGGAAGATGCGAGCGGCATGTTAGATTTGGAGATTTTTTTACGACTTAGACCAGTGGTGGGCAACCTTTTCTATGTGACGGGCCGCATTGGCGGTTACGAATCCTTCAGCGGGTCGCATTGCAAGTTGTCAATGCTAGGCGAGCCGGATTATACTTCAAATCGACGTTAATTAGATATTCTGAGGCGTCATATTCAGTGAAAATGACAGCAAAATTAGGTTTTTAGGGATCAAATTTCAATTTCGAGTATTTTACTGTCGTAATTTGAATGTATATGATATGAATTTGAGTTAAATATTTTTTAAATTATAGCTTCGCGGGCCGCATAAAACACATCCTGGGGCCGCGGCCCGCGGGCCGTAGGTTGCTCACCACTGGCTTAGACTAAGAGAAAATTAGTTGGGCCGAGAATAAAACAAATGAGACTGCATTAGACGTTTTAAGAGAAGAGCTTAATTAGAATAATAAGGAAGAGCCAGATGGAGTAGATTAGTTTAACTTTTGAGTGGATGCCATATAACGTCATAGAATGGAGTAGACCAGAAAAGAAGCAAAGGAGTAATAAGAGTATAGAGATTTTAGATGTGTTAAAAGGAGACGTTTTGGGAGAATTAAGAGAAGGGTTTTACACAAGGTAACCATGGGAGTGAGCTAGAACCCTTCAATTTAATTGGAACTTTGTCAGCAACGGCTAAATTAACCAGGATCGCACTCACGCCAAACACTCAAAAGAAATTTAATTGCCTGCCCTTGCTTTATTCGCCATCGGCACTTGCTATGGCTCGGCAAATTAAAAATACTTTTAATGATTCCTTTTCAGGTTCCTGATTGATATGTAAATGAAACATAACTTGACGAGAGGCTGCGCTGTTTTATGGATATAATTATCTTAATGCTTGTTTTATGCGACTATAATGTTATTTTTCTTCCAAACATGCTCGCTAATGGGCAATCAAAATCTTCAATACTGTTTCATAGTGAATTAATTAAGTGGAACGAAATGTTGGTGGGAACTAATCGCTGGATCGAGGCGATAAAAAATAAACGGAAATTCCAGCGTGAGATCCTCTCTGCTCTACGCCTCAGATACCCAGCTTAGGAGACGTTTCGGAGAATTTCATGGTGATATAATCAATAATTATATCAATGTTAAAGTTGAAAAATTCATTAAAGTTTTCACGTTTTTGTTTTCAACCAGAACCAGAATCGCGCCGAATCGAATTTCGCAACACAAATTAATAATTGCAATTTGCGTATATTATTATAACACAAAAACCGCTATAAAACGAGGCCGTTTTTTAAGTAACGAGTGATAATGAGAAAATCGGGAGCGTTTTTTAGCGTTATTTTTTAAAATCCGCTTGTTCTGTTTGTCCGTCTGTCTGACGCGCTAACTCCTCCTAGACCAGGGGTGGGCAAACTTTTTACGTGGCGGGCCGCATTAACAGTTGCAGCTTCTTAGGCGGGCCGCATAAACAGATGAAAATGCTTCGGCGGGCCACGTTAGGGTTCACATCGTAAGTAATGTGAGGTAAATGCGAGGGATCCTGTTAGTGAAAATCAATAATAAATAATATGTTATCCCCATAACATCACTGGAGAAGGTTTTCCGGCACTAATTTAAACTACAAATATGAAATTATCTCTATTTTATATTACGGTTCGCTTCCATAATGGCATCGCTGGCCACATAAAATGCCCTCGCGGGCCGCAGTTTGCCCACCCCTGTCCTAGACGATAGTAGATAGGGACTTCGTTTTTTCGCCAGTCGATGTAGTATTCTGTCTCGTTCTGCAAGTTTCCTCGGTTTGTCTGTCTGCCGCAATTTACTGTCTGCTTCAGCAGTTCTTTCCTCGCTTGTTGGTGTTTGGTTTTTATTTTCACATCAATCGCGTATGAAAGAGTGGGGCCACATGGGAAATTTCTCGCCTCTTCGAATTATAAATTCCGGTAAAATAAACGGCAACTTCGGAGGGAGACGTGGCAACCGAGCGCTAGTATCAACGGTCTACCGCCGCTTGAATGACCCTTGTCTAGGAGAGGAGTTTTTAAGGTGCTGGCATAGTTAAGAGAATATTAAGGTGAAGGAAAGATAGTGAAAATGGTGTCACTGAATTCAGGCCTAGACTGATAATACACGACCCAATGGAAGCGGCTGAGAGAAATGATAAAGGCCAATTTGTCTCAAAATGAACTCTATTAGAGCGTTGAAATATTCCCCATTTTCAGAGACCATCCCTATAAACGACCACATACTTCGTAATCGTCAAGAGGTCGCTTAAAAGACTTCGACTCGTATTAAAGGTTTGGTTTGTTCTTACAAAAAAATAAATTTTAGATTATAAATGAAGCAAAATGTGTGCATATGAAAAAAAATTAAATTAATTAACTGTTGAATATTTCTTTACCACACATTAGGCTGTAAAACAGGGAAGTAAGGAAATTTGATTGCCCCTATTGTTGTCTTAGAAATTTATGTGAAAGCTCATACTTTAAATTGCTTTTATATCCCGGAATTAGTTGTGGTAGTAATTATTCTTTGGTGGTGACATATTTATTTTCCCTGGTCTAATCTTATCTGGTTTCCAAAAAGAAATCAATGTCGAAAATAACTCCAAATGAAGTCAGAAAAATCCACTAAATAATGTGTGACGCATCCCTCGTAAAACCTGAATCGCTAAAAGAAATTGAACGTTAAATCGTTACGCCTGAAAATCTCGAGTGAATCAGATTCGAAGAAAAAATCCCGAAAATGTCAACAGCTGGCGAACGGTGTTATCGACAGGTTTGTCCGAGAGTTATATATTTTCCTTCGCGAACGTTTTGTTTTCGTGGACGCGGCGATTTTCTTAGAAACGAGAAAGAATCGATTGCGTCGCTGGAAAAATCGATTATTCTCGGGCAAGACTGTTTTAGTGGAAGGGTGAATTGCGAGATAGCGTCTTAACAGGTTGGTTCAAGACAGCATTCGAAATTGTCGTCACAATTTTTCGGGTAGGTCGGAAAAGAAGCTGAAAACACCGTCCTTATCAAACCGTTCCAATTTACAGAGTGAAATAATTTTGCGGCGACGGAGTCACTAGAGTTTGCCGGTTCGGATTATTCGTATTCGAAAACCGCGGTTTTTAAGAAAAAAACCGTATTTGAAAACAGCAATAAAAACCCGCGGTTTTCGGGTTCGAAATACCTGAAAAATCACGTTTAATTTCCACATCCCATAATCCGCGAATTTGTAACTGCAATTTTAAAGTTGATCAAAACCAATTCCTCATCCAATAATTTACGTTTTCACCACAGATTGATTAAAGAGTCGATTATACATAAAATGTTTTATGAAACGACTAAGGTAAGGTGGGGTAAGTGCGACCTTCCGTCTAGGAGATCGTATTTTCGTCCGAAGAGCAGATGGCGCATGCGCAACATATTAAACACATTGTAGTCAAAGGATAATTCACTACTTTGTAATGCTGACCCTTTTAGTTCGCGAACCGCATGCATCTGAAATATATTCTTCAGTTCATCTTGCGGTCGTAGTTGGTAGTGAGGAGTTGTTTCCTGCGGATTTTTTTAGAATCTACGTATTTAAAGTGTTAGAGGTAAGTACTTTTTCTTGATTTCATTTCTCAATTGATTACTTTCCTTTATTTAATTTGAAATTACGGGAATATGAACATTACGCAAGATATGAACAAATTTCTTACTTGGGCTTTAATTTCTATGTAGCATAAAAGTATGGGAGATAGTAAAACACCCTCTAATAACAAAAAGAAAACCATTCTAATATGATTATGACTTTTACGGTGATTTACTTGCCTCTTGGTAGGCGTCGTAAGCCCCAGCGTCCATGGAAGACGAAATAAATGTAGCGATCAGTGACGTTGTGCAGAGTAATATCGGCAAAAATTTCTCAAATTTAAAAGAATTTCTTGCTTTTAAAAATTCAGGAGAAAGAACTGAAAATTTACAAAAACTTTTTAAAGCACTGCACAATTAAACCACTTTCTACTGAACCTGAAAGAGTATTTTCAGCATCGTCAAATTGTTGTGGAAAGTTAAGATCCCGTCGTTCCGATTATTCTCTAAACTGCATGGTATTATAAAAATATTATTAAATAAATGAATACAGTTAAAAGATTTTGTCATTTTCAAAATTCAGTTTTTGTCGACTTTTCTATTTTTATTTGTCTTGATAATAATTAACATTTCACGATCTGAAATCAGTTTTTATAGTTGGTTTTTTGAATAAACTTCTTAAATTTTCAAGTTAGATTTTTTACTTTTAAATATCCGAAAACTGAACCGAAACCGCGGTTTTGAAAATTTGGAAAACCGAAACCGCGGATATTAAAAAAAACGAATAATTTGCAAACTCTAGGAGTCATCCCTTTACAACAACTAGGAGCGTTGCGCTTTTTTGATTGGTTATTAAAATACTAGAGTAAATGACCGTAAAAAAATGACAGGGCATGAATTTTAATGTCATAATTTATGTTCTAAACAAAAAATATCCAGTCAATTTTTTTATAATTTAAATTAGCAAGTGAATGAAAGCCTGCACGTCCAAAAATCGCCTTTTACGTGTCATATTACGGGAAACAAATTATACCCTGGAGTCGAACCACGGTCTTTCTTCCAGATATTTTCGTCATTGACTTTTAATGCGTGATTGAAGCATTCCTACCAAATCTTCTACCTTGTCGACAAGTTTGTTAAAACACGTTAAAAACGCGTTACAAACAGAATGGCAGAATATTTATTATGAGGATATGAAAGTTTTGTCTCGAGAATTTAAAATATTTGCAATGCGATATTTTAGTAAAATATTGAATCCGCACTTAAATTCTTTACACTTCTTTCGTGAAAGATATTCTAATCTTAGCAATGCGTTAATTTTATTCCCTTCTGAATAGAATCGACTTGAAATAGTAAATCTAGTAAAAAATCATGAGTAGCCGTGAAAAAAATTATACGAAGGTCCTTTTTTCTTACGTGATATTCGGTTTCCTTACGGTGTTTGAATTCTTATGAATGCATATCTTCGCCAAAAATATTCATTCTTTATAAAATTTACATTTTCCCAAAGCAAAATTTGCGTCGTCTGATTGTCTCCCTTTGTGAAAGCTTGAACGTCGTTTCATTTGAAACATACTAATGATACCGAGAACTAATATCTCTTGCATGAAAAAGGACTAGCATTATGTATTCTTATGTCTTATGGCAGTGTTTCTCAATCGGTGGGACGTGAAGGTCGTCTAGATGGGACGCCAATTATGTAAAATAATTATTATAAAAGTTCTTCTCAACAAAATTACTGCAATATTTAAGGCCCTTAATAATTTCCATTGATAAAAGATAAGGTTTGGTTTTTATTATGGTGGGACCCGGGTTTTTTTGATAAGACGGTTGGTGAGACGCATGATGCAAAAGGCTGAAAACCGCTTTCTTATTGTATCCTGACTTCGCATGGGCGCAGAACTGGATTATAAAATAAATTTGAGTTAGTACTTTACAATAATAAATTATGACTAACTTGGCACGTCAAGGTTTTATGTATCCCTGGTTGAATAATTTGTAACTGGAGGCTGACTTTTAAATGCGCTAAAAAGTGAAAATTTGGAGTGTTTTGAATGAGAAGAACAATATTTTCCAGTTCTTGATCTGTCGGTTGGCTGATAAGGTCCAAACTTGTGTAATTTATCTCGAGCCGAATCAAGTTCATTTAGGTTTTTTCCCTTGAATCAAGATTAGCTAACATAATTCATTGATGAGGCCGATATCTGGTGGAACTCCATAATAGGTGAAAGGATTTAATTTGAAGTAAAATAAAATGGGATACGTTTGACCAACTATGTACTATTTCTACGCATTTAAATTACGCGGCAGGTGGACCAGGCCTGTTGATGACGGTCATTCGTCGCAGTCGGTCGGGTAACTTGTGTGGAAATAGTACAAAGTTTATAAAATCGTGTGCAATTCGTTTTATTTCTAATTCAAGATTAGTTAACGTTATAAAGGTCGTTGTCCTGATAAATAATGGCTTGTTTTTTCCAAATTTTAATCACGCGGTGCTAGATTCTAGTACTGTAACTAGGGCTTGGTGTCCTTTGCCATAGGCGCCTCTCGCAAGAGGCGCCCCATGCCTCCCGCAGAATATAGGAAATAATAATCTTTACCTTCAAATAAGTATTTAGTTGATGCTAAGATATTGCAATTATTTGAATTAGATGAAAATGTTCATAATTACGACGGAGGAGAAATAATATTCTAGAAAAAATATTTTTTGAAAGGTATTTTAAGTGTGCGAATCTTCCATCTACCACTTAAAGCTCTCTATAACCAAGTACGGACAACCCCTTTCGGCTGCTACAACGGCAGTCATTTTGGGCCCAAACAGAGTGTTAGCTCAATAGGAATGTATGCATAAAAATCGAATTTTGAGAATTTTAAGGAATAGAAATAAAATAAATACACTTGATAATTATCTTATAATGGCGTCTTCTGACACGTGACCAGCGTTAGACCAATAAATTGACCTCGTTGTCGGTCAAAGTCGGGGAAAAGGATGACCGTACTTGGTTATAGAGAGCTTTACTCGGGCTAGGTTCTATTTGCTTGAGAAAGCTTGACTCAGCATTTGAACGTCGCATGCCCGGGACAAGCTAATTTTCCTTGGCACTGCAGTTGACGTAAACCAGTTATCGTCGCTCTAATGGGTGTACGCGTTTTGCAGGAGGGGGGTCGAGGAACTTAACAGAAAAAATCAAGATAACGGTGGTTGTGTAGTGTAACAAGGATCGGAATGCCATGCAGCGGTCTCGGGCTCGACTTTCTTGGGCATCGTCGGTGACCCGTGAACATGACCGGCTTATATTCATTTGCGGGTTCGAGTATCTATATCTATTTCGCGCGGCCATTTTTATCTTGCAAATTTTAATGAAACGGAGTTTATAATAAGTGCACTCATCCCTCGCTTTGCAAGGCGCACGCGTTCCTGGAAAAGACCGCGTAAATCAAAACCATGCAAAGTGGGGGAGGTTTCCCCATAAAAATACATAGAGTTACATTTGAGTACCGTCTAGAGTTCAACATCCAACAATTTAGTTTTATCGCATTCATAATTGCTTCCTTTATTCTTAATTTGACATTAAACATTTTTTGCTTTTTACTCCTTGGAAATTGTTTCGAGACCGTGCCAGAGTGAAAATGTTGGCCGCACAATTCGAGGTATTTCTCTAAATTGAAAACAGCACTAAACGAAACCGTGCAATGCGAGCTATGGGTTTAATATCGAAGAGGCAGCATTTTATAATAATAATACTAGTATAAAATAAAATAGCGTTAAATACTAATAAATACTGTACGATTCTCATCGATAAAATCAAGCTTTGTAGAATTTACTCATAGTAATATAGTCAGTTGTTACTTTGAAGAAACAGGAAAGATTATCTGCTAAGGTAGTTCAGTGGTATAATATCCGCCCGGCAAGTGGAAGACCCGGGTTCAATTCCCGGTCATAGCAGAATTTTTTCTGTTTCAAAGTTATTCCCAAAATGACATCTTATGCCTTTCCGCATAGTTTCTATTATTCCATCAATTTCTAGATAGAGTCTCTTAATACAACTATTGAAGGAATTTACAAAGTTATTTTTAATTCAGACGAAATATATTAGTACTCTGTAACTTCCACGAAAATAAACTTACGGAACAATATTTTTCTGCGATTAACTGTGCAAAAGTTGAGCGGTTTAGCTAAGGAGGTACTACCGGGTACAGTTGTACTCACGATAAGTACGATACATACTCGTTAAGCATTCGGAGCTTTAGATGGAGATGAGTTTTAAGCAACGAGATCTGGATGATTTCGTAAGAAGACAAGGTCATGGCTGCCCTCGGTTCCCTCGCACGCTCCCTCTTCCCATCCGATTCTTTGTGAATGAAAATGTGCCACGTCATCCTCATATAGGACCAACCGAGTTTACAGAGGGCGACGGAACGAGCCACGAACGTTTTCAGGAAAGAATTTTTAAGGCGAGACATGCCCTGATGGAACGATTGATTTGTCAGTTGATGCGAAGGTAAACAAGGATAGAGGAAAGTTTATCCGTTAAAATTGTCGGCGGAAGTTTTAACGGTAGAAATTCTCGAATTTAATGGGATACTCTTTTTAGCGGGGGCGTCGAGATCTAACGCGGGCCCCGGTGCAAAGTGTATGTATGTGTGTATGTGTGTATGTGTGTATGTATATGTGTTTGTATTTGTGTGTGCGGGCGTGTGTGCCCGCCAGATCATATTTTCGAGTCTTACATTCCACTCCACGTATCGTTCAGTCGGTTTTGTTCGTGTGGTGCGCGCGGCTGCTTGCTTATATTTTTTCCCCCGATTTTTCACGAATTTCTTTTTTGCCGATAATTTCCCGAATTTATTTCCCCCCCTTAATTCGATGTTCAAAAACGAGGTGCGTGTCTTACACGAGAGCGCGTGGTACACCAGTAAATACGGTATTTAACTTTTGAGTAATTATCAATAAAAATATTGTTGTTTAAATAAATATAACTAAGGATATAAATAAATAGCTAGAAATTACTTACCTTTATTGTTAATCGGAATTAAGCGTCTTGAAAATATAAATCCATATAATTTATGCTGGTTGCACTAAAATATTGAATACATACATAGTACATATTTATACCGTATAAATGACCGTGATAAATGGATGTTAACACCAGGAATTCTAGGAAACCACTGAAATCTCTATTTCCGGCAACTCGAATTTTTGTTAACATCTTTCCCCGCTTATCCACTTCGTCAAAAATACAAGTATATAACATACCAGTATACTCGGCCGAGCCCCTTGAAGAATTGTGGGCCCGGGTACTGTAGACCTCCTCTCCCCCATCTCGGCGGGCCTGCTTTTTAGGGCTGTAATGTTACATGCAATGCACAAAACGATGGAGTGACGCTGAAACGCCTACACGAAATGTAATTCCTAAGCTTGCTTGGCGTAGCTTTGCCGACCTCTAGTGCACAAGTGTATGTTAATCGCTCGCTACAGCATTAGCCATATAAATATTTATGATGCGTTAATTTCATAAATCCTTAAATGACAATTATATGGACAGTAAGATTGCGGCACCATTCGATGTTTATAATAGGTAATATATTTTTTCTTAAATTAATTTTGTAATGAAATATAAATTTGTTTTTCTTTGAAGATAGAGTTTAGTTTTATTACCCAGAAACGACAAATTCGATGTTATTTATCAATTTATAATACGTAAAAATGTAGCGATCTAGCTGTGCAATCAAATATTAAACTAAGGTTTTTTCCTGTTTCAAAATTATTCCCAAGCTAAGGTTTATTAAGTTTCCAAGTCGTGAAATATAATTTTTTAAGGTCTTCTTTTTAATGTATTATTAATTATCTACAGGAGATCCTTGTTTAAAATTTTTATTTCATTAATATTTTATTTTTAGATTTAAAATTCACAAATTAAACCTTTAAATATAAAAAGAGGTGAAAAGATTTCCGTTATTGTAGAATGCACATCTACATCATCGTGATATCTTGCTAAGATAAAAAAATGAAGACCGACGATCGGTAAACCACCGCTGAAGACGACTCCTTTGTCAATGAGATGCGCATAAACCGTTCCATAACTAGAAGTAATAATAGTAGCTTTAGTTTTTTTGAGAATTTACATCTTTAACCGGATTAGATTTTGAGTTTAATTTCCCTTGTATTATCCTTGCCGTCCCATGTAACCTTAATTAAAACGGATATGCCGTAAATTAATACCAAAATATTCTCATGCTAAACAGAACTTGGACGAGAAACGCTTTCTACTTGTTCTTTCTCTAATGAAGTCTCTCTCTTACGGTTTAGCATCTCGGTGGCGTTTCGTATTTGAATAGACATGGCGACTGCTGATATAAATGGCTTTCATGGTTTCATCCTTTCATAACCTGGCACCATCCACCAAACGTGTTGGGGATGCGTGTTGGGAATCCAAACCGCGAGGTCCCTGTGTTTGGATAACGTTCGTTGGTCCATGAATTATTAATGAACGTTCCATTCAGAAAAGCATGCAAATAATAGATTTATAAACATGCCTCTACTTCTAGTTCATATTACACGCCAATATGCATGCATTGAAATATAATAGCATTTACAGGCACTCCTCACGTGCTTGTTTTAAATTGGACGCGCCAACATATAAGCATATGAAATGTTTACCCATTAAACGAAATATTGTTTGCATGGAAATCCTCATATTGTTCATCTCTCGACGTAGACATACAAAATTCGAGAGTTTAATATTCGAGTAAGTAAACTGTTTGTTGGAGACGGGACCGAAATGTTCTAGTGGCTTTTGTTTTTCGAATTTTTTTAAGAAACCGTATTCCATAATTTCGTTGACCTTTACATGTTCCTACAAATTTTTTATAGGCATTTTCGAAATTTTTTGAGATAAATAGGTTACGTAAGATCATTTGTTTATATAGATTTACTTTTTTCGGACATTCTATGTGCATTTTGACGACATTCTATCGATAGAAGGTTGTAGATGGTAAAATACCAAAAGGTCTTTAACATTTATCGTTAGATTTAACTGAACTTTCCGAAGGAGAGAGAGCCTAATTAATGGTTTTTAATCGCTTCTTACAAATCCCTTAAAGAATACGTGGGTCTTGGTTACGCGTTATAATTCACAAAGCATTGTTTCAGAGAGAGAAATTTACCTCTTTGTAACATCTGTGGTAGGACCTTGTTCACGACACAATTTGGTCGGCCATTAGAACATTTGCTCGAAATTGCGATTTAATAGCGTTCGAGATACCAGTCCTTGCTGACTTTTTAAAATCCTCACCTGAGTTTCTTACGCGCCAAACAAGATTTTGGTAAGGTTTATTTAAGCCGACTATATTGTCCTCTAAAAGGCAGAATACAGCTACGAAAGACTCTCAAAAGCCCGCCCTTTGTGGATAAGGTTAAAGTTAGTTAAAGTTATTCTAATGTAAAGGTTGTTAACGTAAGAATTCGTATGCTAAAACATTTTTGCATAATTCTCCCAAGTTAATACGTGATGTTTTTGATGAAGCGAATAATATTCAAGCGACCTTTTTAGTTCCACGGGACATCATAGTGAAAAAGTGCCGTTTCGCATGCCGTAGAGAACTGAAAATTATCTCGGTTCTGCATCTCTGTGAAGTCTTTAACTCGAGGATTTTTTTGCATTCTAAGGCACAGGGTTCTTTTCAAGGCTCAATTTCTTTCGGAAAGGTTTTATTATAACGTGTCTGGAATAAAGAATTGACAATTAGATGGAAGATGTTTTCTCGTGATTAGAATAAGTTACCGCTTCTCGAATATTTGGTGTACCGTCCAAAAAATAACATGATCGCGAATATTCTTACAAAATTATTGCATGATCAGGTGGAGAAATAGTTGCTTCGTAATGTTCTTATTTGAATCCATCTTGCCGTTTGAATATTAAGATTAGCTACTATCTTCCTTCTATAAGTTAAAATAAAACAATATACAATGGTTACAAAAATTAACTCGATATACTCATAGGGAAACAAAAATATTAAAGTTTTTGTTATAATTTATCTTAATCTCTACGCGGAGGCTAAAACCTCCAAGAGTAGCAAAATTTAGTCTAGTGAATACATATGTAAATTATTATTTAAAAAGTGCTCGAGGAAAAATAACATTTATCGTACAATAAACCGTTTAAAATATATTTTAGAATGAGAATGTAAAATAGCCACATTTGAATTTTTGAATAAATTCCTCGTGTCACTCAACTTTAAAGTGAGTACTTCTTATATTATCATCGTAAAATCTATTTTTACCATTTGGTTAACTATAAACGTTTTTTTTACTAATCATATATTTATTTTGTTAACTATTAAGAAATACCTCTTAATGAAAGAAAGCTATGTTGAAAATTTTCACATTTTAGTAATTTATCGAATTCCATTGCCACTTGTTAATTTATCCAAATTAAAATAGTAGAATTTGTATTTCCTTTCATTATATATCGTATTTAGAAAACTTAAAATATATCAGTTAATCTCATTTCGTTCAATTTCGTGAAGTTAAAATTAATAGTTTACTTATTTCATTTAATAATATTGAAAATTCATTTTTATGATGTTGGTAAAATACAAAGAGCTTTCGCTTTGGAAAACTTTCCTTTCTTTCTATTTTCTTTTCTTTGGAATAAAATGGTTCAATTCAATGATGTAAAATTCGTTTAGGATATTGATCGACTTTTTATCTTCCTGTTCCCGCCTACTTTCAATTGATAAATAATGATTAAAATGTATGCACGTCTTATATTCTACGACTGGTCTACTAATACTTGCAGACCAACCTGCGAATTTCATTATATAGCCAGATATCAGCCACTACGAAGTAAGTTAATTTTTCAAATTGAAATATTGCAGCAATTTACATTTAGTTAAAGATTTTGCTCTGAAATAGTTGTGCCCAAACTTTTCGGCTCGAGGGCCACATAGTCCCGTAGGTACACATCGCGGACCATCTACAGTCGAAAATATTCGAAGAACAATTTGGGGAAACTAAAGGGTTAATTTGAGAGTCATTATCTGGCTCAAAAGTATTCACATGCTATGGAAATAAAGACAAAAAGAAGAAATATAATATATATTTTTTTAATTTATAATTTCACTTTTCGTTATTGCATTGCGTCCTTCATTTGCTAAAGTCGGGGCGAGCCGGAGTGTTAATTCAGTGGGTTGTATTTTGAATGCCGCTGCTCTGAAAGATAAGCCTTCAAGGAGGTTGATACCCCAGACCAGGAATTTGCGTTTAAACGGGACGAGGCAGCATACCGACGGCCGAGTATTCGCAGAGAACAAACGAGAAAAGTTTCTGTTCGAGTATCTGAAACAGGGTCGGATTCACCGGCGGAAACGCAGTGCCGCGACTCATCCGATTGATTGATAAATCGATTCCCGTTCGTCTGTCGTGTAATCATCACTCATGAATGGATATGAAAACATTTAACGACAATTACCCGTCCGTCCATTATCCTATGGCATTTATTGGAGTTAACAAAATTTTATATGGAGCATTATATTGCTGAATGTGAATTTTTAATCGGAATTATGTAAAAAAACTGTGAAGAATAAAATAAAATGAAAGTTTTCGTAGCAAAAATGATCTAAAAAAGTATTTCAGGAAGAAATAATTGCAAAATGAATTTATTCATGAGAATAGACCATAAAAAGCGCTCGGACCTTTTACGTTGGACTTTAAAAATCAATGAATGAATACATTAAAGAAATATGATATATTTATAGTGGGGACAATGGAATTATTAAAAAACTGTTAAGTTAAATTAGAGTTAAATAAATAATAGATAAAATCAGCATTAGTAAAAAAATTGGCTCAGTGTGAATTAAAAGTGTGGTCTAAATAAGGTGATATTAAGGCAAAAATGTTGATATTGAGTGAATAACGTTTTTTAAAAAACATATCTTACTCTTAGAGCTGGTTATAAATTCCTAATCCGTTGCATATTTATATTTACTGCGTTATGAATATTAAAAATTATTAGAGTGCTTATTAAACATTTAGTTATCCATTACGTTTATATATAACTCTCCCAATTCATCGTTTCATATTAATTATGTAAAGCAGAGGCGGATCCAGAAGCTTCCCAAGGGGAGGGCGATCGCCCCAATCGCCCCTCCCCCCTCTTGATTCCGCCTCTGCCGACGACCATACATTTTGAAAATCCCTATCCCCATCAGAACCTTTCTTTTCCTTGTCATACAGACTTAATCTTCGGTGTAGAAACAAGGAATGTTGCGCGGAATGGATTTAAGAATGTACCCAGTGGAGGGCAATGGGGTCGTCCAAGGGGGGGATGGCGATCGCCCCCATCGCCCCTCCCTTGGATCCGCCACTGATTTAAAGTCATCCTTAAATTTTCGTTCCTGATACAGCTGTGAGTGGCGAAAGTGCAGATACTTGTACCAAGGGCTTATGGGAAAAGGGAGATGGCTTTCAGGCACACAAAAATTACTATATGTACAGGAAATGATGCGACCGTTCTCTAAAAACTTCAACGAATGTATCACATTCAGAAACGTGTGCATTAGGAGGGAGCAAAAAAAAAAGAAAAATTTTCTCGTGAAATTAATGACGTAATAGCACTCAAAATCTGTCTTATACCGTGATGAATAACTGCGCAAAAGCATTTTCCACCGAGACGATATCTTCAGCCTCTTAACTTCATGGAATTAATTTAACGTCTAGATAAATGTTAGCGTTGGTTATTAAGGAGTTCTTAACTTGATTTCAGAAAAACATCAACTGCGTGGGAGCGGCTGCTCAGCGAGTTCCACCCCACCCACCCACATTACCTACTTCAAGTTTAATTTTTTGCAATTATATGGTCTTTTTTGTTCTCTAAGTACGGCATTATTCCTCTAAATTGGATTCTTTAAAGTATAAATCCATCCCGTGCTTCGAGACCAATGACCGATATTGCTGTCGCTGTCACAAGTTTGACACACCTTTCTACTGCCTGTGTATGACAGGAATATCTGTTGTTGGCGTGTCGATTCTTGAAACAAGGTTCAACAGTTCTTGCTCCGATATACTTCTTGTAATTGGTGGTTCTGTCACTTCTAGTCCTTGCCAGTTTATAAGGTCCGTATAGCCTGCAGCCTTAAAATTAAGCTTAGAAACATTGAACTGCCGAATCTGCAATTTTTTTATTCTTCGCTGGCTCTTAGAATGCGTCTCAGTCCAAGTTGTCTTATGTGTTTACTATCGTCCGTTGTCATGCAAACAAGATTTTCTGGATGACAGAAACAAGCATTTCGCTTAATCACCAGATCAATAAGATTCTGAAGTTCATCGCCCAAATATCTAGAACACTGAATGATTTTCCAAATATTCCAGGCCCCATTTTTACAAGAAGGTTTACCTTTTATAAAAACCACATCGGGGCATAAACTTCGTTTACAAATTCTGGCAATGTTTTCAGATTTCATGACTTATCCGCAGTTGAAGTCTTAGCAAACGGTTTGCAGTTGTAAGCCATCTAGAATGCGCAACTTTGCCAGGAACACTCTTAGCCAAATTTAGAGGACACGGACCACTAGAAATTGTTTCACAGATGTATAAATAATTCTGATCCGTACTTAAATCAGTGGAAGTTACTTATGGTAGGTCGCAATTTATGATTTGGAATTCCACAACAGGCAGCTGCTCACAATTTTCCAGAAGCTTGAAACGCTGCTGATCCATGAGTGGCACTTTTCCCTCGCTGAGGTCGCCTTGAGTCACTGGAACTGGACTGCGTTCCGCCGGGTCTTCTCCTTCCGAGGTAAACTCTCGTCGTCACGGCGAAACGAAAATCCCTACTCCCCCCTCTTTCGGTCAGGCCGTGAACTCCCGCACCGCGGACCTTCAAATGTGCCGCATATACTCAGCACATACTCCTCCCTCCAAACAGCATACACACCCTGCCTTCCAGTTCCGCGCTTCAGCAGCTTTCCACTCGCTGGAAATTCTCCCCTGTTTGGAATGAGTAAGAACAGCACCCTTCTCTCCATGAAAGGTAAAAGGGTCAGTGTAAGGTGCTCGGAGCTGAGAAATATGAGCCTTTCGATAGTACTTTCCATCGGCAGCATTTAACAGCGAGACCGTAACAGGAGTGAGGAAACGTGAAATCGTGTACGGCCCTTTCCATCGCTGCATAAGTTTTGCTGCCCGCTTGTCTGCGGCTTTACTAATTGGATGTGAACGCACTACCACTAAATCCCCCACCCGAAATGGGTTCTCCGCCCTGCCTTGGTTGTAGCGCCTCTCTGATCTCGCATGTGCTATTGTCAGGTTCTTCTTAGCCTCTCTCCACCTTTTTGACATGCCTACATGACCCGCTTGGCTTGGCAATAGTTCGTCTATGTGTCACCTAAGAGAGAGAGGACAATTAGGCTTAAACCCAAACATCAATTCAAATGGAATTCCTCGATGAGTCTCGTGCTTCGCAGTATTAAAGGCAAGTTGAAGCCAGATAAGATTTTCGTCCCATTCCGTCTGCGATTCTGAATGGAAACCGATAAGCGCCGATTTTAAATTCCGGTTGAAACGTTCAGCCAGCGACGGTTGCGGGGGGTTGCGGGGTGGTCGTGATGTGCTCAATCCCATAAGAAAAACACATCCTCTTAAACGCCTCCGATGTGAACTGCCTTCCGTTATCTGAGATGAAACGTTTAAGAGGTCCGAAATTCCGAATTATGTTCTCGTGTACGGCTCTTATTAAAGACTGTGCAGTAGCCTCGCGGAGAAGAATTATCCAGCAATATTTGGAAAAGGCAACCACGCCGACTAGTATCATCGTATTTCCCCTTTTGCTACGCGGAAGCTTTCCAACGAAATCCAGGAAAATATCCTGCATTGGCTTATCCGCTACCGAGGAACTCAATGCCCCGAAATTACTTTTCTGTGCTGGCTTACTCAAGATGCACGTTTTACATTGTTTCACTCTCTCTCTCTCTCCCTATCCATTCCTTTCCATACGTATTTTTCCCGTATTTTCTGTATTCTTTTATATATTCCTAAGTGACCCCCGAAGCAGGATTCATGGTAATAAGCGAAAAGTACGGGCCTCAAAACTTGGGGCACCACGACTTTGACTTTTCCTTTGCCTTTGTTGCATAGGGTTCCCTTTGACAATACATATTCCGACACTGTCTCCCCAGCGCTCAGCTTCGCCATGAGAGGGGCCAATTCGGGGTCCGTACCTTGGTGTATCGCTATTTCCTGGAAAGCGAGAGGGAAATTAGTACTCATGACCTCCGCGGTGTATTCATTCGGCCTTCCTTCTTCTTTTCCTTCCCCATACATGCGCGACAACGTGTCCGCTACCACATTTTGAGTTCCTTTAATATGCTGAACTCTGAATTTCAATGACGAAATTTGAATTACCCATCTCCAAATTTTTCCTAATTGTCTAGGATGTGCCAGCATCCAGGATAACGCTTGATTATCCGTTTCTAAAAGGAATTCCGCATGCTCTATATAGTTATGGAATTTTTGAACAGCGAATACTATTGCTAGGCATTCTAGCTCATATGCGCTATATTTCTTTTCCGCGGTCGAAAGAGAACGACTTGCGTATGCTACTGGTTGCCGGAGGCCGTCTACCTCTTGGCACAATACCGCTCCAACGGCAACTGAACTTGCATCCGTGTGTAAAATGAACTCCTTCGAGAAATCCGCCATACGTAATACCGGAGGGCTTATAATGCACTCCTTCGAGTTCTGAAATGCCTCCTCCTGTTATTTTCCCCAAATGAACTGGACCTTCTTTCCCCGTAGTGCATTCAAAGGGGCTGTCTTCTCCGCCAGATTAGGAATAAACTTCCCAAAATAATTTATCATTCCCACGAAACGCGCTATCCCCTTTGCATCTTTTGGTTCTTTAAACTCTCTAATGGCCTTCGTTCTTTCGGGGTCAATTTTAACTCCTTGTGCCGATACTAGGTGCCCAAGGAAAGAAATCTCACTCACTCCGAAATTTACCTTTTGCGGATTGACAGTTAAACCCTCTGCCCTAAGACGATTTAAAACTTCTCGAATATGTTTTACATGGTCAGCAAAATTATTCGAGAAAATTACCACATCGTCAATGTAATTAAACACGTATACGAACTTAATGTTGTGAAATATATGATCAAGCAATCGCGTCAGTACTTGTGCACCGGTGGCAAGTCCGAAGGGCACTCTTTTAAACTGATAGAGATTCCACCCAGTACAAAAGGCCGTAATGGGCCTGCAAGATTTGGAGAGAGGAATTTGGTAATATGCCGCATTCAAATCAATGATGGTAAAATACTTGGCCTGAACAAACAAGTTGAACGCTGAATGAATGTCCGGAATGGGAATCGATTCTATTTCTATCTTAGAATTCAACTTCCGATAATCTACTACCATCCGTGTCGTCCCATTACTCTTGGGAACTAAAAAACAGGGTGACGAGTATGGTGAAATTGACGTTTCAATCACGCCCTTTTTCATTAACTCATCTATCTGTTTGCGCAGCTCGGACAGTTTTGGAGGGCTCAAATGATATGGATGACTTTTTACGGGTGACTTATCTGTAAGGCGAGTATTGTACTCGATAAGATCAGTTAACCCTAAACGCTCGTTCAGCACGTCGGGAAAACACTCAATAATTTGGATTTCCCGTTGTTTGAAACTCAAATGTGATAAATCATACCCCTTTGCTCTAACAACCTCGTCATCCGCCCCCACATTTGCTACGCACTCCAATTACTTTTCTATGGGACCTAATTTAAAACGCTGGTTGCGATTAAACTTAAAATAACAACAGTTATCTGCTATATTCAACACAAGACCTGTGTTCGCCATGAAGTCTGCCCCTAAGATAATTCTTGACAAGTTGTCACATACCCAAAACCAGTATGTCCATGTAAAATACCCTAGTTTAACTTTAATCCTTGCTGACAAGAAAATATCCAACGGTTCCCGAGAGGCCGTATAGCAAACAAAATGATGTCTTTTGTCCTTTAACCAAACCTTTCCCTAGCAGTTCTTTAAACAACTCTCCTGAAATTAGACTGCGTACTGATCCAGAGTCAATCAAAGCTTCTAACCTTTTACCCCCTATTATTAACTCTACGACAGATACGTTTCCCGCCACGAAATACCTTGTCTTTGAGGCTAAATTCCTTTTTTCGGAGGCTAATTTTCTATTGCCGCGGAGCCTTCCTTCCTTTTCTCCAGGCTATACTAGTTTAAAGTATTTGGTCTATTGGGACAGGCTCGCCTAATATGCCCCTGCCTATTGCAATTGAAACAACGTCTGGCTCTTCCCCTTTCACCTGCTGATCGAAACTGAGCTAATCTTACGTCACCCGAAGGTCGGCTGCTATCCCCCACTGAACCCTGATATCCAAATTATATAATTAATTCGTTGCTTTTATCAGGAGGCCTATAGAGTTTGCGTCGCTCTATCCTATATTCAACCTGGCCCCCAAAATTCAATAGTTCGGAAAAACTATTTACACCTTCGAACGGAAAATTCTCCAAATATATCGGATGGAGGTTGTCACATGCAAGCTCCAATAATTCCGATTTGCTGAGGGGCCTTTCGAGTCTCCTATTCATGCTGCGTATAATGGTTATAAAATCACTCATCCGTTCCATCTCTCCTTGGGTCCTAGAAAACATTTCCCGCTTCAATCTAATGTCGTACCCAACGGGGAGAAAAGCTTTCCGGAGTTCTACTACGAAATTATCCCATTATGAAACATGAAACCTATTTGCCTGAAACCATTGTAGCGCCCTTGTCCCTAAAAGTTCGGGTAATAAATTCCACATCTCCGTTTTTGAAACCTCCCGAGTCTCCCGAAACATTTCCACCTTCTCCAAAAAAAGGTTAACACTCTCACCTTCGTTCCCTTCGTACGAGATCTTTCCCGAGCTCCTGCGCTGCCTTTCGCTTCGCCCAAAGCTCCAATTCTCCCACTATTGGATTTGCCTCCGTTCCCGTTGCGGTATTGACTCTCCCTTGTCCCGGCTCCCCCTCGGGCCTGCTGTTTTTAACGTGTTCTCTCAACCTCTTACGAACCTCGTCTAATGTGCCCGTATCGTCGAGCTCCAACTCCTTCGCAGCGGACACGGCCTCCTCCTTAGATAATCCGTTAATCCCTTGAAATGCTAAACGCCATCTCCAGTCGACCTAATTATAAAAAAACCTAGCACAAAGGATTGAAGGAGGGTAAAACAACAAAAATATTCTCGTAGAAACTTTTCTCGGGTACACAACCGGGTCAAAGTTTGATCTAGGATCAACGTTTCGACGGCTGACTCTGCCATCTTCATCAGGATGTCTAAAAACGTGTTTTGTCCGCTATATATACTAATTCTTAGGCCGTAACGGTCTGATACGCCCGCCCACCAATCAGGTTCCGTCTTTCTCCCACCAATCAGGTTCCGTCTTTCCGCCCACCAATCGCATTGCGTCTTCCTTCCCCGATTTTTTGGAGGATCGGTTCCCAGGTTCTGCTGAGCGAGTAGCCCGAGTCCCTGTTGATTTTATTGTCCCCAAGACGGATCTGAATGGATTCTTTGACCAACCGGTCCCAGAAACCTTTGGTATGTTGTAATCATTTTGTTTTTTCCCAAAAGATCTTGTGGTCGTGGCTGAGGCTGTGCTCTGCCACCGCGGATTTCTCGGGCTGTCCCAACCTTATGCACATCATGTGCTCTTTTAACCGGGTTTCGATGGTGCGGCCAGTTTCCCCGATGTATGAGGCGCCTCACTCGCATGGTATACTGTAGACCCCCGGAGCCTTTAATCCGAGATCGTCCTTAGCTCGGGCTAGTTGGTCTCTAAGTTTCCCTGGTGGTTTGTGCACTGTAGCGGACAAAACACGTTTTTAGACATCCTGATGAAGATGGCAGAGTCAGCCGTCGAAACGTTGATCCTAGATCAAACTTTGACCCGGTTGTGTACCCGAGAATAGTTTCTACAAGCAATCCACCGGTAAAGCACCAGATCCTACTTCAAAAATCTTCTCGCCCAGAGGTCCGACAGGGCATTCAAAGGTTTACAGGATGGACCATGGCAAGGGAAAACAAAGGACCAGAAAACAACAGCTAACCCAAACCTGCCTGACTTACTGGAGATGCACGCCGTAGAGGTAACCACGCTCTGCTACCATTTGAAACGCTGCTGATCCATGAGGGGCACTTTTCCCTCGCTGAGGTCGCCTTGAGTCACGGGAGCTGGACTGCGTTCCGCCGGGTCTTCTCCTTCCGAGGTAAACTCTCGTCGTCACGGCGAAACGAAAATCACTACTCCCCCCCTCTTTCGACCAGGCCGTGAACTCCCGCACCGCGGACCTTCAAATGTGCCGCATATACTCGGCACAAGCTTTCCGATAGGTCCTGAATAACCACGAGGATCTATAGTGTCACCATCAAGATCGTGTAACAAACGTCGCAGAGAAAGTTCACTGGTATGAATCTGACAGACAAACCATAGTAAAGGACGTATAAGTTTTGACTCAAGAAGTTTTAAAATTCCATTTATATTCTCAGTATTCACCACTTTACCATCGCATCCTAAAATTAAAAAATGTTCGAGAGTAGTATTATTGTTAACAAGAAATTCTATTGTACTTTGCTCAATATAATAACTACTGTTGCAGCATGGAATTATTTTTTATTGTTCCTGTGACTTGAAAGTCTTGCTCTTCGTACCATACTTTTCACAATAACTTTAGATGGGTCTTCTGCTGTCACAATACCAACGTCTTGCAAAACTGCCGACGCAATAGCTGCCGCAGATCTGTCAGGCAGACCCAAACTATTACACAGTGTAATGAAAAATCGACTCCTATAAACAAGTAAGAAAGATGATTGATAAAACCAATATGTACATATTTCGATTACAAAGTAGTCATCTTCAGGGTAAGCAAACAAGGTGAAGATGACTACTTCGTAGTCGAAATACGTATTGGTTTTATCATTCATCTTACGTTACTGGTTTATAAGAGTCGATTTTTCATTTCATTTCTAACCAGTAGTAGCTCATATATATTTTATGCTACACAGTGCACTAAATAAACTATGACAGTACAACAAAGAAACCTGCACTGATGGTAATTGCAACTTAAAACACATTTTTAACTTTCTTTCTCAATAAAATAACATTCCTATACCATTAAATGACTGTAAAATAGCAAAACATTTAGGCCTTAACCGAACCAAATTTTGTAAGTAAACTGTTGTATACCATTAACAACTTTGGCGGGTATTACAAATTAAATATCGGATTATCTATTTTTTACTCCAATCTAATGTGCATTCTTCATCTTGAGGGTTGATATATTGAAAGATCTAACGCTACAATGAAGTGTATTTATTCTTTATCTTCTATTTGGGATCACCGTTTAGTGTTTACATATAACGTAAAGTTTATGTACTCGCATTTTAATAAAAAACTACAAAGCGCATTTTATTTTCGTTTGTCAGAGGTAAGAGTAAGAATACAACACTCTGGCCGCGGACGATTTTTCGGCTGAATGACTCAAGGCTTAAACATAGCGTATGTTTTTTCACAAGAAAGTCGACGGTCGCCTCGTTTATTGTTGTTTACATAAAGCGGAAGGCTGGTTCTCTCGATTTTATAGCAAAGCGTATACTGCAATTTATTTTCGTCATAAATTAGAGAAAAGATACGACTGCCTGCGATTTGCGAATCGTTGGCTGTTTAAGTGAAGACATGTTCAGGCAGGCTGCTACTCACGAATAGCCTAAACCGCGAATGAATCGACTGCGAATGGCGATGGTTTGCTGTCCTGTAAATACAATAACAACGTAATGCAATCTCATCACCTTAATGGGGTACATTTATTTCAGCCGTCATCAATCGATAACGTTCATTCTACTAAGCGGCTGACATGGTTTTAGCTCACAGCTATTAAAAGAATACGTTTGTGTCGCGCGTAGCGTGTTTGCATTTAAATTTTGTGAAAAACAACCCGTACTGACGCCTGCACTTAGAATATAATTTATTTTTTATTTTAGCAATATTTTGATGATCGTCATGTGGCTCTAGTGAAATTTATTTGGTTTTTCTCAACAGGTAAATTTAATGAGCACATGCAATGTAGACTATCGAGTTGGGAAGTGTTAAATTGTAATTCATCTGAGAATTTGAATCGAATATTGTAACCACGGACGTAGCGCAAAAATAGCGAACCTGGTCCGAGATAGGGACTGAAGAAGCCCCGATAACGAGGATTCAGGTTTTTGTATTTTGTCTTATTAATTTAAAGAAATATTTAAGAGCTACTATATTTTTTTTAATTTACAGCTGTAGATCGGGTTTATTTATGCATGCAAGGGAATGTTTTATAATTATTTAGACCACCAAAACAACAGTTAATAAGACTACATATTTTCTTAAGGAATATTACATATAATTTTTTGCGTAAATTATTCATTTCTTGCCCGACGGGTGCTTATCATTAACTAGGGTCAAGCAGCGTTAGCTACGCCGCTGGTCGTGTTTTGTTTTCTCCCTAGGTTTTTTCTCTTCGCTCGTTGAGTCAGCGATTTTCCGACCAAGATTTCAGCGAAATCGTCCTCTCGTCACGCATGTAATGTTTGCCTTTTCAAGGAGGCAGCCTCCTCTTTTGGTCTTCAAATGACGCGAAGAGGAGAAGCACACGCGAAAATTATCTCGGCGCGCTCGAGATAAACGCGGCGACGCGTCTCTCTCTCTTCATTACTCATTCGACGACCGTCTTTTTTTTCCGCATTCCGTTTGTATGCGGTCGCGCGTTGAGCACTCACGTCGAGGACCTCGAAGCGAGATTTTATTTAATTTACTAAAATGAATTTCGAATGAATAGAATTGAGTCGAGTGTTTTGCGAATTGTTCCGGCCTTAAAAGACTTCTATGTTTATGTAATTCTATGAATAGCATCGGAATATTATTACTTCGATTCTTAAAGAGCTATAAGTGCATGTTGTGAAACCTTACTAAGTATTGTGAGGGTTGCAGAAGATTAAGGATAATGCCGATTGTGCGAGCATGTGAATAATTACGCCAAGTTAAGCTTTCGGTCATCAGTTTTTCATTCAGCACGCGGTGATGCAAATCAATTTTAGTTAAAAATCAAGTTATTACTGTTGTGCTATTGTTTTTACTTTCTCCATGTACGTAGTATAGGGGAAAGTATTGTATTCATGAAAAAATTCGACTTCGAGATTTCAGCGGAAATACACGATTTGAGGTCCCCTGAACACGTTTTGACCATCTTTTCGATGATGTCTGTGTGTGTGTGTTTGTGTTAGTGGGTGTGTGTGTATGTGATAGCTTTTTGTGGGTGCTCTAACTCAAAAACTATTATTATTCAGGCCAACGTGAAATTTTATATTTAACATTTTCACAAAAGTCAGAAGAACTGATTAGTTTTTGGTAAAAATCGGTCGACAGGAAGTGGGTGTTTATTCTTGCCACTTATCAGTTATTTTGAAATATTTGCTTTAATATTTGATAGATATAAACTGTAACTGAATAAACATTGTAGGAAATTTAATTTTCTACAACCTTTGTTTGAAACATTGTTCTATATAATGCATTGTTTAAGAGTTATCTTATATTTTTAGCTGCCACCACCACGCCACCTACCGATGACTATTGTTAGCAATTGACGCTTAGTTACGTCTTAGTAACGCTCCTTTTTTCTTTTCTTAATTGTTGGAGCTTTGTGGTTATATCCAATATTAGAAGGCTATGGTTTGAGTTTATTTTTGTTCTTTGTAAAGTCTGAAATTTTCTCGCAGTATCTTAAAATATTTATTATCATCTAACTTATTTGGAATTTTTAGAAATATTACAGGTATGGAGAAAGCCATGTGGTGGCCACATCAGATATTTTATGTTCTGTATCTATGGAATGCTTGACTGTTTTTGAGAAATTCAGCATTGCAAATGGCGCAGAAACTATCGGCGACACAAACTCGAATGTGGTAAAATAAACGGAGGTTTAGTATTAGTTACTCAGCGATGTCAAACAGATTTACAGAAAACTGATCGAATTAGTTTCAATTAAAAATGGCACCGCAGCTACAAAATCTTATCTGCAGTATCGTACGCAGTTGTACAAACGTTTTTCGTTGTTTTTAGGCTTAATTATGCTTTAGCCAATAATATGGATTGTTGATGCCACAATTTTATGGCAGATCTTATAATTAGTGAACGTTTGCATGATTATTGGCTCTTAAATAGAAAGGACCGCATAGAAAAAGATCTATATTAATTTAAATATTCGACATTTAATAAGTACCAATAACTGGTGTAAGGTAATGTTTAATAAAATGTCATCAACAAATTAACAAAAGATAGTTGGCAATAGAAGTTTTATATATTATATACATAATATCCTTATTCTGTCCGTCCGTTGGTCCGCCGGAACGATCTATATAAATCCCCATAAGAGAACACTTAAAAATCCTTTTTTACTTTCTCCATATACGTAATATAGAGGGAAGTATTGTATTCATGAAAAAAATCGACTTCGAGATTTCAACGGAAATACACGTTTTGACCATTTTCTCGGTGATGTCTCTCTCTTTCTCTCTCTCTCTCTCTGTGTAAGTGTTAGCTTTTTTGTGGGAGCTCTAACTCAAAAACTATTAATCAGGTCAACGCGAAATTTTATACTTAACATTTTTATAAAAGTCAGAAGAACTGATTAGTTTTTGGTAAAAATCGGTCGACAGGAAGTGGGTGTTTACTCTTGTCACTTATCCGCTATTTTGAAATATTTGCTTTAGTATTTGATAAATTTAAAAATGTACTGGAATAAACGTTGTAGGAAATTTAATTTTCTACAACCTTTGTTTGAAACATTTTTCCATATATTGTATTGTTTAAGAGATCTTATATTTTTAGCTGCCAAAATCACACCACCTACCGACGACTATTGTTAACAATTGACGCTTAGTTACGTCTTAGTAACGCTCATTTTTCTTTTCTTAATTGTTGGAGCTTTGTGGCTATATCCAATATCAGTAGGCTATGGTTTGAGTTTATTTCTGTTCTTTGTCAAGTCTAAAATTTTCTCGGTTTCTTAAAATATTTATTATATAACCAATTTGAAACTTTTAGAAATATTACAGATAGGGAGAAAGTCATGTGGTGGCCACATCAGATTTATTTTCACTTGCAGACTTTTTTATTTTGCATAATTAAATCAGAAATAATTGACCTACGATCTTTAGAGGGGACCATTTAAAGAAAAATAAACATATTCTTATTCTTATCGTCGACATTTGCCTTCGGTTCGAAATCGCTAAAGTTATACGTTTAAATCACATTTATTGGAAAATTTTAAGCTTTTTAAAGATATGTTGCCTTGCCGACCGTGTCATTGTTAAACCTCGAGATTGTATTGTCGTCCTTATGCTATATGTTTAAGGAAAGCGTGCTTTGAATGCTTTAGTACGAGAGAGAAGGCTCCCTAATATTTTATAATTAAAATCGTGTTTTCATTAATTTCTTTTCAATTAACTTCTCATTGAAGTTTTTTGCAATTAACAGTTTTTATAGTTATTGTTGCAGTGAATCTTATAATTTACCGAAGTTATAAATTTGAATCGTAAATACGAAACGCAAAAATCCGTTTCTTGACATGTAGACGTTTTTCGTTAGATTTTAATATATTTCAAGGATAAGGTATTTAACTTAGTTGTGCGAAGAGAAGAATTTAAATCTTTGTCATACAATTTATATTCGCCCAAAGCTATTTTTAATCTCTGGAACACTCGATTATGTGAATTTTGTATTTATTGTTTACTATTTATTGCATATAAAAGTTGGTTTCATTAATTTTGAATTTCAATTGTATTTTAACTTAATACTTAATTCACGCATACTCGTCATATTACGCTAGTATATATATATATATATATATATATATATATATATATATATATATATATATATATATATATATATATATATATATATATATTAGAAAAAATATTGGAATTATAAAGAGAGAAAGTTTTATTAAATGTAAAACGAAACCTATCTTTTGGAGTCTTGCATACCAACAATTACTTTAAAAACAGTCATCATTTAAATAAACTGTGGAGAGGTTTTTTATTTCACCATGAAATTTCTAATTTCCTCACGCAATTTCCGCTTCTCTCCGTATCGCTTCGCCTAAGCGATGATATTTTACGGAGATAATTTGAAGAAGCCTCCTCATAACGCTGGCGTTGCGGGACATAAGAAACACTTGCGGTATAATGTAACAGGCGTTACGAGCGAGGTGAAAATGTTTGGTTTCGGAGAGGACTTTGCACGCTTTGTATCTAAATCAGCGGTTTAATGAGCCAGGCGCATTCTGCAATGCCATTCATGAAGTAAAAATTTAGCTGATAACACTTTCGTCGGTTATATGTTACGAGGACAATTTCATACTTAAAGAGAGACCTCCAGGTTTTCAACTTTTTCTTTTCTCTCTAAAGATGACACTGTTTTTATAACTCGGATTACAGAGACTCGTTTTCGTTATCATATCTCCATTGAGTGTTTTCTATTTTGATTGATGGTAGTTGTCGTTTTTTGTCACCAATATCAGTACAGATGTGAATACACACGATTACAAAATAATGGGCTGGAATAGTAAAAATTATAGGTTAATCCTATATGTTAATTCTGTAGTATGGCTGCGTGCGCGTGTGCGTCACATTTTTCTCGAAGAGAGAATTACAATCCATCACGAACTAGCCTAAAAATCCGTTTGTCACTAGAAAAAACAGGATTTAAAAAAGATTTTAATGATATAAGAAATTCTGATATCATGGAAACTAGTTCAATGTTTTTAAATGGTGTAATGATTTTAATTGGGAAATTGAGGGGAGGAGAGAGAGAGATATATAGAGAGAGAAATCGTATTTTATACAGGAAATATTGGAACGAGAAGAAAGATGGAAAGCTATTTTTATTGCGATTTAATAACACGATTCGGTTATTTTAAGGGTGCCGGTAGTGTAGCGGTTAGGAGGCTGGCTGCTACTCGTCCGCTGCTCGAAGGGGCAGCGGGCACGAATCCTGCGCAAGTAGAGGATTTTTTCTGAGATCGCCCGGGCCCCTGTTTGTGTGGTTCGAGGAGACCGCGCAAATTCAGCGTTCCGTTCTTCGGAAGGGACGTTAAGAAGTTGGCTCCCTTGGTGTTTTTCGTTCAGAGTAGGCTAATGCCGGTACCGGGTTTCCCTCCTCCCTTCTGTGTGTATGTCCAGTTGATGACATTGCAAAATTACCGTAGCAGTCGGCGCACATAAAAAAACTATTACTTCTACTACTCGGTTATTTTAATATAAAAAATACAGTTAGGTTCTATTTATTTCATTTCTTATCTAATACATAATACCTGTAAAGTTAATGCTTTTTGGTCCTTTTCCTACCCCCTTTCGCCGTTACATCCAAAATTCAAGTAACGCCGCGACGGCTAGACTATTTTTAATTTCGATACCATTTCTTACAGCATATGCATTAATTAATAATATTAAAGTTTACCTTCCGATATCATGAGTAAATGAGAATTTATTTTTAAAATGTTAATATATTTCACTAAAGACTGTTTTGAATTTCGATATAAAAAGTTTGTGCGGTTTTATCAGTTTTATTCAAGTTCTTTTTCACATTTCGTTAGGTTTTTGATTCACTTTGCACAATATGCTCCATCTGAAGGCCTCTTAAGCGTCTCAAAACCACAATCTTCTTTTAATCTGTCCAGTCTTCCTTATCCTCTTCCCAACTCGTTGTGTGTGTCTCCGTGTGGCTATGTGCGGTATCTCTTCATATATGTTACAATACTCGTATTCTATCAAAGATATCCTACTCATGGTGAAGAAACCGTTAAAGATATGAAAGTAGAATTTGAGAGGGAACGGTTATATCGATCCTCGCAAAGACTCATGACCGTAATATATCAAATAAATGCATGCGGCAGCCATGCTGGACAGAATGGCCTTATTTCCGTTATCCCCTTTATCTCTCGACTGGATAACCTGCAACTCACGGGCAGTTTGCGGAACTGTAACTGGGGGTGAAGATAACCAAGTACTAAGGCGGACTTTGATGTTTGGAAAACAAACATACTGATAAAACTTACAATGCAGTTCGAAATTCCAGGTAAACTTTCCTGGTCTGAACTTTGCGATTATCAGTCTCTGGTGAAGTCAACCGGGGAAAAAGTGTTTCAATACCTTCGGGCACATTGAACAATAAGGTAGCTGGTTAATAATATGCAGTAAACTCTTGGTTAACCGGATCTCTCGGGACCGAGCCCGTTCCGGTAAATCGAACATTCGGGTTGGTTGGCGTGTTTATGTACGCGTACCATACATAATACATACAAATTGAGAAAGTCAATAAAAAATAAACTGATGTGGGCAACACATAACTTTCTCCATATTTATATGGCAAATTACATGTTGTTAGCTCTGGGATCGTTGTCAATATTTACTTCCGGTTGACAATTAAGAAAAGAAAAAGCGTTACTAAGACGTAACTAAGCGTCAATTGTTAAGGATAGTCTTTGGTAGGTGGCGTGGTGGTGGCAGCTAAAAATATAAGATAACTCTTAAACAATGCATTATATGGAAAAATGTATCAAACATAGGTTGTATAAAATAAAATTTTCTACAACTTTTATTCTAGTACATTTTTACATTTATCAAATATTAAAGCAAATATTTCAAAATAACGGATAAGTGACAAGAGTAAACTTCCACTTCCGGTTGACCGATTACTACCAAAAAACTAATCAGATCTTCTAACTTTTATAAAAATGTTAAATATAAAATTTTGCATTGGCCTGATTAATAGTTTTGGAGTTAGAGCACCCACAAAAATCTATCACATACAGACTGACAGACAGACTGACAGACAGACACACAGACATCATCGAGAAAATAGTCAAAACGTGTTCAGGGGACCTTAAAACATGTATTTCCGTTGAAATCTCGAATTCGATTTTTCACGAAAACAATACTTTCTCTATACTTCGTATACGGAGAAAGTAATAAAAGAAAACGCCGAAAGAGCCGCCTAATGGTATTGTATAAAGTAAGTTTACAGGTCAAGTAATGCTGTACTATTTGTTGACACCTATACAGGTAAATAAATACGTACCGTAGATGTGAACGCACGTAACGCAGCATTAACAAGTAAGAGACTCTTGCTAAAGTAAGAGGTGCAAGCGTTTTGTTAATAATTCTCAGGGCCCTGGCTTGCCTCCCCCTTTGGCGAGGAGACAATCCACACCGTTAGAATTTAGATCCTTATTAAACCTTCTCATTCGTGTAAACTTCACTCCTCTAGTTTAAGCAGTTTGGCTACAATACCATCTCAATTTCGAATTTTTCGAATTTGATGCTCTATAGTCTATGAACTACCGTGAAAATCCAGTCGGTGGAAACTTAATGGGTTGATAAGAGATATTGTATCTAATTCAAAAAGAATTGTTCAAATATAACTTAAAACAAAAATAAATCGGAAAATCTATGAACTATCGTGAAAGTTTAATCAATGAAAAAGTCATAGAATGATAAGGGCTATCTAATTCAAAAAGGATTTTCCTGAAAGTTTCAGTATGTAGTTTGGCTACAACGTCATTTCAAAATTTTGATTTTTTCGATTTTGGAGCCACCTAGCGGAAAATCTATGAACAACATTTAAAATACAATCAATGAAAAATTCATAGATTAATAAGAGCTATCAAATCAAAAAAGAGTCTTCCAAATATCTCTTAAAGCAAAAAAGTTAACTCTCCACAGACGGACAGACAGAGTTTTTTCTTTTAAGAAAACGTGATAAAAGCTTATAAGTTAAATAAGTTTTTCTGACAAAGTTATTTTACATTTTTTTATTGAAAAAATCCGGTTGATCGTAATCAGGTTAGTTCGATATCCGGTTAATCGAGAGTTCATTGCGTTAAGAAATATTTTCGTTGGTTTCCGTTAGGATAAAAGCCCTTCATGATTTTAGTGGAATCAAAATGTCAACATTGCTCAATATTAAGGCATCCAATTAAGGCTGTTTCACTTCTTAGAAATGAAGGCAAATTTGATAGAATTATTGCCAACACATTCTTGAATCCGACGTTGTTAGCGTCTTTCCGATCGCTGAGATTTGCTTATTAAATAACCTTTCGCTCAACTTTCTTAATTAGATGGCGTATCCTTTGGAATTTGCACTCCTGTCTGTGACGCTAAAACTGATTCGAAATGTTTTGATAGGGATTTATACGTCTTTTTGAGTCGATTAAATTCCTCGAGGGATAAAATATCAGACGGATTTACTCGGAAAAGGAAAGTAAGAAGGTGTATTTTCTCGACAAATGACAGAGGAGAGGAGTCGAGACGAAGCTCCAAAAGTAAGTTATCCCGCCGCCTTTCTTCGTTCATGGGCGCTCGGCAATTCTAGAAATTCTCGCTTTCGCCGATGGAAAAGTCTAATTTTTTTTACCCTTGAGAGGTTTCATTCCCTTCTTTTTATTTTCGTTCTTTTATCTTTGTCCCTCGAGGTTCGGAATGTCGGCCATTGTATGTTTAAGACGAGGGAAAGCGTTCGAGGCAAAGGAAATGGAAGATCCGTGACCTTGAACGCCCTTGAACTTGACCACTCACCTCGCTACGCCCTCCCCCCTCACTCCCCTCCCACCTTTCCCCAAAATGAAACAGACCCAGGCGATAAATAGTTGTTAAATAACGACTGTGTCGCGGCGAGTTAATTTTACCGAAGGTAAGTGAGGAAGTAAATACAGCGAAAGCCATCGTATCCCGCTTGTTTGGGATATAACCTAGGACGAATAATGTTTCACTAGAATAAATGTCGTATTCACGTTATGATGTGCGACTTTTATAAAATATGAGTGCTTTAAATCTACGGCAGGTATTTTTTAGGAGAAATTACAGTTTATAGGAGTTAAAGTAATGGGTGGACTGGTAATCATCGTCATAGGCAGTAGATAAGTCCGTGGTTATTCTTGGTCAAACCTTGTTCTCCACATGCTCCGGTTTTTGTAATCTTCTTCTTGTCTTGTTAGCTCATTTTCCTTTTGAGTCGTCTATCAGCTGAAACGTCTTCTTTCCGCTTTCTCTTTCCTTCCAGTTTTCCTTCTACCCTGTCTTTATTCGTTCTCTCCCTTCTATCCACTTCGCATTCCTTTTTCTCTTATATAGTCTGTATAATCGTTAGCTTTTCGCCTATCTGTCCATTTTATCTTCATCATTCTTTTCCATGTCACATTTTGAAGCTTTACGAGTATTTTATATCATTTTTCCTGATTGTCCAATATATATGCATATAAGTTGAATTCTAATAAAAAATTTCACAAAGATTCACCCTCTCACCAAAACATGATAAATATGGTTTAAGAAATTGAAACTACATTTGATAGCCGCCTTGTGAATCACGTTTTGGCGTAGTCCAAAAAGTATTGATACTGGAATTATACGTCGAATGCTGGTGAATTTCGCTGCGAGTTTCTAAGACTTATTATTATACTTATACTTATTTATTTTGAATTTTAGCGTTGGTCGCATCGTGCGATAAATAGACATCTATCGTTTGAATGTAAACTTTTTAAGTTTTTATTTCTTTTTAAGTTGCCGACTCTCTCTATTACTCTCTCCCTCTATATATCTCCCTCTCTCTATATATCTCTCTCCCTCTCTATCGGGAACTTATTTATTTTGAATTTTAGCGTTGGTCGCATCGTGCGATAAATAGACATCTATCGTTTGAATGTAAACTTTTTAAGTTTTTATTTCTTTTTAAGTTGCCGACTCTCTCTATTACTCTCTCCCTCTATATATCTCCCTCTCTCTATATATCTCTCTCCCTCTCTATCGGGAAGCCATTTGTGGGCGCGTCTCCCCCCACACAAACGCACCAGTAATTTCCGAAACCCCTAAATTATTGTAACTTGATAGAGGAATCGTTTTATTTTGTGTTTGGGTATGGAAGCGGTAAGGTGAAAGGTGTAAAATATAAAGCCTCGAGGGAAGAAAGGCGACGTCGCGCGGGTGGTTTTAGGGGTGCGCGCGGGGGTTTTGTGGGCGGGGGAAAAAGGGGCGGTAGAAGAGGCGTTATGGGTCGACGGTAGCGATAAAGGGATTTTGTCCCGAGGTTGGGGAAGAACCTCATTGGGTAGATAATTCTGAAGGAGTAGACGGGGAGGGGAGGGCTGAGGAAGAAGAGGTTTTCGTCGTTTTGTGGTCGGGTCGGAAGCGGAGTAATACCGCCGCGGGGATATGGCAGAGATCTCGCCTAAAGGTACAGGCTTAACATGGGACGGTGTAACGGGATGAGTTAGAAGGACGGGTCGACTTCTTGCATTTTTTAACGGATCGCTACGCGGAAAGTGAAAGGGAATTATTTTTTTTACCTCTTCAAGGGTCTCGAGCGCGTCACTTGATCTTCGTGCTCTTTCCTCGTTAGCTACATTATAACTCTTTTTCCTCCGCTTTTAACCTTCTCCGTCTCTCTTCGGCTCTTGTTCAGGAGGGACGAGAGGCGAACGTATCCGCCAGAAAGGGAGACTGGGAAACGCTCGGAAATTAGCTGGAGAGGTCGGAGGAGGAAAAAGAAAAAAAGGAAGCGGGGAAAAGCTTGGGGTAGGGAACTCGAAATGAATTGAAAAATTCAATCCTACGCTCGAAGAAACGCAATCAAAAATTAACGGATGCCGGAATAACTCGGTTTCGTTGGCGAGCGTTCTTTTTGCTTTCCGCCGCGTACTTCGATGCGTATTGGTTGATTAGCCGTGGAGCTCGGACGTTGACAGATAAGAGGCAAACCCATCCCTCGATGTAGCACGTTTCGTTTAGGGCGTTTTCGGTTTAGCGCGGTTTCTACTTCGAGACGAACGCCTCGGGTGCGTCAATTAGCACGATTTTCAAACGGTCTCCAAAGCGTTAAAATGCTTTAAAATTTTCAGTTGGACTTTAAAAGAATTAGAAATAAGAATGACTAAAGTAATAAATTACAAGGAAATAATTGCATTCAGCCAAAGGCGGCGCACAAATTTAACCTCGTGTACTCCTATCGGGAAAATCTATCCAACTTTGCGCGGTTTCGCTTTAGACACTCTTCCTGGAACGCGTATACCGTGCAAAGCGAGGGACGGGTGTAACGAATACACAGACTGATATGGTTTCGATGTAATTTCGACATCATTAAACTACTAGGAACCAATTTCCACGCGCACGCAGTCCTCGCACGTTCTGATTTAGGCGGAGAAAGTTATTTTGTGGTTAATTTGTGCGATTTTCTCCACGTTATCTTCTCACTCATGCTCTCGACTTCTTTTCCGTTATTCTTTGACTATTTTCCTCGATGCATGTAAGTCTAATGACCTTTGAGATTTTGTCTAATGACGTAGGCGCGGTCCTACAGGAAATGGATGTATAGATTTTCGATACTGTGCCGCTTCGGTAGCCCTCTTTGCAAGAACGGTCCCTCCTATAACAAAAGCCTGTCGGATTTAAATGCATCTGAAGGAGTAGTTTTGAAAAATTCCATATTCCATACCCACTGGGAAATGAACCCGAAAAATGACGGGATCGATACGGAAGCCGTTACATAAGACCTGGCGCCGTGTTTTCGATAATTTAATTCCGAGCCGCGATACGGACACCGTTGGGAAATGTCCAAAATGAAACAGCGTTTTCGGATCTCATTTCGTGAATTTGATTTTAAATAGGATGTTATGCAGATAATTCTTGCGGAGTTTTTCATTTGCGTGATAGTTATTTTAGCTTTTAAAATGATCGCTCTGCGCTTATTCAAACAAAGTATGGGTACTATCTACGGAGTTAATTGGACACCTTAATTCTTTAACCGCGTTAGTTCGTAGGATCCTCAAGATATGCGATTTGATAATACACGTGCACAAATAATTTGAGGAAGAATTATAAAGCTTAACCTACGACTGTGATTGACTTGAAAAACTATGTATCACCAAATGCCTTAAACTCATTGAGAAAATCAGATGCGCATTTCGGTCACAAAGCAGCCGTCATCAGTGTAAATTCACCGATTGCACACTACCATTTTATTTCGTAAAAGAAAATTTCAAATTTATTTGTGTTAGAACTGCGCATTCAACCAAATAGTCCTACTTTTAATTATGACATAACTTAAAATTCCACTAAATTCTCGATCATCATTAGTTTCATGATATACGTATATCATGACTTTGGGAATACGGATAATGCTGTACAGCAGGAGCGTAACTGGGAGTTATGGCGCCTATGGCAAAATTTTTAGGAAACACCTTGTATTATATAAAATATAATTTTTCTGCGTTTTGATAAGGAATAACAGCGTTTTTATTAACAATAACTTTGGCACTTGAGTATTAAATTAATACTTATTTATGGAAAAATAAATTTTTAACCTTTTTCGGAAACGTTTGGCGTCTTTTGCTATCGATGCCTATGGCGAAAACGTTAAAAGCTGACCAGATGGCCTGGTGGAAAAGATTATCCATTGTATACCATTTTTATAAATAATATACATATTATTTACAATACTGTATATTTCAGAATCAAGAAGATTAACGAAAATGTTACAGTGCTTACGATCAACTATTAAGCAATAAAAATAATGATAGATTTACACTAGGAGGATAAGAAGGGGATACATATCACATACAGTTAATACTAAACAATTTTTCAATGTTGATGTGACGTGATGGCCTTTGAAATTTTTCGTGATTGAAATGTTTGTGCGGTTATTCACTCATCCTATAATTAATCCGATTATTATAATTAACTCTATAATTTAATTCGAATAGATGGGCATGCAGCCAAATGTATACACACCGTAAGCAGAGTCAGCGTTAAAGCTGCTTAAATCTGACAGATTGTGTGCTTTTCAGTCCTATTTTACTCAAATCAATAAAACCAACGGTAATTCATTTAAGAATTTTTGGACATCCTTGGAATATATTTAACGGAGAAATTTTTACCTTACGAATCGAAGAAAATGGACGAGGAAAACAACAAAAACGACTTTAATTCGATTATGAAGACCCCAGTTTTGGACTTTCTTTTGCGTTTCCCGAAGACCGTTCACTGTTTAGGTCCATAAAATGAGAAGTAACTGAACACATTTCGCTCAAGTTTTCATGTTTTAAGAGTCATTAAACCGTGTCCGATTGGCTCATAAAATATTATCTCATACGTGAATCGAAGCTCTCCTCAAACATTTATCATTAAAGTTACAGGGATAATAAATTCCGCTGAGGACGAATTCCGCGCAGCAGTAGGGATAAATTGGCTCGAGGGAGATAAAAACTTTTTGTTGTTAAAGTTTGTCGTAAAAGATTGAGAAACGCTTCACATTAGTACAGTGTTCTATGGAAATTTTGCATGCAACTCTCCGTCCAAATCGAATACCATGAATTTTTACGCTTCGACTTGGTAATCGGGGCATTTCAATGGTAGATGTAACAGCACTTCGTGGAAAGGCATCCCAACACGCGGAAATCATTCTCAATGACAGACTTAGGTGATGTGATATTTAATGTTAGAAATTTTTTATGCACGCTTTAATAAATCGAGAGATATTTTTGACATTTGCAGGTAATCTTCAAGAATTTATTTTAAGTTCGTGGATAATTTGAGTGAATGCAGAGCTTTTCTAGTTTTTCGAGATGTAACTAACGCAAAACATAAAACGTTACGTAACGAATTCCCTTTGGTCACGATTTGATATAATAGTGAAAGCACCCATAGCAAGTTTACCACACTTTATTCAGCACATATTAGCATTCACACATAAACAGGAGCAGGCGACTGCGTAACTAAGGTAACATTTTACGCGGCCTTATAAAACATTAAATACGCCATGAATAATAATTATATAGCTTCGCCCGAAATCAGATCCGAGTCCAAAGATCGCTCACTTTTGAATCCGAACCGACAGCGGGCGAAACGTGACTTCGGCTTTAATGCCGTCGTTCCATTTCGGTCAAAGGGTGTGAATTCTAATTTGAAATATCGGAAAAATTTTCTCGGAAAGCCAGAAAGTCATAAAGCATTGCAAAGAGCTCATTCGCCGACAAAAATGTTTGTTTTTTGTTTATCCCAAACCACTCGCGGATACGGTCGATTTTTAATTTATTCGACGTTTGAGGACCGCTTCGTTTTTTTTTAATTTTCGAAAAATTCGCGTTTGGAAGTTGTCCTGAAATCTGCATTTTAATGCTGCACAGCGCATACGTCGAATTCGGATTTATTCCAGAATCCAATGTAATCGCGAGAAATTTATTATTCTTCAAACGGAGCCATTCCAGCGTTACTCTGATCCGACTCGGATTCGCAGTTTTAGCATTTTTCGTTTTTTTTTTCAGTTTCGAAAAATAGTCCCACGGGCGAACTTTGTGGAACCAAAAGACAAAGAGTATAGCAAATATCGAAAAAGATGTTTGCATGCAATTTTTTTAAAACCGTTCTTATCATTTCGCATTAATTGTCGGATTGTCTATTATAGGCAAATATGCTGGTAGCTTTTAATTTCAATTTCCATTCTTTCCTGTGATCAGAAAATAGCTTTCCGTAAAATAAATGCTGTTCGTATGAAAATTACAAATCCAAGTCCTTGTCTGCCGATAATCGATATGCAATTAGGTTACATAAAGTATAAATAATAATCTGAATGGTTTCTTTCGATAGATTTCTCTTCCTAAATCTTAGAATTTATGATAAAATACCAAATACTTTAATTTTCTTCTTCGATTTTATGATCTGTAGTTGATCGAAAAAACAAATACCGAATATTATTAAATCTTAATAAAATAGTTACTTCTCTTCGGCGATTCAACATGGAAAGTTGGTAACGTAGAAATCTTTTTGTATATTAGCTCAAAAACTTTTGGCTTGAAAAAGTAAATAAAGTAAAACTCCTATATATATAAAAAAGGATTAACAAACCCAATGCATTTCACCCACGATGTGGGCATCTTCAGGGGTGACCTGATCTTGACAGTGACAAGTGGTCAACCCAGTTTTACTTTATTTACTTAGAAATCTTTTGCCAAAAATTCGATGCTGTTCAAACGATACCTCTCTCCTCTTATCCAAACTTATAGGCGAATATGGTAATTTCAATTTTCATTCTTTCCTGTGATCAGAAAATAGTGACAACCAATTTAGTCGAAACCTTGATCGAAACAAAGATCGCTCAACTAAATAAAACAAGCTTAAAACATCAAGCTTGTGCAAAAGTCATGAATCCTGCTTGGCATTCATTAAAAACATTCTTTATCTTACTTCATCTCTTGAAATGATATGGCTCGCCGTGGCGTTTTTATAACCTTGGTTGTACATTGTTGCCACGTATTGGCTTTGACAAATGGAAGAGAAGCGGTTAATTTGATAAATAGTGCTTACTGCCACACACTGCCATCTATCGTACAAAAACAAAAGATCTGATTCATATGCAGGTTTCATGTTGGTATTAAGTGTTGACAAATATACATGTACATACATAGTTAACATGCAGGCCCGTGCCGCCTGAGGCAAGCCATAATTGAAGCCCTTAAATTTTTTTACTTACCCCTTTTAATTATACGTTTTCTGAGAATGTAGGAAATAATAAAAAAATATATTTATTCATATCGGATAATTAATTTTCCTTATAAAAAATAAATTCTGGTACATTTTTCTTTAACATGTAATTTAGAGTAAATTTACTTTTACCTTACTCCGAACAAAGACATTATTACTAACGAGCGTAATTGCCTGTCAAATATGACGGGATTATCATAAAAGTATTCCAAATATAAGTACATGATTTCGATATGAAAAATCAGTAAGATATGATATGATCTGCTTTGGTCTAAATGGTGTTTTTGAAAATTATCTTTGTTTTAATTATACTATTTAAGTAATTATTAGTAGAGAGGCCAAATGATTATCCAAATATTTGCTGAAAATAAGAGGAAAATCGAAATAATAAGATATAATGCATAAAGAAGTAGCGGAAATTTATTTTAATTATTTGAGCAAATTATAAGTTATTTAAAACGTATAGAATTTAACTTAGTAAATGAAGCGACATCAAACCGATATACAAACTTCTTTCGATTCCGAAAATTCTATATTTTTTTAGGTACATCTAGTGCTCACGGTGGCCGCCAAATACGCGAAAATTTGGTAGCGTTTGTTAATTTTAACTGAAGGGAAAAGTAGCAATATTTTTCTCTGAAGTACCAGGGTTCGAGTCCAGGTGCAATTTTCCTTCTTTTAGGTGATTTTCGTGTGAAGCAATCTTAGAACCTTCTCGAATTTTTATCTCAGAATCAGTGCCGGCAAATGAAAAAGAAAACGATTCGTTACGTTTCTCGTTACGCTAAAATCTACATTTTGTTTTCCGTTACGTTTAACGTTATAACGAAATAATTCTGTAAAAAATAATTAAGTGTAGTTACTCTTTTATTTTTGCTTAGAGGTTACGTTTTCACCTTAAATACGTGCTTCTCATTTAGAATACTAGTTTATAGGCACTTCTAAATATATGCTGCAGATCAGGAACGTTTTTAAGATTTCAAAGTATTCGGCACATTTTTCGTTTTTGACGATCGTGTATGAAAATTCGGATTTTCATATTCAGAATTTTATATTCAAGGTAATAAACTTAATAAATATTTAAGACTAAAATATTACTGTTGTAACGGTTATGCCCTATATTAGAATTTTTATAGGTAACACAGAAAGTACACTGAGAACCCAGGGACCCGTAATCTAAAATCTATAAAAAAATTCTCCTACCCCTTTGTGGCTCCTCTGTCACGCTATAAAAATGCGAATAACTCGATACAAGATCGAGACATATTTTAGAAATTTGGCAGGAATGCTTGATCCTCATTTTAAGGTGATTACGAAAATTAATCTTGAAAAATGTCCTGGGTTCGACTCCAAGGAAGACATTTCCATTTTCCATAAGATAACACGTAAAAACAGACTTTACGACTTTCAGACTTTTATTCTTTTTGAGATCTAAATCAGAAAGAATTAACCTACAATCTTCGGATCTGAACCATTTTAAAGAAATAATTATTAAGTTTCTTATTCTGTTCATCTTTTTTCCCCTACAGTTCGAAATAAATAAATACCATGAAAATCGGTCAATCGGTTCAAAAGTTAATAGGGGGACAGAAAGACTGAACGACGAAACAATAAGCCTATTTTCCATTCTGGAAAGTACGGTAAAATGCACGATTCAATGCTTTTTCAGAGCATTATTTTGATGCTAGCTTTGAAAACTATAATGACAAAAATTGTCCTTATTTACAGAAAGAACAAAAAATATGAAAAATTTTGAAATAAAAAACAGCAGCTGGAGGAATGGAAAGAAAGATAGAGGAAATGGATAGGGGAAGAGAAAGGGGGGAATGGAGTGCATGGGGAGGGAAGCAGACAAGTGTGATGTAAACTGTGGGAGGAGTAAGACTGCAGAAGGAAGAAGTGTGGGTTAGAGAGATATGGAAAACGAGCAGAAGCGTAAAAGTTTAGATATTGTATGAGGTATCATAAAACAAAATAAAATTAAAAAGTTTATTAAAATTTATGGACACGTTTGCAATAATGGGTAAGAAAATAAAATAGCATTCCATTAGGCGCTGCTGAGTTAATCCTAATTCATTATAAAATCAGATACTCCCTGTGAAGATGGTGGACATTGATGTCTTCAGAATCGAACCCAGTACCAAATGGTATATAAAACGGCATTTTTTAAATATAATGACGAAGAAAGCCACCATACTAAATTACTTGACTTTAATTAATACTATTTATAAACAAAATATGTATAAACTTGAAATATGTATGAAAATGGGACTTACTTCTTCAACACTGAATGAACTTCGTTTCTCTTACGGCTGGCGAAAAGTCTCCTTGTGACCGTCTTCGGTAATTTGAAATAAACAAATTGTATTAAGCTCTGATTAGTCTTCATTTCCAGGGAACAATAACTATCCACTGTTACTATAAACGTCTCATAATAATAATATATATGAAGCAGTACTGACCTCTAACGAACGATGACAGCACGTTCGAATTGTAGATTCACTTCGACCTTTCTCAAATACCTTGTTAATTTAGACTGGCAAACAGTGGATAGAATTCGACATTGGAGGGTATGATGGGATTGGAACTATCAGAGGATCGACCTTTAAAAAATGAAAAACCCACTCCGGCGTAATATCTAAAAGAATTTTTTCGAAGTACGAGGCACTGTGTCGGAGGATAGGGAATGGTAGAGGTCCTTAACTACAAGCTTCCTTCCTCATCCTCCACGCTCCTTATCTTCCTGGAGAAAGATTAACTCCAGGGAACCATTCCTTTCACAAATTGAAGGAAAACCCAAAGGACAATCGGTAGTGATCAGGATAGCATTTTTTTAACGACAAGGCGGCAAAACTGGCCCAGAGGGGGACACGCAAGATCGGGGAACGGGATTTTAGGCCACTTTACCTTGCTCAAGGCAAGCCGCCTGGGACTAATGCCACTGGAACATAACCCTTTACCGTCTGTTAACGAAATAACGAAATTTATTTTTTCGTTTTCCTTATGTAATGTTCGCAAAAATGATATGGAAATCGCTTACCGAAGATTTCCTTCAGCACTTCCGAATACAATCACGTCTCAAATAAAACTGAGTTAAGCATAGCAAAACTATCCCGCCAAAAATAACCGCCAAATCATAATGCGTCACTTTCTGTTGTTTTGAAGGAAAATTAATCAATAACGAAGTCATAGGAATCCATACATCGGTCAGATTTTCTCAAGTTGCGTCAATTTTCGTATTGATTACTACATAAATAATTACGCATAGTTCTCTTGAATCTTTTTGAGGGGCTAGGGAACACGTGAAATAAATAATACTTGTGGTTTATACCACGGGCTAATGAGCCTGAAGGAGAACGTGAAGCAAGACTTGAAAGAGAAAGGTTGTCAAATAATGTGATCTTTAAAGAAATATTGTAAAATTAGCGCGTAATTTCTAAAAGTTAACAATTTGGAGTCGAAGGCCTCCATCCCTCGGCAGGAGCTAGGAGTTGACGACCCGTGGGACCGGAAATCTGCTTGTATTGTACAATAGTAAGAAGAAATTCGTCAATTTAGTTTAACTGTTTATCTTGCAGTACTCCTCCATTTAATTTGGGCTAGCTGTCTAAACTGTTCTTTCCGAGTAAAATTTTTTGCAGCCGTGATATGCGTAGGTACTGTGGTACTCGATTTCTTTCCATATCGTTTTTGCGGCCATCAATTTAAATATAATACAGAGAAAAAAAGCAAAATTTGCAGTCAATCAGGTATTAAAAAAGAACCGATTTTTTTTACCGAGGCCTCAATTTCAATTCCTTAATAGCGTTCACATTTTGCCTTTCATATTCAATATTTGATGAGTAATAACTAATTAAAGGATTAAAGTAGTGAGCTACATTTACAGATATTTCAAAGCTTTAACAATTGTTTAGTTATATTTCTCGAAATAGTCTATATTTGTTGGTAAATTGCTGCTAAATGGAAATATGAAATTAAATTTCAAAATTATAGCTCACCAATTTAATTCTTTATCAAGATATGGTAAATACTCTTGTAAACATTAAGGGACTGGCATATAGCTGCATACTGGTAGGTACCAAGCCCTCTTAAGTAGTTTGAATTTGGTGAAAAACAGTAAATCAAGGGAGGTTTGGTTTGCTAATTTAAAAATGTAAGCCCATTATAACTTTTACGAGACGATAAAATTTTAAAGGAAACGAAAAATACTTCTGCGAACTGCTTACTGTATTAATTTAAAAGGAGATAATGGTAAAATAGATTTAAACTTGAAACATCAAAGGAAATCCAAGGTCTAAGCTGAAATGTTTGCTGTGAATATTTGCGATGCCAATTTTGAGAGATTGTAAATTTTCTTTCAATGTGGGTTTCAAAGTAGGCATCTCTCTCTCTCTCTCTCTCTCTCTCTCTCTCTCTCTCTCTCTCTCTCTCTCCGTTGGCTTGGTAAGTAGTTTTACCACAAATATACAAAGCAAGTAACTTCTAGTTTTGCAAAATGTCAGCCAATATAGACTGCGGTCGAGCTATGGAAGGCGAATGGTAGTAAAAAAGCAACGTGAGAGGTTAGCTTGCCGAAGTTAAATGTATTTTATATAATTGCGAAATAACTTGAAGAAAATAAAATAACTTCCACAGCAGCCGCTTTTACGACAACATAAGGGCGAAAATGCTACAGAGCCGTGTGCCTACTAATTTTTGCAGATCTTAGAGAAATTTTTATGGAAGTCTGGCGGATGGTATTGAAAAGACATATCGGCTCATTTAGACAAAAAAAACTCCTCGTCCACATGTCCCGTAGCCGCTACGGCTAAAGCTTAGCGGCTTCGATCAAGGGGTTAAAGGATCCCCCAAGATGGCACCCACTGACCCTAAACGGGAGTAGGTAAGGTAGTAAGACTCGCACCATTCCATGCAGTAAACATTAGACTTAAATTTGTGATGAGTCTTCTCTCTCGCTCTCCTACCCTTGAAATGGACTGACGAGCGCAACTAACCGGTAGACAACGCGTCAGCCCTTTGATTTGACTGCCTATTTCAGCCTAAAGGATGAAATTGTTTGAAAAGGTGCTATTAAGCTTTTAAAGAGCCAAATGAAGCTCAAGAAGAGGCGTGTTGCGAACTGGCAATGTGATGAACTTTAAACTATAAAAATAAGTTAAATCTTCTCGAAGGAAGTCCGTTACAATAATGTTACAGCGCACCCAAATAAGGAACAAAAGAACGCTCATGTAAAGATTATCATTGTGGTCAAACTTTGGCGCCCCTTTCTAGAGGCGCCTGAGGCACGGCACGGCCCTGCATACATACATACATTCTACCTTTCGATATGTTTTTAAGGCACACAAACCTAATCTGTGCTATCCAAAGCCTTTCTCTCCAAGTTCTCAAACCCAATTCCTTCTTTTAAAGCGTCTATTATACTTTCCTCTTCCTGTCTCTTTGCCTTTTTCGTAACATTCTGGCTTCTATGAATTCTTTCAATGGACTGTTTTCTTTCAAATGTTGACCCAACCATTTCTTCTGTCCCTCCCTTATTACTTTGCTTGATGGACATGGTTCCGTACACGACGTGAATCAAATTATTATTTAACTGTGCCATGTTGCTTGGGATATTAGTTGAGGTGGTCTTCCGTTGCCTTCCTCCACAGTGTTTTTAATGTGACACCATCACTTATTTAGACCGACCCACTGGGTACATGCGCCCTGTAGCAGCCGCCTCTCTGAGGTACAGAAGCTGCGTGGACTATTCTTAGTTTGGTCCCTATGTATTGACCGTACTGGTTTGGTTGGATGGCGGTGCCAAGAGCAAATGCTCCAGCCAGTATAGCTCTCAAGGTCTACGGATCACTCAACTCCCTTAAAGGTAGTAGTCCAAAGAAGGGGTTGACAGATGTATTATAAAAAAATCTATAATGACAAATTTAATAAGTTTTATAAAAAAATCGTTTGTTTAATTATTTCAAGCGGTTTATTCATTTATTTGACGTGGCGACGGGAAATCTGTCGAATCAAAGAAAGCGTTTGCTTTCCATTGGTTCCGTTGTTTGTATATTGAGGTCAGAATCAGTATATTATTGAGGTTTGAATTGAGTTTTAATTTTCTCTTTTAGGGGGTAAAACTCATTTGCTGGTTAAACACACATTGATAATATTCATCGTGAAATGTAGTTATAACATTGAAAATATGGTGTATATCATATTTGGACTATTGCCAGACGATTAATAATTTTTCTTCGCCTTTAATTTCAAAATTATATTGTTCTTTAAAACCCAGCTTACTATATTTTTGTCAGCTAAATATTTTTTTTATTAATAGTGAAGAAGATAAAAATAATTTTGCAAATGTAGCACTCGCTGATTTTTATACATAAAACTACACTCTGTTTCGACATAGTGCGTAATCATCAGCCACACAAGCAGATTGCAGTTCTATATTTCAGTAAATTCGCGTATGCTAAAATGTCGGATTTATTGTGTTCTCCTTTGCCGCTCGCATTATGAATTTCCACAAAGCTACGGCTCATTCGGCGAAGTCTGTTTATTTATAATTGGCTCAGCGTAGAAAAGCTATCCCTACATTCGCTTAAAAAAAATAAATCCCCTACATATATGTACGTCACGATATGAATTTTTTCGTCCGAACAGTCGATAGCAGGCATCCAGAACGTGTGTCAGAAAGCGGCAAAGCATATAGACGATCGTGAAAGCTTGCGATGGAGTGGAAGGGAAAGAGGGTGGAATTGTTGATGGAGGTGAAGGTAGGTTGATAGGCAGTCTCTCGCTAAGCTCAGCTGGCGGGGAGATAGTGTCGGGGGCTTGAGTGCTTCGAAGATCGCATTTAAGTATCTCTAGCAGAGAGCTGAGCCTGCCATCCCGGGGACGCACACCATCCATATCCCTTCAACCCACTCAAGTTATCATGTCCGTGGGTGACGGGGAAAGAGACGTCTGCGCGACATAAATCGTTCATTTCGGACCGCTGAAGACGATGTCTTTATTTTTCTCCTATTTTTTATGTTTTATGACGAGAATCGCTAGGTATCACCTGGTCCTGATGTCTTTAGCGCCAAGAATTGAGGGTTCGGAATGAGCCGCGACTTGTCCATGACGTCCATGAAAATGAACAACGAAAACGTTATTTTTAATCAATTAATTTTTACTATGGTTTCTGAAAAGCAAAGACTTTGTTGTTTAATTTCGTAGAATCATGAAGGGTCTTTGTAAAACAATAATTGTTTAAAATCAGAAGGTAGTATATTATTTTTGAAGTTCGGCAACAATTATCGTGTCGGCGTCGGAAGAACAATTCAGCGTCATTTAAGCAAGATGACACTTAATAACTGAATTAAGTTAATGCCGTGAACATAAAACCTTAATATAAAACGTTTGGAATAGAAACGAGACTTACATAAATAGTAATAGATACCTTCGGTAAGAATACAAACTTTTTTTAAATAAAAATAACTTCAGCGCTCAACAGCAGGTCGGCACATAAATACCAACCATATTCATATTTATGACATGCGATTTTATTATTTCATAAAAATTTCATTTAATAAGTGATTGAGCCATAAAAAGCTTGAGCAAGCCTATAAATAAAACGGTTGGAATAGAAATATCAATTATATCAACAGTATTTGAGGCCTTCAGAAAAAATGATATAATATTCTAGAAAATGCTTAAGAATTAAAAAAAATAATTTTTAACACTGCACACCAGGAAGGTAAACAAATAGTAAACAGACCAATATTTAAGTTAGAAACGACTTTAAGATGCTCTCAAGTGGTAGAAGAAAAAGTTCGATATGCATCGAGGAACGCGAATCCGGCTGATTCTTCCGCTGTCGTCGGCCATTTTGCGAACGCTCCCGTGTGAGGACAATAGCAATCGATTGTTCGCGAAACTCAAGAAAGCGGAAAATTCCCCCGCGAGACATCTCCAGTCCGAATCTCACGACCCGCCGCTTCGAATCGGGATTTAAAAAAAAAATCTTCTTTGCTCCGGCATATAAAAAAAATTGGAATGCGTTCGATCTGCGGTGCTACCTCCGCTGTTCTTTTGAGCGTGCGTTTTTTCGCGTCCGGAACGCGAATGACGTTCTCGCTGCATTATTCTTCACTTCACGTATCATCTCCTTATCCCTGTCGTTGCTGCAACGAAAGAAAGAGAGAAAGGGAACAGGTGGTTCGTATCGCGAGAGTCGGAACATATGGGGTGTTGGGGGGGAGGGGGGGGGGGAGAACGCGATCCATCCCGTTGCCGCCTTAACCGTGGCAATTAAAACGAGTGCACGTCCTTTATCGCGTGATCTACATGCTGGAGGATGCCGTACACGCGGTGGGTGTTTCATTAGGCGGAGGAAGTTCGGTGTTGACACGTTTAAGGGAGATACGATTTCGCGGTTTTTTAAAATGGCCTTCGATAGACGGCGGGATCGTCAATTGGTGTCACGCCCATATTTTACACCTTTGTTGAGCCTTTAAATATTCGGAAGGCAATCAGTCGCTGCTACAGGATCCACGGGGTCATAATTAAGGAGTTATATCGAATTACCTTCGAGCGATATTTTGTATTCCGAATTTTTAAATTTTGACTAAAATTTTGAATCTAAAAAGTGAAGATAGATGAATTTATAATGAAAAAATTCACAAATTTAAATTTGTTCGCCTTATACTCCGCTGAGATTATATTTAGTCTTCAATTAAAAGGATTTTGTGGCCATTCGTGCGTTGTTTATTTACCACAAAGATATTTACCTATGTTATGTACTATCCTGCAAATTGTGAAAATTTATAGTCGTGATATTGGTCTGGAAACGCCTCCTGAGTTATAGTTTTGATGGTATTGGTAACCCTTTTAAAATTTTATCCATAAGTTAACGCTCCTTTAATCGGAACTTTGGCTGCCTTAAACGTGATATTACTCCACTTACAATTTCTTATTCCGATTTATCACGAAATTTCATGAACAGCTTATTTTAGCTTAAATAAGCAGGTCCGACATTTTAAAAAATTTATATGCAAATAATATCGCATGAATATTAAATTTTCTATTACGATTAAGGGCTATAAAATAAAAAAATATTCTTTAAGATAAACTTTCTAAGTGATTCCATGAATAATAATTTAAAATCCCTGTAAGGCGGGCGAATTCTTATTCTTATAAAAATTTTACCTGTTCCTCTGTATCATGAGACTCGAAAATTCTTTAATATTTCACGGAATCGCATTATACGGCCGCTCGTTCGGCATACTAAATTATTCACTTCGAATTAAGGTTGAGTTTTCAGTGAGGTGAATGAAAGTTTCGAGTAGAATGGGGCTTGGCTTATGTTCCTCAGGTTGAACTAAAATATAAATTTTGTAGTAATTCGCATTGTTCAGCTGCATACGCATGTGAAAGCAACCCAAAGTGTCTGAATTATTTCAACTGTTAAAGCTTCAGCAGCTCATGCAAATAACGCTTTAGCTTTTAATGGTCCTCAGTAAAGACAACCATTCATCTAGATGTTTTTGTTTCACATAATTTCACGTCATTCCTATATAATATTGTATGCAGTACTCATATGCGTCGCACATGTAACCTTGCATGAATTCCTCAAGCGGCGGGCAGAGATGCCCTTCGATTTCCGTCGTATGGATACGTTTCTGCCATCTACCGGAAAGCAAAATACTACGAGTTAAAGGGGAAGAGCGAGGAGAGTTGCGAGGGTTGCATATCCCAAGGATAAAAGAGCCTATTGACCGCTTTCGCGTTAATGTCAAAAATCTTCCTCCTAGAACGAGCTCTATGTTGCGAGTTGCCCTTGAGAATCTCATCACGGTTTTTTGGAGAGCTATTATTAGAGGTGGCTGTAATTAGGTGAAATCCCTTTCATGTTTCCGGAAGATTTGAGTGAGGACGTTAGTCTGTAGTAAATGCTGATATTGAGCTTTTATTAGACATAACAATTAAATAAATTTCGAGCGTTAATGAACAACTCTTTTAAATGTTGTCATGTTTTAGAGACATTAGATTAATACTTATAAAAATATTTTTTTATTAAAATTACAAATACAATTTAAAAGCACTGCAATTCATAAGAAAATTGAAATTGTTTGATATTTTAACAGTATGAAATGTGCAAATTTTTTCTTTGCATATACTATAATATAAATCTTAACATATAATTATAATTAAGAAAAATCCCACTAGATTCTAATGATGGCCTGAAAGCATTTCCTATTTCAATCATTAACTTTTCAATCATGCAGATTATCAGATGTATAAATAATTAAACCGAAAATTTTCTGATTGATATTATATATAAATAGGGCGATTAAATTAAGATTTTAAAAGCATTCTGCTCCAATTAAAATTAGACAAATTAATTAATTAAATTTAAATAACTCTCTCTTTCGCCTTTTAATCTTTCTGATAACCTAAATAAAATAGTTTATCATGCTGGAATAAGAAAACATAAGAAGAAATTTGGAGTCTAAGGAAAATAGAAAATAATTTGTAAAATCACATCTTCAGCTATATGCACTGATTTATTATATGCTGAGGTATATTCTGTGATTTTTCTGGGATATAGATAATTAGCATATTAAAGAAGAGCAATGCTGTAAAATAATGTACTAAATATTTCATTACTGTCAATTCATTGAAGTGTTTCTTGCAATTTGTTTAAAATTATGCTGTCAAATAATTTGCTTTCTTTATTGTAATTTTCTTAGTTTTACTTTTTGATGCAAAAGAGAAGTAAACACCAGTTTTTTTGGGCAGAAAAGACTTTGTAGAATATCAGTGAAAGTGTACTTTTGGATTGAAATTTTTTATTTGCTTTCCTGAATATTAGCAGTGATTTTGAGAGAAAAGATAGTTGCAAAAAATGAAAATCTGTATAGTTGCTCATGCCTATAACATAGTTCTAACACTCAGAGGCAATGTATATATTAATTTGCGATGTTTGGATTTTGAAAGCTGTTGAAGGAAATAGATTAAGTAAAATTTTACAACCTTATTATGTATAATATTTTAATGTGTCAGAAGAAAAAAATAATCTGGCTTGGATTCCAGTATTTTTTTTCTATATTTCATTAACACAGGAATGAGTGCCATGTATTTTCACTTTGCATTTTAAAAATAATGTCAAGGCACATCCTTAGCCCTTAAGCATCCATGCTGGATAAAGAAAATAATTTATTTTGATCACTGATTGGAATTTAATCTGATCTGAATCAGCCAAAAAAAATATTTTTGAGTAAAAGAACACCATTTCTTTAAATCACCAACTGAGAAAATTTTTTTGCCCTGAAAATAATCATCATGCAATTTTCCAAATATTGAATATTGTTGTATATCTTATGTATGAATGCCAGGAATTGTCCCAATGAAGATTATTTTGTGTTCAGTTCTTCATTCATTTATGCTAAGGTGGAAAAGCTTCTATTTAAAGGAATTATACCTTACCTATATTGTTCATTGGGATAGAACCAGTATGATATTTTAGGCCTGATAAAAATTTTTTAAAAGAATTCTCACTGAAAATAAATGCTATTATATGGTGAAAAATCGGGGTGGTTGCATGATGTGAGTTTCATAGATGGTCATCTAAGGTATCCCTTTTCTAGGTGTGGCATTGTAGTAGTGCTGCTGCTGATATTCTCCCTTGTGTTGTGAACTGGGGAAGCATTTTGTCTTTTTGCTTTAGACAGCAGATTTCCACGGAACAGCTCTGGATAAAATATGATATTTTTGTTTTTGGACAAGAAATATAGTGCTGAAAATAGACTTGGGGTTTCATTTTTAATGCAATAATGAGTTTTAAATTGTCTTTATTTTCTCTTGCTTATGTACAGTGTTTTTAAAGTATTAATTTCTGTTTTCTAATGGTTATTTTTTGAAGCATTTGTTCTAAATTCCACAAGATCAACCACTGAGAATAACTAGTTAAAATAAAATATCAACTCTAAGAAGAATCTTCTTAAAAATCCAAACTTTGATTTTTTTAAATAGTAAAATCAATTGTTAAGGATTTATGATAAATTGAGGAGACTATGGTATAGTTTATGCTGAACAGTTTTCCTCCTTCACTGTAATTTTTGACATCTAAATATAGAGAGCAGAATAGATATTTGGAAATAAGTTTAAATAGATAAAAAGTTTGGAAAGTGAGAAGAAAAAATTGTACCAAAGGTATATTGGAGATTAAATAATTTTTGAATACCAATGCTTGACAATTCTCATCTATTACTTTTATTCATTCATAATTTTTCCTAAAATGTATATTACTCTATACGAAATATTTTTCATTCAGTGATATGTTTACTTTTGAAACTGTTGTTTATATCAAACTCGATGTGACTATTCCAGTTAGGTCTGCACTAAGGACTTTTACTCAGTCTATTCACCACTTTACCTTTATCTGAGATCTTTGAAAATTTGCGACACACATCAAAGATTAGTGAAGTATCTACAGCACTGACCATTTAATAATCTTTCAATATAAATAAGAAAAGATTTTTTATTCAATTATTTTTAATAAAATTCATCACACATGGAAAACAAAATATTGTCATGAATGCCCAGGAGATGGCAGGAGTGATGGGTTAAAAAGGCAGAAGTGTGTGTGAGGGCAGTAGTGTGGCAGGGTACTGAATGTACTTACGGTGAGGAAAAGCTGTGTCCGTTGAGTAACTTTGTTGGAAGAGTGGGGATGAAATCTATTCCTTGTGTCCTGCAAATGCATGACAACCATGGCAGTATGCATATTTTTTTAGTTTTGACTATAAAAAAATCAACAGGTCAAGTCTTAAGTCTTGTGTGAGTTCGTTTTTGGTTGATTTAATGACAGAACCATGTAATTTCTTCATTAGTGATATCACTGGTTAGGCCACCTTTTTCAGATTATTACATATCCAGAGTTTGCTTTTACATTTACATTTATCTTTATGTTTTAGGTCTAGATGAGTGGTAAAATGGAAAATTAATTTTTCATCAATTGTACATTTCATTGGCTCATAAATGATGCAAAAAATGTTAAAATCAATAAGTCATAATAAAATATGCATTTGCACCATCTCTTATAAATAAGAGTTTCTACAGAAGGAAAAATGTATTACATCACATGCATATAATTCACATTGTTAATCATCCTTAAAATCTTCTTAAGCTTTTTCACATCAATTTTAAGTTGGGATCACATATCACATATCTGAAAAAAATCAATAACATTCTTTCTATCTCAAATGTTTTTCCTATTAATATTTTCAACAATTTAAAAAAAATCTGCTTGTGCGTTATCTGTCTGTCTGTCTGACACACTAACTCCTAAATGAAAGCAGCTAGAGACTTAATTTTTTCACCAATCGATTTAGTATTCTGTCTCTTTGTGCATATTTTCTTGTGGAGGTTATAGTTATAATATTATCTCAGATTAATCATACTAGTACACATAAATTTTAACATCCTGTATTACCAGATTTCTTTTTTAAAAAATGCCATTTACTGACTACTTCAGAAGCTCTTTCCTTACTTGTTGTTAAATATTTAAGTTGATACACTTCCAGTTTTTCTTATTTATGAGGAGGGATTAATAAGTATACATAATTTTACTCCTGCGATTTTAAAAAATTTGATGCTAGCTGAAATAACAAATTGTGAAAAGTGTTTTATATGTGTGTTCTGTTCTTTTTGGACACCTAAAAATCTTCTTGAGGGGTTATGTTTTCCTGTTACTGCAGCAGTCACAGATTGGTTTGCATCACAGGAAAAAAATCAGATAAGAATGTTCCAGTTGCTAACATTCCCTATTTAAAAAAAATTCTGATTCTAGTAGTGTCTATACTTACAATCTTATTTTATTGACACAGTTTTTGGCTCCATAAAACTAATGTAGTGGAGATTTATCAAATGTGCCAGAAAATGTTGATGGTAAACAAAAGAAAAATAGGTTTGATCATAGTTTGGTGATATTTTTTATTGTAGTCTCTCCTTTGATCCAAATGCTGTTGAGTTAACCTAAATCTTCATCTTCTAGTTCAATTTGACATTCTTGAGGTGTCTTCTCAATATTATCATCCATTTTAACGTCACTTCACTCGTTTACTGATAACTAATATTATCTGCTATAGTCAACTTTCTATGACTCAAATTATAGGAACTTCAAACCAAAATTAACAGTACGAAGAAATATTGTTAATAATAACTTTGGCTAATTCCATATAAATGAATGAGATACGTGATTATTCACTGAAACCAATTGCGTTTCTCATTCATTTATTTGGAATTAGCCAAAGTTTTTATTAAAAATATGTTTTTGTATTGTTAATTTTGGTTTTGTTATGGAATTCCATGAAGTCTCAGCCTCATCCATTAACTTTATCATAGGGGCTTGTTTATGCCAACAATACTTCTCTTATTGCTCACAACCTAGGCTGGCATTAATTATTTAATCAATCAAAATATTTAATTCCAAAATTGGTCTGCTTTATTTTAATTCATACATTTTATTTGCTAAATGAAAATAAGTTTTTTAACGTAAAATGTTTCTTATGTAATAGATAATAGCCTCGCCACTGCGTTGCCACACTCTATTGTAACATGATGATTTAGCTCATTATTATAATAAAATTAGATATATAGTGTCCAATTTATTCCTTCATTGTATGGTCTGATTTATAAATATCTGAATGTAGTTGCTTTCTTTTAACAAGAAAGGCCACATTTACTTCCTAGCAAATGTTTTACCTTAGCCAATTCAGCATTCCAAAAATGTTATATAAATATATTGCTATAATTTATTCTTTTAGAAATTATGAAACATGAACCATGACTAGAGACTGCTGCTTTATAGCCAAAACGAAAATTTGGTTTTACATATTTATCTTTGGGATAAACCATCCAAACAGTTTTACGTTCACACTAATTGCATTATTAATGGAAATTATCACTATTAAAAATGCTGTAGTAGTGGCAGCATATAAATTGCTTTTATATTCCGGTGGTATCAGAGTAGAACAGAAAGATTTATAAAAATGCCCAAATGGAAACATTCAGAGTGGAATGAAGCATTATTATTTGAATTGTATAACAAAGTGAGGCTTCCAAAAGATGTATCACTGATGGAATTCATAGGAGAAGATTTTTTATCTTTTTTACCTTGACACAATTCTTAATGGTCTCTCAAAATCCCAATACATTGACTGAATGCAGGGTATTTACTAAAAGAGCCAATCTTTCTCGTGGTGTTTATTCTCTAAAGTAATATGTGCACAGGGTTGAAGATAAGATGCCTAAAAACCAAAAGTATGGATTTTTAAAAATTCATCTGAATATATTTTCATTGAGGTATCCTAAATCATCCATTGCCTTCATTCCATGAGCAGTAAAGTTTTCTACTACACAGCAGCCATTGTCTCTCATGCTTCACCTTTCTATTGGAGGAATCACATCATTGTTGGCACCAATGTTTGCCTATGCAGCGATATGGGATGGCATTTTTGTTAATTGCCATTGATAGCAGTTTTCTATGGAATCAGTTCTCTACACAATATTTTAGATTTATGTTCCTAGCTCAATGTGGGATGTTTTGGTAGACGACACCTTTAAGAATCCCCATTAAAATGAATAGAAAGATTTAAGTTAGATAAATATGGCAGCCAGAACCATGGTCAGGATGTTGATTTAATAGTATACAGCACTGAATTACTAATAAAGCAAATCCAGCCTGGCATTTTCAGTGTGGAGCAATGCTCCATATTAGTGTAATGTTTCTAAACTCTCAATGCACTTACACACAGTTATGAGATACAGTGCTACAGATATGTAACTTAAATAAAGGGCCATGACAATGATTGCTCTTTTTTTTAAAAGATCCTCTTCTTCAGGGAGGCATAAACAAACACATTCAACTTTAATAGAGTATAATGCCTGTGTCCTGGGTGCATGTTGTATTTAGGTGCGCAAGATTAACTCACCTGTTAAGAAATTATTCAACTATTTCATCTTTCTCAGTCAAGACATAATTCAAGGCATGAAATTCAATTTTTACTTGAGTAAATCATGAAAGGTTTTCATATATTAATTTCTCTTTGATAATAAGTTTAATATTGATTTGAATAACAGGAGTTAGGGTTTGTTAAATGGTGCAGTAGAAAGGGAATGGCAATCAAGCCACAATATTCACAGGCACAGAAGCAAAAGGATGTGTCAACAGACAGGCTGTAAATGTACATATTTTCATAAACATTGAAACATATTGTTGTTGGACTGAATTTATGTGTGTATTATAATAATACATGTATGCTATATATATATATATATATATATATATATATATATATATATATATATACACACACATACATACATACATATACATACATACATACACACACACACACACACCATATTTACTAGCATAATTGCCCCATATGAACTATGAGGAGAAAATAAAAGATTATTTGCCCTACACTTATTTTAGTGTAAAAAAATCATGCTAAAAAGTGGGAAAATTACTGGGGTTAATATGGCATGTACTTAGGCTCACAATTTCAATTATTATTTATAAAGTTATGAGAGCTTGTAGGCAATGTTATCAGTCTTGCCCTGGGAACCAAACTTGTAGCCTTTGCATATTGTATGATCAATTATTGGTTTCTTATGAAAATTCATTAATTCAAATTTTATAGCAATTGATTTTAGGGTAAGCTTCCATCTTGGCTCTGTTTACATTGTCAAGTATATGTGGGTGATGGACTCTGTCATTCTGTATGTGTATTATGTGATATATGCTATTAAAAGCATGTTATATGGAATAGGCTAAAATATCTCTCCTGATGTATGTTAGAACAATTTACAAGAATTCAGGCATTTGATTATATGAGTTGTTATGCCACGACAATCAAATTACATTGAACAATGCAGCAAAAGCCTTCGTAACAAATTTTGACATTCAACAATATCTCAATGGTGATAGGTTATGTTATGTGGCAAATATGCTCCACAAAAATGTGAGGTAACCTCAAAATTTTTTCTAGTAAGACGATTAAACAGAAAACTATGAAAAATGGACCAAGTCATTCATGGGTGCCCACAGAAATTTTATCAGGGTGTGGCGAAACATGTATTATATAACATGCAACTAACGAACCAATGGACATGAGCTTTTATATGTATAATGTGCAATTTTTTGTGTAATGTAGGGGATTGCAGGCACCCAAGAAGTCATTGCAATAAGTAAAAAATTCAAGGTGATCAAAGATGTGGAGGAGGCTTAAGAAACATTGAAGATATGGGAAGAATACTCAATGGATGAGAATTAATGAAAGTTTGAAATAAAAAAATTATAGAGAAGTGACTCATTGGCTTACTGAAAGAGAGGAAACGAGAAGGAATACACATTGAATTAAAACTGGATGGACAAATCAAGGAAATTATTTCAACAAACCAATCAACACTGAAGAGTGATATTTTAAAAATTATTCACAATTAAGATGCAAGAGAAATCATATTCTGTAAAGGGATGGAAGAAATCTGAAGAATTGATAAAAATAAGTTTGTGTAATTGGAGTGTATAATGGCAAATATTAAGACATATGCTATTTTATAATGGTGAAGAGATCATGAAGAAAACCAACAATAAATGGAAACTTGAAGTATGATGGTGAATTAGAATGCATTGAAGGCTGAGAACATATAACTAAAAAAGAGGGGAGAAGAAGAGGAGTACATTACAATTTTTTTAGATGTATGGCTTGTAAAACTGGAAGTCTAAATAAAGAATATGTGAAAAAGAATACAGCATGAGATGGAAGTTCATAGATATACAAGGAACAATATAGAATATGAAATATGATCAGATGGGAATGACAAAGACAGAAAATTTTCATGATGTATTAAGAGGGTGGATTATAAAAGGATGCACATATTTAAGACAGATTTTTGGCAGATATATAAGAGAATGAGTCTTTACCTCACAGAGAATTATGTTAAACATTGAGAATAGTAAATTACGAGAAATAATCAGGATATCAAAGATTTTTCAGAGTTGGCCAAAAGGTTAATCCCTTGATGGAGAAGGTGAGAAGGAAGGATGAGAAAATTATTTAGTTTTAAAATTCTAAACAATGTAAGGTGAATGAGTTACTAGTTCATTAATGTCTCTAAATGAATGCTCAAGTTATAGCTCTAATGTGGAATTGAGAGATTCAATTTTTGTTTCTATAAAATCAAGAGTGGCACTTAACCTAACCTTGAGTAAAATGTTTATCAATTATGGTCGCCTGCTGATTGTGTGATAATCTGTACAATGATCAAACTAAATTAAATTATAAATTCAAAAGAATCTTAATATCAACCACTTCAAGTATATGAAAATGTTGATAAAATAAAAACCAATCAATAAATATATAACAATAATTTATTTAACACAAACAGGTTTTCCCTAAATACATGTGTTATAACGGATTTATGACAAGCACATACTTCCATGCCGTCGGCAGGATTCAAACCTATGACCCTTGTATTGAGAGCTAGACTAGACATGCTAACCACCCCTCTACCAAGGCAGGCAATATATTGTTCATCTATGCCTCCAGGTTTATATTTCAAAAAAGGTTTTACGATTTTTATATTCAAGATAAAACTGAGATTCTAGCATTTGACTGTTTTATATTATCCATCTGTTTTTATAACTCATAAATATCACTTAAAAATTTTTAAATTGAGCTGATAAACAATGATAAAGGGGAACACTTTTGCCTATGCCTGTATTTGAACCCAAATCAACAAAAGCAGTAACATTACCAATCCATTTTCATAGTTCATGTAATAAGAGTTATATTAAGAAATAATAAGTTTCATTAATTATGCATATAAAACATTATAGAAAGCAAAATTATATTTATCAGTCATTATTCTTGAACAATTATGAAAATAACTTTAAAATACTTCCTTTAAGTTATCATAATATTCTCTGAAATGAATATTTTAAATATTTTTATTGTTAATGAAGCTAGTTTTTGTTAGTAAGACAAAATCTTGAAAAATATTTCAAGTTATTTAGACCATGGATTATTGTATATATGATGTAAGTGTAATTTTCACATGTTATATTGAAAGATTTACTAAATTACAGTTCAGTGACTTTAAAATCTTAAATAATCTATCAATAATTAATTTGGTTTTATAGCAGTAAAAAACCTTTTTTGTGCTGACGATCTTCTACATAATTACACATGATAACTAAAATATCTCTACAAATAACTAAGCAATTTATATGGGATGAAATTCTTCATCAGTGAGCAATATTTACAAGACATCACAATTGTTATAAGAGCTGAATATTTGGCATTCAAATTAGTTTGCAATGAACAGCTGTTATTTATTGAGACATGACCAGAAACTTTTGAGTTTTTTGCATGACAAATTAAACGAAAACCTTGATTTTTTTCAATTAACTGAAGAAGTAAGGGTCTGATAACATTTAGACTTCAACCCTGCTTCATACATAATATCAGTCGGATTGATATCGTATTGCTATAACTCTCCACTCATCTCATACGACTTAGAGAAACACTGGCATATTACAATCAGAATCCCTATTATAACTAAAACAAGGAAGTATAAATATTGTCTCTTGTACTAATCATGAGCAATACCTATTCTATTCCTACACAATCACTTATTAAAAAGCACATGTCAGCTATTCATCTTTCACCAATAGTTTTCTTTCAACGCATAACAATTATAATTAACTACGTATAATAAAGATATGATTCACGTTACGTTCAGACAAAGGCATACTTTGGAGGATTTTTCTATATTTTTACACACATTCATACTTCGGTGACTCTAATTAAGTTATGAAACATTTAAAATCAAATATTAAAATATAAAAAACATTTTAAGAGTATGTGTTCACTGTTAAAACTGTTATAGTAGATTTACATTTGGGATCGGGATTCTCAGCAGAATTATAATTAAAGAATATATGAATATCGATAATCTAGTTACACTGCGATTTTTGAACGGGAATTTTCTATGGATTAGAAATAATTTCCATTTCATTCTACCAAATAGTAACATCAATTACTAGAACGTACGAAAGAATACCGTTTCAGAATGCAAGAATTTATGGCGAAATTTTTAAACTGGCACCATAATTTAATAATATTAATATAATTCACTATTTTCCCAATTTAATCATACACTACGAGGCATATATAAACACAGTTTACGAAATCCCTCATCCTAATTCCGATTAGACCGTATTTTTCGGCTGCTACTATGAGAATATCATTAGTCAAACTTTTATATTACCGCGTAATACATAAAATCTCATTTAAAACAAATATAAATTTAGTTTATAGATAATTTGACCAGAAATATTATATATTAAAATTTAAGCATCAAATTATACAGATAATGTAACTTTTATTCGCAAATTTGAGCCATTAAAGAAATAATCGTTTTATTTGAGCGACAGGAGTTGTCATACTTCAGGGCAAATGGTCTCCTTGCGCAGAATACTGCGCAGTGTGCATTGCTGTAAGGTTTCCAGTGCACGACATTTTGTGTTACAGTAGAATTTAGCTTGTGATATCTGTGGTATCCAGGAACATCCGATGTTTATGGTGTAGCATAAGTGTAAAAGAACTTCGAAATGTCGTCGAACAATCAGAAACTTTCAACCACAGAGCGGGTTATCAAAAGTAAGTGTGTTTAAATTCTCCTTAGGTGTAGGTGTTATATTGCTGCTTTACTTGGATTGATTTTCTCCGTCGCCATTTCTATCGATTACTCTATGTATAACGCTGCTTTTTGTTGTTAAAACGTGCATGACCTTAAAAAATAAAAACACTCTGTTAACATTCGTTAAAAATACATACATTCGTCATACGTAACTCATAATGTAGCTTCGCTATTCGGTTCACTGTCAAGGGTCGTCTGCTTGGAGGATGGGCTTAGCTGTGTTCTCTTGCTCGTTCCTCCGGTTTTCGTTTGCCTGTTTTGATATTTTATCCATTCTTAGGTAGTCTCTGTGCTATACATAGTGGTTTTCGAGCATATTTCAAGCAATAATTATTATTTGGAATATATTTTCAGTTTCGGTATCTTTGTTTATGTTATAGTAATTGTACCCGTTCCTTTATCTTGGGTATTACTGGCTACAATTGCGTTTCCGTCTGCCGGCGTGATATTTGATGTGAATATTTGATAACATCGTGACGGAGGCCGTCGTCGAGCTGGTCAGGCTTACATATTTAAAAAATGTATGTTTAGTGATATTTTTACTTGAAAGGTGGTTCTGATCTCTTGCGGTACTTAAAACTTTTATCCTACCAAATGGTTCATTTTTTTGTCTTTTTTCACTGTACATTAGTAGGATTATAGTAATATTTTGCTAAATTACATCAAAATATGCTTAATCATTTGCGGTCTATTTCAAAATTTGATGTCTATCAGCTATATATTTTCATATGTATGTGTTGCTTGAATTTATCACAGGTTCCATTTTGCTTCAATTTCATCTAATCGCCAAAATTAATTTTTCCTTTGAATCTTACTTTGATTCTTAGTATTCGATTCTTGTTACTTGTACATCAAGCAGAAAGTATGGCTATTAATATTGTTTATGGTGAAGTTATGCCGATATGAAAATAATGACGGAATAATTGGAATTTTTCTGTAGGAATTTAAGGATATTTTCAACGCTTTCAACTCATTCTTTTACTTTGGTTACAACGCACTATTTCAGTGCCCTTTAACGCAAACATATTCGATACCGTATGCAAGTGAAGTGTTTTCGAAGATATATAAACCTCATTGCATTATGGGGACAACATTCGTTGGCGGATGAAAATCGCCAAGTCTGGTATCGGGCAGTTTGTTTTATTACGCTAGGTCTATTTTCACGTCCGCGGTCTCCCACGGCCGTAATGCGTCCCTCGATTCTTCTTAGCTCTTTTATTTCCATTGTTTCGACGTATCTCCTCCGGGTCGCATTGCCGTCGAGCAAATCGCGCCAAGCAAGGCGGACACTCGCTCAGCAAAGTTTGTCTCGGTTGTGCGTGTGTAGTTGTCCCACGTTGCACTTGATTACCCCCGATCCACTTACTGCTTTCTCCGTCTCCTTATCCGTAATATCATCCGCTTTCTTGGAAGCCTCTATTTGATACGTTCGCGTGCGTAAAATGCGAAGGGAAGGCGTGTGATGAGAATGTCATGCATCTCTCCCCCCCTCCCTCTCTCTCTCTCTCTCTATCCTTCCCACTGTTGAGAGCGGTCGTTTGACACACATATGCTCGAATAAGTCTCGGGAACGTTTCGCTGTCTCGGGGAATAGAGGAAATGAGTCGCTTTTGCGAACGTAAACGTATCCTCCATCATCGCCCCGCGCGCGGCGACTTTGGCGCCAAGATCACCGCTGAAGGTGGCTAGTCGGGAATTCCTTTTCTTCTCTGCATCTCTATTTCGATCACCATAGCGAGGGGGAGGGGCAGGAGGGAGGGAGGGAGTGGAGGAGAGAGAGGGACTCCGCCCCCTTCGCGTCCGCCCCCCTCATTCCACAACACGCCAAAAAACCTTTCCCGGTATCCTTCCCGATCTCACAGCTCTTCTACGGATCCTACGCTATCCTCCTCTTTCCCCGCTCACCCGCGCGCTTAGCTCACCTCCGCCAGAATACATTTATTTCGTAAAAAGCCGGCTCGGATTTGATGGTAAGGGAGTTTATGGCCGAGTAGCGTGTGCACTAGAAACCTAGCGTCCCGTACTGCCGCCCTCCGGCCGCGAATATATCGTATTAAGAAATTTTCGCGTAATAAATGTGATCCGTATTTATTTTGTAAAAGAACCTGTTAGCTCGAATGATTTATCGATCGTACGAAAATTTATTACAGTATAAACTCGTTAGTACACATTTCAAGGTACTTAAATTTCATGATTTGTACTAACGAGGTATGTAAAAAGGAGTTCGTTATAACAAGGAACGTTTACGTAGGTTTGTGCACTAGTTATAAACGAGCATTATGTATTAACCAAGTTTTCGCTATCGAGGTTTAATCGTATTAATATACACTAGCTTCTAAGAGGAAGTATACAATAAGATATACCCAATAATTGATGAAATGCTATGTATGGAATGCCGCTTTGTATGAAACAAAAACATGGGACACTCGGAGAAAATGATACAAAATACTTGAAAATCTATGAAATTTAGGCACGGAATGGGACGCTGAAGATAAAATGGACAGATAGGATAAAAACTAGGAAATACTGAGGAGAATAGGCGAAAGGCGAATTATTATAAATGGACTATAAGAAAGAAGAAGGGGAACTGGATAGGATATTACCTTAGGAGAGAGAAAGAAGACATTCCAGAAAGCAGGATTAGGCGGAGAACCCGGTTTAACAAAAAAAAAACTCGCTGACCTCTCTACGGAGAGTTTTACCTATTACGATGATGGAACTAGTTTCTGGTTGTAGATGATTTCAGATTAAAGGGGGGGCGGCAAGCGTCCCATTTTCAGCTCTCTGGATTCACTTTCTGGAATTTGTCGCCACACCCGGGTGTTCACACGCGCGAGTACGTTATCTTCCCCTTGTTCGACGTGCCCGTAGATTGGAGGATCGACTCATGCCGTTTCCGTGGAATAGTGACGTAACTCGGAGGCATTTTTGAAGGGGAAGCGTTTACGAATATTTAACCCAATGGGAGAATGTCCTTCGTGCGATTGTTCGTTGTCTTCTTCCGAGTCGTTTTTGTCTTCTTGTTTTTCCTCCTGCCGTTGTATTTATCGAGGGGACGTTTTTTTGGAGGGGGGGGGGTTAGCTTCGTCATCGGTATAATTGGATTTGGCTCGATTTTTTTTGTCCGGTTTCGGCAACGGTTTTCGAAAGGAGGCGCGGCGTTATCAATCTAATCGAAAGCGGATTCGGTGAAAGCTTTGTGGGGGGGAAGGCGATATATTTCGGTGACGTCACCGTGTAATCGAAGTTGCCATATGTTTAAAAATTTTATAGCCTTTACGTTTTTACGCGGTAAAGACGTCCATTCGAAACTCGCGCATGGTAGTTGGCGCGGTATTTATTTGCTGAGATATGAATTTGTTTCCAAGCATATCATTTTTTTATCCCGTAAGCTTTCGCGAAGGCTGCGTGGCTCGGAAAATCAGATCGATTGACAGTCGGATTACGGCTGATAATTTATTTTGATTTATTCGCAATTAAAGAGGAAGCGGGCAAACATCCGCGGCTCCAGATGCCCGTAATTCCTCTTGACGTGCCGCGCAACCTATTCGCGGCTTACACGAAAGCTGGCGATGTGACGCGAAAGAGGCAAAAATCCCGTTTTTCAGGTTTTGGCTTGTTTTTCGGTTTTACTAGCCTACCGCACGTGTTTGTGACATCGCTGGTTCGAATCCTCGTAATTTTTGGTTTCGCGATCACGTTTTCAGTTCATCACGACTGGTCAGTGCTGGTTAACCCCAATCGGGAGGCATAATTGCCTGACGAGACATTTTATATACACTACATTATTTTCCAACGGGATGAAATCCTCGTTAAATCCATCTTTATTTTTTTGGAGGTTTCGACCTAGGCGATTAGGGACGAAATGTGTGTCCCGTAAGTCTTTCAGTTCGTGCTTTCATTGGGCATATTCTAGGAGCTGAGCAGATATTTATCGTTTTGCAGGTCGTGGATCGAGGTGGATGATTGGGGCTTATAGGTCACGTTATAAAAAAGAATAAAAAACTGTTGAAGATTTATAATCGCCAATATCTCGTCCCTGCCAATCCTAGAAGCAGTTACGTTCGCATGTTTTTAGCATGCAATCGGGGAAAAATAGAGGCGCTGAAATTTAGATTTATAGAACTTCAAGTTTAAGTATAGGAGAATTAAAGGCTACAAATGCCACCGTAGATTATTCGAATCATTGAGGTACGTGTGTAGTTCATAACAACCAGTGATATAGGCAGAAAATCGGCGAGAGGGATGGGGCCAAGCAGCCAGAAAATAATCTTGGCTGTGTTAGTAGCTGTCGATTTCTATGCTACTACGTTCGAATTGAAATATCTGAAAAATTTCGCTACTTACGAGTTAAACGAGTCCTGCTTGTTGTTTAAAGATTACAGTGGGAAAATATAAGCAAATTTGGAAGTGTCCCAAATGGTTTTGATCGATATAATTGCGTATTTTTAGACGAATGAACTTCCATGTAAATTTATTTCCATGAAAGATGTTTCGAAAGAAAACAAATATATTAAAAATATAAAATAGGTGGTGAAAAAATTAAATGAGAAGAGGAGTTGAAATATGCCTGTCATTTTAAACGACGAGAGAATACTTTGGGGAGGGGGAATTTTATACCCTAAAAAACATCCCCTCCCCTACGCCACTTATCGCGCTATTGCAGAATTCCGCCGGCCGATACCTTGGACCAACACATGAGGGCCCCCTCCTAGCATCGTGCATCGCGGAATAAATCGCGGAAAAACGAGCATGCGGGTATACGGCGAACTCGGAGGCCTCTCGAAATCTTCGTCGTTTGCAAAACAATCATAATTTGCCCCAATCGTGGGTTAAATAAAATACGCAATAACAGTAGTTAAATTGTTACCGTTTACACAGAAAAAAAATATAAGCCGGTTTCGACGAACGATCGTCATTATAATTGTTGCGTCTAATTCTTGTCTCGACGTCGTACTGGTTCGCCTTATCGGTTTTTTGGCGCCCTCGGCGCGGATCTCCACGCGACGTCCCGCCCTCCCTTCTCCTGGCGACGCGCCTCGCAACTCGATCAAACTCTTTTCTCTTTCTTCGGGATTCCCAATCCCACCTTTAAATAACTCCACGGATCGCGGGAATGGAGGTGGTGAGCCCCGAAAGAGAACCTCTATTCCCCCGCCGTTTCACAAACTCCGCAGCTGGAGGGACCCATAGCGTCTCCTTATAGCGGGCGTGTCAAACTGGCTCCCCGCATGCGGCCCTTTCTGTGTCATAGTGCGGCCCGAATGAACTAAATCGTTCGAGATTTTACACAGATGCGAAAAGAAGATTGTTGTTAGTTATGGTAGAACGCGTTTATCAATCTACTGGATGAAGTGTATTTTTCCATCTCTGGTCCTCGTTTAAACAGTCTTAATCCTAATGCGGTCCTTCCACAGCATCCATCGCTTCAATGCGGCCCTGATGCCTCTTCGAGTTTGATTTTCCTCCTCTAGAGGAGTTGATCAAAGGAGTAGTCACGCCCACCGTCTTTAACTAGTCTTTCCGGCACTGTTCGGTCGGGTTAACGCTACGGGCGTGGGTCTCAGAAGAAACTTTTTTTCGTGCGGAGCCTCGGTGATGTCATTATCCGTCCCTTCGCTCCAAAAAATATATTTCGCGGGAGCTGCTTTAGTTGGCCTTCGAAGGCGGCCTTATCGACAAAGTAGTTATGCAACGTGCCGAGGGTTTGTACGCTGTGTTCGTCGGAGGGATTTTATCGGAGGATTGCGTGGGAGCAGTGGCGTAGCGTACTAATAGCGAACCGGTGCGATGAACCGGAGCCCCCCAGTCAAAGGGGGGGGAGGGGAGCATATAACACAGAACCTTTTTCATAAAAAAATTCCTGTGAATTATTTTTAACCATTCCAATTTCGACATCGTAATTTTTCCTTTTGTCGGGAGTGGGAAACGTGATTGTTTTCAATCATCGTGATATTTGTGGCGAGACTCGTGAATATTATTTGCGGCCGCCGTATCATATCGAAAGCTGCATACGGATATTGAGTTGTTTTCTCATTGAAATGATGGCAGGTTTTTAAAAAACGAGAAATAATAATATGACGCGCCAGAAAAGATTTTGCACTGTGGCCCTCGCTAAAGCCTGCTAGGCGACATTTTTTGTTGTTTTCTTTTTCATCTCATTCGTTTCGCGATCTCGTCTTTTTCCAGCTAGTCGGTTGAGAAGAGGATCCTAAGAGTGTCTCGACTCGCGTCGGATTTGTTGCGTCGTCTAGGTTCGTGCGAGATTTTTTCCTCGGCAGTTTCGCGGGTTTTTGTGTGATCAGCGCCTCGTTTGTTTTTCGCTTTCCTTTTTTCTCGGTTCGTTTTCCAAGGTTAAACGAGATTTTTCCCCTGTTTATGCGGGCGCTCTGTTTGTTTTAATTTTTGCCTCGGTGTCTGTGCGTGTGACGCGGCGAAAGGATTGGCTTGTGTTTGTATACGAGAGAAATGTGCTTTTCCTCGCTTATTGTCGATAACTGGTCCCGAATCGAAACGAAGTTGGACGGTTCTGTTAAAACATTAAACAATAGTATCTGAACGTTTCGCTGTTTGGAACAAACGCTCGGGGCTGTTATGAATTAGTACCACATGGCAATTATAATAATATTATTATAAGGGAGGATATAAAACAACAATTCTCGGCTAACGGATAGTATTTTTGGAAATTGAAGTCGGAACACTTCTTTAGTGAAAGCTTATTTGCTTGGAAATGGAGATATTTCAGGTTTATTTCATTCCTACGCTATTGGGAATATTTCGAAATTATTGTCCACAAATTCTATCTACTTTAGCGTGTTAGCTGTCCAACCACTTTTGTAATTTATTTGGTTATAATATAGGTTTAAGCGTAACGGCCTTGACCACAAAGCGTTTGATTGGGCAATTTCGTTGCCTTTCTACGGCTTATAATTATGCCCACTTTATCTACCATAATTTTTCTCTTTGCGTTCAAATTTTATGAGGCAGTGTCCCTGTCACTATAGTTTTAATTTATCCAAAGGAATTTCTTTAAACTTGTTGTTTTTATTATAAATATCACGATTATCGTGTCAGCTTATTGCCGAACTCAGTTGCAGATTTTCAAGACTTATTTACTTATTTTATTTAGAAACTCGAATATTATTATAACCGTATTTATGTAATGTTCTTGTTCTTTTTATGGAGCATAAAGATTTGTTAATAAATCACGAGGAAGATAATTGGTATAAGTTTTCAAGGTTTCCGACTTTGACATGTTCTTAGTATTATCGAACTTGATAAAATACGCCGTTAAAATTTTCAGAGGTCATATAACTTGCTTTTTATTCGTCTGTAAGATTTCGAAACTTCCTATGAATGTTCTAACAGGATACGGGGATTAAATCCGATAACAACTTTTGAAAAATATTACTTTAGCATCTAATAAGCGTGGCATAATTTAAGCTCGAAGATGTTTTGAGCAGTCATTAGTAACTTATTGTTTAAATTGTCTCCCGTCGTATAGCAGACTAAACAGGACAAAATATAAAAATTCCCAATTTTGTTTGAATGCCAAAGAAAGGGCGTGATGTCGTAGCCGATGTTTCCTTTTGCAGATATCTTTCATCATTTCGACGCTTTTATTTTGTCCTTACAAGGTTACTTAGCGTTCCAGGTATAAATTCCTGTCAAATGAAATTTACGAGAGAATCTGGGCGTATTTGTATTCCGTCGTTGTCGCAGGATGCGGGTTGGGAGAATTTAACCCAGTTACGCATCGGGGAAGTTTTAATTAGACATTTCCGGGAAGAGAAGCGGACGAAATGGAAAGTTGTAGTTAACGTTTATATTTACCCATGTTTCGCAATCCGGCCGCCTCCTTTGCTTTACCGGATTTGTATGTGGATTCCGTCACATGTTGAAAAAATTGTCGTCCCTTTGTAGAATCGAGATACGGGAACGGCGTATCAGATTTTTTCAAGCGAACGGCATACATGTGGACCTCCCATAAAAAGGGTTCTTTTAACGCGGATTCGCTAGAACACGGTTTGTTTTTAATACCAAAGGTCCAGAAAACGCGGATTATGGCTCGCATAAACGCGGTTTGGTCGGGCCTGGGCTGTGAGAACACAGGCTGCTGAGCGAGGCAGAGAAATTTAGTTGAGGCCGTGTACCTTGTTGATGAGATTGGATACTCGATAACAACACTTTGTTTTTATCATATGTGCATCAGAAAGAGATTTGGAAATTTTGGGTTTGGAGGAAGGTGACTGTTGGTATACAGAACGCAACCCTCCTTTCGCTATGTAAAGGTAGCTTCACATTACACGGCGCCTTTTCAGAACGCACCTCGCGTGTAATAGAGAGTTTTAAACTTTTTAAGCAATATATGAGAGAAGCAAATGTTGCTATGCCGCGAGGAGGAATCTCGAATTCTTCTAAACTTGCAAACGTGTATCCATAGAAGCTAATTCGAAGTTCCACCTTTAGGGTCAAGCTTTCGGGAGTATAGAGACTAGAGGGAGACGATAGAAGAGACGGATTGTTCCGTTCAACGCACTCGGGGGATGGAATCGGCAGGATCTCATTTCAGCTGCGAGTTGTGCGATCATTACTCACTCCAACTCATTTCACGGCATTTGAACAAGGTTGTGATAGGGAATTGTTTGTCCTTTTGAATCGAAGGCGGGCGCCTAAAACTCGCGCTGCTTCCTGAACCACTTTTTTCTTCGATTCTATGCGCTGGCAGCATATCGTCGCATTTCCCGCGATTGGGTAACTTGTTTGGTACCTATTTTTGTTTTTGTTTTGTTTGTTTACCCTTGATAAAAATATTAAATGAATTAGTATATTGGTATATTCTGATATGAATATAGCGAAGTGGTGGTATTGTCCAAATTTTGAATTTATTTCGTCATGAAATTACTTTTGATTTATAACTGCGCCGTTCTTTCCTTGGTATTGCATTAAGAAACCTATGTATGTTCCTTTGGGCTGTTTTTTCCCGACATTGCGTTATATTTTACATTGTATAATGTTGTGTAGTTTGTGGTAAACATGAACACTTAGGTGTGTTAATTTGTATTTTAGTTAACCGATAATTTTGCGATGGTGTTGTTGTTGTATTTATGTAATTTTGCGGTTTTTAACCTAAGTAATGTGTTTAATTTTGTCAAATTCTGATTAAAATACAATTTACCTCTCTCTTAATTGGTTTGGTAAATAGTTTTACCACAAATTCCTTTTACGCCCTTATATATGATATTGTACCACCCATTACTGCGGGTAGATTCGTAAATTCATTATTATAATTGTTAATCTATTTGATACGCTTAATTAAGGCGATAATTAGAGCTTTACGCGTCAAATTTTCGAGCGCACAAATAAATAGCCTAGCGGTTTATCGTAGATGAAAAAAAAACGAGAGGACGTGCTCTATTAATTCGCATCCTTCTTTTATTTCCAGACTTGCTTAATTAGAGTTCGTTTCGCTTCCGCTATTAGCAGTTGCGATATACTCCTTTTTAAACTTCCTGTAGTTGCATCTCTGCCTCTCTCCATTTCAGTTGCCCCTCCCATTCGTCTTGCCCTATACATATATCTGTGTGTGTGTGTATATCCTAGTATTTACCCGAATATAAGAAAATTTGGTGGAAAAATGTCTTATAATTTATTCCGAAGCAAAAACATGATTATTGGAGTTATTTTTTATTCAGCTCTCTAAAAACTGGGATCACACTGTGCGAATGGTCATAATCACTGTCACTGTCTTTCATTTATCTCTTTGTTCGCGAATATTCTGATCGAAAAAAACAAAAACCTCGTCTTATAGTCGGTTAAATGTGCCATAAATATATATAATCAAGCGAATCATTTTCAGTTCTCGTAGTGATGCCCACAGGAAGACAAAATTTGCCGTTTGATGGCGTCGCCTTCTTTTAGTCGCGACGGATCGTTTTTTATTATTATTTTCTAAATTCGCGCCTTTTTGTTTTATCGCGACGACCCTCGGAATCTCAAAAAAAGTCCCGAAATCGCAACAATTGGAATTCCGCTCGCGTGGAATCGGGTCCTCGTAGCGCGCCAGAGATTGTGGTAATAAATGGTCAACGATTTATCCGGCGAATTCCCGGACCCGTTCTTCCCACGCAGGAAACGAACGCACCTCTCGAATTTGTCTACGAGTTGGGGAATGGAAACGCGGATTACTCTCCTCACGGGGAAGTGCATTGTACCGTGGCGTCGGGGTCATCGGTTTGAGGTTCGGGGAGGTTCATTCCATTCTCTCTCTTCCCATTATTTCCTCGCTAGGCCGAATGCCTGGCACGCTCGGAATTGTTCGGGTTGCGCTTCACATTTGTTTAGTCTGGATTTTTTCTCATAAACGCGCAGATATTGATATTACAGGATGTGGTTTTCTTCGTCATTTCCTTTTCTGTGAATTATGTGTCCGCCAGTTCCTTCCTTTTAGTTTTCTGGGGACAAATAAACCCATTGATAAGAGGTTTGTCTTTATTCGTTGTTGCATGTCAAATGCGTAAAATATTCTCTCGGTTCCAAATACGAACAAATGGACGTTTGAATTAAAGATTTCTCATTTTACTTGCATTAAGCGGATGAAACTAGGGTCTCTTAATGGCATATTATGTTATCTCTCCTATTCTAAAAAATTTTCACATGGCAGAACAAATTCGAATCAGAAATTTTTGCCGAAAAAAGTAATGAAGTTTTGAATGTGGTAGGGGAAGAGAGGAGCTTAATTAGAGTAATAAGGCAAAGACGAAAGAAATAGGTGGGTCTAATTTTGAAAGGAAACGTTCCGCTGAAAGAAATCATGGAAGGAAGGATGCCAAGACAGTGGCAATGAGACAG